>OZ019970.1:17865314-19254481 GCA_963970395.1 Ephialtes manifestator | reverse complement strand
AGTACACGGAAAAAAAAAGTAGTTCTGGCCACCAATTCCAGCATATGCTGCGCCGCGTGTTAGCTACTGAAACTAAATCGGAATCGTAGTCTCAACTTTTTGCGATTGGTAGCAAAAATAGTACGTATAACGAACAACTTGGTTTCTGCAACTATCACGGCTGCTATCCAATCCAAATGATTCGTGTCGCCAACCAACTGGTGAGTTGAGGTTATGATCTCAGCTGGTCATTGTTATTATCGATACTCTATCAACAAGGTTATAGTTTCTTCAACCGGCCGAGTAGTTGGCGCTATGCTAACAATTTCGATTGATTGTCGAGACCGATAAATCAGTTTTCACAACTACTTTTTTCTTTCCGTGTAATATGACCGCGATATTCATCGAAAATTTGGCTGAGGATCGCAAAAGAGGCAATGATGCAATCTAAACCCATGCACTTCAAACCACCAGACAACCTGTTCCATATTTATTCCGAGATTTTCAGAGAGTCGGTCCCAGCTTCATCCTAACGTTCAGCCGGATTGTAAATGCATGGCATTTATCTTAGATTTTCTCCGACGTTGTAGAGAATCTACCCCAGATACGTTCCGAGATTCTAGTGAATCTAGATTATTCCCAGGATTCTAGAGAATCCATCCCAGATTCTTTCTGATATTCTGAAGAAGCTATCCCAGATTCTCTTCGATATTCTAAAGAATCTATCCCAGATTCTCTTCGATATTCTAAAGAATCTATCCCAGATTCTCTTCGATATTCTAAAGAATCTATCCCAGATTCTCTCCGACATTCTAAAGGATCTATCCTAGGTTCTCTTTTAGATTTTAATGAATCTATCCGAGATTCTCTCCAAGATTCTAAAGAAGCTATCCCAGATGTCCTCCTAGATTCTACAGAATCTATCCCACGATGGACCGTGTCCCTATATCGCGAACGTGGTCTATCGTAACGAAAAAGTCTATCGTCACGAAAATATGAGATTTTTCACGGCCTACAAGAAAAAATGTATCCACTAGATATTCGTTGTCATCGATCGGACACAAACCCAGCCCTGGCAGGGCTTTAGTCATGTCTGATGTAACACAAAAAATTTCTACCCGGGTTCTTTATGTAAATATATTTTCCAAATTTCTCTTTTCTATGCATGTATTTCCGAGATTCATTTTGCCATGGCCCATACGTATAAATCTAGAATTCGAATCACGTAGCACCGTTGCACCTGCACATATCGTGTTAACGTGTACTGTTGGGTAGGTAATTCACGTACCGTGAGTGGACACAGTACATTGAGGCGGACATCAACGGATGTTGGGATTGTTGGCCCCGCGCTGTGAGCTCGGGTTGCTGCGGGGCTTCTCGTCGCGTCTGACTCGTCCGATTCAACCGTACACTGTGTGAATTTACTGTAGTATACAATGATTCGAACTACCCCGACCTATCCAACGACAGCTGCTTCGTTCGTATTATGGAGATGATGACGGCCTATCACCGCCTCATTGTTATCGACACGTAAACCGTTATTTGGTTATACATCCGACTAAAAGACACACAATACATCCTAATAGCAGGCTATTGTGACTCGCGAGCTCCCAATGGACCGTTTAAAAATTAGATTTTAGCGGTATAAATTATTCCAGTACGTATTGACGTATACGTAGTCAAATTATTTTTTATTTTACTTTAATACTCTACACTGAATTTAAATGTGGCTCATGGGGGTTGTACAGACATACATACAAACATACATACAAACTTCCCGATTCCTTTATATAAATTTATCGATTAAATCCGAACAGTCGTCTTAATAATTAATATTTTTCCACAAGTTCCATCGACTTTCATGCTGAATTATAATTACTTACATTCTAATGAATAATAATTACTTTTAAAAATTCGTTAACAGCTATAATTTGTAGCTACACTAATAATTGTTTAAAAACTGAGGAAAGATTTTAGATACGGCCCTTTGACACGCCACACGTAATATTTAAATATAAGTTAAGATTCTTGTCTACATAGTCACCAACACCATGCGACGGTGAACTTTGTTGACACTCTATTGGCAGAAATAATTCGAATTTTTTATAAAACTTCAGTGAAACGAAAAATATCGTGCTAGTTACAAAAATCATTATTTGCCCAGACCTAAATAAAATAGTAAAAATTATAATACATTTAGCCATGTGAAATTAATTTTCGCTTACGCCATTTATTTCGCGATATTTGATAACATAAAGTCGTTGCAGCTCTTTCAATAGCCATTTATCTGTAATTATAGGTAGAAGTAAACCATACTGATTACATTACGGGTTCAAAAGGCTACATGTTCGAAACTTATAAATAAATACGGTCCATGTGTTTGTAGGGTCTCATGTGACACGGCGTAATTTGATAAAATTTCCGATTGTACCAAACATATACAGAAGAAACAATGTATTGACTATAATAGTATTATTTCCATTAAGAACCATTCAATTAAGCCAGAAAAGTATTATTAGCAACAAAGTCCATACATTGTGTCACAAAGTTTCGCGCTCGACATTTTACATATCAGGAACACGCTATTAATGGATTGCAGCATCCAAGAACGTTACGAACGTATAATAATCGGCCAAAACCCTTATTTCATTAATAATAAATCCATTCTTCGGAAAGTCTTCAAAAGTGTCACATACTACCCACCAACGGGTACCATGTGACACTTTGCAGTTCGCCCATGGAATTGATTTTTTATTGATCGAATAAGGTTATTGCAGAAGACATTAGAATTAATTATAGAATATGTATTGGAAAAATATAAATTAACGGGCTAAAAGAAAAGCATTGCAGGTTACCGAACGTCCCTTAGATAGTACTGACGGTACTGGCCGTCTTATCGGTGCAGTACTATATTGCGAAAAACGTTTGGGTTTCGAGAGACGATTGGGGATACGGAGTTCCACATTGGAGTGGATACAGCAGCATATGCTGTACTAGAGGAAAATGTAGTAGTTGCTGTGTGCGCCGTTGCTGCAGCTGTTGCAAGAGAATCAAAGGAGCTCTGTGCTATTGGCGAACACAGTCACTCGTCTCACGAGGTAGAACATCCGGGAGGCCACGTGTCGTCGTCTAGACTGAGTCTCGTGCGCAATAAATGTGAATCCCGTTCTATGCACATACATAAGAGTGCGGAACAGAGAGAAAGAGAGAAAGAGAGAAGGAGAGAAGGAGAGAAGGAGAGAAAGAGAGAAAGAGGAGAAAGAGAGAAAGAGAGAAAGAGAGAAAGAGAGAAAGAGAGAAAGAGAGAAAGAGAGAAAGAGAGAAAGAGAGAAAGAGAGAAAGAGAGAAAGAGAGAAAGAGAGAAAGAGAGAAAGAGAGAAAGAGAGAAAGAGAGAAGGAGAGAAAGAGAGAAAGAGAGAAACAAAGAAAGAGAGAAAGAGAGAGAGTTGCAGCAAAAGAAGACAAGTGTACGACTTCTTCGAGACTCTTGGGCGACGAGCACATACAACTTCAGGAGAGTAGGTAACTCTAGGCACCCACTATATATATCTATCTGGTGTTGCCACACGCACGAGTTTTTTTTTGCAACCGGAACGTGGAGGCAGCGGGTAAAAGCTACCCCCCACTCAACTCCACGGTTGGAAATGAGACTCGAGAGTTTCGAGAGCTTTCATGTGCGCGTACGTACTTACGCGGAAAAGACCATCCCTGCTGGAGCTCGCTCGACCGCGCTTACCTACAGCTTGCACGGCCGCGCGCTCACCCCGCCGTACAAAACAGCAATATAGCCACTCCCGGAGCATGTACTCTACTGAAGCCCAGAGAGATAGACAGAGGGAGAGGAAAAAAAGGAAAACGAATCGAGAAACTTGTATGAGTATAGGGACTACTCGGGAAAACAGCGGAAACGAGAAAGCAACCTGCTACGACTATTACGCTTTTACCTTTATAGTTTCGCAACGCACCGTACTTTCATTGTCGACGGACTATGACTATGTGATAATGGAACCAAAGTTAATCAACCTTTTGCTCGTGACAAAACCGCATTCCGTATAGTTTTCTATTTATGACTTCATTGGACTTTGTTTGAACTTAGATTACATGAATAATATTCGCAATGTTATATTAGTTCGTAAATGTAAATTATAATTTTAACAATGCTATCACAATTAAATTAATGTAGTTAATAACAGCATTGTGCTCTTTATTACTGTATTTCTTATATTCATATAACATGTAAAAATAAACTACTATGTACTGTAGCAAAATTATTTTACATGGAGCTGTTATCATTAATTTAATTAAGGGAAGGGAGTCAGGTCAAAAAAATTGATTTTGGAAATTCAATATCATCTAAATCCTATTGTATATAAAAATACCCAACGCACTATATTGTTGGTACTCGATGAAAGGATTTTTACTATCGTCTGACTTGCATATGCTTTTCAATATTATCTTAAGCAAAGTTCCTAGGTTTTCCATTCTGCGCATGATTCAGATCAAACTACTAGGCAGATTGTAATGGTTGACGTCTCATTTTCTTCATCATGAAAAGATACACCGGCTAAATGGAGCAAACTATTTTTTTTCATTCTGAAAGCAAAGTTAATCACTGATTTAGAAAATAGTATAAAATTTATTGATTAATAATTATGTCACTTAAAAAATATAACCTTTTATTAACATTTGCTCCATTTAGCCGGTGTATCTTTTCATGAAGAAGAAAATGAGATGGCAACCATTCCAATCTGCCTAATAGTTTGATCTGAATCATGCGCTGAATGGAAAACCTAAGAACTTTGCTTAAGGTAATATTGAAAAGTATATGCAAGTCAGACGGCAGTAAAAAAATCCTTTCATCGAGTACCACAATATAGTGCGTTGGGCATTTTTATATGCAATAGGATTTGGATGATATTGAATTTCCAAAAGCAATTTTTTTTACCTGACTCCCCTCCGCTTAATTGTTTATAGAAATATTAGTTGAGTAACATATTTAGTATTTTTAGCTGAAAGAACCTCGATTCCAAGTTACAATTTTATTATATTAGCTTGTAAATGTGAATTGCGTAATCACAAAATAGGTCGTTTTCGTGACCGTCACGTTATCCCAATGTACTTTTAATGTTAATTTAATTTAATTTTGATATTATTTAGCAAAAAGTAACAAATATTTCGTGCTTGCAACGGCGACGCAAATATTGGTTATGTTTAACCAATGACAAGTACGCATGTTTTTTTTTTATTACTCCCGTCGGGCAAAAATGACCGGTTTTCCTTTCTATTGAGTAATGAAACTAAATTGTACATAAATGGAGAGAAATTTCTGTGTTGTGACAACATAAAACGAGGATAACGAAAATCGTTACGTTAGGCTGGCAAATGTTTTGTTCGGCTGACAAATCAGTTTTGCTATGCTAACAAATCTTTTGATCAGCTGACAAATTTTTTTCCTGGGCTGGGCAATTTTTTTTTGTTAGCTTAACGTAACGATTTTTGTTGTCCTCGTTTTATGTTGTCAGAACATAGCAATTTTTCTCCGTGTACCTAAGTGCGAGTCAGAGGTTAAAAATTAGCGATTGTGCGCTCTTATTACACGTTCAAAACTAGGTTATTTTAGCGAAGTCGGAAAAAAAACATATTACAGTTTGCTACTTTATTTTACCTTTAATAACAATCATTTATGTATGATTTATGAAATGATCAATTCATATGGTTGATATTTTAACGAATGATAATAGTCTTTTTTGATCCACTAAGAAAAGAGATTGTTTGGTTAAATAGAAAAGATCATTATTGCTCACCTCAAGCATGTGATGGTCTGCTGATTCGAATGACTTTTGGAGAAATCGAAATTTTCGTTGATCTAACTTAATATGTAGGGTATCGATGTACCAGTAATTGAACAGTCACTAGTGAATGAACAACAGCTTTTTGAGAGTTCATCAGAAATTCTGACGACTTGGCTGAACTTTAGATTTTTAATTTGTTTATTTTTCAGCTATCTACTACGATTAGACTAGACTAGATTGACCAGTTCATTTATTGGTACTTTTTTAATTTTTGGCTCTTGGTATTTATTTTTATATACTTAGCAATGAAACCACGATACATTCTGGTAAACCGTTAAAATGTTCGCAGATAGTCTGGAAATATTACATTTTATAAAAACCCATGATAAACAAATCGTTCTGCTTAACCATTCATTTACTGGCGACTGTATTCTACTTCATAGAAACTAACCGTCCAATGTAGTTGATCTTGCCAGTCCCTTTTTGCAGTATACTTATGCTCGAAGTGTCTACAGTGTAGTTCTAAATTTTAGTTGCCAAGTACAATGTTTTATCACATTCCGGTAGTTGACACAATAACTGGGCTTCACGAAATTGGTCATTCACTGGTACACGAGGTCATAAAACTTCACTCACGGTTAATGAACCATTAAAAAAAACCATTGCCTGGAATTGATTGCCGGAAGCCCAAACGCGATGAAAACGAACGCGTGTATCAACAGCGAAACAAGAACTGTTCTACGTAGGCTTTGAATCTCCGAGTTTACAAATGTGTTTACCTTCGGTTAGGCGAGCGTTCTACAATCGGTCGGTTATGATACACTCTACAGTCGCTTGTGTACAGAGACTTTCTTTGATCTCCGATAAATCCCGACACTGTAATTGAGCCTATTTGTATTATATAGCTGGCGAGGATTCGCGAGCTATTGAAATTTGTCTGGAATTATGCTGAGTCGAGAGATATCGATTTGTTCAGTCCACAATAAAAAAATCCCATTCCTGCTGTGTAAACTCTGAAGCGATTCACGGTATATGAGAGATCATTTGTCGAAGCTCACTCCCCGACGCACTTTGAATAAGCTGCGACAGATTGAATGAACGACGAAAGCTGCAAGGGAATGAGAGGACAGAAAAAAAAACGATGGAACAACAGGGGTGAGATTTTTACCGGTGAAAACGCTATAGCGTGACGCAAAGCGTAAGCCAACGAAGGTGGGACAATATTTGTGCGAGCGACGAGCGGCCCCCGCCCCCTTAATGCTCGCTGGTTGTATTGTTCAATCCCGAGAACCACGAGAGCAAAACGGGGCTTTAACGGCGGACCACACGTTTTTCAACCTCCGGGCAGCAATCTTTTTTTTTCTGTAAGTACAGGCCCTGTGTCCCGCATAATCGCAGAACAATCGCGCGTACTCTCCGATGCAGGTTGGCGGTATCACTGCTGAGCCTTGTACAACGATTGTTTTCTCATTTGTGTTCAATTTTCTTTCATCACTATTTTATCCTCCAATTTACACCTTATGGAAATGAACGTAAGTTCACAGCAGTAAATGTTTTTCTCTTGCTAAACTTATTTTCTCATGCCTCAGACTTCTTCTTTTAAGGAATCATTAATGAGCTTTACTTCGCACTTTATTCGCCTGGAGAGAACTTTTAGTTTTTAAGTACCATGTAAGCAAACACACTTTCGGTACTTAATTTGTATTGGGGAAAAAACTTTTGTACTGTAATAAAACTGCAGTAGCAGCTTTATTATAGCAAGTTTTAAAGAGTCGATAACAACTATGTTTTATTGCATATTATGTTTGTTTATACATCATAGGCGTGGTTACAATATGCTTAACATTTTTATTGACTCACATTTTACAGGTAATGCAGTGATGTTATCAGTTCTCTATAAGAACGTAACTTCATGATGTAGTTGATTGTATTGCGAAAGTTAAAATATGTTTTAAGTAAGGAGCTCCAAGAATGTAAATTCAAGAATTTTTGAAATTTTCTTTGTAGTATCCTTTGTATAAATGATTAATAATTCCAAGTAAATACTTACATTGAAGTAAGCGACAGCAGTCTATATGAAGCTGATGTCTGACTTCAAATTTTCTGCAGTTTTCCTGTGCAAATGTGATACAGTAGTACATAAGGACAGAGTGCAGGCGGGTAACACTCTGGTGGACCGCGCAAGAACGGAAGTATAAAAACAGCATTTTGTAAATATTAAAAAAGTCTTGCATTATGTTTGCCAAGATTAGAGTATTGGAATAAGACATACCGAATAATATCCCGCCCAAATAAAAAAATGATAAAAAAAATTAAAAAACCTTGCACATTGCTTTCTCATTATTTTTCGCTTTTTACAAAGTAACCTCTATGAGGAAGTATGGTATTCAATGTTGGCTTTCTCATAGAGGAAGCTTTGTAAAAAGCGAAAAATAATGAGGAAACAATGTGCAAGGTTCTACTTTGCATTCGTATTTTAATTCGATAAATAAACATGTTGTGAATTCTCTTTTTCTATTTCGTTATTCCGTTATTTCGTTATTATTAGAGCGTTTCCGAAAGTGAATGTGATAACGTATATTTTTTTAAATAATTCAACATTCCATAAAATCAAAAATTTCATACCGTTCGTAACTAAATTATACATATATAATGGCTGAATATTGTTTCATTTATATACAAAACTTGAGCTCGCTATCTAAAGTTTTGCAAAAGTTAACAAACAACATGGAGTGCACCTGCTCTTATAACCAACGATTTAGCAAAATAAACTAAATTTTACGAAAGTTAGAGCGCGCACTTCCTTTTTTTCAAAAAATTCAATACTGCCTAAAATCGAAATTTTCACATCCATTTTGTCGAAAATTGCTACAGTTGAAGAGGGTCTGCTGCTAAACTTGTGTGCCAAATTTGAGCTCGATATACAAAACAGTTCTTAAGTTATCGGCGTTCGAATTTTCGGAGTTGTATACATGCACACACACACATACGTACGGACATTTTGGTTCCTCGTAGAGGAAGCTTTATTTTCGTGAAACATTTTTTTTCGAGATTTTCATATCAGGACACTCAGAATGGTCTAAAATGTCGGGAAAAGTGGATTAAAAAAATGTCTGTATGTATGTGCAGATTCCTTGTAAGCACGATAACTTTTAGATGTATCTTCGTCAAATTTGGCACGCAAGTGGGCTGTCATACAACAACACTTGGGATTGTAGTTGACGCAAATCAGTTGAAAATTTCAAATTTTACAGTATTTTGAAAATTTTGAAAATATCGTTTTCACGCCATAACTTTCGCAATTTGAGAGATATCGGGCTGAAATTTTGCACACAAAAGGACTACCATCAAAACATTTTGTAAACATTTTGTAAACTCTGAGAAACATTGATAATTGTCATAGACGTGAATACAAAATTTACTGAATTATCTTAGTTTCATCCAATTCCTTCAAGGATACCCTACATGTAACAGGCAGGCTATTTTTTTTAAGGTTGTCGGGGGTTTCGGCAGTAAAGAACATTGCATACTTGTTTCTCTGTTTGTCATATGTAAACCAAATTTGTTTTCGTCCACAAACATTGAGCGCCCTTAAAAAAATGTATGGGTCGTTCTCAATGCCAACTGAGTCGGGGATGGGTGAGAAATTATGATACACACTGAGAGTAAAGCATATCGTTGATTTAACGATTTCACATGATAAAATAAATATAGGAAGGCTTGCAATGTTTTATGATTGAAACGATGGTAATGTAGTTCAATAAACGATACTTGCAAAATTATTGGAAACAAACGTTGAAATCGTATATGCTAGTGCATATTTGAAACTATTATCATTTTGATGATTGCTACTATAATTATTTTTGCTATAACCATAAAATAGAGACGTTCCTCCTGGGACAGAAAATTATATTTTATGATTATAGATTATAATTAAATTGTCGTCGGACTAACTATATTTTTTATTAAATTACTATATTTTTCTCTCAGTGCATCTTTCGTGTGTCATAATTTCTTAAGGGCCGATGTCTTGACTTCATGTCATAAGACTTGATAATTGATGACCCATATCGTCTTCTTGCTCGTCTCAAGCGACTCGATATCAAAAAACTATAATTCTAATTTTTCACGGTTGCTGACTATAGCAAATTAGGTTGAACTTGTTTACTTTTATCTAGAAGCCTTCAACACTCTTGGAAAAATAGTATAATACTCTTTGATACTGACCCTAATATGTCACACAGCCTTAATACAACGTGTTGAAATAAGTTAACGATCTTAATGTAGCTCTTTTTTTAGGTCCAACCAAAGTTTTTCAGCCACATGTAATAAAGCCATAACATGCGCAGGAGAGAGGATAAAAATTATGAGATCCTATAATACTTATCGGTGGCTTACGCGTCACGTTTTGTTTCCGCGAACTAGAAGGATAAAAAAAATTTAATCTCCCGACGATAAAAATTGTATGAGGTAGCGCGTGAGCTCGTTTCCACCCTCTGTTTCCGGTGAGCAAAAGCAGTTTACCTATAGCACTAGTACTAGGCAGTGGATGAGGTCTCGTGTAAATCGGTATACGCGGATACGATCGAGGTCGTCGTCACGTTCTTCCAGTTTCTTTGGCAATCAAGGCGAACGCTATTCGGAACAGGGCTCGCCGAGGCCTTGACCCCGAATAATATTGCCTGACCAAGTCACGCCTCGAGCACTGCTGCTGTGCTCTGCTCCTGGTTGCGCTAGCTGTGCGTTTGATTTAGTTGGACGTTCGTGGCAGCTACCACACCGGTACATGGAGCTCCATGCCCTTCCCTGACGTCCACATAAGTACCACATGACGTTATCTCGACTACACATTGTAAGGCGACGAAATTGCGCGTCCCGATAATTGGCAGTGTCATCCTCGGTTAAGGGCGATCACGCATTGAAATAGGAATATTAGGATGTTTATTAACAATTTTTCAACTACTTGTTTTATGTACTACGTCAAGAGTGAAACACCTGATCAAAGGAGATCTGTGGATGTGATGTAGGGATTGTATGATAATGCGCCGTGCGCGTCCCAGCGATTCCATAAACGGGTCTCCACTAAATTCGCGAGGTGCACTCGTTGGAACCCGCGTAGAAAATAAGAATCTGACCGAGATTCTCGCTGAGATTCTCAGTGAGAATCACGGTTGCGCGCCGAACCGAGATTCTTTTAAAATCTACCTGAGAATCTCACCGAGATTCTAGAGAATATCGGTCAACTTCTTAGCGAGATTCGCTAGTGGTAGCTGAAAATTAAAAAAAATTCTATCGAAATCCCACCGAGATTCTAGAGAATCTCGGCCAGCTTCTTACTAAGATTCTTTAGTTCGCCCAGCGAGATTCTTTTCATTTTCATTGAAAATGAAATCTATATAAAAAAAGTTCTTTACGAATATTGAAGGACTGCTAACACTAATTAGTTAGTACATCAACGAAGGTTCAACCCGTGTGTAGTCGAACTCAAAAAAGCTTTCCAGTATTATATATACGCTGAGGCTTCAAACCAGTTGCGAGAAACGCTCTGTCCGTTCGCCACCTAGTGATATCATACGAACCAGTGGTGGACAATACTCCGCTAGATGGCGAAGGAAAAAAGCGTTTCTCGCAAGTAACTTGAAGCCCCAGCGTATATATATGACTGGAAAGCTTTTCTGAGTTCGACTACACACGAGGGGTCTAACCTTCATTGATGTACTAACAAATTAGTGTTAGCAATATAAAAATATTCGTAAAGATCTTTTTTATATAGATTCTTTTCATTTTCAATGAAAATTAAATTGAGAAGTATCTCGCTATGAAGCTGGTCGAGATTCTGATAGATTCTTTTTATTCCCAGCTACACATTAAAGAATCTCTATCAGTATCTCGCTGAGATTCTAGAGAATCTCGGCGAGATTCTGATAGAGATTCTTTTTGTTTTTGGCGAACCCCTAAAGAATCTCGGTAAAAAGCTGGGCGAAATTCTGATGGAGATTCTTTTTATTTTCAGCTACCCACTAAAGAATCTCGGTAAAAAGCTGGTCGAGATTCTCTAGAATCTCAGCGAGATTCTCAGATAGATTTAAAAAGAATCTCGGTTCGGCGCGCAACCATGATTCTCGCTGAGATTCTTAGGAACCTCGCTGAGAATCTCAGCGAGAATCTCGGCCAGATTCTTTTTTTCTACGCGGGAAGTCTTCACCCTTTCTTCGCAAATGAGTTGACACAACCAATCGATTATCTATTTCCCTTACAACTCAAATATTGCGCCAACGATTCGAATGGTAGTCCCAACTATTCGAGTGGTACTGCCAACGATTGGATTGGTTAACCTCACTAATCTCGCGAGAAGTAATCGTGAATAGTTGAGGTTACTATTCCATATGGTTGAGGCAACTAATTTTTGAGACATTATGTACAGCAAATTGGAAACGTAGTTGTCACAACCAAACATTTCTTTTGGTGTAATTTGTCAATTCGCTGGACGAGGCGACAGGTCTCCTATCAGCGTGAAAACGCTCTACAGCTTACCCCCATTTGGAAAAATATAGTGTGCTGCCACAGCCAAAAGATCGCTTGACATAACCAACCATTTTTTCTGGATTCTCTACAACTGAGCTTGGTTATGAGAGCAAGAAGAATAGGTAGCACGAACCATGAGTAGTGGTAACTTACTCGATTGGTTGCCACGATCATTCAAGGATAGTACCCGAATGCAAATCCAGGACATGGACTTGAATATCAAATTGCAAGTTCTTATTAATCTTGTTATTGTTAATAGTAATAAAATAGTCAAGAGTACACAAATCATGACGGTCGGTATTATCAACATCGTAAATTGTGCCCCGAAAGGCACGATTCAAACACATTGTAAACATCGCTTTCGAGTTTATGTCTCTACAAACTTAGAATGGTATCGTCATACATTGCAGTTACTGTGTTTACTATTTCGCGCGACCTAATCGTCAATAGTTGAGGTTACTATTCGAAGCGGTTGTGGCAATAAATTGATTAATTTCTTTTTTAACTTGGCGTCGAGTCGCTACCGCGACTCTTGATCAGTTGTTGCAACTACTTCTGGAGACATTCAACATGCTGTATCCGACAGCATGTTGAATACGTAGTTGTGACAACCAGTTTTACCGTGCATTTGGGGTATTTGCATTATATTCAGGGAACAAAGCTTGAGACTCTATCAAGGAAAATTGTCCAAGGTGTAATTCTCTCGTCCCGGTGAGCCTTGATATCCTCGATATTTCTGGTTTCTCTTTTGTTTGTTTAATGTTAATGGGGAGTGATAAAATTGTGAATACACGGAGAAAAGGGTGTAGTTGTAGGAACTACGGAATTGATACGTGTCAAACAACAGACATGATAAAATATGGCATTAGCAAGTTATTGCGTGTCAGAACCAACCGATTGGTAATGCCAACTAACCGATTGATATCAACCAACCGACTGGTGGCGCCAACCAACCGATTGGTACTGCCAACCAAACTACATCTAACGCTCCAAGCATTTAAAGGTTAATTTTCTCAACTAACTCGTTTTCTTCGTGTAGATTTTGGTCGTGCCGGTCATATTTGTCTCTTCGCGTGGAGAAATATATCGTTGTGAGATCGTTGTAATATTTCGCGTGCCTTGCGGATTTATGGCAGGTATTACATGATATATTTTATACGTTAAACAGTGTATTGCGTGTGCGTTTTCTATGTCGTTGTTCCATTATTAGCGTCTTTGTTCTACGCGATGGGTTTTCACGAATTGTGCCATATAACGTGTACAATTTGGTTGGCATAATTTCATTGGAGGGACGTTTATCGTGTTCGTGATTTTCTGTTATATTATATTCGCATTCGTCTCACGGACGTAAATTATTGGAGTGATTGAGTCCGTGTTGATGTGTAAAATCTGTGTAAAATACGTGTTTCAATGTCGGGAAAATACTTAGAAAAATTATAGATAAAGTTGTGACTACTAATTTGTCTATAATTGTACCAGGATATTTTGTTATTTATTCTCTGCTTAAGGGTGCCAACTGATGTAATCAGTAGTTATTTTTGATAAATCAAGCATTATTGTTGCTTTTCATTTTTCGACCTCTCAGTAGGTTTTACCCCCCTCTAACATATAGAACTGCAGCAAAACTGACTGAGACTTCCAAATTTTTATCGATGGTTTTCTTTCCAGCCCAAAAGCGCCTTATGCCCAGCTTGTTGAGCAATATATGAGCAATTCCTCATGAAACTTGAAAAATGCGAAAAATAAATATTTTGGAAAAAATTCGAGGCACATCCACGCGAATTTTTTTGCTGATCCCAGGGTATCATACCTACTCGATTAAATTTGTGCCATCGTGAAAAAGCGTGAGCACAGCATGAAAAAAAAGTTTAAAAAAATGTAAAAGATTGAATTAAAAATTACTAATAAAATCCACTATTTTTCAAACAGACCGATTTTATTTACCGTAAAATTGTTATGTTTATTATACTATTACAGTATGTGTAATATAATTTGCTAAATTATATTACCTTAAAAATATAATTTTTAGAGGGAGATCCATATCGAGAATATTTTCATCATACAAGTGTATAATAGCGAAATTACTAATATTTGATTGATCAAACCATCTGATGTATGTCGATATTAAAGAAGGCAATTTTTTAATGCTTCTTCATATTCACACAATATTATTTAAACCTTTAAAGTAGTTTTAAAAGTCGAAACGGATTAGTGGACGGTAAGGACATGGAATTTCGGTAAATAAATTGGTTTTTACGTGAAAAAGGGGTTACAATGCTAGCACCACACTGCAAGTTTGCTCACACAAGAATCTCGTTGTATCGGATTTACTGGGCATCGAGATTATCAGAAATATAGGCTCCACGGAATAGTTTTTGTGTTGGATGGTAAAGACATAATATTAAATCTTACCCAAATTTGGACGGATTTTGTTAACGGACCATCGCTCTTGAGGTATAAAATAATTTTTATACCTCAAGGTATAAAATAATTTTTATACCTCAAGGTGTAAAATAATTTTTATACCTCAAGGGCGAGTGAATTTCGTAATGTCTAATTTCGTTCAGATTAGGTGTGACCGAGAAAGTTTTTTAATTTTACTGTGTCAGGCAATGTGATCGCCCTTAAAAATGCGGACGGTAAGGACACCAAAACCGCGGGACACACACTTATCAATTCCTATGACTATACAGAGTCAAACACGCTTAATTTGCGATCGCGTATATTCGACAACGACCGTGACAAAAACAATAATATTTTTTTTCAAAATAGTAAAGGGACGTCACAGAAGTTTATTTGATCATTAAACAATATCTGTGTCAGGGACATGGACGGTAAGGACATTTCAGTCACTTTTACCAAAATAACTCGTATATTTTCGAAATTTTGGCTTTACCAACTAGGTGCCTCTGTTCCAACAGATCAAAATCTAAATGTTAACACCAAAAACATGTAAAAATTTGTCGTTGATGTACCGTTAAAGGCAGAGGGACATGCTTTTTCAAGTGCCATGAGGAATTGCTCATATACGGAAAGAAAATCAGCTGCTCGCCAATGTCAGTAACGTGATTGGTTGGATAAAATTTTCGTCACAATATGTTTAGCGTGATCTTTTTTGCCACCCCCTGCCTGATGACATTTTTCTTTATGACATTATTATAGAATTGTTACATGCCTACGTCTTTTCGTCATACTATGGGATTTCATCCACCGTAGACAATGCGATAGTATGTTTTGATTAAAGCAAAATATTGTTTTATAAACAAGTCGTAATGATATTCCAGACGAGCAAAACTGCATTTTCTTTTTCCATTTGTTCGATGTCCGATTTCTCGTCAGCTGTTGATGTGGTAGCAGAGAGAGGAAGAGTCACCGCACCGAGAGTACGTTTTGATTAGTTTTCGACTAGGGACTTGCCTCTGCGGTGGGAATCACTGATTTCCCACCGGACGTGCACTC
Source organism: Ephialtes manifestator (assembly GCA_963970395.1). Taxonomy (NCBI): domain Eukaryota; kingdom Metazoa; phylum Arthropoda; class Insecta; order Hymenoptera; family Ichneumonidae; genus Ephialtes; species Ephialtes manifestator. The sequence continues at coordinate 19,238,726 of OZ019970.1, read as the reverse complement.
CCTGCTGACTATATACGTACACGCTCCTCGGTGCGGATGCATTCATCTGAAAATATCGAAATTCCCTCTTCTCCCTCTTTGCTATTGGCACTTTCTCCTAACGCCACGTGGGTGACAACTTATTGTGAGAAATAAATTCTTTAAATCAATTGAACGACTTTAAAGTTTTCAATTGTTTGATATAACTAACATTTTATTGTATTAACAACAAATAGTGTCACTAGAAATTTGTACTTAAGTAGACATGATTTTGGCCGATTAACCAAATAAAGGCCCGAATGTTCACCGTTGATCTTAAATATTTTTATTTTTAGTGTATTAAAATTTTTTTGCAATGCCCACTTTATTTTGTTACGTTTAAGAGAGACTTGCGTTGGATTTTTGAAGATTTGTAATGAATTTTTATTTTAATCAGGAAGTTCATTTATTTAAAGTAATTAAGCTACACAGACTTCTGCAGTTAGCCATTCCCGATAATAGAGTAATTGAAAGCAAAACCCATTCTTTGAGTCTATTAATTCATATTCACAAGCCATTTATTGCATTCTAGAAATCTTTTTTCTTTGTAAAAGGGAAAGAACCCTATCCTCGGGTAGTCCCCGCGGTCTCAGTATATAAAAACACTCTAGAATTTAATGGTTTCCTGAGTGGGTATACGATCAAAGCTCGGTGCTTTTTTCTATAGAGGCTTCATGTACCTCGTCGCGGCTACCGCAAGCACTAGCGACTCGGTTTGTCACGAGCATCACTATAGAGGGCAACTTCAAGTATTATAAAAAAAATACTTGTACATAATCATTAGGATATTTTATCACAATATTTAGGAAATATATATATATATATATATTTTTATATATCATACAAAGAATAGAGATAATACGTAAGAAATTTAAAGGGCGAGATGCATTTCGAAACAATTTAGGTATTTAATTGAAAATGCATGCATATCAAGTGATAAAAGAGAGCCCATTTTTATATATAGTTTGTAGCTAAAGGTGTATATAAAAATTCATTTTTTTAGATGATAAATTGATCGATGTATGAATATTGGAGAAAAAAGAACATGCTAGAAATATGTGAGGTAACACATACACTGAAAAAAAAATGTCATTGATTCAATAAATCCTTTGTTTGCAGGCTGCCAAAAACAAGCGTTATCAACTTAATTTGAATTCTAATTCCTCCAATTCCATACGAGATCGAAACAATAACTCTAAAATAAGCAAAATAATATTTTATTATTTCAATGTTAAAGGGGATTGAACGAATAAGAACTAGAGATAATTCAAAAATATTTCTTTTTGGCAGCCCGCAATTGATTTTTTTTCAGTGTAGATACGATTCTATCATATATAAAATATAACCCAATTTAAAAAATAAATATTGACGAACCGTTGAGAAAAATACAGAAACACATATCATAATAAAATCAATAATAATATAGAAAAATCGGTGTAATTAGAAGATCAAAAGTGGAGGCAAAGCAAGCAATAAAGATTTTCAATACGAAATAGTTCTGAATATAAAATCATTAATACAAAATAGATGAGGAGAAAAATGAGTAAAGCAGAGAGAGAGAGAGATAGAGAGAGAGAGATTGTGTTTTAAATGTACCCTATTGATCCTAGTCAGCGATCTCGTTCATCCGGGACTCCCGACAATTGTCCAACCCCTACCAACACAACAATCAATACATCAAAAATTCACATCTCCGATGGCAAAATAGTTACAAAGAAAATCATTGAGAAAACGATTAATCATCTGCGGGGACGAATAATTTTATAGTGACTGGCGGAGACTTTCGTGGGTGGTATAGCAGGTTCGTTAGCGAGGATTCTTCGCAAGGGTTGACTAGAGAAGGTTGCGGGTTTGGATAAAAGTAGATATATAGTGTACGGAGCACGAGAGGAGCAAAGAAAAGGGTCGGGCGAAATATCAAAGGTCCGGAAAGCCCTCGATGGCTGGGAGGTGGCAACCTCGACAGAGATGGTTGAGATAGGAGGAGAACACAGGGAACAGAGCATAGAGAGAGCTACTGGCGCCATCCTCCTCTGCCACTTTCTTCGGCTCCTTCAGCGTGCGGCTGACTCGGGTCCCCCTACCCGCCCCTACGCCCCTCACACCTTTTCCAGCAGTGCTGGATCTGTAGAAGATGATGAGGTAGAGAGGCAGCAACCCTCTCGCTCATCCCCGGATGCGGCACAACGCGATGTGCCTGTCGTGTCAGTACCACTCGAAAAACGCCCTCGGCCGCATCTATTTACAACGGGACACCACCCTGGGGTTTATACTGTATGTAACAGCACAGACCTACACTCCCCTCCCTCCTGAGATCTGGGTCGTCGATTTTAATCGGCTTCGTAGAAACGCTGCTGGGCCTACTTTGCAGCCTCCATATAGTATATACATATATTTATATGTAGTGGCGAACAGCACAGATATCAGCATTCAGCAAATTCTTTTCTGCCACATCTCGCACGTTCAGCGTGCGCGTCTACCTGCATAAAGAGATTCTTTCTTTCTCCTTTCTTCGTTACTTCCGCCAACCCCTTTCGATCCACTTATCCAACGATCGAGCTTCTCGATAGTTAGAACACGAATTACGGCGGAAACGGGAGTAAAGCTATCGAGGCATATAGCGGTGAAGCGCACGAACAGACCGCAAGGGAAACCCATCTCGAACTACCGTCCCGTGGTCGTAGCAGCGACTCTCTACGATGCTTCAGAAGCTTAAGCGCGACCAAAGACTGCGGCTACCGGTACCCAGAATTTATCCAATCGAGCGCTCACCGGAGTAGCTTCCCGAGACGTACAACTTTTCTAACTTAATCTGTCTCGTGATCGTAGTAGTTTTGAAAAGCGACATGCCACCATGGGTCGTGTTCTTTTTCTTCGTACGAGAGACACCCGAGAGAGCCCTCGGGTTGTCACGACGGTGAAAATTCGCGAAGGGTGTTTGCAAAGTGCATCATAAATATTAAAGCGTAAATCGGGCATAACAGAAACTTTCAGTCCGTCAGACATCATTTTTTTATTTGGTAATTATACAATTTGTTTGAGAAATTTATTCACGTTGCGAAGGACATTTTTTGAACTTTGCCAGTCTCAGTTATACAATGATCTCAGTCATAGAATTATAGATCACGGTAACGTGTGTTGGACTCCATTTGCAATATCAAAATATAGATATGAGCTAAATTTAAATCGAATCGATACGCACAAACGTCAAAGGTATGATGGAGTTCTTAACCCCTGATTTACCCTTCATAGAGTTTTTTTGTTAGTACACGCAAAATGGTCTAAAACGTCGAGAAAAGGGGTTTAGAGAAAATTTAGGATGGATGTGCGTGTGTATGTGTGTGTGAGGTCGACATTCAAAATTCAAACTTACATATCTCAAGAACTGCTTTAACATGTGAAGAGGTTCGACCTTTGTCGTGAAAATTTTCAAAAAAATTTAAAAATTCGTTCAAATTTTATTTGATTTTGCAATTTTCGAAAAATGTCTGTACGCTCTCTAGCATCCGGAAATTTTTAGCTAATGAGCTAAATAATTTTTTGTAAATAAAGCTATATTAAAGAAGGATCGGTATTGAGTTTGGAATGAATCTGTAAAAATGTTCGGATGAACTGAAATTTTCTACAGATGAAAAATAACATTCAGTGCTACCATCTACCAAATTTAGTCATGATCGGTAGGGCGTTTTGGATTTTACGTGAATTTGATTTCTTTTTAATTAACGTTTTCTTATAACTCAGGTGAACTGACAATAAGTGAATTGAATCTTTTGAGAAATGAAAAATACAGATGAAAAATATTTATCATAGCTACATATAAAAGTAGACGCCAATCGGTAAATGGGTTCTGATTTTGGAGTAATATTAATTTTATGTTTTAACAGTTAAGAAAGATATCATAAAGCAGAATAGAGCTTTAATCACGCGTGTAGTTTTTTTCTTCAAGATATCGAATATTGGCCGTTACTATCGTTCTCGAGTCACATATTCTAACCCAAAAAGTACCGTTTATATGCGGTTTTTTTTTACGATAATTTAAAAAAAGTGACTTTTTTCCGTTTCTGCCAACATTGATTAACATACTTTTTCATTCGAATCGTTCAAGGAAAAAAATAAATTTAATCTCGCTCGGAAGAAACTTGGAAAGGTGATTCCTACGGTGAAACATACTCGGGTAACTAAGGTCTCGCTAGGAAAGTCTCTACAACACAGCCCCGTTCTATCTTGCCCACAACCAGTGTCTAAGTTCGAGTCTGACCGGACCAAAACTACACAGCAAAATGTGAGAAATATTGAAGTATTCAAATACTGAGTATGATTGGAATATTCCAAGTCCCCATAGGGACTCACAATCTTTGATTATCATGAGTCCCCTTATTACACCTACCCAGATATTATTCATTCTAAGATTTTCCAAACCCAACTATAAATTTAAAGCTGCTGGGAATACACGGAGCCTGTGATCTACACAAAAATAAATGTAAATGATTACAATAATAAAAAGCGAATTAATATCATGCGGGATTATGTGGTCCTGGGTGATCTACTCATATATAAAAAAAAATTTCAGACAAATTTAGTGAGCATTTTTTTAAAGTGAATCAATCACGACGGTAATTTTCTGAGAGTTGATTGTTAAATAATATTGAGCAGATTGTACGTCAAATTTGGCCCTTCGGTAACATGTCATTCTGGATTTGCACAGAGGAAAAACAATTGGTTGATTTGGCTGAGGATACGGTTATGGGTATTCAAATAGTTTAATCATTTGCGAGAACAAATTTAATGAAATTTTCACATGATACGGATTTGCTTGGTGAGTTAAACTAAACTGGATTTGCGTAATGATGAATTTTTATTTGAACATCAAATATTTTGTCGACGTTCAAATGCACAAATTCAGCCAAACAGTTTATGAGGTGATAACATCCATTGAGGAACCCTCCTTTTCTCCTGTTTCCAAAAGTGCATTCATAAAGTGTTATGGTTCTATTGGAAGTAAATACTACGTTACCGATCGATGTTCAGCTCTGCTATCACTAGCACACACTTCTATTGGAAGTAAATAAAAATGCAGTAAATTGTCCTTGAAAGTTTTTACGATCAAGCTACTCGGAAAGATAGTTGTTCATAAGATATTATATTGAACACACACGCATATCCTTAGTAGAAATCAAATCTGGCAGTCGGATATCGCATCTGAACCGGATCAGGACCCATGGGGTCCTGATCCCGGGATATTACCCATGTAGGAGTGTCCAATTGGCCCAGTACTGGGCATGAGTTTGTGGCCAGTCTCTCAGTAATGGCGCGTCAACAGAAAGCAGCATTGGCTCATTGCTGGATAACTACTGGATGATAACTTGGGACCAGTACTGGTAGTTGTGCACGGCCCAGGAATGGTAACAAACACGGCCAGTATCGGACAAGTAACGGCGGGAAATATTCGGTATAATCAATTTAGTAATTAATTATTAATTAAAAACTATCGGACCGCCTTCAATAATTTTAATAATGTCATTCTATTTCATTTAAAAAAACAGGAAATCGTCCACGGATACGATTTCCTTGATAGCTTGCGGGAAAGTGATGATGGCGGGATTTGAACCTACGACCTATACGACCTACCTAAACTACCTAACCAGTACGCTAACCACTAGACCAAACCGACTATGTGGGTTTATTATACTTTAAGTCCATAATAGTTGCATCTAGGATAACAATTACAGGGTCATCAGATGGATTTGGATAAAATTTGGTACACGGATGTTTTTGAAGCCACTGATTAAAGAACTCAAATCTGAATTCAGAAATTCAAAATGGAGGATCCAATATGGCCGTCCGAATGATAATAAATTATATAATTTGTATGAAACACGAAACAGAGAGTTTTTTTAAATCCATTATGGCGGCTAATATACAAAAAGTGACTTCATTTTATAAAATTGAGTACTCAGATTTCTTAAGATAATTGATTACCAATTTAAACTCGAAAATAAAGGATCCAAAAAAATGGACGATCCAAAAATCTCCAAGGGCAAAATCTTGTTCAAATCGTAGGAAAGGATATATGTTTTTTTTTTGCTGGTCGTCGCTAACGTGCCGACGGTGCGCGATATTGAGTTTATGTTAAACATCGGCATGAGGGTAATGGGCCATGTCTGCCCACGACTGTTTGACATGCGTGAGAAAGGTATTGGAACTAAGACAATGGTCCCCAATACTGGCACACTGCTGATAGCCTTTAGTCGGTCAGTGAACATTAGCCTATGTTGGGAGCCAGCACTGGTTCGGAATACTACCAATAGTGGCATCCAACGGTTCCTAGCCATTACTCGGCCAATGCTGGAAGCCTTTACTCGGCCAGTGAACAATGCTGATAGTCAGCACTGGTTCGGAGTTTAACCAATACTGGCAACCAACGGTTGGTAGCCATCACTCGGTCAACCATTGGGCCTATTTTCACTGTTGGCGTTTCCTATATGGCTAGTAAAGTATGTCTGATTAAGCGTGCCTGATGTCAACCTGATCTGGATTCACCGTATCCGGATCACCTGATATCTGCTGGATGTGGGCCAGATCTAATTCCAATCCGTTTCGCCGGATCCTGCTCACTTTGAACCAACCAAATCAGATATCAATACAAGATTAAAAAATTAATTGTTAACACATTATCACATTATTAATTGGAAACCTACGCAGAAATTGTAAAATATTGTGACCATGACAATGTACATTATGCAAAGAATGTACTGTATAAATTCATCAATATTATGGGAAACTGCGGAATTATGTGTTAGGTCAACATGTCACAATATTAACCGATACCCATGTAAAGCAATCGAAATTGTTCATATTTGTAGTTATAGGAAACCATCTAAATATACATTTCCTATAATGTGAAGGGCCGAGTGGGCTAAACTGCAGTGTATACAAGCCGTTCGAAACCCAACGAAGGTTAAAAAAATGTGTTTTTTTTAGTTATTAATGTGTAGCTATGTACAGAATAAGTTCGAATTCCATTATAAAAGGCAGGGTAACAAGATTACATAAAAGTGAAGTTTTATACATTTTTCTTGTTGTTTTAGATGTTCGAACAAATTTGATAACAATCAGTGCATGATTCGAGTTCAATCAGGCATCTACTCAGAACCGGATCGAGCACTTTATTACCACCGGGTCAGGACCATAGCATTACATACATTCTGGATATGGGCAAAATGAGTTGGCCCGATATGGGTCGGATGTTAATTTAAGGTCCGATCAGGCTCACATTCCAGCCTGATTAAAATTCTGCTCTGATATTTGCACTCGGAAAAAAACGTGTTTAGAACTACCAAAAACTTGTTTAAAAACGTTACCAAGAAAATTTGGTAGACACAATCAAATTATTGGTTAACATAACCAAGGGTTTGGTAAGACAACTATAGTATATTGTGGCCTCAGGGAGGGAAAACACATTCCATGCGAGTTTGAGTCTGCATTCATACGAGCTAAGAAAATATTTTCCTCCCGAGTATTGCATACGATTTTACGTTACAAGGCGAGGAAAAACAGTTTTTCCTGCACGAAGCGCACGGAAAACCTCACTTTCCGTGCCACAGTGACGTACAATATTTAGTACGCCTAACCAATAGCTTAGTTGCATCAAATTTCGTTTTGATAAAATTTTTAACCAAGAACCAAGCCTTTTTCTCAGTGTACATCAAAATTCCCACATCGGAAATAACGCCTCGTAAAAATTAATAATTACAACAATAAAGAATTCAATAATTAGAATGAGGGGATGGGAACCAATGCTCCTCGAATACCTCGAAGAATGTTGCGTATGGACGAAAAATTCTCGATGACGTTCCGGGTCACGAGTACATAGTCTACGTTTCGGAGCGCAGAGAGCTCAGAAAGGTGGAAGACTGCAAGGACTGTGGAGGTTTGGGGGATAGGAAGTGGATGAGGATTGAGGTTGAGGTACTGTAGCGATAGTGCTGGCTGCATTCCGGCCGACTGTGTGCCATCGTACGTACGTAAGGGTTTGGACAACGTCGGAAGATCGGGCGGTGAAATCAGGTGGAGCGAAGAAGAGCGACACGAAGAGCGAGGTGGAAGGGGTCGGGCCGAGGGGGTTACGAGGGTGTGCAGCAGAGAGGAGACAGAGAGAAAGGAAGAAGGAGGAGGAGAGCACAATATGGGTCAGTTATCGATTGCTCCCTGGTCGCCTTTGTCTCACTCACTCACTCACTACGGCACTCGCCCTCCATTTCTCTCCGACATGTAACACCTACCATACAACACTCCTATACCAGTTTCTCTATCTTGTTATCTTTAAGATAGCCCATCAGAATATCACCGTTGCAGCGATTGGCATCCAAACAGTAATTGGCCACTAGTTAGGGCGTAAAAAGCTGACTTTTCCACAAGAATCTCAATTTTTTTGCTTTACACTGTATTCAGAAGATTGATCGAAATCAAGGAAGAAATTTATCCAACTAACCCCGGTCCTTTATTTCTATCAAAGAAGAGAAAAGAGATTTGTTACATTCAAATGCTCACTGTGTGTTTATTAATCCTATAAATCATGTATTATTTAATATTCAATAACAATTATCCGCACCATATATCCCTAACACGTTCTATGTTTATGTAAATTCCTGAAACCAGATGTTTTTACAAGGTTGCGATTTTTTTTATTATGAAAAACAAATACTGCGAATAAGGGTGAAGTGGAGATATATTTAATGTATTTGAAATATGTTTTTCAACGAAATTCTTTTGTAATTTGTATTTATTTTTAGTGCTCAGAGAAAGTCATGATGTAGTGCCAAAGAGAATTGAGTATAAATCAAGAATATTGAGAGAAGGTTAGATGACATTTAATATCATTGTTACAATTGAGGCAACTTTATGACTCGAATAAAATCCAAAATCATTATTGAATTTCCTTTACCCAGGTTCAAGTAAAATGTAATGAGAGTTGTCAGTTTATAATGCATATTAGTAACATCTATTGAATACCGAACATTGTCTTGCTCGTCACTGTGTGTCATCGACACCATTTTTAAGACCGGATTTTGAACAGTGTATTAAGTATTAACCAAGTTTTAGATTGCAAGTTCGTGTCCATTTTTGCTTCCGCATAGAGGAAGCTTTGTTTTCGTGAAATTTTTTTTTCGAGATTCTCATGTCAGTACACTCAGAATGGTCCGAAACGTCGAGAAAAGTGATTTAGAAAAATGTGTGTGTGTGCGTGCGTGTGTATATATGTGTTACACGCTCAAAAAATGTAAACCTTTATAACTTGGGTACGCCTCGATATATAGAGCTGAAATTTACACCATAGATAGAGGGGTCAATCCTTATCGTTCATACCAATTTTTGTTGAAATCCCCATGATCGTTAAATTTTTACGCGGTTTTGAAATTTCTCAAAAATGTCTATTAACGCGATAACTATCTTAATTTTCGAGATATTAAGCTCAAAATTGGTATGTATGTGAGCTTTCATACACCGGTGATCCCTATTAAATTTGGTTAAGATCAGTTGAAACGTTAAAATTTTATGAGATTTTGATTTTTTGAATTAAAAAATTTTTTTTCTGCGATGCGAATTTTGGTATCAAATATCGATCTGGGAATTAAATGAGTACCAGATTCATGATTAACAGAAAAATACGTCAGATATAGCCCAAAAACGTTGAACGATACCATATTTTCATAGCGATGTTGTACAATCTATATTGCGAAAAGTAGCGATTTATGTCGTATAAACTAGCCATATCCTTGCTTCCCAATGAAATTTCGGAAAACACCGATTTCTATCGTCTTCTACAAAAAAAAAAACAGAGAAGATAGAGTATTCGAGGGAGTTTCCGGACCGTTCGTTCTTATTATATCTTCACAAAGCAGGAGTGTGCGCTTATTTATTTATTTAAAACAAGGATGCAAAGTAGAACCTTGCACATTGTTTCCTCATTATATTTCAATTTTTACAAAGCTACGGCTTTGTAAAAATAATAATTTTGGCTTCCTCTATGAGGAAGCCAAAATCAATTACCGTACTTCCTCTTAGAGGTTGCTTTGTAAAAAGCGAAATATAATGAGGAAGCAATGCGCAAGGTTCTACTTTGCATCCTTTTTTACTTTTCACACCGAGAGAAAAATATAGTACTCATTCCCAGATTCGTATAGTAATCGGGATCCAAAATGGAAAAATGGCATTTTTTTTCCAGGCACACACAAACATTTACTAGGCGTCGCTCGCTGTACAATTTACGCTAAATAGTACATCGGGCGATGCCTAGTAAATCTTCGTATGTGCCTGGAAAAAAATGCCATTTTTCCACTTTGGATCCCGATTACTATAGGAATCGGGGAATGAGTACTATAATTCTTTCTCTCGGTGCACTACGTCAAGAAGGCTATCTCCTACAATTACTATACTCTATTATTACAAAGCTTGACGAGTATTTTTCAAGTGTCATATTGAGCTTCCTTACTATTTGGGTGCATAGTTTTGGGTGATAATAACTTAGGTGATGTTTCCGCACCGCCAGTCCCTAGTAAAATAGGCGAATGGAGGAGCTAGAAGCAGGAAATCACAGAGCAGAAGCCCAGCCAACAATTTCTCACTTTCTCACGCTCGAAACTATAGTCGCGTACACTCGTTACCGCGGGGCGTCGAATTTATGGCACGCGATACGACTCTGCGAAATGGACGCGAATTGGCCCAATATATATTCCCGGACTTATTCGTGAGCACGACACCGCTTTCAGCTCCACGTTTCACATCATGTCAAATGCATGGAATATAGTATTTCATCTCTGAGTTACACGCGACTTATTCCGTAGAGGAATATTTGTGCTTTGTGGACTATATAGAAAGTTCGCAGAATCGTCACAGACCTTCCTGTCATTCACATTTTTATTTAGGTATCTGCTTTCCTCTGGCACTAGGCGAACTATAGAACGACTACCCATGGTGCAGATACCCCGACGTTCCAAGTTGAGCATCAAAATAGCCAAAAGTGCATGAAGGAAATTTTTCAGGAATGGCTTCTATAAAAAAATGAGCGATATTACTATAAAATATTGCAAATTGAACAAACGATGGAATTTTTGTGATATTTGGAATCGTCAGTATAAGTTCTTGCACCCCATCTCTACACAGATTTATATCTCTTCGCCATGTGAAATTATGGATCTTCTGTTTTATAACTACATTTCGCCACCACCGCTGCGCAGGATATACTCCATGTCAGAAGGGCCCAAACCCGGATTTTTTGTAAGTCCGTCATGAGCCCTTAAACCCGATTTTTTTCTAATTCTCTCATGGGCCCGAATTTGTGTAGTAGAATCATACAGGATTATCCAGTATTCCCGGATTACCCAGACTACCCGAATTACCCAGAATTCCCGGATTACCCAGAATTCCCGGAGTACCCAGAATTCCCAGATTGCCCAGAGTTCTCGAATTCACCAAAATTCCCGGATTACCTAGAATTCCCGGATTATTCAGAATTAGAGATTATCCAGAATTCTCGGATTATCTAGAATTCCCAGATTACCCAGAATTCTCGGATTATCCAGAATTTCCAGATTACCCAGAATTCCTGGAGTACCCAGAATTCCCGGATTACCCAGAATTTCCGAATTACCCAGGGGCGCAACGAGATATTTTTTATAATATAGTGATAAACTTTTGAATAGTAGGGAATTGGCACGTGAATCACGCAGGAGGTCGAAACCCCCCTAGAATATAAATATTGTCTAGTTGGTATAGACATAGGTCTGCGTAGAAATAGAATTGTGTAGAACAATGCCGTGTAGAACAATGCGGTGTAGAACTTCAGTCGTGCAGAACTATATCGTATGAAGTGTAGTGCATGTAAAAAGTTACCAGAGTTACTGTGCAGAATCTAGTCAGTGGAAAGATGCATCCAGTAGAAACGATTTCGTACCCTATTGCCATATAGACTAACTAATCGGCTTGTACAATCAAGAACATACGTTGCACCGAACATGTCGCAATAAAAATGTGTACAATTGAATTGTGTTGGAATGGAAGGTAAGCTATCTTATCGCCCAAAAGCATATAACCGAACGTTATAACCCCGAAAAAACAAAACACTAGTCGGCTAGTTTCAGTTCATATCAAAAGGATAGTCCAAACTTCGAACTCAAGTTTAAACTCAAGTTCGAACTAAGATCGAACTCAAGTTTGAACTCAAGATCGAACTCAAGTTTGAACTCAAGATCGAACTTAAGATGGAACTTGAGAAATTTTAGTTCGACCGTAAGTAGATACGTAGTAGTTTGTGACTTCATCGTACAAAAAATGTTCATTCCGGCAATCCGAAGTTCCCGCTGGCTTTTTGTACACTGTGAACATTTTGTTTTGAAAATTAATATACCGTATATGAAGCTCAGATGCATATACCGTCTATTCATTTTCAGCCGAATTCGTCATTGACAAATACAATATTTGTATATTAAAATGAAGATTGCAATACTCACGTACTGTAATTTTCAAATGCCGGTATTGGAGAATTCTTATACTATTCTTAAATTTACAATAAAAGAATATTAATATGGACGTTATACACCCATTTCGTAAATCTCATATCGTTTTGTATATTAAATTCGCTTGCCTTTTTAACAGTGTAAGAGCAAATGTATAATTATTTTAGATTATACCTCAAACACCGGCGGTTCATAGATCACTTTAATTCCAAGGGTAAACAAAAGACGACATACAATGCCACCGCGTGAAGTTTTGAAAAATGCTAGGTGTATATCTTAAAATATTCATAATTCGCGAAACGTGCCAAAATAATCAAGGGATGAATATATAGTTTCAATCGGGTCTATGAACGGCCGTTGTTTGAGGCTTAATCCAAAATCATTATACCTTTGCTCATACAAAAAGTCAGCGCGAACTTCGGATTGCCGGAATGAACATTTTTTATAGGATGAAGTCACAAACTTAAATATCTACTTACGATCGAACTAAAATTTCTCAAGTTCCATTTTAAGTTCGTACTTGAGTTCGAACTTGAGTTTGACCTTGAGTTCGAACTTGAGTTTGAACTTGAGTTTAATCTTGAGTTCGAACTTGAGTTCGAAGTTCGGACTATCCATTTGATATGAACTGAAACTAGCCGACGCCGTGTTTTGTTTTTTCGGGGTTATAACTTTCGGTTATATACTTTTCGGCGATAAGATAGCTTACCGAATGGAATATATTATTCAGCCATCGTGAATAATCGACGTAAACGGTTACCTAAGTGCGGATAACTGAAATTGCGCACAAAGTTTTAAATAAATCGTCGTAAAAAATCAGCGTTAACAATTTGAAGCAAAGTCAATATGTATAATGACCGCCTTGCATTTTTATCCGCCATAATGAAACCGCAATATTTATTACAACTTTTTAATATGGTTTTGTAATCAGCGTGCTCAAATACTTGGTATTGAGACATTTCAAGTAGAATGAGATTCTTTCTAGTGACCCAGACATACTTTTTTGAATCTCAAATTAATTTTAATATAGACTCTACTCGGTGTATCAAACGCTGTAAAGAACGCGATGTTGAATTTACTCCAATATATCGCTCCAATGGGTTCACTAAATTTGGCCGCAAATACAAAACCAATGGGTGCTGAATTTGCATAAAAGTAAATGAATCTCGTAGCCTACATATTGGTAGAAATTCAATACCGCATTTTAAAAAATGTAAGGAACAGAATTTGCAAGGATAGAAATTCACGATGTTACTCACAAAATACATTTTGATTCAATAAAATTGTTTTTGTCCAATAAGAGCTGTTCTAGTATTACCCTATTGTGTGCATGGCAGATTGCCAGCGACGTTGCAGCGGTGTTTGTTACAATTGATCCGTATTACCGTCGACACCGATCTCCCATCATGATATAGCTACATAGAGTATATATCCGGCGCAATATTTATCGATGGCTAAACTAAATATACACTCATTCGGAAGAATATGGAATTATAAACCAATTTCAAAGTCTCGGGCGTATAATTCCTATTTCAGGAAAACTTGTCCCAATACATCTAAAGCGAGTTTGCTGGTATTCCGGTATTATTCGCACGTCCGCGAGAAGTAATATCGAACATTGATGAAATTCGAGAGGGATAGCGAAAGGAAGAGACACGTAGTGGAAAAAAGGGTATAAGGCGATGGTCGTAAGTGCTCGGAGGGAGAGGATGTTAACGGTCTTACAACGAGAAACGTGGAAAACGCTGCGAGGTAAGACAGTAGCCGGGGAATCGTGACTCAAAGATCTCTCTTGAGGAGGTACGACGTTGGCTGGTAACCGGTGGTTGCAACTACTGGGTCGCATAGTGTGCACCCTCTTCTTCGATGTAATCTGTCCCTGGAGTGGCGGCGGCGAGGCTCCCTCGAGCATTTCGAAATCAACTTCCCTTGTCTCAGGCCTTGGCTTTAGCACCGGCAGAGTTTGCCAGCCTTCTTGACGTCTACGCTGACGAGAAAGGAGACACTGGGTCGGAGGAAAACGGAGAAAGGGGACGAGAAGACGACAAGAGACAAGAGATGCTGCGGCTCTGTGACATTAACCACGATTAAACGAGCAAGGAGAACACCCCTTTACCTGTGTATAAGTATATATGTGTGTATGACATGTTCTACTGTGCACGCGCTTGATGTGTCACGCTCGAGCTTTGCCGAGTCAATAATACAATCACTGTCAATGGATTATGGACGCGGAGTCTGACTTCAGAAAGCAGGTGGTAGACATCTTACCGATTCTAGTGCAATATCTGCCAATTTGTATATATTCGGGTTAGCGATAGCATGTCTGTCTTTTGGATGAACTAAAATGTCCATTTTGATTGTCTATGCAGTTTTAACAAATATTTTATTCGCGTACACGCAAAAAAAAAGCTTGGTCGAATACGCGCCAGCCAATTTCTTGGTTAGACCAATCAGATTGTTGATTATGTCAATCAAGTTATTGGTTGTATTACAATGGCGCTTGGTGACGCTGACCAATAACTTGGTTGGCCTAACCAATTAATCGGCTGGCGTATATGTAACCAAGTGCTTGGTTGTTCTAACCAAGCTTTTTTTCCGGGTAATTAAAAAAGTGTTTTTCGCATGGTGATCAGCTGATCGCTGCAGTTGTCTATGTGCGAGTGTTCTCGGAAAGGGCGCAAAATTATTTAATCAAATTTGATACCCAGATTTTTTAAGTATGTGCTTTGGTTTTGGGCCATATATCAGTGCACATACTTAACAGTGTTTGTTAGTGTCGGGGTTTGAAATAATTACAATATCGTTACGTCAATGCATCGTACAATCGCAAATAACTGGTTCATAATTGAAGACCCAGTGATTTTCAATAAATTTAGAATAATCATTACAGTGCACATAGACACTCACATACACTCACACGGACACTCTAGTACTGTTTCGCAAGTCTTTCAGTATCAGTCATCGTTTGCGACGATCTGTGGGAGTATCTGTGACCGAAAAATGGCGGTATAATTACATCACTGCCTCGGGCACTCGTCAATAAATGATCCATTCATGATAACTGTGGTCCATTGATGAGGCAATAATTCATTTCGGGAATTAAGAGACTCGTGCTAAGTTGAAAGGTAAGTTCTACTCATTACAACGCATAAAGGGTCATTAGCATACATTTCATAGTCGTCGAGATATTAAAGTTTAATGAGGTCCGACGGAGAAGCTTTTTCAGATCAAACTTGAGTTCAGAATTCTATGGTGCTCTTGCCGAGTCTGCCTATCGATTCGACCCCAATTTGGCTTGCATATATATTTTGATATTCCAAATAAAATTAAACATATCATCGACAGACAAGTGGAAGTGGTCCATTCGTTTAGCTAGTCTAATGACGCCGCTGCTCCCCTATATTTTGAAGGCGTAATAATTTTATAATATTTTAGTAAAAAATATATCTGAAATGAAGTTTGATTCAAATGGTATCTATCCCAGATGCGGAAGCATCATAGTAATCATCTCACCCCAATAAAAATTAGAAAATTGAGAGGAACGAAAATGCTCAAAACATTCAGCCAAATAAAGAATCTGCATTTGATTATAATTTCTTCGACAATAATTCCTTTTCTATGTACATTAAACTATACATTATTCTAAGAAACATTATCAAGAATGCTATTGGTGACAAAGCATAAGAAAGACAATAACATAGTCGGTAAAAAAATAGGAACATCGTGGAGACATTAAAGGAAAAAGATTCGCACGGTAAAAGAACGCAGGATCGTGCGTACATCTCTTGAGAATCAAGCCAGCTACAACGGATTAGAAGACTTCCGTTGATAAAGAAAAACAAGAAGGCGAGAAAAATAAGAATGATCTTTGTCTTTCCGCAAAGTCGCACAGCGAAGACAACCCCCGACGCTCAAAGCTCGTAGTCCTGTGCCGCGTGATGGAAACGAGCTCTAGCATCATCCAACGCTTTGTCGCCTTTCTCGGTCGAGCTTGATGATGACGACGTCGACGACGTGAGAGCTTTTTTGCTGGTTTTCCCTCGAGGCCCAGTCTGTGCAGTTTGTGTGTACACAGGCGGTACCTCGCGATGCTCAAACCACCACCGATGTCATAAGGTACTCCACAATAATTGTGCGGCGTTAAGTGAGCACGGCGAAAAGGTGTGAATTCGCTAAAAGGGGAAACGAGTAAGTGATTTCGTTGGCGCCTCTTATATACATCAGACGTGAAGTCATTAACGTGCATATTATAATTCGTACGCCACCCGCTTCTCATTCCTCATTACGAATGTTTTTATACATGGCAGAGAATAGACGCTCAGTGAGTTTCATAAATATGCGGGAAAATAATAGCTTGTATTGTTTCACTTTATAATGCATAGCAAAGAATTCCACGAAACTTTGTTTTTTATTATTTTTGTTATTGGCTTTGTCAATTTTTTTTTACTTTTTAATGTGCTTACATCAAATCTTTCTTTCAGCTATTATCAGAAGGCGAAAAAATAGCTTTGAACGTTGATTTCATGGCACAGAAAAACAAAAGAAATAAAAGGCTTGTGGTTTGAGAATGAGTTAAGCAACGGAGCTAAAATTCAACATACAACAAAACATAGGAAATACAGAAGAACTATTAATTCGAAGGATTTTGAGAAAGGTGACTCCCCATTATTTTCGCTGATTGTGCACAAAATGTTGACAATGACGAAACCATAATTAATCGACAACTTTGATGAACAGTTGATCAAGAAAATGGTGTCCGCACCAACGGACAGAGATCCTATACTTCAAGGCATTTTGCTTGAACCCGGCTAAATATAAGGCGAATGACCCAATTAGTGACCTTCTAAGCTCCGCGCGATGTTGTTGAGGCAAGAAGATGGATAGAAATAGCATATTGATTAAAATAAAAGATATTGCAGTGAAGTTTAGGGTTTTTATTAAATTTAACGAATGTTACTTATCTACTTTTTTATAATTTTGAGGTACTATTATTTAAATATACGCCGTCATCCAAAGACCCGATTAGTGTTCTACGATTTTCTCGTATGGCCTATTTTATGTCCTATGAAAGCCCCAAACACTGAGCCATGCCGTCTTACATCGATACCCGATTAGTGACTAGAATCAAAGGGGAAGTGTCCCAGATAATGACAGACCTTCTTGCGCTTTTCCAGGTGTAGTTAAAAAAAATATTTTTCGGGAATTACACTCAATTATACATATAAAATTAAGTTTTTTCAAAAGTTTGTTTATTCTCGGATTCCACCGTACGCCATCAGGCTTTTAGCTTCCCCACCCCTTTGTTACCCGTAAAATTCTTCAAGTTCCCTCCAGAATGTTAACCGCAGCCACTCTTTCCTAATGCACTACTATGACGCATTTTCACGAGGGCACAAGGAAACTGCGAAAAAGAAACCGACTGCGTGGTCACGATTGTCGGTGAAAATTGAAAAGCCAATAAAATATTCTCATTGATTTCTAAGTTAAACTCAAATATACTCTATTTTCATTAACATTATTATTAAACTGCCAGTCCGATCGAGTTGCGGACACAAATCGCAACAACCCAGCGTTTCGTTGAACCTTTTTCTGACCTATATATTTTTCGGATTACGAGTAATTATTTGTTCTTTTCGCCCATGCTAACGTTTTCTTTGATCCTTAATAATACTCTATGAATTAATTTTGTCCCTTAAATACATTTTAAAAACATAAAAAACTATATTTTTCAGATGGTAAGTTCTAACCGACACAGACAAGAAAATGGCTAGTGATGTCTGACTTCTATCGAGTCGGCAGATAACATTTTTTAAATCGATGATTATCGAAAATTAATTTTCGGCGCTTCTCATATCGCGTAATGCAAAAATCAAAGAATATAAACAAAAAGTTTGATGTCTATTGGAAATCAAGAGAATTTTTTATCGTAAATAATATGAAGAATGGACACTAATTGGGCCACGGTTAGTAATTAGGTCGTTCATCTTAATTCAATAATACTTTCAATTATTATTCGAGTCATAAGTTTAATTCCCAATATTACAAAAGAAATTAATGTTGCATTCGCATGACGATTTTCTGTCTGTTAGTATTCATCGTCCCATCTTCAATCTAAATGTATCATAAGTTTTGAGGTCGGGACAGAGTAATTTATTACAATCACTTATGTTAATATAGCTCTGCAAAAAAAGTTACTTTTAATATCAAATAGTCCAAAAAGACCATTTCAATCCTCTTTATTAATATTGAATTTTGAACATTGTTAGAAAATAATGCAGGTTCCGTATGAAGCAAAGTTTTTGTAAACATTATATAGTCTCAGGGATGTTCTTTCAGCATTGGTGGTCTGCTTGATCTCTTTTCAGTCTACCATGGGTGTCAAATAGTTAATTCTTCTCCAAATTATAAATTTCACGAAATTTTTATTGGATGCGGCAACCTTCATCCATTAATTACGAAATTGGATTCCCATTACAAGATAATAATCGTTCTCAACAGCTTTACGCTTTATAATAAAATTAGTGGACATTTAACATATGTTAAAAATGCAATTCATTATTTTTACACCTACACACATTCTTTGAAAAAATAAAACGCATGTTGGGCGCATTCCCAATGAAACTCCACTACCCGTGACTTATTTACAAAATATTCAAGTCTAAATTAGAGAAGATATTTGATAAAATAATTGATTCTGTAATGTAGTAAATATGCGATATTGACAACTAAAGGGATTATTCAATATGGATGTATGTTGCTCATGGCGACTTATTCAATATATTTCGTTCCTTTCTATTGTAATGCATTAAGATTTTTCAGAGTAGAAAATCCTGATAGCCTACTGAATTATTTTTTAAAAGCCACTAAAACTACAAATAAAAATTTAACTGAGATAAATTTGATTTTTAAAATAAAATTTGTGTATATCCGGTAAGTATTTGACAAATAATTTATTTGCACGAGTTGGTTGGTGGTCGCATGTGATAATAAATTTCTTTGAATGTGGCACGAACAGCAACCAATGCTCAACCACCTATTCTCGAGGGTGCTTTTGCCGGAGCACAGAGAGCGAGAGAGAAAGATAGAGAGCCAAGAGTTAAAGAAGAATACATATATTTTTTCGATTCGTCTGGTAGTGGCTAAACTACAGCTTCGTCAAGTGCTTTCCCGCCCTCCAATTCTTTTCTCGATGGAACTCTGCACGTTTTTCTTTGTTTCCCTTTAGCTCTTTTTCGCCGGTGAGCTTTTATATCGGCCTCTCTCTCTCGGCTGGGCCTACAATGGAAATATTTACTGATTTGGAGGCTGTCGCTCGACGTGTACAAGGAGGTAGTGGAGCTCGAGGGAAGTAGTAGAAAGACATCTCGCACCTAGGATCCAAACGAGTGGCGGCGTTTGGTGTTATATCTTTGCCCGCGGGGATGCTAGTCGCGTGTCAAACGTCTCTTGGCTTGCTTTCCCCGAGAGAAAAATAGAGAGAGAAAGAAGGAGAGAGCGAGTGCACCGCGAGACGGAAAAGAGCCAGTCAAAAAGGGCCGAGAGAAATGAGAAAAACTGCGAGTGCTCTGTATCGGAGAAGGCGAGTGAAAAAGAACATTTCTATATACTTTTTCTGTTGGCGACGCTGAGGACCAACCGACTCTGCAGACCTCCCTCAGTGACATATCGACAACTTCAATCGTTATTTCGCCTCCTTCGGTGTCACGGAAGCCAAGTTGTTATTTTCTTCTCATATTGCTTTCTTATAGAGTAGCTTCGTTATCACCTCTTCTTTGATATCAAATTCACATTGTTCGGAAACCATCAGATGGACAAAAACGATCGTGATAAAACGTAATGATGTTTTATTAACTCGCTAAATACTCTGGCCTTTAATCGCATTTGAATTTTTTAATCTAGTAACAGTTTTTTAGTACTCAAATGTATTCTAGTATTTTGGCACGTATTTGTCCGAAACATCTTAGGTATTAGGTTAAGAATACTGATTTGTTAACGCAAAGCCCACGTGTATACATAGGTACTTGTTTCAATTTCTATGGTTTCTCCGTAACGTAAAGGTTCGTCCTTTTCCTAACAATTATTTTCTTATTTATCAGAAAAAACAACCACCTTTTTCAAAGAGCAAGATTACATCATGGTAATTCGAACCTTTCATTTATCTTCGATTCCACTGGAAACAAAAGAGTAGGTGATGCAACTACTTTTATATAATTTCAACATAAATGAATTGTGATAATTATTTATTTATTTACGGGAACTGAATAAACGGTTGTCGCAACTCATTCACAGCGAACTCAATAAAGACAAAAGAGGTGATTAATTATATAGTTGACTGACGTTGAGCGCCTTGCGACTAGGTCGTGCGTCCATAGAGTAAAAAAATATAATTTATGGTTCTTATAATGGTTTTTACCAATTACCTATTATAAAAATAATATTGTTTCGTTATCCTCGTGGCCAAGAAAAATACAGTGTCAGTTATCATCGCCCAAAAACTGTAAAAATAGCAATTGTCATGTAGATTAGTTTGCTCGCCGGGTTCTCTGGCTACACAAGTGCAAAAATGTAGTGGTAAACATAATGGATAATAACACCAAATGAAACTCGCGTAGAAAAAAAGAATCTTGTGAAGAATCTTAAAAAAAGTCTTGAAAGAATCTTTACAGGAATCTTGAAAAGAATCACGCATAGGAGCCGGAGCAAGATTCTTTCCAGGATTCTTTTCAAGATTCTTTCCATCCGAAAGCGTTTTGAGAATCTTTGAAAGAATCCTAATGAAATTCTTCAGAGGAATCAAACAAAACCTGTTGATGCTTTCCAGGATTCTTTTCAAGATTCTTTCCATCCGAAAGCGTTCTGAGAATCTTTTAAAGAATCTTCGAAAGAATCTTGAAAAGCGTCTTTAAAAGAATCGTGAAAAGATTCCGTCCATTAAATAGAAAAATCGTTGAAAAAAGTTTAATGAAATTCTTCAGAGGAATCGAGCAAAACCTGTTGTTACTTTCCCTTGGTGTCGAGACAGTAAATTTCGGTACGTCAACGAAGGGTAAACCCCTCGTGTATAGTCGAATTCAGAACAGCTTTGCAGTCTTATATACGTTCAGGCTTCAAGTCACTTGCGAGAAACGCTTCGACCGCTCGCCATCTAGTGGCATCGTACAATACACTTATATTCAATACTCCGCTAGATGGCGAGCGGTCGAAGCGTTTCTCGCAAGTGACTTGAAGCCTGAACGTATATAAGACTGCAAAGCTGTTCTGAGTTCGACTATACACGAGGGGTTTACCCTTCGTTGACGTACCGAAATTTACTGTGTCGACACCAAGAGAAAGTAACAACAGGGTTTGCTCGATTCCTCTGAAGAACTTCATTAAAATTTTTTCAACGATTTTTCTATTTAATGGACGGAATCTTTTCACGATTCTCTTAAAGACGCTTTTCAAGATTCTTTCGAAGATTCTTTAAAAGATTCTCAGAACGCTTTCGGATGGAAAGAATCTTGAAAAGAATCCTGGAAAGCATCAACAGGTTTTGCTCGATTCCTCTGAAGAATTTCATTAGGATTCTTTCAAAGATTCTCAAAACGCTTTCGGATGGAAAGAATCTTGAAAAGAATCCTGGAAAGAATCTTGCTCCGGCTCCTATGCGTGATTCTTTTCAAGATTCCTGTAAAGATTCTTTCAAGACTTTTTTTAAGATTCTTTTCAAGATTCTTCACAAGATTCTTTTTTTCTACGCGGGAAGATAGATAACCTCAAAGATAACACATGGGCCAGAGAGTCCGCCCGAGTTGAAAATTTAGACCCTCTTCAAAATGTACATGTAGCAGTCCCGCGAGGTAAACGGAGGTTCCTCCATTCCTTTGACGCTCGTCAAAACCTCCGAAAATGGTAGATATTACCCGAATGGAGTAAACGAAGGCTACTGTAGACTGAAATTCTTATGTTTAGACCTCCAATTAGGTTGTACAGAGTGAGATGAGGTTCTTAGACACTTGTGTAAACCTCCAAAAGTAGCAAATTTTACCCATTTTGATTCAACGAAGGGTGTTGGAAGGGTTTAAATTTTAACTCTGGCGGTGACCAACATCTACGGAGGAATACGGAAAGCGTAGAAATACACCACGAAGATTTCAACATACAGACAAATACGATATAAACACACACAAGTAATTACTTAATAAAATTACTGAAGAGGACCCAAACCACGATCGAAACGTCTAAATGGTATGCATTCATATCTCCGAAATTCGCAACACCGAAACAAAAGACGGCGTAAGCTATTTTGATTTGAGTTGGAACTTAAGATGTAGTTTATTATAATACTAAAGATTGATCTTGAGATCAATCTTAAGATTGAACTTTTGCCGAATCTGATTGGGTTCAGTCAGCTCAATCTTAAGTTTAAACTTAAGTCTGAACTTAAGTTATATTTTCAGTGTGATCTTGAGTTCGAATTTAAGATCAAACTTAGGTCTGAACTCAAATTCGAACCTTCGCCTAAATTGGAGTTCACACACACAATAAGGGAAACAGATTGGAAAACTCTGAAGATTTAACCGTAGTTAATGGCTTTTTGATTTTTTTTTCTATTCACGATATATTTGTACAATTACCCACAGAATTCGTCTTGAGTGTAATGTGAAATGTAGCACCGAAAACATATTCAATATTATTCGTATCTTTACATCCATTTGTATAAATACGTTTTAGAATGTAAGAAATTGCTGCAAAAAAATTTCATATGGATTCTGTAGAATCAAGAAATTAATTTAAAATGAGGGAAAAAGGATACACTTATAATTCTTTTCACAACAATTTTCTTTTAATCTCGTTACTAACTTCTTGGCATTATTATCATCGAAATCACCAAGGTCAATGTGATATAAAACGATGAACACGAATGAGATAAACAAATTTTCGCGACAATGGCAGGAACTGCCATTCTTCACCTTATTTGTCATTATTTCACCCTAAAACTCGATCTCTACATATTACCAATTCGGACTTATGTCGATGATAGATTTTCGAAAAAATCATTTTCTCACTTGCTGAAAATTTAATTATATTTTTTACTGACATATTTAATACGGTTAGCTTGGAAAAACAAAATCATAAACCAATGCGCCTTCGGAGTCCCTTTGAAACGATTTATGCATCCCTTCATTTATTTTGTAAGACTAAGACTAGAAGTTCGTTCTTAAGATTGGTCTTGAGATCGATATTAAGTTCGAACTCAGTTTAATCTCAAGAACTTGAGATCGAACTTAAGACCGAACTTGAGATCGAATTCATGGTCGAACTTAAGATCGATCAACAGCACTAAGCAAGTTCGATCTTAAGATTGATGTTAAGTGCGATCTCAAGATCGATCATAAATTCGCACTTAAGTGCAAACAAGCTGTGCCGTGTTTTGTTTTTCCGTGATTATGATTTTCGGGCATGTGAATTTCGGCGTTAGGAATGCATACCGTCTAAATAAAGCGAATTTCTTTATTTAGCAGGGTCGCCAATAGTCGATAAACCATCGAACTTATTGTCATGTACCATTAAAATTCGTTTTGATACCAATCAAAGTTTGATAAAAATTACACTGAGAGAGAAGCATATCGTTGATTTAACGATTTCAGATGATAAAACGAATATAGGAAGGCTTGCAATGTTTTATGGTTGAAGCGATGATAATATGGTTCAATAACCGATACTTGCAAGGTTATTGGAAACAAACGTTGAAATCGTATATGCAACGAAACGGCATATTTGAAACGATTAGAATAGTTTTTGAAACTATTATCATTTTGATGATTGCTACTATAATTATATCTGCTAAAACCATAAAATATAGACGTTCCTCCTGGGAATTATGTTAATGGTTGATCCAACTATTTTCTTATATTTACTATAACCATAAAATATAGACGTTCCTCCTGGGAATTATAGTTTATAGTTAGATTATCGTCGGTCTAACTATATTTTTATTTAAATTACCAGATTTTTTTCTCAGTGTAAAAAACGTTCTGTAAGCAACAAAACGAAGTACTAAATGTAGACTTTTTCAATATCACTCCGACTGTTAAATGTTATGATAAAATTAATTAAATATTGAATAGCTAGGTATGAATAACATACACGCATTTTTTTATTTTCTCTCTGTAATACAGTATGAAGTAAAAAAAAATAAGGTGTTACCTAGTCGCACACCGAGTTTTCCTTGTGATAAATTAGTCTCGTTAACAACCGCCCAGACATTCAATTACTCATTACCCCACGTTAAATTTCGATGAGCTTCCGCAAAGGCAAGTTAATGAAGAAAAAAAAATCCGACTTTCCACGTTGAAAGGCCAGAAGGGTTCCTGAATCGCAGGCGGGTTGTTTGTCACGAGAGTGCGAAGGAGGAGACGGCCCGTGAAACTTCTGCTTCGATACCCTCTCGCGGCTTTCACCCTCGTTAATCTCAAATCGCCAGGTAATTGCCCGAGTTAATCGCTTGATAATCGAGTGCGAATCATTACGTATCGGACTCCAGAGCCGACCGTTAACTTATTTATGATTGTGGCCATTGGCATCCAGATATACACTCATACTTCTCTTACCTGGTCGAAGACATGCATATCATTCAAAAAAAGTATACTGCCAAAGCTGCTGTAACGACTAAGCTTAGCGCTGGGAATTGAAATTCGTTATGAGGCTTTCAACGCGTACGCTGTACGCAGTATGTATGCCGGACGGTAATCGAGGTTCGCTACTTTGATTCCCGCCCGCGTAGAAAAAAAGGATCTGGCCGAGATTCTCAGCGAGAATCTCGGCGAGAATCACGGTTGCGCGCCGAACCGAGATTCTTTTTAAATCTATCTGAGAATCTCGCTGAGATTTTAGAGAATCTCGGCCAGCTTCTTACCGAGATTCTTTAGGGGTTCGCCGGAAATAAAAAGAATCTTTTTCAGAATCTCGCCGAGATTCTTCAGTGGGTAGCTAGAAATAAAAAGAATCTCTATCAGAATCACGCCGATTCACGAGATTCTAGAGAATCTCGGTCAGCTTCTTAGCGAGATTCTTCTCATTTTCATTTTCATTGATTCATTTTCAATGAAAACGAAAAGAATCTCGCTGGGCGAGATTCTCTAGAATCTCAGCGAGATTCTGATAGAGATTCTTTTTATTTCCAGCTACCCACTAACGAATCTCGCTAAGAAGCTGACTGAGATTCTCAGATAGATTTTAAAAGAATCACGGCTTGGCGCGCAACCGTGATTCTCGCCGAGATTCTCGCTGAGAATCTCGCTGAGAATCTTCTTAAGAATTTCGGCCAGATTCTTTTTTCTACGCGGGCAGTCAGTAGTCATTTCAGCAGAGCAACAGCAGCCACTCGTAATATTCTTTTGTGCCGAGGCAAGTCGACGCCTCTCCATCAGTGATCGAGTGGTAGCATAGGTTCCGATGTTGGTCGAAGATTCGCATTGCACAAGCGAAACGGTGTGCTCGTAAATTGTAGGCTCTTTTATACTGACGCCATATACTCCCATGGGTAGTCAATTTTTCACCTTTTACAGTTTTTTATGGAGTATAAATTAAATTATTGTGCGAAATGGTTTGAATAAATTCATCTGAATCTAAATTGTTCAAGGTAAAAAAAAGAATGCCTACGCTGTTAAAAATGTCTTCGAATTTACGTTATCGAAAATTTAACTCATCAGTCGATGCATTTAATTCAATAGTCGAGTAAAATTACAAATTTTTATATTAAATTTCTATAGGATTTAGTAGAAAATACTGTAATTGCTTTCTCATAGAGAAAATCTCATTCGAGAAATGTCCGCATGGATGTTCGTGTGCATGTATGTCTGCGTATGTGTCTTCGTCTGTGATTGAGCGTGGGCGTGTGTGTATGTATGAGTGGGGATGTGTGTCAGGCTTACAAAATTCAAGCCTCTCGAAATGGCTTTACCAAACAAGCTGAAATTTGCTACGCCAGTAGAGTAGCAAATGCACCTTTTTTTCTGCAAAAATTTACGGCAAAAGTGAACCATTTTGTCGGACTTTACAAAACTACATTTATCGAAAAAGTATACTCTCTCTAGCAGCTTCATTTTTTTAGTTAATGAGCTAAGTAGTTCTAAATAAACGAACTAATGCAAAATGACAGTCGGTATTGAATCCGTCATAAATCTATAAAGCGGTACGGATTTTATACCATTTTGAATTTACGATAAAATTATGTTGTCGTTCTAATTCAAATCAACTTCGACCAACTCAGTTAAACTTTCCTACAAGAATGAAATAATATCCAGCTGCAGTAGATATTAAATTTGGTGACGATCGGTAAGGACGTTCGCATTTTATAGAATTTTGAATTTTCGAAAAATTCACGCTGCCATTCTCAATCACGTCAACTTTGACCAATTTGGTTCCAATTTTCTAGGAGGATGAACTAATATTCAGCAATGCTAAATATCAAATTTGTTAAAGACCCATAAAGCACTACAGATTTTATAACAATTTAATTTTACAACTTTATACTACTTTCGCTATTTTGTTGAAATTTTTGTTCAAATATATGTATACATACTCGATGTATCTTCAGTCAAAATAATTTTATACAAATTATAAAACTCCTCAACAAAAAAAAGAGTTTAATTAATGAATGATTTGGATAAACAATAAATGTTGAAATAATCGTTCGTATATTATAGTCGGGAGACTAATTCGTCAAGGATGTGGGAATCTCCCGACTATTGCAAGTAGTAAAATACCTTTACTGCTTGATCTCTGTGAAAAAATGAATAGATAAAGGCCATCACGCGTTTCGAAATATGGGTATAATAAACCGATTTCATTAAAAGTGAATACTCTGCTGTAGTCGTGGATTACCGAAAATAGTGGATTTCAGGCAATATAGAGTAAATTATATATATGCGGAAGAGCGAAACAGCGCGTGTGGGAAGTACACTCTTGATGTGCAAACGTGTTGCTTCAGCCGGAAACAAAAATTGCGCTCTAACTGCCGTGTACGAGTGAAAAAAAAGCGTAGAGAGAACACGGAAGAAGGGGGTAGGGAAAAATAAACGCGAGAGGAATGGATGTGACTGGGTGGTTGCTGGTTCGAGTCGGAGCCATATTGCGAAATGCGCGCGGACCGTATCGAGCGAACGTAATGCATTGGCCCGCGTCGAGTGCGGACCACGATGGACCAACAGCAACAATTTTCGTGTGGGAAGTCCGATGCTCTCCGAATAAACCAAGAGAACCAACAATTTTGGTGTTACAGTACCGGCTGGTTTCTCCCAATATCCACACGCTTCATCGAATGCCTACTCGTTCAATTTTCTCGCAAATGCTGTTTCCAAGCCAAGAAATTTTCGGAAATATGCTTTTCACGATCATCATACTCAATGATGAACTGCGCTCGTGTAGACTTCGATTTTTTCTGGTGACACACACGGTCATATGATTTATCGTTGGTTTTATGCTTTTCGAAGCATATTATACTCGGGACAAAACAAAAATCAGCGAAGCCTAAAGAAATGAGACCTACGTTAGGGACATGTAGATATTTCTGTTCGACATGCGAATTCCAACGAAATGGCCCTTCAGTTTTATGAGTAACTCTATAAAATGAGAATTGCATAATGGTTGACACTATTACGCATTCCAGAATAATCCGCAGGATTATACAGAGACTATAGAGGCAGCTTAATAAAAGCTGGCTTTTACACGGAATATAAAAACGCTATTTTTAATTTCTCTGTCAAAACAACTATCAAGATTTAATTTCGTAAATCATCTCGACCATATTACAATACTACTATATTATAAGTTGTCAGTTATGAATCAACTTGCCGCAATTTCCTGAAATTCTGACGGCATATGAAAAATTATTGTTTAATTGTAATACAATTACAAGTAGTATCCCTTCTCCGAGATAATAGGATCTTTGGTGTTGTAAGAAAATTGTTACTTAGTTACACTCATGAGTTCGAAGTTCTCTGGAAGACTAAAATAATAATGTGTATTACTGGTGTGATCGACTTAAGGTTCAGATAGGACCCCTTGAATTCGCATAAGACGCGAATCTATAACACTGAGTTCCAATGATTACGGAAAGGTCATAGTGTGACAAAGTCTATCGTTATATGCGCCATCGTACACTAATGCTTAGTACCCTCCAATTTGGGCACGACAAATTTGTATGCGATACGAACGGAACACGGAAAAACTAACTGTACACAGTATATCTTGATACGATGAAAATCTGCCGATAATCAATTTGACGCACAATAATTGTTCACAGCAGTAACTGTCGCAACTAAATTTTAAACAATGGAACTTGGACATCACAAAACCATAAATAGCAATATTTTGGGTCAGGGAAGTTGAACATGATGTAGATGTACACAACCCATCTTAACACAATATGAAAATAGGTGTTATAAAATATGTACACAAATACAAACACAAATATGACAAACTTGTTTATGCTCTGAACGTAAAGGCTGAGTCCAGGCCCTTTTCATAAAACAATCGATCGGACGCTACGCGCCCTCGCATGGAGACGGTTGCTATGGCAATGGTTGCCATGGCGATGGTTGCTATGGCGATGATTGCCATGATGATGATTGATATTGTATTGGTTCTCATGGAGACGGTTGCTATGACGATGGTCGCTATGACAATCTACCCTATGGTGACGTTTGCTATATCTTCGGTTGCTATGGAGTCAATTGCCATAGCACATATTACATATCTAAAGTTTCAGCTCTTTTTATCAGTCGCATCAAAAGCAAAAGATCGCGATAGAAATCCATAGCAACCGGCGCCATGGAAAGTTGCTATGGTGATGGTTGACATGTACATGGTTACTATGATAACGGTTGACATAGACAGGGTTGCTATGATAACGATTGACATGGACAGGGTTGCTATGACAATGATTACATAGCCCACGGGTGCTATGGCCGCGGTTTCTATGGTCACAGTTGCTACACAGTTGCTACAGCCACGGTTGTCATAACTCCTAGGGATAGATAGGTATCCTTCGGGAATGCTTTCGGAATATCTTTCGGGATCCTTCTCCCTCCTCTCCTTCTATCTCTTGGGAATCCCGACCTCTATTCCACGGAAATGCCCCCTCTCCATCCCTCAAGAATCTCTCTCGATCCACTACAGATGTGGGACTTGAAAAAATCCAAGCTTGGGGCCTATGTGGTTATAGGCAAGACCCAGGCCTGGGAGCCCTTCGATTCTCCCACACAGCAGTAGCGACGGGGACATATTTTTATTATATAATGAGATATTTTGAAGACATGTACAATTGAATAACAAACCAAGAAATAAAATGTTAGTAATACATTTTCGTCTTGATGTAACAGATATTTTAATGGTCAATGTCTAAATATATTTCATTGAATTGAGATACATTTATTCAAATCAAACAAATACTTCAATAAGTTTTGGGCATTTTTTATAACTCAGATGACGGCAAATATCGCAATCCCCGAGCGATGGGTTTCCGTATCATTGGAACAATTGTATCTCCACGTCACGAATCACGAGGATATAAAATATGGTAAAGAGTTGTTGCGTGTAATGAAAATACGATAAAGTAATGAGGTTTAAAAAAACAACTGAAGCCTTTGCGTTGGCGGGCGCGGTGGTAATAGGGAAAATTTATATGAGGGTTTTCCAGGGAAATCTAGTTTCCGGTTGCGGTCGACCTTCGCGACGTAATCAACGATACCACAGCTCGTAACTCAAATCGCAGGCATCACTGCAGCAACCGCTACCCTCTTCTCCTGCACTTTCTCTACCATCTATACCCTCGGTGCTCGCTTACCAAGCACCTCCAATCTCAATATCTCTCTCTCTCTCCCTTCTCTCTCCAGCTTCTACCTTCGCGGCCGCTTTTCCGTAATGTAATTAATTCGATCGCGTTCGGGTCCCTCGCATCTCGGCCGATAATTGTAATTGCATTAATGCATACGATCGTCATTACATCCATAAGGGTATATACAGATGCTGGGCCTGAGGTACAGTTTGCTTATAGGTGTGAGATTGCTGCAAGCCAACACTATGTTTGCATTTGTGGATAGTCGATATACTACGAAACACTATCGGCCAGATGCTTACCGTTGCAACATTGTATAATATTGCTGGTGCACCGGACTTCATCATTGTCCTCCACAGCAAGACTTGGTAACTCTGCTTAAGAGACCCCGTGGGAATTTCTTCACCAAAAATTAAATGCCAATAGGCCCTGTCTCTATCTAACACATAACTTCATTTTTTTGTTTTTCGACTCTTTTGAGAAAATTACTTAGAATATCGCGGAAATAGAAAAAAATTTAAACTCGTTTATCAAGCTCTTTGGAAAAAAAAGATTTTGAAATTTTGAAAGTGGGCGTATTTCCACTCTTTTGAAAAGGGAACAAAGGTGTCTGTCTCGGTTTGGACTGGATTCAGTCACGTTTTCCAAAATGACTACAACTCGAATAGATTTTCACATACGACCTAGATTTGCACAGAGTCGTAGATACGACTTCGACTCATACAGGATTTCGCAGAAACCTAGACATACACAAGTTTGCGCACACGACCTGGATTCTGACAGGGCTAAAAAATAATTCGACATACGACTCACATAAGTCTTCAAACACGATTTTGTACACGATCGGATCTTCTACAGTTTCCCTGGAGTTATTAACCGTTCAAAGCATTTGGAAGCAATTTAGTTACAATTTTCTATAAAAATTTCTATAAAGATATGAAATTTTGTGAAGATTGATAAAGACGTTCGAATTGTATAACAATCTGAATTTCACAAGTTTGAACCGCATCTGCTCTTGGCCCATTTGCCAAAACAGACTATAATTTTAAACACGTACATAATACAAGGATATTTGTTACCGAATTAAATAAAAAATTACAAAGACGTTACAATTTCATAAAAGCATGTAATTCAAGTCGGGTCTTGCACATGGCTTCTCCGTTTTTCACCTTTCTTAAACCTTCCTGTATGAGGAAGCATAATTTGATCATCATACTTTCCCGTACAGGAAACTCTGAGAAAATAAGGGGAAAAATAAGGAAGCAATATGGAAGACCTGACTTTAAATAAAATAATGAAGATGCCTCAATATTTAATATTAAATTATGAATCAAGAATAAAAATAAAAATAGATAATAGCTCGCACGATACCCACTATTGCATTTATTTCCGAAAAAAATCAAACGAAAGCTATACAAAGCCATGAGATACGTATGAACGCTCGGGAGGGAGCCAATATTTCGACAATAGTCGTGAATTTTCGGTCGATCAACGTTCAATCATCGAAATGCTACCCCGAGTGCAACCATTCTCCGCCCCATATGACGTCCACCGTTCTGCCCAGAGTCACATTTATACACCTTCGAATGGCACATGTCCGAGGATTTAACTGACGTCCAGTTGCTGCACATCCATATTCACTCGTATAATCGCAAGTGTAAGCACAGGATGATTGAGCCTTTGGACATTGCTGCATGCCTTTTCCCGCAGCATTCACTTTTACTCGAGAAAATGGTTACAAATTAATTCTTACAGGTTTTATAAAACTCCGTACGTCTTCTTTTAGAACATGAGTTATAATAATCCCGAGTTAAAATTTAAGCCCTTCCAACACCCTTCGTTGAATGAAAATGGGTAAAATATGCCACTTTTGGAGGTTTATACAAGGGTCTAAGAACCTCATCTCACTCTGTACAACCTAATTGGAGGTCCAAACATAAGAATTTCAGTCTACATTAGACTCCGTTTACTCCATTCGGGTAATATCTGCCATTTTCGAAGGTTTTGACGAGGGTCAAATGAATGAAGGACCCTCCGTTTACCCCGCGGGACTGCTACATTTAGGTTTTGAAGAGGGTCTACATTTCAACTCGGGATGTTTGGAACTCATCTGAATTACAAATGTCGAGAGAATATCGACCAGGTCACTAATTTTCCTTAAAGAGGATTTTAGGTATTTTGTCTCACGTTTATTTTATTTCTCTTGACGTGAATATGTTCTTTTGCCACCCGCAAACTCACATTCGGTAAGTCTAACGAATGTTCCTTCTCAATGTAGTTAAAATGCAAGTCTTTTTTTTGAGTAACGTTAAAAAAATTTTCTTAGTATGTGCGTAGAGTGAATATTAAAATAAAATGAAACTACAGTAACAAAATAATAATTAAGCAAAGTTGTCGACTGCAAAAATAAATTCAATAACTATTCCTAGAAGATGAAACGAAAGAGCTTTTTTACAACCCCTCATTTTGAAAACCTCGTAAAAGCTGTCTACATAGTTCTATTTTTTTTTATCGATTATGTGAACCAGGTCACGCTAAGTAACAGGGAGCAAGTGCTACGAGATTAATATTCGCCTGACTGCCGAGTAAAAGATCCAAAAATTCTCGACTCCGTCAGGCTTCAAGTTGCGAACGAGTAGAAAAGTTGTTTTATTAGCTGGGTGGATTCGGTTGGCGAGACGCAAGCAGGATTAGAGTCGATGCCCCGCTGCAAACATCTGCCGTATGTGTGCCCGGCTTACGTAAGTATGAACTTGTATCCAAGTGTGAGTGAGTTTGTGCCCTGGGATCGATTTCTCGAAACTCGCTACGGAACGTCTCGTTGCAAACGCGTGCAGAATATCGCGCGAGCGGGTGGATGAAATATCCTCACGACTACTCGGAAACGAGATTTATAAAGGCGTTGAAGAAAGTGGACTGTGGTGTGCACGAGGAGAGCCGAGAGAATCGCGCCAATGTCGACGACGTCGAATTCTGTATGAGAAAGGAAGAGACAGTAAGGCTGGCGCTGGTGCCAAGAAGCGCGAGAAGATATAAAGCGGAGAATCTACTGTATGCGTATATATACATCGACTCCTAACGATATATATACATATTATACAGGAACAGCTATAAAGTCCATCTTCGCGAGGAATGAATCGATATGGGCGCAGGATACGTCGATACGACATTAATGTTCGGAAGGTAGTACATCGATATACCACTGGAGACTTCGACTACGGTCATCCCCAACGGATATTTCATTCCGCTTTTAATACCGAAGTGGTAAATATATTTATCGCCGATTGTGCCTCAAGCCACGAATAAATACAAGCGCATATCTGATGGGTACAGTGGAGGCCCAGTTGTTGCACGAGTCACCTGCGATTTCGTTGAAACTAGAGTGACCATCAAGAGCCATTTTAAAAGGAAATAAATAAGTAGTTAAGAGAACCATATACAGCATATGCTATACCGCAATTTAGTTTCAGCAACTAACTCGAAAATGTGAACTGATGTATTCGCGATTGGTTATGGAAAAACAGTACGTAATACCAACGAGTTGGTTCCTGTAACCAATCGCAGTGCTGTTTTTACAAAGTAGTTTCTATAACCAACGAGTAGTTTCTTTCTATAACCAATGAGTAGTTTCTATAACCAATGAGTAGTTTCTATAACCAATGAGTAGTTTCTATAACCAATGAGTAGTTTCTATAACCAATGAGTAGTTTCTATAACCAGTGAGTAGTTTCTATAACCAGTGAGTAGTTTCTATAACCAATGAGTAGTTTCCATAACGAACGAGTAGTTTCTGTAACCAAAGAGTAGTTTCTATAACTAACGAGTATTTTCCATAACCAACGAGTAATTTCTATAATCAACGAGTAGTTATCGCAGCCCACTAAGGAGTTGATGCTATATCAACTCCTCAGTTGATATAGCACTCCAAGTGGGTATCGAAACCCATTTATCGATTTCTCCAAATACTTTTTTTTTTCTAAGTGTATTGCCAAGAGTCATGATAATATGCTAATAATTTTTTCTGAATAAATTCCTTAATACCAGGATCGAAGACTTCCTGCCTTTTTCAAATTAACGTTTTCATGAAAAAAAAAACTGTCATAAAGTAATAATGGCTATAACAGAAACTTTCCGCCATCATCCTGCAAACCAGGGATACACAGTCGCCTATACTTTTGCGTACTAATAATGCGTGGTTGTTGCCCTCGCTCCATCGACGTCGGTATAAAAATTGTGCAGTAACCAAGAGTCGACTGTACCATAAAACCCTTGCGCTCGAAGTTTTCTCTCCATAAAACGCATCCATATTCCCACTTCACTTTCTACAAACTCATGTACACCATTCTCGAAAGTTCATGCGTAACAATTCAATGTTCATGTTCTTCCAAGTAGGTATATCTCAAAAGCCTCATCCACCAGAAGTGAGAGGTAAAGTGTGTTGCACACAACCCTCCACGTTGCACGGATACATACCGCATGGTGGAATCTTATCGAGCGGACTACTTCTGACTCAGTGAATACCGATGGTGTCACGATAATTTCGTATCTGAAATAACTATAGCCGACCAGCAAGAGGCAGAAGCATCGAAGACTATCATACAGCGCAGCTGTGCAGGAAAACAAGCCCGTGGAGGGTCTCGAGAAACTTGGTGATGGTACACGTCTTTGCTCGTTGCCGTGGACTGCGGAGGCTTTGTAGTCAGCCGAGAAACGTATCGTAGATCGGAGTTGGTACCTAGTCTCCGGATGGAGAAGAGCGTCTAGTCTCCCCTTTACCTCTCTCTCTCTTTCCTACCCTCCCACCCTGTGAATTCTGGTTCTGTACCAGTGCGAAGAGCTTTGCGAGGGTATATAAGAGACGAGGGGTTCGTGGAAGCCCCAGCAGCGGAAGTGGGTTGTGGACTGATACGACAGATCGCAAATAGGGAGGCAGAACCTTGTCCTATAACTAACAGAGATTCTTCCTGCAACTGATGGCACCTCTAAACTGCTCAATGCGGGACGAGAATCGACGTGGGCGCTAGGATATAATAATTTAGGGTTTCGCCGCTGAGTCTCCTTATTTCTCCTAGTTCTGGCATAGCGCTTGCTCTCTACTCGCTTGTTCAGCTCTAGATCGTTGGTGTACACCTAGACGATGTACAGCCCGCAAGACACGTGCGAACTGGGTTAAGCCCGCTTTATAGCGTGTTCACACGTGAGTTGCCCCGCGCCCAGTCGGCGCAACGCCGCTCCTCTCGCAACAGCCACAAAGTTATTCGGGCACGATCCGACAGCGGCAGCTTTATATGCCCGTATAGCGTAGGGAGCTGTACGAAGCATATTACGATTTATCTCCCATGGCAATGTGGGATCAGTGCGAAATACTGCAGAGGAATAAAGAGTAAATGTTACTGTGGGATGATAGGTATACATGTGTAGGTATGCGTAATTGCAGGTTCATAGCGGCCATGCGTTTTCCAGAGTCAGTGAGCATGAACAATAAACGTGGAGAATCATCCTCTGATGCTCATGCAACCGGCCGACCCTCGAATTTCTGCATCAGAGGAAACGAATGGCGGACCAGTCGCTGTCGAGATCGCGGGATTCAGTGAAACTGGGGAAATTGCCATCGGGGACACATCTCTCGACGGTCTGGAGAAACGAATACGGAGTCATGAGAGAAGGGCAAAGGATTAATTGTATCACAGTCACTGGCATTCAACCACTTGCGACTGTTGTTCTGTGACGAATTGTATATGAAGCTCATTTGCGAAATGTTACGTTTCGACTATGTCACAATTTCTGTTCTGCAATGGAGGAACGAGTGGGTTTATTGATTTAACCAACGCGTTTTGTTAACTCTCAAGTTCTTGACCACATCTTAATGAAGTAACGAATTTGTGAACCGAATGAAGGCGAGTTTTGAGTTATAATTTCATTAAACTAAAAATATTTCGATTTTTTATTTTATTGTAATTTCAATGGAAATGTGTCGTTGAATATTTAAGAAAGAAATAAGAAATTATTCAAATTTCTATTCTTATTTTATACTTTAAAATAACAATAGCATGACGGCAGACATTTTTTTCAACAAAATCGAGATTGATTTATTTGCGGAATTGTCGTGGATCCAACTTTGTAACATAATGTAATAAAGGCACAAGAATCAATGATTTTTGGTAAGATGGGACAAGTAGCATAGATTTAATAAGAAAAGGTAAACTTAGTTTATGATTAATAGTAAACACTGTGATAAACTGAATGTTAATCCTCCCTTAATAATCAGGAGTGACAAGAATTTATAGAAACCATTGGTCATCGTTTTATTCGTTCTGTAATTATTTGGCTGGTATCGAGACCAAGTTCATGGATAAAAATTTTTATCTCCAATTATCTTCTAAACAAAACGCTCGAGGTCCATTTTGTTGGATCCAATCGAGGCAATGAAATATATTCTTGTGAGATAAATTTAAAAAATAGCGCCAAGATACTAGATATTTATTTATGAAGTATCTTAAGGTGCAAACGAAATCTTATCCGGTATAAATAAACGAGAACAAACATTGGCATGCCAATCAGTGTGTCACTTAGGCGAGGAGAGTTGCAACTTAAGGCGAAAATGGAAGTCCCCTGAGTGTCCAAGGGACAAGTAGGCGAGGGACCGCTCTATGGCATGTGTCCCTAATACAGCAAGACTCGCGTGTCCAGTATCGCGCTATAATCCAGCGTTAAATCCTCGTAGAGCTACAACCCCCTTTCCCTGTCGTGCCACTCACCTTCCTTTACAGTATTCACTATATATGAGCTTATCTCACAAACCTTTGATTTCGGGTAACGCGAATGCAGAATGTGGTAGTAACCTTCAGGCAGCGATTTATTTATTTACGGTTTCGCAACTACATGCTGGTCTTTCCTGGGTCAAAACGTAAAACTGGCAGTTTCTGGCACGGCAAAGTAATGTATTTGAAAAAGAAATTCAAACTGCACTTGTAGCGCGAGAGAAGAAGTGCAGCCTGCTTCCTAACCGCTGTGGGATATCCGCTTTTTCACACAAGTACCACATACTGCTTTTTTTAACGAGTAAAGGGTATATCTCGTTTCTCGTGCCTGTAACGGGTTTGCGGGGAAACTATCATCTATAAATACTTTTGCGCACCCTTTTGCGTACGTAAAAGCATCGTAGATACTTTTGCGCACATTTTTGCATTCGGAAATGTAGGGTAGAAGCACCGGTGTGGCCATCTTAGTACCGTATGTGGCCATCAACTTGATCCATTTGTGGCCATACCTATTTCATGTCAATGACGGTGATTGCCACAAACGGTGCAAACGGCGTTGAACATAGATTTATTAAACAATTGGGTATTCTAAGCATTGCATTTTCAAAGCAGAAGTTGCTTTGATTCATGTAGAATAATCTTATTTAGTAATTTGAATAGATTGAAGTAACGATGCATTAATATATACATTTTTTGTGTGACCACTAATGGCGCAGTGGCCACAAATGGTATGTTTCCCCTATCTTGGATACTTTTGCTCACACTTTACTAAGTTATAAAATAGTACATTATGGTACAAAGGAGGAAAGTGCGTGTTTTTCGTCTGAAATCACTGAAAATCAGCTGAAATTACAGGAGGTGAAAAAGTTCCCGTGTAGCATACTATACTTTTTCCGACTACGTTAAAAAATGACCATATTGTTATGCCTACAACGGCGCAACGGCACAAATAGGTAAAAATATTAAGTAATCGAATTTCGCTCTGCTCCACTTCAGTGGGACGAAAAGTCTCTCTCGCTGCATTACTTTTCGTCCCGCCGGTCTAAAATCGACAACTTTCCACCCGCGTTGTAGTCATGGAATCTGGTCTTTTAAGCGTAGTCGGGGAAAAAAGTAGTTTTTAGTCAGTACGCCTCAGTTTGGTCAGAAAGCAAAAAAAAATGTTCTACAGGCATTGGGAAATGTGAGAAAAATCAGCGACGGGCTTAAATTGCATACAAGAAGACAATTCGAATCACAGAAATAGTGTATTGTTCTCTCAGTGTATACACTGAGAGAAGAGTTTGGTAACAGTTAACATATCTTGGTTAAATATGGCGAAATGAACCATTTAGTTATTCTTATTGAATCTCAGTTGAATCAAATAAGATTTGTTAACTATTAACAAATGTCAGCGAGCTTCATTTGCGACAAGCAAATTTTATTTAGCTCAAGTGAGATTCAATAAGAATAACTAAATGGTTCATTTCGCCATATTTAACCAAGATTTGTTAACTGTTAACAAACTCTTCTCTCAGTGTAGATGACATTAGCACAGTGATTTAGAACTCGTACTCAGTACTTGAATAATCCGGGCTCTCCTCAATGTATATTTCAATATTTTTACCTGTAAAAGGCAAATATTCATAAGATATATCATCTGCGTCAAACTCGAGTAAAATCGTAAACTCTGTTCCTCACATGGATTGCAAACGCGCTTCTGGGTTATTCCGCTACCTTTTTGTTTCAGTTACGTCGTTTTCTTTCTTCTTTTTGTATGAATGGCCTGCAGGAGGCATATTCTCTTTCACTTTTTTTTTCTCTTTTTTCTCTACCGGAGGATGATCCGTCCTGGTGGCGCGAGGCCCAGTTGGCAAAGGGGCGGGGGTTCCTCCACGTTTTGGCGAACGTTCGCCACCGTGCCAACGAGAACAAGCAGAAAGCTCCTCTCTCTCCTCGGCTTTAGTTGCCGGTTGCATAATACAAGAGAACATCGAAAGTCCTGGCTCAGAACTCCAAGTTCTCCTCATACTCCAGTGTTTCCCGTTTTCTCGTACAGTGATTCCGGACTGAGTGACGTTAGCTCGAGGTCGCGGACGTCGTGTGGGTATATACTCGTGGAAAAAGTTACAGCCTCTATAATCCACGGACAAGTCCGATATTCGAGAGTAAAAGATTTTTCGAAAATGCTCGTAGTGATATCTAACTTGTGAATATTATGCTCCTTGGACGTCGCACCACAGGGTTAGTGCCTCGGGGCCTCCTCGAGCCGATGCAAGGCTAGTTTCGTTGTTACTTCGGCTCTCCTAAAGTCTGAAACATCGTGACCGAGACTCTGTGGGCAGATATTGAAAATTACGAGAAACTGGGCCACGGCGAAGACGCTGATAGCAAGGCCGACGGACCTTTTATGCTTGGTATACACACGTGCTCGCTCTAATTCACTACTTTACCTTCATAGTAACGACTGAGATTCAAAAGGAAAAGTAACCTGAATGTTGAGATATATGAATAATGCCCTTTTGATATTTAGCCATTGTCGTCTTTGGAATACGTTGTTAAATACCTATACTGCTAAAAATATTTAGTATGAACTTTCAACATGAATAAAAGACGATCTTTTATATAAACTGGAATATTAAATTTGATGTGCAAGTGAGATATAAAATTACAGTACTTTCGAGTGAATACTATGAAAATTAGAAACTTTAACGTAAAAATTTGTAATTTTGCTATACACTTGTGTATTAATTTTAATATATCAGCTTGTAGATTAAATTTCCGGTAATGTTAATTTGCAAACATTTTTCACAGTAAAGAATTCGTTTATCGTTTCACAAAATGTCCTGTTTTTATTTGGGGGATCCTACGTCATTGGACGATTTGATAAAAAATGCTTGAAATTGTATTAAAAAATGTTTCTAAACACATTAAAAGAGATGTCCATCTATGAAACCCATTATGTCGTCAATGGATCAATTTCATGAATGGATCACCTTATAACGCATGTTATTGACACTAAGTTTCCATTTGTACACAACTCTAAATCATTACAAAATGGCATATATATTTAGATTTGCCTTTTCTCGTATTTGCGGCCTGATAGTTACAATGTTTGTCCTATTTAGTGCATCATTAGACCCACTAAATTTGAACTAATGATCTTTTGGCTATGGTAACTCATCACCGATATTTTATTTCATGATGTTGCTATCGAGGCCAAGTGAAAAAAGTAATTTTTCGGGTACTACTGCAAACTTGAAAATAGAAGTGAATTAAACATTAAAAGTGATATATACCAGTCTTTAAACGTAGATAAAAAAAAAATCCGCATTCGTTTTTTTTTCGATAGGAAAAAGATTCCGCTTGCTCAACGTTTGAGTTTTGAAGCGTAGAGGCGAGAGAGCCCGAAGCGACTGCTGGCTCTACTATGACGAGATGGCCAGGGTTCGGGGTGCTTGTTGGCCGGGGGTTGCGGGAGCACAAAGGGCACCCGGAGAACCACTAAAGAGAACGAAAGCAGAGCTTATAGTCCCCTGGGGCGTGTACGTCGGAAACACGACGGCCCACAACTCTGACTATACAATCGCACCAGAAAACCAGCACCTCATCCTCTCGACGTACCCTCTCCTTCTTTTTCGATGTACCACCTCCCCTTAACATAGGTAGACATCACAATGCTGCTCCATTTCCGGTAAACATTCTATGCTACCACCGGCATGTAAGCAGATTTTTATCATTATCTCATCCTCCAATTTTCAATAATCCGGTCATCGCACGAAAAGAGATAATTTGATAGTCACTTGTAACATTCGTTATTAGATATATCCACGACGTGTGGTAGAGCGAAATTTTTTCCAGAGTATAGAACAGTGTTGTTCTT
Source organism: Ephialtes manifestator (assembly GCA_963970395.1). Classification (NCBI taxonomy): domain Eukaryota; kingdom Metazoa; phylum Arthropoda; class Insecta; order Hymenoptera; family Ichneumonidae; genus Ephialtes; species Ephialtes manifestator. Next base: position 19,197,749 of record OZ019970.1, on the reverse strand, counting down.
TAAGAAATAAAGCTTAAAGTACAGTTCGTTTTGCAGTAACGTTTTCGTAACAACAACCTGCAGCGGTTATGAAATGATATGTGAACTTTTGAATAGCTGTAACAAATCCTAAATTTCAATCAAACATTAAAAGACTTACTTAAAAAATAGAATCATGAAGTTCTGTAGAAAATTAATATTTTTTGTAGCTATTCAAAGGTTTACACATCGTCTTATAATTTCTACATGGTAATGTTATAAGATCATAATCACAAAGCCACAATTGTATCATCGACTATATTTCTAAGAGTATTTGAGATTTACAACTCTGGTATGGAATAGTTATGATTTTTTAATGAGTTTCTGAATTTGAGGGTCAAGTTTATTAAGTTCCTATCGAGAACCTTTAATTTTAGACCAACTGGAACAAAAAACAAGTTCTAATCGTTTTGGGATTTCTGTGTCCACAATAAGTCGCCATCACACTGGTTTCTAATGTTACACAGTCAAGAGATTACACGGTCAAGAATCTTCGTTTTTGTACTAAAATAATTCGTACATAATAGTGCGAAATAAAAAGAATTTTTCCTAAAATCCGGCAAAAGAATACTTTATGACGCCGACGGCGCTTAACCCCGTGCAGACATTAGTTCGGGCAGTCGCGATTAAATAAGGGGCCTTTTTAGGTATAAACGTGGCATCCACAATAGGGAATCTACTCTAGAACCCTACTAGGCTCAACAGAGGCGGCCACGACAAACTTCGGGGCTCAATCAGGCTTAAATGTGGAACCCTCACTAGGGTCGCCCATATTGAGCCTCTAAAAGCTCCGTACTTCAAGCGTAACTAGCCTAGTAGGGCCCCTAATAGAACTGGGGCAAACTAGAAAGGGCCCAGTTGGAGCCCCAACTATATTTCTGCATGGGACGTGATTGTTGTTAGATTGATTAGAACAAAATTTTTGTTGTTGTAGAAATTGATCTTACACCAGCCAATACTGCGTTTGAAATGACTTGAATAGTATGAAATTTTCGTTCCTGGTATCCGACAATAAAATCCCGAGCAACCAGTAGTACTTAACCCGACTTTTGTCACCAACCCATACTCCAATCTCCAATAATCCGGTTATCGTGCAAAAAGTGATCTTTTGGTAGTCACTGTGAATACCGGTTATCAGATATGTTCACGAACATGTAGTTCCGCAAGGTTTTTACCGGAGTTTGGAATCAGTTGATAGTCTTTTGATCTGTTTCTGACTCCGAGAGTCAAGTTCAGTAACTTCTGATCGAGGACCTTAACTGTTACGTATACTGGAACGAAAAACGAGCCCTTTGATAGTTTTGAGGTCTTCGTAGCTATAATTCCTTACAGAATAAAACTGTAATAAAATTTGGTCTCAATAAAAAAATATTATTGAGACCGAATAGATACTATTATTTTTTTATAGTTAGAACTATAAAAAACTATTAATAACTATTCAGTCTCCATAGTATATTAGCGACTCCAATAGCTTTTTTCTGTGAAGGATAAATCGCCATAGGACTATACACTCAGAGGTATCGATATCAAAAGCCCTTGTACTCCTACTATCATTATTTTTGTTTCCTCACAGAGGAAGCTTTGTCACGATAAATTATTTCTTGCGTTTTCAATGCAGTTAGGTTTAAAATATCACAGTACAGATATCACATTTAGAAAAATATGTCCGGTTGTTCATAACACGAGAATGGCTTGAATCACAATGCTACAATTTTACAGCCAAGCAAACAAGTACGGCCAGTTTGTCTACTGTTATTTTTATTAAGATTCATACAGGGGGTCAAATGACATGATACTTGGAAATTTTCCAAAAATATCTGTAAACGCAAATGATTCTTGCGATATCTGTGAACGCGAATGACTCTGCAAATTTCGAGATAGCGAGCTAAATATTTGTTTATAACTAAAATGTTGTTCAATTATATTTGATCATGAATTTGAGCCAAATTTATAAGGAGGTTCAGATTTTATGACATTTTGTATTTAAAGAAAAGTTCGGTCACTTGTTTTTTTTTGCGATTTTTAATTAATCCCTTCCTTAAAAAATGAGTGAGTAACATATCTCGCATTTTCAATATAAGTATTTTTGTCGATTTATTCGTTCTCTGATTGGCTGTCGGATTACCTGAAACTCATGCTAACCGATGAGTAGCTTCAGAAATGTTAACGTATTTTGACAGTTTTCGGGTGTGTGAGGTTTAAGGGTTTGTTAAGGTTATTTCGAGAAGTACACTGCTACTTTGTTGCATAAGGACGCTTCAGAAAAATTGTAAAAGGCCAGCTGAGCGAGTTGAGTTGAAGTGCGATAAGAAAAGAGGGCCGTACTTTAGTCGAACTGTTTGGCGTGCAGGGAAAAAATCACAGACGACAGAAGTAATTGAACGGAAAGCTCTTAGAATCTAAAAAAATTTGAATGCACAAATTGGTACATTCAATTTAAACGCACAAATGTGATAGAAAACTTTTACAGTAGAGGCAGATAGGCAGTAGCAAAAATAGAGGCAAAGACGGAGGCAGACAGGTAGAGGAGCAGTTAATTTTTTGCTTCCTCATATAGGAAGCTTTGATGTAATTTCTATCGTCCAATAATTCGTTTTGGAGGAAAACGTTCAGTTGCAAAAAATGTAATAAAATAATGTAACATCAACTGGGAAAGCGGGCGGAGCGCACGTATGGGCTAGTTTTAATTAAATTTTCTAGAGAAACAAAGTAACATTCATTGTTCCCTATTTTGAGTTTGGAAAAGATTGATAGAGTGATTGACATTATGGTCAAAATGAAATAAAATATAGGGAAAAAAAAATTTCAAAGTATAACCTTGCCCTCCTTATTCTTTTGGCCGGTTATCCGCAAAGCTTCTTCTATGAGGAAAAAAAAGAATTAAAACCTTTCATCTAAGAGGAGGGTTTGTGGAAGACTAACCGAAAACATTGAGGATTTTTTATCCAACTTATCCCGGGACTGATTCAACTTATCTCAACGCGGAAAAAAAAGATAAGTTGCCATAACCGACAAATGAGTTGACACAACGAATCGATTACTCTATTTCCCTTACAACTCAAATGGTAGTGTCAACGATTCGAAAGGTAATGCCGACGATTCGAATGGTAGTTCCAACGATTGGATTGGTTGCGCTTACTAATCTCGCGAGAACTAATCGTGAATAGTTGAGGTTACTATTCGATATGGTTGATACAACTAATCTTTGAGACCTCGTGTACAGCAAATTGGAAACATAGTTGTCACAACCAAACATTTATTTCCGTGAAAGAGGCATATCTGGTCACGACGCTAACTCATAGATAATTGTTTGCCATGGAATCCATGTATTATGAAAGGAATTGAAAAATAGAGCAAATATAAATAGCTAAATGATGAATCTAAAAAATGATAATGCGCTCAATTCAAAATATGTAGCGGGCTTAAAAAAAAAAGAAATTGAAAGCCAAAAGTGATCCCTCAAGCCCCGATCTCCCCTAATGAATTGTTTTTGCCAGGGTGTGAAATAATTCGATTATCTTTTTTTGCGTCTACGAGGCTAATCCAATTTTTCTGAGTGACGTCCTTTACTTTTAGGTCATGTAGAATAAAAAAAACCAGTTATTTTGATCGTCCTAAAGCTCTTGTAAGCACATTAAGGATGTACGAGCGGGACAGTTCGCCAAACCTGAGTTTAAGAGGAAATTTCGAACACTTCTCGATGGAATTAAATTCTCAACAAAATCAAGCATGTAAAAGGTGCTGGAAAGGTTGATTATGCATAATAATCTTTGCGAAATAATATTAACCAAGAGATGACAAAAAAATTTCATCTGTTCAAGTTTCTAATGTATTCTCATACAGTGGAAACTCAGTAAAAATAAAGCCACCTGTATCGGCCAGGTTTTCCGCAGTTACCTGTGACCTCGTGCAAATGCGATAGCATTAGGACAAGTGGTTGCGGGGAACGGAGGAACGGGGAAACAGAGGGAACGTAAAAGCTTGAATAAAGCATACGAATGAACACAACTCAACAAATAAATAAAACACACGTTTTTTTTTTCGAATGAAAATGATGTGTTAATTTTTCCGGAAATACAAGAATTTTCAGATATTTTCTTTTATTTGAAAAATGTGTGAGTAATAACGAATTTTGGATACATATTTGTCATATAACCACCCATTACACTCAAGAAATGTCTGGAAGATTGATCGAGTAGATTCGCAAATACAGTGAAAACAATTGAAAAAAAGCAATTTTCGAAAATTTCGTTTCCGTACACAAAATTCTGAAAAAATTCATACGTATACGGAAAAAATAATAAATCGCTTCCAATTGTAAAATTTTTTTTTTTTAAGAACGCATGAATAAAATTTTGGAATTATGATTATGCAAAATTAATGTTTTTGGCACTTGAAGATATGATAATATATATGCTTGATTTTTTCTGAATCTATTACCCATAAAGAAGTGCTCGTAATTTTCTCTGAAATTCACATTTGGCGGGACTGAACAGCTCATACATCCTTAAATGCCCATCAAAAGATGAGCATAGAGATAGTGTGGTTAAGAGTTTTATGTTGTTGTACAAATTGCTCTCAGGACAGATGCTCATAAATTCGAAATTATCATGTAGTCTGAAGTATTCATACCCGATCTCCGACAATCCAATTTTTTATTCATGACTAGAGCACTCTAACAACTAAGCGTATTAACATGCGTAGTATTTCCGATTCTTCATAGTGTAGTCACTTTTTATACACTTGGCAGTGTGATACATTTACATAGTAACTATACATAAAAGCAACATGTTTGTGAGTGTACAAAAAGTTACTATAATATAAAGGATAACAAAAAAGTTCACAACTCGCTAAGTTTTTAGAGTACAACTAAACCGATTTGGCTGAATGTAATTTTGATTATTAATCAAAGTGGCCTGAATACCTATGATTACTTCCCAAATTATTCGAATAGATTTCCGAGTTGAAAGCTTAGACCCTCTTCAAAACCTAAATGTAGTAGTCCCGCGGGGCAAACGGAGGTTCCTCCATTTCTTTGACACTCGTCAGAACCTCCGAAAATGGCAGATGTTACCCGAATGGAGTAAACAAAGTCTACTATAGATGGAAATTCTTATGTTTGGACCTCCAATTAGGTTGTACAGAGTGAGATGTGGTATAAACCTCCAAAAGTTACATATTTTACCCATTTTAATTCAACGAAGGGTTTAAATTTTAACTCGGGTTGGCTCATATTTTGCTGATTGAAAACTGAGATTGATTTTTGCTAATTCTCTTCATTCAGTCGCGTTTGGTAAATTTAAACAACTGCGATGCTTCTAAATTATGCGCCTATTTACCGTTATCTCATGGTAACACGCTGAATGCGTCGGGATAAGCGCGAAAAAAAAATGCTCTGGTCCAGAGGTGCCAAGCGGACGTTGAGGAAGTCCGGAAGAGAGGAGCGCTTGATAAAAGCGATTCGTTACGTCGGTGGGCAGCGATAACGCTGAAAGCATGTTTCGCTCGCCCTCGCGGTTTACCGAGTGTTTACGATCCTCTCGAGAGTATCCGCCGGGTAACATCCAGTTGCAAAGTAAGCGCGCAGCAGTGAGAAAACCACAGGGATTTCCCTCATTCCGGAAATACACTCCAACTTATCATTTTTCCCACGTTTTCTCATTTTCCTCACTCTTCACTTTCCGCGTGAAATAAAAAGAAGAAAAAAAAGGAGTTGTAACAGCCCTTAGTGGGAACCGCAAAACGAGCGCCAAAAAATTGTCATCCCTATCAAAAAATGGGCTGAAAACACCTTTTTTCGTCTCTATTGCGATGACGAAGAAAATATGAATGCAGCGGAGCATAGATGAATGGCTTTCATCCAAGAGTTCTTGCGAACTTTATAGCTGGTATATATATCTACTCGATGAATACGTTGGACGCATTTATTATTTACAGTAAGACGGCTTTTCTTGTAGCAGAGAATCGGGGGCATTGAAACGCGATTGTTGGATGATTGTAAGAAGAGAACGAGGCCACGGGGAACGTAGCAACTCTTTTTTTCGGTGAGATATCGCCCCGCGCATTAACGGTCCAGACTCGAAAGAGACGGCGGGCTCTTTGTGTCCTCTAATCACGGATGAGGAGTGAGTCGGGAACCATTCTGGAACCTGCTACGGGCTCACCACGACAATGGACCAAAAAGAGACCCTTATATCAATCGAGTCATAATAATATATCCAGGATTCGAGGTATCTACGGTGAACATCCGATTGATCATCGAGACGTATCAGTGCGCAGTAAATGTTCGATACACCGGTCGACACACTGGCTTTTAAAAAATCATGTAGTACTGGACGCTTTCAGTGACAAAGAAAAATTAGTAAAGCGAACGTGCGGCAGAACCTTTTTTTTTACGTTTCATGGATGAACGAACAATGCACGTTCGTTAGAGTACGTCGTACAGTCGCGCCGGCGGCGTTCATGGTTTTTCTGTAACTCCGTTCACCACTTTTTCTCTCCCGCTAGCTAAGGTTGCCTCGGTTTTCCAAGCTTTTTTTAAATTGCATATTCAACACAAAAAGCTGAATCAAAAATAGTGAAAATTCGAGGGACCGAATATACTTCGGAATTTTCGCTCACGAAAATGCACACGCGCATTTTTTAATGTACATTTTTCTGGATACCGACGTAACATTTCTTCCTTTTTAACGTCAAAGCATACCTGTATGCTGATCTCGCAATTCCATCAACTTTGAAAAGGTAAAGATCTGGCTATACGAAGTGAATGCTTGAGATTTCTTCACGTGGAAATTTCTTGGGTACTGACTGTACTTTAGTTCGATTGCTTCCGTAACCCTCATAACTTCCTTTCATTGCAGTGTAATAGCGTTTGATTAGATTCAAAGATGCTCCGAATGTACATTCTGAACCAAAAGTTTGATTTGATTGAAATTTGAATACTTCGTAAAAGGAAAATCGGTAACAAGAATCGACGTTATTTATTATACTATAACTGAGAGAATTGACTTTGAATAATAATAATGCCAACTTATAAGTAGAATAGGGAAATATAGTTAACAAACTTTTAGGGGTCATTACTTCTTCCTATGAAAATAATTATTTCAAATACATACAGTATGTTAAATAATTGTTATTTATGTTAATTCGTCTAATTTTGCACAGGAAGCGTTGTTTTCATGAAACACTTTTTTGCCAAGTTGCAAAGTTTGAAAATAATTATGTACAAAGCTAATATAGAATCTTGTAATAATACAGAAGAATATTCAGCATCATTGACCACATATATTCATATAACAGGCTCAAAAAAATTCTTGACGAGGGCAACTACAAAATCATTTTTAAAATTATTAAAAAATGTAATGCATTTGGATAAATCACCTTATTTATTTTATAGAGAGAAAATTAGTTATTTTTAAAAGTATTCCGTCGATAATTTTTGAATGGAGTCCATTTTTTTCGCATGTTTGTCTTGTCTCAACATCCAAGTTCTAATCGGGTCAAACTCTTGGTTGGAAAATTATGTATGTAAAATGTACAAAATCGTTTCGATTAAAGCTACGATTCTGGCACCTGACATTAGTTCGATTTTTATTTATATAGAAATACGTTCAAGTTGAGCCTGTAAACGGCGGACGATGATCGAGTATTGTGTCTCCCGTCCACGGGCATAGAAGCTTGAGGTTTTCCGTCACAGTGCGCTGACCACATCGTTTATCGACTCGACGAAGCTCAACGCTATTCCATTTTTCTCAATCTAAAACGTTGTTCAGATTGGTATGTAGTACCGTCTCTTTCCATCACGCTTATAAGTCCCATTGCTCCGTTTCGCCCTTTCTCCATCGGAGAATAGTATAAGTATAGTATATGGGATCATCGTGGCGGAAAGTGCACTTCGCAGGAGCTCACTCGGCTTATCGAATCGAATTACGTTATACTATCTACTTCCGTGATCGATCGTCAAATGTTTCGATGTGGCAGCAACCAACCCTCCACCACCGCGGAGTCCATGGTAATAAATTGCCTATCGATGGCCACCAATATCGTTCAAATACAGACCAACCCTCGTGCTAAACTGGCGCGGGAATATTCAACCTTTTTCAAATACATTCAACGATTTAAGATATAGCGTGTTGGTTACAACTTAAGATATCCAAATAACATTTGCTGTCTTCAAATCGGTAATGATCATTTTTTTAGTTATTTACCTGGATTGCCCCATATGAATCTTTTTCCTTATGCTACGCTAAAACTACTGCTTAGACTACGCTAAAAAGACTGCCTGCAACGGGGGTACAAAGTTGTCCATTCTTGATCGGCAGGACGAAAAGTAACGCAGCGGGAAAAAAAGTGCTGCAGCGAGAGCAAAAGTACCCCGAGTTGAAAATTTAAACCCTCTTCAAATTCTAATTGTAGCAGTTCTGCGGGGTAAATGGAGGTTCCTCCATTCTTTTGACACTCTGAAAATGGCAGATATTACCCGAATGGAGTAAACGAAGTCTACGGTAGACTGAAATTCTTATGTTTGAACCTCCAATTAGGTTGTACAGAGTGAGATGAGGTTCTGAGACCCTCGTATAAGGCGCCAAAAGTGGCATGTTTTACCCATTTTAATACAACGAAGGGTGTTAATTTTAACTCGGGACCGCCGGAGACGGAAAAGTGCTGCAGCACTTTTCTGTCCGCTGCTATACTCAAACCTCACTCTCGCTGAAAATCACGCACTTTCCGCCCTTGTAGTATAATGTACTATTATTCTCTACATTGACTTGATATATGAAATAGAAATGGACGTTTTCCTACTGCAAGTTGTTTTCACCGAATTCGTATTATAATACGGATTCGGTTATTAAAGATATCTTATCGCCCCCATCACCGTGAATTTGGGAACTGACCATATACAGTGACCTCCCACAGGCATATCATACATCAGGACTAACATCCCATGAAGGGTGATCGGGCATGGCCCATGATTGGCAAAAAGCGATGCCGAGGTTGCCATAATTGGAATACGAGATTGTATCCAATCTTGGATATTAAGTTCTGTTCGATATCGGCCTATAGTGTTGGTCCTACAATGGCTTGTGAAGATTGGTCGAAAATTGGTCGGCGAAGTAATTTGTTATTATCTTATGGATTACATCAGATCCTTCTCTCTACACGGAGAAAAGGGCCTGATAAAATTTACCAGACTCTATGGTAAACAAGGATGCAAAGTAGAACCTTGCACATTGCTTCCTCATTATTTTTCGCTTCTTACAAAGCTACCTCTATGAGGAAGTATGTTATTCAATTTTTGACTTCCTCACGGAGGAAGCTTTGTAAAACGCGAAAAATAATGAGGAAGCAATGTGCAAGGTTCTACTTTGCATCCTTGTTTTAATTAGATAAATATACATGTTGTGGATTCGCTTTTTCTATGTCGTTATTACGTTATTTCGTGATTATTAGAGCGTTTCCGAAAGTGAATGTGATAATGTATATTTTTAAAAATAATTCAACATTTCATAAAATCAAAAATTTCATACCGTTCGTCACTAAATTATACATATATAATGGCTGAATATTGTTTCATTTATATACAAAATTTGAGCTCGCTATCTTAAGTTTTGCAAAAGTTACAATAGAGCGATAATGTCAATTTTTTGAAAAATTCAAAACATCATAACATTTTAACGGTTCAACCGATCTTAACCAAATTCAATAGCGATCACTGGCGTATGAAAGCTCAAATTCATACCAATTTTAAGATCAATATCTCGAAAATTGAAAGAGTTATCGCGTAAACACACATTTTTCAAAAAATTTAAAAACGCGTAATAACTTAACGATGAAGTGGATTTTAATAAAAATTTATATGAACGATGAGGCTTGATCCCTCTATCTATGGTCCAAATTTCAGCTTGATATCTCAAGGCATTCCCGAGTTATAAAGGTTTACATTTTTCGATCGTGTAACATACACACATACACACACACACATACAGACATTTTTTCTAAATCACTTTTCTCGACGTTTTGGCCCATTCTGAGTGTACTGACATGAAAATCTTGAAAAAAAAAAATTTTCATGAAAACAAAGCTTCCTCTATGAGGAAGCAAAATTATCAAACGCGCCTGGTATTGGGAAGCCATAGCCGCCACTTGACGAAAATTACGAGAACAATGAGAATTTCTACCATATACATAGTATTTTTTACCATTTTCATGGTAAAAATTCTCGTAGTTCTCGTACTTCTTGTTAGGTGGCGTCATGGCTCCTTGTACCTGGAATTTACAATACTTTTTACCAGAAATATGGTAAAAAGTATCAGAACCTTCTCTCCGTGTAGGCCGAAAGCTGTTTTCAATATTCGTTCGACGATTGATTAGTACTATCCTGCCACTTTCCAGCCAACGTTTAATAAAAATGTTAATAATTAATATTTATTCATTATCGATCTACGCAGCATTTGAATATTTTTTTATTACACTGGATTCCTTTATTCTCGTATTTTTAACTTGATAATTTGTGTTGATCGATTACATATATTTGTTTATAACTCGTGGAGATTAATGATGTAAATATTGTTTCTTAAATTATTTAATTAGCTTCGTCGATTGTTTCTTAAAGTTTTATTCATACCTTAGTAATGGTCAAGTCTAAATCAGATCTTACTTGTGTTTCAAACTTTTTCGTTCTTAAGTAATGTCAATCATAATTAATTGGCATGGTATCGGTAGAATAGTTATTGCTATTCCTCAATCACTAATGCGCCCATTTTGACTGATTAAAGATCGGTAACTGAATGATAGGCTAAAGATCGCCCAGCCTTTACAAACTAAAGATTAGCAAATTCATGATAATAAAATATCAGTGCAATATCGGCCTGTCCGATTACTGGACAGGCAAACACTTTGTGTTAAATATTCCACATGTCCCAATTTCATTCTAGATGATTGGAATTATATTTGAATTGATATCACCTTTGAAACAGATTTATAAGCTCTACTTCGCCCTCTTCAAAATAACTGAAATTTGTATTCAACCCTATTTCATTAAGCTTACAGCAACAGTAAATATACTGATTTAATGTGATTATGTACAAAGTATTCCGCGCTCATTCGACCTTACCTGCCCTTTTCATCTAACTCGAAGCAACTACCACACGAACTCAGAACGAAATCTAAAAAAATTGTGGCTTTTTGTGGCGGCTCATAAAAAAAAATGTGAGAATTTGTAACAAAAAAAAGATAAAGAATGAGATCATTGTCTCCAGCTAAGTAGACTTGACCATAAATTCCCGATATACTGTAACTCGTCGAAAGGGGCACACGTATCGAATGATCTAATCGGCCACCGATTATCGTTGATTATTAATTAGGTCTCACGCTCGAAGCTGGAAACACGCACCAACCGATTTACCGCGCGAACAGAAGATGTATTATGCGTATAGTTCGTGGATCACGTGAGGACTATACTGTGTACTACAGAGTTCCATCGCACGAGGGAAACTCATATTCGAACACCATCGTGAACAGGCGATGATGTTCCAGCGTCGCTTCGATATAACCCGTCACGCAACACTCGTTCCTCTCTATATCTATACCTACACGTTTCTGCCAGCATAACCCAGACTATAAAGGACGAACGAGAGTGTTCCAGGTAAACGCACCCTCCAACGAAGAATGTTTACGCGCAGTTGGTGCACAGTGAAGGCCTGAAAATTGCTGAATCGCGTTTCGAGGAATTTCTCGTGTGCTAGCTACGACGATGGTTGGCGCGAACGATCGTCTTTGTTGAGGAACAACGGTCGTAACGCTCGATCGGATGGCTTCGTTCGCAGCGTCGTTTTTGTCCCTTCACTGTTGTCATTCCCTTTTCCCTTCGTGACATTACAGAGATTCGTGCCTCATTTTCGATTTGTACGCATTCGTGTTCACTTTGTGACGCGAAATTATAATTTCACTTTCAGCGAACGTCTGGGCGGTACAGAAACGACTTGACGAGACGTCAATGTCATTCGTTTGCTGGTTGACAGGGGGCGAGATCGAGAAAGCAAATAATTTGATTATTTTTCACGGAGCGTGCGGCACAATGAATAATAACTTTGGGTTCGAACGCAACAAACCCATTTTCGGTTTTCGGCCGACAGTGGTGGCCAAGATTTTCTAAATGTTTTTCTCTATTTCATGTTTCTGGACTCTATTTTGTGACAGGTGAATTTATGTCGACAACCTTTCTTCAACGTCACACACTAGACTTACACCTCGACGGCTAATCGCGAAACAGAATGAAATTTAAATAGCGTATATTGCATAAGACCCTATGATTCCGCGATTATTGTTAACAGAAAATTGGAATAAGTGTCAAAAATTATAATACCCTGAATAGCCAAAATCTCGGTTCAAAAGAATGGAACAGCGAAACACCATCTGATTGGACAGAGACAATAGAGGTCGATAGCGCACGCGTCAAATTATTGACTTCCTACGACGTCCCGGCTGAAGGGACGTATCGAGCGAGATCGACGACACTTCTCGTTTCGTCACGAGGACGGAAGGGAGTCAGCGCTCGAGTTTAAAGGATATCGTTCTCTGCTTGAGGTGCTTTTTGTAGCACCTCTAAGTAAAGAATTCCACTTTAACGAAATCGTCCAAGTTGCGGAATAATGCGTAATTGACAAAGTGTTGGTGGTAATTGTGCAGCCGAGTTGAGGAAAAACCAAAAATTATTGTCAAAGTAAAGCAACGAAATTTGAATTTGTGAAAATTCCGTGAGTACCATTTATTTATATTTCATGCCTTCGAATAGGTCGCTATTCTGATTTCTGGGTCTTTATTGTAACTTTATTTCCTTGGGTCTTTCCATTAACCCCCCCTGTGGATGTCCAATGCTAATCAGGGATGGGCAAAAAGTGTTTAAAGAAAAAAAAATAATGAATGTTTTACCACTCATTATTTTTCCGAGTCCAAATTATGAGTGGTTTTTCATTCATTATCTTTTCAGATATAAATAATGAGTGGTTCTCCACTCATAATTAAATTCAAGTTTAAATAACGAATGTATTTTCACTCATTATCTTTTTCAAGTAAACTAATCAATGGGTTTCCACTCATCATTCAAACTCGAAATGAATTATGAGTCGTTTTTCACTCACAATTTATTTTGGTTTCCATACTTTACATATTTTTTCACTCGAATGTGCCCATCCCTGTTGCTAATGAGAGTTAGTTCTCGAGTCAAGTTATTAGATCTTTAAAACTAATTAGTACCCTGTAGGGGAAAACGGGGGTATCGCAGTCACTAAGGAATATTTGCTTTTTTCTGTAAATAAAACGTCGTTTCTGCCGAAAAGTAATGGTTGTTGGATACTTCATCAACTATTATTGAATATTCGTTTAAACTAAATATTCGAATAAAATAAAGCTTTCTCAACTTAAAAAAAATCCATCAAAAATATATAGCGGATAAAATATGTTAGTCTCAAATAGAATCAAGATCTCTGACGATATGAAGAACGTTGATGATATCATTATCATGGAAAAAAACAACTTAGTTGGGAAATCCAATTTTTTGGTTCAATATGCGCCACATGATTAATTACACCAACAAAGATATAGGTTACCACAACCAAATTTATAGTTGGTATCAACAATAAAAGGGCTGGCGCATATATGACTAATAACTTGATTCTCCCAACTGCCAATTTTTTCTGTGAGTAGTAAAGTGGGTTTCGTTTTAACAGTCCGTTTATTCTCTGCATGTATAACAATCTTACAGTAGAATTTTGGGAAAAGCGAACTGGAAACCTAGATCACTCTGATATGCACACACCGAGAAAAGGGTGTAGTTGTAGGAACCACGGAATTGATGGTGCCAACCAATAGGCATGGTAGAATATGGCATTAGCAAGTTAGTGCGTGTCAGAACGAACCGATTGGTTAATGCCAAACAACCGATTGGTCCCCAACCAAACGTTAGTAACGCCGACCAACCGATTGATAATGTCAACCAACCGATTGGTAATGCCAACCAACCGATTGGTAACGCCAACCAAACTACATCTAACGCTCCAAGCATTTAAGGAGGGCGACCAGCTAGATTTTATCTAACCTTGTTAGATAAATTCTCAATTCTTTTATATGAGATAAATTGAACATAGAACTTTGCTACTGTTAAATCTCAGCACGGCCTACCGGACTTTTTTCCAAGAAATCTGAACTCAAAAATCGTGCATTTCACATGGGGTCTTATGGACACAGTGCTTTCTCGATACTTCAATCAGATAATTAAAACCTTTGGCAGTTAGATGACGCAGATAACAAAGTCGCTATCTGTTCATCAAATTCTAACTATTCTAACGCGATCATGGAAAAAGCGGGCTGCCGGACATTGCAGACAGATATTTTGAGTTAAAGGGCAAGCAGCAGCTGAAATCGGCCATTGTTCCAAGCGGATCTGTCACACTCGGCTACACTTGGCAACATCGCATTTCACGCATATACGGAAGTCATGTGTGCAGGCGCCCAACATACGCACATCGATATAATTCAAAGTATCACATTAAAATAAACGAATAATCCCATATTAAAATTTGGAATCACTTAGTTAGCGTAATCAGTAAGCCGGTAAACCATAAAAGAGGTTAGGTGTACAAAAATATACACGTAAAGTTGTCTTACCAAGACAATGATTGATAATTAAAGGTTTTTTTTAGATATATTACATTATCTTTTATTCGGGAACAGGGTGAAAATATGCTCGTATTTTTCACGCACTTGCTCAGCTGGGTCGTTTGGTTTTTTTCTTTTTGCGACAAGGACATTTTCACACCACATTTTTCTCTTCCTCGAAACGAATCTTCCAGCGGTTCGACTGTGTTCCAACCGACTATTGTGCCGGTCCATCTCGGAGCCGGCTTTGAAAGAGGTTATATCTCCTCCGGCAAACGAATGTCAACCAAACTTGCGATGTTGCCAAACGTCACACTAACACACACGATGGTGCGAAAGCTCACACCGACAGGACTCGACAACCGAATCAAATCAGCAACTTGAAATCATTTATCTTTCATAAATAAATAAAATGTCCAAATAGGAAATATTCACATATCTGCTATTTCATTTTTATTGGTAGCAAGATTTTAGCAATGACTAAAATATTTGTAGCAATCGGTTCTATCGCGTAAGTGAATGAACCGTCATTTGACTCCCATGCAGCTGGTCGCCCTCCTTAAAGGTTGGTTTTCTCAACTAGCCTGTTTTCTCCGTGTATGGCAATCGGCGTGGCCGAACAGTGGAACTCGACGATAACATTTTGTAGTAAGGTGGATCAACCAGTACTTAATCGTCAGTTGTGCGCTGTGACTGTCGATTTTGCTACGGACAAACATTACTGATACATGATCGAAGACTAGAACACCAAACATTCAGGGAATTTTCTTTTTATGAACCATTTTCGCCTTTTTTAAAAATACATGACTATTTAATACTTTTATTTTAAATATTATTAAATCCTGAAAAATGGATAAAACGTTTGGCCAATATCGAATATGTATTCTTAGATGGTTTCATATTATACATAAGAAGTTTCAGGATTATTGACCGCGCAGCTTAAAAATAATAGTGACAAAAAATTCTCAAAACCGAAAATTAAAAAATTCTAATAAACGCAAAAAATAATGTACATAAAGCTAATAGGTCCACTGGTTCCCGTTTGCAATACGCACATAACCCCTAACGACGTCACTGTTTATACGAGGACCCTAACCCGTGTGCCCTAACCACACATGGAGAATTTACTACGAGGCAAGCCATTCTTCGACGAGACCCTTAGACGTTAAAGTCTCCACGCGATTTACTATCTCATACTTTATCCCGATTATACACTTTGTTAACGAATATACTATTGTTACTACCAGCGAGTAAATAATACGAATATGTATTGTTGGGCCGGATACATTAATCACAATGGTTCTAATCGTTTTTAATCGCCGTACAACTGTATTCTTTGTCATTGAAGTCATTATATAAGTCGACCATAGCGTCAAATATAACGTTGCACAGTTTTTGGATTTAAATTTGATCTCTCCATAATTTTTAATAAATAAAAACCCTAGACTCCAAAAACTATAGAAAGATTTACCTGGACCTTAAATACTATAGAAAATATGATGTGAACTCCAAAAACTATGGACAGTTCAACCTGGATAACGAAAACTATGGACAGTTCAACTAGGATAACGAAAACTGTGGACAGTTCAACTTGGATAATGAAAACTATGGAAGAAAGGCGTTAGTGTCTTGAAACTGTTTGAACGTTCGTGACGTTCGATACATTACGGGTGTTCAAACTAAGTTCAAACGGGTATCGAACAGCCACATCCCGGGAAGATGGCCACAGTTGCATGAAGCAAAAACTGTCAATGTAGAGGAAACCCGAGCAGGTGCACCGAGCGAAATATATAGTATTCATTCCCAGATTCGTATAGCAATCGGGATCCAAAGTGGAAACATGGCATTTTTTTCCAGACACATACAAAGATTTACTAGGCAGATTTACGACGCATTGTATACGTCCCTATATTTTGTGCCCACAAATGTTCGGAATAATCTTCATACGCATACAGGTTAAAGTAATTCACGTTACGAACAATAACGCAAAATCTATTGACAGCCTGCAAAATGTCTGTAGTTTAGTAACGACATGACATTTACGAAAGATATACAGCTCCCGCGTAGCGTCGATCATTCAACGTTGGCCGTCATAACCTTAAAGTTGTCCGAAAATGCACAGATGTTTTGCGAGCGCCCCTCCGAGTGCATCGCGTTTCTCCTCACGGTATAAGTAAACATTTCCAAACTTCCAAGATTGATCCCATTTACTATGTTGTCTGGGTTTTTTTACCAAACTATTTTAGATGTCTTAACTATATTTTTCTCTGAGTGTGAAATATACGTATAATCTAAATAATATTTTTGCGCCTTCGTAGAATTTAGTGGATGATCCATCCCCTGGCTCTCTCTTGGTATTTATTATGCAACGGGGAAAAAAAACCAAGGGAGTACCGAGTGCATAACCCTCTCGCTCGTTATGATAAGAGCGCCTCTGCAATGTTCACCAGGTGGTCACTGCTGCGAACTAAAGGGACACTTTAATGGAACAGTTACCCAAGACTTATCGTTTCTCTTGAGCCATGCAGCAGCGCGATACACTCGTTGACCTAAGGATTAGTTCGTTTTTTTTTTCATTTATTTATTTTCATTTTTCATCTCTCTCGATTTTAACGAGGGCTCTCTGCAGGATTACTATTTCCAGGCACTACTGCTAGTCAACTTGTCTCGAATTCCCTCTCCCATAATAAAGAAAGGGCCAAGAAAATAAAATCAGGAGTAATTCTACAGTTTCTAAAGGGTTCGAGTTACCGATTTAATCGCAGACGCAATTGTGCTTGTAATTGAGTGGTATAGAAAATTATAAATAATTGTAAAGGTAGGCACCAGTGAACAAATTTTTTTTATCATCTTCAATAAAGAGTCTTCGATCATTTTAATTTGTACATTTTGAACCTTATCATGCCACAAATTACAACCTTATTTTAATGAAACCTCATATTTATTCGAGCATACATTCGAGTCATGTAAAATACAAATTTCGTAACACCATCTGTAAAAATGTTTAATTTTAACAAATATATATTCTATTCCAATTTCATAAAATTCACAGCAAGTATTGATAAATCTAAACTTTTGAACTACCGTAAAGATCATCAAAATACTGCAAGATAAAATTCCATCCTGTTAACTTATAGAAACTTTCATAAAGTGGCCAATTTGAAGACTTTGAAGTGTTATACGGACCTAGTGTAACTTGGCATTGGCTATCGACTTTAATGCTACCTCATCAAATCATTGTCATAAAAACAGCCGCAAAGATACATTGTTAAAAATTGATTGGAAAGTATCGACATCTTAGCTGTTAAAAAAATAGTACATTCCAACACTGGGGAGAAAATTTTTTTTTTCTCTACAAAAATTCTTTTTTCTCGGATGTTGAACGAAACTTTTCAGAACGACGTCGGTACACTGCAGTTTTAGCAAGCAACAGCTTGAGAAAAATGCGCTCTTCTAAACAAATTGATTAGAATACTTGAACCTATATATTATTTCAAATTTGTAACCATCGCAATACTTTCGAACTCACACTATTTTTTAATTTTTTCCTTATATAATTTGAGATTTCTGTAGCATATTTTGTTATATCGGTATGAACATGTATACCGTTAAAAAGATTTGCAAATTTATACCAGTTTCTGTAAAAGAGTTTCCCTTAACCGTAATGGAAATTTACAATAAATATTTTTATCCATTGAAAATTTCCATATTAATGAAAACAATAAATAATGGGTCTCTTCGTGGCAAATATGAATGATTTCTTATTTAAAAAAAACTCTTTTAGTTTGTAATAGATTTTTTACGCATTCTCTTAAAAAAATATATAAATTATATATATTTATGAAGCAAATAAACAAATATAGGCACTTTCAAAGTAATAGGATATTTACAAGTCGGCTATATTCCTCTTAAAGGACTTACACCGAGAGAAAAAGTTTAATTGATTCACGGAAATCTTTGCTAATCAAATGAAATACTTAAATTTCAATACTATCTTTTCTTTGAATGATCTCAAACTTAATGTAAAGTGGTGATATTGATTCGAAGAACCATTTCTTGAAACCAATGAACCTTTGATTTCAAAGATATCGTCTCTGATTCAATGAATTTTCTTACTTCATCTTACTTACTTAATTGGTACCCTAACAAATTACTTGGTTGGTCTAACCAATTAATTGTCTGGCGAATATATAACCAAGGCACTTGGTTATTCCAACGAGGCCTTTTTTTCCGTGAATTCAAATGCACTATTTCATTGATATCAAAGAAATATTTCGTTAAATTCAATGAAAAAAATCAATCCACCCATTTCTTTGGCGTTAATGAAATCTTTTCTTTCGGTGTAGGGTTGTAACTGGGCATCAACCTTTGGGAGCATTGAAGGTTACATTTGCATTATATTATAGTTAAAGTGCTTCTTCTTGCGATTACGAAGTTTGAAGATGGTTTACCAACTTGTTCGTCAAGAAAATGGATTTTAAAAAGAGGGGTAATACTTATCAAACTAAAAACCAAACGTATTGTGAAGTGTTGTATCCTATTTTCTACGCTATAATCACTTTTTGCAAACTTACAAAAGAGTTTACAAGCAACACGCTTGTAAGTGTGTAAAAAGTACCTACAATATAAAAGATAGGACCTTATATGCTTGGTTTTAAGAATTTAGACCTCACATTTTACATTTAGACCTCACATGATTTCTTACAAATTTACGAATCGGTATAAGGATGTTCGACTGTTTCACAATAGTCAAGTCAGTGCTAAATTTTTGGAATTGTTTCATTAAAGTTTAATGCATTAAATAACTGTAGTGGTGCGTTGATTTGTATTGAAGCATGTACTCTTAATCGAGAGAAAAATCAATAGTGACGGATTTGCATAAAGATTAACTGATTAACGTTACTTTCCGATGGGATACATTTTCGTTCAGTTTCTTACAAGGATATTCTATAATTTTTTGCCGATTTTGATGAGTGATAGCTCATTCTCTTTTTTTAAAGATGGTCTACAAATTGACCGGCTGGATCGTTTAATAATTATAGATATTTGTTTATGAAAGTATTTTGATTTTTGTTAAACAACAGGCTATAATTATTAATCGATCAATAATATCAAATATCCAGCAGGTCAATTTGTAGAGCATCTTTTAAGAAAGAGAATGAGCCATCACAAATTGGCAAAAAATTGTAGATTATTCTTGGAAAAAACTGAACGAAAATGTATCCCATTAGAATGTAACGTTAATTGGTTAATCTGTACGCAAATCCGGCACTATCAATCTTTCTCTGGCTTAAGTATACATGCTTCAATTCAAACTATTCTCTACTATTTTTATTCAATGCTTTAAACTTTAATGAAACAATTACAAAAATTTAGCACTGATTTGGCTAGTGTGAAACAGTCGAACATCCAAAATACAAAAAATCGTGGTATCGCCGAAAATTTTCAGATACATTATAAATTTAAGTAATCCACAGTCCGTGCGGGTTCAGCAGTGAGTCAAATTAGCATGTATGGATTACTATTGCCGATACAATCTATTTTGTTTAGTAATACGAAGATTTTATCAAATATATGGCTATTCTGAAATTGATTAATTGACCACAACTTTTTATTGTTGATATTTGAAGACATTTTTAGGCCATTTCACTATTATAGAACTATTATAGACGATATAGAACTTTATGTCGAATTATATATTTATCATATATCTGTGATATATCTCGTTAGTATATATCCAGTGGATATGTAAAAGATATATGTATAAATGATCAAGAGTCGCGGTAGCGATTGGACGCCAATTTAAAAAAGAAAATTAATGATGTATATCATGTTTTAGCATATATAAATTATATATCACGGTATATATCTCTCATGTGCTCTATTTCCAAGGATTAGGTTTTCGAAAATAGGTGTTCTGACCTCCTCTATGAAATAATTCACGGATTAGCAAATCACTGAATTATTTCTTTATTATTTTTGGGAGCAGTAATTGTCTCAGGACATAAATAGAGTGCCTTCAAATCGATAACTCTTTATCTTGTTCCTAGAAGTTACGTCATGTAAAATAATTGGTATGTGCGCGTTAAGGCGTTAAAAGCCGCTTTTTCGTAATTCCGACAGTGTTTTTTTTTCAATTATGTTCTTAATCACAAGAAGGCTTACTAACATTTTTTCAATTCAACCTCAAGGAATCTCTTCCTTTTGTCCATAATGTAAATATGTCAAATTATTGTTATTTTTACTTTGCAAAAAATTTCTTTCAAACAGTCAATTTTTGTTTCGTTTCAACAATTTCTGTGGCACAGTTAGAGGTTCAAGGTGCTTTGCCAGAAAAGGTCTACAAAGGTTGATAAATTCCAAAGTATCCTTGTAATTGTGCGCGTTAAAGATTCACCCAGAAAAAAAGTCTAGCTAACGTCACTAAATTCATATATTTAATTCGTCTGTATCTGTATTAATTAAAATTTGCTTCCCATGAAAAATATGTGTATTTCATTGAAATATGCAATGTATTTATCGACCACATTTATTTATTTGAATCAACCCTCATAAAATATCAGTCACTGAAGAAAAATTCTCTTTGTTGCTACTAAATTCTTTTACCCGGTAAAAATATCTAAATAAATTGACAAAAATCCTGTATACAAGCCTGCTCATTTAATCGAACTAAAATTTTCATTGGATCCAGGATAGAATGATTTAATTTAATTATTGTAGTACATATGTCCGAAATAGATTCATTTATTGACATCAACGTTTATTTGATAACATCTGTCTGTGGACAATTACCTCTTTTTTGTCTAATATCAATAAAATATTATTATTAATATTATTGCGTAATGACCCATTGTAAAATATAGCCCTGTGATTAATTATTAATTTCCACATTGTTTATACTGAGCATGATAAATACAAATGTATTTATATCGAAAACATATTAATTTCATGCTAATTACTCAACGGAAATGAAATAATGTACTTTAAATTTCATTTAATATACGGATATGTTGTAAAATTCCAAAACTTTTATGAAGTGCTTAGTATACTGTATATTAATTTCACAACATTTTTTTGTATATTAAGGTGTTCCTATGGACGCAATCAACGTGTTGGTTCGAGAGAGCGCGATAACCCGAAAATGCATGAGTCAGAGAGAGAACGGATACTTTCTCTGATGATATCTAAAAAATAAAGTAAGCAACAGTGTTGCAAAGCCCCATTACTTTAAAAAATAAAGTTTAAAGTAGAATTCGTTCTGCAGTAATTATTTCGCAATAACAACCTGCAGTTTTTATGAAATGATTTGTAAACTTTTATATACCTGAGAAGAAATCTCCTTTTCAATCAAGCCTTGGGAAAAAAATGCGAAAAAAATGGAAGAGTACAACCCTCCATTATTTTCGCAATGCATTAACCGTTTTTCTCCATTTTTTAAAGAAGATGACTATGAAATTGAATAGAAAATTAATATTTTTTTGCAGCTATTCAATAGTTTAAACATCATATTATAATCGACACATGTTAATTTTACGGAAACGTAATCATAAAGCCAATTACATCATCAATTATATTTCTAGAAGAATTAGAGATTTACAACTCTGGTAAGCAATCGACTTGAAATTTGGACACAAGTTGGGGATGAAAATTCTCTTCTCGACACAATTTTTTGGCTTTTTTTTCTCATTTCTTCATCTATTCTTTCTAAGCGAGTGTAGCCTCTGGCGTATACTGTATGAGCAACTTTGACATTGAATATTTTCGAAGTACGATAGAGGCGATCAGATTCAAATTCTGCAGAAATATTTTAAAATTATTGACAAACATTCTACACAAATTTCAGAGCGATGGCATTTAAAGTTCATCGTCCATAGGACCACCTTAACTAATATTTGTATATTAAATGAAATATACGCGTATCCGCAAAAAAAACTTCCAATACTTAATATTAATTGTCATACAAAAATTTCTAAGAGTGTCCTAAAATACTATTAGGCCGGCGTTCAAATAAGAAAATTTATTTACGTTAACGAAAATCAAGTTCAGTCAACTAGATCGTTTTTTCTAGGTGTTTACTGATATTTAAAGTTTTTAATCACTGTAAAACGTTTATTCACTGATGCCTTCACTATACGCTAAACTACAGATGGAAGAATAAATATAGTATATGATATAATGAAAAGTAATAAAACTTACGGATGAGAGACGCGTCGATGGAGGCTCCTCATGGACATGGCTCTGCCCCGCGAACGATTCGCAGGACAGCTCGGTGCACTCGCGTACGCGCTACCTCCGCTCGCGTACGAGTTCACGCTCGAGTTCGTCGGGGTAGCGTGACGCGTGGACGGGGGGGCATCTTGATGCTCCCCCGTGGCCACGGCCACCCCCGTTGCTGTCCCCGAGGTAGCCAGCACTGCGGCAGTACGGCGAAACGGGCCCGTGGAAGCCGCCGCGAGTCGGCGAGCTAGTCCGCGGGCGAGCCGACGGGCCAGGCGCGCCCCCGCGGCACCGGCACCCACGCTGACGGCACTCTGGCCCACCCCCCTGCGCCAGGGGGTGGCGCGCACCTACGCCGATCACCGAATAAACGCGTAACGCTTTTCCAGCACGTTCTCGCACACTTGACCACCACAGCTTCTTATTTTCCTTCTTCTCTCTTTACGTTGCACTACTCCCTTGATTTTCTTTTCGTTTTTTTATTTATTTTTTTCTCCGTCTTCCCCTCGGTTTCTTGTTTTCACTGCTCGGCGAAGTCTTGGCCCTGTGGACCACGCTTCACTCTTTGCGAGATTGCTTTCCTCGGCAATGAAAACTCACTGTTTGTTCAGCCGAGGCTGCCACTCGTTCGCTTGACGAATTCGCAGAGTTGCATTCAAAGGACTCGTGCCTAACACGGCAAATCTGCAAAAGAGAATGAAACTCTTTCAATGGCTATAATATATACATGTACAAACTATGGCGCTATAAAGATTTCATTTTTTTTTTTTTTTTTTTTTCATCGCCCAATTCTCGGATATAGGTAAGTGGATTGGCTATTGGCGACATGTGAACATCGAGGGTGCTACTAGGGATATATGTATGTTTATATGTTTATATGACGGAAACGAGAGGGTGAGTATGCGGCTCTCGTTCGAGGATCAATTTAACTTTATTAAAAACCGCATTGAAGCGAGCTTCGCTTGTGCTGTCTCACTCTATCTTTTGCTCTGTGTGTGTGTGTGTGTGTGGGTCTGTGCCTCTCTCTGTACTATGCTGGATGTGCCCTGCCGGCTATCGATTGCCAGAATATATATTTCGTTGCAGAGTTTCCGCCGTGGCTAGGCGAGAGATACATCGTGAACAGTGATACTATAGTTATCTTGTATAGGCTCTACAGTTCTGTCCTCGCACAGCATCTCGATTTCATCATATCAACTCCAACTTCTCCCTTATTTTAAATCTCAAGGGGGCCACAAGTCTGCCAGACAACGAAGATTTTACGTGTGTCATATTTTATTTCTTCAGCCAAGTGATCGATGTAACATAAAAGATTTACCCACATGAAAAAGAAGCATATACAATATGTATACACGATTGCTTTTATTTTTTCAATCACATTCATCAGTTGCCTGGAAAATGAAATAAAACTACACAAAAACTCTTGTCACTAGTCATCATTACACTGTAAAAAAAATCTACTTGAAATTTAATGTAAAGTATTGGAAGTTTTTATGCATAAACTGGTATATTAAATTTAGAATGCAAATGTAATGTAAAATTAATGTATGGTACAGCAAATTCAATAATTTACTTTGATTTAACAGTGAAAGTACCTGAATTTTAATATATTCCTTTAATTTTGTCTCACGAGTACATTAAATGTATACTACAATTGTACTTTAAATTTAGATGTCAAGTTTATGCATAAAAACTTCCAGTCTTTTCTAACAGTGTAGGTTTTCTCGAGGTAATTCTTGCACCATTGTTAACTTTAAGGGTTCAATTATTGGACAGTGTTTCTATAGATAACAACTCGGCACAGAAAGTGGCGCAAAGAAAAATACTACATTACACAACAGTAAAAATAGACACGATGAAACTCGAACCAGCAAAACAGTACTGTTTTGAACACGTACGATAAAGCATACGCATCCAAAATAACGCGTACCCAGTTTTGCGGTGTTGAGTGTTGCCGTGTCAAGTTGGTGACTTGTTGTATTTTTCTATGTGTACTACCCATTTATTGTTATATTATAATTGAAGCCCATCTTAAGGCGTTTACGAAGTTGTAAAAGCAGTTATCGGCTAATTTGCCCAGAAAATTAATATAAATGAAGAGGAGTTATACGCGGGCTCTTATGAACTAATCAAACTCATACACTTTGGAACGGATTATGATTTGTAAATTATTATCGCGCTGACCTTGTAAAGTTGAAATTGCTCCTAAGTTTCGACTTTTCTTTCCAGAAATATTGTTATTTTAACTACATACAGAATAGTATATTGTGCAACAAGGGCCGAAAGTTGGCGTTTGCAACTCGTGTGATTGGAGACCTCGCTTCGCTCGGGCGGCAAACCTCACACTCGTCGCAATCGCCAATTTTGGCCCGTGTTACACACCATACTTTTTGTAACAAGTGCATGAATAGTGGTGCTTTGAATGGTAGTTTTGCGGGACGAACAGTGAAAAGTGAGGTTACCAACTTTCCACCCTAGTGTCGAAAGTGAAACGGCAGGGTCGAAGTGAAGGAATCGCGAACTGCGCATGTGCCAACCTATCATTTCAACACTGCTGTGAAACTATCCACTTTCGGCCGGCAAAACTGCCATGAAAAGCACCGCTGTTCATGCACGTGTTACAAAGAAGAACTTATAATTTGGACAACCGAGGATTTGGATAAAAATATCTACCAAATACTTGGTAAGCCGAACAAAGTATTTTTTTTTGCGTGTACTTGGTTGAACAAACAAGAAATTTATTTGCGCATATTTAACCGGAACACTTGGTCGTTTCACCCAAATGTTTATTTCTATTTACTTCTATCTCTTCATACGCCTTAAACATAGTCTTGAAGTTTGTTAAATCAATTTTACTAATTGAAAATCTAGCAGAATTAAATAAAGAATATTTCAATTAATTATAGTAATGCAGGTTGAAATCATATACTATATAATCATATAATTGTTAGAATCATACGATTTATTCGACCAAACTGTTGGTTCTAACAATGTGAAAATATCGTGTTAATAATGGCGATTATATTTTTAGTTTTTGTCATGAACCTTTTAATAATCACATGAACGATTGTGTTCATTACTCTGCCCGATTTAAAAACTTTCAACACATTTATGTTCGAAATCAGAATCATTATGATGTTAGCAATTACGATAGAATTATGACATGAATAAATATCCAAAAGCATTATTGAATTTTACTCTCTCGGTCTAAAGCAAAATACATTAAAAGTTGTGAGATTATAATACAAACTGGCACCATTTACTGAATACCAACCATTATTGGTACACAGCTCGTCATTGTGGGCTCATATAAACGCGATTTTCAAACCGAAATTTTCAACGGTTTAACTAAACCTCCTCAATACCAAGTACAACAATCCTTGCAGTTACAGAGCCCGCAACCAAACTATATATATCTATAAATCTGCAGTATTGATTAATGAACAAATCACCAATTGAATATGACTTCAACAATTGCCACGAGAACAAGGTAGGAAATACTTGTTTTGGCTGAAGTATAGGAGAATCAGAAAATTATCCAGTGGAGCAAGATGTCGGAGGGTGCGAGGGCGATTGACCTCAAAAGATAGTGGATTCGGCTCGTTGGACAAGAGGCTGCAAGGTCCAGCGTGCCGTACGTATAGAGTCGCTGACCCGGAAGATGGAGGACGTATATTAACCCAGAGCCTTCGGAAGTCCAGTAAGCACGGAGTTATCAATTATCCGAAGGCACAGCACGCGCAGACGGACCGAGTAATCACGTATTTAAGCGTCAAGCGACACGGCTAATTATAGTACCAGTCGTCAGTGGTATGAGTCTACGTATGGTCGGACGTGTATATGTATACATCAAGATAGCTGCAAGGGTTGAATCGATCACCGCGGTAAGCGATGGGAGAGAGCATCGCGCCGTGAAGAGGAACGTCGTCGTCATGAGGGAGCTTCCGGGGCACGCGGACCTCGCGAAACTCTGCACGCGGTCTCAGCGGAAGCGTTTGCTGGCCGCTGAGCCAATGCACCTAGAATGCAGGGCCTAGCGGCATCAGCTATACATGGACACGTATGTACACCTACTATACATGCAATACAAGCAGACTCGAGGTCTAACTCCCCGAGGAAACCCGCGCGTCCACATGCTAATCGTGTCGAAGGATCGATACGTCCTCCGGGTCGTAAGAGATGTTACAGTCTCGTCCTCTACGTATCTCGTCTTTCGTCTCGGTCGATCGATTATCGTGACGAATTAGAGACATCCGTGACGAGATCCTCCACTTAGCAACGGAGATAAGGATGAGCGAATAGTGCCGCATTCATCAGCGATTAACGTATCAAGAAACGTTTAGCGTTCAATCAACTTTCACTGTCATACAAATTACCGCGTCACTGATTTAGTGTCAATGAATATTTATATACCGAGATTTTTGTACTCTAAAAACTAAGCGTGTTGCCAAGTGTGTTATTCTTTGTCTTTTTCATTATAACCACTCTTTACACACTTACAAGCGTGTTTTATTCGCGATACGTTAAGGGGAGGGAGTCAGGTCAAAAAAATTGTTTTTGGAAATTCAATATCATCCAAATCCTATTGCATATAAAAATGCACAATGCACTATATTGTTGGTGCTCGATGAAAGGATTTTTTACTGTCGTCTGGCTTGCATATGCTTTTCAATATTATCTCAAGCAAAGTTCTTAGGTTTTCCATTCTGCGCATGAATCAGATCAAACTACTAGGCAGATTGCAATGGTTGACGTCTCATTTTGTTCTTCATGAAAAGATACACCGGCTAAATGGAGCAAACTATTTTTTTTTCATTCTGAAAGCAAAATTAATCACTGATTTAGAAAATAGCATAAAATTTATTTATTAATAATTATGTCACTTAAAAAGTATTACTTTTTATTAACATTTACTCCATTCAGCCGGGGTATCTTTTTATGACGAAGAAAATGAGACGTCAACCATTCCAATCTGCCCAGTAGTTTGATCTGAATCATGCGCAGAATGGAAAACCTAAGAACTTTGCTTAAGATAATATTGAAAAGCATAGGCAAGTCAGACGACAGTAAAAAATCCTTTCATTGAGTACCAACAATATAGTGCGTTGGGCAATTTTATATGCAATAGGATTTGGATGATATTGAATTTCCAAAATCAATTTTTTTGACCTGACTCCCTCCCCTTAATAGTACTTTACGATACTAGTGGGATACATTTGTTCTGACGAGTGTGAGTTTGCAGCACGAGCCGAAGGCGAGTTTTGTAAGACCACGAGTTAGGAAAACGTTTATCGCACGTAAAAATGATGTATCCAGGATGGAGTCTGGGCAGTCTGGGTTGGAGTCCGGGTAGTCCAGCATGGAAAATGGGATTTAATCCGATCCCATTGTGCATCTTGGACTCCGTCCTGGACTGCCCAGACTCCATCCCGGTTTCTGTCCTGGATTCCATCGTGGAAGCCGCATTTTTTTTACGCGGGCGTGTGGAAACTGGGACTTATGCGTAAATTCGCGTTTCTCGCACCGAATGAAATAAAATAACACGCTTGTAACTGTGTATAAAGTGGTTACAATGTAAAAGGTAGGAAATAGCACACTTAGCAACACGCTTAGTTGTTAAAGTGTATTCATGCATGGTGTATTTTATATCAGCAAGATGTTTCAAAACGTTACAAAAATGACAAGTTGTACTTGGCACGTTCCTAACTTTGACATTCATTTCTCTACCAGGAACCACTTAATTGTGATTTAATCCCGGAAAATCTCTTTGAATCCTTCACTACCATATTACAAAAAAAATGGATTTCAACCCTACATAGAAAGTGGGAATAAGAATTACGAAAATCTAGTAGAAATTCCTACAGACAAATCCGGGAAAAATTCTTGTACAGAAATTGCTAACAGATTTATGGTGAATTCCGAACTGGATTTCAAATCTGTCGATTGGTTATCACAAGAGAGGTCGTTATTATTTAACATCAGAATGTCTGCCATTAACAGTATCATTGTGTTATTTCATCTAGTAGTGTGTTGTAATCTAGTAGTCACAGTTGCATATCGCAATTACTTAAAACAATAAAGTTTATAGTACAGGTTATTTTGTAATTATGATTTCATAATAATAAACTACGGCGATTATAAAATTATGTGTAAACTGTTAAATAGCTGTAAAAAATTGAATTTTTAATCAAAGATTGGGATTATATAAAAAATGGCAGAGCACCGTCCTCCATTATGCTCGCAATAAATTAACAATATTTTACCGGTTTTGCAATGGATTAGCGTGAAATTTAATTGCAAATTAATTTTTCTGTAGTTTTTTTATACATGAACACATCATATTATAATTGCTGCATGTTATTATTATAAAATCATAATTGTAAGGGATACTATCAACTTTATTTCTAAAAATATTAAGGACTCACAGCTCTGTGGGCAATTATGTATTACGTTACAGTTATAATGTGGTGGAGATATTTTACGGAATCAAAACGCGATAGATTTATTTTCGTAGAGAAATCAGACAAAATTATAAACGCGACTTATACTTCATCTGGGAACGTGAGAAGCTGAGAATATTCAAGGTACTCGAATAATTTGTTTTACAGTAATCTAAATAATTTGGGCTGTCATGTCGAGTCGTTGTTCACTCTGAGTGTATTTCATAATTCACAACTTCATGTATTTCAAACAGGTTTCAAAATTAGGTGAGTGATACTTGGTTTAAATACTGATTTACAACAAAAAAAATTGACGTATCCAACAAAAAAAATCAATATTTACGAGTATAGATTAAACCAGTTGGGAAAAAGTACCAAGTGCTTAAAGTGCAATAGCGATGGAGGCAAAGTTCTAAGTGTTTTGAGACCATATTTATAACAGAGTTATAAGTCCCACTTACATTTTGGAATAAAAATTTAATGAGAAATAACTTCCATAATAATAACCTCTGACACTTACAAAAAGAATTTCAAATTTTTAAACAACTGCAAAAAAAAGAAAATGTTCACTGCTTTATCAAAAAAATTGTCAGAAACAATACACGAGTTTATATTTCCATGAATTGTAATCGACTCTTTTTTTTGTCCTAGCAATTATACAAAATTTGGAACATCTGTTTATGAAATCTGCAGTTGATTGTTGAAAAATAATAACTATTAAGTCAAACACATGTTAAATTTTTATTAATTGAAATAACGCAGGCATATAACTTTGATCTACCGGATTGTCTGGCCCTAACAAATATAACCACCACAACGTCGATACGAATGTCGAATAACCCTGCGGTACTTACAATACGCGGTACCTTTGGCCAGCTCTCAATTAAACCACTGAATTTCAATCTAGTGTGTTGTTAAAACAATGACTCTACATATTCGTTCTATTGAATCCACCATACCGATTTTAGAGCTCTCCCAATAAATGTTTCAACGCATGAGAATCTCATCCTATATGATTCAATTTTATGGTCATCTCGTTTATCATATACGAACCTGTAAAATTCGATCGCGTACATGCCTCGTTAATCTCTGTTTCCCATAGGCTTGTTGAATTCCACAAGGGTCCCTTCAGCGGCATTACGACAATACGTGTATAATTACAGTATATCCAAATATATCACGTAAGGTCGACGATGCGATTGAATCGCAATTAAACGAAGATTCGAACAGCATAATAATTGTTTTCGTGGTTCGTCGATACGCACTAAATTCCCATACGGTAGTTCATCAATCCGTAGCACTTTTCATCCTTTTTTTCTCAACTCTCTGCAACTGCTCCTCTTCGTCTTCTCTGTGTCGTCCTCCGCAGTCGACTTTACGTTTGTGTTCACGTTGCGTTTCGTTATCACAAACCTTTTTCTCTTTTTCTCCCTGACTCATCGCTCATCATAAATCCTTAATCCCATGTATACAGTCAATCATATTCTCAGTTTTATCGATATCGAAAAACAAAAAAATACACACTGTCCCTCAATTGCATTTCCTGATGATCATGTGTAATAGACGCGATAACTGAAAGCACACAATAACAACAATGACCAATAGACTCTCGAATTAATATCGTAGAGCTGATGATTCTGGTATGGGGTCATCGAACGGGTAGTCGCGTCGATAAGAGCATCTTCTCGCTGATCATCACGTAAACGACGATAATCCGACGAGTTGTAGTAGCACGAGCGAAGCGTGCTTCGGCGTTTAACTCGTACACGAGGCACCTCATCGATCCACAGTTTGGATCGTCATTCAGCCGATGAAAAAAGACACTCGTTTTCAATATTTAAAATGATGCATTTAATATCGTTTATCTCTTGAATCCTACTGTAGCGCGATAGGTCGTAGAGATAGAATCTCATGAACGACTTGACCGAGTTGTGAGGATGCTGCGTCAACGTGAGTGCGAGTACACCGAGTGCTGCAACCCCTTAAGGCCCTGCTCGCGTTAACGACTATGGGTCGGCGCGAGCTCGCAGTTTCCACGAGGCTAAATGACGATCTCGTGCCGGCTACTGCCTGATCACGATGTCGCGGTAGTATCGCGTAGGCGTGACAATGGCGCGGGCGACCGAGACCGCCGAGTCGTTGAGTGATCATCGTTTCCAACCCACGAGAGTCTCGAGAGTCCTTCGCTCTTCCCTTTCTTCTTTCTTTCTCAGTCTCTGTGTCCTTGTTTCCCTCGATTCACTGGGCTGCTACTATCTCTTCTTCGTATATCTCGATGCTTCTCAATCCCAACGTGAAGATTTTCCTCTCGACTGCCAGAATGAAGCTTCTTCCTTCCTTCCTTCCTCCTTGCTTTTCTCAAATCTCTCACGCACGAGTCACGTGTTCGAGGCACCGACTTCTACCGCATCTAGCAGTGCGCACGGTTAACATCCAACAGCATCACATTTCGCCAGCGCCACGAGCTATACAACCAAGCAGCATCACGTTTCGCCAGCACCACGAACGATGAATGAGATTCACGATTGCTCGAGTTATATCTTATGAGCGATACACGCGACTCACGTAGATGAAAGTAAATTCGTTTGCGCCAGATTATGTAGTCGTTGAGGAATCAAGCCTCTTGGGAATCCATGTGTACAGGAGGCCCTCGAATATGATGTATGACAATGAGTGTATGTGTGGGTATTATGTAGGTGTGTGTGTTAGAGGCGCTGAAGAGCTCTCCCGGTAGAAATTCGCGCGGTCAGCGTGCCCTGACGTTGCACTGCGGTAGACGAGTATGAGGACGGCAATGAGGAGGCAAAGCTGAGAGCGATAGGATGCCCGGATTTGATGCCAAAAAATCTTTGGTTGCCACGTCGTTGGTACTCGAGTGGTGCCGATGACGACAGCGAGAGCGGTAACGACAGAGGCACTCAGGTCGTTCGGGCAACGACGATGAATCCCCAGAAACAAGGACTACCACGTCCCGAGCCAGCAGCGAAAGCAGCAGAAGCGGCTCTCGGATGGCTACCATATTCCGTATACATTTGGTACATTCGATAAGCCCGTATCCTCGACAAGGGACTCTCTCAACACTCGCGCAGCCTCCCCTTTTTAGCTCTCCACTTTCCTCTGTTACATTCGCACTCTCGATTCCATCAACCCTTTGTTTCGATTTTTTTTAACTCATTCTCGTTATTTATATTTACGTGTCATACGATTTGGTTTTTGTCTTAAGGAATTATGCTTGGTGGTTTCATCTCTCGTTTCATCGATCAAGATATTACAGTCTTCGAATGATTTGTGGAAATGGAGAAAGTTTTATCGCGATCTACTTCCGTTTTGGAGATGATTTTAATGTTCGATTATTATTTTATAAGTGCATACTGTGATGGTTTTCTTTTCAAATATATATAGTTTTTATGTTTAATCGGTTGACTAGGTTACGATCGAGCGAGGGTGCAAGCCCAATAGCGACGTTAGGCGGCTGGCAGCCGGCCTCACACTGACTTCTGTCGTCTCTCTCTCGTTGCTCTTGGAACGCCGTTCACAACGCTACGGAGTACGCGCGGCGCCCCGCCTTCCAACCCCCCCGAAAACCTAACCCACCCCTCTCTTGATTCTTTTCAACCCCTCCTTCCTGTGGACCGGACCGCGAGCGCCTCCGAACGGATCCACTCGGAAGTGAGTTTTCCGTCCGATGAGATTACAATTTACAGTTTTTTTTAAATAATTATAATTGTTAAGAATTCGTGTTGAAATGCCGGACTGATTTCCCAAGAAAATCCTCGAAAACGACAAAAAACGTCCGAAAAACGACTGCTCGTTAATTTCAATGGTCCTTTCTTGGTCATTTGGCTCTTTTCAATGGTTTTTTTTTGCACCTAATAACCGGTCATTTTTCGGTTGTTCGACTGGTCATTGGACCAGATAGTGTTAGTCATTGTTTGGTTTCGAGACAAATAGCTTTCAGGTCTTTTCTATTGATTTAGCGAAAATGGAGTTTATTTACAAAAGTAAAAATTTTAATTTTATTTGGAGTCGTAAGATTTATCCGTGCAGCGACAGCTTTGTAAATACGCGCATTCCTAGATGTACCCATTGCTGTTTACTCTGTTATTAATAATAAAAAATTAAACGGATGACAGTGAAACCGGATCATCGAATGTCTACGTAGACTTGGTGATATATCTTTTCTAAATTATGAATAGTTGATTGTAGTGAAAAGAAAGAATTGTGCTTTTAAAAAATTCATGTTTTTACAGAGAGATTTATAATGCGATAAATCATAACCGGATAGATTCATCAGATGTGATTATTCTTAAGTTTTATTTCATTAAAAAAACTTCTTATTCCACAAAATATTCATGAAGTAACTTTACAAAATGTACCCATATGTGCATGCGGTAAGTATTTTTCTACAGAATCTTTGATAAAATAAAAAATTATGACATGCAAAGTAGTTTTATTTGATTAGGTGCATACGTTCAATAACATTGTATTTGATTTCACGACGAAATAATTCTGGATTATTGCATTCATAATGATTAGAAAACAGAGAAAAATTGAAGCTTTGCATAATAAATTTTCATAATTATTAGTTTTAGAAAGTATTCTGTATACATTTTCATTGAAAATCACCTATCTCATATCCGAAGAGTAGCCACAACTGAAATGCATGGCCACAACTGGTCATTTACCCTAGGATTTACCCCCAATAATGTCCATCATGATTTAGTAATGGCATTACTAAATGTCCGACGATAATCATATAAGCCTCTTGTAGGCGACCGGAGCGTTGACTTCTACTACTGGAAGACGGACTGGTAGAATACGGGTCTATACTACAGAGGAATAGTCGTCCGACTATACACTGGGCATAACTACTTACGAGCTTTTGCAACCCCTTAAATATTTAGGTCCTAAATGCATGTTCGTGTCTTTTATCAGTAGATATATGTAAGTGATTCGTTAAATTTTTCAATATATTCGATCTTTTTTTATTGTGGAACGACATTAAATTAACATTACTTTAATGGTGCAAACTAACGAACTCATGTCTGTATTGTTGTAACAACCGTGTATTTTAAGCACGGTTAGCGGAAGTATTGAATTCAATTCAATATATAAGTCAGTTGCAAAATTTAAGTACTGATATGATAAACACGTTTTTTACAAAGTGTTTAGTACATTATACATTAAATTTCCACCGCTATTGTATATTAAATTCAATATACTCGGTATACGTAATAATCTTATTTTCTGGTAATTTATTATCATAAAAATAAATGTTACGTTATAAATGATATAATTATTCATAGAAACATTTTAAAAAATCAAATCAAATACGCGTCATGATCCCAACATCACCTTTATTCACTCTTTGGCATAACATTTATATAATAATCTTCATTCACAATTGTGTCGCGATATATTTTTTATTCGTAACATTTCTATGTGGGCGTATGGACAATGCTGCGTTGTACTTTCTTGAGAAACTAATGAAACAACGGAAGACTTTTTCGTGTGCGAAAGAGCTTCATCTTGCCTCTGTCGGATAAACATCCTATATTGTACAAAATTAAGTTTACTTGCACATTCCTAAGTCCTCGAGTCTATGGCAAGTGGAAGAGGCAGTATAGCGCAGATGTCGTAAGCTGATTTCCAAAAAGTCGATGATTTCAGAGCACTGAACATCGATGGATACTTTTCCACATTTATTCGTTAAATACCCGGCTGCTTCGATGGTTCACTATCACTTATTGATTGACGAAACAGCCTTTCACAAAATTTGACAATGACAAGCGAAACATCCAGTTGGGGTGTAGGTACGCGTGTGAGGATTGGAAGTTTTTGCTGGTCCTAGATGTAATGAATCTTCGCTTCCTTCGCTCAATTCTTCGATGCTAAATGTATCGGTGAGATCTTGCTTGTGCTTGGCAGATTCCTTTCCTCTCGACAGAGGAAACAGGGTCGTCTCATCCTCGCTGGAAAACAAAATACATAAGAAATAATTAATAAATGGAGTATAAATGGAATATGAATGGAGGTTTGATTTCACATGAAGCGTGGAAACTACACAAATGGAAATTTGTTTCAAAACCATTCTCATAAAATAACCATTTGTCTCTCTAGAAAAAAAAACTACCACGCACAGAGATCGATCTGATAAAGACGAACGTCAATTTTTCGTTACATTTTTTATAGTTGTAAACATTTTTATTGGAATTCCAAATAAAATTTACTATAAGTACAGATATTTTTATTTAAATTCATAGTCAGTTTGACTGCGGTTATAGAAATTTTACAGGATCTATTGGAATTCACCATATTGATTTAAATGTTACTGGAATTTTTTCGTAAAATTTACTATAAATTAACGTTGGTTCTCGACAACCATAAGTTGTGGTACTTTTTTCTACTAACATGTGAGGTAATAACTGGCGCAGAATGTTTGCATAACGGAGTAAAGGCGGATTTAAAAAATGAGATAAAACTCCAACTTTAATCTACATATGGAATTATTTCCAATTATGTAAAATACAAAAACTACAACCTTTAACTTCACAATTCACAATTATTTTGTCAGGATAATGATTAAAATACTTTTGCAACCCAGTAGTGACCATCCATGCTTGAGACGAAGTTCTCAACGCTCACCTTTCACTGTCGCTTCTCCAATACTCGACAAGAGGATGGTGCTCGTTGTTTTTGTGCGGAATCGGCAGTCTTTGTATGGGAATTAATCCACTGGAATTACTCGAAGCTGTGTTGCTTTTGTCATTGTTGGACAGTTTTATGTACTCGGAATGACGTTGAATGCGTTTTGCCTGTTCGATGCGGGCTTCTGTTGAAAATGAATTGAATATGAGAAATTATCGTACAAGGTACATTGCGAATTTAAGAGGATATTTCCTGTATGTGATTTTGAAAAATGAACAATTGAAAGGAAATTATAATATTTGAATCAATTAACTAATTTAATTTAAAGTGAGATTACAAAAATAAATCAGTATAATTAACGAAAAGATTCTGCAAACAAAAACATTTTGTGAAAAGTACACATTTTAACATTTTTTACTTGTGACTAAATGTAGGATACTCTTTTTTACAGATTCGGAAGAGCAATTCTTACCTAATTTTTTTTGCAACTGTTTAGTGGTACTCCGTTCAGAAGTGTGCGTCTGATTACTGCTACAGCTGCTATCACTGGGTTGAAAATTGGAGGTCTGTGTGGATAAAGCTTCGTATTATATTCAGAACACTTTATCACAACTTCTCTTCCACATTGAAATAAGTTTTTTTTAACAGCATAAAAATAGATTAAGCTATTATTTACACTGTAAAAAAAATGTACTTGAAATTTAATGTACAAGTACTGGAAATTTTTATGCTAAAACTATATTAAATCTAATATACAGTTGTGATGTAAAATTGATGTATGGTTCAGCAAATTAAATAATTTACTTTAATTTTATAGTAAAAGTAAAAGTATTTGAATTTTAAGAATTTCCTTTAATTTTACCGCGAAAGTACATTAATTTTATACCACAATTGTAAATTAAATTTAGATGACGAGTTTTATGCATAAAAACTTCCAGTCTTTTTTAACAGTATATTTTAAAGATTACCATAAAATTCAACCGTTCTTCCTCGCCGTGATTTACAGTCTTAGGATCACTGTCAATTCCACTGTCCTCCATCCTCTCGATTAAAATCAAGACTTCCCGATTGATGTGTCTAAAAAAAATACACCCATGTTACACAATAAAAAGTATTTACGTTATAAACAGAGAAGATTTTCTCACGTACAATACTGGACAACTTGTTGGAATGCTGATATCACCATGAAGCACTCTGTTCTATTGATTTTTTCTCCATAACTTGCTGGTCGCGTGGAACAAACGACAGACATATTTCTCGAGACCTTCAGTTGCTCAAATCAACAGTCGTTGAGCAGAACATTTTCATGTGTCTCGTCAGTAGGACGGTTTGTATCAGACTGCAGCCACATGCACTCTGTGGGCGAAACGTCAGGCTGAGGTCGAAGCTCCTGCGTATTGATTTTTCACGACACGCTGTTGGTACGTAAGCGGAATAGTCCAAACGAGATATCCAATGTTTCAGAGCCAGTACAATTTTATCAGTATTACACGCACTATCTGAAGAAAAAACGTAATCCTCAGGATGATTAACTTGGGCCATGAAAAGTTTTCGACAGGATTCGAGTCGGCGCGTATCCAAGGTAACGGAGGATCAATTAATAGCCACTGCGGAAAATATTGTCTGACAGCAGACACAGTGACAGTGACAGAAATAGCTTAACATAAATAAATGTAGTGAATATTAGTGGTTAAAAAATTAATTTAGAAACTTTTGAGGCAGACAGTAATCATGCCACACCCAGGACCCAAAAAGACTCCTTCGAAAATATCAGAGACCAGCAAAGACGTACGTAGTGTTTACTATACAGAGATTTGTTTATTTAGTCTGCAATTATAGGAGCTATTTTTGATTTTTAGCAAATGAGTCTCACTGCAAAAAGTCGGACGTCGCGGTTGGACGTCGGCGGAGAAATGGACTGGTCAAAAGGGAAAATCGTGCTAAAACCGGATGATCAACTTCAATTGACGGAAACAGTAAGTTGCAATTTCTGTACGAGCTTAATAGTAATTTTAGACAAATATTTAGCAATATTTAATATCGCTTTTCCTTCGATGCAACTACATTTTTGTTAAATTGACTGAATCAATCCATTCAGTTAAGTTTTAAAAATTGAGAAAAGGGACCAGAAATTATGGCGTTGCGCAAAGTACAAGTACTCTAAGGACACGCACAATTTTACGTCACGTTGTAGCTGCGCAAACGGCATGATCTTCCGTGAATTGAAAAGTCACGGAACTCGAAAGTTTTTAGTAAATTGTAAAATTACATGTCAACAACGATTTTAAAAAATCATAAATGTAATTCATGATTTTTGTTGTAAATTCTACAATTTTGCAAGTCCTTTTTGGCACTCATACATTTACAATAAAAAATGAATAATCGGCGAAATTAACATCACGTTTTTTTTTTTCTTTTTAAACTTAACAATATAATCGGCCGAAATATTTTTAAAAAACTATCAAACTAACAAAACAGGTTTGTTACTTGAGATAACTGACACTCTGTTTTTATAAAGTAATTTTTTACTGTGTATCACATTGGAAATAAATGCTTCTCTGTGATGCGTTTCCAGGAGCTGCAGGAAGAAATAGCTAGGGTCTTGGTAATTCACAATCCAAGAATACCCGATTCCCTAGTAGAATGGTCCTGGAAACACCGAGATTTCATAAAATTACCGAATCCTCCGCATTTGGTGACGCTACTGAATGTACAGGGGACATTATTACATCGAGAATCGGAAGAAGCAAAGATTCAGATTGCTGGTGGATATCTCGGTACGTAGAAATATTTCAAAAACTCATAAAAATTGTCATCTTCAATACTCATCGTTCTACTGTAAAGCGGAAGAGCATCAAGAATCAATAGAAGAGAAACCAACGGAAGAAGAAGGGGAGGAAGGGGTAGAAGAAAAAGAGGAAGAGGAAGAGGATGTCGACGATGCTGGTACGATAATCTAATGATGAAAGTCTTTGAGCTCCGCATTACAATTTTATGTACGTTTTTCAAGAAGACGAAGGTGAAGATACTGCTAAGCAAGTTGACGCAGCTGCGACGGAACCGGAACCCGAAGAGGAAATGGTCGAGAAAAGAAAACCGAAAAAGATACCTAATCAATTTAATTTTTGTGAACGGGCTGCTCTAACTTACAATAATCCTGTTAGGGTAAGTGCTCGAGAGAATTGAAGGTGTAGTAGAAAGTAGTACATATTTTTCAAATTATTTATGTCTCACTGAATAGTAATGGCCAATCATCTCTTAAAAATGACATGGCACATCGAACTCGAAAGACTGAAGCCGCTTTTCGAGTCTTCCGATTGGTCGGCGACGGCTGTTTCAGAGCTAACTTCAGTCTGTCGAGTGTGACGCTGCAAAGTCGCCACGCATGGCGCGCATTTTGAACTGTCACTTTCGCTGTTCTGCCATGGCCGCTGTAGAGTCACGTATCGCCAGTAACTTTAATGGCTGCCTTTTTCGTAGTTGTGATATTGAATAGAACTATCTCCATACAAACAAAAAGTAATCGAGGAATAGATCATCATTTTTGCATAGAGGTTTGAAAGGTTCTCTTTTTTTTATTTCTAAACAAAAGCGACGCTGATCTTGGTGATGAATAGAGTTGTAAATCCGTAATTCTTTTGGAAATAGAATTTATAATACAATTGACTTTGTGATTATGTTTTTGAAAATAATAAGTTGCAGCCATTATAATATCCTCTCTTAAAAATACAGCACATCGAAAGTAATTATTTTATGGGATGAAATAGGAACGCTGTACGTTAGATTTATCGGTTCTGAGGAATGTTTAATTAAACTGCCTTTTTATAGCATCTGAAATTAATGGTGATTGGTAGAGCGGTTTTAGAGAGAATATGTAATGATTATATCAAAAGTATGTAATGAAAGTAGCATAATTCTGACTACCTGCTATTTTGGGTAGACATATATATTGATTCTTCAAGATTGTTTTAGCTAAAAAAAGACACAAAGTCACCAAAGCATATGAAGCGCGGAGCGCGGACGTTGTTGCTAGTTATAAATAATTTTTCGATGATTCAATACATTTTTCGATCAAGTATGTTCAGAAACCGGTATCCATGTCTCGAATCAATTATGACTGTCTATCACAATTAATTTTAATGCAATATACTTCTTATAAATAGGACATGACCACCCAGACTGTTCCTCCGCCGACAGCAACATTTAACTCACACGTTTTTCAATGGATCATTTTCGACGAATATCAAGTATGTAGCAATCAGTACTTAAAAGACCGTATATTATAAATTACAATGATGATATAATTTTCATGAATTGCTGTAGAAAGATTATGCCCAGCAACAGCGCGAGAAAGAGAAAGAAAGAAAGTTGCCTTTGGCACAACCGAAGAAGGACGATCTGAAGAAAAAAGCTCAAATAGAAGCCGTCGCAGTTACTCAAAGAATGCTGCAAGCTGCGAAAACCTTGGAGAGAATGGTTAATCAAAACATATTCGACGATATATCGCAAGGTTAAAGAAGAATATACATAAAATTTATTGGTTCTCTTACATGAAAAACGAAATGTATTGAATTTTTTTTGTTTGGTCAGATTACAGATACTGGAATGATCCCAGTGACGAGTTTAAGGACGGTGAAGGTTCACTTCTACCATTATGGAAATTTCACTACGAAAAAACTAAAAAACACGATGTCACTGACATGTGCTTTAACAGCAGATATTACGATCTGTTTGCTGTATCATTCGGGGCGAGTTAGTCATTGGAAATTCTTTCTGTCACTGAAACAAAAAAAGATGAATTACGAGAAGGCAATTTGTTTAATAACTTTTAGTGTCCTTTGACGGTCCAGTAACAAACGGCACGGTCTGTTTGTTCAGCTTAAAAAATCCTTCGTATCCTGAATGGATCTGTCCAACAGAGTCGCCTGTTATGTGTCTGGATTTCAGTAAGCAACATCCTCATCTTCTTGTAATCGGCACTATGGACGGAGCTGTTGCTGTCTATAATATTATGCTACCGCCCGCAGCACCGCAATATAAAAGTAACGACGTTGACCAGAAGCACGGAGGGATTGTTTGGGAGGTGATAACAAATCAGGGATAGGCAGAATTTAAATTAAAAAGTATTTCAAATAATTTTTTGACTAAATGGTTATGAATTATTACATCTTGAATCTAGCTTATTCATAACTACTGAAAAAATGTGAAAATGGATGTTTCGCCACATCAATTTATCATTTTGTTTTAAATATCTTAAATGCTTTTTCATTTAAATAGTGGCCATCCCTGTTCCAAATTTGATGATGATTCTGCGAGAGATCTTTTGTTTTTACGGAATGATAATACGTAGGTTCGTTGGGCTCCAGATACTGAGGAGGGAAATTTAACGTTCTACAGCGTCAGCATCGATGGAAAGATTAATCATTGGGTCCTGAATCAAAATGATTTAGGCCTGACAACAGTCATGACTTTATTCCTCGATCGGCCACCCATTCCAGGTCCAGATGGAACATTAATCACTCTAAAAGGTAAAACCAGCGCTGAAAGCAATTTTATCATGCATATACGATGCTGCATGACCTATATATGAATTTCGGTCATGTATCACCGCAATCAGCAAACAATTATGTCATATATGTAGCATTCTCTGTCAATTCAGCCACTTTTTTTTTCGACGCTCTCCGATTTGCCCTGTAATTGGTTACATGTATGTACCACTAAAAGACACTCTATGTGAATTCTTTCAGATTTTTAAAAATTAATTTTTAGTAAATGGCTTTTTTTATTCAAGTGCAAATATCTCAGAATTTTGAAGTTACTGAAAAAAAATGTCAGCACATAAAAGTTGTCGTTTATTATTAGCTTTCGAGCGAAATGGTCCAAATAATTGTCACGTTCCTGTGAGTATGATTTTTTTCCGAAAAATGGAGGAATTATGTTTGAATTAAATAAAGGATATTTTTTTTACTGAAAAAATTACAGAGTATTGCTACATGACTGTTGATATCACAAAAAAATCGCCAGAGTGGCACCGATCGATCTCCTGGTATTAAAAAATGCATTTGTGTGAAAGTTCCGAAAAACGGGGGCATTATTATTTTTTTGATAAAAAAAAGGTTACTTTTTTTGGCTAATAAAATTACAGAGTATTCTTGCATGACTGTAGATATTGCAAAAAAATCATCAGAGTGGTACGGTTCGAGCTTCCGGTATAAAAAAAAATAATTCCCCCGTTTTCCGAAACTTCCGCACGAATATTTTTTTTTAATACCGTAAGCTCGATCCGTATCACTCTGATGATTTTTTTGCAATATCTACAGTCATGCAAGAATACTCTGTAATTTTATTAGCCAAAGAAAAGTAACCTTTTTTTATCAAAAAAATAATAATGCCCCGTTTTTCGGAACTTTCACACAAATGCATTTTTTAATACCAGAATATCGATCGGTGCCACTCTGGCGATTTTTTTGTGATATCAACAGTCATATAGCAAGACTCTGTAATTTTTTCAGTAAAAAAAAATATCCTTTTTTTAATTAAAACATAATGCCTCCATTTTTCGGAAAAAAATCATACTCACTGTGACATACAAATAACGTGACAATTATTTGGAATATTCCGCTCGAAAGCTAACAATAAACGACAACTTTTATGTGCAGACATTTTTTTTCAGTAACTTCAAAATTCTGAGATATTTGCACTTGAATAAAAAAAGCCATTTTCCGAAAAATTATTTTTAAAAATCTGAAAAAATTCACATAGAGTGTCTTTTAGTGGTACATTCATATAATCAATTACAGGGCAAATCGAAGAGGGCCGAAAAAAAAGTGGCTGAATTGACAGAGAATGCTTCATATGGCAAAAATGCATATATGTTACATTTATGAATTTTACACTGAGAAAAAAATATAGTCGAATGGATTAATTTAGCGTACACCGTCGTTCAAATTAATTTTTCGTTACGGCAAACAAATGTTTAGTTTCTTCATTAAT
Source organism: Ephialtes manifestator (assembly GCA_963970395.1). NCBI lineage: Eukaryota > Metazoa > Arthropoda > Insecta > Hymenoptera > Ichneumonidae > Ephialtes > Ephialtes manifestator. Next base: position 19,154,778 of record OZ019970.1, on the reverse strand, counting down.
CGGTAGATTCGGTTGTCTAAAAATTATTTGCGGTAACCAAAATATTTGTTATACCAAAAAAAAATTAATTTGAACGCTAAATTAGTCCATTCAACTATATTTTTTTCTTAGTGTATGAAGTCTTTTTTACCGAGTATTAATTTCAATTACTTCCAACTGATTGAACTACTGATTTTCGCTGATTTCCTAGGATGTGGGACCTGCATGGCTTTCCATCCGACAGATAACGATATCTTTCTCGTTGGAACCGAGGAAGGAACGATTTACAAATGCAACACCGCTTACAGCAGTGTCTATATGAAAACGTACAACGAAGCTCACAACATGCCGGTTTATCGAATAGTTTTCAACAAATTTAATTCAAATATTTTTGCGAGTTGTTCCGGTGACTGGCGGATCAAGATATGGGAAGATAACAGACTGTGAGTGTCGTCACTACTATGGGATGCTATTCAGAGTGCGATTTTAAAGTCAAACTTTTTTTTACATTGCGCAGAGAGCCTCTTTTCATGTTCGACCTCGGTGTACCAATTGGCGATGTGCAATGGGCACCTTACAGCTCTACAGTTTTAGCTTGTGTATCGAACGATGGAAAAGTCACAGTGTTTGATCTGAACGTCAATAAATATCGGCCAATTTGCAGTCAGCCAATTGTCAGCAAGAGAAGAAGTAAATTAACACGGCTTGCGTTTAATGATGTTCTACCTTTTATTATAGTTGGTGACGACAAGTAAGTATATCCCAGCACTTTCAACCTGCGGTTCTCAGTCTGGGTCAAATTTATTTATTTCCCGTATTTTGAAATGAGCACTAGACTATTACTATTTATTTTCACAATACTATAATTAAAAAGTATTATCCTGAATTATAAGCTACAAAAGTTTAAAAAAATGTAAAAGATTTCAATTGTTGAAGAAGTTTGTGACCGCAGATTAATGATGATGAGGGTTTCGGCAATGGTTACGGCTCGTCATAAGAAAAATGGTTAAATCTTTCTCTGAGGAAAGATTTAATCATATTAATGCTAAAGTCAATTTCTATTTCTTCAATCAAATTATGATTTAATTTATAACGTTATTATTAAGAAAACATATCACGCAATGTCTAAAATATGTCGCATATAATTTCCGTTCGCATCAGATAAATATTAAGAAATTGGCCCAATTTGACCCAGCGTGACAACCGTGAGACCTTTTAAAGGTTTAAAAAAGTCATACTGCAACAAATAAACTTATCGATCGTAAATAATATAGGGGAACGGTAAATACGCTCAAGCTTTCGCCGAATTTGAGAGTAAAGGTAAAGCCCACGAAGAAACAACTTCATCTCTCACAAACTGAGTTGGAATCAATGAAGCTCGAGAGACTGCTGAGTTTCGTTCGCGAACCTCCTATACTAACGCCGCCAAAGGACGTCAGAGTCGTGTCATGAACCTTATCGAGTTTAAATGTTGTATATACGATCTTCGTAACAATATGAATGCATTTTATTGAATAAATTTTACACCACATATTTCCATTGAAAGAACATTGCTATAACTCGTAATTACACATTTTCGTTAGTAGTCTATCTATTGGTTGACTGATTAAGTTTTATGCAAAATTTCGGTTGTTTTATTTTCTTCCTTTGAAATTCAACATTTCTGCGATAGAAAAAGTTTCACACTCATAACTGCGTAAATTGCGTGTTGGCACTAACATTGATAATAAAGATTCGCTGATGATAATAATAATATGTGTTCTACTTGTCAGCGAGCGAGACTTCGCGACCAAACGAGCTCGCAAATCATAATTTAATTTTGGTCTTGATAATTCCATCAGACACACGACTCTTCACGATATATCCGTGAGGGTAGTGAAATACAAAAATAGAATTAAATCTACGGCCTATACCTTAAGATATAAAATAGTGGCTTCTAGCTCGTCTGTTCTATTAAACAAAAAAAATGCAACAAGGTGGGTCTCGACATTTTGACATGCCTGTAGCGTAACATCTTAAAAAAAAATCACAAACTAATGTCTTCGAAATACTTCGTAATACTGCTTTAAAATTATTTGGCACCGTGTTTGATTCAATTGTGCAGTCATCCACGCACTCGTGTTATTTGATTAAAAAATTATTCCCGAGTATTAAAAACTCCATTCCATTGGCATAGTAATATTAAACTCGATCTCCTCGACGATCCATAAGTAATATTTTATAACACAATTCAACAACGCAACAACCCTTTCAAAGCACCTTTAGTTTTTCTTTTTTTCAATTTCACTTGGAAGAATCTGGTCACATTTAATGAACCAGAGGCAATACGTATAAGCACTGTTAAAAATTCAATGAAATTTAATACTCCGTTTTATCAAATTTTTATCCATAAACCACGGTTTATAATAGAATCTTCACACCTCGATGTATAATATTTGATAAAATTTCTGAGTCAACGAAATGCGTATGAACGAAAGTTCACAAAACAAAAAAAGATAAAATCATTTTTTAAAATTTCAATCGAGATAGATTTTTCCAGGTAACTCTGGATTTTCTATCACACCATTGTAATACTTAATTTCCAAAAAATCTCTAATATTGTTTGGACTAGGCACTTGTCTGCCGGCGAATTCAATGCTTGACATCGGATGAAGAAATTGTTCGGGGAAATCGCGATTCTTCAAGAACCAGGCATCGCGCGTCATCGTTCCGTTCTGGACGTAGAATGGTAGTAGATTAACGTGAAGACGATTAACCTTGGAGTACTGAACTTTGAAGAACTCGCCTTCAGTCGCTTTTTCCCAGACGAAGCCGTGATGATCGGTGACGGGTTTGTTTTGCGCTTTTACCAGCCACGGCGAACGTCCAAGATCGTCACGATTAACACCAACGTCGACCTGATGATCCCATGGTAATATATCGCCATTTCTCATGGCTCCTAAAAGCGAGCCACCCTCGAGCCAGTAGCGAATACCAACTTCCTCGAGTTTGTCGAATACGTGATGGGCGACTTTTCGCAAACCCGCGAGACAGCAGGGCGGCGTGTAACGATTTTGATAGAGATACGCGGGTATGCTGTTGACGACAGAACCGAAGCAACGTGGTGTCTCCCTCGAGCATCCGTACCATTCAACGCTATTCGAGGCACGAGTGACTTTTTTTATTCCTAACTTCTCGAACATTGCACGCTCGCGCTTCGAGTGAAGCTGCTGTACCATCGATTGGGCTTGCTGACTCCGAAATAGCGGTTTTCCTTCGTTAAACTGATGATTTTTCAGTATGTGAATCTAGGGAGATGTACGAGGATTCAATAATCTTTAAGAATGTATCGTTCAGAGTTAAACTATCCCGTTATTTTCGAACTCACTTTGTTAATTTATTCTATGAACAACATAATATTAATAATCTTTTTTTAATAAGCTACAATTTCGATTAATAATGATGCACATTTTATTAAAACAGAAAAGATAAGTTTTTCACCAATTCTATTATTTTACTGTCTTATTTTTTTTCTTAAGGTAGTTGTACAAAAAATTACAAGAAAATAAAACTATCGTCGACATTCCTTAATTATTTGTTTAATAATAAAGAATGATTTCAGATAATAATGCATTCGATTATCCATGGAATGAAGAAATAAAGAACGAGTGAAATTAATGGGATGATTAAAACTCTGATAATGTGAGTAATTTAAAAGTGACTGAGAAGGCGTCGCCACCGAGAGAAATTAAAGTAGTGGTACCGCTTTGTTATAGTATCCTACGATACAAATGTGATAAAACTTTTTATGACGAGTCTGAATCTGCAGCATGAGTTGAACGCAAGTATTGCATTCAGAAGAGTTAAAAAAAAGTTTTACCAAGGATTCCATAATCTTTAAGAATGTATCGTTCAGAGTTAATCTATCCCTTTATTTTCGAACTCACTCTGTTAATTTATTCTATGAATAACATAATATTAATAATCTTTTTCTAATAAGCTACAATTTTGATTTAAAAATATGCACATTTTATTAAAAATAGAAAAGAAAAGTTTTTCACACAAATTCTATTATTTTACTGTCTTATTTTTATTTCTTAAGGTAGTTGTAAAAAAAATTGTAAGAAAATAAAACTATCGTCGACATTCCTTAATTATTTTTTTAATAATTAAGAATAATTTCAGATAATAATGCATTTGATTGTGCATGGAATGAAGAAATAGAGAACGAGTGAAATTAATGGGGTGATTAAAACTCTGTTAATGTGAGTAATTTAAAAGTGACTGAGAAGGAGTCGACACCGAGAGAAATTATAGTAGTGGTACCGCTTCGTTATAGTATACTACGATACAAATGTGGTAAAACTTTTTATGACGAGTGTGAATCTGCAGCAAGAGTTGAACGCAAGTATTGCATTCAGAAGAGTTAAAAAAAAGTTTTACCAAGGATTCCATAATCTTTAAGAATGTATCGTTCAGAGTTAATCTATCCCTTTATTTTCGAACTCACTCTGTTAATTTATTCTATGAATAACATAATATTAATAATCTTTTTCTAATAAGCTACAATTTTGATTTAAAAATATGCACATTTTATTAAAAATAGAAAAGAAAAGTTTTTCACACAAATTCTATTATTTTACTGTCTTATTTTTATTTCTTAAGGTAGTTGTAAAAAAATTGTAAGAAAATAAAACTATCGTCGACATTCCTTAAGTATTTCTGTAATAATTAAGAATGATTTCAGATAATAATGCATTCGAGTATGCGTGGAATGAAGAAATAGAGAACGAGTGAAGTTAATGGGATGATTAAAACTCTGATAATGTGAGTAATTTAAAAGTGGCTGAGAAGGAGTCGACACCGAGAGAAATTAAAGTAGTGGTACCGCTTCGTTATAGTATACTACGATACAAGTGTGGTAAAACTTTTTCTGACGAGTGTGAATCTGCAGCAAGAGTTGAACGCAAGTATTGCATTCAGAAGAGTTAAAAAAAAGTTTTACCACGGATTCCATAATCTTTAAGAATGTATCGTTCAGAGTTAATCTATCCCTTTATTTTCGAACTCACTCTGTTAATTTATTCTATGAATAACATAATATTAATAATCTTTTTCTAATAAGCTACAATTTTGATTTAAAAATATGCACATTTTATTAAAAATAGAAAAGAAAAGTTTTTCACACAAATTCTATTATTTTACTGTCTCATTTTTATTTCTTAAGGTAGTTGTAAAAAAAATTGTAAGAAAATAAAACTATCGTCGACATTCCTTAATTATTTTTTTAATAATTAAGAATAATTTCAGATAATAATGCATTTGATTGTGCATGGAATGAAGAAATAGAGAACGAGTGAAATTAATGGGGTGATTAAAACTCTGTTAATGTGAGTAATTTAAAAGTGACTGAGAAGGAGTCGACACCGAGAGAAATTATAGTAGTGGTACCGCTTCGTTATAGTATACTACGATACAAATGTGGTAAAACTTTTTATGACGAGTGTGAATCTGCAACACGAGTTGAACGCAAGTATTGCATTCAGAAGAGTTAAAAAAAAGTTTTACCAAGGATTCCATAATCTTTAAGAATGTATCGTTCAGAGTTAATCTATCCCTTTATTTTCGAACTCACTCTGTTAATTTATTCTATGAATAACATAATATTAATAATCTTTTTCTAATAAGCTACAATTTTGATTTAAAAATATGCACATTTTATTAAAAATAGAAAAGAAAAGTTTTTCACACAAATTCTATTATTTTACTGTCTTATTTTTATTTCTTAAGGTAGTTGTAAAAAAAATTGTAAGAAAATAAAACTATCGTCGACATTCCTTAATTATTTTTTTAATAATTAAGAATAATTCCAAATAATAATGCATTTGATTGTGCATGGAATGAAGAAATAGAGAACGAGTGAAATTAATGGGGTGATTAAAACTCTGTTAATGTGAGTAATTTAAAAGTGACTGAGAAGGAGTCGACACCGAGAGAAATTATAGTAGTGGTACCGCTTCGTTATAGTATGCTACGATACAAGTGTGGTAAAACTTTTTCTGGCGAGTGTGAATCTGCAACACGAGTTGAACGCAAGTATTGCATTCAGAAGAGTTAAGAAAAAGTTTTACCAAAGGGTATTATAGTATACTATTACTTTACAAGGTGTGAAAATGGGAGTATCACGTGAAGCGTGCTTAAAATGTCCATTATCGCGCAGAATCAATTTTTAAATCATTTTTTAAAATCATTTTCCTTGTTTTAATAAATTTGTGACAGCAAATACTCACTTTTACACCAGCCGCTGTTAACTGAAGATATAGTGCATCCGTATACGGTAGAAGAAATGGATCTGACAATTTCCTCAGAATTTTCGCTTCTATCATAGTAACGTGCCTTCCTACAACAGCGTCGCATTCCGTGCCCAAAGTAGTTCCTAAGCGTAAGCTCCATTCTTTCACTCTGAGTCTGAGACTTAAGCAGCTCAACTGACTTTTACCGATCGGTACAGCAACTGCCCCCAATCGAGTGGCACCATTCACAGTTTCCTGTAACAAAGCCAGTAGCTAATTTCTGCTATAATATCCTACATACCCTAGGCCATACTTCGATAAACGAGTTCATAGTAAATTATACAATTTAAATTAGCTTATCAATCTTATTAGTAATACACTATTCTATTTTAATAACTCATTAGTGTCTCGATGTCAACTATTTTTTTAAACTTTGATGCATTAAATGAATTTTTTACAAGGCCTTACCGCTACTTTAACTTTTCGCGGTGATGGTGCATTCTTGAAAACTTGCAAATTGCTGTCTCAATTTTCTAATATAAATACGGCAATGTTTACAGAATCAAAGTCATTAAACGGAAATAATTTTGTACATTTTTTAATGAATTTTAAACAACTTGAATACTCCTTAAAAAATAAACATTTTACAAAAAAATATTTGAATTTTGAATTAATCATAACAAAACTTACCTGCATCACTTGCTTCGTCGAGAGCCTCGTGGCATCGGGCAAAAAAAGAACAAACTTTGTGCGTATGTAGAATAGTGGATTCCGTTCTTCAAATGATTTATTGAAATCCGGCTGAAGATTCACAAGCTTGACATTTCGCAGACTCTCGTTTGCGAAATCGAGCTCAAGAGGCGGGTAAGGCAACTCGTTGCATACAATGAGGATGGGAATGGCAGGAAAGGAATTGAGGACGGAGTCCACCGTGGATGTAACGTCGTTCTCGAAAGTTTCGAATTGACGTATCACGATAGTGACGAGACGCGCGAGTCGCCGGTGCATTTTTGAGGGTACGTCGGTAGTTAAGGAGCTCGCGGTCGCGGGATTTCGCGCACCGGCCTGATGCACCGTGAATAACCACCATATTCTATGCCAAAAAATAATGTTACCAATGAGCGCGAGGACTAACAAAGTTCTCACGAACTTTACTCGCATCGTGTTATCGCTCGTTTTGGGTTGTCATCGCACCCGAGAAATTCCCACGAGATCCGTTATTTTTCAGAGTATCCACCAGCGAGACAACCCTCGTCCAACGCGAACCACCATCTTTATGCCCTTCGAGGTTTGCAGTTGTGCGCGTGATCGGAGCACAACACGTTACTCTCGACGTTTGAGAATTGGAGCTAACGATCTTGCGCAATGGGATTGGAGCATACAAGGACTACCTCAATGATTATATTAGCACAATTTATTTATTATAACGCCCAAGCCAAGCTATGTTAAAAAAATTCATTTTATACAAATTTCACAGCGTCCGCCAGTGCGCTATGCATCCCTGCTTTAACAAGCTTCACACGTATCCGTAGGAAAGGGGTTGATTTTGTTGGTTTCATCATCAAGGCTCATATGGCTTGATCAGATTTTCGGAGAATTCTCTGACCTGCTGAACACCTCGGACCTCGCGCTCTAAGAGCGGCAGCTTTGTCACGTGGAAGTCCTCGTACAGATCCATTATCTAAAATCATATAGCACTTTTTATATTCATTCGAAGTAAAGTAGCAAGGAATTTAAATCATCAATTGACAAACTGCGAAATCAAAGTGATTTACACAGTAGTGAAATCAGTACTAAAGGTTTTTTTTAAATTCAACAAAGTTTTAAGAATAAATCTATGACTGTGAAGGGTGGAAACAGAAATTGTCCACATCTTAGAAAAATATTCATAGCGATATATGTAAAATAAGATTCACTGATTCATTACAATTTACAAAAAGGTACATTTTTCTCGCACTCAAGAACGCCAAATTCTGGTGTAGTGATTTTAACCACCCTGGACAATCCATAAAGTCACCTTTTTCATCATCTTAGTGATTTGGAAGCTAAAGACTACCAGTTAACACAATACACTAGTAGTTATTACATGCTCCTCAAAAAGTGTGTTGTTTACTGAGTGTACAAGAATATAGAACGTACTATTCATGTTTTTAATTCGGACAGCAGTAGCAAACGGCGAAAGCATTTGCGTTTGCTAAATACTCTATATTTACCCCCTAATTTAAAAACTACTAGTTCCTTTTTTTTAAATTTCTTTATAAAGTGATAAATAATTTGTATATCTGTGAATACGTTTCAGAAGCATAATATCTGTGTGACTTGTTCGGCATAAATGTAACTAAAGACTAGGAATGAAATAACATTAGTGTTTACCTGATCTAGGTATTTGTCTTGAACTTTGTGCCTGGCCTGACACAATCTACATGGGACATCTCCCTCCTTCAGGAAAAGCAGCTGGTTGACTACGATGTTGTGTGTATCGATTCCACACTTGGTCAATTCCTGGACTAGCCTTTCTGTCTCGTAGAGCGACAAAAATTCGGCTATGCATACACAAACGAATGTTGTTTGCTCGGGATCTCTAAACTGCTCGTTAACTTGTCTAATAACGGCGAGCATCTCCTCCATCTTGTTTGAGAACTCGTCAACGTTAAAGTCGTTTCTACCCAGTAAGGAACTTAACTGAAATCGGGAATTATTATAAGTTTTCACTGCACAGAGCGAGACGAGCGATTCTTATAAGCAAAAATCAATTTCTCCTTTACCTGTGTGATAAAGGGGCTGATCTTAGATTTTAGTCGCATCAACTTGCCGAGACCTTTCTCCACCACTTGTGGGAAGGACAATAGCCTAAGTGTGTGACCGGTGGGTGCGGTGTCGAATACAACAACCGAAAAATTCATTCCTTTGACCAATCTGTGGAAAACACATTATATTCTATTTTTTAATAAGAGAATCTAATTCAAAATACAACTTAGGCTAAATTACGAAACTACAGTTTCAATTTATGAGATAACTACAGTAGAACCCTGATGAATCGGGTTCGGGTTGACCAGGAACTCCCGTAATTGAAGTATTAGAAGTTTTTAGAATCTGAAGTATATTTCATCATTTCAAAAAGTTTTTAAATGAATGATATTTATAACTTGTAATTTATTAGATATGACGAAAATTATACCAAACAGTTATCGTATTTTTTATTATTTATTTATTTATTTATTTTGGTAAACGGGGCAAGCCCCTTGATAACTACGGCGCGATGGATATTTAGGACCTACAGTTTTTAGGTGGGTTCCGAACCACCGGGGATTACAGAAAAAAACACATAGAAAAATCCCATTGGTGCCCGGCCGGGAATCGAACCCGGGCCCCCTGCTTGAGAGGCCGCGTCTCTATCCACTATCCTAGACTATCTGTTATGTAACAATTATATTAAAGTAAATTTTCCTCAAATGTAGCTGGTTCATCCCTTCCTTAAAAAATCAGTGAGTAACATATCTCGCATTTTCGATATAAGAATTGTTGTCGGTTTATTCTTTCTCTGATTGGCTGTCAGATTAACTGAAACTCATGCTAACCGATAAGCAGCTTCAGAAGTGTTAACATATGTTGACAGTTCTCGGTCATGCGAGGTTTGAAGGTTTATTAAAGTTATTTCGAGAAGGGCACTGCTACTTTGTCGCGTAAAGACACTTAAAAAATAATTGTAAAAGTCCGGCAGAACGAATTGAGATGAAGTGTGTTGCATAAGAAAAAAGGGCTGTACTTCAGTCGAACTGTTTGCCGTGCAGGAAAAAATTGTAGATGACACAAGAAATTGAACGGAAAGCTTTTAAAATCTGAAAAAAAAAAAATAATCGCCGGCTCCAGTACATCAAGAGGTAGAGGCCAGGGAACGGCAGAGAAAAAAAAGCGGCAGAGAGGAAAGAATAGTAAAAAAAAATATGTAAACTAATTTTCGTGCTTGAAAGGTTTTATGCACAAATTGGTGTATTCGATTTAAAAGCACAAATGTGATAGAAAGCTTTTACAGTAGAGACAGGTAGGTAGTGACAAAAATAGAGGCAAATACGGGGGCAGACATGTGGAGCAGGAATTAATTTTTTGCTTTCTCCTACAGGACGCTTTGATTTTATTTTCATCGTCCAATAATTTGTTTTAGAGGAAAATGTTCAGTTACAAGAAATGTAATAAAATCAACTGGGAAAGGGCGCGAAGCGCGCGTTTGGGCTAGTAGAAGTAAAAAAAAAAAAAAAAGTCCAGGGACCAGTCTTGCACATTTCTTCCTTATATCAAGAGTCGCGGTAGTGACTTGACACTAAGTTGAAAAAGAAATTAATATTGCCTTCGCACGACGATATTCTGTCTGATTTGACAGAGCGCTACTGCTACTCTCTATTTCCGAAAGCGGCCGCTCACCGGCCGTTTTCAAATTGTAACTCGATTCAACATTCTACAAAGCTAACTCTATGAACAAGTATGTTGATCAATTATAGCTTTGAGAAAGGTGAAAAAATAAAGAAGCAATGGACAAGGGCTGACTCTGTATCTTTTTTTAAATAATAAGATTCATTACATTTACATACATCCCATTGTTGAACCAGGCAAAAATTATTTCCAAAGACCTTCCAATTGTCGATCGTGAATATAAACAACGATGCAAAGTAGAACCTTGCACATGGCTTTCTCACAATTTTTTCAATTTCTTAGGAAGCTACCCTATGAAATGTGAAAAAATAGTGAGGAAGCAATGTGCACGTATTCTGCTTTGCATCCCTGTTTTAAGTACATTTAAAAACTGAAATTTCACGAAAATTTAGTCACTCACAAATAATTTTAAAAAATTAGTTTCCCTATAAAAACCGAACCCTTCCACCGATTTTTACTAAATGATGTATCTAACGTCCCTTAATATTATCTAGTTTTCATAGAAGATTTGGGCACGCGACCTCAAATTTTGTAGAAGTTAACACAATATCGCAATCGGTTTCGTTTTTTTTTTTTCGAAAATAAGAACAGCTTTACCGTCTTCAGACAAATTTAATATCAAACAACATTGAGTGCACCTGCACTCATGAAGAAATATTTAGCATAGTAACCATAACTTTATGAAACTTAGACGGACCACGCCCTTTTTTTGAAAAAACTAACATAAACATAAAATCTAAATTTGTGTATACAATTTTTATTTAAATTACAATAATCAAGCAGGGGCTGCTCCTTCACTTGTTTGCCAAATTTCAGCTCGAGACTTAGAACAACTCTTAAGTTATAGGGGATTTTGGACCGTATACCCTGAAACGTACTATGTACGTGTCTAAAGATTTTGCCCGATTTGTCAGACGTTCTAAAAGTAGAAATGGTTTAAACATAACAAAACTAAATTTGTTATAAACTCCTTTTTTAACGACCGTTACAAAGTTTAATATCTAGCACCGCTGAATATTAGCTCGTATCCTTAGAACATTTGAGCTCGGAACTTCGGGACTCGCGTAACTTCGGGGCAAAACGGCAACGTTACTTTTTCGAAAAATTCAAAATCCTATGTAATGTGGACTGAACCTTTATAGGTTCATTTCAAAATCAATACTGATCTTTTTTTAATATAACTTCATTTGCAATGAAGTATTTAGCTTGATAGCTTAAAATTTGTGGCAACGAGAGGACGCGCATTCTTTTTAAAAAAATTCAGTCTGAGAAAATCTAAACCAGTGGTTCAATATTCATGTAAATTACTATATGCAAAGGAGCGTTTTCTTTTCACCTGCATGCTAAATGTGCGCATGATTGATGAGGACTTTTTTGCGATATAAAGGTTTGACTTTGTAAATCTGCTAAACACACACAAATCTTTCCAGACATGTTTAGGTAGCCCACTTTTTTTGTGAGTAAGACCATTTTTTAAATATTTTGACAAGAAAATCTAGACAACATTTTTTTAAAAAAAGCTGATCTTGTATGAGGGAGGAAAACAATTAAATATTTGATATAAGAAAGTAGAACACGTTTTGTGTTTCTAAATTTTCTAGCAGAAGTTTCAGAACATTTTTAAAAAATGAGTTAATTTCTGTAACGAGAATTATTTCTGCTTTTGTGTATTATCCATAATATCAATTATCTGGGAATGTTTTAAAACCAGCCACACTGTTTAATCAGGGTTCTACAGAAAAATAAAATGTGTATTATAATCTAAAATCTTACTTCATCACTTCTGCGTAACTCATTGCCTCATCTATACCAGGGAATGCTCCAACAATTTCTTGCATCACATTGCGACTCAGGCGTATTGCCTCTCCGCCAAGGACTGCAACAGAAAATTAAACTAAGTTTTCAAACTATAAAATGGTGCAAACAGCTTGAAGACAAAAAATTTACCCGATTCATTTTCAAAGTACTCCTCAGGAAGTTCGGTTACACCAGCATTTGGATCTATCTCCATAGCAAAAAGGTTCTCAAAGCCCTGAACCTTTGTCGGTACCTTGCTGAACTTTTGGTCGAAAGCATCGGATATGTTGTGTGCAGGATCGGTAGAGATGATGAGAACACTGTCACGTACCTTGGACAGTTGAATCGCCAGGGAACAGCTGATGAAAGAATGCAATGTCACTGTCAACACCTGTGCCGAATCCAATAAAATCGAATAGATTTTTAGATATAGATAGAACATTCACAATACCTGCAAGTAGTTTTCCCAACACCGCCTTTTCCACCTACGAATATCCATTTCAACGATTTTTGAGCTATGACATTCCGTACAGAAGGTTCCAACTGTTCCATTTCCTCGCTCGCGTTTTCGTTCATTTTCCCTTAATTTATTGTTATCAACATAAATGTAATTAAAAACGAAATGTCAAGTACGTTTTGTTCGCGCCAGCTGTATCCTTTGGAAAATTGTTTAGAAAATATATCTTAAATACGTCCAACACTCAGAGCAACCTCGGATGCCACGAAAAAATGCTGATAAGCAAAACGGCACTGACTACTGCGACGACCTCACTCGCTCACTTCTAACCAGATGGAGTATCGATCATTCGCCACCTTTTCGACCAATAGGAGCGCCACTTTACCGCCCGTGAGTATCAATGCCTCGATTTGATTGGACGAGCAGCAGGTTCATTGAGTAATAAGTTCCATCAACCGTGTAGTAGTAGTAGTAAATTGTCAGCTGCAGCAAAGAAGGGATAAGGCCCAACGCTAATGTGGAGATGTGGAGCGCGTCTCCAAGCCGACGGGTGTAAGTGTAAGTGAGGATCGGGTGCTCCGGCTTGTTAGAACGCACTGTTCCTACCACCTACGTGATCACCGATATATTCTATTCATGTTTGTGGGAGTTATTTCGATGACGCCGAACGACGCGCCTTCAATTACGAAAAAAATTACGCACGTCTAACGCATCCGTTGACGTTTGAACGAGATGTTGAATTTTACGAGTGTTACGCTTATTTCGCGTTGTCAATAAGAGTCCTGGTATTAACCGACAAACGCAAAGTGTGCATACATGAAGTGTCATATTTGCGATTTCACGAGCCGATTATTTTCGTCTGTCCCTTCGAGTGAAATTTCGCTTTCGTCCAACAATCGTGTACAATGTCGTTGAGTGCCAGTGCTGAGAATCTAACGGCCGAGGGACTTGTAAGTGAATCATTGGGCTCGTAAACCACTTGTAGATGAGCATGATGTGACTCACGCTCGATGAACTATTTTTTTTATTTTCCGTATATCTAATTGAAACAAAACTTGTGGCTAAGCAATATTCGGAGTTTAACTACCACGAAAAATGCGTGTTTCAGTTTAAGCTTGGCTCGTACAAATTTTTGTGACCCTTAGTTGATGAAATAATTGGTGCAATTCATTTTTTAAAGCTGTCCCCAAAGGGAGCAATTCGTCACTCTTCATCACTTAAATTCAGAATTTCATTTCGATGATTAGAGATATACATTTTTTGATAATCCCAAAAGGCTATATTTAATAGCAACATTTGAAATTTCTGTACATTTAAAAAATATATAGAAATAATAGCAATCTCTGTCTAGAATTATCTTACATTGCAATTTCTTTTTTTTAAACTGTAGTATTCATTTCTCAGTAACTGCCGAACTTCTGATTTTATAATAGCACAATATGATTTCTCAGATTGGTGGAAGCGACAGCAATATGTGTTTAGAACTGGCCCTGGAGGGCGAGCGCCTCTGCAAGGCAGGTGACTGTAAATCTGGAGTAGCTTTTTTTCAAGCAGCCATCCAAGCTGGAACAGATGACCTGAGAACACTGAGTGCTATATACAGTCAGTTGGGAAATGCTTACTTTTACCTTGGTGATTATGTCAAAGCTATGCAATATCATAAGCATGATTTGACACTGGCAAGGACCATGGGTGACAAATTGGGTGAAGCAAAGTCCAGTGGCAATTTGGGAAACACACTAAAAGTTATGGGGAAGTTTGACGAGGCTATGATTTGCTGCAAGAGACATTTGGAAATTTCCAGAGAAATTGGTGACAAGGTACAAGAAATTTTCTTATTTTAACAAATAAAAAAACCTTTATAATAGCAGCAGTAGATATAAAATATTATCATTCATTATACCAGAATAAATATTGTTGTCTATATGTAATCATTGCAAAGTGCATATTTATATTTATCTATTCATTTTAGAATAATATTTTTTGTACTTTTGCACTATAATGGTGTACATATGTGTATGCACTATAGTTAAAATATTAATTGCATTGCATCTAAGCTTTATTTGATAATGGCAATATCATTTTTTCCTAGTTAAGCGAAGGAAGGGCTCTCTATAATTTGGGAAATGTCTATCATGCTAAGGGAAAGCAGTATGGAAGGGTCGGCTATCTAGACCCTGGAGAATTTTCAGAAGAATCAAGACAATCTTTGCAGCAGGCTGTTGGTTATTACGAGTATGAAAACTTGTATTACTGTATGAGCAGAGTTGTCAACCTCCTATTACTCTTTAATTGACACCATTTATTTTTTTACATGAATTATGTATCTAATATTAATTGTTTAAATTGAATGGCATATTTCATTGGTAGTCAACTGTCCAATCATTTTATTGAGACTAATAATTTACAAAAAGTGATTCTAATTAATGATTAAAAAATACAATCGCAATCATGTGATTCTCGTGTTTTTTTGTTGTTTTCACAAAGTCTGAAAAAATATTTATTACAATCTACCATTTTCTAAACCTATCAATCAGTCATTTAAGAAATGGAAGGTTGCAACTCTGAGTATGATAGAGATTAATTCCTGTTTGTTTTATTGTTTGATGTATTATTTCGTGATTAGAGAAAATTTGGAGCTCATAAGAACACTGGGAGACTCTGCTGCCCAGGGCAGAGCTTGTGGTAATTTGGGAAATACTTATTATCTCCTCGGTGACTTCCAAAAAGCGATATATTATCACAACGAAAGGTTGAAAATAGCGAGAGAATTTGGTGACAAAGCCGCGGAGAGAAGGGCTAACAGCAATCTGGGTAATTCGCACATTTTTCTCGGGGAATTCGAAAAGGCGGCCCAGCATTACAAGTGAGTGTTTGTTTTAATTCTAAGTCCTGACGTAACTAGCAAATGTACTAAAAAAAAGCTTAAAATCTTTGAACTTTTATGGATCTTTCTTGGAGGAAAATGATATGATATGATATGATATTTATTTGTTGAGTACAGTTATAGAAATACAGTTCATTAAATAAAGAATTTATACAAATAATTTCTAATTACTCCTCAACGCAAAAGCGAGTCGCAAAAGTGCGAATATTTATCTCCTTTACATTTTATTGGCATTCTTTTACATTTATTTATATTACATTTTGCCTGAAGCGCTTTACAATTTTTTAAACTCTGTACTGATCTCATTACTGTAAAGTGTTCTACTTTCTTTAATTTACTTCGACTAAACTGAAATACGATTAATTAACATTATAGACGAACATTGGTACTCGCCCAGGAGTTGGGAGACCGTGCGGTCGAAGCACAAGCATGTTATTCCCTCGGAAATACTTACACGCTCATCTGTGATTATTCAGCTGCCATAGAATATCACCTTCGTCACTTAGCAATCGCGCAACAATTAATGGATCGCGTTGGGGAGGGTCGAGCATGTTGGTCACTGGGCAATGCATACTCGGCGATGGGTAATCACGAGAAAGCTCTGCACTTCGCGTCGTTACATCTAACCATTTCGAAAGAGCTCGGTGATCAAACGGGTCAAGACACAGCGCAAACCAATGTAGCGGATCTGCAAAAGATTCTTGGCCTGGATAGCAATCAGCAAGAGAACGAAAAAACACGTAATAATAATCAACTGGGCGTGAGTAACGCGGCAACGATCGCCTCGTCTTCGCCAGGAAGATACAGATTGCGTCGTCAGAGTATGGACAACTTGGATCTCATAAAAGTAAATACAAAATATCAATCCTTCCCATTTGAATTTCTTAAGAACTAAAAAACGCGGAAAATGGTCTCGATGACAATTATTTTTTTTTATGTTGGTAATGATTACTCTATCGTAAGATCTTTCAGAAATGCATGACATGCTTCCTTTTTACACTAACCATTATCGCTACGCTTACTTGTCGCGACCGTCACGATCTAATTCGAATATCGTTCTAGTTGACGCCTGACGGCAAGCAAAAAGATACGAGCGATCTGCCTTCCGCAAGAGCCAGTCTCGCGCCTCAGCCATCGCAAGAGGAAGAGGAAGAGAATTTTTTCGAGCTCTTGACTCGATTCCAATCCGGCAGAATGGATGATCAACGATGCGTGCTAAATGCCAATCGCAAGCCAAGAATGAAAGCGCCACCGCCGGAAAAAGAGAAGTACGAGACTCGTTAGATTCCTCAATAAAGATTAATATTAGGTACGGTTCTAATGAATGACCTTCTTTCAGGGATGGAGAAGAGTTGATGGAGCTTATTGCTGGTATGCAGAGCAAAAGGATGGATGAGCAGAGAGTGACGTTGCCATACTTGCCGGGTTTAAATACCAATCGCAGCAATCTTGCTGCCATGAAGACGCCTGCTCGGACGCCCCAAGATGCCGACGATTCGTTCATAGACATGCTTCTGCGTTGTCAAGTACGTACAGAAAACAGAAATAAAAATTAATGTGGCGCAGCAACGGCCGGAATAGACATATGTTCTTTAAGAAATATTTATTTCGTCATCTTTGAAACTGATGACCGTTCGATTTATTTTTTAATTTCGCCCAATAGTTATGACTTTTTTTCAAAAATTCTGTTTCCAACTACAAACGAAACATAATACAATTAAAATACCAGCAGTTTATAACTGCTACCATTAAGAAAACGAATATGCTATGAAATGTAAGGAAAACATGTTGAATAATTTAAACTCTATAGATTAAATCGTTTTCATGCAAACACATCTTTCGCAGCACTTTCAATTTCTCTTGGCGTACTACAAAAAGTCTACGATGAAAGATGCTTTGCCATAATATAATGAAGTTTATTCATTGATTTTTATAGTAGATGCTCACTTCAAATTTCTGTACTGAAAGGAACTGCTTGTCGAAGAAAAAGCTCGAGAAATAAATATTTCGCGAAGATAAAACCTAGAAATTATCGTTACCCATGCAAATAAAGTCGTTAATGAATTTAAAATACGCCAGGGATCACGTTTGGAGGATCAGCGCAGCCCTTTGCCTGCTGCACCGTCTCTCCAAGATGCAGAGGAGGAATCGAACCAAAGACCCAACGGAAATACTCAATCAGGTGCGACCGTGCCGGAAGAAGATTTGTTCTCTCTTATCCAGAGGCTACAAGCCGGACGCATGGAAGATCAGCGCGCGTCGGGACCTCGAGCTAATCATTAGGATCGGTAATGCGATCTGGCAATAATTTACAGTTTCGAATTAAAAAATATAGTCAGCCCCTCCGATTAGGCTGCACAAGTATGTTTATGTAAGAGCTCTCTATGCTGTTGCACAAATCTTATTCCAAATACGCTGACTGCACCAATGAATGACCATTCGAAAATAGTGTTTTTTTTTTTTTGCTGAGTGACTTAAGAACAGAGTACTTTTTTTTACTCAACTTTTTTAGATTTTATCTTCAAATCAAGGGAAAAAGTATTTCGTTGGTGCAGTCGCACTACCGTACGGTGTTTATTAAGTCCGAATTTACTGTAAATACAATCAATCGATATATTTCGAGCTAAAACGCGCTGGTATTGGCAGGGCTAGAATGTTTTTACGAGGACTGACAAAGGAATATTTAAGATAGTGCCAAATTCGGTCTATACTGGGTTTGCAATGATTCCGAGACCCCATTAGACTATAAGCATCGATATTCCATCGGATTTTCAAACGATTAGTTTAATAAACATGCAAACAATTGTTCCCAGAGCATTATAAGTCCCAATTTCAAAGTATTAGGCGCATATGTTAACATTGATCTACTAAAGTGTTTCAGCCACTGCCACACTCTGTGCTCGAATTAACGGCTCGACAGACTAGATAGACTCTTATTTCGTTAAAATCTTGGAAGCTCGTCAAGAGTCTTCCAGTACTTCCGATTAAAGGAATTTTGGACGGGTTTTGGACTACTCCGTTGACTCACAATTGTCTTCGTTGATTCTCATTTACTTTATATAATAGCCTTTAGAGACTTCATTAAGTTGCCATAAGTTTCTCAATATTCGTTGCGTTCTTCCCACGTGCTGACTTAACAATCGTTGATTATATTGTTGTAGCTCAAAGAGATAGACTGGTTGACAGTGACAATTCGCGGAGGGTATCTCCATATTGCTCAAAATTTTTGAGAAGGTGCTTGGACAAATATGAACGAATAGGATAGTAAAGGAACATAGAAATATTTTATTTTCGAAAGAAGACATTTTTTTCAAACTACGTAAAATAAGCAACCATTCCATCTAATTTTTTTTAGCAATACTCGCCTGAATAAAAATTTTACATGGCGCAAATTTTCGTATGGATGCTTGAAATGCCGCTTTGAATGCAATCTGTGTTCACGTTAAAATCAAATTAAAATACTTACTCATTTTTACATACGTCGTGGATAATGAGAAAGTAAACAAATAAAAATAATCAGAAATCTAAAAGTAGCTCTTGTGACAAAAATCGATAATTAAGCAGGGATCGCTGTATTCTTATAAATTTCTTCGTTGAAGATTAATCCATGTTAGTAATAAATCATTTAAAAAACACTATCCGCTCACGTTGCTCGTTTAGATTTAAAAAATCAAAAGAAAGAAATATTAATCGTATTATCCGTGTTTCGGGAGTAACGTGACACTCTCGAAGGAATGAATGGTACAAAAATTAATGGATGTAAAGAAAAGCCAACTATATTGTAAGTTCGCGGGGCAATTTATGAATCTGATATTGTTGTTCTTGAAACGAGATTGTAAATTAAGAATATTATTTTTAAAATCAGAAAAGCCGCGTCTTATTGAGATTGTTTAAAAGTATTGAAAACTAAGTATTCTTAGCTCGAAGAAGAACAAAAATGTTGATATTGATCTAATGATTAATAAGTAATAATTGACGACAACTATTGGTAATTATGGAATATTTTGTTCGAACGACGAAACAAAACTATACACAATTATATACGTTAGATAGCGTAATCAAAAGAACAGTGCTTTTTCAAAGTACTGCTAGTTTTGTTTCGGAGCATATTTTATGATTAGCATACTCTACATTTGCATGCAATTTTAAACCCTATTTTTTTAGAACTTTACAATTTTGTAAATCTAGTTTTTATTCCTAGAGAATATTATTTTCTGTAACTTGAACTTTTTACAATGCAGTTTTTAAATTTAGATTGTATCTCATAATTATTATGTTCATGTAGATAGCTCTACAGATACAGAATAAATAAACGCGCATTTACTTTTTTCAATCAACGGTTGTCACTTCCTTTCCATATATGCTAATCAACCACGAAAAAAAAGAAAGAAACGTATTGAATTAACGTTGACAACATCATCAAATTATGTCAGTCAAATCGAAAAAGACTGCATATGCTGATTCTGTGATATATAAGTCGGAGCCCACCAGTGCAGCAACATGGTCCGAGTGGTCGGATTCGGAGCTCAATGCCGAGCCGTGGGATTATCCAAAAAGTAAGTTGTCATCCCTGTTTCGTCTATTTTTATGTCAGAAATAACCAATGCCGTAGGTGGCGAATTTACTGACCCTCAGCAGGTTGAAATGCCTCCATCACTGCAGCATACAAAGTGGAAGAGATTCAAAAATTTGAAACATGTCGTCACTCCCATTGTATTTGAACCAATTTTCAACTATCCTGATTTAATTACGAATAATAAACATCTGTTGCATAGTGAAGTATGTAGACCATTGCATCTGAAGCTGATATCGAAACTATTCAAACCTAATGTCCCATTTTAACTATATACGTTCAGTTCATACGATGCTTCGTTTCGACGTTGATAAATGTACAATACTGTGGCCGTAATGGCTTGCAAATCGAAAATTCGTCCGATAATTTCTTGTGGAACTTTGCCGATCAATGCTGGCAGGGATGGTATCACGTGTATTCTTTAAACAAAGCTGGAAAAGGAGCCCAACATCGCCCTATCTTCAATTCTAAAGGTATCTCGTTATATGCGAGATGTCCATTTTTTCAAATAGGAGACACAATGCAATAGGTCCTTTTTCAGGTAGATACGTAGTTCGTCTCTTCTCAATGGGTTGTTGGCGCCGAATTTTAATAGACGACTTGATACCTGTCGATAAGAGAGGCAGACCTTTACTGCCTTGCAGCGGCAATAATGACGAGCTTTGGCCTATGCTTCTGGCAAAAGCAATGCTAAAAATAGCAGCACTATCCTGGACTCCGGAGCGAGAAATTGTAGATTGCAGCTTGATTACATGTCTGACGGGTAATACTTCGACAATTCATTACATGTTAAATGCAATTTATTCGGATCATATAATTATATTAAGCTTCACATTGAAATAGGGTGGATAGATTTAACTTTAAATGTGTCCCATCTATCTCCGAGGGATCAGTGGGAGTTTCTATCAAAATACGCCAAACACTTTGAGTGGTCCCAGGAAGAAAAACCAGAAGTTGAAGCAACGATATCCCGAGACTCAGAAAAAGGTTCAAAGAAGAAATCAAAGCCCGTGGTGAAAAAGCTACAAGTACCGGAGGAGCCGCAACCCACTCTACTTTTTCTTAGCCTGGAAGATATGAGGGATACGAACGCCGAAGAAATTCCTGGAATTACACCCTGCTGGAATCATCAGATTTACGTTGAACTGTCGCGCGACGTTCCCTTGGATCCAGCGCAAGTAAGACTTATACAATTTGAGAGATTTTCAAAAGATAGATTTGCTAGATATTCCGAAATTCTTGACTGATTTTCAAGGTAAAACCTCCGCTGGCTAAATGGAAACTCCATCGATGGCTAGATTGGGCAATAAGCCGAGGCCTCATTGATCCATCAGAATATTTCGTTCCTATACGACATCTATTAATCGTAAGTCCTCTGAGAGAATGTAAAGGTGATGTCATTTATGCCTACGACGGAAGCGAAGAAGAAGATTTGGAAGAAGATTCATCTCAAATGACGCTCACATCGAAGGACCAAGTGCGCGCAAAGATACGTAGCACTTCTACAACCGGATCTTCCAAAGACAAGCCTAAAGAATCATCAATGCCGGATATAAGCCTATGGGGAGATTTTAACAAGTTGTCCATGTATCTGCGGGAAGTCCACCTGTTTTATAGACCGAAGTTCTTCAAGTTCTCCATCGCTGTATCTGACAATGTGCAAAGTATACCTAGGAACGATACAAGAAAAGAAAAGTCTGATCCAACGACCAGGGATGGCAAAAAGAGTGAAAAATCCATTACCCCCGGACCATCAGCTCAGATTAACTCCTACGAATATCAGGACAAGCTTTCGCAATCAAGAAATGAACCACTCTACCTCTTCGTCGACTCTACTGAGGATAAATTCTTTCTTGTTAATTTATCGACGATGGTTCTGCCGAATAATGCGTTGAGCAATTCACAGCCAAGAAGAAACTCTTCTTTGATTATTGAGGGACATAACTGGTTCAACAGGAACATAAAGAACGAATTGGAGGCCGAAATAAAGACAAGAGGTACGAAGTCCACAGTTTTTCAAATCGGTCCAGGCCGGCATTTATTGCGATTTTTTATAAGTTCTGAATCCTCTTATCGCATGACTATTCTCTCCGATACAACGTTTGAAATAGGGAATCGCTTGAAAATGCATAATCTTATGACTACAGAATCTGAAAGAGTTAACGCAGTTATAAAAAGGATCAGCATCTGCGTGAAAAAAGCCTTTGAATCGTTCGGCACTGCAGACTATGCAGCTGATTTAAAGCTCTACTATCAAAGCTACATGCCAGACTTGTCTAAATCCACAGTAAAAGCAAGCGAAGAAGTTCCGAAGACTATTCACCAACACTTCAGCGAAGAATTTGCAAAACTTTTAGTGGAACGATTTTCGGAAACGGAATTGCCGATCGTTCAACGTGCTTTGAGAATATTTTTTCTCGATCCATCGATTGGAAGACAAGTAGAACAATCGCATTACTTTCAAGACAGAGGGAGCTGGAGAAATTTTGAAGGAGCGGAACTCGGCGAGAACAGACCAGCAACTATAATTCAAAGTTTCTTTCGCATGAGTCTAATAAAAAGCTACAGAGAGATCCACGATACGAGCCACAGCGAACACAATCGAGTAAAGGAGGTTCTTCTGCGTGTTGTCGAACTCTTCAACTATGACAGTCACGAAACAGCGGCACAAAGTTTGTTGAGAAATCTCATTAAACGCAGGAGTATTTACAAGAGTCTTTATCCATGTGCTAATGACTTCACAAATATAATTCAGATTCAAGAGCTGAAGGGCCGGATCTCAAATGTCTTGCCAGATCAGTGGGTTCCAATTGTACGTGTTGTGGTCAATGCACCAAAGTGGAAAACGGTCCTCGCCGTTTTAGATCTTTTCACGAATCTTTCCAACTATACTGTTAGAGTGTTCGCTAATCATACGAGACGCGAATTGCCACGCGAGGTTAACAATGTGGCACTAGCAACGTATCGGTACAGCGAAGCAGGATACACTATCCTCGCTTATGGTCGGAATGATTTTCACAGATTTGGAGAGTTAGAGTGGTCTCTGCACTTGACTACTATAAAAGGAGAATCGATGTTGCACTGGCTGGATGACGTAGGGCCAATTCCAATTAAAAGCGACATTGCACCTCTAATTGTTCAAGAAATCTCAAATAATTACATACCAAATAATCGGAATTGTATATTGAAGTTAGTAGTCAGGATAAAGAATAAGTGTGTCTTGACTCTGCGATTAAAGACTTCCTACGAAAGCGTGATGACTAAATTGAGAGTAGTTAGTGACACTGCTACCACTGTAGCAGAAATTGAAGGCGGTGCGACTGTGATTCTACCACTTGTTTATCTCGATCACGTTAATTTAAAGGAAAAAGAAGTTCCTCGTGTATCGAAAGAAAAGATACGCCGGTCTAAGAAATCTGTCACTCGTAGAAGTGTCGGTTCATTGAGCCATCGTTCAAGTAATATTTCTAGGCAAAGTTTAGTCGAAGAGAGCCAAGATGTTGAAAATTACACGCAGTACTTCATCGAGGCTTTTGTTCGCGAAGATTCTTGGCCTTTGACGGAAGCGGAATGGGCTATAGTCATGGAAGCGAAATCGAGAACTGTAACCAATAATACAAAACGAAGGAAATCATCGACACTTGGGAAAACGCCGAAGAGCGAGAGACCGAGATCTAAACAGATTTCTAGAAAATCGTTAGAATTTAATGAAACATTGGAGCAACCTTACTGGATTTTACAGCTAGTAACGGACTATGAAAATGCATTGGAAGTATTCCAGGACAGAAGTAAAGAAGATACGATCAGTGAGTTGAAGAGACTATGGAAAACAGACGAAATTGGACGCTCCCAACGTGGTAATGAATTGAGGGTACGTTTCCTCGAAGACAATTGCCTGATAATAGCCCCATCGGCTATTGATGTCCTAAATGAGTCGATCACCGATCACAACGGGCAAGTAATTGAGAGTGTGGGCGAGTTCTACGAAGATATGGCGTCAGAGGCTAAGCGCACACTGGAGCCACCAGCGGATCTGGGCAATTATCTTCCAAAATTGGATCTTACGATTTACATGGAGAAGGACGACGAAGAAGAAACTAGTTGGGTCAAGTCTGATTTTGACGAAGAAACTCTGAGAAACCAGAGGGCTATGAATATCCTCGACTTCGAACAGCTGCAATCCGTTTTTGTCGAAGATGCTGTTGACTTAGTGAACAATCAACGTGACAAATATCGGCGTTTAACACAAAGATTTTTAGAAAACAGTGCAAATAGATCTAGTGCAATCGAAGAGGCGTACATGATGCGTCAATCCTACATAGACACAACAAAGAATACAGCTAGATCCGTCAAGTCTAAGGACAGCAAACAGAAGAAGTAGCTGAATGACTTAACCACTGTCTCAAGAATTATTTCACATTGCTCACATACATACAAGAGTGTAATTGTACAGCGAAGGAAGCAGTATTCATAAGTGAACGACGAGAAAATATTAAGATGCTTGTCGTCGAGTTAATGGTGTAAATAGTGTCGAGATATAAAAAGAAGTGTTCTTCACGCTTATCACGCTTGTAACTCTGTTGATTTTTCTTCTCGGCGACCAGTCTCGTGCGTTGCCTTGTAGCGCGGTTACTGACGATGAACGTGAAAGACGGGCAAAAGCCACAGGACGCAGTAACTGTCGGAGAGTAGAGGAAAAAATAAAAAAATAAATGAAAAAGTAAAAAGGCAAGAATAATAAAGTGGAGAATGACGAGGAGATGTCGAGGTGAGGCGAAGGGGTGACACACACGATGAACGTCGTGTATATAGCGCACCGGCTTATGAAGTGGCATATGTCCACGATATGGCGTGTGCGCTGATTATAGGTAGGGCATATACGAGATCTTACACTCTCCACAGTGTAACCTATGCATGCGCTCTCCTCGGCAAGACATCAACGGCCGGTGGCATGCTACCGGTAATCACTATCTATCGCGTTCACCAGAGAAGAACTCGTCTCTCTCAACGAACGGATTATATTCCCGGTTCATGTACATCAGGCAACGCAACGCTCGCGCGGTAGCCGCCCGGAGAATCATGCCGCAATCACGATGAAATTATTTTGCTATTTTATCCAATAGGGCTTCGTTCATGGTGAGAAAACGCTAAAGGAAGCGGCTTCAGTCCTTTGAATTCAACTTCTATAAGAGATCAAGAAATTTCAACAAACTCTAGTTCCCTCTGAGACGTCATTTTTCTTTTTTGCATTCTCGTAGAGGAAACGATGTTTTCATGAAAATTTATTTTTCAAGATTATCATGTCAGGGTACTCAGAATGATCCAAAACGTCGAGAAAAGCGGTCTGGAAGAAATTTCCGTATGTATGTATTAGTCTGTGTCTGTATACAACTTCAAAGATTCAATCGCCTATAACTGAAGAATGGTTTCAGCTATCGAGCTGAAGTTTGGTACACAAGTGAAGCACTATTAGCTCTTTCATTGTTGCCGTTTTTAACAAATTATATACACAAATTTCCATTTTCTGCGATTTTGAATTTTTTGAAAAAAGGACGTGGTCGCTTTAACTTTCGTAAAATTGAATCTATTTTGCTAAATAGTTTTTTATAAGAGCAGGTACACTCAATTTTGTTTGGTATTGAGTTTGGCCCAAATCGTAAGGTGGTTCAGATTTTGTGGAATTGTCAATTTTTTTTTTAAATTTACATTATCGCTCTAACTTTTGCAAAATTTAAGATAGCGAGCTCAAATCTTAATATAAATATATATTATATAGTGACAAACTGTATCGAAATTTTGGTTTTTAGGAATTTTGAATTTGAAGTTTTGAATGTTTTTACGAAATAGTAAAAACGAATTTACAACATGTTTATTTATCTATATATTTTTCAAAATATGTGACGGGAGACTATATTGATTTTCAAATCAAAGAATGCCTTTTTTCAACGAAATGTTCATCGGTACATACCCGACTTATTTGAAAAGTAGCAAAAAGACTTCGTTTGTTTGGGCTATTAATCATTTAAAGGGTCTGCATAAACTTGGGACCCAAAAATTGGTCAACTAAAAATATTTCTTCAGTCTTGTGTCGAAAAAAGTGCATTTTTTGCAAACTGCTGAGCACTCGAGTGAAAAACTTTTTTTTTTACCCAATGTGCAATATTTTACTGCAAATCTAAAAAATCCGGTAAAATACATTTTTTACAGTTGAGTAATCTTCTGGAATCAATGCCATTTTTCCTTCATAGCTTGTTGTTATCACAGAAAAAAATAAGAGATTTCTTAAAAATGTTAAGAGATTTAGACTTCTTTCCTTTTGACGATATTTTTTATCTACGCTTTCCCATACATGGTGATCAAATACGTTATTTACGTTCAATAACTAATGATACAATTTCATATAATATTTGACTAAGTATACAAATCTACTTATTTTTAAATGAAATATTCAAATAACTCATAGCAACAAAAGGTTTCTTACCCAATATTTCTAGATAAAAGTGTTATTTTAAGAGTTCAGTGACATTAGGAATAAATGCTTCAAGCAAACATTGCTTGAATGACGTATAAAACGCTATTTCAAAAATTAGTTAAAATTAGGTAAAAAAAACGACGGTAAAAAAATACGGGTAGATGAAAGTGTGTGGCTTCTATATCTTCACCTAAACCAACAACACGATGTATACTATGCACTCGTATCCTTCTTCAGTAGGGTTTATCTCGGCGCTTCCGCGTACGAAGACGTTCACAGAGCGGCTCCCACCGGCTGACCCACTTTTTTCAGCCGGTCGTTCTTGTTACAACTTACAACCGCGCGTATAAGCATGTCATTCGGTTAGTGTTAAGATTGCCCTATCATCAAGTGTGTCGCCGCTAAATAAAGGATTCTAAAACTATCCACAACCGTGTGATTATCATATTTGGCTGCTCTCCATCCTTCCTCAAGCGAATGCCTCGAGATTGATGAGCCGTGCGCAGCCATACACGCTCGCCTATACCGCACTTGTGTTCTCCGATCCTTCGGAACCGCCGCACAGGGATCCTTCGAAATCGCGCGCGCGCGCCCACCTCATAATCTCAGTACTTTTGGACCACCTTCTTATTTTTCGTTCATCTCTTTTATTATTTTTTTGTCTATAGCAAATGGCTAACTCTCGCGGCGGTTCGATGGTATCGAGTTGCGGGCTGATCGTGTTTCGCAATAAAAGACAAGAGAAATAATCGGAGCTCGAGCTACGAGGGTTGCACGTGGAAATGAAGCTGCGTGAACGACGCTACGACGAGATCAAGACACTAGTTTATCTTGGTTTATATTCTGTAAAACACGCGACCTTATCAATGCGTAGTGATAACTTTAATACGCGGTAACGCTGACTATACGGAAATATCTCTGGTTGTCTTGATGCGTGAATAGTTTTAGATCGTTGCAGAATGTGCATACGCCATTGAATCTCTCGCGTGCATTGTTAACGTTTCGCGCTTGTGCAGAGATCGTCTCAGCATAAAATGATAAGGTACAAAAGACGCGCGTTCGATTATTGTGGCTAAAGAGTTACGGGGTAACGTCAAACATGACCCTGCACATTAAACGGATATCGCTAAGTTCTATACTAGAGATGTCATGATAAAATCGACACTGCACTATAAATCGAACTATGCGCTATAATCGAGGTCTTTTTTTTTAAATTTATTTCAGGGACGGGCTTTATTTATTTTTTGGCAATTCTAATGGTTAAATTGTATTTTTTTAGTCAATCTTGCTAGTAAGATTATATTTTTAATGATTTAGGAGCTGTTTGCTAGAATTTTCCCGAAATAAGTGCATAAATCTGATGGAATGGCGAAAAAAATCACTTGCATGGGTTGTTGTTGTTGAAACTTTCCCTATTTTTGGGAAAGTGATTAAGCGCTTTTGAGGTCATAGAAAAGAGAATACGATAATGCAATATCTAAAATATAAAGGAATTTAATACGTGTATATTTCTTTTGTATTTTACCCAAAGGCGGAGATTATTTTGAATCGCTGTAACTGAGATTTCCGAGCGGGTTTTGGCTGATATTTCATGGTTATTATCGTTAGTAAAATAGGCCATAATTCATTATGCTATTAGTATTTCGTCAGATTAAAAAAAATATTTTTGCACACTGCCACAGAAATCAAGATTAATTTCTTTTTTAACTTGGCGTCGAGTCGCTACCGCGACTCTTGATATCGAAATAAATCCAAGAATCTTCTCCAGGCCTACTCACCGCTATTTGGAATCACTAAATGGATACTTAAGGGCATCTGCGATGACAGTACGATTCCATCACCACTAAACAACTATATTTATTTAAAATCAATAGATATTTAAGCTCCTGTACCCTAATTGAGAAACTATAGTCTTTCTCTTCTTTACCGTAATCGAATTTCCAAAGTCTCTGGAATATTCTATATTTTGGATTATAGAAACGTTTAGATTTTACAAAAATGAATTATTCAACATTTCGTGTATTCTATATTGGTTTTCAAGATCTGTAATGTACGATTGTTAAATATTCTTGTAAGATCTTAGTTGAAATTCACTGTTAAAAATATTTTGAAAATTAATATATGTATTGGAAGTTCTTTTGCAGATACGGTATATTAAATTTCAATTAATATGCAGATATATTGTGAAATTCCAACAATTATATTACAAACACAAATTTTATGAAGTGTTTAGTACACTGTAAATTAATTGTACAACATTTTTTTTTGTATATTAATTAATGTTTATATATTAAATTTAATATACGCGTATCCGCAAAAAAGCTTCCAAAACTTTATATTAATTTTCATACAAAAATTGCTAACAGTGTTGGATTGATCGCCAGAACGTTTATATTGATACAACAAACCTCCGGATTTGTGACATATGCTTAGCATACCCTCTAAAAACCAAGCTTGTTGCAAGTGTGTTGTTTCCTATCATTTACATTATGACGACTTTCTACTCATTTTAAGCGTGTGTCATTGTACACTGTAAAAAAAATTTGTTTGAAAATTAATATACAGTATATAAAGCTCAGATGCATATACCGTTATATTAATTTTCAGATGCATTCGTCATTGACAAATACGATATTTGCATATTAAAATAATCACGTACTGTAATTTTTAAATACCAGTATCGGAGAATTCTTATCCTATTCTTAAATTTACTATAATAGTGCATTACGATACTAGTGCGAAAAAACTTTTTCTAGCGAGTGTGAGTTTGCAACACGAGCCGAAGGCGAGTTTTGCAATCACACGAGTTAAGAAAACGTTTTTCGCACGAGTATCGTACAAAATTTTATTTCACGAGGTGTGTAAATGGGGTTTGATGCACGCGAAGCGTGCGTAAAACCGCGTTTTACGCACGGAGTGATATAAAAGTATATTATAATATGGAATGCATATACCCGTTTCGTAAATCTCATATCGTTTGGTATATTAAATTCGCCTCCATTTTTAACAATGTAAAACATTTGTTTTTGAAAATTAAGATATCGTATATAAAGCTCGGAAAGCTCCCGATATTTGTATATTAAACAATACAAATACAAATACCAGTATCGGAGAATTCTCATACTATTGTAAAAATTTGCAACAAGAGTATAGTAATATGCAATCCATATAACCGTTTCGTAAATCTCATATCGTTTTGTATATTAAATTCTCTTGCATTTTTAACAATGTACATGGTAATTGTATGCAAAATGCAACACGCTTGGTTTTTAGAGTGTGTTTGCGATGAATAGCATTGATGCATTGATGAATAGTATCAACAGCTTTTTTAACAGCTCATCAAGCTCGTAGATTATTAACGATAAATCATTAATCTTGAATGATTTATCGTTAATAATCAATTTGATTCGGAAATATATATATATCTGCACTTCCCTTTTGACCGCAATGGACCGTCTTTTAACCACGATGCAACTGATCGTCATTCTTAAATAGGACGAACCGGAAGAAAGTCGATTAGTATACAAACGTCTGTCAGCTGGGCATCGCCAATATTTGTCGGCCTGTCCGGAACACTAATGTTGGTATTGCGTGACTCCACTATACATAGTCACATGTCAAGCTGGTACTGGCAAAGTTTGTTCGCCAAGATTCTATTATTTTTTTTCAAATACACGCCCAGTATACTCCGACAAATCTTGGTATATAATGTCTGGACACAAAATTTTGCCCAGTATATGTTTCACCCATCGGAATAACGTCCCTGCAATATTGGACGACGTCTGAATTGGAAACCATAATAATTTTCTCGCCAACAATATGACAACTGCACTGAAAAAAAATGTTATTGATTCAATAAATCCATCGTTTGCGGGCTGCCAAAAACAAGCGTTGTCAACTTAATTTGAATTCTAATTCCTCCAATTCCATACGAGATCGAAAAAATATAACTCTGAAAAAAAATGCCATTGGTTTAATAAATCCATCGTTTGCGGGCTGCCAAAAACAAGCATTGTCATCTTGATTTGAATTCTAATTCCTCCAATACCATACGAGATCGAACCAATAACTCTATATTGAGCAAAAGAATATTTTATTATTTCAATGTTAAATGGGATTGAACGAATAAGAACTAGAGTTAATTCAAAAATACTTCTTTTGGCAGCCCGCAAACGATGGATTTATTGAATCAATGACATTTTTTTTCAGTGTGTCCTCACAAGACACGCTCAGTACTCTGGTAACTGTCGACCGTGTATCGGCTATATTGTCTAGCCAGTACTAAACGGTACTATCGGGGCAGTGTTACGCCAGTACTCAGCCGGATGCTACGCTGGTACTGACGAAGTTTTTCTGCTGACAGTGAAACGAGTTCCGGCCCAGTCGCCGCTTAGTACTTAGACACCCAGTACTTAGACGCCAGTCGGCTGAGTACCACATATGTTACCTACGTCTACCAACTTAGTATGAAGCCAGTGGTTTAACAGTACTTTCACAAGACTAACCCACCGAGAAAATGTTTTTGCTAGGCCAGCAAATTTTTTGTTAAAATATTGTTAACATTGGGTTTTGTTTACTAGCCTATCAAAAAGATTTATTAGCTTAGAAAGAACGTTTCTTAGCATAGGAAGAACATTTGTTATCATAGCAACATGATTTGTTAGATTAACCAATTTTTAAGCTATGCTAGCAAATGATGTAATGTTATTACCATTTTAGCAAAAAATTTGCTGGCCTACACGGAGAGAAATGGATCCGCGAATATAGCTGCCACTCACAGAAAATATTGTACGGCGGTGACACATGGGCTCTATTGTAAAAGCTCGTATAAACAACTTACAGCTTACGATACGTATAGTAATCGTCTCAAATTTGCTTGATTACAACAATGAGTTATTCCTTAACAGTATAGTAATCCGTTGTATCTGTATCTTTTTGAAAGCTGAAAACATTGGAGTAATCTTCATTTACATGGGACTTATTACCGTCGATTAGTTTTAATTTACTATTCTGCTTTGGGATTATCAACATGTGGGGATTTTTTAGATTCGCTAATAAGAACATGGTTAATGATAACGTCGCGAATTTATTCATCCACTACGTATGTAAAATTTTCCTAACAGCATACGTTTGTTGTTTGAGGTTTTTTTAAGTCTTTCTTTTCTTCAAAAGTGCTGGGTCGTTGTTATTTTATAACGATCCGAAGAGAACGACAAAAAATCGATATATTGCCCTGCAGTATAATGCCACAGCACGAATCAGCATGAAACCTCCCCGCTTATATGCACCTCCGTAGTCACTTCCATTTACGAGAATCGGTACACGAATTTGCCATCTAGCGACAGCTCCAATAAGTAGAACTGTGAATCTAGAGTGTATAAGAAATGTTGTAATTACTATACACCATAAGAAACATTGACATGTCATATTCATACGTTAAATAAACTCAGAGAACATTTAGTGAGTTTTCAGCCGCTAGATGGCGAATAACCACGACTTTTCTCGTAAACGAACAGATCTACGGCGGTGCATATAAAGAGCAGTTTTTTCGCCCAAAAGTGTCTTTCGTGAGACATCGAAGACATGGCAGTGAAGCTGCCGAATATTTGTATTTTTGGTCGAGTTGTCATATGATACATGCATATTGTGAAAGCTTCTACGTGTATAGGAATAACTTTGATAAAGCCCACGTGTCCCCGCGGTACGCAAGTTATAGTAATTAATAGCAGAAACCCGCGTAGCTACACACAGACTTTTCTCTCCGTGTAGCAAAACCGTTTTTTCTGTGCAAACAACATTTGAACGCCAAGCCCATTTTGACCCTGAATCGTATTGGCAATTCTACCACCACATGACAGGATTCTCATTTGGATGACTGTGATTTTATAGTTGCCACAACCTCCGGGATTTATTTGAAAGCAAAAATAAAGAATGTTTTTTTTCAACAGTAAAAGGTCCGTTAAAAGATTAACCCCGTGTTAATGTTATATTACGTTTTTTTCTTCATGCTATATACATATTATATAGAAGTGCCTTAAGCCAGAACCACTTATCACTCGGACGTAACTTTAGTCTCGCTATACCGCGACGAATCGAGAGTGGATGATCTGGTGGATGCGCGTGCGATTGTAATATAGTTAGTGAAGAGCGATTGAGCACCGCCTTAGTAGTCGCGCATTATCAGCGATCTTCCGGACGTAACTACGCGCTCGCGCATACCAGTCCTATGTTCAGAGATATACTTCATGCGTCCCCATTAACTGTGTATCTTCTCTCACTCGTTTGTGTATTTAGTATATTTATATCTCGTGGTTCTTTAACCACCCGCATCAAAGCACGCTTCTTCGGGCGATCAAACAATGCATCCAGGATTATTAATACGGGACGAGGGCCAGGGATGCTACCGTTAAGCATGTAATTCCATTGAGAAATTACAACCGCGATAACCATAGACAAATATATTATATTATATACTTTTAACTAATCTGTAAATTTCAAGCATTCATATTGTAAAATGAGAAATTAAACTTGAAGTGTATTAAACACTATAAATTTAAATGATGTTAGATTATAATCAAATTCGATCGTTTGAGATTAATTTTATTGCAAATTTTTTATCGATTAAAATTGATGGTTTACTATAAAAATGTAATGTACTGCGCATTAAATTTATTGTATTTTACATTCATTTTAAATTCAATTTAATGTAAATTGTATTCATGAGATTGACTTACCAAATATTATATGAATAAAAAAACAATTCACTGGAATTATGTGAGAAATTGTCAAGAGTCTGGAAAAGATCGGGACAAGACTCTTGGTTCGATTTTTTTTTTTTTGGAAAGTGTACAAAACAAAATAACAGTTTTTTTTTTCAATCCAACACCGATTATTAAACGGGCATGCCGACTTTTTGCGTAATTAAACAACCGATCAAAAATAGGACGCGCCAAGATTGTGCCCGATTCAGATCGGTTTAAAAACCGGGCGCTCGTAATCAGGGACGAATTATTAACTGAAGATATCCTGGTAGTTCCTCCCAGGAAATCCTGGAACCAGGAAACTATATTAAATTCTTTTAAAAATTCGGAAAGGTATACCCGGATATTATATTCATTCCTATAAAACTTACATTGAAACTCCTCCCTGGTAAAAATAAATGATAGAAAACGATTATAAAAAATTCTATTGTTCCGAATACGGACTTTGGTTCGTGAATTTACGATGTACTATCATAAATTTACGATCGAAATCCTATATGTTTCGTCCATATCCTATAATATTATTATAAATAATATAATTTTTGTATTTAATTTAATAATAAAAATATACGATTGTACGTATATACCCATGATTCCAAGCAAAAAGAAAAAAGAAATCGACCGGATAATTACGTTTTTTTCTGGTCACCCATCTTTGTAGTGACAGCGGCCCAAGCTGCTTAACTTTCATGATCTCTGATAGACTGCCTAACCATTCCATCCAAACTCGTTCTTGCAAGATAATATACATCAATAATATATAAGCCACTTCACGTACTTATGAGTAACAACAGTAAATTGAGCAGTTTTTTAACATCTTTCTTACTAATTATTTATGTTAATTAACTCTTTAAGAATGCTTCACGTATACATTCCTTACCGAAAGTTTTATTTTATCCGTATTTGAGTACTTCGCGATACGAGAAAAATCTAATAAATAATCAAGCATATCAAGATACTAATAAGAGCATTGATTTCGGATAATAAGAAGTCGAAGAATTTATTAAAAAATCAGTTTAAAAAAAATTATAAAATATTATAAATCCGTTAGTGTACCACACATCCCGATAACGTATCTATCGTATTTAACCAATAGAAAACGAAAACTAAAGGAAACTAATAACAACGATTCAATTTGTATTAATTGATCAAAGTCCGAATAGATAGAGATGATAACATACGATTAAATCCCATTGAAATTCTATCGATCTCTATCAATCTCTATAATATATTTTTACCAGGGGCTGTAAAAGCTACTTAAAAATCTCATCTTTCACATGAAGTGTTGGTTAGAAATTTTTTTGCAGTGTTTGGTAGTACAAAGTCAATATTTGATCGAACGAAGACTTTACTTTCCTCCGGACGCTTAAACCCCATGTAAACCTATAGGGGTTAGCTAGGGGTAGGATTGGATAACGTAGTTAGCTATCTGTTACCTTATCCCATGTATGTTTGCGCATACGTCCATTAGACCGAAAGTAAAAAATTCTTCTAAATTTCCGGCACCCACAAAATCCATTAGCGAAAATTACTTAATCGAGGCGCCAGCAAAATAAGTTATTGAAATATTCAAAGTCAACACATTCCGATCTATAATGACTTAATTTGTATTCTCGATTCCTGTTATTCGCAAGTTATTTCGTGTCGTGTCTACATAAATATATGCAGATACGCCACAATGACACAATATAACCGGTGTCTAAGCGATCGAAATTGCTGGGGTTTGAATCGTAAACATCTCTACTAATTGCAGTTTTATTGTCAAGAATTGATTTTTATCGAAATGTATTCGGCAATGAATAAAATTGTCTGTACAAACAAATATGCTTTCAGAGGATTTTACGATTTTTATTGTACTAAGAATATTTTGCTTTTTATGGACCCGAAATACTCTTCGTTCAATCGACAAAAATTAAATTAGTGGAATAACAATTATTTTTCAACAGTTCTTTGCTGCTTTCATTTTATGCAATTCCAAATTTAATAATAATTGCAAAATGAAGAGATTATTGAAAATGTTATTAAAAAATTTAAGCATCTTTGCATATGCACTGCAGGTAATTACAATCGAATAATAATTATGAAACATCATAAATGTTGATTTAATCAAGTAATGGGGCTTTACAACTTTGCGATTCTATTTTACAATTATTTATTATCAGGTAATATTTTACTGTCGCATTAATTTTTAATTCATTTTTTAGAAAACTATTTTTTTTTAAATCAACAACATCACGTTCGTCAAATAAAAAACTAAAACCACATTTGCCAAATAAAAATATTATATTATTATAGAATTGTTCAGTAGCTAAACATTTTCTATATTTTTACTTGAAAGTGTATACTTTTTCCCTGTTATGCTTATGGATTTATAGTGAATGATGTAAACGAGAATCCACTATGAAATTAATGAAACCATAAATTTTGATTACATAAAAATGTGGGTTTCCAACTCTGCGATTATAATTTTACAATTATTTATTATCAGGTAATATTTTACTGTCACATTAGTTTTTAAGTAATTTTAGAAAATTATTTTTTAAATCAACAAAAACCACGTTTGTCAAATAAAAATATTATATTATTGTAGAAACGTTCAGTAGCTAAACATTTTCTATATTTTGACTTGAAAGTGTAGACTTTTTGCCTGTTATGCTTATGGATTTATAGTGAATGATGTAAACGAGAATCCACTATGAAATTAATGAAACCATAAATTTTGATTACATAAAAATGTGGGTTTCCAACTCTGCGATTATAATTTTACAATTATTTATTATCAGGTAATATTTTACTGTCACATTAGTTTTTAAGTAATTTTAGAAAATTATTTTTTAAATCAATAAAAATCACGTTTGTCAAATAAAAATATTATATTATTGTAGAATCGTTCAGTAGCTAAGCATTTTATATATTTTGACTTGAAAGTGTATACTTTTTGCCTGTTATGCTTATGGATTTATGGTGAATGATGTAAACAAGACTCCACTATGAAATTAATGAAACCATAAATTTTGATTACATAAAGTAATGTGGGTTTCCAACGCCGCGATTATAATTTTACAATTATTTATTATCAGGTAATATTTTACTGTCACATTAGTTTTTAAGTAATTTTAGAAAATTATTTTTTAAATCAACAAAAACCACGTTTGCTAAATAAAAATATTATATTATTGTAGAATAGTTCAGTAGCTAAACATTTTCTATATTTTCACTCGAAAGTGTATACTTTTTGCCTGGTATGCTTATGGATTTATGGTGAATGATGTAAACGAGACTCCACTATGAAATTAATGATACCATACATTTTTATTACATAAAGTAATGTGAGCTTACAACTCTGCGATTATAATTTACTACTATTTATTATCAGGTAATATTTCACAGTAACATTAGTTTTTAAGTAATTTTAGAAAATTCTTTGTTAAATTAACAAAATCCACGTTTGCCAAATAAAAATATTACATTATTGTAAAATCGTTCAGTAGCTAAACATATTCTATATTTTCACTCGAAAGTGTATACTTTTTGCCTGTTATGCTTATGGATTTATGGTGAATGATGTAAACGAGACTCCACTATGAAATTAATGATACCATAAATTTTTATTACATAAAGTAATGTGAGCTTACAACTCTGCACGGAAAAAAAATTTTGGTTGTGGCAACTACGTTTTCGATTTGCCGTACACAATGTCTAAAAAATTAGTTGCCTCAACCATATCGAATAGTAACCTCAACTATTCACGATTAGTTCTCGATTGGATTAGTTAGGTTAACTAATCCAATCGTTGGGACTACCACTCGAATCGTCGGTATTATCATTCGAATCATTGGTATTACCATTCGAATCGTTGGTATTACCATTTGAGTTGCTAGGGAAATAGAATAATCGACTGGTTGTGTCAACTCATTTCTTGGTTATGGCAACTAATCTTTTTTTTCCGTGTGCGATTATAATTTTACTACTATTTATTATCAGGTAATATTTCACAGTAACATTAGTTTTTAAGTAATTTTAGAAAATTCTTTGTTAAATTAACAAAATCCACGTTTGCCAAATAAAAATATTACATTATTGTAAAATCGTTCAGTAGCTAAACATATTCTATATTTTCACTCGAAAGTGTATATTTTTTGCCTGTTATGCTTATGGATTTATGGTGAATGATGTAAACGAGACTCCACTCTGGTGCACAGAGTGTTGACAGTAGAGTGGAAGGGGTTGGGAGTCTGTCGCGTCTCATACGAGAGAGGGGGAGAGTGGGCACGAGACAGAGATAGGAAGAGAAGCTGCGGCTGGCCGAGATGAGTTGGGATACCCGGTTCATAGTCTGCTTGTGGCAGTCTCACGTCGAGTCCCGTCGACGCACCTTTTCGGGGTTCATCCTTCGGTCACGCGTGCTTTCGTTTACCCCTAAAAATAAGGCATTCGATAATTCATCCGATCGAGCCATGCGACGAATATAGTGAAAAAGTGTCTGTGCGTGTACATGAAAAAAATACCATTATCGGAGTTGCACGTTTTTTAAAACTAGTCTGAAAAAAAAATTGTTAAGACATATTTTAAGTAAGTGCTAAGTTGTGTGTTATTTTTCAAGTTATTAAGTCAAATATCATTGACTCGTGCTGTGCAGTAGAATCCCCTTGATCTCTTTGATTATCATCTCACCCGGGAAAGCCTTATCTTTTGCTCGAGCATCTTCGACTTCTCTTCATTCAAAACTCTCGCACCCACTGCGTCAACCGAGTAAAGGGAAACACATAAGGGTTTTCCAGTTGCACTGCATATAGTAGTTTAGAATTTTCAGTTTAGAGCTATTTGTCATAGATAACGACTTTATTTATACCACCCATCCGTGATAGTCTTTCTATCGTACTTTACTCTTCTTTGCTGCACTTCCGGAACGCCAACACTCTGCAAAACACGCATGTTATTATCACAGGATAGTCATGTACTTTCTCGATGACTGTACTTTGACACAAATTGTTGCATACTGTTGTTTCGGTTCAATGATATTGAAAAACAAAAAACAATATTGTATTACAGTATTCGTGAGACATTAATCAACATTACCGCTATTTTTTTCAAAATGTTATATTGCGCCATTAGAAGAGTTTCATCCGAAGCTTAACGGGTAATGTTTGTTGCACTTGCTGTAAAATCGATGATAGCCGTTTTTGAATATCTCACTTGTTTGGCTGTAGGTATTAGATGAAAAAATATGCACTATTGGCTCCTTGAGCAAAGCACTTTTTTCTGGGTGGCTAGAGCATCGGCTTACTCTGAATCAGCTTCAATATCTTTTATTAAAACTTTTACAAGCGAACACTTTTATCAAACCACCGGTAACAAATTCCAAAATAATTCTCATTTGTGCATGAGATGAATTCTTACGACATGAGTTTACCTTTATTTATATTTTAAAAATGTCCGACTTTATAAGAAATTATTAAAAATTTTATTTAAATCCATGGCATTTTCACAACTTTAACAATATCTTAAATTGCTGACCTCGTACTGAAAGATTTCATCTTTCGTGCATCTCATAATTGTTTGAAAATATTGGACCTACCGATTGTTTTATATGAGACCCAAAATATTCAATGGCTATTGCCACCTAGCAAAAAATTCTTTGTTTAAGGGGTCAGCAGCACATATTTCATCATATAACCCCAGCAACCAAACAAGTGAGATATAAATTAGTGAATATTTGACCTGACCTGACTCCCCTCCACAAACGTGCAGATATCAAAGTATAATTATAATGATAAATAGTTCAAAGAATTTTCTGTAACAATAAATTTGAAGTGATTTGAATGTAAGTTCCAAACTGAATGTCCCATTAGATTACAATCGTTGTTTTAATTTATCTAAATCGACCACCTCGTTAAAATAAAAATGTCTTGTTATAACGAATCGGTATTAATGTTTTAACATCACACTGAGAGAAGAGTTTGTTAACAGTTAACAAATCCTGTTTAAATGTGGCGAAATGAACCATTTAGTTATTCTTATTGAGTCTCACTTGACCCAAATAAGATATGTTAACTATTAACAAATGTCAGCGAGCTTCATTTGCGACGAGCAAATTTTATTTAGCTCAAATGAGATTCAATAAGAATAACTAAATGGTTCATTTCGCCATATTTAACCAAGATTTGTTAACTGTTAACAAATGTTGACAACCTTTTCTCTCAGTGCACAGATAGGCAGCGTTCATTGTATCGAACATTACACTGAGAGAAAAATCTGGTAATTTAAATAAAAGTATAGTTAGACCGACGATAATCTTACTATAAACTATAATTCCCAGGAGGAACGTCTATATTTTATGGTTATAGCAAATAAAATAAAATAGTTGGATGAACCATTAATATAATTCCCAGGAGGAACGTCTATATTTTATGGTTTTAGCAAATATAATTATAGTAGCAATCATGAAAATGATAATAGTTTCAAAAACTATTCTAATCGTTTCAAATATGTCGTTTCGTTGCATATACGATTTCAACGTTTGTTTCCAATAACCTTGCAAATATCGGTTATTGAACCATATTATCATCGCTTCAACCATAAAACATTGCAAGCCTTCCTATATTCGTTTTATCATGTGAAATCGTTAAATCAACGATATGCTTTTCTCTCAGTGTACTGATAGTTGACCAGTGCGATTGTAAACGACATTTTGGTCACTTCATCAAGAATTAAGGGGGTGTCGTCCAGACCGTTATCGAATGGGGTGTTACCACCCAGCTTAACGAATGCCTGCTAAGGCCACCGACCAATCGGACTTTATATTGATAAAAGTCCAAATTCGTTAAACTTGGAATAATGTTGGTGCAACGAGTTGGTCTGCTGTCGATAGCAGCTCTGCTGTTTTTGGCTAATCGTACGCTTCAGGAAAATCCACCGGGTACGCGATACACCCCTGCACCATCCACGCATGATCTCGACAACAATCTGCAGTCCATTCCTCCGGTCGGGTAAGTAAGCCACATTGACGATATAGGTATTAATTTGTATACAGCCTCACACTCATTATTTACTGGCGTGTGGTACACAGCAATGAACACAGGAAGTGACATTAATGAGAGTAACTTTTAGGTGCGCCATCACGTCTGAATTATTAGCACGGAAATAAAGCGTTCGGTATGTTTCGATCCGGCGAATGAGATACGATTGATGGTCCCTATTGTATGGGTGAATTGTTGCTACAATAGTCGTTTGGTATTATACACTGATGTACATGCTGATAAAAATATCTTTGAATTTAATGTACCTCCACGGTTTGTTTTTATGCACAATGTGGTATATCAAATTTAATATACAAGTGTGATATAAAATGCAAATAAATTTATATCAAGCATAAGTTTTTGAAATGTTTTTAATATACCTTATACATATTTTGTGTCACACATGAATAGTAAATTATTATAACACTTTATGTAAACTTCTAATACCGGTACGTTAAATTTGAAGGAAATTTTTGTACAGTGTAGATATTATTTTCAATGTTGTATTATTTTTCGTTTATTTCCTATTTTTCCCGTCTACAGCAGAGTTGTAAATACCTAATACTTTCAGAAATAACGATGATGCTACGATCAGCCTTATGATTATGATTTCATAATAATAACATGTAGCGATTACAATCCGATGACAAAACTTTTGAATAGCTGCAAAAATTATTATTTCTCAATAAAATTTCATGGTGATCCTTTTAAAAAAATGGAAAAACCTAATTCATGCATTAAGAAAGTAATGCATTAATTATCTCTTCCATCTTTTCCACTATTTCTTCCAATGTTTAAGCAAAGATTAGTATTTTTTGCAGCTCTTCAGATGTTTACACTCTATTTTATAATCCCTACATATTATTATTATGAAATCATAACCAAAAAGCAAACTGTACTGTAAACAATATTTCATAAATTAATGGGGATTTACAACTCTGGTATACAGGCATTGCCCCTATTACAGAGTTGGCTGAGATTATTCTATTTTTTCCTCAAAACTCTTTTATTGGTACTTTTTTGTACAATCCGGTCCAGTTCCCTATGTGGCTACAACCGACTTTCCCTCCCGTACCGTCTTCACCTCTGAAGAGAACGTAAAGGACATAGGGAAACTGAAGAAAACCTCTGTCGATACGGTTGGTCTCGGGTTCAACGACGGCAGCGGGATTCGATTCCTCGACCTATCGAAAAGTGCACTTTTCTGAACGGTCGACTAAAAAATCATTTTCACTTGTTTTAACTTTAAAATCGAACCTATGAACGGATTTTAACTTTCGAGATCTGTGTTTTACCTGAGACGAAGTGTTTTGCAGATCGAGTCTAGAAATTTTTATTATTGAACATCTGCTTCAATAAAATGTGTAATTGAATATCTATTCATTCACATTGACTGAACCATAAGCTGCAATTGGTTCAATTCCCATTGTATTCACGATTTGTATATTCGAACTAGGAGACACTCATTTACAAATAAAATAAGCCTTCAAAACTTTAATATGTTCACTGACATTATGTAAAAATTATATCAATAGGAAAATTTCACATTTCTTCTCACAGAAAACTAGTGTACTATATGGCTGTACAAAATTGCAAATTTCTTCTTATGCTTGATGTATATTTTATGAGTTCCGGCTGCGATTCATGTTTTTTTAACTGTAGTGTCATCGATACAAAATCTTTTTCTATACACGTGAAAATTCCCTGCATACAAACAATTGTGTCAAGTTTTGCAGAAAAATCCTGCACAACTTGACACTCTTGTTCGTACGCAACGAAGTTATCGGGAAATTCCCGATACTTTTGAAACTCTTGGGGTATTACTACTGATTATCTTTCCCATCGGAATTTCGGCCAATAGAAACGACGCATTTGGCCTCATGTGGGGGAACCTAGGCGATTTTATTTCGGATATTTTTCGGATATTTCCTAACAAGTTGCTAAGCAATAAAAACAATTTCTGAACAACTTTTAACCTGAGAATTCTTTACATCTGTCAAACTTCTAACGAGAACTAGAACGTGATCTGAAGAATGAGCCGAAATTCTGATGGAAAAAATAATTCGACAAATACCCCTCGAGCTTCAAAATTAATCGTGTATTTCCCTCAAACTTCCCTGCATACAAACAATCGTGTCAAGCTTTGCAGAAAATTCCCTCGCGCAAGCGCTCGGGATTTTTTAACCTGCAAAGCTTGACACTCTTGTTTGTATGCAACGAAGTTATCGGAAAATACCCGATATCTTTGAAGCTCTTGGGGTATTACTACTGAATATTTTCTCATGCCCTTTTATATATAAATCAAACTCCTTGAACGATTTCTCCACGAATTGTACAGTTTTGCACGTCACTAACAGTGATTTTTTTTAACATTTTTTTTTAATTCTTGACGAGCACCCATATAGTAAAACCGCTTCATAAGCCACACGGAAGGAAATGTTTGACTGTAACAACTACGTATCCGCAATATTTGCTGTATACAAGATCTCAAAAATTAGTTGCCACAACCATATCGAATAGTAACCTCAACAATTCGCACTCTTGGTTCTTGCGAGATTAATAAGTATAACCAATTCAATTGTTGGGACTATCATTCGAATCATCAGTATTATGATTCGAATAGTTGGCACTACCATTTGAGTTGTAAGAGAAATATAATAATTGATTGGATGTGTCAACTCATTTTTTGCTTATGGCAAATAATCTTTTCTTTCTGTGTATACAACATCTTTGAGGCACATTTTTATGACTCTGATGTCTTGTAGAAGTTTTCGCGTTATGAGGAAAGCCCAAAAAATTGCTAAACATACAAATAAGAATTCGTATTTTATTATCGTTATTCTTAGTAACGAGAGTTCATATCGAAAGTTAACAGTCTCTTCAATTGCCGATTATATATTTTCATGAGAAAGTCGCGAGGCGCCACATGAGTGTCCTTGATCTTGCAATGTGTATACGTTTTAATACTATGTCGATGCAAATTGCTGAGGACAAACTTGTCTCTCGACGAACAAACGAGTAAACCTGTCGTTGTCGTCGTTGCCGTCGTCGACCTGGTTGTTTCGAGTTCCTATCTTCGGGCGACTTGTTTATAATTAGCATTATTTGCCCATGAATAAGTAGCCACTTATAATAATCGGGTAGTGATTTCCTAGATTTTTTTCCCAATCTACTGTCTGAAATTGCAGAGGTTGGAGGATCTAGTTTGACTAAGGCCGCCGACCAAGTAACGTATAGTAGTACGTACGTGCTTGTAGTAACGTTCAGAGAATTCCCAGCTACGCACACACTCAATTAACTCTCTCTGATCATATTCCCGGAGCAGCGCTGCACGCAGCTTCTCCGACGCATTTACGCGATTTCTCGCGCAATACGAAAAAAATCTGGTAAGAGGAGGGGTTTTGAAATGATAAACCAAATATAATCTCCACAAGGGTGATAAATGCTTACGGGGGTCGAGTCAGAATAACATAAGAAAGAAATTACATTCTACAAATCTCGTAAAATTTTGTTTACTTCAATGAACCAGATTTACTGATCAAATTCGGATTATTATCGTAAGAAATCAGAAAAGCTTCTTTACAGTGTAATGAACGCTTAATTACTATCATTTTTTTTTCACCGTTCATATTTTCAATGACTTAATTTTATAATCACTATAAAAAAAAATTAAAATAGCACTCGACAATATCTCGCGAATCGACGGAGGAGCAATTGGCAAGTTATTCAATTGCGAAATTCATGTCAGTAACATCTAAATCAGCGAGTCAGTCAAGAGCAAAGTCTCGTTTTAGGCCTCGGACATCTCGCCACTCGCTTAATTACATACATTAAGATTTATCGTCTGATTAGAAATTGTGCGGCAAATCGAAACGGT
Source organism: Ephialtes manifestator (assembly GCA_963970395.1). Lineage (NCBI taxonomy): Eukaryota > Metazoa > Arthropoda > Insecta > Hymenoptera > Ichneumonidae > Ephialtes > Ephialtes manifestator. The sequence goes on along the minus strand of OZ019970.1, from coordinate 19,110,256 downwards.
GACGAAAATCAAGAGCGAGAGCATCGCATTCCCCACGGAGAGGAATTGGTTCACTAACGATACTCACGGGTAACGACGGAAAACGTTTTTGCGCAATCGCGCAAACTTATCCAATTTCGGCTTGACCTTAGACCGCGATCAAGGCTCCTATTAAATAATTGTTCGACGTGACTCGCCAGATATGTATCTGATATGTTTCCACTTTTTAGAAAAGGCGGATTTACCATTACTACAGTTCTAGGCTGGAAAAACCATCGCCTTTTCTGTAATACTTAACAAAGAACTTGAATAGATATATATTTTCTTCTCTTAATTGATGTACTACAACGGTTACATAAATGTTTTTTGGCGAAAAGAAAACAATTGCAATATCAGTCGACATTAGTATTGAATCGATTAAAAAATGAAGAAAATGTTATAAAAAATGTTGCAGGACAAAAAAAAATATAGCTAATATATAGATTTTTTATAGTATATGACTTAGAAACGGTATAAACCCGAAATTTTGTGTCTCATAAATTTTGCCACCCTCAACCTTCTCAGCCTATTGCTAAATCTGTCTCTGATTTTTGTAATTAATTTGCAGCGCCAGAAAACCACACAGCATAAAACGCCTTAAATTAAAGATGATCAGTAGTCAAATAACAAATTTAGCAAAATTCAATAACTCATATATTAAACATGACTTTTTCTCGGTGTTTACACTGAGTGAAAATTGTGGTATTTATAACTATAAAGTGACAACTATTCATATTTAGTTCATACAAGCAATTTTTTAATAGTTGCCACAACTATCAAATAGTTGCTATAACTACCAAATAGTTGCCATAACTATTTTCACAGCTATCGTAATTATGAAAATAGTTGGATGGACTAAAAATTAATAGTTGTCACTTTATAGTTGACTGTACTACTACGATTTCTCTCAGTGTAGTATAAGGTATATCAATTTTGTATAATACCTATATATTAAATATAATATTTGCAGTATCAACAAAACGGAAATTCCTATGAACTATTATTTAGTTTACTAAAGCAATTTTTAATTGTAATTATGCGAAAACGATGTATTAATTAGCATTCTGCTTAAATAACGATAATTATTACGATTTCTTTTTAAGGTTTACTTAGATGCCAACAAATATTTTTGATATATTTTTATTCAAATGCTTTTCATTCTTACTCGAAATAAATGCAAAGTTCAATACATGTAATCAAGAAAAAGCTAAAATACTTGCAACTGCGTTAAAAATAAGAAATATGTGTTATCGTCATACGAATACCCGGCACGTTTTATCGGAAGCTCATTGAATCTTAATATGTAATTCCAAGGAAACGTGATAAGTGCGATTACGTAAGACTTGCTTATAAAGCACATATGTAATACATTAGAGAAACTCCTCATTGATACATTACCCCTTAAATACATGAGGCGTCAAATATAGAGCTTCCGTAATATCTAATTTAATTAACGTCAATATGAATAAATTCCTCAGCTTCAGATACGAGATATTCGCTAATACAATTACAGCAATGACGATTTGTGTGATTTATAGAATGTGCGAAACATCTCTCTGGCTATCGCTATTTTGAAAAAAAACTGCAAACGATAAATAACGAGGTTCAGCGATTGTACGGCACGAGTTATATGTATGGAGTGCGGTGACGTTAACGCATATGTATTTCACATCCTGCTATGCTGATCATAAGCTTGGTGACAAGTGACTTAGCATCTAACTCTTAAGGGCAAACGTTTGTTTTTTTAATCTTTTTTTTTCTTTTTTTTCACAATATATACTTAGGCGGAGAGTTATGTCGAGCATAGATGCGAATAGCTTGTGAAGAAGAGTCTCACAGGCACATAGATACATAAACATTTCTTACTCTCGCACTCGACTCAACTCTCTTCCCCTTTCGATTGCGCAATAGCCCGTTTAACCTAATTTGTTCGACAAGAATTAGCGTGAATAATTATCTAATTGGGTTTCCCATTACTAACGGAAAAGAAAGAACACTTTCGTCTAACAACGTAACCGTCTGACATCCGTGCATACTGGGACAGCGGATGTACACTGGGTTAATAATGCATCATTTTACAATTCATTAATGAGTATAGTGAAAAAAAGGGATGAGCCAATTCATGTAAATCCATTGGCCATGGTTTGTCATAATACATTTTATGTTACCTCAATCTTTATTCCACTTGCAAAATTATTTTCACAATAATTAATTTACAGTTATAACTAACAATATTATAGTTAATTTATATATATATATATTAGGGTGGTCCATTTTTGCACGATATATTTTTTTTTTATGAGACACCTCTCAAAACAGTTCTCTATTACGAAAAATAATTCCTCGTAAATCATCCATGTGATAAAAACATATGTCGAGGTCGCAACGGAATTTTGAAATTTTCTCGTTGTATACATTTTTTTCAGTGAAAATTCTCATGTATATCTTTACATTTTTTACATTACATGAGTGTAGAGATACTGGATATCACTCCGAAAGTCCGTTATAGTTTTATGGTAGTTTTGGAGTACGAAATAATTGCAATTGCGAAAAATGTGTGCTGCGAAAGAGAAAATTAGAGGATGAGCAGATATATTCAAAAAATTCAAAATGCCATCAAATTATTATCGCTAAGCGGATTAACGTCGAATCAAATTTCGAATCCTGTCTGATATTAGTCTATTTGTGTACCAAATTTCAGCTAGATATCTGCAAAATAGCGGAAGTCGGAACGAAAACAAACTTTAAAAAAAAATTACAAACTTCGCTACCGCAGTGATGTGACATATTTATAACAGAAAAACTGTACTATATCAAAACTAAAAAATTCTCATAAAAACAGTGAATGATAATGATAAACACACACAGGATGAAAAAATTACATTCTGGAGATGGCGGAAACAATTAAGTATATTATGAGACACTCTATAACAATAGTGGTCCAAAACGTTCAAATGTTTAGAATCATCATTCGCTCTTTTTACGAGAATTTTTTAGCTTTTATATAACACAGTTTTTCTGGGATAAATACACCATATTACACGGATAGAGATTGACTGAGATAATTTTATAATTTTATAATTATAATTTTATAATTTTTTGTTAAGTTTGTTTTTGTTCAAAGGTCCATAATTCTTTAGACATCTAACTGCAATTTGGTTTACAGATAAAATATTATCAGACAAAGTTTGGGATTTAATTTGGAATTCGCTTAGGGATTGAAAGTAGTAGTAGTACAAGACATTTATTGGCCGAAATATATACATTCATGTTGGTTAACAATTAACAATCCGTAATTAATTAATTTGGCAAATATTTATTCATTCGACCAATAGGCCATCGACCGGAGTCCTTCAGCCCGTGTTTTGGGTGATTTTTGCATATTTGCTTTCTTTCAGTGAGAAAAGGGATTGAAATTATATGGCATTTTGAATTTTTTAAAAATATTTGCTCACCCTCACTTTCACAGCACATATTTTTCGCAGGTGCAATTATTTCGTACTAAAAAACTCCCATAAAAAAATAACGGACTGTCGCTGTGATATCCAGAATCTCTACACTCATGTAGTGCAAAAAAATGTAAACATATATATGAGAATTTTCATTGAAAAAATTATTAAAACAAGAAAATTTAAAAATTCCGTCGCGACCTCCACATATTTTTTTATCTCATCAATGATTTACAAGGATTTATTTTTCATAATAGAGAACAGTGTTGAGGGGTGCCCCGGAAAAAAAATATTGTGCTAAAATGGACCACCCTAATATATATATTAATAGTTGTGGGTCAATTCAGTATAATTTTTTAGCATCTTATCTTTACGTGACATATAATTGAAAACTATAAGTGGAGATAAAATCTGTAACGGATTGTTTATTTTTTCAAATATAAGCTGCTCAATTTCTTGTATTATCTACACATTTATTTCACAATTAAAATTGTGGCACTCATAATGACAGTTTTTTTGCTCCAAACTAGCGACAACTATTTTAATTTATAAACCGAGAACAATTATTATTGATTATTATTATTGCTGAACAGCTGCTGCTTCGAATACCGGTCATGTCCCCATGGATGGTTCAGTGACTGTGTTAAGTAAAAGAAAAACATCTTATATAGCGTGAAATTCTGGCCAATGGTTATCACTTATTCTTTGTAAATTTACACACAAAAAAATGTAAGTAAAAAATAATAAATAGATACCAGCATAATTGTTGGCATTGCCTTAGTATTGACACCATCTTAGCTCCTGCTTGCCGTATAATCTATCTATTCGACATGACACTTGTGAGTTTATTTGTATTCAATATATCTATTTGTAATCCTTGAATTATATTTTTCTTTTATTAGAATTATGTTGCTAATCATAAGGAATCGAAGAAAAAAACTCAGAAAGTGATAGTTTGTTTGTAATTTATCAATCCTTTAAGATGTTATTAATTTTTTAATGATTTTTGCTCAATAACTATTTATTTAAATATAGCAGCAGTAATCAATCTTTTCCCTTAATTAATTTTATCGTTTTATCATAAATCATATTTGAATACCGAATCATATGAGTACAACCCAACCCTGACTTTTAACCATGAATGCTCTTAATGTCTCCTCAATGGTCGAGAAAAAGTACAGTAAAAACATAAACACAACTTATACTTCTTTTTAAGCCATTGATAATGTATTGAAAGCTTTATCAATACGACTAATACCAACTAATGCTGTATTATTATTATTTCTATAATGCTCTTGTGCGTCTGTCTAAAGTCCTTAAGGACCCCACGCTGTGCTTGTCACGGACATGTCACACGCTATGACTAGCAATTTATCTCGAAGGAATGTTATACACTTGATCGCGTCACGATCAAGTGGTGTCCCACCATAATCGAATATTGATTGAGTTAGACGTTTGAGAGGAGCCGAGATTAAGATCCCAACGCGTGCTGCCTCGTAAAAAGCTATGATCGTACAGACTTGACATTTTCGGGTATATTAAGGGGTCGACACTGAATTAAAGGGACCCTCCCTCTCGGGCTGATTGAGGGAGTATCGATAAATCATTTATCACAATTTCATAGCACTTGGAGCTGTCTTATGATGCCTCTGCGATTACAAATCTACAATGTGCTTTGACATATTGATAACTCTGATCCATCTGTTCGATAGACCTGCGATGCTAAAAGCTGAACACACGAACGAGCTCGTGAGTTCGCTGAAGAAGTGCTCGTCGAACATTGATTCGGCTTATAGCTTGTTTCATAGCTGTGGCATTATTGGGGGCCTCAGTGTTAAAATTACTACCCATAATCGGAGCTATATAGCGGTCCGATGGTCTTAAAGTCAGGCGTCACGCCTCATTCGACGAAGCCTTCGATTTTTAGTTGATGATAAACCATTTTTTGCAAGATCACTCAATCTCGATGTACAGTACAAACAGTAAAGATTTTTTTATATGACTTGATTGGGGGTTATGTTAAAGGTCGGGTGAAGGAAAAATAAACCGCAGAACACCGATTATGAGCATTTAGAAATTTTCCCATAAATCTTACGAAACTAATATTAACATTATAATTTTGATGACTAAACAAGCTTGAAAATCATTGCTTTACTGTAATTTTTGGCAAAAAATAATAGCTTATGATTTCTTACAGGATCGAAACGTTCTATGACTCAGTACACGGAAAGAAATGTTTGGTTGGGACAACTACGTTTCCCATTTGCTGTACACAATGTCTAAAAAATTAGTTGCTTCAACCATATCGAATAGTAACCTTAACTATTCACGATTAGTTCTCGCGAGATTAGTAAGGTTAACCAATCCAACCGTTGGGACTACCATCCGGATCGTCGGTATTACCATTCGAATCGTTGGCACTACCATTTGAGTTGTAAGGGAAATAGAATAATCGATTGGTTGTGCCAACTCATTTCTTGGTTATGGCAGCTAATCTTTTTTTTTCAGTGTACAATACGTGACATTTGAGAAGTAGATCTTGACGACGCTGACGTCTTTTTTTTCTGTGTACAATACGTGACATTTGAGAAGCAGATCTTGACGACGCTGACGTCTTTTAGACGTTTTCGTGTTATGAGTTTGGGTATCATCAAGTGATACCAATACTTGCTCTCAAATTCGATAAATGAGTAGACGTTCCATGAATATGGGGGATCCCAGCTGAATGTTTCATGCTCTGACCCTGACCCCCTACAATAACTTTGACAATTTTTTATCAAATAGTATTTTAAAAAAGACACGTTTTTATTTGACGCTACGATCAATATTTTCAACACACGATTTTGGAAAAATTTGATTTTTTCGAGATTTATATTTTTTTAGTCCTATGAAAAAATGTCCAAGATGAAATTTGTTTTCTTAAATCGCTGAACGCATGCCTTAAGAATTCATCTTTCATTTGATAGTGTACAGAGTGCAAAAATTGTTCGGTGATCCAGAAGAGTCAGATCATTTTGGCACTCAGTCCAAAATTATGTACTTCCAATATAATAAAAATAAGTCAGATATAAATTAATGATAATGACAGATTTTTAACCTTCCCCACCCCTGTAATGGTAATGATCACAATTATAATCATAGCAGTAATGTTTATTCGATTAGATTATAAAAATAAAAATGCAGGTTCCATTAGATTATAAAAATACAAATACACAATATGCTTTTATATTTTTATTGTGAGGAATGCAATCTGAGACGCTCTCGCTATAGTGTCAGTGGCAGAGAGTCAATTCGCAGAAAGAATTAGGATTGCATAGTCCAATTGTGACGGAGGAATCGGGAACAGCAGTTTAGGATGCGAATAGAGTGAGCATATGGGAGCGATGTGAACACAAGGCGACTTCGTTGTCAGAGTGCAGCCTCGTTCGGGTTAAGTTGGTCGACTGTGAGAAACCACCTAATCGTTAAGTGCTCGTAATGAAATGTCGCGATAGGGTGAAGAATTCCGATCTATTAAGTACAGAATAAGAAAGATGGAATAGCTTTATGGGGCGAGTTCTAGGAGCTGAGAGCTTCAGGATACTCGTGGCCCTCATTGTAGGAGATTTACGGTCATTAGATTGCCTCTCGTTTATTGAACGATAAATAAATTATTGATCTCTTCATAAGTGGTAGCAAGTACATTACACTGTTAAAAAAGATTGGAAGTTTTTATTCATAAACTCGTCATCGAAATTTAATATACAATTGTGGTATAAAATTCATGTACTTTTTCAGTAAAATTAAAGCAAATTATTAAAATTAAAGTACTTTTACTGTAAAATTAAAGTAAATTATTGAATGTGCTATACCATACATTAATTTTTCATTACACTTGTATACTAAATATAATATACTAGTTTATGAATAAAAACTTCCAGTAAAAGTACACTAAATTTCAAGTAGATTTTTGTTTACAGTGTACTTTCTGTCTTATTTATGACTGTTTAATAAAATATATTTTAAATAAAAACTTAATCTTTTCGTAAAAAGATAGCACCTGCATCGCCGAAATTTCGGTTGGCCCGGCTGAAATTTGCACATTTTTATTCGTTTTGATTTAATTTCCAAACAGAAATTTATATTCATTTCCTTAAAACGCACTATAAAAAAAATCTACTTGTAATTTAATATACAAGTATTGGAAGTTTTTATGCATGAACTGTTACACTAAATTTAATATGCAAGTGCGATGTAAAATCAATGTATGATATAGTAATTTCAATAATTCACTCTAATTTTACTGTAAAAGTACATTAATTTCATATCACAATTTAACATTGAATTTAATTGACAAGTTTATGCATAAAATCTTCCGATTTTTTCGAACATTGTGATCAACATCGATCTTAGAAAAAATTCAGAATTAAAATGTTTAGATCCGTACTTCCCACTTATATATTACACGACGAACATTCTTCTCTTTTAATACAAATGAAAAAAAAAATCATTTTTTTTTGCTTTTCGTGTACAATAACTATGATTATTGATTGTGGTGTAATGCAAATTAACCCATAATATTCTTTTTTTTTTCATCATTCACCGTCAGCAAAGGACGCGCGCTCACACGTACTGAGAGAAGAGTTATTATTATTATTGTTTATTATCACTAGGGTAAAAACCCTGTAAGTACAAAATAGATACAGAAGTAATAATAAGTAATGAATCAACATGTGTCGGTTTATAATCAGTGTGTAGTTTTTTTCGTGTGATGTGAGGCCTATAAAGATGCGACGTCCTAAACAATATGAAATTCCGGGTTCAAACGCAAGAAGGAGTAAGCAGTTTGTTAACAGTTAACAAATCAAGTGTTAAATATGGCGAAATTAACCATTTAGTTATTCTTATCGAATCTTAATTGAGATAAATAACATTGCATTGCCCCAAATGAAGCTCGCTGACATTTGTTAATAGTTAACAAATCTTATATGGCTCAACATACATTTAGTACCAAAAACTAAATGGTTCGTTTCGCCATATTCAACACTTGATTTGTTAACAGTTAACAAACTCTTCTCTCAGTGCGGAGAGAAATGGATCCGCGAATAAAGATGCCACTCGCAGAAAATATGGTACGGCGGTGACACATAGTCTTTATGGTAATAGCTCCTATAATATTTCACGGGTTACGATACGTATCGTAACTGGAACGAGAGTAATTGCAACGATTACTATAAATATTTGAAATTCTCCTATGTGTGTAAAAAAACACTGAGAAAAATAATCGATAGAATCAACAAAACGTGCGCTTGCGGGCAGCGAAAAGAATATTCTTTTGATCGAATGAAATATGTAATTGATCGAAGCAACAGCTGATCAATCTAAAGTTTATTCGATTACCATTACCAAATATTTTATCACGATTATTTTTCTTAGTGCAATGACGATAAACTCCACACTGAGAGAAAAGTTTGTTTACATTTGTTAACAGTTAACGTCATATTTAACCAATCTTGGTTAAATATGACGAAATGTTAGTTATTCTGATTAAATCTCACTTGAGCGAAATAAAATTAACTTGACGCAAATGAAGCTCGCTGAGATTTGTTAATAGTTAACAAATCTTATTTGGCCCAACTGAGATTCAATAAGAATAACTAAATGGTTCATATCGCCATATTTAACCAAGATTTGTTAACTGTTAACAAACTCTTCCCTCAGTGCATGTGTCACCGCGGTACGCGAGTTATAGTAATTAAAAACGGAAACCCTCGTAGCTATCCACAGACTTTTCTCTCCGTGCAGTGTGTGACTTCGACGATTCCCCGCACGGAAAAGAAGGCTTGGTTGGAACAACCAAGTGCCTTGGTTATATATGCGCCAGACAATTAATTGGTTAGACCAACCAAGTTATTTGTTAGGCTACCGATTTCTTGGTCGGACTAACCAAGAAATTGGTAGCCTAACAAATAACTTGGTTGGTCTAACCAATTAATTGTCTGGCGCATATATAACCAAGGCACTTGGTTGTTCCAACCAAGCCTTGTTTTCCATGCGGGGTAACCGGAATTTTTTGGAGCCGTAATTTAGATGGGTGACCACTTAGCCACGCACTTGTTTGCCCGTCAATTGTTGGGCGGGAGCAGTTTTTCGGAGTTTCTGATTAGTTCTCGTATGTAGATCCTGAATGAAAACGAAGGCATCAGCCAGGTTTACCATAGTTTTCCAGTAGAAGAGACTACGATCAACACTCTACTCTACCCTTGGCAATGGAATGAATGGGGAGCGAGGTTTGTAAATGCGTGAAGAAGGCATACGATTAAAACAAAAAAATACTTTTCCATAATGTCGAAGAAGTTCACTTTTGAAAATAATTTGGGTAAATTTCCATTACGGGTAAAGCTTTTTTACAGAAACTCGTATATTGAATTTGATATGCAAGTGAGATGTAAAATTACAATAATTTTCTACTAAATCAGATGAAAATTAGAAAATTTTATATAAAAATTTGTAATTTTACCACAATCGTGCATTATATTTAATATTTCAGCTGATGAATAAAATTTGCGGTAATGTAAATTTGCAAACATTTTTAACAGTGTTCATCTCAGGTTGAAACTCAAAAACCACAAGACTTTTACATTTCTTAATGTTTTCCTTCAACCCGCACGAGAAAAGATGTATTTACATAAATATCAAATATTTAAAAATGAAATGAAATTTTACAGTTTCATAGATTTTCTGCACGGTACATCAATTTTAGTACAATTTTTTGAAGAGCAAAGAAATTGATTAGAAGTTGCAGATGAAAATGTGTGGATATACACCTCCCACATATTTCGAGCTCGTTGCCCGCGAAGCTCGGTATGCAGTAGGGTAAATTAATCAGCGTCAAGATTTCACATACGAGAGCATCCGTGGAATGGCCTCATTACGCAATAATCATATTACAGCACCGTATATACACGTTCTCTGGGCTGAGGAATAGATAGGGTCCATTGTTTGCACAAGATTGCTTAATGACACTGAGGATCGTGGGTTTAAATATCAGTTTGCGCGATATTCTCCTGTAGTAAATTCGTCGTGGGCCTATGCATTTTATGTAGGGGAGAGTGGGGTCTAATGTGTCATGGGGCACCGTACCGTGAGCCATTTGGTTTTTCTCATAGGTTTGATGTGCATAAACAATGTTTTTTTTTCTTTGTGTTTAAAAAAATGATGACATCTTGTGAATAATTATTAAAAAATAAAATTGATTTGTACCCTTCACAAACAAAATTTTTCAGCTGTCCGTGAAAATATAAAATCTCACTTTTTCGTTCCAGCCATCTCGAGTTTACGATCGTAAATGATAGTCCAATTATCGCTGCGTTGCTCAGTGACCATGTTTTGTTAAGTTTAGTTCAATAAATCATTATTTTTGGTTAAAAACTTTGCCCAATGGGGTACAATGTGTCACTGGATCTTGGCGTACAATGACCCACCAAGCATCGGACAGAAGGTCGGAAAACGCCGATATAACACAAAAAAAGCATGATAGTGAGAAAAAAGTTACACGTGGAAAAACATTAATAAAAAGCTAAGGGAAACAGAGAATTCCTTGCCACAGGCGGAAACCAAAGAAATCAAAGCGTGGGAGTAAAAAACAATAGTCAAGCAAAAAATTCTTATTTTTTAAGAAAATGTTCATATATTTATTAATTTATTCGTACTCAATACAATTTCAAAAATTGTGACATTATCGGATAAAGAATCAATCAGAATACCAAAGCATTATGATGATGTTATAAGATATGTTATGAAAATAAAAGATAGACCCTAGGTGGCTAGTGGCTGTACCCCACTAGTGGAATGCAATGTGTCATTCGGCGATTTGAGATAAATCTATTTATTAAAATATCTACAATCTTTTTACAGTCATGTTTTCAGCTGTATTGTATACCTAAATGTCTATAGCAATCGATTATTAATGGCATTTTTTTTATTACGCTACTGCACGAAGAACATAAATTCACAAAAAAAAAACAGTAACACATCGTTAGTTCAGAGCATTAGGGATGCCCTGAGCGGCAGTGGTGATAGCACTCGTAAGTGCACGCATAAAAAAAAGACAATGCGGCAGATGCACCCGGAACTAACAGCAAAATTAGCGCTCTATCAACTTGAGGGTTAATTAATTGCCCGATTCCACAGAATCGCTGGTATTTCACACATCGAACGACTTGCAGAACTCGCGGGCGGTCCTGGCGTTTGATTCGCCAGGTTTTTTTCCTCGTTCTTCCCTTTTTTTCGTGGCTACTCAACGCCCGGATAAGTCGCAAGAAGACACACACGCGGATATGCGTGCATAAGAGCGGCAATAAGCCTCGGCGCCATGGCGCGTAAGTGGAAGTACTTAAAAGCAGCCTAGCAGCTGACGTTAATTATGGGGCACCGAGTGAATGGCCGCCTTGTTCGCGAGGTGGCACAGCCACAACCTTCTTTTTTTTCGGCTTCTTCGTTTTTTTTTTCGCACACCACGTACGACACCACGTAAACATATGATGTGCGTAGGAGAATGAAAATGAAATTTCCGCGTTATTTATGGCGGAAGTAGTACGTACGTATCAACTATATATACGCACTTCAATCTGTTTCTAGTGAATGCGATAAAAGAAGCAAAAAGAAATTAATGGGGTCAGCGTTGGTACTCGTAGGCGTCAAGTCATGGGATAGAGTCACATCCTCATCGGTTCGCTACTGTAATTATATAATATTGTATCACCATGTAGGAATAAGTGGGACGGGATAAATGTATGGCACTTAGCGGCAAGATTAAATTCTCTACCTTCAATACGCGCCTACATGGGAATGGAAATGGTTAGGAACTCTCGTTTTTTACTAGCTATTTCGCTGTTACAGTTTATCACCTTTTGTAATAAGCAAAAAAAGGGTATTAAGTATATTTGATGATAGTAATGATATGATATTACGTCGGATATATTTTATTTGCATTAGGGTGCGTAAAACTATGATAAAGACATGTGTAGATTTTTAGCTTACTATAGAAGACTATATAGTGAAGCGCGGCCCGTGCAAGCTTACTAAATGTCCGAGTAGAAACTCGATTGTGTGTGGAATCAATACGCAATTTTTAAGAAAAGGATGCAAAGTGAAACTATGCATATTACTTATTATTTTTAACTTTTTATAAATTAACTTCTATGAAGAAGTATGTTCATCAATTTTGGATTCCTCACAGAGGAAGCATTGTAAAAAGTTACAAGTAATGTGGAAGTAATATACAAGGTTTTACTTTGCATGCTGGTTTCATATACATTTGAAAAACTGAGGTTCAGCGAAATTTTAGTCGTCAAGAAATAGTAACCAAGAATTCAAATTCTTAAATAATTCGAACCGTTTAATCGATCTCCACTAAATTATGTATCGAGCATCGCTGAATATTATTCCGTTTACGTACAAAATTTGACATCGCTAGTTCAAGTTTTACAAAAGTTGATTCAATAACATAAATTTCGCGAAAATCTCAAAACTCTATAAAGTCCGAACCGAGTTTCCGATTTTGGTTATATTCGATACCAAGCAACATTAAATATATCTGCACTTATGAAGACATATTTAGCAAAATACCGTAGATTTTATTTTTAAAAAATATAACAGATATAAAATCTAAATTTTTGCATACATTTTACCAAAAATTGCATCAATCAAATTCGGTTTGCTGCTTCCCTTGTGTGTCAAATTTCAACACAATCGGTTGAACGATTCTTAAGTTACGTGTGACTGAAATTCCGAACCCCTATACAGACTCACACTCTAAAAACCAAGCGTGTTGCAAGTGTGTTGTTTCCTATCTTTTACATTATGACGAGTTTTTACACACTTTAAGCATATTGCATTTTACATATCGTTACTATGTAAAATGCAACACGTTTAAAATGTGTAAAAAGTCGTTGGAATGTAAACAACACGGAAAGAAATGTTTGGTTGTGGCAACTACGTTTTCGATTTGCTGTACACGATGTCTAAAAAATTAGTTGCCTCAACCATATCGAATAGTAACCTCAACTATTCACGATTAGTTCTCGCGAGATTAAGTTAGGTTAACTAATCCAATCGTTGGGACTACGACTCGAATAGTTGGGACTACCATTGGAATCGTCGGTATTATCATTCGAATCGTCAGTATTACCATTCGAATCGTTGGTATTACCATTTGTGTTGTAAGATAAATAGAATAATCGATTGGTCGTGTCAACTCATTTCTTGGTTATGGCAACTAATCTTTTTTTTCCGTGAATAGGAAACAAACCAGATAGACATTTGGTGGCACAGGAACAGCATAAACGCGTCACACAACGGATGCTATGTCGGAATTAACGTAGCGATGTACGTCTGAATTGAGCTATTATGTGGCGGCATACCGTGTCCTCTTTTCATGATGCCAAGGCAAAGCCATATTTGTGGTACTTAAATATTATGGCGTAGTGCACTAGTGGCACTACAATGACGCCATGCTTCAAGTTCAGATCATGTCTCTATGGTGCCATAATTGCTTCATGTCGTATCACTGAGTGTCTGAGGTGTGAACGTCATTCTGTTACTATGTTGCCATTTTTGCAGAATATTTGGGATGGTAATTGCAGCACGGTGACAGCATAATGGTGGCACGCCATGCTGTGCTAAAAGTCGTTATCGATCTTTTTTGACTGTCAGTTAGGAATCGTAAGCGTTTTATTTCTTTATTTCTGTTACTTGTATTATATTTTAGTTTTTTTTCTTATCTAACATATCAAATCGCGAGTCAAAAGTATAAGACAGAAAAGAATCTTTTATCTTCTCCGATATTAAAGGGTTGGTACGCCCGAGAGGTTTGACACATTCAAAAAGTAGACCCTTCGTGTGTAGTCGAACTCAGGCATCTTTGCCTTCTTATATACGTTGAGGCTTCAAAACACTTGCGAGAAACGCGTCGTCCGTTCGCCATCTAGTGGTATCATACGAAACACTGGTGCCTAATTCTCCGCTAGATGGCGAACGGATGGAGCGTTCCTCGCAAGTGTTTTGAAGCCTGAACGTATATAAAAATGCAAAGTTTTCCTGTGTTCGACTACACACGAGGGGTCTACTCTTTGAATGTGTCAAACCTCTTGGGTTTACCAACCATTTAATATTAAAGAAGATAAAAGAATATGTTCGGTCTTATTCTTTTGACTCGCAATTTGAAATGTTAGGCAAGAAAAAAAAAACTAAAACCAAGAAGGTCTAGCTGACAATAAAAAAGTATCCATAACGACTTTTAGCACAGCATAGCGTGCCACCATTATGCTGCCACCGTGCTGCATTTATCATTTTAAAAATTGTGTAAAAATGACAACATAGTAACAGAATGACGTTCACACCTCAGACGTTCACACCACGACATGGACCAATTATGGCACCATGGAGACATGATCTGAGTTTACAGCATGGCGACAGTGGAATGCCACTAAGCCTGCACGGCACGGTATGCCGTCACATAATAGCTCCATTCGGACGTACATCGCTACGTTAACTCCGACATAACATGCCGTTGTGTGACGCGTTTATGCTGCCACAGTGATACGATAGGATGCTTCCACGGCACGTTTGTCTATCTGGGAACATACTTGCAACACGCTTGGTTTTTAGAGTGTACACACACAGTTTCACGGGCCTTTTTCTAAACCACTTATTTTGATGTTTGGACCATTACAAGGGTCCTGACATGAAAGTCTAAAAAGAAACCAAAGCTTCCTCATCGAGGAAGCAAAGTTCGTTTCCGTCGAACCCTCGGGACTCTCCTATCCCTTATACACGGAAAAAATGACTTGGTTAAATGTACCAATTTTTTATTAGTTAAACACAATTGGTCATTGCAACTACTATATTCATAGATTTAATGTTGCATAATTGGTTCCCTCACCAACGGCAACTTATTTCATACTTTAGTGCATATGACTAACAGAAATAATTGTCGTTACCAAGAAATTGAAGTTTGTGTAGTTCTAAAGAAACAACCACGAGAATTGGTTCCCATGACGGCTGGTACGACCAAGTTTTTGGTAGAATAGAAGACTACCAATTTTATTGGTAGGGACAACTATTTTGGTTAGCATCATCACCGGCCATTAGTCGCGGAACCACATTAGGAACCTCAAAGCGTGCTTTTGCGTTGCAAGTCGGGTGCTTGCTTTTATCGGCTTTAATTTGTTTAAACCAATTTAAACTCAGTTGTCAGTGTCAGTTCGAATGGAAGGAACGTGATAAAGAATGGTGTTTGTGAATAGCATCACTTGTCTAGGTCGCCCACATTCAAAAATTGCGCAAAGATAAAAGAAAATTTTGAAGTGTATTCGAAAATCTATTTTTAAAAACTCCGCAAAACAATGCAACAACAACGTTTGATTAAATTGTGTGTGGCATCAAAGAAGATAGACGTGTACAGAAGCACGGGTCCCGAAGTACGATTTAGGCGGGTACGCTTATGGAACTGGATAACGGTGACATGGCTATAGAACTATAAGCACCCCAGCCGTGATAAACCCATAAGCCCTATGATTCAATACGTTTATCGTTTTCAGTCGTACAAAGAAAATTGGTTAATCCAGCCAAGTGGACTGGTTGGTCCAACTAAGAAAATTGGTTGATTCAACTAAGAAAATTGGTTAATTCAGCCAAGAAAATTGGTTATTCTAGCCAAGTACATTGGTTGCCCCAGCCAAGTAAATTGGTTAAACCGGCCCAGTGAAATGGTTGTTCCAACTAAGTACATTGGTTATTCCAATTATTTAATCATAATCGGTCCGACCAATACCTTGGTTGCTGCAGCTAATCTAATCCAACTAAGTTCCATTGGTGGATGCAACCAGAAAATCGTTTGGCGCATATATAACCAAGACAAATGGTTAGAGATAACCAATTTTTTTTGTTACTCCAACGAAGTCGTTTTTTCCGTGTAATTGTCCAATACCGCGGTACTCTGAAAGAAATGGGACAGACAAGCAGATAATTTTCTAAAATATATATTAGACACACTCACAATGTATATGTGTCTCAAACTTAAAATTCACATTGCAATTCGACCGTATGAGAGTTTGCAGGCCGCCCATACATAAGAATATACTTATTGCATTGTTTTACTATCTGCAATTTTTTAAATACATTAGTGAATCGCATTTCTCGTAAATACTGCCCACATATGCGCTTGTAAGCATTAAGCATTCTATAATCATATGTTCGAACGTATTAGGTTTTTGCTTATTACAGGCTAGACAGATTTAGCGATCCTCTAGCTTATAGTTAAACTTTTTTATATCTGAACGTCGTTTTACTTAACCCAGCGAGAGGACATTGAGACATAAACCGAATGAACGGTAGTGGAGTATGTGTTCTGAGGTACTCTTTGGACTTGACCTCGTTTTGTTATTTATTCTCTTTATGATGAGAAGAATAAGTCGAACCTAATGCTCCATCTGCATTTACTGGAGTTGTCTCTGGACGATAGTTCTCAAAAGCGCTGTAGCTTCAATGTTATTTCCAGGATTTTTTTAAGAAGGCAACACTCTTAAAAGTCAAGCGTTTGTTGTCGTTTTTTACACATTCACTAAATTCTTTCGCGTCGTACAAAAAAAAATCGTAGTCCTCTAGAACATATTTATTGGTACCTTTCACGAACATGCACGTGCCACTCCAAATACAAATATTCAAGTAAAACTAGATTGACACTAGATGGCCTCGGCATTTATACGTGTATGCTAAATATTTTATATCTAGCCTCTGGTCAGGTAAGCTAGATAGATCCTAGATGACCTGGGCATCTAGGCTACATGTATGCTAGATATATTATGTCTAGCCTCTAGTCAGGTAAGCTGTGCCATGAAAGCTACACAGATCCTAGATAGATATGCTATCTATCAGTGCATTTTAGCTAGATAATGTCTAGTCCCACTACAGAAAAACTTGATAGAAAAAACTAGCCAGACGCTAGGTTCAAACCAGTTTATCCCCAACAATGTACCTACATTATATTATGGTCAGATTAAATTCTTTATTTCACTTTATGTAAGGGGATTTATGCTACGCTTCGCGTGACTAAATCCTCATTTTCACACCTTGTGAAATAAAAGTGCGAGGATACAACGCGTCGCCGAAAAAAAACAACAACAAAAAAACGACGAATACATTTTTTGGCTGGCATACTATCCTGGCATATACTATTTACTGATTTGAATCTTCATTTGCTAAAATATCATGATGATGCGGACGTTGACTTCGTCCCTCACGGAAATCAATCTGACGAAACATTTGGTTGCCTAATAACGCGCGATGGCAGCTGTCACGCGCGCTAACGTCGCCGTTCGCTCATGGCATTTAGATGCCCACATGGGGATGTAAATGGCTAGGAACTCTCGTCTTTACTACCAATTTCTATCACAGTTAATCACATTCTGTAACAAAAAGATAAATGTATATTAGAGTCATTCCATATGAAGCGGGCCATCCTGATTTTCAATGTTCGTAGAGTGGGTTAATAATTTTTTTTCGGAGTATTTAGAGTTCCCCGAACACATACGAGTTATTTCAGATTTTTGATCCCCATAGTTTTTCCACAATAAAATACGCTTTTTTAATTTTTTTTCCTTTCGCTGCTGATTTAAAACTATCTATGACACAACAAAATTGTTCCAGGATAAAATGTAGGGTTTCGCGTATACTTTTTGATAAAAATGTTTCCAAATTAATCTAGATAAATTTTCAGACATTTTTTGGCAAAATAATGCCATATCATTTCTTTTTCGTTGAGAGGGACCATTCTTATTTTACTCTAAATTTTACAGAGTTTTCGTCATAATGTTAAAAAACGATGAAAAAATCAACACGATGGCAAATTAATATCTTCTCAATGTACGGCTCGGTTATTTGCTGAATCATACACAATTCACATGTTCACATTATGAAGGTATGAATTAACCATTGCGTAAATTTTGGTGTAGTTAGTGCACATAATAACGGAAATTCTGTCAAATTTTGGGGAAAATCAAAATGGTCCCTCCCAAAGAAAAAAATGGTATGACTTTGCATTGCCAAAAAGTGATTGAAAATATATCTAGACTAATTTGGAAACATTTTTATCAAAAAGTATACGTGAAATCCTACATTTTATCCCGGAACAATTTTGTTGTGTCATGGATAGTTTTAAATAAATGCGCAGCGAAATTTAAAAAATAAAATAAAAACAAAGTATTTTATTTTTTTAATTTCGCTGCATATTTTTTTTTTCGTGTTGGTGCATTTAAGATCGTAAGAGGTACTTTTGGAGCCATCATGTGAAGATTCACAGAGGTAAAAGCTCTCGATCAAAATTGAGTGAAAAAATTTAAAAATATATCTACGGGTTTGTCTTTTATTTCAAATAAATTAATGAATTTTCGGCAATCGTTGAAACACCCTATTATAAATTTATAATTCTTTTGAATCACATTAATATGTTTTGAATTTGTCCATTGATATATTTGCATATATATATATATATTGTTTACAGACCAAATATTTGTCGAACGAGATTCCGAAATTATTGCTGTCCCGGTTGGTCGAGAAAGCCAGAATCAGGACTGTGCGTAATTCGTAAGTATATCAATACCTAATCAAACAATAGTATTCGCATTAACGAACAATTAACGTTCATTTTATTGTTGTCGTCTGACGAGAGTTCAGTTCCTGTAATTTTTCAGCAATTTGTTCAAGAAGATGTGGTAACCAGGGCAGATGCATAAGGCCGAACATTTGTCTGTGTGAGAGTGGATCGGTTGCATCGGTATGTGGATCATCCCAGACAAGAGGTAAAGAGGCAAAGCGAACCGCCTGAATAGGCTCGCTCAATTTTTATACTTTTTTTCTATCTTCCTCATCAACTTAACTTTTGCGAACGTATTGTCCCGTGTTTGCAACCCATCGGGACGGCATTTGAAAGAAAAAATCGTAGACATACCGGGTGAGACAATAAATCGAAAAGGGAACATCAAATTTCTGTATCAATATCTACCTCAATTGAATTTTTTGCAATAAATAAAATACTGTATATTGTTAGCTTGAAAGCAGAAATCCGACTGTTATTAGGTACAAATAAATTGAAGTCTCTGTCAGATTGAATAGTAATTGAATATAATATTTTGAAAATCAGTAAAAGCGCAAATATATAATATGTTATTTGATCCAATTTTATTTGTGGAAATATAATATAAATAATAATCCTTATCGATTAGAGAAATTGTCGACAATTGTTATTATTTATTACCTATTTTGACGAGGCAAAGTATCTAGGAACTGAATCACTCTGTAGATCTTTAGGTTCGTTCCAGCGATCGTGACTTGGCACGTTTGTGCATTTCAAAGCACAGCTATGAAGATAGTCGAGCGTAAAACGTTAACTACAAAGAAATATGGGTGTCAGTGAAGGAGGAACGTCGTCGAGAGCTCGACAGCTCTCTTCTTCCCTCGGGGTAGTTAAGCATTTATGATTCGCAGTTATCGAAGGAATGCCAGTAACGACAAAACGCCGGGGGTTGTATAGGGACCGTTGCATATGCATGGTAGAGGAAAGTCGCAAAGAGGGTGTAAATCAAAGAACGAATAGAGTTACGAGCCGTCTAGTTGTAATCAAAACTTAGGAAAAATTTACCGACAATATATACAAGCGTCCCGTCGTTTCCGAAGCTTCGACTCACAACAATCGCACCAGCAATGCAGACAGAGAACACAAGGAAACAAGCGGCGGCGGCGGCGGTGGCGGCGGAGGAAGTCGAGGAAGCGGGACCTGCAGAGTCCATTGTATCAATGGTAACTGCGTCGATGGCCGATGTAAATGCAGAGCGGGCTATCAAGGAGAATTCTGCAACGAACGTGAGTACCTATAAGATGGCTCATCGATTTCCTGCTCAATAATCATCGAATATTACTTTCAACAAAATTCAACGGAAATTGGATTTTTTTTCTTTGCCGTATTAATATATTAATAGTTTCCAATGAAAATCGCGCAACGGTTCCAATTTCATATTTGTATTATTGTGTATATTTTGCACATGACACTTTTTTCTACACTTTCGTGTTTGCGTTTTATTTATATTATTCCGTATTGCTGTGCTGTATTATTATGATTTGAAAGGGATTAATTCTATGTTAATCACTAAATCAATACACGAATTAAATGCTTCGGAATTTGATACAATTAAAATGTGTTAATTGGAATTTTTTGAAGGCGACGTCGACGATGCTGTCCGTTCAAATGCGTACTAAGAATAAAAAAATTGTTGATATTACTTTTCAACGAGAAACTACACCGAGAGAAAAAGTTACATTGATTCACGGAAATCTTTGCCAATGAAATGAAATACTCGAATTTCAATACTATATTTTCTTTGAATGATCTCCCACTCAATGAAAAGTAGTGACATTGTTTCGAAGAAACATTTCTTTAA
Organism: Ephialtes manifestator; assembly: GCA_963970395.1. Taxonomy (NCBI): domain Eukaryota; kingdom Metazoa; phylum Arthropoda; class Insecta; order Hymenoptera; family Ichneumonidae; genus Ephialtes; species Ephialtes manifestator. The sequence goes on along the minus strand of OZ019970.1, from coordinate 19,089,315 downwards.
ACCAATGAACCTTTTTCATTGATTCCAAAGATATCGTCTCTGATTCAATGAAACCTTCGTCTTACCAGCTCAAAATTTCGAAACCTATTTTTTCCTGAAGTACGTGGCAGATAAAGCTCAAATTTTGTGAGTATGTAAGGAAGTACGGCAGAAATAAGCTAAGCTTCTGGCTCCTCGAAACTCGAAGCCGTTCGTTCGGGAGAACCGGAAAACAAAAAAGTGAGGTCAGGTGCGAGAGAGAGATCAATGAAAACGTTTCTTTGAACCAATCAAAAACGTCTCTTTAAAACAATAAAACTGTTTATTTATTATATGCTCACTAAGTAAATCTTCATTTACAGGCAATGAAATGTTCTCTTTGAAATTCAAATGCACTATTTCATTGAAATCAATGAAAAAAAAATAAATTCACCCATTTTTTTGGCGTCAATGAAATCTTTTCTCTCGGTGTAGTGTATACCAAGGCGATTCTGAATTAAGGAGATCCTACTTAGGCAAAAAGTATAGCAATTTATAGTATAGATTTATTAACATATAACTCAGTTTACTAATAACTTATGGGTTAGCTAATAAAATTAGCTAATAACCAATGGGTCACAAGAAAATTGCGTATAATATACAGTTTTCCGGAAGTCGTAGTTCGTTTTATGTATCGAATAACGTGTTACAAACTCAACGCGTAATTTTTTTCGATTTACTTCTTAATGAGTATGAAAAATTTATTAGCCCCGCAATTTTGAATTTCTTTTTAATATACAAATAGCTGTTATGTGTAAACAATGAATATGATTTCAGCTGTTGACCGGTGAATTTATGAGCTATCGCTCGTTAAGATAGAACTGAAATTACAAATTTTACTTCCAAAAAACTACAAATACTATATCTCATTGATTATTAGCGTAAACTGAGTTATTATTCTCGAAAATTATGATTACCTATTATTTTTTTGTACATTAAGGAGGATTTCTTTAATCCCTACTTTTCCTTCAAAAATGAGTTTAAACAATTTTTGAAATCCAAGTACACGATTGAGTTGACCGCACCATCGGCGGTTTTTTAATGGTTATTCGAGGCAATCAAGAGAATCCGAACATGTACATTTCTAAGATATATTACACTAAAAGAAAATAGTGTTTAACGTCGTAACTATTTTTTTTCTATCCGACTGTTTTTACGATTACATTAACTTTCTCCGCAGTTACCATCACTGTCATTAAATTGTTGCAGTAAATATACTTTCGGTAACGTACATAAAAAGTTCATGCTAACATAAAAATAGGCACATAGATTAATAATTAATAGTCGTCACTTAATAGTTTCCAGGGCTACCGCTATTTCTCTGAGTATATCGATGCTTAGTCGACGTTCGGTGCTCTATTAACGACCGAGGCATCCTTAACATACTTTCACACGGTGTGCATCGAGTTTAGTTTCAGAAAAGGCGCGAATGCCGACAGCTCGGTTAACTATAATAATACTATGTACGAATTAACGTCCCGCCTTTCGTGTAATAACATGTGGGCCCGCGAGGCAGCCTCTTACGTTACATATATACCTGTATATAGTGTAGTGCGTAGGTATATATATATATATAATTTATACGCTATAATTTCAGCGGTTTGCCGAGAACCCTGTCTGAATCAGGGTAGATGCATTGGCCCCGATCGTTGCGCCTGCATTTACGGCTACACCGGAAGACGTTGTGATACCGATTACAGGGTTGGACCGTGTTACACCAAAGTAAAGAACGGCCAGTGCCTCGTCAATCTTCAGGGGGTCGTTTGCACGCGACAGATGTGCTGCGCTACCGTGGGCAAGGGTTGGGGTCATCCCTGCGAGCGATGCCCAGCAAGACTAGATTGTGAGGTTGGACACTTGAAGACCAATCAAGGCAATTGCGTCGGTAAGAATCCCTCAAAACATCCACTGTGCATTGTTAAAATATTTAGTGAACATGGAGAAAAAGGCTTAGTTAGATCAACCAAGGCGCTTGGTTATATATGCGCCAACTAAGTTATTGGTTAGACCAACCAAGTTATTGATTGACCAATCAATTATTGGTTATTGGTTACATCAACTAAATCATCTTGGTTAATCAATCAATAAGTTGGTTGGTTAACAAATAACTTGATTGGTCTAACCAATAACTTAGTTGGTGCATATATAACCAAGCGCCTAGATTGTTTTAACCAAGCCTTTTTTGCGTGTATTCCCGAGGGGGGATTCACTTCCCATTTAGATGTACACTAAATTTCAATGAGTATTTGATTTCATGCGATTTCCTGCGTGATTTCAGCGATTTCACAGAATTAATATATTTTCGAGTGATTTCACAAGATTTCAAATTTTTCGAATTATGATTTCAAACCAATGGAAATCAGTAAGAAATCGGTTCCATTTTCGGAAGACTCAAGAAAAAATTGCTTTTGCCGAGAGATACACAATATGGCGTCTTAAAAATACACTTGAAACTTATAAACGTTTTTTTTTTTATTTTCTTAAAGATAACATCATTTAGAGCTAAACCTTTTCTCGTTTTGTCCGGTGGAGAAATAATAGTATGGTATTGATTAATGAATCTAAAAACGGTTACTGATGATGACCGTTCTTTGCGAGCTTCGTGGGTCAACTGAATTATCATCAACCACCACTCTATACTTGCCACTAAGTTTAATCTCGCGACACCCTGCCTCTTGTGCAAAATGTCAGTACGCAAAAGGGTGTTGGTTAAAAACTAGAATTTATTTGATTTCGATTTCGTGAATTCATATGATTTCAATGTGATTTCGAGGAAAACCTAAATCAATGATTTCTGGCGATTTCTTACGATTTCGTTCTTGATTTCGTACGAGGTGCTTCAGTGATTTCTCTAGTAAATGGTCCCTCGAAATTTCTATTGCAAGGAAAAGAAGCTCTTTTACAAAAATCGGTATATTAAATTTGATACGCAAGTGAGATTTTTGATTCGACTAAATCCTATGAAAATTAGAAAGTTCAAGTAAAAAATGTTCAATCTTACTACAGCCGTGTGTAAAATTTACTGTATCAGCTGATGAATAATATTTCCGGTAATGTAAATTTTCAAACATTTTTAACAGAGTGTTAATCCAAAAATCTTCAAGTATCTGTAACAAAAAAATATTATTTCTCAAAACTTTTGCAGATATTAATGAGTGCGAAGCAATTCCTGGACTGTGTCAGGGTGGAAAGTGTGTCAACACCCCGGGTTCCTTCACTTGTGAATGCCCCGAAGGCCAGACGAGGGATCTCGACACCAACGAGTGCACAGACAGAGACGAATGCGAAGAAGAAGGCATCTGTGCTGATGGTCGATGTATTAATACTGTTGGCGGTTACTATTGCATGTGCAATCCTGGCTTCATACAAAGTCAGGACAGAAAGAATTGCATTGGTAAGTTACCGATTGTTTGACAGATTCGTTAATTAAATAAAACCCGCATTCAGAAATGTCTATGAAGGAAACAGGGAAATTTAATTGTGGAACTCTCTTATTTTCCATCAAGAGTCGCGGTAGCGACTCGACGCTAAGTTAAAAAAGAAAATTAATGTTGTTTATTAATACACTCAGAAAAAATTCTGTTGTCGGTGACTATAAAGTAACAGCAATTAATTTTAAGTCAATAAAACTATTTTTTTATAGTTACAAAGTTCAAAAGGATAAAAATCTACGATGTTGATCTTTTTGGCAAATCGATTCGGATTGAAACAGAAATTCTTTTTGTAATTCATAATAAGTCTTGAATACAATAAACTATGAAAATGAAATGAAAATTATTACTAATACAATCACTGTATTTAGAAGAATATATTATCGGTAATTCCGGAACAATCATTAATATATTGCCATAAGCAGATCGAATAAGGCGGACACTTAAAAATATGGTTGATTCAGTCGAAAAGTACATTAATTATTTACGAAACATATGTTTGCAGATGGAAGACAAGGCCTTTGTTATACCGCGGTCAATAGAAACGGTCAGTGCAAAAATCGCTTGGCAGTAAGACTGAGCAAAAAAGACTGTTGCTGCGGAAAAAACATGGGTCGCGGTTGGGGTGACGAATGTTTCATTTGTCCACGCGATGGGAGCGGTAGGTATTGACCGGAATCGGTCATAATACACTATATATATATATATATATATATAGATTCAATATCCTCTTCTTTGTTCTTTTATTTACCGCTAACAATAGAATCATCTGTATTCGACGAAAAAAAAGGGACAGAGCCGGAATCTTATCGACTCTGCCGAATCTCATAGCAATTATGCGAAAGCAATGATCCACAGTTATTTGTTCTTTCAACAGTGGACCACAGAAAGCTCTGCTTGGAAACGCAAGATTTTACAGTCAACGAGTGCGCACTGAGACCAGATATTTGCGGCAAGGGGAAATGCATAGACAGACCGGTCGGATATGAGTGCGAGTGTTATGCGGGTTACGTAAAAAAGGGAACAAGATGCGAGGATGTTGACGAGTGCGACGAAGGATATTGCCAGGGTGGATCATGCAGAAATTATCCTGGAAGCTTCGTCTGTGATTGTCCACCGGGATTCGTCGTTTCTGGCGAAGGCCGATACTGCACTGGTTAGCAGCTGAATAATTATTTAATTACTAACAATATGTTTTTAATAATAAATTCAGGAAAAAAGTCTGAGAGTAGAGTTCTTCACACAGGCCGAATCAGTGTGAAATGTATCAAGGTGTTTTTACAATTTTTTGTGGTTTAAAGTAGCCGAGCAATAATTTAGCAAAGTCAAGAAAATCTTGAAATTATGTTCGAATTTATTAAAGCCTCGTATGTAGAATTAATCATTCTTAGGAGACATGTAAAGAACTCACTTAAGCTTCTCTTTTTATTTACTACTTCATAGAAAATATATCATAAAGAATGAAATCATTTTTGGGGGAAAAAAAGAAAAGACGAGTTTGGCAAATTTGACGACAAAGATTATTGACGAATTTGGCGAAAAATATTATTTGACAAATTTTCGTCGAATATCAACATATGCATTCGAAATACTAAATGATCCACTGTTCGAAAATCATGAAAAACTGAGGAGTAAAGCATATTTGGCTATAAAACAATGCAATAAATTTGCTATAGTTCAAGACTTTTTATAAAAAGTTCACTGTAAAATCCCGCAATCAGCACAAATTTGCGGTAGTATTTAGAAAAGTAGGATTATATTACCAGGTTCAGAAGTCCTAACAAAATCAAGAGAAACAGAAGGGAACAATAGTTAAACTTGAACTGTGATTAGGGCAAAAACTATGCAGTTAATCGCAAGCTCGTTTTATTGCATGCTGCACATTATAGTATTTCATTATAATCTGCATATTAGTTTTATGCCCTCAAGTACGTTAAGTTTACGTTTAAAAAAAGTTTAAGTTAAAAAATAAAGTAGGCTCAAGTTATTAGGTGTTCATCACTCAACTGCCTTAAATAATCAAACCATATATTTGGTTTAACCCACCGCCAATTGTAGTACGATTTTCTAAAAAAAATATTGATTCAACTACAGTAACGCTCTACAACATCTTTAATGAATTAATTTATAAACTGATTGAATGTTTTTTTCTGCAGACCACGACGAATGTCAGGACACAGGAATGTGCACAAATGGTCACTGCACCAACATGAACGGTTCGTTCAAATGCAAATGCAACGATGGATACGTGCTGTCACCATCGAAGAACACTTGTATCGGTGAGTCAAGAGACGACGATTACGTGCATTTAGTTAGCCATAAGGGTATGACAAAAATACCCTCTGCGATGGAAGCTAGCACTACGCTCAATTCCTTTCACCACCGATCTACCGCAATTTGCAAGTCAGCCATTTATCACAGGCCATTCCGATAGGGCGTATTAGAAGATAACAACCGAGTAGACGAATGCGGAAGGAATGTTATACTACAACGATAAACGTTGCCTCTGGCGGTAGCGTCGTTCGCCAATACCCATAGAAAACGGTATCCCGTATGGGTGATATCCGCTATCACCAATTTTACTCAGTGAAAACACAAATTAAATGGATCGTCAAGATGATTTATAGTCTAGACATAGTTTTCAACGATGCAAGTCGCTATACCTTCAACCTACTTTCTTCTACATGATCCGGATTTAAACAAACAAATTAAATTTCAGATATCAACGAGTGTTCTGAAAATCCTCGAATATGCCTCAACGGAAGATGCGAGAATACTCCTGGATCTTATCACTGCGCTTGTCAATCGGGTTTCACACCATCAAGGGACAACACGTTTTGCGTGGATATGGACGAGTGTTCTAACACTGGAATGTGTGAGAATGGAAAGTGCGTCAACATGGAAGGATCTTTCAAGTGCGTCTGCGACTCCGGTTTCCGTCTTGGTCCGGACCAGAGTCATTGCATAGGTAATCAATAACACATTATGATACGAGATTACCAGAATTGCATTTTCTAATATTGTTTATCAAAAGTCAAAATTTTAATTTTATGAAATTGGTGCATTTATTCAAATACGGTTTTTATTTTAAATAATTGACAATTCTAACCACTAATCATTGTACATGAGATTGACGCAGAGGAGGTCTTTTCGGGGACTGAAAATTTATGACTTTTCAATACAAATGTCAGTCTTCTTCATATCAGATTTTTAAAAATATACAATTTTCAATTTTTATGCAAAAAGTGACCATACAAGAACTTACAAACTACGTAATAGAGAATATATTATTGTATTTTAGATAAGCAAACTTTTATCCGACGACAATACGGAATGAAATACTATTTTGTTAAAGTATTCATATTATTTGGGGACGGTCATTTCAATTTTAAAATTATTCATTCAGAATTCCTACAAAGTCTTCCTCCATGTCAATACCCATGAAGGGTGGTTGGACTTGGCCGATACTCGACCTAAGCTCGATGCCGAGATTGCTAACATTTGCGTATACAACTGGCCGACCATTGGGCCGAGTCTTGGATGATAAATGTGGCTCGATATTGGCAACCAATAGTTGTCTGATATTGAAGTACGAGAAACGGCCGAGTGTCGCCTACGAGAAACGGCCGAGTATCGCATACGAAAAACGGCCGAGTATCCGTACGAAAAACGGCCGAGCATCGCGTACGCGAAACGGCCGAGTATCACATACGAGAAACGGCCGAGTATCGCGTACGAAAAAGGGCCGAGCATCGCGTACGAGAAAATGCCGAGCATCGTGTACGAGAAACAGCCGAACATCACATACGACAATCTAATAATAAACAAATAATAATAAATATATATTTTTTTAATTCGTACGTACGCCTAATTCATACGTGCATGTTTCTACTGTATGAGAATACATCAGAAACTCAGAAAAACTGCCTCCCGCTCAACAGTTGAGCGGTCACCCCTCCAAGTACTGACCGCGAATCGGGCTGCTTACATCAGAGATTACCGGAGCCACTCTGCGACCGCGCGCCCAATTGCTGTCGATGATAATAATAAATAATTGATATCTCTTAGGCGGCGCAGATTTCATCTATTTACATGTGAAGTTGATAAATAAGAACCCTTAATGCATTGTGCGCCACTGCTGTGACAAATTAAATGAATATAAAATAAATAAAATCCGGGTACCGGAGCCTCTCCTTGTCATTGGGGCCTTGGCCCCTAATCGGCTAATCAACGATTGGCGATTCAACACTTAGCCGAGCATTGGTCTCATATCGATAAACCAACAATTGGCGAGTCGATTCTCGGCCGAGCATTGGTGGCGATTCAATACTCGGCCGAGCATTGATCTCATATCGACAAACCAACGATTGACAAGTCAATAATCGGCCGAGCATTGGTCTCATATCGACGAACCAACAAGTGGTGAGTCAATACTTGGCCGAGAATTGGTCTCATATCGACAAACCAACAATTGGCGAGTCAACAATCGGCCGAGCACTGGTCTTATACCGACAAACCAACAATCGGCGAGTCGATTCTCGGCCGAGCATTGGCCTTAAATCCGCAAATCATCGATTGGCATGTCGATATTCGGCCGAGCATTGGCCTAAGATTGCGAAGTCAATAATCGTGACGCCAATATTGACCCGAGTATTGGCCGTTTCAGTTTTATCGGCAAAACCTACGTGGGTAGGAGTACTGTCGTCGTTAATAAATCTCTCAAATAAAGTTTATCAGGAGATTATTATCTTATACTTGAGTTTTATTCATTTCAAATGGTTAATTTTCGCATGATATGACCATTCATTAAAATAGTTTGATTTTCATTGTTTACAGACATTGACGAATGCCAGAGCGCGCCGTGTCAAAATGGTCGTTGCAAAAACACCCCGGGAAGTTTCGGTTGCGAGTGCAATCCAGGTTTCAATTTGGGCCCCGACGGAAGATCATGTCTCGGTTTGTAGAAATTTACGAGACGAAAAGGACGAAAAATTAAACAGTCAATTATCAAGGTCTATTACTGTGCAGATACGAGAAGGGATCTCTGCTATTCCCAGTACAGGGATGGCCAATGTTCGAATCCCACGTCAACAGCAGTCACGAAATCCAGTTGTTGCTGCTGCACAGTTATTCTGGGACAGCCGCTGGGTTGGGGAAGCAATTGTCAAGCATGTCCATTGCCGGATACCACAGAGTTTGAAGCGCTGTGTCCACACGGGGCGGGAATGACTTATAACGGCGACGGTAATTGAACAAAGAGAAGAGATCTCTCGTTTTGTTGAATTTTTATTTATTCGTTTGAAATCCTTAGATATCAATGAATGCGCTCAGAACCCCAACATCTGCATAAATGGCGGCTGCGAGAATCTCATGGGGACTTATCGGTGCATTTGTGACAACGGCTACGAGCTCGATCCAACCGGCAAAGTCTGCAGTGACATCAATGAATGCGATTTGGAGGGATCGTTGTGCAGCGGTGGTCAGTGCAGAAATAGTCCTGGCAGTTATCAGGCAAGTTCTTGCGACCATTCATGGATTCCAATCGTCTGTGAAAATGAGACTATAACGAATTAATATTAATTTCTTTTCGTATGCGACTATTCTCGGTCAATTCTTAATGATGGAATTTTGCGATGCACACTTTGGGTCTGAGACAATAATGGCTAGATTCAAAACGCGCGAAACCGAAGCTCAATTCAAATTTCACTAATGCGAATCTTTACAAATATCGATTGTAGCAGCTTAATAAATTAAATGAATTAATCAAGCGACGAAATTTTATCTCAAACAATCAATAGTTTCCGGTCTGAGACAATTTATCACTGTCTCAATGTGCGTCGCAAAATTCCATCATTAAAAATTGACCAAAAATAGTCGCATACGATGAAAAATTAATATTAACAATATACGATCGCTGCATATAATATACTATAATAACGAATTAACCGTTTTTCAGTGTGTTTGTCCTACTGGTACCAGACTCAACAATGACAATCAAATGTGTGAAGACGTTGACGAGTGCTACGAACTCGGGCCTGACGTCTGTTTCAACGGGGTGTGCATAAACACGAAAGGATCCTATGAATGCGAATGTTCGGCTGGTTATATTTTGGATAATACTGGCCACATTTGCATGGGTAAGCTTTATAATCAAAGCTTAAATGTCTGCAATTCTATTAATGAAATTCTCGACTCATATTTAAAAATTAAGATATTACGTTTTTAATATTGCTTGTTGTCAATGAAATCGATAAATAGCATCGATTCATTTTTTAAATGGCCACAAATCGATTTCTATGTAAATAAAAATGTCGTATAAATACTACTTGTAGCATTAAAACGTTATCAAATTCTCTACTGGAGATATCGAAAATGAATAAATGTTATTTTTTTTCTCGAAGCGATAATTGAAAAATTACAAATTATTACACTTCGATTTGGCATATAGAGAAATTTTGAAGTTATTCATCGCAATTGTCTAACAGTTTTATTTAATTCAGAAATATATTTTGTTCACAGACAATCGTAGAGGCTCGTGTTGGACTAAAGTGATAGACGGTCGTTGTGAAAACAATTTTCCTCGTCTGGCACTTAAGTCTGAGTGTTGTTGCTCTGTGGGACTCGCGTGGGGCAGTCCCTGCGAGACTTGTGATCAATCGTTGTGCGAGTGCTCGAAGGGTTACGCGAAAGTTGACGGAAAAGCTTGCGCCGATATCAACGAGTGCGAGCTCAACACCGGAATCTGCAAGGGAGGTGGAACTTGCGTCAATACCGATGGATCTTATCGTTGTGAATGTCCGCCCGGGCTCACACTCGATCCGACACGTAAGAAATAAAGAAGTTTTTATCACAGCCATAGAAACGGAAAATTTCTCGAATTTCGGATTTGTTGGGTCCTAAAATATTGCCGAGATTTGTTAGATCCTGTTGGCAAAAAATACATGTAAATCGGATAAAATTGAATTTTGCCTTCGAAATTATTTCTGCATTTTCTCAAAAATTGCCGAGAAATGACAGATTCTATTCGCGAAAATCGCATACGTAAATCAATTGAGCGGTTCTCGACTTAAACGCGTATATGCAAACAGGCAGACTTTGAATTTCATTTCTATAAAGATACAATTACGCCCACAGACCACATTAATGTCTGCAACTCCCACGTATATTAAGTGGGCATTGCAGACTCACGTTTTGATAGGATCCGTAAGCACTCTATATTCATTGAAGGAAAACCTCATTTGACTTCCATTTCAATAATTTCATATTTCTGATTGCATTTTCTGTAGATACCACATGTATCGATACAAGACAAGAGACCTGTTACATGGACTATCGCCACGGTCAATGTACAACAGCAATAGAGGGAAAATTCTCAAAGAACATATGTTGCTGTTCGGTGGGACGTGCCTGGGGAAGCGAAAAATGCGAAGTTTGTCCGAAACCTGGAACTCAAATATTTGCAGAGTTGTGTCCGAAAGGAGACGGTTTCAATGACAAACAGGACATCAACGAATGCATAGAATTTCCGGGGATGTGTCTGAATGGACGGTGCAAAAACACTGTGGGAAGTTACAGCTGCAGGTGTAATCAGGGCTACGCGCTTGATGAAAATGGTCTCAAGTGTAATGGTTAGTAATTCCGTTATGAAAAAACGTTAAATCTTGACCCGATTCACTTGACATTGATCATTCTTGTAGACATTGACGAGTGCGGAATTATGCACGGAGTGTGTGGCAATGGCACCTGTCGAAATACACCAGGAACTTTCCAATGCGATTGTAATCCAGGGTACATCAGCAGCGATATTATGAAGATTTGCATGGGTAGGGAATTAATTAGGCCGACAAATGCTATTATGCAAAAGCTACATAATTGTCGATTATTTATGACAACAGAATTCATTGAAAATTTTGCTTTGCTTGTCCATCATTAAATCTATTCTACAGATATCGATGAGTGCGAAGAAACTCCAGGATTGTGTCGCGGTGGAACTTGCAAGAACACAGAAGGCAGTTTTAAATGTATCTGTCCTCCGGGCCACGAGCTTAGCCCGGATAAGGAATCCTGCAAAGACATCGACGAGTGTTCGAGAACGAGTGGAATATGTTCTAACGGTGTATGCGAAAACATGATGGGAACGTATCAATGCATATGCGACGACGGTTATAGACAAACGGGTCAGAAATCACACTGCGAAGACATCAACGAATGTGCTCATAACAATGGCGGCTGTGAAGATATCTGCATTAACACCCCCGGAAGTTTTTCCTGTTCATGCGGGTGATTAAACTAATTCTGTGCTTTGATTTGATTACAATGTCATCGTTGATTACATTCATTAATTCTACAGGACTGGATTCGCATTAAATCTTGATGGACGTACCTGTACGGATGTCGATGAGTGTAAGGAAAATCCAAGAATTTGCAATGGAGGAAAATGCACCAATTTGCCAGGACTCTATTCGTGTAGTTGCACCGGAGGATTGCTTCCTGGCAGGGATGGAACTTCCTGCATAGGTAAGAACTTTGGTAGTTAATGTGATTAAATTAAACAGAGATAAAGATAGAATTATTTGATCTTAAATTATGACTTTATATAGACGTCGATGAGTGCGTGACCCAGCCACGAATATGTGGCTATGGCGAATGTCATAACACGATCGGTTCTTTCGACTGCCGATGTGAAGAAGGATACTCCGTGAAGCCGGACGGAGGACCCGAGTGCACAGATGATGACGAGTGCCTCTTAAATGCCTACTCATGCAGCGAATTTGCAGAATGTCAAAACACACCTGGATCTTACGAGTGCACTTGTCACGAAGGATTTACGGGCAACGGTATCGATTGCAGAGATATCAACGAGTGTCTCATCAACAACGGTGGCTGCGATGCTAACGCACAGTGCATCAATACCGAAGGCTCTTTTAAGGTAACTTTCAATACGCAAAATACTTCTTTCTGTCCGTTTAACAAGACGCGCTAGTCAATTATAGCAATATGTCGAAAAGTGAATAATTGTCTAACGGTGTCACCAATAGTTGAAAATTTAATGACAAATTATGGTTAAAAAATTTTGAATCGCAACGTTATCTCCTGTCCCCAAGTTTAATTTAAATAAATGAAAAAATAAATAAATGAAAAAAAAAAATTAAATTTCGCTGCTTCTGACAAATTTAAAGGTGGCAATAAGCAAGACAAAAACTTGTTTTTATTTCAATCCCGCGTCCCTAAAATTTCATGGCTCGAGCTGCCTTTTTATAACGAGCAGCTGCAATATATTTTCATCAATACTCAAGTCGGAAGGCAATGATTTGTATGTTATTTTTATACAACATGTATTTTAAGTATGTTTTCTCTTCCCTAATAACTTATTGTAAAGATTATTCAGTCATTATTGCTATCCTCAATAATTGGAAAGTCGCAAATATCCCAATGGCCTATTCTCGTAACATGTTATTATCTGAAGTACTGTTGATTTTCTTACAAAGTAGCTGTTTGAAAATTACATATGGAATCACTTATTTGAATATTTTACAGTGCGTCTGCGACGCGGGTTTCCGAGGTGACGGCTACAGTTGCCGGGACATCGACGAATGCGCGAACGATCCGAGCCTCTGCGAGAATGGGCACTGCCTCAATTACCCGGGCTCGTTCCGTTGCGAATGCGAAATGGGCTTTATGCATCCCGAAGAGAATAATCAGCAGGCCTGCATCGACATAAACGAGTGCGACATGTTCAGCAACCTGTGCGTTTACGGCAAATGCGAGAATATCTTCGGAATGTTCCGCTGCGAATGCGACGACGGTTACAAATTGGATGGCTCGGGAGGAAATTGCACGGATATCGACGAATGCGAAAGTCCCCAATCCTGTCAGTATGGAACATGCGTGAATACCCAGGGAAAGTATCACTGCGAATGTCCGATCAACCACGAGCTCGTAGAGGCAGGAAATGCATGCGTCGGTAAGTATTCACATGCACCAACACAATACATAACACAACCATTATCAACAAATTAAGCAACATAGCAAAAAATAATTTTCTAACGCAATATCAAGAGACGGCAGCGTCTCGACGTGAAGTGCTTAAGAATAAGTTTTTAACGAGTCGAAATCGACGAGACTTTGACCGCTCTAAGTTTACGCGAAGATTTGGGGTGTCAAAGTTTGAATCGATAATTCGAGCAAGCTAAACTACGTATCGACATTTTAGAGGCAGTTTTGTATAATTCTGCCGCATATATATTAACTAAATTGTTTGCCAAAGATGGAAGATAAATGATTAATTGTTTTTGTAGACAGACGAGAATCTTTATGCTTCACTGGCCACGAGCACACAGGAGGACGACCCCAGTGTATTTTCGACATGTCTTCCTCCGTCACAAAAGCCACATGCTGCTGCAGTATCGGCGACGCCTGGGGTAATCGTTGCGAAAAATGTCCCCAAATAGGAACGAAAGAGTTCGAGGACCTGTGTCCAGGAGGACCGGGTTACAGACCAAACAGAGTAACTGTAATCCTCGAAGATATTAACGAGTGCGACGAGCATGAGAACATCTGTCAGAACGGTCACTGCACCAACACCTTCGGTAGTTTCATGTGTTCCTGTAATGAGGGTTTCATTCTCGATGGCACGAAAACCAGCTGTATCGACGTTGATGAATGTGCTCTACATCCCCAAATTTGTGGAGTCGGTTATTGTATAAACGATCAAGGAAAGTATCATTGTGAGTGTCCAGAGGGTTACATGTCAATGCCTGGAGGAAAAGAGTGCGTTGACATGAGAAAAGAACTCTGCTATGTCAATTACAAAAGTGGACAGTGCTTCGATCCTATGATTCACCCTCAAACGAAGATGCTCTGCTGTTGCTCTATGGGTGCTGCATGGGGCTCACCATGCGAAAAATGTCCCGACGATAAGGAACACGCAATTCTCTGCGGTATGGTTCCTGGACAGATCACAAATCCTGTAACCAATCATACCGAGGAAATCGATGAGTGCGCTCTTATGCCGACCATGTGTACCCACGGAAGATGTCTCAATACTCCGGGAAGTTTTGAATGCCAGTGTGATCGTGGATTTGTTTACGATGAGGATTCACATCAGTGTATCGACGAAAACGAGTGTCTTCAAGTGCCGAATCCCTGCGTCGGCAATGCTCAGTGCGTGAATCTGCAAGGAAGTTTCGAGTGCCATTGTCCAGCTGGATACAAACTCGGATTAAGCCGACTCAGTTGCATTGACATCGACGAGTGCTACGAACGACCTGGCATCTGTAGCAACGGTGCTTGTAATAATCTTCAGGGAGCATTTCAATGCGTCTGCCATCTGGGTTTCGCGTTGACCAGAGATAGAGACAGTTGCGTTGATATCGATGAATGCCAGAGGAATCCTAATATCTGTAACAATGGAACGTGTATCAATACCTTGGGATCATACAAGTGTCAATGCTATCATGGATTTAAGCTTAGCCCTAACAACGATTGTGCTGGTAAGTTTGTGGATTATTCCTCATGATATCCTTGACATTTTTTAAATGATCCTGTTATTTCTGTCAGATATCGACGAGTGCAGAGTGATGCCTTTCCTGTGCAGAAATGGGAGATGTAGGAATACCATTGGAGCGTTTAATTGTGAGTGTGCTGACGGATACGTTTTGGCGCATGATGGTCAGCATTGTCGGGATATTGATGAGTGCAAAGAGGTACGAATGTGGTAACAAAACTGTTTCTATGTATACCTAGCGACCATATATTTTATGAAATATTCTGACATTGACACGTCAGTGCATTCCATCAACAATTTACAGAGACTTTAATTGAATCTAGACTGAGAGTATAATGCAATTTTGACGAAATACATACAGAGAAATACGTACTCCAAATTAAGATACCGTAAGAAATGCAACCAGAATGATGCTGCATATTGTTTGATTAAAACAACTGAGGTTTTCTACGGCTCAGGCGCTGCGGATTCTCGCACCAGATTGAAATTAACACGTGAATTTTTCCAACTATACCGGTTGGCATCATTTGCCAATAGCTTGTTCTACTTTTGATCATAGCGGCTAGTCTTTGCACCGTCCAAGAATAGCGATTTTGCAATCTTTGAAGTTCTTTTGTGGACTTTCAGTCCTACTACGTTACCTTCCGAACCTACGGTTACTCACGTAACTTTTATGTTACATGTTACATTCCAGTTAGACCATTGTTATCGATACGTTACCTTCCTAGATGTTGTGTAACACACTAGCAACATTACAAGACCGCAACGGTTATTTAATACACGTTATATAACATATTTATGTCACTTGTTACATATCAGTTACATTACGCAGCGTACGGACAACATAAATTAATTGTCACGGTCATGTAACGTATGTTACATAGCATGGTAACTTTGTTGAGTGGGAAATAATAACTTACATGTAAATTGCAGGTGATGTTTCTTGTTACGTTCGGTTACATTGCTGTAATATTACCGTGTTTACTAGGAGTCTAACTGTACTTCGGCATAAGACTAAAATCAACAATTCTGTTTCTAGATCCCCGGATTGTGCCCTTTCCCAGGAAAGTGTCAGAATCTAATGGGATCTTATATCTGCAGTTGCCCACCAGGATATGAACTGGACGGTTCCAAAAGAAGATGCGTTGGTACGGGCCCTTTCGGCGTAACACATTTACCTTTTCTACCATATTCTATTATAACGATCTCATTTATTTAATTCAACAGACGTTGACGAATGCGCGGAAACGAAAAACATCTGTGAAAATGGTAGATGCATAAATACAGAGGGTGGAGTTATATGCGAGTGTCCAGAAGGATTTCGACTCAGCGACAAAATAAACTCGATGACGTGCATCGACGTACGCGAAGAACAATGTTACGATCGTTATAGGCGAGGACAGTGTTACTCACCACGACATGGTGGAATGACGAGGAAACACTGCTGCTGCACTATGGGCAAAGCTTGGGGAAGCAATTGCGAGCAGTGTCCACGAGAAAACAGCGGTGAGTCACATGGCAGAAGCCCTCATGGACTTGAACATTCTGAAACCAATTGAAAACTGATGGCGGGTGCATATTTCCAACATCACTACAATAGATTTTATGATAACATTCGATCAATTTTAAAACCCCAAATAAGGGCTCACAGAAACCACTCATGCAGCTACGACAAAAGGCTTGATTTGAACAAGCAAAAACGGGGTTAAAAAAATTACCACGAGATAATTGGTATTAACACCAAGTACTTGCTAAGCCCAACCAATGGGCATATGAAGGTTTTAATAGTAGTTATTTTTTACCAAAGTTTGATTATACAAAACAAGCTTTTATTCTCCACAAAGGTTAGATTTCGAAAAACGAGCTGCGGTCTTACTCTGTTATGTTGATGTTGAGAGTCTGCACTAGACAACTTCCTGTTTCCAGTTGATTTGAAGTAAATCGTCCCATCTGTACCGCAGAACCTCAACGCATACAACCTAAGAAGAGAAATTACATCTTACCACATATAGTAACATAGATATTTTTGATTATAGAGGAATTCAAGAAACTATGTCCTGAAGGATCTGGACGTGATGACACTGGAGTCGATCTGAACGAATGTCTCTTTATGCCGGATGCTTGCTCTGGTGGAGAGTGTATCAACACAGACGGTTCGTTCAGATGCGAGTGTCCACCCGGTTACACCCTCGACGATACTGCTAGAAGATGCATCGATCAAAACGAGTGCTTGCACAATCAAAATATTTGCGGCAACGGCACATGTTCGAATGTTGAAGGTGGCTTCGAGTGTTCCTGCAATAACGGTTTCGCTCCTGGAGCCAATCAGGTCTGCGAAGACATAAATGAGTGTATTGAGCTAGGAAATCAATGTGCCTTCAGGTGTCACAATGCCCCTGGATCCTTCAGATGCATTTGCCCATACGGATATGTTTTGGCTGCTGATGGGAGACACTGCATAGGTTTGTAAATTCCAGTTGAAAGGCTCTTTTAAACGAAATCATTGAGTGTTTGTTACTAATTATGGTCAGACTATTTATAATATTCCGACCTCAAAAGTCCATGGGTTTTTGAAAATTCTGTGTCGTCAATCTATGAATTGTAATTGCATGAATCAAAGGAATCAACCATCGCGGAAATTTTTATACCTCTCGCAATTCCTTCAAGTTTTGAATTTACGTTTGTGAAAAATACGGATTTTCAACATATAATCTGATTGCATTTCCTCTACTGTATTTTTCAAATGCTAACGTAGAAGTTGTAAAGTAAAGTTTTGTGCATTGCTTCTTTAGTTTTTTGGCCTCATTCGTTTTCATAGGAGGCCTAAAGAATGGGACGCCCTGTGAAAGATCTACTTTACAAATAAAATAAAAATTATGTATAATCCACCAATGTAAACTTTGATTTATCTATATTTAGAACCTGAATATACATGAATTTGACTTTCTATTTCAGACGTCGACGAGTGCTCGACACCCGCCAACAATTGCAAGTATCAGTGCAAAAACTTGATTGGCCATTTCATGTGCATCTGTCCACCTGGTTATCAGAAAATAGGCAATACCGACGAGTGCAAGGACGTTAATGAGTGCGCTCTTAATTCTGGATTGTGCAGAAACGGTCGATGCATGAATTTGGAGGGAAGTTATCAGTGTCTCTGTCACGATGGATTCGTCCAGAGTTCTGATGGAAAATCTTGTATCGGTACGGACACAAATTGTTCTATGGCATTGATAATCATTAAAAATCATTTTCTAACGACTGTAGCATTTGTACAACAATTTATTATAGATCGAAGAATAGGATACTGCTTCTTAAGGACAATAAGTGGAAGATGTACTGCAAGAACGTCGGATGTGAAAACGGTAACAAAAGCCGATTGTTGCTGCACTATGGGAGCAGCTTGGGGCCCACACTGTGAAATTTGTCCATCGAGGGATTCGGAAAATTACAACGAACTTTGTCTTGACAAGGGCTTCTCTGTTGATGGACAAGGTAAAATTATGGTTGTATGATCTTTCTGATTATACAATGTCGATTATAAACATAATGGGAACAAAAAATGATAATATCGATCTTTTATGTAGACATCGATGAATGCCAAGCCATTCCTGATTTATGTCGTAACGGAATATGCGTAAATACTCTGGGATCGTACAGATGTATATGCAACAAGGGCTACAAGACTGATCACGGTGGAACTACTTGTATAGGTGCGGCTTACTACAATCTTTCAAAATGATTAACATTTTAATTCCATAGTACCTCCCTCAATTGTATATATTATTACAGATGTAAACGAATGCGAATTGACTCCAAAGCCTTGCAAGTTCAATTGCCAAAATACCGAAGGAAGTTTCACGTGCTCTTGCCCAACTGGATTCATATTAAATCCAGATGGTGTCAATTGCCGAGATCTTGACGAATGTGCTACAGGAAATCATTTATGTCAACACCAGTGCATCAATACAGAGGGAAGTTACACCTGCGGCTGCAGAGATGGTTACACCCAGCACGGGGATTCTTGCCACGGTATGAATACAAACTATTAATATTAATTCTTCATCGACTCTTATCGATCAATTTTAATGATGGAATTTTGCGAAGCACATCTCGGGTCTGAGACAGTGATCGCTAGATTCAAAGCGCGCGAAACCGAAGTCTAATTCAAATTTCACTATTTAGGCTTCGGATTCGCGCGCTTTAAATCTAGCGATCACTGTCTCAGACACG
Organism: Ephialtes manifestator; assembly: GCA_963970395.1. Lineage (NCBI taxonomy): Eukaryota > Metazoa > Arthropoda > Insecta > Hymenoptera > Ichneumonidae > Ephialtes > Ephialtes manifestator. The sequence continues at coordinate 19,070,127 of OZ019970.1, read as the reverse complement.
AGATGCACAGAGAAAAATCATTTGCTGATATAGTGACAGCAAGCCCTATTTGCTAACCTAATAAGTATTTTTGCTGGGTTAACAGAAGATCTGTTAACCTAGAAAATTCCCTTGCCAGGCTTTCAAATATTTTTGTTAGGAGAGCAAATAAGGCTTGATGTCACTATATTAGCAACTGATTTGGTGGTCGAGCAACATTTTTTTTCCGTGTGTGCTTCGCAAAATTCCATCATTAAAATTGATCGATACGAGTCGATGAAGAATTAATATTAATAATACACGATCACTGCTTATAACATACAACGGATACAAACTATTAGTTTAAACCGGAATTCTGAGAAACTGTGGTAGACCTGACAAGACCTGGCAAGTTAAGTTAAAACTATTTGATCGTTAGTTCATGATAATACAGAAGTAGTTGCGTGAACTAACAAAAGGTGTCACTTAATATTTGTCAGACTTATCATGATTTCTTAGAGTGTAATAGCGGTTTGTAATTAACAAATGAATTATCTAATATTTCAGATATCAATGAGTGTGAACAACACGGAACCTGCCCCAAACCAGGAACTTGCATGAATACACTGGGAAGCTTCAGATGCATTTGTCCGAGAGGATTCAAGCTTGATCATACCGGTACTTTCTGCACCGACAACAATGAATGTGCGGACGACGGAAGTTGCGAACACGGCTGCCAGGTATCATCTTTCTTCCCAAAAGTCATTACAAAAAAAGCTAGGTCATTTAGAGAGTTCAGCAGAAATTGGACGAAGTTAAATGCATCCTAAAATAGTTTTCGAGTTTATTCAAATTAAATGGTATACGCAGAATTATGAATCTTTACGACACATACAAAAAAATGTTTTTATGTTGCACTTTCCCTTTACTACTTTATAGCGAAGATATCATGAGGAATAAAATAAATTTTGAAAAAAAGTTAACAGTGCGTTTATTGACAAATTTTGTCGAATATTGACGAAGGCATGTTTGAACATAATTGAATATGATAATTGTGCGATTCATGTCTTACGATACTAAGTTGACCCCAAGAATTCTGGCAAAGGCGTAAATTCATATTGATATTTTTTAAATTAGGTATGCCATCACAACAAAAATCATAATTTAACTGTAATTAGCACAAATAGTACGGTCATCTATATTCTAATTTTTTGTATGTTATCCATTAGAATATTCAATTGGATCTCTTATAAACTGTATCTTATTTTTTACCTTCAAGTAGGTACATTTTACGCAAACTTCAGTTATTTGTGACCTAGAACTATTTGGCTATGATGCCGATGTTAAAATCGCTACATTGATCTTAATTATCTTTTAAATATTGTGATCAAGATTATTTTATTAGTCTCAGCCAATGTGGAAAAACGTACTCTCGGAATAAAAAAAGTGTTTATTGCTTAACCACCTCAAATGGAAATCTGCCCTTTGTCATAAACTTCCATGTAGTGTGATATATCCCCCACGTAGAAATGCTCATAACAATTTATTTTACATCGAAAAACTCTTTGGAAATTCACTTTGGAATTCACTCTTTGGAAACTCACTTTGGAATTCACTCTTTGGAAACTCACAGGAATTAATCAATGATCGCTATATTGTTTGTAGAACTTGATGGGAAGTTACCGCTGTGGTTGCCCCGAAGGATTTGTACAACATCTCTACTACAATCAATGCATCGACGAGAACGAGTGCACTAATTCGCCTTGTGGCGAGAACGCCTGTATCAATACGATGGGTAGCTACAAGTGTGGATGTCCTGATGGCTATCAGTTCGACAACAACTTGCAAATTTGTGTTCAGGTATTTAATACGTATTGACCAAAAATTGCATTGCACCTAATATGGCCTTTTTTCAACTTGTACGGATCAATATTCTTATTGTTTGTCCCAAGGTGAGTGCCGGTTGCACGGGAAGCCCTTGTGCATTCGGCTGCAGCCCTAATGGACCGGGTGGTTACCTATGCGGTTGCCCCACAGGATATCAGCGAATCGGACAGGGTCACTGTCTCTCCACTATCAATCCAATAGCCCACGGAACATATGGTGATGAAATTGGGAACGTACCAACGTTTTCAATCAATTCAGACTCATACCACGTCCCACCAGCTGATGACAAAATTATTTCTACCGAGGGATGCTTTTCGTGCAAAGTAATCCACAACTTTTAATTTTCTGTAGACTACCCTAGCAATCTCAACAATTACCGTTTTACCGTAAAAACGACCGGGTGGTGTTTGCGAAAAAAAAAATCGAAAGTTGGTCGTAACAACCGTGAAAACGACTGCCCTTAAAAATTTCATGCGGTCGTTTTTTTTCAGTTTACCATGGAAAACCGAAAAACATTGTTAGGACAGTTGTTTTCGCGGTTGTTACGACCGAATTCCGGTTTATTTATTGCAAAAAACACGCTGTTGTTTGACGGTGGTTTTTACGGTGAATCAGCTGGAAACGACGTTTGTCAAGATTGCTAGGGTATTTGTTAAAAAATGCTCCAGTTACAGAGAAAAAATTAAATATCAATTGAAAATCTTCAGATTAACGGCAAAGAACGACGCAGAAGAGGAGCCAGAGTTGGATCACTGGCAGCTAATAATAACACAAGAGTCCTCAGACATTTATCAACAAAGACTAGGAATACCAGACAACTGGCAAAGAAGCGATCAGGGCGCAAGTCAAAGAGACACCATCACGGCGAAGAACATATCCTCAAGCTCAGTCTTCATCAGACCAAGCACAAAATGCGAATTATTAAGCTGCAACCGGCGATAAAGGTAATTCAAGAAAATATTTATAAATATCGAAAGGATATTCATCTTTTATTTTGTCAATTTTATTTTAATCAATAGAAACCCAGTTTCTTTGCGTGTAACGGAGTTACGCAACAATCGCGTTATTCTGTAACTCTTCATTTGTTCGTTTCATTCATAAGCAATTTAATGTCCATTTATTTAAATGTCGTTTTATATTGGTAAAAAAAATTTACAAAAATGTTATGCAACACACAAAAAGAATTGTTTTTCTCGAAGTTCTTTTAAAAGTACAGCAAAATCCAACGTAACACAGGAAGTAATGGACCATTATTTACCCATTATCCATTAATTTCTGTCTATGGAATTTTTTAACGAATCCATGTGAATTTGTTTCTCTTTTTATTTTAAAGAAATATTTACATCCGTTTACCAATATGTTACATTATTCTAAAAAATAATGGATACCAAATAATTTATTAAATAAATAAACATACGGGCTGAGTTAAAAAACTAATGGGTTGTACAAAATCAAATTATAATTATCACAGTCATAATCTCCAGTTACGTTAAATAACTTACTAATGATTAATGTTCTCTAGGACGAAAAAATGGAATACACGATCGTGCGAGGGAACAAGAACAATCATTTCGAGATCGTTAAGGAGCAGGAAATTTGGGCCCTGCACTTCCGCAATCGACTCAAACGCGGCGGAGATTTCCGTATCGTTATTCACGGCCGACCAGTGAATGGTATAACGGCGGAGAATGAAGTTTGGGAGAAGCCTTTGACGTTCAGAGTACATCTGATAGTAGTGGAATGATAATAAATTTTTTTTTTTTTTGTAAATCTGAGGCCTAATCTCAAAGGGTTCGGGGCAGTCGAACGTACGTACAACCGCGAATCCACCAGCAATCCCGTGACTAACTCGTTATTACGCTATAGGTAAATAAGTATAATAATTAGTTGGTGTTGCAAACGATGCCGAGAGAAATCAGCGTATTTGCTTGTAGGCCGAAATGATGATGAAAAAAATCGACACTGCCAACGTGCCTTATTTTGTATCGAGTATTGTATGGCGAATTTGCGCGTATCGCGTACATCGTAGGTGTCCGTAATAGTCAACGATTCTGTGACGTTAAAAAAAACGAAGGAAACTGCCAAATTGTGTTCAGCCTTGTGAACACATTTAGTACAGCAATAGTGTACAAAAATGTTTACGGAGTTTATATAAGTTTAGACGAATTATATATAAAGAGATATGTTATTTATATCGGAAACTTTGTATCGAAACTTTACTCCGAATGACCAAAAGTTATTAATGCAATGTGTCTTTTTACTATTTTGTTTTTGTGTAGTACATTTTTAATAATAATCGTGTGTTTAAGCTTCACGTCTTCAGTCGTTTTTCGATCGTACACCGAACTTGTAAGTCATATTATGCTCAAATACTTTGCCAGGGTAGAGAATACGAGCTGGAATTGACTGCGGAGAAAGAACCAACCCACCGTGTCGTCTGTACAAAACTCCATCCTTGCCACGAATTCCTTCTCCTTTCGTCTCGGCTTCTTCTTTATCCTTTGGAAATTATTATCCATTATTTTTTATTGATAAATTAATAACTTAAAAATTGCTAATTTCATTGAAATATATGCAAAGAAAACCGATCCTTAGACGTTACCAGAAAAATATTTTAATAATAATGTATACGACACATTCCACCGGTTATCGTCAGGGTCGCGACCCTCATATATTTCTTTTTCTTTTGAGATGTGGTCGAGCAATATAAAAACACACTCTAGAATTTCTGTTAGATTTAAACATTTTTTTTAAGTTATCTAACACGGAGAAAAAAGATTAGTTGCCATAACCAAGAAATGAGTTGACACAACCAATCGATTATTCTATTTCCCTAGCAACTCAAATGGTAATACCAACGATTCGAATGGTAATACCGGCGATTCGAATGATTATGCCGACGATTCGAATGGTAGTCCTAACTATTCGAATGATTATACCGACGATTCGAGTGGTAGTCCCAACTATTCGAGTGGTAGTCCCAACTATTCGAGTGGTAGTCCCAACGATTGGATTAGTTAACCTAATAATAGTTAACCTAACTAATCCAATCGAGAACTAATCGTGAATAGTTGAGGTTACTATTCGATATGGTTGAGTCAACTAATTTTTTAGACATTGCGTACAGTAAATCGAAAACGTAGTTGCCACAACCAAACATTTTTTTCCGTGAAAATCTGTTTTCTCAAAAATAACGGTGACGATTTTATTTCTTTTTTTACAGTAAATTCTGTGTCCAAAAAAAAATGTTTGAGCCTAGACCCAGAGTGGGGCGCAGCCTAGATTAGCAGCTAAAAATAAAGCAAAATTAAAATTAAAATTAAAAAAAGATAATACCCCAATCTTGAATCTCTCTAAAATTACGTCTATGATTTCTTTTAAATTTTGATAGTAAATTCTGTGTCCAAAAACTAAATTTTTGATACTAGAACGAAAATGGGGGTCAGTCTAGAATAGCAACTAAAAATAAAATTCTTCCGTAAGTAAAAGGTTTTAATTAGTATAATCGCTAAAAATTTGTATTTCTCAAAAACTACGTCGACTATATACTTGAATTTTTTACAGTAAATTCTGTATCCGAAAACAAACTTTTTCAAACTAGTGCGAAAATGGGGGGGGGGGGGGGGCAGCTTAAAATAGTAGCAAAAGAGTAAAAATAAAAAAATAACAAACATGTTTTAATATTATTTGGCAATTATAGGAATTTCGGCCCCCATTTTCGTTCTAGTCTTAAAATTTTTGTTTTTGGACAGAGAATTTACTATACATTTTTTTTTTAAATCATCGACGTACTTTTAGAGAGGTTCAAGTTTGGGGTATTATTTTACATTTTTTTTAAATTTTGTTTTATTTTTAGCTGCTAATCGAGGCCTCGCCCCACTCTGGGTCTAGGCTCAAAAATTTTGTTTTTGAACAGAATTTACTGTAAAAAAAGAAAAAAAAAGATATACAAATTTAAAAAAATCTAAAAAACATTCTAGCGTGTTTTTCTATATTGCTCTACATTATCTCAAAAGGAAAAAACATAACTATGAGGGTCGCGACAGTGATGCCAGATTCGAGGTAAAAGTACCTCCGCGGTACTTTTTTACCCCTTCCCGAGCGCCTGCGGGACTAAATTCTCCCGCGCGGTACCTGCGACTATTCGCTGTAGCGCGCGTAAGCCACGCCCCTCACTGATGCGTCAGGACCCGTCTCCCGCCCACCTCCCGGGCGCGTGACGTCACGCGCACGTTTATATAATAAGAATTTATTATTAAGAATAAATTATAAATGTTTCTCATTTATTTTTTAATTTATTCTTAATTTATATATGTTTGTGAAAATATATAAATATATATATATATATATATATATATATATATATATATTGCTTAAAGCTGTGTCTTAAACAATTAAATCAGTTGAATAATTTGGCGAAATATTGTTCGTTCGTTCAACTGTTTTAATAGTTTAGGCACAGCAAAAAAAAAAAAAAATTTTGCGTTTGCAAAAAAAAATATATATATATATAAAAAGCATGGGATCGAACTGACGACCTTTCGGTTACAAATCTTCAGCTCTGTCTCTGCGCTGTCACGATTCATATAATACTTTTTAACTTTATACATCTTGTATATCCTGTACATTCAACGATTCCCAAGTGGAAAAATGATGTGGAAACTCTATAAAAATTGTATATAGTGTAATATATGAAGCCTATATAGGAAAATGGACATATAAAATTTTTATATGTTGCATACAATACATATGAAGATTCTACAAAAATTATGTATAGTGCAATATATTTTCAGTCAAATAAATAAAATAAATTAAAAAATCATTTTATAAAATCTGCAGACTATATATAATTTTCATATAAATTATATACAACTCATAGTAATTCTATATGTCCATTTTCTTATACAGATTATATATATTGCCCTATATATGATTTTCCACTTGGTTTAAACGTTGAACAGTGCTAAAAATTGTTATATTGTTGTATATTGATTTAAGCTGTGACCTAAACTATTGAAACAGTTGATTGCGATGCAGCATTAATTTGCGAACAGCTGCACGATTTTATGTGACTCGAGATTGGAATTTTGCCAATTAATTTTTCTAGTCACATAATTCATGATATTTTCCTATAAAGAAATTAATTTTCTAAAAAAACGCGGTGAATCGTCACGCGTGACGTCACTAGCTCAACGGCTTGGTTGTGCGTGAGGTCACTAACTCGGTCGGGCGGGCGCGCGTGACGTCACCGGCCTGATGGCCCGAGCGCGCGTTGCCACGCCCACCCGCCGGCGAGCGTCGCATGGTGGGGGAAGCTCGGCGAGCGTGCGGTACTTTTTCGAGGGAGCGTCTGGCATCACTGGGTCGCGACCCTGTCGATAAACGGTGGTATGCCCCATACATAGTACTTTTCGTTTCAAATAGCTGTAGGTACTTTTTGAAGGCGATAAAATGAACCATTTCTCTGGAATTACGAAAAACAATTTGAGATAATTAATCTTCTAAAAAAATTCTCGTTATCGTTCTTTAAGAATTCTTCGGTGATACGAAAAGAACTGCGAAAATACATGTCAGTGAAGTTTGAAACGTTTCTCGGTTGACACGGCGCTCAACGCCCACAGTTGCCGATGAGGTTTTTAATTTTTTTCACCAGGAAGGAAGAACTTGTTACTTTTTGGCAGAACTTTTTCTGATAGATTAAATTTTTCTGCTAATATTAAAATCATGTTTAAGTCACTGGAACCTGCGGAAAACATTCATTTTCGGAAAAAATCATAGCCTCTCAAATGACGTTTATGATTTCTTGATACTTTTTTTTAGGAAAAAATTAATTGTCATTCTTGAGACCAGCGTTTTCGTATAGAAAAGATTATTCCGGTCATTTTAAGATACGATTCAAGTCACTAGAGCCTGCGGAAGACCTTCGTTTTGGGCAAAAAACAAAGCCTCTGACGTGATGGTTAGGAGATTATGATACTTTTTTGCGGATGGAAGAAATTGTCATTCTTGAGACTAGCATTTTTAGATAGATAACATTTTTTTTTTACAATTTTTCAATATATTTTCCAAGTTTGTAGACCCTGCGGAAGACCTTCGTTTTTGCGAAACCAAATGCCGTCCTGAACTACCTATCTCACGACTGTCAAGCAGAGTTGTAAATGCCTAATACTTATAGAAATAATGATGATGATACGATCAGCTCTATAATTATAATTTTATAATAATAACGTGTAGCGATTGTAATACGATGATTAAACTTTGGAAGAGCTGCAAAAATTATTATTTTTCAATAAAAATACACGGTAATCCTTTTGAAGAAATGGAAAAAATAAGTAATGCATTAAGAAAGTAATGTATTACGTATTTCTCACTACAATCACTACATATTATTATTATGAAATCATAATTGCAAAACAAATTGTACTGTAAACTATATCTCATGAATTAATAGGGATTTACAACTCTGCTGTCAAATAGCATTCGAACGGAGAATGTGAGATTATCACTATAAGATTATATTTTTTCATAAGGAAGGCAGTAATTCTCACTTTTGAGATGGGGTTTTTTTTATATAAAATATTTTTCTGATAATTTTCATGTAGTTTTCCAGTCCCTGGACCCTGCGAAAGACCTTCATTTCCTGGAAAAACCCATAGTCCCACGTGAGATGATTATTAGATTTTGAATATTTTTTTATGAGGAACATGGAAACTCTCACTCTTCGGACCAGCGTTTTTGGAAAGAGAATATTCTTCTGATCATTCTGATTCATGTTAATTCACGCCGCGGAAGACCTTCTTTTCGGGCAACAAACATAGGCTCCTGTGTGACGGTCATGAGTTTATTAAATGCTTTTTCATAAAGAAGGAAGAAATCGTCATTCTTAAGACCGGCATTTTTAGATAGATAACATTTTTTTAAATTTTTTAATGCTATGTCACGAGTGTGATAACCTCACATTCTCCGTTAGAATGCTATTTGACACTCGTGAGATAGGCAGTTCAGGACGACATTTGGTTTCACAAAAACGAAGGTCTTCCACAGGGTCTACAGACTTGGGAGATATGTTAAAAAATTTTAAAAAATGTTATCTATCTAAAAATACTGGTCTCAAGAATGACAATTTCTTCCATCCCCAAAAAAAGTATGATAATCTCCTAACCATCACGTCAGAGGCTTTGTTTTTTGCCCAAAACGAAGGTCTTCCGCAGGCTCTAGTGACTTGAATCGTATCTTAAAATGACCAGAAGAATCTTTTCTATACAAAAACGCTGGTCTCAAGAGTGACAATTAATTTCTTCCTAAAAAAAAGTATCAAGAAATCATAAACGTCATTTGAGAGGGTATGATTTTTTCCGAAAATTAATGTCTTCCACAGGTTCCAGTGACTTAAAAATGATTTTAATATTAGCAGAAACATGTAATCTATCAGAAAAAGTTCTGCCAAGAAGTGACAATTTCTTCCTTCCTGGTGAAAAAAATTAAAAACCTCATCGGCAACAGTGGGCGTTGTGCTCCGGGAAACCGTTGCAACTTTGAAACGTTTCAAACTTCACTGACATGAAAATACAGCTTTTAAAAATTTTCCCCTATATGCAGCTCATTTAAAATTCGTTGGAATATATCAGGTGAAAATGATTATTCGTATACTTTTATATTAATTGCGCATATATTTAGCTGGCTACTTCCAAGGTGATGAGTAATTAATTTATGCTGGGAATATTTTGAGTTCAGATATAATATACCATTTGTAGATTTTCGATTGGAGCATCGCCACTTCCTCCCCACATGTGATCCTCTAAATTTCGCAGACATTTATATTCAGGATCCGGTAAATTATTCGCTGTGTAAAATTGTAGCATTGGCTGATCCGAATAAAGCTCTAAGAATCTTCCTGAGTCCGGATGCAGCACTCTTAAAAATATTTACTCATGACGCTAATCTACATCTTACTATTTCAACTGCGATGGACAAATTCCAAACTACCTGCCGTGAAATCGGTAGCACCATCTGCTCGGACTATTGATGCAGAGATTATGATCGTAACCGCCGCCGGGAATCGCGTGCAATCTATTTTTCAGCTGCGTGGGATTACGAAGATCAAAAACCGTGCAATTGACATTACGATGCGTGACGTTCCATAAATTCTTTCTGGTGCACAAGTCAATCCACTTGTCAGAATTCATGGTGACAATATGATTCTTCAGTTCTTCAGCACCCATTCCCTACACATTATTGTATTATGTAAGTTTCCTGACATGATGTTTTATCATAAAATCAAATAATGCGTCATACATGCCCTGCAAGATTCAGCGAACAGTTGGACGTTATATTTACTGGAGTTGGCACAGTGGCTGTCGCACATATTTTGATGATTAATTCGGTTTCATCGGTCCAGCTATATTTGACTTGAATTAGCATATTCGCAGGATATCCGTCCTGACATCTGAGATAGGACATTACCTATTTTGAAAATATAATAATTTTGATACGTTTTAAAATGTAATATATTTTTTATTACTTTTGGATTTTTTATTGCTTCACAAGTGAAATAACGACCCTCAAAAAGACAAAAAGAAGAATAACTGCTAGTCGCACACACAATTTCACGTAGCTTCAATATAAACTCCGAAAGGGTCATTAGATTGCAACCAGCAGAATAGTTTCATTTTCAGGTTTACGATGTCCAAAAACAGCATTCGTTGTTGAATGATAATATTAGCAATGCCTCTATAAAAGTTAAAGCGCCCATGGAAAGAATACTTCTGGAATCTTATATGAAAGTTACGCATAGACGTTTCATCAATGGTTTTATGGGTTTAGATACACAAAACAAAACTTTAATCAGCGTTGAATACTAACATTATCGGATATAGTGGACGAATTTAACGAGCATTTCCTGTTATAGCTAAAAGAAAGCGAAAAATAATAAAGAATCCATATGCAAGGTTCTACTTTGCATTCTCGTTTTGAATATATTTGAAAATCATAAATTTAAAGAAATTTGAGTAATCAAAAAATAATAAACAAAAATTGAAATTCCTATAAAATCCCAACCCTTCTAACGATCTCCTCTAGATTAGATATGTAGCATCAAGTAAACTTTGTTTCATTTTGATGAAACGTTTGTGCTCGCTAGATCCAATTTTGGAATAATTAATGCAATAAGGTAAATTTTATGAAAATTTCATAACTGCATAAAACTAAACTAAAAATTCGTTCGAGTTCAATCGTTAACCAACATTTTTCAAAATCTTAAAAATAACATAAAAACCGAATGCGTCAAAGGATTTTTATAAAATGTATACCAAGTAAAGACTGTCCAGTACTCTACATGATACTAAAATGTCAGCTGATCCGGTCGTGTAAATCACAAGTTATGGCAGTATGAACGTTATTGTCTTCATCTCCCACACACACAGACACATTCATACATCCAGACAATTTTTTTAACCACTTTTCTCCATTTTTCAGACGATTTTAAATGTATTGACGTAAAAATAAAAAAAATTGTTGAAACAAATCTTCCTCTATGAGGAAGAAAAGTAACGAATATTGCCTGCTATTGGTTCAATGAATATTTAGTGTTATAGTGGACGAGACTTCCTGAATATTAATAGTGGTGATAAAACTTCGATTTGCACAAAACTTTAGAGTCCCGCAATACTTTGTATCCACGGAACTTTTAAATACAGTCAAAACTCTAATAAACCGGCAATTTTTAAATTCACTTGGAATTATGCAGTATCACATAACATTTTAGAGTCCCACAAAAGTTTGTAGAGAGGCAACATTTTAATTCATGTGAAAGACTGAAATCACGCGATGATTCCGGAAATACCAGAGTCACGCTAAATTGTGTGTTTGTGGAGCGCTCGTATAATTCATTTGCGTGACTGTGCGTTTTTGCCGGTTTACTGCCTCATGGAGGAAGCTTTGTTTTCATGAAAACATATTTTTATCGAGATTTGTGTCAATTGTCCAAACACTTAGAATTGTCCTAAACATCCAGAAAAATGGTAATGAAAAATTGTCTGTATGTATACAAATACAATGTTTAACAATACGATCACCGAAAACTCACGTATCGTTCCAGAGATCGATTTGAATTTTGATACAGAAGTGAAAAAACAGCAGGTCTTTGATTATTGGTTTTTTTTTTGCAAAATGTATAGAGAAGTCTGCAAAAAATGTATGTTTTTTAAAACTTATTCGGAAAAGGTCACCCTAACATGCGTAAGATTTTGACTGTTTTGCTAAGTTTCTTCTTAAATGCAATTATATTCAAAGTTGTTTGGTTTTAAATTTGAAAAAACCCAGTAAAGGGGATCGGATTTTATAAGAATTTGGATTTTCCTTTATTTTTTCATTACGAAATTTCTTCTTAAATGCAACTACATTCAAAGTTGTTTAGTTTTAAATTTGAACAAACCCAGCAAAGGGGATCGAATTTTATAAGAATTTGGATTTTCCTTTATTTTTTCATTACGACTAAAATTACGGTAAACTTGTTTTTTAATTTTAAAAAATTTTAACGAGTATACGAGGTAGAATTTTGCACATACTTTCGGCATTATTTTTCACAGTCTACAAAGCTTTCGTTATCAGTTAGCTAAAATCTATGAACATACTTCCTGATAGCTGTCAAAGCTTTGTAGAAAGTGAAAAATAAAGAGGAAGCCATGTGCTAGATTCACTTTTCTTGTCTTTTTGCGGGGCGCTATTGGAGACACTTTTCAGTGGGAATAAGAATGATTAAAATGTAATCATAATGGCCAAGCCGACTTCCGCTTATTGGCGTTAATATATGAGCCGTAAAGTAGCTTCGAAGTAGCGTGATTTGCAAAAATGCTATCAACAATTTCTTCCTCGTCGGAAATGCCCTAGACACAACAAACCTCACGCGTTTATATAAAGCTGAGAAATCCAGCTGATGCATCAGTTGTGGAACCACAGTTGACCAGCGGTACATGTTATATTTGAATACAATTTGTCAGTACTTTATATCTATATATGTGTATGTACAGTATTCAATCAAAGTCGTTGCGAACATTATTAAACGGTATATATAGCCAGAACCAGTGAAATTACAGTCTGCACAACTTTTTCAAATTCTGAATGAAAATTTGGTTTTAGGTTCAGACTATGAAAATGTCGAACTCGCAATATTTTTTAAACAAAAGCCGTTGTATTAATAACAAGAACTGAGTAGTGTCCATACACTCAGAGAAATCGTGGTAGTACAGTCAACTATAAAGTGACAACTATTAATTTTTAGTCCATACGAATATTTTCATAGTTACGGTAATTATGAAAATAGTTATGGTAACTATTTGGTAGTGATAGCAACTATTTGATAGTTGTGGCAACTATTAAAAAATTGGTCGTACGAACTAAAAATAAATAGTTGTCATTTTATAGTTGCTTATACCATAATTTTTTCCTCAGTGTAGTTGATACTTCTCTATAATTCGCCAAACTATTCTTACCACTTGCTTATCCAATACATATGAGTCCCAATTAACGTTATCCAAGCCGGCGAATTCACCATTTGTGTGATACAATTTCTCACCATTTCCAAATATCGAGTTGTTGTTTCCCATTATGCCAATTGCTACGCGATTCGTTATTCGGCCGATACATCTGTTTTGCAAATATCCTGCCGCAACCACGTCATATTATGCATGAGGATGAATAGTGAGTCTGAAGATTAAATACGATACCGTCAATATTATCAAATCCAAGCGCGACGTCGCCGAGAACGCCCTGATTGTTGGGAACTCTTATCGATTGTATCCCAGCTCCCCACGTGATTAATCGCACAGCAGCTCCATTCTTATTGGTCAGTGTATATCTTGGAAAAACGACATCGTCATACTTCTCAGAATAGTTAATGATTTCATTTTATATTGTGTCTAAAAATTCATGCAGTTTGGCCGGTTGATACCTTCGAACGATTTCAAACGGAATTCTTTTTGAATGGACTTTGACGCTACTAGGAACGAAGCCGAAGCCATCCTCTTGAATAACAGTATCTTTTGTTGTCATTGCTTCAAGATTTATTTAACTATCACGCTAGGATTGTCAATTTTTAGCAAATCATCGTTGTTGTATAACCGAATCGTGCATTTGTAAAACGTTTTACGATAATTTCGTTATTGTCTAATTAAAGATTTTCAAGTCACAGTTTCATGATAATTTAATGTAATGTCAATAACATGATTGCAAGGTCTTGATGAACGTACGGGGTGAAACTGCTGCGGTAGCTTAATGCAGTATCGCTTATCGATCGCACTACTCGCCGGCAATTTCATCCAGCATGCAACTTTTAATGCATTTCAACTTGGTCTAGAAATAGCATACACCAATAGTGTAGATGTTACCATTTATTGCCACTGTACCATAGTATTTTGTAGCATTAGCATTTCAAAGTTATTTCATCAGTATAAAAATGTAAATTGTAACAGTTCTAGTTGTATTTGTACAGCTTTCATTGTAATCTAAGGTGCACATTTATGTACATCGTTGTACATGTATGTACCACCCAGATAGACATTTGGCAGCACAGTGGCGGCACAGTGGCGGTACTGGTTACACGGCGTGCCGTCAGAAACACGTCAACTGCGCCCGAATTAAGCAGAGTTTGTAACATCACAACGTGCTGAATGCAGCACTGTGCCCGAATAGTTCCGGCACATCGTGCAGTTTTCTGAAAGGCACGATGTGTCGGAATGTGTTCATAATATTTACCGTATTGCATTACCTTTTCCAAAGTTTGATCTAGCGAGCACAAACGTTTCATCAACATAAAACAAAGTTTACTCATGCTACATATCTAATCTAGTGTAGATCGTTAGAAGGGTTTGGATTTTATAGCAATTTCATTTTTTGTTTATTATTTTCTGATGACTCAAATTTCCCTAAATTTATGATTTTCAAATATATTCAAAACGAGAATGCAAAGTAAAAACTTGCATATGGATTCTTCATTATTTTTCACCTCCTTTTAGCTATAACAGGAAATGCTCCTTAAATCCATCCACTATATCCGATAATATTAGTATTCAACGCTGACTAAAGTTTTGTTTTGTGTATCTAAACCCATAAAACCATCGATGAAACGTCTATGCGTGACTTTCATATAAGATTCCAGAAGTATTCTTTCGATGGGCGATTTAACTTTTATAGGGACATTGCTAATATTATCATTCAACAACGAATGCTGCTTTTGGACATCGTAAACATGAAAATGGAATTAGTCTGCTGGTTGCAATCTAATGACCATTTTGGAGTTTATATTGAAGCCACGTGAAATTGTGTGTGCGACTAGCAGTTATACTTCAGTTTCGGCACATCATGCAGTTTTCTGAAAGGCACGATGTGTCGGAATTGTGCAGGCACAGTGGATTCAGCACGTCGTGACGTTACAAACTCTGCTTAATTCGGATGCAGTGACGCACGTTTGTCTATCTGGGTATTTTTGCATCTGACAATAAAAACATCATAACAAACTAAAATATATAATACGATATAAATTCGTGGTGATTTCAGATTATCCACGTAAAACGCCAGCTCTTTGACCTGTACGACCCTAAAAAAGCGAGTTATTTATATTGAATTGATTTCTATAGAAAGCACAAAGAAGCATGCGAATCCGTCATGTTTGCAATTTACGTTCTGTCTGATAACAAATGACAGTTACTGGTAACATGTGATGAAAAGCAAGACCATAATGTTTTCTCGGTTATTTTTAGAGTGGGATGTCACGGCGACGGTACCGAATTCCACCACTATTCGGGCGTGCGCGCTGAGTTGCCTATAAGAGCGAGCATGAGCTATCCCGCTGGCCAGGCATTCAAACGCGGCTCTCGCTCACGAAAGGTTCAGTTTTTTGAAGTTCCAGTTGCATAACACAAGATGGGTAAAACGCCGGTCGATGTCAAATACACCCAGGTAGAATATCGTCCTTTTGTTGTCGACCTGCTCCATTTTCTGAAAGTTTAATAACAAGTTTTTTAATATTTTCATCGGTATTTGACAGTTGTTCATCAATAATGAATTTGTGGATGCGATAAGCGGTAAAAAATTCGCGACTATCAATCCAACAGACGAGACTGTAATCGCTGAAGTTGCTGAGGGAGACAAGGTATTATGTTACTTTGATATGATATTGCATATAGAGAGAGAGAACTCACGTATTCTCCTCATCGATCCACCACATCTAGTTCGCCACCGTTATAGACACATTGTTTTTCCGTCCCAAAACGATTAAACGTCTTTTACGTCATTGTGGCAAGGAAAGTGTGGTTTCAACCTTGTGAAAACGATAAAACGTTTTTTACTTCAGAAAGTGTGGAAAGTGTGGTTTTCACCTTATGAGAACCACACTTTCTGTTTTGGTTTTCATCTTGTGAAAACCACACTTTCTGAAGTAAAAATTGTATACGATACTTGGCTGAAAAACGTTTTCTCGCCCTCGTGGCGTAATATACTATTTTCCGCGATCGATAACGATTTACGTTTGTGTTGAATCAGAACACATTGGAAAAAGACTGTGTACAATTAAAATATTTAAAAAAGACAATTTCGTTTCGGGTAATTAGAGGGCAAAAAAGTGTTGAATCACCTTGCATCGAATCGGGATATATCGGAAAGACATTGTGTACGAAAAGGTGTGTACAAAATCTAATAATGAAGAACTAGATGCTGCGATTCGATGATTTTGAAAATTCGGATGTGAAGAGTAGATCTCTCCGTAAATGATTTTTTCAGTCCTCATTCTAGAAAACTGCACTTTTGGCAAGCTGGTACGAAAACTGCAGTTTTCCGAAATCGTACTGAAAACTTTCGGTCAATACTCAAGAGAAAAAATGTTTCCTCCCTATTAACGATTCTTGGTACTCCACAGGCTGACGTCGATAAGGCCGTCGCTGCGGCTAAAGTTGCGTTCGCGAAAACCTCACCTTGGCGCAAATTGGATGCTTCTGCTCGTGGAGCGCTCCTCTACAAGGTATGTAATTCATTCAATATCCGTACTTCAGCTCTTCGATACGCGCAGATAGTTTTAAAAATTTTCAGCTAGTTGCTATGAAATTTTTATTTTACTTTGCGAATGTACGAACGTATGTTGTGTTACATCGATTTTCGGCTGGGCTACGAACTCATCGTAACACTTTCTCACCCCTCATTCTTTTTGCCATGATTTTGGGTTTATTATGCCAGAAGTAAATAGCATGATTCACTGGATGTAAACATTGGGCGAACAGATACAGTCATAGAACGCACTTCCCTATATATGTAGTCCTGTTGAATTGCTTCCAATAGAAGGCCGAAAAAACCCGCAGTCAAACCCGACACACCTATTTGATCTTTGGTCTTGGGTTAGCGCAGTAGCCACCAAACGCAATTACCAGTTAAATGAACGGATTCGGATAAAATGTGCTTATATTTGATCAAGAACATCTCATTTTCTTTTCTTTTCTTTCTTTCGTTAGTCGTTCTATCTTTGTTTTATGCTCACCTGTTATCTACTCTTCTGTCTCGTCTCATTTAGTTTAAGGAGGGTCTTCTGTTATCTCGAAGTGATGCCAGCGTTTTGAAATTTGTACAGCATGTTCACGAGTAATCCTCTCATCAAACTGTGGAGTTTTCATGGGGATGTCTGCACCGTTTTAAAGATATTAATTCTCAAAGTTAAGAGATTTAACACTGGGCTTATGGAAAATAGTGCATTTTCGATCGTGTAAAATAAATAGAAGGAGTGATGTCATCTTTTGGAAACGTATACCGCTTGAAACGACGTACTTTCCAGAACTACATATCCAATTTTCGAAACATTCGTCTGTACCATTTTGTTGAAATTAAAGTGATAAGTATAACTCGTGTTACACGAGTTTGCCGCCTCCGACGCAACATTGTTGCACGGCTAGCTACCTCCGTCTCACGTCTCACCGCTCTTCGGCCCCCCCTGGGCCCCACCAGAAGTAACAGAAGACCCTCCTTAAGATTTACTTACTGTATTATATTGCTTTTTATTGTTTTTGTATTTTTTCTGTACGGTTTGGTCCGTAGGGAATTAAAAATTCCAGGATCTTAATAATCATACTAATACTAATACTTATTTAACTGCTGGCATTTGTTTCATACTATTAACCCAAAAATAAAGAATACTTCGCTCTACGGCAAAAGTATGTAGCGTTTGTAGAAAAGCTAAGATAAAACCATGTTTTATAAGATGTAATGCGACGGCTCGAGACCGCAAAATCTGGAAAAATGCTTACTTTTTAAAGTATAGAATCAAACTGGAATCTCGCATTTTCTTAGAATATAAGCTTCGTTAGTTCTCTTCAGAATTGGTGCTCAAGTTTATACAACACTATTTCAAATAACCTACAACACTATTGTAGGGGACTCGCAGAAGCTTCTGCTTTTGCTATATAGCAAAATGTTCTTTGTTTTATACGTCAACAGGTATGTTCGTTGTCATAATATCAGCAGCGAAACAATCGAGATGTTCTTGAGCGTAAAAGCAGCAGCAATTTTGATCTCACTTGCAATTTTATCTGATAGGCGATAAATCCGTATTTTCTCCGATCGAAGTGAGATTACGGGTAAAAATAATTACGTAATCTCAAAGTCATCGTAAAAAATTCGGAAATAGTTTTCAGTCACCAACCGAGGAGTGACATCTTACCTTAATACATCATTCAAACTGAATTGTGAGCCAATGAAATTAGCTAGAGTAACGTTGGGACTTTATAGAACATTTTCTAAACTTGAAAACGATCGCCGAATAATAATATATTTAAAATAATTTCGTGTTAAATTAATCAAGAATAATTCTTTTAAAAACGCGGACATGAACATTTTTAAAGATTGGTTATCTCAATAATTTTGCTTTATGATAGAAATATTCATAAACATTCCCGAAAATTACTCACTATTATTTGAGTAAAAAATTAATGTATATATAGCTTTATTCGAATACTGTCGATTCCTGCATTATATCATGTTGCAAAATTTGATGTAACACTGGAATAATTGACGTTGTGATGTTGACAGTTAGCTGATCTCATCGAGCGAGATATCCAGTACATTGCAAGTTTAGAAACCCTCGATAATGGAAAGCCCCTCAGATGGTCGATGCAAGATCTCCAAGGCAGTATTCTAACGATCCGTTACTATGCAGGCTACGCAGATAAGATACACGGACGAACTATTCCTGCACGTGAGTACGACAAAGAGACCTTTGTCATGACACAAATGCATCAGAACCATATGATAATTTTTTCTAAATTTATTCTTCTCATATGTATAGTTGGAGGCAACTTGACGATGACCCGAAAGGAGCCAGTCGGAGTTGTAGGTCAAATTATTCCATGGAACTATCCCGTTCTAATGGTCGCATTGAAATGGGCTCCTGCTCTGGCAGCTGGCTGCACGCTTGTTCTTAAACCGGCAGAACTTACTCCTTTGACTGCCCTATATCTCGCTGCTCTAACCAAGGAGGCAGGATTTCCACCTGGTGTCATCAATGTGGTTACTGGCTATGGAGCAGTAGCCGGTGCAGCCGTTTCTGAACATCCCGACATCAGGAAGATTGCATTCACTGGATCTACAGCAGTAAGTAAATTTATTCGCAGGCTGAAAAAAAAATTATTGGGTTATTCCTTGGTTTGCCTTATTCATTCTATTATGTGCCTCCTCTCCCCCTTCCCATTTTCTTCTCAGAGACCCTCTACACAGAGAGAAATTTCTGTATCGTGACAACATAAAACGGTGGCAACAAAAATCGTTACGTTAGGCTGACAAATCTTTTGTTCGGCTGACAAATCCGTTTTGCTATGCTGATAAATCTTTTGTTCGGCTAACAAATCAGTTTTGCTATGCTGATAAATCTTGTGTTCGGCTGACAAATCTTTTTGCTGGGCTGACCAATCTTTTTGTTAGCCTAACAAAACGATTTTTGTTGTCACCGTTTTATGTTGTCACGACACAGAAATTTCTCTCCGTGTAGAATGATGTCCACAGTAGACCAGTTGAAGGATGTTCGACTGTTTCATACTAGTCAAATCAGTGCTAAATTTTTGTAATTGTTTCATTAAAGTTTAATGCATTAAATAACTGTAGTGGAGCGTTGATTTGTATTGAAGCATGCACACTTAACAGAGAGAAAAATAAATAGTGACGGATTTGCATAAATATTAACTCATTAACGTTACTTTCCGATGGGAAATATTGGCGTTCAGTTTTTTCTAAAAATAATCAATAATTTTTAGCCAGTTTTGATGAATGATAGCTCATTCTCTTTTTTAAAAGATGCTCTACAAATTGACCGGCTGGATATTTGATATTATTGATCCTTTAATAATTATAGCTATTTGTTTATGAAAGTATTTTGATTTTTGTTAAACCTCAGGCTATAATTATTAAACGATCAATAATATCAAATATCCAGCTAGTCACTTTGTAGAGCATCTTTTAAGAAAGAGAATGAGTCATCACTCATCAAAATTGGCTAAAAATTATAGATTATTCTTGGAAAAAACTGAACGAAAATGTATCCCATTGGAAAGTAACGTTGATTAGTTAATCTGTATGGAAATCCGGCATTATTAATCTTCCTCTGGGTTAAGTATACATGTTTCAATTCAAACTTCTATCTGCTATTATTATTTAATGCATTAAACTTTAATGAAACAATTGCAAAAATTTAGCACTAATTTGACTAGTATGAAACAATCGAACATCTTTAAAATATGCCACATTTCTTATCGTAGTGCTCATTGAGATTCAAGTAATTTCACTTATAAGAGAAGTTTACGCGGACGGAAACCTGTCAGAAATTTTTCACCACACCCTCTGGGAAGTTGAGATTTTTTTTAAATGTTTCAAAATAGGTATTTGTGACGTTTAAAAAATGCAGATATCGCAATACCTTTTTTACGAGCAAATTCAAGTTTTCATACAATCTTAAGACGCTGAGATTTGTGACCCCCGTTTTACGGTTGTGGAAGTATTGCAAATTTAGAATTTTATATTATATTACAACTGTACTGGTTTGTAAATACACTTACAGACAAAAACTATTGGAGTCGGCAAAATACTATTACAACCTGCAAGAGGGAGTAGTAACATTTTTTTTTGCATTTCGCTTCTTACGTGTCAGCGTCTCTTTTGAGTGAAAGTACTTGAATCTTGAAGAGCAACTAGATAAAGAAACATTGTATTTCTTTGAACCAGACTAGTCCGCACACTCTAAAAACCAAGCATGTTGCAAGTGTGTTGTTTCCTATCTTTTACATTGTGACGCGTTTTTACACACTTTCAAGCGTGTTAGCATTCACATGATAAATGATATCTAAAAGGAACACGCCTGTAAGTGTGTAAAAACTCGTCACAATGTAAAAGATAGGAAACAACGCACTTGCAACACGCTTAGTTTTTAGAGTGCATCCACTTATCCTAATGCACTACCGCATCTGCTTTTTTTGTTACTGAGTTTCTACTGTATGACAATACATTAAAAACTCAGAAAAACTGTCTCCCGCTGTGCAATTAGTGCGGAAACCAATGCGCGGTTAAGCGGTCGCTCATCCAAGTTACGCACTGAGAAAAAAAATCGTTACAACCAACAAAACGTGCGCTTGCGGGCAGCGAAAAAAATATTCTTTTGATCGAATGAAATATGTAATTAATCGAAGCAACAGCTGATAGAATTAAAAAATGATTCAATTACCATTGCCAAATATTTTGTCCAATCGACAAAAATATTCTTTTCGCCGCCGCAAGCGCACATTTTGTTGGTTCTAACGATTTTTTTTTCTCAGTGCGGCCGCAAGAAATGCGGCTTAACTATAGGGACCCCGAAGCGACACCTTTTTTTAAATTAAAATGTTCATCAGCATCATTAAAAAAAATATTACGTATATATATGGTTCAAATCAACATTAAAAAATAACCAATTAAGGTAAACGGCCCAGTTTCTGACATCTTTAGAACCGCGGCCCCGGTTTTCTATTAGTTACAAACTCGTTAGATTATGAAACTGAACAAAAAATCCTTTGACGTGTATATTGAGTTCTTCTGAATGAGATTCACCCGGTTTCGAAGTTCAATCATTGAAAAATAATAATTAAATTATCGTTTTAATTATGGTCGTCTACTACCCGATTTACTTGACACTGTTGATTCTTTCATATCGCAGTTTCTGACACCGGCGCGGACCCAGTTTCTGACATGTATATCGCAGTTTGTGACACCAACCAGTCCCCAGTTTCTGACATGTATATCGCAGTTTGCGACACCAACCAGTCCCCAGTTTCTGACGCTTCGACATAGGTGCAGTGTCAGAAACTGTAACATAACCTGAATTAGGTGATGCACTTACTGAATCCGAGAATTCATTGGAAGAGCTAACCTTTCGATAAATTTTTACATATCAGATCTATAGTGTGGTTTATTCTGAAAGTATTCATATCACTTTTATAGTATTTAATACTTAAGGGTATAAATCCGAAATCCCGCATGTGCTTGAGTTAGTGTCTTCCGACTACGAATGTCGCTCAGAAGTCACTGAAATGTCAATCACAACTCTCGCTATTAAATTTCGATATAAAATATTGTATAAAAACATTGATATCTCGGCAATATTCGGCCGTAAGAAACGCTCTTAAATTTTCCTGTAATTTTTTAAATATTTGGCGAGAACTTTATTTACGACAGATGTAAATGTACCGTCGGTGTCAGAAAGTGCGGCATGCCAGGAACTGGGCCGTTTACCTTAATCTAATTTTTTTCTCTGCATTTTGCATAGCTTAATATTTTGCAGCTGCACTAATTTGATAACTAACGCAGTATTTCGTATGTCTTCGCACTTATCTCAGGTGGGTCATAAAATTTTGGAGGTCGCTGGCAAGACAAATTTGAAACGAGTCACTCTGGAACTAGGTGGCAAGAGTCCTCTAGTTATATTCGACGACGTAGACGGTTAGTATGGTCCGGAGCTCATTAATAAACACACGTGAATTCAACCATTATAATCATGCAAATACGATCTATATTTAGACCAACTGTAACGTACTTTGTATATTGGACGAGACTCGTTCCTTCTACCGTGAAAATTCAAAACAATTATTAAGTAACAATTTCCTGAGTTGAAAATCTGTACCGCTACATTCGGCACTAATCAGGTCCTTCTATGGCCCTGTCAAGTGCCATATCTGCCTTAGCAGGGCCTTAGCCGTGTCGGATTCGCGCCAGATGTATCGGTACAATTTTTCTACTGAGGTTCTTGTAAGGAAAATATTGGATGTTTGTTGAAATAGATTTATTGAAATAATTCTTTAGTGTTCCAAGCTGCACTACTGGCTCATCATTCGATTTTCACCAACGCCGGCCAGATTTGCATCGCCGCGTCTCGCGTCTTCGTACATTCAAAAATATACGATGAGTTTGTAAAAGTCTCTAAAGAGCTGGCCTTGAAGAGAACCGTTGGTGATCCATTTGATGAGAAAACGGATCAAGGACCTCAAATTTGCAAACAAGGGTTGGACAAAATTCTTGGCTTGATAAAATCTGGCAAAGAGGAAGGTGCGGTACTCGAGGTTGGCGGAGAACGGGAGGGGACCGTTGGTTATTTCGTCAAGGTAGTGTTCATATTTATGTTGTTAAAATTATTTTTTAATTATTTATTTTGAATCATTAACTTTAGCTACTTTGAGATATCTCTTATTGAGTTGTCCTACAAACAGATTAGGATTAATATCAATTTCTTTTATAAAACTTGACTGGAGTCTATACAAAAATGTGATCGAATTTTCGATGTCATCCTGGCGATTTAAATTTGAATTGCAAAGCTAATATACTTTTTCTCCCAAATTCAAGCCCACTATATTCACGAACGTCGGGGACAACATGAGGATCGCGAAAGAAGAGATATTTGGACCTGTGCAGTCGATCTTCAAGTTCGACACGATGGAGGAAGTGATCGCTCGCGCTAATGACACAACATACGGATTGGCTGCAGGTGTCCTTACTACCGATCTGAATAAGGCCGTTCAATTCTCTGAAGGGATTGAGGCTGGCATCGTCTGGTAATACCCGGCAAATTATCATTAACTAAATCTCATCATCAATATTGGAATATTTTTGTTTATTGATTAAATTATTTCAGGGTCAACGACTGGGCTGCTATCACCCCACAATCACCATTTGGCGGATACAAGAATTCTGGTATTGGCCGCGAAAAGTAAGTTCAATCTGAACTAAAGTTAACTCCAATATTAACGAAAAATTCAGTATTTAAAAACCCACTCTAATGTTTCAGCGGATACGAATCCATAGAGAACTACCTCGAGACCAAGACAATTTCCATCAAAATCGCGCCAGTTAATTAACATGTAAATATTGTGATTTTTTTTATTGGGAGATTATATTTTTCTATTTCTATACTGTTTTTGCCATATTAATAAACTTGAATTAAATTTTCGACTTTTTTTATTACCTTATAATTCCTGAATATAAATGCGAAAGTACTCTATTAGTTAGTTAGTTAGTTAGTTAAGTGTGTTTATTTAGCCTGTGGCTACTTTTGATTGTACATGTATATTTGGGACGTCTGTCCATACATTACTTTACATTTCTTACATCTATATCACGAACGATTTCTTTACATCTATATATGATTACTAGCAAACTTATTCTTACAATACATATCACACATTTTAAATATTATTGCTCTTACTACCCACTACGCAGTTCCTCCTAGACAAATTTTCTGTCTATACTCTACAATTCAACTCTCCCTTTTATATGCGCCCTTAATTTCATTTTAAATATTGTTAAATTTCTCGCTTCTCTTATTTCTTGAGGCAACTCATTAAAAAACTTAAAACCTACGTACGTTAATGATGTTTGTGCCCTAAAGGTCTTCATTCTACCAACTGCTAAATTATCTCGATTTCTTGTATTATATCTACGTGTCTTGTTGACGTTGTTTATCAGTTCACACAAGTACTGTCGTGTCAATCCGTTTTTCATCTTATACACTAATATACATGTGTTATACCTCATCCTTTGTTTCACACTCATAAATCCCAGTACCTCTAACATTGATGTCACAGGCGTGCGTCTTATGTACACTTAGTATGGATCTCATTGCGCGGTTTTGAATTCTTTGTAACTTATTTATATTTTCATCACTTAAATTGAGCATCACCGTACTGCAGTAGTCGAAGTGTGGGCCTATAATTGATTTATATATTGTTACCCTAGTGTTGTACGTTTTTATTGGCTCCCCGAAGGGTTGCACGATTTTTTTTTTAGCAACGTTATCTCCTTGGTACAACTTTTCTACAATCTTTCTACTTATCTTCTAACCAGTCTTTTTACCTCTCGCTTCACTTTCTTCACACGTTCCTCCATGCCTCTTTTCATTCTCACATTCTTATTCTTTATTATTTTTATTCTTATTATTGTTACCCCAGTGTACATACTTATATCTTTTTTAAAGCGATTTAAAAACGCAACTTTCTTGCCGATCTTTTTTGCCATGTACTAGACATGGCTTCCGAACAACAAATTTTCGTCAATCATAACTACGTATTTAGTTTCAGTCACTTCTGTTATCACCTCATTTCCTATTCTTATTGTGCATTTACCTTTAACATTTAGCTTCCTTGGGTCATGAATGAGGACGAACAATGTTTTTGTAACATTTATTTTTAATGAATTATGATTCAACCAATCTAGAAGTTTTTTCAGTCCATTGTTTAATTTAGTCTCTATATATTCTAAGTCGTCACTGCTTACGTACATCATCATGTCATCTGCAAAAAGTTTACTTCTACACCCGATTTCTCTTCATTTTTCAACTACATTATTTATGTACATAATGAACAGTATTGATTCTAATTTTGACCCCTGGGAAACACCGTATCTGACTAGAATTTTTTCTGATATCTCTTTATCATATTTTACTTGTTGACTTCTGTTTTCCAGATATGACCTGAACCATTGTAATACTTGACCATCTATTCCATATTGTCTTAATTTAATTATAAGTAAGGCCTTATCTATTGTTCCAAATGCTCTCTTGAAGTCAATAAACACTACTCCTATGATTTTACGTTCATCCATTTTCATTCTCCATTCAATCAAAGTATCTTGCAGAGCAGTTTCACGCGAGTGGGCTTTCCTGAAATCGGATTGTTCCTCTATTAATATTTTATTGGTTTCGATATATTCAATTAGTTGGTCTTTGACCACTTGCTCAAGAATCGTTTCGTATATGGGTAACGTGTTTATTGGTCTATGATCCTCGGCCTTTTTACTTCCCGAAACTTTCTGAATACGTATCACTATTGAATTTTTCCAATCATCTGGCACTTTGCCGTACCGCGGTGATTTATTAATAATAGTTAAAATTATGTTATTATCGATATTCCATACTAGTTTTAATATTTCTGCTGTTATTCCATCCTTGGATCCCTTTTTGTTGTCCAGACCATGTAGAATGATTTCGAGTTTCTCTGGACGTATCTCATCAAAGTTATGAAATTTTATATTAGTTTGTTCATTCAACCATATTATGGGTGTGTTTTGTAAGCTTCTATTGTTCTTCATTACCATCCCTAAGTCTTTTACTATTTCCTTCAACGCTTTCTACAAAAAATAAGTTAAGTTCGTTCGCAATATCTTTAGGTTCTGCGTATATAACTCCGTTAAACTCTATATTGCTTTCGGTGCTGCGTTATTTTTTTATCTCCAATTATTTCCTTTAATGTCTTCCGCATTTTCTGAGAATTCAATTTCTGTTTGTCAATATTGTTTGTATAATACTCTTTCTTACATTCACGAATCGTAGCTACTACTTTATTTCTACATTTTCGATATTCTTCCCAATCACTCGCTTCTAATCTCTACCGCAGTTTTATATCTCCTATCTCTATCTCCACTTTTTTCTATTACTGTATCTCCAATCCACGGCTTGTGTAACTATTTTATCGGTATGACTTTTTCTTCTATTGGTATAATTTCATCCATTGGATCTATTATACTTTGTATTGTATTATTGGGTATTGTATTGACATCTTGTTCAATACCCTCAATTATTTGCATCTTGTCTTTATTGCATCGTTTGAACTTTTCTTTATCAAGATTTTTAAAGTCTCTTTTATGTACATCTATTTTGTCATTTATATTTCCTACATGGAAAAAAAAGATTAGTTGCCATAACCAAGAAATGAGTTGACACAACCAATCGATTATTCTATTTCCCTAGCAACTCAAATGGTAATACCAACGGTTCGAATGATAATACTGACGATTCGAATGGTAGTCCCAACTATTCGAGTGGTAGTCCCAACGATTGGATTAGTTAACCTAACTAATCCAATCGAGAACTAATCGTGAATAATTGAGGTTACTATTCGATATAGTTGAGACAACTAATTTTTTAGACATTGTGTACAGCAAATCGAAAACGTAGTTGCCACAACGAAACTTTTTTTTCCGTGTATATCTTTGTTCGTAGTCAACTTAATTATGTAATGGTCAGTTATTTTTGGCGTAATTAATACCTTTGTCTCTACATAAAAATTTGAAAATACTAAATCAATCAATTACTGTTTGTGATAATTTAGTTATCCTAGTCGGCGTTTGTACATATTGCTTTAATCCAATGGTTGCCATATTTTTCAATTGACTTTTTGAGTAGTAGCTTTCTTTACGTATATCTAAATTAAAGTCCCCTAATATTATTAAGTGTCCTATATCTATATTATTGGTTTCTTCCGTATGCCTTCTTCAGGCTTTTACGTTTCCCCTCTCCCCTTTTTCCCCGTTCCTTCATAGAGACCCCTCTAGAGTGTTGTCCGCAGTCACCCATCCTAATGCACTACTGTATCGCATTTGCACGAGGGCACAGGGAAACTGCGGAAAACCTGGCCGATACAGTCGGCTTTATTTTTACTGAGTTTCTACTGTATGAGAATACATTAGAAACTCAGAAAAACTGCCTCCCGCTCAGCAGTTGGCGCGCAAACCAGTGCAAGGCTAAGCGGTCACCCATCCAAGTTATGACCGCAAATAATGCTGCTTAACTCTGGGGACCGCCGAAGCCACACACCGACCGCGCGTCCACTGCTGTCGGTCCGTCCTATATTTATAATTTCTTCGCATTCTTTAATAATTATATCGATGAATTCTTTATGTCTCGCGTTTGGTGAATGGTATACATTGCAGATAACAGTACTTGGCGTCGAGTCGCCACCGCGACTCTTGATTGGCATGTTCTCCCCTAAGTTTAATTCTGTTCATCCATACATTTTTCCTTATTTCTCTTGAATTTAATACCTTATAATCTATTCCTTTTTTGATGTATGTTAATACACTCCCTGTCCTGTTACTTGTTGAGTTCGTTCTCACCATTTCATAATTTTTATTAATGTCTAACTTGAATTCTCCTATATCAATTGTTACATGCGTTACATAGTATCTTCGGTTTTTCTTTACTCGCAAGTACCTGTATTTGATCCTTGTTGTTAATGAATCCTTAAGCATTCAAGAACAGTATAAATGTTTCGCTGTTTAAAGTTTCTTGTAATTGCTATTCACTACACTGTAACGGAACGATATACCCTCAACGACAAAATCGTCCTTGACAGCTCGCGCTGCCGTAGAGGATCGAGCTAAGTCCCGAGGAACTCGCGACTCATGCTCGTGACGTAGACGAAAAGATCGTAACGGACTCCCGAAATCTAGTAGCTGGTGGTGGGGACAATCGTATATAAGCCGGCCTCTTTTCACCACATTATCTCATTACCTATCCTACCTTCCAAACCCTAGGATCTCTGGTAATAAACGTCCGACTTTTTGCTTGGCTCGAAATTGCTTCGACACTCGCAAAATTTCCTTGAGCACAGCCCAGCTCGTCCGTTTGGCTCGATTTTGCATCGACACTTACGGTGAATCTTCCTTGCACACAGCCCAGCTCCCTTAGATCTACAAAATCTATTGCATCTACTTTCTTTTCTATCTTTAATTTTAAGTAATTCCTATTTTACCTATGTGGCTTGATATTGCATCAACACGCACACCCAAAAACACATAAAATAAACTACTTGGCTCGATATTGCATCGACACTCGTAGATCCATCTTTTCCTTGCATATTCATAAACAAAAACATACCTGAATTTACATGTGTGACTTGATATTGCATTAACACTTGATATTGCATCATCGGATTGTCGGAGATAATCCGATATTATAATTAATATTCGAACACCACGTATTTCGCCTGGTTGGGACTTCGCGCCGAGCTAGGAGAAAGAAAAGGTAAACACGCCCGACTCCCGTATATGCCCGCTTGGATTGGTATCGCACCAACACTCGCCCTCGTCTCGCAATACCACGACACTATACGAGTCTCTGGCTTGGCCAAGCTCTACTTACCATAACACACGTACTTTGGCATACGCGTGATATACGCCCGGTACAATTGTCGTATCCGTAGTAAAGGGTGGAGATAAATCTCTCATTACCTATTGTAAACTCATTAAATATCCGCGATTCGATAATTGCTCGGGCACTCGGCTATTGCGTAACTATCACTTCTTACGATAGTCTCGGCCCATCCAGCTACCCCGATTACCTAGGATTAGTGTTTTTGCGTCTCTGAGACCCGACTCCGAGTTAATCTCTTCTGAGAAACATTTAAAGGGAAATATAATATTTGAAAATTCAAGAATTAAGAATTTTACTCTTGCAATTTTCGATTTTAGTTGCCTTCTTATCGCTCATCGTTCCTGCAATGCAATAAATAAGTGCACTTCCTTTAATCCTTTAGCGCAATTAGAGTATGAACTCGCCTTTATGAGAGCTGGTAAGATAGTGAAGCAAGTCTTTATCAATTCTTTGAGCACAGACGCTTACTTGCTTGATTGAGAATCCCTCACTCACATAATAGTTCAAGTTCTTTGCTTTTATTATTATCATAATCCCTTTTCTCACGATTATCCGCGCTACGCGACACTTGAAGCAAACCTCTTGTTTATTAGATCGCTCAGCATCAACACGGACTTATTATTCGGATATCGACCTCGGATATATGAGCAATTTCTCATGGAACTTGAAAAATGCGAAAAATAAAAATTTTGAAAAAAATTCGAGGCAGATCCACGGGATTTTTTTTGCTAACTCCAAGGTATCATACCTACTCGATCAAATGTATGCTATCGTGAAAAAATGGTAGCACAGCATGAAAAAAAAATAAAATAAAAAATAAAAAAAGATTGAGTTAAAAATTACTAATAAAATCCACTATTTTTCAAATAGACCGCTTTTATTTACCTTAAAATTGTGACGTTTATTAGTTATAGTAGCACAGTATGGGTAATATAATTCGCTAAATTATATTACATTAAAAATATAATTTTTAGAGGGAGATCCATATTGAGAAATTAAATGTAATGTCACATGGTAATAATAATAATAATGACAATGGAAGGGAAGAAAAAATAGGTACTAAAGATTAGTTATAGCATAGAGTCTCTATTAGAGCGTTCCATAGGGATCACTCATTTAAAAAAAAAATTACGTTTTAAAAAAAGAATTGAAAAAAAAATGTTAGTAAAGAAAACATTTTTTTATATGCTCACAATCTCATTGTTAAATTTGACCTCCATCTGATCAAAGTTATTATATTGAAAATTACAAAAAAAAGTTCCTAAGAATATTTTCATCATACATGTGTTTAATAGCGAATTTATTAATATTTTAATAGAAATGAAATATTGATAATAAAATATTATTAATATTTGCTTATTTTTATATATAATACTTATTTATTAATATTAATAATATTAATAATAAAATATTATTAATATTTGCAAACCATCTGATGTAATCGATATTAAAGAAGGCAATTTTTTAGCGCTTCTTCATATTCACACAATGTTATTTAAGCCTTTAAAGTAATTTTCCAAAGTCGAAACGGATTAGTGGATGGTAAGGACACGGAATTACGGAAAATAAATTAGTTTTTACATGAAAAAAAGAGATTAAAATGCTAGCACCACACTATAAGTTTGCTCACACAGAAATATAGGCTCCACGGAATAGTTTTTGCGTCGGATGGTAAGGACATAATATTAAATCTTACCCAAACGGACTTTCTTAACGGACCATCGCCCTTGAGGTATAAAAATCAACAAGCGAGTGAATTTCGTAATGTCTACTTTCGTTCAGATTAGGTGAAACCGAAAAAATTATTTTCTTTACTCGTGCATGTAAAATCCTCGTTTGCCCACCGTTTACAGACATGCAAAATGGCCAGTTGACGCACTAGTGCGCAAAACAAATTTTGCGCACTGGCTCCCTCATTTTGCACACTGTTCCCTGGATTTTGCTCAATGCTTGAAGTTGCAGCTCATTTTGCATGTCTGTAAACGTCGGACAAACTCGGATTTTGCATTGCACTCGTAAAGAAAAATATGGTTCGATACACGAGGCCAAAGGATCGTTCTGCGTACTGCTCGTGTGAAGACAGTATGAAGCCTCGGCGAAGCCGAGGCTTCGTGCGATTGACGATTTATTTAATCATTAATCAATAAATATTTGTGTCAGGGACCCGAACCGTAAGGACATTTCAGTCACTTTTACCAAAATAACTCGTATATTCTCGAAATTTTGACTTCACCAACTAGGTGCCTCTGTTCCAAGAGATCAACATCTAAATGTTGAGACAGGAGAATTTATATTGACAACTTTCCTCGGCATCATACGCCAGATTTGCACCTCGAGAGCTAACCGCGAAATAGAATTAGAATTGGATAGCGCATATTATATAAGAACCTATGATTCTGCGATTATTGTTAATAGTAACTGGAATAATTGTCAAACATTATAACATTTTGAATCGTCAATGTCTCGGTTGAAATGAGCGAAACATCGACACACAAAATCATTCAACGGAGACAATAGAAGGGAACGGCGCACGCGTCAACTTATTAATTTTCCTACGAGCCGGCCGAAGGGACGTATCGAGCGAGATCCACGACACTTCACGTTTCGTCACGAGAGCGGAAGGAAGTCAGCGCTCGAGGTTAAAGGGCATAATTCCTAGGCTTATTGTAGCACCTCTAAGTAAAACTCCACTTTGACGAAATAGTCAAAGTAGTGTTATAATAGACAAATAGACAAAAGTACTGGTGGTAATTGTGCACTAAAGATAGAAAGGATTGAGGAAATTTAACAAGAGACAAGGAGACGAAATTGTTGTCAAATAATGAATAAATTCAGATTGGATAAGATTCCGTGAGTACCATTATTTATATTTCATGCTTCCGAACGGATCTCGATTCTGATTCTGTACTTTACTTCCTTGGGTCTTTCTATTACCCTCCCTGTGGATGTCCGTCTCTGTAAGAGCTAGCTGTCAAGGCAAGT
The DNA here is from genome assembly GCA_963970395.1 of Ephialtes manifestator. Classification (NCBI taxonomy): domain Eukaryota; kingdom Metazoa; phylum Arthropoda; class Insecta; order Hymenoptera; family Ichneumonidae; genus Ephialtes; species Ephialtes manifestator. Next base: position 19,037,834 of record OZ019970.1, on the reverse strand, counting down.
TATTAGATCTTGAAAACTAATTGGCGCCCTAAATAATATAATTAGACAAAGAGAATATAGATCCTCGGCAGCCATTGACCCAGGCCGCGCCGAGTGTTAGCTTTATTTAGATAAAATATTACGAAATAAAATAAAGCTGTCTCAATGTTAACACCAAAAACATGTAATAATTTATCGTTGATGTACCGTTAAAAGCAGAGGGACATGCTTTTTCAAGTTTCATGTGGAATTGCTCATATTTCTCTTTCGATGATGAGAGTGAAGCTCTTTTGAATACTTCTCTGAGGAAAGTTATATCGAAATTATAAATAATTCACCCTCTAAAGTTGGTTGTGCGTCCAACGGTAATAGCACGCCGTGTAAATTCCTCGCTTATGAGCATTGTGCTCCTCGTAGTATCGCCAGCTCATTACGTAAACATTAGAGTCATTATTTTTTTATAAACGGGTCTTCCCGCAACAACATCAAATTTTATTATAATACATTGTCTAGTAACATCTCAAATTAAACCGATGATGAGAACTTCACTTCGCGCTGATGCCAAGTTGAAATTCTGAGGTTTTTATTTCATCTCTTAAAGTAAACTTCACTCGGGTCCAGTACATGAACTCATATTGAGGATTAAGAAATGCAACTTCCTATAACTTCTTTTCAACAATAATTATTTCTTCAATAATTTTTGAAAAATTGCATTTTGTTACAATACTGTACGCTTCTTGCTGCTTTTTCTAGAATTTGCATATATATTGGACATCTGTGATTTGTGGCTATATGGTCGGTATCCGTTTCTTTTACATTATACTTTTTGTGCATCCGCACACAGTTAACACACTTGATATTCTCACTCTTACAATCCTTTTCGTTATGGTTCCCTGCACTCTTTCTACAGCTTATTTTGTTTTCATAATTTTTGGCCATGTGATTATAACTACAACATTTGTAGCATCTCAGTACCCTGATGTAATCGTAGATCTTGCATCTTTGGTATCCTGTGTTTATTCGAAGAGTACTGACAGAAAAATGCAAAAGCTCCAAGCGTTTTATTCCGTATTGTTTGGGGATTATGAAGTTATAGCACTGGCCATATTTACATTTTATGAGCTTAGACTGCATGGAATTTGGATTAAAAATTTACTGCGTTGCTGTTGAAATACGGCTTAAGTGCTCTAAAATGATATGCATGCTATTTAAATCTTTGTTAAGTACACAACACAATAACACAATAAATAAGTATTTCATGTGTATCTTATTCAGATGTTACGATTCGCACCTTTAAACGCTGTCTGCTTTACCATCTGAGTAGCGAAGATTCCTTTCGCAGAGGTTTCAACACACAGAGAGCGCACAACCGTTCTGATATCAATTCTCATTCCTCGTCAATCATCGAGATTAAACTAGACATTTTGGTAAACATGCGGGGACCAACCGAGAGATAAGTAATGCCGTTGTAATTATGTACGAAGATTAGTCTGCAACAACTGTATCAGACCTATCTACGAGCTCGTTGAATGTCGGGTGATCCCCTCTTCTACCATCTTGTAGTTCCAATCCACATATAAAAAGGAGACTTATTTGCAACGGCTTCTATCTGTCGTAGCCGACACTAGACCCAAGACGTTAAATTTTCCGCTGCGAAAATACTCAAAGCAAAGACATGGCGAATCCAAAACCGACTATCAAGTACACCAAGGTATGATTTGCAAATCTCTGCACGGAATACTATTTTTTAATACTATAAGTACTTAAATTTTGAGGCTAATTTTCAAAAATGTTCTTCTACGTTCTGTCAAATGGGAATCGCATTTTATAAAAATTATTTTTATCCATTTTAAATCTTCTCATAAATCAATCCATAAGTATCGGGTTTGAAGCGTTTTATAGTGGAGTTACACCGGCGATAAAGTAACTTCGCAAAGAGTGATTCAGCTGCATAGAATCTGTATTTTTACGAGGTCTAACATTGAAATCTGATTTAATAAGTATAAAATCATTCTTAAATTGAAAAAGCAAAAACATCGAACCTGTCTTTTTAAAAGGCTACTAAATACTACAATAATCTTTACGGAATTTATCGTCATGAGGATGTATTACGTATGAATTCCCATCTGAAAGATTGATTTGATTAGACTAAAGTACACTGTTAGAAATATTTTGAAAATTAATATATATATTGGAAGTTCTTTTGCAGATACAGTATATTAAATTTAATTTAATTTAATATACAGATATGTTGAAAACTTCCAATAATTATATTATAAACACAACTTTTATGAAGTGATTAGTATACTGTATATTAATTTTCATACAAAAATTTCTAACAGTGTAATGTGCAACGAAAAGAAATTTTTAAATGCAACCTCAAACGTACTAAAAACGTTGATTTTGAATAATAATAATAATGCCGATAGGTCATTTAAAATTTCGTTTAAAATGAAACGTGTGAAGAAAATGAATATTCTCAAATTTGGTGTCTGTTTTATCATGAGAAACGGTTATAGTGCCGCGAATTTTGAATTCATTTTCTTACATGAGTTCCATATTACACAAGAAAAATTTCATTTAAAAAGTATGTACTCAAAAAAATTTGCAAAGTACAAAATATAAATTAAAAAATCTGGAACTTCGGTGAACTTTTGTTGGAAGTAATTTATTAATTATTGTCATTGTTATTGAAAATAATCGTTTTCGTTATATCCACCCATTGGGCACCACAGTCTTCCCATATAACAATACAACGTCTAAAAGACGTCATAGTCGTAAAAGTGTGTCTTAAGGATGTCTTTACTGCGTCGTAAGACGTTTGTGCTATGTGGACAATGTCAGTGATTTTTTCAAGATTTCCGTCGTATTGCGAAATGTACTGCCCGTGTTGAAAATTAGACCCTCTTCAAAACCTAAAATGTAGCAGTCCCGCGGGGTAAACGGAGGTTGTTTCATTCCTTTGACACTCGTTAAAACCTCCGAAAATAGCAGATATTACCCGAATGGAGTAATATCTGCGACGAAGTCTACTGTAGACTGAAATTCTTATGTTCGGACCTCCAATTAGGTTGTACAGAGTGAGATGAGGTTCTTAGACCCTTGTATAAACCTCCAAAACCCATTTTAATTCAACGAAGGGCGTTGGAAGGGTTTAAATTTTAACTCGGGTAAAAATATCCGTAGCATTTCGTTTTCCTCCCTTCTGAATGATTATATTTCAAATCCGCGATGATTAATTAAAGAAAAAAAATCAATCACATTTAAAACAATATTCTATACCGACTGAGCGGCTATGAATATAAGAAATCGTAATTGGAAAATCGAGATAAATTAAGAGAAAACGGCAGAAACGGGTAGCCGATCGGGTTCATTATACACTCATTTTATTAGAAAGTCGTTGTTGTATTTCTATGCGAACTAGTGAATCTGAGACTACCACATAATTTCGTAATAGTAACCGGTTCGAATTGATCTATTTCAAGAATATAATAAATGTCGTATACATTTATATACGCATGTAAACTATATATTCCTCTATTCCCGCACAATATACAACCTGATTTTCTGCGATTTACCTCAATGTTAAATTGCAGCTTTTCATAAACAATGAATTTGTGGATGCTGTGAGTGGAAAAACGTTTCCCACTGTAAATCCAGTGAACGAAGCGGTTATTGCCCAAATATCGGAAGGAGATAAGGTATGCTCGGCGTTATCATGAGTGTTTATGTTAAAACCCATGGTATCAACCTTACTGACCTTTTTTTAAATGACGCAAGGCTGATGTCGACAAGGCAGTGGCTGCCGCCAAACGCGCGTTCGCGAGAGGGTCAGAATGGCGGAAATTAGATGCTTCTGCACGGGGTGCTCTCATGTATAAGGTAAAAAAGAATATTTTCAATAGAAATTGCAGTGTAATTAAATTATTTGTTTAAATACTAAGCGTCAACAAGTTACAATGTCTGTTAATATCCTGGTGAAAAAATGTATGTGAAAATTTCTCTCTTAAAATTTCCCCTAAAATTGCTCTCTTAAAATTTCTCTCCTAAAATTCCTCTCTGAATTTCTAACAGTTTTCGCATTTTTCACAGATATTTAGCAAATATCAGAAAAGTTCAGAGACAAATTTCGAAAAGTCACTGAAAGGGTCAAGTTAGAGTTTTTCAGACAAATTGTCAGAGAAATATTTTCACCAGGGTACGACAACCAGAAATTTTGCATCTCGATATTTAATCTGGACATTCTTTTTGTAAATAGTTGGCGGATCTTATCCAAAGAGACCAGGACTACATCGCTAGCATTGAGACGCTCGACAATGGCAAGACTTTTGCGAGCTCTATCGGAGACATTGAAGCCAGTATCGACGTTTTGCGTTACTATGCCGGCTACAGCGATAAAATCCACGGCAACACAATTCCCTCTGGTATTATTGGAAATTCATTATTATAACAATGTAATATACATTGTTATTACGTACTTATCGATTGATTCGCGTGGGGTTCAAGCGTATGAGATTGAACAATGTATCATTTTGTATGCGAATGAAAATTTGTTTATCTACCCCTCAGACAATATAGAAAATCACACCCAGCAGTGCTTTAAATTTCGAAAGACATAACAACTGGCAGAAATGCTGATAAACTGCGATAAAAATGACGGCCTATAAATGACTATGGCGATAAATGATTAAACTTCTGTCACTCAAAGACTCTTATCCTCTTAAAGGAAATGTTTGGGTGCCGACAATTCCTTGTCGACAACAAGATTTAGCCGAGGCCAACGCAGAAAAGGCTTTCGAATAAAATAAAATTTAAGCATCTGGCGATTCCAATTATTCATGACCGATAAATTAACTTTTTTTTTAAATGACAACCTCATCTGTATAGGATTACGCTGAATCTTTTTACTTAATAACATTAATGAATATTCAGTCTGGTAACATGTTCCTTTTTGCTGAATTTTAACACAATTTGAAATTTCGCATTTATAGATGGAGGAAATTTCACGGTGACGAGAAAGGAACCTGTTGGCGTGGTAGGACAAATCATACCATGGAATTACCCCGTGATGATGCTTGCCTGGAAATGGGGACCCGCATTGGCTACTGGATGTACTATTGTACTCAAACCAGCCGAACAAACACCACTCAGTGCCCTGTATATTGCAGCTTTGGCCAAAGAAGCAGGTTTTCCACCAGGTGTCATCAATGTAATCCCAGGATATGGACCCACAGCAGGTGCAGCTCTTGCTGTGCATCCCGACGTTCGCAAAATCGCGTTTACTGGATCTACTGATGTAATTAATTAATTACGAAACGAAGCAAATCCTATCTTTTTGAAACTTTGATCGTTACTCTAACGGATCCGAGCAACCGTCATTTTGTAGTTTCTTTACGGTTATATACAAGTAATCGTCATTACACAGAGAGAAATCATCCGTCATTTTGTAGTTTCTTTACGGTCATATACAAGTAACCGTCATTACACAGAGAGAAATTTCTGCGTTGCGACAACATAAAACGAGGACAACAAAAATCGTTACGTTAGGCTGGCAAATCTTTTTTTCAGCTGACAAATCTTTTTGCTGGGCTGAGCAATTTTTTTTGTAAGCCTAACGTAACGATTTTTGTTGTCCTCGTTTTATGTTGTCACAACACAGGTATTTCTCTCCGTGTGCGAGGTTCATTTCCAGTTGCTTTACCGTAACACAACCATAATGTAACCGACAAAGCGACCGTTGTATTCGAACAAAAAAGTACTTGATTGCAACTGCAAATCTACCAATGTTTTAACCAAAAAGAAACCTCAAAGTAACGCAGAAGTAACCGACAGTTTTTTCAAAGTTGTTTTTCGGTTATTTGAAATTTCTTCGAGAAACCGAATAGTAACCCAGAACGGACCTTTGGGTTCATTTCGAGTCACTTTACGGTTACCCGACGGTCCCTAGGTTGCTTCTGCGTTATTATGGAGTTATTTTTTGTTCCATAACGACCGGTTATTTTTCGGTTCGTAAGATCCGCTAGGGTACTCACTTTAATATAATTCTTCATTTATTTATAACGGCCCAGCACAAGTCTAAACATCTTATTTTGGGTGAAATTTTGTGAAATTTCAAGAAAAATTTATTCATCTTAATTCTTAAAAGTGTTCTAAGCTAAATTTAACTTTAGGTCGGTCACAAAATTATGGAAGCTTCAGCAAAGAGTAATCTGAAGCGCGTAAGTTTGGAACTCGGCGGCAAGAGTCCCGTCGTTATTTTCGATGATGCAAATGGTGAGTTTGAATTTTCACAAACCTTTCAAAATCATCTGAATGTCGTTAGCTTAATTATCGTTGACTCTTGCAGTGGTCGAAGCGGCTAGCATTGCTCATGACGCTCTGTTCGGCAATCATGGCCAAAGTTGTTGCGCCGGATCACGCACATTCGTTCACTCAAAGATCTACGATGCATTCGTCAAGGAGGCTACGAGATTGGCTGTTGAGAAGAAAGTTGGAGATCCATTCAAACCTGAAACAGAACAGGGACCGCAAATTGATAAAGCCATGTTTGACAAAGTGATCGGTCTCATTGAGTCTGGCAAACAGGAAGGAGCAGTGGTAGAAACAGGTGGAAAACGAGAGGGCAATGTCGGATTCTTCATCCAGGTAAATATTCAAGGAATCAAATAGATTAGAGCTCTTAACACTAGTCAATTCAATACTAAGTATTTTTTAATAATTTTTATTCAATTTTTTTCAAATTGAGTATGTAAATATCTAATAATATGAACCATTTACAATAATTGTAACCATTTTTTTATGAAGCAATTTTTTTCATTGGTAATCATTATAATGTAATTTTTAAATGATCAACAAGGTGAAACATTCAGACGGTTAATTTCTAGTTTTTTAATTAAATAAAGGCCGTCTTGCTTCAAAACGAATAAGAATCACAGATTAATTATGGAAAAAAAGTCAAAGATTCAACTGCAAAACCATATTACTTAAATTATTTATTTTTTTATCGACTCTTGGCGGTCTGTTTTTTTCTGATGGAATTTTGCGAAGTACTTCTCGGGTCTGAGACCGTGATCGCTAGATTCAAAGCGCGCGAAACTGAAGCCTAATTCAAATTTCACTCATACGAATCTCTTACAAATATCGACTGTAGCTGCTTAATAAATTAAATCAATTCATCAAGCAGCCACAATCGACGAAATGTATCTCAAACAAATTGTGAAAAAATTCCGCCACGACCCGAGAAGTGCTTCGCAAAATTCCATCTGAAAAAAATAGACCGCCAAGAGTCGATAAAAAAATTAATAATAACAATATTCGGTCACGCCTATAACATACTAAGGTATATTACTTAAAGTTATAAATCATTTAATAATTACATATTTATATGTAATCGGTTTTTTGTGTGTTACATACACAACCTTTTCATTAAATTTGTTGTAAATGTAATCATATCTTTACTCTTTTTTTCATCTAGCCAACTGTATTTTCCAATGTCACTGATAACATGAGAATCGCAAAAGAAGAAATCTTTGGGCCGGTCCAATCGATCCTTAAGTTTGAAACTTTTGATGAGGTCGTTGAGAGAGCAAACAACAGTGCTTATGGATTGGCTGCTGCTGTTATTACCAATGATATCAACAAAGCTCTGGAATTCACACAGGCAGCAGAGGCTGGCAGTGTCTGGTAAGTTGTTAATTCTATTCTCTACAATTGTAGATAATAACAAAAGATTTCATATCATTTATGTGTATGTTTCTATATTTATTTGATTTTATAATTAAATGGATATTCTAAATATAAAGATTACTTGAAATATTAAAGTACTAACATAATATGTTGTGTTAATTGTTACAGGGTGAACTGTTATGATGCTATTGGTCCCCAAACACCATTTGGTGGATATAAGAAATCTGGACTTGGGCGTGAACTGTAAGTAATACAACACAAGTGTCAATTATGATCATCAATATAATAAGAACATATCTATAATGATGGTTTTTTTCAGTGGGGAGGATGGCTTGCAAAACTACCTGGAGACCAAAACTGTTTCCATCAAAATTTCAGCACGCAACTAATTCTGTGATTTTCAAGATGTCAATGACAAAACTCATTAACCATTACATATAAATATGATATATAACATATGCCAATAACTCGCAATGGCATCAAAAGATGTACTATATTTTCAGAGTAAACAAGTTTTTGCATTCTAACATATTTGAGTCTAAGTAATCTGAATCTCGATACTAAATATAATACGTTTATATCTATCAGACGAAAGGTGGGAATGGCATGAAGAAAAATATCTTGAATGAACAATGCATTAGAGTTTGAATCAGGAGTATGACAAAGTACACTGAGAGAAGAGTTTGTTAACAGTTAATAAATCATGATTTGTTAACTGTTGATTTGTTAATAAGTGTTGAATTTGGCGAAATGAACCATTTAGATATTCTTATTGAATCTCAGTTGTGCTAAATAACATTGATTTGTCCCAAACGAAGCACGCTGACATTTGTTAATAGTTAACAAATCTTATTCGGCTCAACTTACATTTAGTACCAATCAGGGTTCCGAAGTAACGTCGTTAGTGAATTCGTTACTTTTTGGTGGTAACGGTCGGTAACGTCGTTACATTTTTATTCGACTAATTATAAAATAACGCTCGTTACAAATTGTTTGTAACGAGTAACGAAATTGCCGTTACTCTTTTGTTACTTTTTGAGATAGAAAATGTGTGTTAACAAGTAGCTTTCGTTCGTTTTTCTTGGTATCCCGTGGCATTATAGGGAATACCTTATTCTAAAACCTCCGACTTGATAACAGTCCTCTGTTCGACGTTTCTTGACTTGGCCGGTCATTTCGCCTTTGCCTACATTCGAGCGATTGTATTTTATTCGGACGTATTTGAACTACTTGAAATAATATACTAATATTCAGAAAAAAATGAGAACCGATGGTACGTCGGTCAATTTACAAAAAAAATGAAAAGATGTAAGTGGACAAGGAGAACTATGGCGCTTTCAAAATTCCAGTCAAATAAACGTCTTGATGTTGAATGAATATATGGGGGCCTAATATATTCGCCTTTTAGAGGGAATCTGAACGACTTAATATTCGAACAGCTACACTGAGAGAAAAGCATATCGTTGATTTAACGATTTCACATGATAAAACGAATATAGGAAAGCTTGCAATGTTTTATGACTGAAGCGATGATAATATGGTTCAATAACCGATACTTGCAAGGTTATTGGAAACAAACGTTGAAATCGTATATACAACGAAACGGCATATTTGAAACGATTAGAATAGTTTTTGAAACTATTATCATTTTCATGATTGCTACTATAATTATATTTGCTAAAACCATAAAATATAGACATTCCTCCTGGGAATTATATTAATGGTTCATCCAACTATTTTCTTGTATTTCCTATAACCATAAAATATAGACGTTCCTCCTGGGAATTATAGTTTATAGTTAGATTATCGTCGGTCTAACTGTATTTTTATTTAAATTACCAGATTTTTCTCTCAGTGTACTTTTACTCAACGTTAATAATTATATACGTCTAAATTTGTTATATGATTAATATGTTGTAAAGTACCGAGAAGAAACGGAAGCGTTAAATTTTCAGTAACTATAACAGCAACGCGTTGTTTTTCCACAAGGAGTAACGGTAACGGTAACGAATTACTTTTAATTCATTTAAAACATTCCGAACTCTGGTACCAATAACTGAATGATTCATGTCGCCATATTTAATACTTGATTTGTTAACTGCTAAAAAACCCTTCACTCAGTGGATTGGTCACTGTGATTTAAAAAAAAAGTGGTCAGTGTTGCAAACTAACACTAAACCGACAAACAACAAAAAGTAAAACAAGTCATAATAATTTTACCTTTTTCTAACTCTAAACTTGTGCCGGCATCGCGGTATGTGCCGGTGCTGTGCCTACACACTTCCGACATTCGTGCTGTTAGGCAAGTTGTGCAGTTACTATTGCATGAAAATACGGTGCTACACCACACATTTGTACCGACAACGCGTGTAGTTTCATGCCGCCATCGTGTCATCACCCTGCGGCAAATCTCGCTATCTGGGTAGCTAATTGGGTGAGGGCCAACTTTTTATTAATTTAGCGAACGTACACATAAGGAATTTCTTTGATCGCATTCAACTATTACTAAAGTATATATTACTTTATCTTCATCTAGTTAATTCCAGTTTAATTTTGCGTTTAATTGGTTTCTGAATTTACCGCTAAAAAAACTCATACGAATACCTCCGGTAAAACGTTCACTTGGATACTCAGCTGGAGCTCCAAGTTGTTTTTGCCTTGAAAACGAACAAACCTGATCATAGGACTTACAATAATGCACTGAGAGAAATCGAGATGATTCTGGTAACGATTCAGTGATAATTATATTTTATTAGTCCAGGTCACTATTCTGGTAATTATAATAACAGTAACGTAGTTACGTTAACAGTGAAGAGAGTTAATGTAACTATAAAAACAGTCACCTGGACTAATAAAATATAATTATTACTGAATAGTTACCAGGACCATTTCAATTTTTCTCAGCGTGAGCACCATTTTTTGGATACCTATTATACAAAGAACTTTTTTTTTAACGCATCGAAAAGTATCCGAAAGTGTCGAAGGAAATACTATATTTCAAATCGTATATTCCTATAAGTTATATTCCTGCAGCTGAAAGAAGAGATACCAGTGCCAAGTGTATTGCCCTCAGGAGCTGCAAACATGAGCCTGAAGTATGTAGAGCGCCATGGACAACCAGGAAACAGTTGCGCACTTTGGCGCCACATTCGAATTTTAAAAATTCCACGCATGCACAGAACGACGTTCCGCAGTGAGCACCGTTTTGATTTGGTTTTTTTCATTAACTTCAGCGTTATTGATGAAGGTTCCTATAATGAAAATAAATGTTTAAAGAGCAAGGAGAAAAGGCAGTATCGGTATATGAGTCAAGGCTGCCAAACAGCTTACTCAGTTTAACCTTATAAGGCATCAAACCTCGACAGCGATCAACACGCTGGCGCCCCGCGAGTACGCATAACACTTGATCTTGCACGGTCACTTGACATTTGGTGTGATCAGGATATGTTGCGAATGTCACCTCGCCGCATAAGGATTAATCGGTGCAATTTTTATCGGTAGCGTTCGAGACATATGTAGTCCGATTCCATATGATAAGTGACGCATTGCTCGACATTACAATTATGAATTACTAGAGCAATTGGCACCCAATATAAAGAAATGAAATAAGTTTTCTGTGGTATTAACTATTCTTGACATTTCGTCTGATAAATAAATCACTCCACCCATAATTAAGTATAACCGTTTATGGCATTTTCGATATTTTTAACCTCAGAAATGTTCGCTGGGTTTCTCACATCTACGCCTCTTTAATCCTTCAACGATCACAGCACTGAATTGTTGAAAAAAAAAAAAATTTCTTAAATGTTCAACACATTATTGAATAAAAATAATGAACACGGTGATTGGGAAAAATTCGTTTTAAACATTTTTACGTATTAATGTATTTTTTTTCTCATAAAATAGAAATCTAGGATATATTCCTAATACAATGCACTGCTTATCCGTTTCTTCCAGAATTCTCTGTATTCTATTAAAGTTGCTACGTTGGCATTTCAAAGATTAATAACAAACACTTTTTACCCCACTTCGCTAGAAAAACCTCATTTCGTGGGTGTAACTAGATAACAACTATGGAAAATTTTTATTGCTTCCTAGGAAAAAAAAGTTCATTTCTGCACGGCGAGTGCAATGAATGACCGTAGTGTAGATGCGTACTCACCATTGGTTTGACATGGATAAAAGGGCTTGTAACGAGTATTTTCTGTGGTAGAATATGTAACTTGTGTGAGAACGATAGTGGAGCCCAAAATTCGATATCTTAAAGGAAAAAAACTGAGGTTGGATGTTCCATCCGGAAGTCGGATTTGTGAATTCTGTAATCAGAAACAGAAAAAGGTCACTTTTTTTTTAAATTACCGTAAAAAGGCGACTCAGTACTATCTGGGGTATAATATGCGACTTGGGAAAGATAGTGAAGGCCAGAATTCAATATCGGAGCGGAAAAAAATTAATGTTCTTTAGGTTGGATTTCCCAACCGGAAATCGGATCTGTGAATTCTATAATCAGAAACGGAAAAACTTTGCAAACTGCTTCCTCATTATTGTTGGAGTTTTACAAATCTACCCCTATGAGGAAGCATGTTAATCTATTTTGGCTTCCTCATAGAGGAAGCTTTGTAAAAATCCAACAATAATGAGGTAGCTATTTACAAAGTTCCACTTTGCAGCCTTGTTTAAAAAACTTTTAAATGGCATTAGTTTTGAACCCCTTGACAGATTTTCGCCAGATTCGAACTGAAGCTTAGTTTACCCACACTCTAATGTGAACCAAATTTGAGCCCGATATCTTAAAAATTGCGGAAGTTAGAGCACGAACAAAAAATTCAAAATGCCATAAATTTTAAACCCCTTAACGGATTGACGTCGAATTCACTCCCAAACACTATTTGATAACAGTCCACTTCTGGTTCAAGTTTGAGCCGGATATCATAAAAATTGCGGGAGTTGGAGCTTGAGCTGACATTCTCCAAAAAATTCAAAATGCCATGAATTTTGAACACCTTGATGGATTAACTCCAAATTCAATCCCATACCTTGATTAACGACAGTTTACTCGTGGTTCAAATTTGAGCCCAATATCTTAAAAATTGCGGCACACACACACACACAGACATTTTTTCTAAACCACTTTTCTCGACGTTTTAGATCATTCTAAATGTCCTGACATGAAACTCTCGAAAACATTTTTCTTCGCGAAAACAATGCTTCCTCTATGAGAAAGCAAAAAGTCACTTTTTTTAAATCATCGTAAAAGGCATGTAACCGGTATTTTCTGGGGTAGAAAATGCGAATTGAGAACGATAGTGAAGGCCAAAATTCGATATATTGGAGAAAAAAATGTAGGTTGGATTTTCCGACAGACATTTTTTCTAAATCACTTTTCTCGACGTTTTGGACCATTCTGAGTGACCTGACATGAACGATTCGAAAAAAAAATTTCACGGAAACAAAGCTTCCTCTATGAGGAAATAAAAATCGACTACAGCTAACTCAGTCGTGTTTCTAAGACTCAAAAGAAAAACAATGCTTTTGAGTTATTAAAAAGTCGAAATGGCAGTTGAAATTGCGCGTTTATGAAATCATGAGGGTGACACAAATCGCAGTGTACTCTTAATGATCAAATTTGGAAGTGTACCTATCTAGCATTAACCTTGTGTCCAAATTTTATAGGTTTTCCAAATATTGAGAAAAAATCACAACTATTATATATTACTGCATGGTGAAGAGATATTCACTGGAGTATGATTCATGTGAGCGCGAATCAATATAACCATATGAGACAAAAAACACGTCATAATAAAATCTGTATCGTAAGAAAATCGAATGAGGATTTCTTTCCAGGTCGATTAAATATATATATATCAAGAGTCGCGGTAGCGACTCGACGCCAAGTTAAAAAAGAAATTAATGTTGCCTTCACACTACGATTTGTCTGTCTGACTGGACGGGCTGTTACTCCTGGCGCGACGGTCGCTACTGCTACTCTATTTATTCGGAAGGCGGCCACTCACCGGCCGTTTTCAAATTATAACTCGAATTATATTTGACCACACGTCGAGAACGGAAGATGTGTCAGGTTCAATATTTTTTATTTTTTTTTCTCTTTCAAATGAGACCTGCGGCAAGGAAATCTGTTTCTTTAATGCTGATATCTGGCATCTTAGTAATTCTCGCCGAGCGACTTTATGTTCCTCCCGTACGGCCGCACTCACACAACTTTAAATGTCCCAACCTATATTTGCCGACGTATTATCTCTGACCACATGTCGCGAACGAAAAATGTATCATGATCAATATTTTCTATTTTTTTTTTTCTTTCGAATGAGACCAGTCACAAGAAAATCGGTTCATTTACCGCTGATATCTGGTCTTTTCAAAGTTTTTCATTTTTAACGCACTCACACAATCTCGATTCACGTATTCACGTACACACATTATATAGAAGCGCCGCGCGCAGGCGCGAGTGGCGGCTCGCGAGCAACCAGTGTGTGACGTCACACAGTCGGCAGCGGTTCAGTCAGTCAGCGCGTGTTGCACAGCCGACATCATCAAGAGTCGCGGTAGCGACTCGACGCGAAGTGTACATTTTTAATGAGTAATAGAACTCACATGCATCACCCATTACTTTTTTAATGAGTAATGGAACTCACATCCATCACCGTTTTTTAAATTAATGGGTAATGAACGTGCTAATGGATATATGATAGTCCCATTACTTTAGAAAAATTTGCTTATTAAATAAATATATAAATAAATAAATCGGAAAATCGTTCAAAAAGTTAATAAATAAGTAGATGAATAGCAAAATCGTTCGAAAAATTGAAAAATAAATGAATAAATATAATATCATTAGAAGTCTGCGGTTAAAACAGGTCGCGATAGACGGGCGATTTCTCAGAGACGAACTATCCGGATACCTGAAAATCTTAGCAATAGTCATTTGCGACATGTTGCATTTCTAACTTTTGACTAACTTTTAACTAACTTCTAACTTTTGACTAACTTTTAACTAACTTCTAGCTTTTGATTAACTTTTGACTAACTTCTAACTTTTGACTAACTTCTAACCTTTGACTAATTTCGAACATTTGACTAACTTTTGACTAACTTCTAACCTTTGACTAATTTCGAACATTTGACTAACTTCTAACTCTTGACTAATTTCTAACTTTTGACTAACTTCTAACTTTTGACTAATTTCTAACATTTGACTATCTTTCAACTAACTTCTAACTTTTGACTAACATCTAACTTTTGACTAATTTCGAACATTTCACTAACTTTTGACTAACTTCTAACCTTTGACTAATTTCAAACCTTTGACTAATTTCGAACCTTTGACTAATTTCGAACATTTGACTAACTTGACTAACTTCTAACTTTTGACTAACTTCTAACTTTTGACTAACTTTTAACTAACTTCTAACTTTTGACTAACTTTTAACTAACTTCTAGCTTTTGACTAACTTTTGACTAACTTCTAACTTTTGACTAACTTTTAATTAACTTCTAACCTTTGACTAATTTCGAACATTTCACTAACTTTTGACTAACTTCTAACCTTTGACTAATTTCAAACCTTTGACTAATTTCGAACCTTTGACTAATTTCGAACATTTGACTAACTTTTGACTAACTTGACTAACTTCTAACTTTTGACTAACTTCTAACTTTTGACTAACTTCTAACTTTTGACTAACTTCTAACTTTTGACTAACTTCTAACTTTTGACTAACTTCTAACTTTTGACTAACTTCTAACTTTTGACTAACTTCTAACTTTTGACTAACTTCTAACTTTTGACTAACTTCTAACTTTTGACTAATTTCTAACTTTTGACTAATTTCTAACATTTGACTAACTTTCAACTAACTTCTAACTTTTGACTAATTTCTAACTTTTGACAAACTTCTAACTTTTGACTAATTTCTAACATTTGACTAATTTCTAACATTTGACTAATTTCTAACATTTTACTAACTTCTAACTTTTGACTAACTTCTAACTTTTGACTAATTTCTAACATTTGACTAACTTTCAACTAACTTCTAACTTTTGACCTTTGACTAACTTTTGTCTAACTACTAACTTCTTTTGACAAACTGTTGACTAACTTCTAACTTTTTATTAATTTCTAACATTTGACTAACTTTCAACTAACTTCTAACTTTACACTAATTTCCAACTTTTGACTAACTTTTCAGTTACTTTTAACTTTTGACTAACTTCTGACTTTTAAAAGTTAAAAGTTAGTTAGTAGGTAGTCATCAGTTGGTGAAAAGTTAGTAGTCAGTCAAAAGCTAGAAGTTAGTTGAAAGCAGAGTTGTGAAATTTTTAATGTGAAAATAATGCATAATTTTTTATGAAAAAAATTGATAATGGAACTCAAATCCACTACTCATTACTTTATTAATGAGCAACGGAGCAGAGGTCCATCACCCATTACTTTATTAGTGAGTAATGGAGCAGAGGTCCATCACCCATTACTTTTTGCTTCCCCATAGAAGAAGCTTTTTCATGAAATTTTTTTTTCGAGATTTTCATGTCAGTACACTCAGAATGGGCCAAAACGTCGAGAAAAGTGATTTAGAAAAAAATGTCTGTATGTATTGTCTGTGTGTGTGTGTATGTTACACGATCGAAAAATGTAAACCTTTATAACTCGGGAATGCATTGAGATATCAAGCTGAAATTTGGACAATAGATAGAGGGATCAAGCCTCATCGTTCATACAGATGTTTGTTAAAGTCCACTTCATCGTTAAATTATTACGCGTTTTTTAATTTTTTGAAAAATGTCTGTTTACTCGATAACTCTTTCAATTTTCGAGATTTTGATCTTAAAATTGGTATGAATGTGAGCTTTCATACGCCGGTGATCGCTATTGAATTTGGTTAAGATCGGTTGAACCATTAAAATTTTATGATGTTTTGAATTTTTCAACAAATTGACATTATCGCTCTATTGTAACTTTTGCAAAACTTCAGATAGCGAGCTCAAATTTTGAATAAAAATGAAACAATATTCAGCCATTATATATGTATAATTTAGTGACGAACGGTATGAAATTTTTGATTTTATGGAATGTTGAATTATTTTAAAAAATATACATTATCACATTCGCTTTCGGCAACGCTCTAATAATAACGAAATAGAAAAACGAATCCACAACATGTATATTTATCTAATTAAAACAAGGATGCAATGTAGAACCTTGCACATTGCTTCCTCATTATTTTTCGCGTTTTACAAAGCTTCCTCTATGAGGAAGCTAAAAATGGAATAACATACTTCCTCATAGAGGTAGCTTACTCATTAATAAAGTAATGGGTAATGGATGTGTGTTCCATTACTCATTAATAAAGTGATGGGTAATGGATCCGAATTCCATTACTCATTAATAAAGTAATGGATAGTGGATCCGAATTCCATACTCCATTTTTTTCGTAAAAAATAATGCATTATTTTCACATTAAAAATTTCACAACTCTAATTCAGATCAAACTACTAGGCAGATTGGAATGGTTGACATCTCATTTTCTTCTTCATGAAAAGATACACCGGCTAAATAAAGCAAATGTTATTAAAAGGTGATATTTTTTCAGTGACACAATTATTAATAAATAAATGTTATGCTATTTTCTAAATCAGTGATTAACTTTGCTTTCAGAATGAAAAAAAAAATAGTTTGCTCCATTTAGCCGGTGTATCTTTTCATGAAGAAGAAAATGAGATGCCAACCATTCCAATCTGCCTAGTAGTTTCATCTGAATCATGCGCAGAATGGAAAACCTAAGAACTTTGCTTAAGATAATATTGAAAAGCATATGCAACTCAGACGACAGTAAAAAATCCTTTCATCGAGCACCAACAATATAGTGCATTGGGCATTTTTATATGCAATAGGATTTAGATGATATTGAATTTCCAAAATCAATTTTTTTTACCTGACTCCTTCCCCTTAAACTATAAACCATTGTTAAATTGGCAGACTATTGGGAGAAACTATTGAACTACACTATTGAGATAAAAGTACACTATTAGAAGGAACTGTTGCGTCTAGAACTATACAATAGTTTACAATTGAAGAACTACTGAATAGTTCTACTGAATACGTGCAAAAAATTAGCTGAATGACAAGATTTTGGAGGAATGAAGTATAAGAAATTTCGATGAGTCAGATGTTTATGTTTTTTCTAGATGGATGGACGTGATTGTCAACGATTTAGACGGTGGTTTGATAATGGTACCAGATGGAGTGGCACTTTCTTTACTTTCGGAACCACTTTTCTCTCTGACCCAGGATGCCCTTTCGGTTGTACTACAACTGGAGCTCGCTTGTGCCAACTACGCATTTCTTCCATTTGCAATGAGAGCATTGCATCCGTCGATGTTGGATGATGGTATCATCCTAAGTCTGATATCATCAAGAGTTGCGGTAGCGACTCGACGCCAAGTTAAAAACGAAATTAATGTTGCTGTCACACGACAATTTCTCTGTCTGTATATATATAATGGAATGCCTCACCTCCGACGAGATTTCGAGTCTATAGAAATTTTGGTTTCATTGAATGTTTTGAGTTTGCAAAGTTAGACAAGAATTCTTGTAGAATTCTTATTGCTGCCTCTGTTCTTTGTAAACATGCAGGATACATTTAGTAGTGTCTACTTACCTTCATTTACTGTTCATTGTACATGAACTTTTTAATCAATACACAGATATAACTAAAACATGTGTTCTCATTATTTTTTTAAATTACGTTTTGACTTTCAAAAAGAGAGCAAATAACACCAAAAATGTTTTCCCAAAACAAAAATGGTACGCCAAGTTAAAAAAATTGCTTTCAAAAAAATTGCTGACAAACAAAATTCCTTGCAAAAATATTAAACCAAATCCAATATATTAGCCAAGTTAAACTCGCTACAAAAAAAACTTGGTGTGCCAGGGACTAGCTCCCGTACATAGTCCATTAGCCAACATAAACTCGCTACAAAAAAAACTTGGCGTCCCAGCGACTAGCTCCCGTACATAGTCCATTGAAGTTAGGACGGGAGGCCAACGGACCTCTAAAAATGACCCTCTAAAAATGGCTCGCCCCTTGGCCAGGGCGGATGGGGGGGGGGGGGGGGGTCATTTGCTATTTTGACTCTCGTTCTATTCAAAACAATCAAAATAGCGAATGGCTAAAATAGCGAATTTCATAATGATGGCCATTCTAGATTCCGATGTTCATTATTCTAAAATTCGCTATTCATGTTTTTAAGGGTACCACGTGGGCGTGCGGGGGGGGGGATGATCATTCGCTATTTTGACTCTCATTCTATTCACAGCAATCAAAATAGCGAATTTCATAATGATGACCATTCTAGATTCAGTCAAGAGTCGCGGTAGCAACTCGACGCCAAGTTAAAAATAGTATATTATGCAACAAGGGCGTAAAATGCGATTTTACACACGAGCAGTGATCGTCGTGTAAAATCGCATCACGCGATTTTACACACGAGCGCGATCACGCGAGTGGGTAAAACGTACGCCCGAGTCGCATACGACATTTTTTAGCATGACGTGCGTAAAATTCGCATTGTGTTTAGGGGAATACAACGCGGGGGTCCAGGGGCGAAGCCCCGGTGGGGTGCAGGGGTGAAGCCCCTGCTGGGGTCCAGGGGCGAAGCCCTGGTCGGGTGCAGGGGTGAAGCCCCTGCTGGGGTCCAGGGGCGAAGCCCTGGTCGGGTGCAGGGGTGAAGCCCCTGCTGGGGTCCAGGGGCGAAGCCCCGGTGGGGGGTTGGGGGGGCGAAGCCCCCCCACTGAAGACAGAAATAGATTTATTATGCATTCGCAAAAAAGACAGAACGTGTTTAATTGTGAGTAAACTTTGTTTATAACTATAATTACTTTATTTGGTAATATAATTATTAATTATAGCATAGATGAAAGAAAAGTAAAAATAATTTTTTTATTTTACGCACACTGTTTCATAAAGTTGCATTTTACGCACTCATATGGGTGTGTAAAAACGAATTTTACGCACACTATGCTAAAAAGAAATTAATGTTGCCTTCACACTACGATTTGTCTGTTTGATCTTGACTGGACGGGCTTTCTCCTGACGCGACGATCCCTACTGCTACTCTATTTCTTCCGAAGGCGGCCATGATTATTATCCTGAAATTCGCTATTCGTGTTTTTAAGGGTACCGCCTGGGCAGAGGGGGGGATCATTCGCTGTTTTGACCCTCATTCTATTCAAAGCAATCAAAATAGCGAATTTCATAATGAAAGCCATTCTAGATTCAGATGTTCACCCTGGCAATTTGTGTCACCGTAGTGTTAACCGGAAATAACTGAAGTTAACCGACATTTTAACCGAGGAAAGATAAGTCTCGATTAGCCCACTATTTCAGCAGTTTTAACCGACAATTTAACCGATTAAAAACGTTTCGTTCGGTTTAATTGTCAGTTAAAATCGGTTAAATTCACCAAGCAAAATTGAGTTTTATTAATTCGGTAAGAATGTCGGTTACTATCGGTTAATTCACCAGTAAAAATCGCTTAAAAAATAACAATTTCGGTTAAAAGGTCAGTTAAACTGGGTGAAAACGAGGGTTAATCGAGACTGGTTAAAACACCGGTTAAAAAGTCGGTGACACTGTTTGCCAGGGCATTATTCTGAAATTCAGAAATTCGTTACTTTAGCCATTCGCTATTTTGACCCCCACCGCACCGACAGTTCGAAGAATAATAATCTTTCAAAGATTTATATATATTAAGATATTATTAGATTAAATGAGGTCAAAAGAAAGTAGGGATACAAACTGATAAATTAGATAAAAGTAATGAATAAGGTACGATATGCAACTTGAGCTCACTCTGCAGGTTCGGTAATACGAAACACGAAATATCATTAGGAATTGTTTTCTCCCGCACTTACTTCAATGGACTATGTACGGGAGCTAGTCGCTGGGACGCCAAGTTTTTTTTGTAGCGAGTTTATGTTGGCTAATGGACTATGTACGGGAGCTAGTCCCTGGCACACCAAGTTTTTTTTGTAGCGAGTTTAACTTGGCTAATATATTGGATTTGGTTTAATATTTTTGCAAGGAATTTTGTTTGTCAGCAATTTTTTTGAAAGCAATTTTTTTAACTTGGCGTACCATTTTTGTTTTGGGAAAACATTTTTGGTGTTATATATATATTTTTATTCACATCTGCCTCCAGCATTACCCAATAATCGTTTAAATTGAATGCTTGCAACTTTCTTTAATATAAGTAGTTGAGACCATCACCAAGAAGAAATTTGAGATTGTAAATTAGGCTATGGAATAAATACCAAGAATTCACCAGAGTTGTAAATGCCTAATACTTATAGAAATAATAATGATGATACGATCAGCTCTATAATTATGATTTTATAATAATAATATGTAGCGATTGTAATACGATGATTAAATTTTGGAATAGCTGCAAAAATTATTATTTTTCAATAAAAATTGACGGTAATCCTTTTGAAAAAATGGAAAAAATAAGTAATACATTAAGAAATTAATGCATTACTTATTTCTTCCATTTTTTCAAAAGGATTACCGTCAATTTTTATTGAAAAATAATAATTTTTGCAGCTATTCCAAAATTTAATCATCGTATTACAATCGCTACATATTATTATTATAAAATCATAATTACAAAATAAATTGTACTGTAAACTATATCGCATGAATTAATGGGGATTTACAACTC
The DNA here is from genome assembly GCA_963970395.1 of Ephialtes manifestator. Lineage (NCBI taxonomy): Eukaryota > Metazoa > Arthropoda > Insecta > Hymenoptera > Ichneumonidae > Ephialtes > Ephialtes manifestator. The sequence continues at coordinate 19,016,432 of OZ019970.1, read as the reverse complement.
TGGAATGCACTCGAGGGGTTAACGCAACAATCCTTATTGACATAAAACAAATAAATATATGTAGAATAGGCTTTTTTGTATTGCTAACGATCGATCTAGTATTTAATAAACCTTTTCAGTCTTATGGGGACCGAGGCTGAAAATGTTGACTAACCGGCAGCAGCAGCAGCAGCAACGACCCATTGTCCATTGACCATGACACGCATCGATCCAAGGAGATCGAGCAAGCAGACGCAGCAGCCACATATACTATGACCCGAATGCCAAAATCGTTCGGCGTTGCTTGGCCGCGAAATCTCTCTTTCTCTCCGAAGTAAAAAGATCGGGCCTCGCTTTCGATCAACGTTACTCCACGACCTTGAAGACCTTCCGCAACTTATGTACACTACTTTCTCCCGTCACCGGCAACTTCTTTTTTCCCTTTACGGTAATATTACCAGCGGCAGACCAGTGTGCGCATAAGATGCTTACATTCTACGTTGATTATATTCGTATCACTCGATGAGATCATTCTCTACCACTTCAATTGCTGACTCGAATGTTAAGAGCAAATCGTGAATATTGCATGCATATGTACTGAGATATCTCAGAACTGTTCGTCTTCATTTAAAAATTTCAAGGTTACATTGATTGAAGATAAAAGAAAAGTGATTTTTTAATTTATTCAAAAACCTTATCGGATAAGTACATTGATAAAAATATTTGATACTACATTTGCTATGCAAGTGTAAAATTACAATACAATTGCTACTTAATCCTATGAAGATTAGGAAATTTAATACAGGAATTTATCATTTTACTGCACTCGTGTAGCAAATTAAATATATCAGCTAATGAATACAACATTTCCGGTAATGTAAATTTCCAAAATATTTTAGCAGTGTAATGATGTTTTCATAACTAAGTAAATATGGTTCATGGTTCATTATACACGGGAAAAAAAGATTTGTTGCCATAATCAAGAAATGAGTTGACACAACCAATCGATTATTCTATTTATCTTGCAACTCAAATGGTAATACCAACGCTTCGAATGGTAATACCGACAATTCGAATGATAATACCGACGATTCGAATGGTAGTCCCAACGATTGGATTAGTTAACCTAACTAATCTGGCGAGAACTAATGTGAATAGTTGAGGTTACTATTCGATATGGTTGAGGCAACTACTTTTTTAGACACAACCAAACATTTCTTTCTGTGTATAATACTAAAAACTTGTATTTTAAAGTAGCAATAATCTCAAATAACATTTTCGCCCCATGCATATACGTAAAAGATCTAAAATTAAACCAGTTCATTATAGAAAGATATGAAAAACATAATTTTTACATGACACTGATCAAATATTATTTAAGATTCAAACTTATTTTGTTAGCTTTTATATTACGCCGGTGGAATTAAATTTGTGTATAACCTTCTTTTCACACCTTACATCGTAATATACTATTACTTCACAAGGTGTGATAATGAGATTTTTACACACGCGAAGCGTCCATTATCGCACCGATTTGTTTAAGATCAAATCAGTGAACGGGTTTTAACTTTCAAGGTCTCATTTAGTTTGCGACATATTGCGTTTCGGTCCATGTAAGAGAATTTTCATTTAAAGCCTACTATAATTACAATCCAACGATTATCTAAATGTGCAATCAATTTTTATGAATATGAAAATAAGCTAAAATTTTCTCAATTCCTTTTAGAGTGACTTGGTTCCCTTGATATGGTTTTAAACTCTATCAAATAAGGAGTTACGCACCGATTACAATTTAGACAAATATTTTGTAAAATTTAAAAAATCTCTTACAGAAACGAAAATAAATTATAATTTCCCACTGAAATGTGTATGTCGAAAGTTGCTCAGAAAAGATCTGTAGCTCGGAGCTCATCAGTGGGGATAGAATTCAAAACAAAATAAATATATCTAACATCACTGATATTTTCACGTCATTTTTATCGTCCAATTTCCATAACTATTTCGAATGGTAAACATCATGTAAAAAAAAAAAACAGAAAAAGAGTCGCTAGAATGATCTTCAACTAATGGAGGTCGACATTGATCACTCAGCTAAATAACGATCCTTACAAGGTCCAAGAGCATTCGTAGATAAAAATACCTATCGTGTGTTTGGAGCTGGGAGACGCTCGCTCGCAGTATATTGATCTATCGCGAGGTACACACGCGGCTCTATCACGGCGAGTTCGATGCGTGGTGGTCATGACGTGATCGATTCCTAGATGATTCATCCCCGCAGAGCCCGGAGCTATGGAACTGTCCTTTTTTTTTAACAGGATCCGATTACTGTTTCGAAAATCATTGAGCCTTTTAATCGGAAAGAATGGACGCCCGCGCCACTCCGCTACCTATATCGTGACACCAAAATAGATGAACGAAAAGCTCAGCTTCCATGGGATATTTCCAGTGGAGTAGCAGCGGCACTGCAACCTACTTTTCGCTTTTCTCACAATATTTTCGATGGTAGAAACACTGTGGACAGACGTACATTCCTGCTGCCGTAATTTTTAACCAATTTTATCCACACTCTACTAATAATCACACATTACTAATTTTAATTCACACACAAAAAAAGGTTTTTTTATATATATTAATTCTACTTGAAAAAATGTATTTTTGTATGGTAAAGTATTTGCCTAATATATGTGATACATTTTAAATCAATTATTAAATTCACGCATAAACATATACTTTTAATATAGTTTTCCGGACAAATTTGCAAGATGTAGGTACTTCAAAACTTATAAAACACATGCAATTTCTTGGGAAGAGTATAGTTAATTTATATGTATATATATAAATATTATTTGAGATTTTAAACTTTACTGCGTAAACTGTAATTCATATTATTATAAAAACAACGGTTTAAGCAATAATATAATATTATAACGATCAGATACAACTTTGTTTGGTAACTCGAAATAACTTTACGGCACCGTTGGTGCTAAGGTAGTAATATTGTAAAATAGGTCACATTTATTTAATTAGTATGATTTCGTCAGAGAAACAGAATTTCAGAATGTATAGGGCTTTTCGCGCAGCGATGGGATATTATTCCGTAAATAATTGCATCACTATTATTTGTCTAATTGTAATTTAGCTTAAAAAAATATTACACCGGTTCTAAAAAAAATAACTACAAAGCAGTAATTGTATGAAGAATAGAAAGAATTGATATCTGCATGTCCTAAAATCTGCTGTGACAAAAATCCGGTTCCATTTTGGAGCTGAGCAACATTCGAATAAAAAAGTATTAAAATTTTTTTTTTAATTGAAAGTGGATCATTACGCCAACGAAATATTATGATCCGTTATTAAAAAAGAATTCGAAATTATATGTTATTATTACAAAAACATGATAAGATAATTTTCACTTCCACATTATAATTAATTGTAACTAACATTCTTAATTCATTCTTAAATTCATATACGTATGAAAATCTGTTTGAATCAAGCGATATTCCTTGATGAATATCTTTTTTGTTTGGCTGCTAGTATTGGACAGAAAAATATGTACCGTTGACTTCTTAAACGAAAGATTTTTTCATAGCCGGCAAATGCACAGAGCTATTCTAGGTGGTAACAATATTGTTTTTGTTATTATGATTTATTCTACCGGAATGAGTGTACCTATTTTTTAAATGAAAAACTGTGTGTGCTTATAATTTATTCGTGATTTGTAAAAAATCGTTATTCAAGTCATATTCAAGGCATATTCTAAATTTCAACCCTTTCTTAAATAAATCCATCCATATTATAAGCATTCATCTGTTTCACAACAGTTTTTTTTAAATATTTGATCTACCGATTTTCTTACAAAAATGTGTCGAACCTAAAAACAAAAAATATCCCATGAATACAAAGCAACATGTATTCGTGGCAATAAGTGCGATGTCTTCTACTATACCGAGTAATATAATGGCAATGTTAAAGTTACTTTGGGTTCACTGGGTTTATTGTAGACAACCCAGAATAGTTACAAGCTTTTGCAGCCAAGTAAAAAAATTCTTTGTTTAATAGACCAACAGTACTAATTTTTTCCATATAACACTAAAAGCTAAACAAATGAGACATGTATAAATGAATATCACCAATTTTTACCTAACTCCCCTGCCAAATTGAACTTTCCCTGGTAAAAATAAATGATGGAAAATGATTTTTAAAAATCCTGTCTTTCCGAATACGGACTTTAATTCGCATTAATTAAAAGCTTCATCTTTGGATAACAACAAATTGAACAAATCTTTGGATTCAAATATTTATCATATTCAAGATTCATTACGATAGACTTCCTATACCTATGAAAAGATGAAAAGAGTTATCAGCTTGAAATTATTGTATAAGTGATAGAAAACTGTTTCATTTATATCAGGGTTTTACGATAGATTATGATAATTCTTTCAGTCTATACACACAAGATTTATTCCAATATACTTTCTATAATTTGGAGACGATAGAAAATAATACGATTACTGTATTGATGCCTTTTTGATTGCGAACGATTAATGTTCAATCATATATTTACGTACTGAGAACAAAAATTGTTAGAACCAACAAAATGTGCACTTGTGGGCGGCGAAAAGAATATTTTGTCGATTGTACAAAACATTTGGCAATGATAATTGAATCATTTTTGGATTCTATCAGCTGTTGCTTTGATTAATTACATATTTAATTCCATCAAAAGAATATTATTTTCGCCGCCCGCAAGCGCACGTTTTGTTAGTTCTAACGATTTTTTTTCTCAGTACGATATAATACGATACACCACAAACGGATAAAAATGTACAAGTGACGAAACGTAAATTCAATATAAAATATTATAAATCCGTCGGTGCACCATAGATACCGAAAACGTACTTATTATATTTAACTCATAGAAAATGAAAAATATAGGAAACAACACTGTTAGAAATATTTTGAAAATTAATATATGCATTGGAAGTTCTTTTGCAGGTACGGCATAGTAATTGAAATTTAATATACAGATATGTTGTAAAATTCGAATAATTATATTATAAACTCAACTTTTATGAAGTGTTTAATATACTGTATATAAATTAATATTTGTATATTAAATTTAACATAGGCGTATCCGCAAAAAAAAACTTCCAATAGGTACTTAATATTAATTTTCATACAAAAATTTCGAACAGTATAATAACAATAATTCAATTTGTATAAATTGATCAAATTACGAATAAATAGACATAACATACACTTAAATCCCATACAAATTCTGCTGATCTGTATCATTCTCCATAATTTACTTTTAGGACTCTCACAGTGCTGAACAAAAAAATGCATGAATTGTCAAAATCAGCACTGTGGAATCTCTTGAACACCGTTGCTGTTATTGTCGGATAATTAAGTGAAAAGAAATTGTATATGCTGTCAAGAAATTGAACGCTCCGATTTCCACGTAACTGGTTCGATGTCGTGGTGTCATCCCACTCCGGAGCCGGAGCGTTCGTGAGGATAATCGTGTCCGTGTATTCAAATCTAAAGATATTCCCCGCGTCCGTTTCCGTAAGAGAGTCGGTCGGGTGAGCTGAGAGTGAGGTAGACGACGACGACGACGACGACGCGATCGCGGTTCCGTGGTAGGGGTAAGATAGCACATTGGCGGCGAGCCGGTGTTGGTTTTCTCGAAACGTACAGCGCCGATCGAGAGAGCCTCGCGCCGAAGGAAGGGAGATCGTCGCAAGCTTCCCGGACACCGCCAGTCGTGACTCAACGTGCAACTTAAACGCACCGGCCGACAGACGACCACGAAACTTGCCAAGTACGTGCGTGAGTACACACGAAATTCCTACGAAATCTTAAATCTATAACAAATTTTAAATCATCGAAAGACACTTTAACATCTCTTAACTCAACGAAATATTTTATAATTTATAGTATGTTCTTTTGTAATGTAATATATAGGATTTATAACTCTGGAGTCAAACAAAGTCGTGCCAATGTCACTTATTACTCTACCAAGACAATGCGAGATATATCATATAATTTTTCGTAGTAACTACCATCCTATTATCTCCTCAGTTAACGTTCCGTGTAATTCGACGTAGGCAACAGAGAGAGCACTTCACTCAAGTGGCAGCTAATCGATCAATATTTCTGTCACTAATCGAGCCAATCGGTTGTTAATTACGATACTCATCGATCGGTTAAATCGAACGGTGATTTCACTGTGCTCTTGTTTGAACAGATTTTCGAGACACTTTGCGCGTACACAAAGTGGGTCCAAATATTGACAATTGACGTCTACGAATAGTTTCATTTGTTGTGCCGAGGAGTAGCGAAATTTAGATGGAAGAATAAAAAAAATTGTGTTTTACGTTGTACTGGATAGGAGGAATATATGGTAATGAAAAAAATGTTAAGTGGTATTTTTTGATAAATAGTGTTAATAATCATATATGTGGACATATCGCGAATTATATGATTGAGTTGCTTCGTGAAGAAGACGAAGAGTCGGACGGGGTAACGAGACACCGTTTGGGCCGTCGTACGAACGCCGCGTCGCGAACGTCGACGACGCTCGCTATGCGTAACCCGAAAAGGTCCGATGGTCGCGAGCCGCGAGCCTCTCGCGCTCCTCCAACCCCTCAACACCAAAGTAAAAATAACCCACCCTCGCGATTCACACAACCGTTCCAAACTCCCTAAAAAATGCGTCTTGCGTCACGAGATCGACGTTTCGAGGGACGATCAGAAAAATGTTGTTTAGCCTCCTCTTGTTCGCTCACTCGCCTCGAGCGTATTCAGCACTTTTTTTATATTCTTTTTTTAATCGCTACAGTCGTTTATACCGTAGAGGACATTCATCCGAAGAGATAATACTCGGTTGGACAGGATACAACAGTATCTTCCTTAGAAACCTGATACACACGTGCATTTCTGAGATTAAAAGGCTCGACAGATGCTATGCGATTATTGCAGAAGCTTAAGACGCTGTGAAGGCCTCGAAATATAAGATTTCTTCGAATAGTATGAAAAAATCGTTAAAACTCACGGCGTTGAGACAAAATAAGTAGATGAAGCAATACAGATCTATACAGAAACGATTTTTGTGATGGTTCAGAAATAATTTCTTTTTTTAAACAACAAGTTCCGGTCACTCTTTCAAATCTGTAGAATATTTTTAAAAAATGTAGACTCAATTGTTGAAGGAAAATATTCAAAATATTTTGTAGGCTATTTTTATAAACTAAAGTGTAGTGACTAATTTTATCGCTGCATTCCATTCATCTTAGCGCATAAAGAGAGGACATAATTATGTTTAACATTTTTTTTCGAAAATTGTGGAAAATTTATGGAAACTTTCAAAGTTGAAGTAATATATATTTATAGACTAAAGCGTACTGACTAATTTTGTCGCCGCAGTCCATTCATCGAAGCGCGTAAAGAGAGGATATAATTATATTTAAAAATTTTTTTTCAAAAATTGTTGAAAATTCATTGAAATTTTTAAAGTTGAAGTAAAAATAAGTAGAGGGAACATAATCAGCAACATTGAAATGTCAAACAAGAGAATTTTATTAATATTTGTTTAGGTTCTTTACAGAAGCTTTATAGAAGTGTTTAAAAACAAATTTGATTAGGCTAATATGTATAATTAAAGAACACTATTTTTAGCATTCAGAAAATTATATGCACTAATATGAATTGTAAATCAATTATTGATTCATATTAGTCCTTATGGTTGCAAACTCCATGAATAAGCCCAGCTAATTACTGCGCACAAAGTATAGAGAGGATGTACTTAAATTCATTAGTCAGATTCAAGCGAAGCCCTACGATGACGTGTATACAGACGACGATTAGATTTCGGCGCAAATACGTGATAAGTCGGAAATATTCCTCACATTTAATTAGCGTTGAGGAAGTGTCTTTCGTTCGCGGTGATCTAATAAAAGAGATTTATAAAAAAAATTGTTATTGCCATAAAAAGGCATTCCTTGAATCGTGAAATCTATCGTCATGCTTTAAATATACGAATTCTTGTTCCATCGCCATTAACAAATTTTTTAAATAGCCTTAAATAACTTTCAAATCTTAACTTTCATTTTTCAATGGCTATACGTTCGTTTCATCGGCCTTAATTTAAATTTTATTTTATAATCTACATTTTTTTTAATTTTCTCTTAAAATATTTGCAGAATTGTAATTATTTTTTGTTTGTTCGTTTACTGGAACCAATTTTTATTTACTTATATTTATTTGTGATCATTCACATTATGAAGAGTGCATAGAACTTTTGGGTAGTATCTATTGGGGCGTAGCCCGGGCTCTCTCTGTCTTTCTTCAGCCAAGACCTTCCTCTATAAATAGGGTGGTGCCTGGTCGTTTGCTAATTATACCCACCGATCCAGGAGCGAACGCGCCTTCTTTAACGCCTCTTTCGACTGCGACGATATTTTACCTACAACTACAATTTTGTCCTTATTATCATATTATACGGCTCGTTACACTAATTAAGTAATTTACAGCGCGTAATTACGATAAGTTATTCTAAAGTGAAAAGTTCTACCATGAATTAATTCAGTTTTGTCCTCATTGTTTATATCTTTTGCTTGAGTATTAATTATCTTTGAATTTTGTCTGTTGCAGTTTTTTCCTCCGTGCAAGTAACAAAAACAAAGCAACACCATGGACGCGATCAAGAAGAAGATGCAGGGAATGAAGCTGGAGAAGGACAATGCGATGGATCGCGCCCTTCTGTGTGAACAACAGGCTCGCGATGCCAATGCGCGTGCCGAGAAGGTACAATCTTATCAGATCATAAGTTTTTAAGTAATCGCCTTCCAAGATCGTATCGGTCGATTAAAAACGCATTAACTCAATATCCACAATGAAAATATGATTTTTTATCCACTTAGGCTGAGGAGGAAGCCCGCTCTCTCCAGAAGAAGATCCAGACCATTGAAAACGAGCTCGACCAGACACAGGAGGCCCTTATGCAGGTCAACACCAAGCTCGAGGAGAAGGACAAGGCTCTGCAAAATGTGAGTCATCAAACCATTCATTCCAGGGATTCCAGGGCTGGGAAAAGATATATTTTCGTTTTAAAAATTTGCAATCTCGAATTTATCTGAAACGAGAGAAAAAAATAATAATTGCCAATTTCTTAAAAGATATCTAATAGTAAAATAGACTATCAAGATTCGTAATTTAACGTGGAAAGATTCTCAATCAGCATTCGTCATATTGGAAAGTATATGAATTATAAAACAATGGCGATATGGAATAATTTGAACAGTATGCAATATTAAATATAACGGGTAATACACGGAAAACCAGGTTAGTTGGAATAACTAAGCTACTGGATAAATATAAATTTGGTAGTTGTAACCAACATCTTAGTTGGTTGAACTAAATTAATCATCTGGTACATATTTAACTAGCAAATTGATTATCATAACAAACCTCGTTTTTCCATGTACTTATGCAGTATTGGTTCGTTAATCTTTAATGAACGGAACTTGCAACCGAATAAAAATTAATCAGGAAGTAAGAATGGGATTTATATTCCTCTATTAATAATATTAGTCGATTTAAAATGGTCAGAATTCTGTTAAAGTTATTGAGACACAATGCAATGGAATTCTTGTGGACTACTAGTTAGCGCAAATTAGAAAAGTGGTACATACACTACTTATGAATATAAGGCCACTTTGAAAGCAACACATTCTTCAACAAGTACTTATAAGATTATATTCGGTATTTGCTGTGCGTTGACAAGTAAAAAGGTTGCCCTCCTCCTGACACCCGACGATCTGGACTCAATAACACTAACGTACTTATTGTAAGGTTTCGGTGTACGGTAAGCCACCGTGATACTCAGAGGCCGATAGAACGGTATAAAGCAGACATAGGGAATAAAAGGTATATCCGAAACTGTTCAAACTACACGACACGTTTCGTATTTTTGACATCTTGGAAAACACAAAAGCTGCGTAAACGTATTTCAGCTGGTTTACGAATCGCATTGCCCGCATATCTCGAATTTCAAAACACAAGGACCATGAAAATATTGCCAACATCGCGACGACCCAATTGACGCAATCGTTAAGCAATGGTAGACACAACGAGACAATGAAAATTTTACGAAAAGAACAGAAAAACCTTCGTTTTACTGCATTACTGCACGTAGAAATTCATGCGATAATTTTCACGTGGAAAACAAGATGCTCTTCTTATCTTCAATATAGAGTATTCCACAGGAATGCAGAAAGGCAAATAATTCTGATAATCCTCCGTGACGTTGAAATCGAAGCAACAAGTAGAAAGGTCAGGTAGGGGCAGACACACGAACGTGCGTTATACTTTATGAAATCAAGCGGCCCAACTGCCAATCTATATACATACGTATTACCAACCAAGGTACAAATACATTTTGAAGTCTTGAATGAGCTCAGCAAAACAATGCCTGTATCTATCTGACTACAGCGAAATATTTTTAAAAAAGACTAAATTAAAAGAACCCGAATTAATGGAATTAATGTTCCCGGACAAAAAAGCGGTATATTCCGAAGATATATCGAAATTATAAAATTTTTCGTACAAAAAAATAGTTTTGTTATGTGTTACATATTTTTTGCACACATATTTTCTCATGTGCTATTTAGGATATGTCAGTCAGTTATATTTCAAAATAACCTTGTGGTTTCGATCCAAAAAGATGCTTACAATATCCTCCATATAAGCCGGCTAAAAAGCTCCGGTTCGTCAAGACCGTAAACATTGGAATGCAGAAAATCAAGATATCCCGAGGATTGAGAGCAACAAGTAGAAAGCGCAGGTAGTGTTGCTACGGGCTCGCGGGTGTCGGTATCACGCGAGCTCTCGTTGCAACACAAAAGTAGCAAAAAAAAAAAAAAATTGCCAGAAACATCGCCAACAAATACTGTGTGTCAGATGGTCTTTCCCGCAGCGTATGCGACGTGTTAAACGTTTCTCCGATTATGAAAAATCTCGGATGTTTAGCGATTCCTACAGCTGTGACCAGCTGCCGGGCCGATGCCGCAACGAGAGCTCCCTCGCTGACATTTAGTTAGCACAGTCGCCGAGCGTAGCGCTACTAGTCGAGATCGCAAGCCATGGAGCAACTTTTCGAGTTGCGATGGTGGGGATGAGACGGTGTGTGCTCGTGCTCGTTGCCCGTATGAGTGACAACGCGCGAGTATAGCAGCGCGCGTTCGTCTCTGCGTGAGCGCGCCGCGTATACAGACACACACACGTTCTCCCAGCTATAACGTAGCTCACGCACACTGAGAAAGAGAAAGCAGGCGACGTAATAACGAAGGAGAGAGAGAAAGAGGTCGCGTCACGAGTTGGTATGAGTTGAGAAACGACAGCGTGTTCGTTGTCGTCGTAGCTCGTCTCGTTGGGCAGGAAACGTGTGCAAGTCACAGAGAGACCAGTGACAGACAAAATGGCGGTGTGTCTGGTGCAGTGGTAGCAGTGCTGGGGTAGCGGTAGTAGTGCTGCACTCGGTTAGGAGGTTGGTAGGGAGTAAGGACACCGCCACTGTGAAGGACATGGATCAGGCATTGACATCAACAACGAGACGTCGTGGTCATCAGCATCATCCACGACATGCCACACGTCGACGTCTCGACGCATCCAGCAGAGGACCCGCGCAGTGTGGCCCTGCTGGGAAGACGGCTGTCGCAACTGGCGATACATTCCTCACGGAATCGACTATCAAAGAGCAAATAACAACAGCACCAACAATAACATCAACAACATCAGTGGCAATAACGGCTGTTACGACTACAACATCGAAACTCGACTGTCATACGACAAACAATAATGATATTCTCACGTCACGTATTACCGTTGGATCGGGGAAAACGAACGATACGATTATTAACACGTCCTTGGCTGACAAGATTGCGACAGACGTCGCTAAGCTGAACGCTGAGGAGTCCGATGACAAGATTATCAAGGATTGTCCTAAGAGCGTTCAGTTAAGGCCCGCGCGGTGTGGCCTCGCCAGGGATGATGATATTTGCTTCGATGATCGAAGCAGAAACAGCCAAGAGATTGATAATCGATTGGAAATTAAAAACAGCAAACTCGATAATAGCGACTATGACGAATTCGATGTAAGAGAGTGTAGAAATTTAATTAGAACGAGCACGACGATGCGAGACGATAAAATTGTGTCACGCCGGTCAGCTGGGAGAACCGGCACGAGGGAGACAATCAGAAACACTACGAGGTCAAGAACAAAGGATAGCAGCAGCCCCGAGCCTGAGCACGCGGTCGCGAGGGCACGGGGCGATGGAAATTCCGACGACGAGACACCAAACGTCGAGGAAGACCCGGAACTCGCTGAACTCGCGAAACTCCGATGTCCCAGCGAGAGAACCGAAGTACAGGCGGAACGAGAAGCTAGAAGGAGAAAGAGATGCGCTGATTATCCCGGACTCGCTTTTGGGAGCTCTATTTTCTCGAGCGATACTATGATGAAGTTCAGTCTTATAAGGAACGAGCTTAAGAATATAATGGGCAATCAACTCAAGAGGGTCAGTATCTCGTTCGTCTTTTGACGAATGAACGATAAATAAAAGAATGAAAGTATTATTTAGCAAGACGCGATAATTATGAGCCGGCACGTGGCAGTGGGTCGACCTTGTCCTTGGTGGGAGAAACGTCTGATTCGCTCCATTCTAATGATAAAGATAACCGCTCTTCACCAAAACTTTCCTCACTCTCCATTACAAATCTCCTCCGACCCTGTAACTGTTTAAGAAACTTGGGCTTCCCCCTCCTTGGTTGACGTCTCTGTGGTTTATGTACATAGGTACTTTTGTATGCTTGTTAAGAGTCATTGGATACCATCGCCAGGGCCATTTGTGTACAGCATGCATTTTTATGAATGCTGTACCCAAATACAGCATGCATTTTTTTTCCTCGTCAAACTCTTGCTCCGTGAAATAATTTTTATTCTTGCATGTCGCGTGGAAAAATTATATTTTCAAATATTTCGTAAATGTATTTTTTCCGAAATAACGCACGAAGAATTTCGGTATTTCGATGAATTGCATAATAACGTTTGTAATTTTGTTGAATCACGAAATTTCTATGCGAGACTGCGAAAGCTTGGAGACTTTGAACTTGATGGGGCACTGGAGGTCGAGAGGAATCGTCGAGAGCTCTGATATCATGCTCGGATGTACGTCACCTGAGTATTTTTGACGATGAAAACGATTATTTATCTTAAATCTTTCTTCTCCGCGTTTTTATTTTTTCATTTTATTATCGTTTTATCATGCTCCTACGCGTCGATCTCGCAGACGTGGCTTACTGGCATTCTAAAAATACTCGAGCGACGAACTGCGCGCGATCCAGTGACTTTAACTCAAATACCTAAGGGGGTTGCGTAAGCTACTGTTGCTGCTGCTGCTGCTACTGCTGCTACTGCTCTGCTCTGCTGTGCTCCTACACGAGAACATAGAGGGGCGGTGAGGATGGTTTCGTTTATCCCCACTCACTATGCGCGCAATGCGTGCTCTATTAGAAACGAGTGCAAACGCCCACGTCCGTGAGCCTCACGAGAATTTAGAACGATCCTCGTACTAAATTGGATATACCCAGCACGCTGCTCAGTTGGACTATTTACTCATGACACCTATGATAGACAACGACTTTTTTTTCTGTCGCCTGTTGCATCTTCAGGCTGGTCCTTCAATCAGCTTAATCCGCACTAAGAATCCTTTTGAAGAATTCCGAATTCAAATTCTTTATTTACTGTTGCGTGGCTGAAATCATAAGAGCGTTTTACTTTGTATCCAAGTAAATAAAATACGCTATTCCACTATTAGTGATACGTTACCTAGTAATTCAAAAAAATACTTAAGCCAGTTTGAATATCGATAATAATTTCGGTTTATCGATTCAAGGAATTTATCGATTTATGGACTATCCTGGAATCTGTAACATTTTTTTATTTTGTGTCCAAAACTATACTACTTGGTATTTCTTGAATTAAAAATATTTAGATCAGTTTACATACTGATAAAAAAATTGGGTCTGTTCAATGAATTAATAATTTCAAGAATTGGCATAAATTCACAAAAATACTTCAATGAAATGAATATATGACTAATGGACTTTTCCACGGCCCGAAATTTTTTAAATAATTGGTGTAATGCTCTGTTTGTACAAGTGGCAAAGTTTATAGTTCTAAAGAAAAATTATTGCAAATCCTGAGCATTATGATGTGTTTTTTTCGTGATTATTCATTGTGTTTCACGTGATTATGCTTCTGAGAGTCAACTATTTATCCGCTAGTACACGCTACCGATCGGAAACAACGATCGTGACTGTCTGAGTCGTCTGCTACTTTACTATCTTTCAGCTGCGTCAGTTAATCCGTAATGCTGTCATCGTACACAAGTAGCATGCAAAACTTTGAGAGCTGAGCTCAATTGTTGTGCGAACGATTCCGATGACACAGTAGCGGTATAGCTTCGACCCAGTTTCGCATAGCAAGAGAATCAACGAGTGCATTATTATGTTAAATACGCATACATTTCTGCAGCATAGGATAAACAATGCAAATTATAGTTGAATATATTATTCGCATCTAATTTTCTGCTTTCATTTTAGTACCCGCATGCTTTCCTTTTTAACTTTGTTGCTACATCCGGACTTGAGATTACAAGTGCATGCGTAAGCTACAGACTTTTTTTCACGGACGTTTTGCACTTGGCATCGTTCCAGTACATACTTGGGCTCGTTTGGTTATTACTCTACAGCAGATGTACAGCACACATGGGCATGGGGTGCGCCAAAAATAATCACTAGTAGTATAAAACATCAACGAGATTAAATATTGACCCTTTCACTTTGACTTTTCCATATTTTGGTCAAATTTGCGGAAATCTTTGCCAAATTAAGAGATTTATAAAAATTATAAGGATAAAATGTATATATATATTTTGTAGATATATATTTGAATATGCATATTTCTATTAATACAATATTCTCTAAAACGGTTAAAGATACCTTAACAGAACTCTTTTTTCGTAGATTGTATTTATTAGCTGTGATTTCCGAAAGATATAGGCGTTTAAACGAAGAGTCTGTTCAAATATATTGAAATGCCACAAGATGCCATTATTGCTTATTCTGAAACTCACTTAATACATCTTATGGCGAAGTATTAGAATTACTTTTAAAACGATGAATTAAAAAAAAATTAATAAAAATTAAAGAACTTGCGACTGAGAAAAAATTAATGTTATTAATAAACAAATTGGGTAAATAAAAAATTGTGAAATAACAATCATTTGCATATTACAGTCGGGAGATTGATTCGTCAAGGGTGTGATAATCTCTCGACTATTATATGCGAATGATTATTATTTCACAAATTTTTTAATTAATTCCATTCATTTTTTCAGACGGGACTTCTTTAATGTTTATAAAATTATTTTTATGTTAAATCCCAAGTTCCATAAAATAGAAACCTTTTGTACAGTTTCGGACAAATTCAATACTAAACATCCTAGAAGTTATCTGCAATTATAATGAACTATTGGATCCAATAGCCAACATTTTGTGGTAGTTGCTTTAAAAAAAATTATCATTCAATAAAATATTAATAATTGCACTTATTCTGAGGATAATGACATAAATACAAAGCAGAGTTACATTTATATTTGTGCACTAAATATCAGCTGAATAATTTTGACTATTTTCAAAATATGAATATTTACATCTTGGGCGCCTTACGCGCACACGCATATTCGAACTATTTTCTGAAACATATTTTTTCAACTTCTGAGAATGTTTTTAGTACGCGGACATTTAAATCGCAAATTATTTTTTTCATTAAAACAAAGCTGACGCTAAAATAAAGAAAAAAATGTGAATGCTTTTCTAAACAAAAATTGCTTAAGCGTTATAACAGTACACATTATCTTTAAATATCAAAGCAATTGAGAAATTTTTCTTTTATGTATAATCAATTATCAGAGCCAAGGGATTTATGAGAAGACTGCTATAAGCATTGAACGTCTAATGGTATTTGTATATATCTATATAGCGTTTGAAATGCGTACCGTATGAGTGACGAGACTGAACATGGCCACTACTATAATTGCGATAACGATGATTCATCATGTGTAAGAAATTCTTTAAGGCACATCGTAGAATGACGTAAACGCTGCCAGCGGCATAGTTCGAAATGTCGCTGACTCGGGGGACCAATGTTTGACAGAAAACCGATGAAAATATTTTCGTTTTTAAATAATTCTTCATAATTCACTTTTCAAATGATATGTTTTTATTTTCACTTAACTTGAATTATAAATTCACGTAACATTTTTTATTATCAATTGATACGCACTGATAAATATTTACTTCAACATTTACATTCCTATCTTAACTATATAATAATTACGATAGCAATGAAATAAAAATGTAAATATAATAAAGTCGCATAGGTCTTTTGATACCTACTTGGTAATTATCAGAAATACTACGATTTCATTAGCGTTCAAGTTGCAGTTTAAAACTATTAAGTATTATTTTCTTAAATGTGTCAATGACTATTGCTACCAACTTAATCAATTGCGTATATAATTTGTCTTATAATTTCCTCAGAAATCTAAAATATTTCAATATACACACTTTTTCATATTTACTTTAACATTTACATTTCTATCTTAACTGTAATTACGATAGCAATGAAAAAAATGTAAATATAAAAAAGTCACATCAGTCTTTTGATACTTGGTAATTTTTTTTTTTTTTTTTTTTTTTTTTTTTTTTTTTTTTTTTTTTTTTTTTTTTTTTGCATTTTCCCCCGCTTATCAAGTCTCCGATGTGAGTCTTATAGCGGGTCGGCTCGGCTTTCCGCACAGTATTATTTAATTATTCGTCATCCGAAGCATTTCTGCCGCGAGCCAGTCCCCCCCCAGATTGCGGCCGCATCCGACTTCCCCCTCTATATCGCATTCGCCATAGCATTTCTGCTATGGGCATAGGAAAACTGCGGAAAACCCATGCCGATATAGCCGGTCTCGAGTTCGCCTCCCGGCACCGGAGCTACGTCACGTTTCGTCGAGAACGTAAACACGGACTACAGCTGTATACATGTGACCCCCACAGGTATATAATACAATACCTATAATACCTATAATATAATACCTGTGTGGGTCTCATGTATACATCTGGAGCTTCATCGCGTCCGTATTTATATTTTCGACGAAAATCGACGGCACCGGGAATCGAACCCGCGACCTACCGATGCTCTGGACTAGAGGCCAGTACCCTAACCACTAGACCATCGCACCGGTTGATACTTGGTAATTATCAGAAATATTACGATTTCATTAGCGTTCAAGTTGCAGTTTAAAACTATCAAGTATTACTTTCTTAAATGTGTCAATGACTATTGCTACCAACTTAATCAATTGCGTATATAATTTGTCTTATAATTTCCTCAGAAATCTAAAATATTTCAATATACACACTTTTTCATATTTACTTTAACATTTACATTTCTATCTTAAGTGTAATTACGATAGCAATGAAAAAAATGTAAATATAAAAAAATCACATGAGTCTTTTGATACTTGGTAATTATCAGAAATATTACGATTTCATTAGCGTTCAAGTTGCAGTTTAAAACTATCAAGTATTACTTTCTTAAATGTGTCAGTGACTATTGCCACCATCTTAATCAATTGCGTATATAATTTGTCTTATAATTTCCTCAGAAATCTAAAATATTTCAACATACACACCTTAATATTTACTTTAACATTTACATTCCTATTTTAACTATATAGTAATTACGATAGCAATGAAAAAAATGTAAATATGAAAAAGTCGCATGAGTCTTTTGATACTTGGTAATTATCAGAAATACTACGATTTCATTCGCGTTCAAGTTGCAGTTTAAAACTACCAAGTATTACTTTCTTAAATATGTCAGTGTCTATTGCCACCACCTTAATCAATTGCGTATATAATTTGTGTCTTATAATTTCCTCAGTAATCTAAAATATTTCAACATACACACTTTTTCATATTTACTTTAACATTTACATTTCTATCTTAACTACATAGTAATTACAAAAGCAATGAAAAAAAATGTAAACAACAAATTCGCATGGGTCTTTTGATACTTGGTAATTATCAGACGTACTACAATTTCATTAGAGTTCAAAAGTTGCAGTTTAAAGCTATTAAGTATTACTTCCTTAAATGTGTCAATGACTGTTGCCACCACCTTAATCAATTGTGTGTACAGCAGGGCGCACGAGGTCGACTGATCGTATTCGTCGAAAAACGATCGCGTAGATCAGCTCGTAGTCGGCATACCGAAATCCCACCATAGATATTCGTGTAGTACGATAATCGAGTGGTGAGCAAAGTGGGAACAATGTCCGAATTGTTCGAAACGATATTCAAACAGTTGGGCGCGCTGCTTACGGGCGCGGTATTTCCGGGGCTTCGTGAACGCTGCACGTCTATTGGCGTAGCAATTCTCCAGAGCAGAGCGGCGTACGATCGTGCAGAGTGTTTCGCACTCCCGCCACTTGTTTCGCTGCCGATCCCTTGGCAAGCGTTCGAGTCATCGATCACAATAGTTCCCAATCCCTTTTAGGATCATCCGAGGACAATATCGAATAAAAGGTTGAGAGCTATAGCAGTGGGACTATTTTCCACGGTTGCAGTGAACCCGCACGCGTATATACGAAGGGCGAGGGAACTACTTTCTCGTGCGTTCCGCGCAGGCGCAAACTCCATGATCGCGGCCATCTTGCTCGAAGCCAGCAGTCGGTGGTCGCTCGTGTGACGACAGTTCGGAGTATACTACGGTAACCACCTAGCGCGTTCGATTCTATTCCCGTGTCTCCGGCAATCACTTTTTTTACGTACCGTCAGTGACGTCCGCGATCAGCGAGGATACTAAAATGACGACGCAAGTACAGGGTATTATACTTGACATGCTCAAGAAGAAAATGCGTCAGACGAAGGAAGAGATGGAGAAATACAAGGACGAATGCGACGAGTATCAGAAGCGGTTGCAGGTGGAAGCGTTGCGACGCGAGGAAGTGAGTGTGTCCACAGCTCTTTTTCTCAATCACATTCCCCTCTGCGTGTGTCTTTATATATATATATTACAATAGTATCTCTGGAAAATTATCGTGTCGTGACTTTAATACGTTTTTTTTTCTGTGTCCTTTGCCCAAAGTTATTATGCACATATCTGATATCGCTGTGCCACCATTCTGTTCCCTGTGATTCGCGCCGACTATGCGGCTTTTATCGACAGCTCGACACGTCTAACGTGTATCAACGACTTTTCGGTTTATTTTATTCGGCAGACACCGGAGAGACGGCGTCTCCGGGATGGGATCGATCGTGCGTGTCAGACCTCGGTCGTCAAGCTGAGTCTTTCGAGCCTAAAGCCCCAACAAGCAGCAGCAGCAGCGGCTGAAGCGGGGAGGGGCATGGCTGCTGCTGCTGCGGCTTCAGCCGCTGCTCTCCCTCGACTCGCATTCTTTTTACCTATTTACCGACGTCGGCCATCCTCCCAGCCGGCTCGCCTCCGCTCTTTCTTCTTCTTTTTCTCGTACCTTTTTCCAACCCTTTTTATTTTCCTCTGCTCCAGAATACCTACTCGAACGAACCCTACTCACCTTTCTGCCGATACACTCATCGAATTGAGCTTTTACGCACTGTGTAGCGCTCTCTCGGAGACCCCCAATTGCTCTGCCCACTAGTATTAATAACAATAATAATAATGATATTAATCGGTCACCTATATGCACGCACGCGCGTTATCGACTTGAACGAAAATCAGATACGAAGTTACGTACGTGTTTTTTTTGTCGTTTTGAGATAAATCGGTTGCCGAAATAATGAGATCGACATTTTTTTATTTTTAGACGGTAATTGCAGAATAGTAATTGTGAATTGTAAGGAAATGGTGCATTTTGTAGGTTGTAAACAATGTTTAAAATGGTTACTATGTATATGGAAAGAACGAAAAGTTTTTTATGATAAAATTGTTGGGGGATTGTGCAAAGTTTTCAAAAACCTGCGCACGAATATCTTTCCATTATGTACGAGTGCAAAATATAACTAAGATACTAAAAATATAAGGTAGATTCATTTTTATCGTGTATATAGCGACAAAATTTATATACTTCATAGTTGCAAATACTTAAAGAAGAAATAACGATTATGAAGAATTTCTTATAATTTCCTCAGAAATCTAAAATATTTCAACATAATACGCACTATGGGTATCTCATAAGCATCTTTTTTGTATATGTCATCAGAGTGTCTGGAAAAATTTACATATTCACCTAAAAAACCTGGTAAAATCAGAGAATTTTAAAAATTGCGTAGTGCCCATGTTTATATTGTCATCATTAACTTACAGTTTTAGGAAATCGTTAAAAATTGGTAGAAATTTTGTGTAATCAAAATTCGCCGATCGATTAGTCAGAAAAGCGAGGAATTATTAAAAACAGATTTTTTATTTACCAGTGACTTTAAATTCGTGAATTACAGATCTCTACGAGGAAGATGACTACTGAATTATCGCACATAATCTGAAAATCTTTTCCACTCAAGAAGGAGAGCAAGGTATCAGATAACGCGATTAGATTTCGTCCCGTTATTCTCTCGAAAACGTTGACTATCGGCGAGCTGGAAAAAAAAGAATCCCCTCATTGTGAAAAAGCGGTGGGCTCTGATGTGATAAAAGTTGCGAGCGACGTAACCTTTCGGATTACCCGCAACAGCTCCGATGTTTTATTACGTCTCCATCCTCGGCGAACGCAATTCAAGGCATCGCGGAAGTTGAGCGTTCAAGCATATCCTCGATTCAGTGTTAAACTTTCGTCCGTTGACTGCTGTAGAGCCTGCCAACTCGTTCTTTCTAGGAGCCACTTGTTACGGAGCAGATTCCATGTACAAACCGCGTAGCTACGTGTATTTTCTCGCTCCGAAGTGGAAGAAAAAAGGCCACTCGCGAAACCGGAATTTCTCGAAGAGCACAATCCCATTTGCTGATGCACGTATGAAGGATTTCTCCGTGGGTAATCGCTTCTCGTAATCGAGTATTCACTTCCCAAGGTGAAAGTGACGATGAGCTCTTAGCTCTATCGCGATTACAAGGCTAATAATTCAAGTAAATCCGAGTCTCATGTATCATAATCCTTCGAATGTCCTTTCAGAAACGGTATCTTCGCTGGAAAGGCCCACGTAATATTTACGTGAATATAGTAGGCGTTGTCAGCCAACTGATTAAAACTTCCGGGCGACCAGACGTCTCGTGAATCACATAAGCCAAATTCTTTGTAAAGCGTGACAACTTTTTTTTTTTCAAGACATTCCACCCCGTTTTTACAGTTCTTTGTTGCAGTTGAAACATGCTCTGCACGGAGACTCGTTGACCTATTGTTTTTTCAAGTTATTCAGCTCCAGCTATTTGGAGTCTTGGAGCTGCTCTTCCTTCTGTCTTCTCCCGAGTTGCTCATTGTTCATTGAGCCTCGTATACACTGCATTGAGAGACAAGAAGTGACCCTTGCTACTCGCGATGATTAACACTCGGTGTATGCAGACGCGACCCGGAAGAATGTGTCGACAGCACCACATGCCCCCTCCGGATACTCGAAATTCTTTTCTGCTGCGTTGCACTTGCGACACTGGCACATAATTGCAGTACCACCTTAAACAACTATTTGGAAATCGCAATTAATAAGTATTTTTAAACATTGACTCGTTCAGGTTGTGATTAATAATTCATATTGATGTTCTACTTTCATTATCCATCTAACGGCAAAGTATGTGAAAATGAAAAGCATATTTAATATTATTTCCTTTTTTTTATTATGACGGAAAAATCTAGTAATTCAATACTTTTTCAAATGGGAATTTTAGTGCAACCCGCTTAAACTCAAATCTACAACTAATCAAGTATCTGTAACGTAAAAAAAATGGCTGTAAATTCATTTAACGGCTAATTAAACTGCTACCCAAAAACATCTACAATATAATAAATATCTAGAATGAGTTTTCGGAAATATTTTAACATATATTTTTTTTAATTATGTGAAATTATTTTATTTTCTTATCGAAAATGTCGATTGTATCTCGTTCGGAAGGAAAAAAAATGAATGTGAATACTTTTTTGTAAATTCCGGTACACGTCACTCCAGCTCAAGTTGAAAAATTAAAAGAATTAAGTGAGCACGTGAAACACTAAAACGCTAATTAAATGGATTCTGATTTCCTGTGGAACACGAGTAGCAGGTGTCGATGATATCTCGTTTGTTGAGTAAAGGATATATAGAATCTCACGTGTTGCATATGTTAATTAAAGGTAGCTGAACCTTCGCGAGCCGGTGCTCTCATCGGTCGCCAGTAAATTGCCTCTAATTGTGACATGCGCACACGTAATAGTCCGCTGTCTTGTTGGGCATCATTGCACCATTAATAGCGACAAGTTACATAATTTGCCGTTACACATGTCGCTGTAGAAATACAATCTTCCGGGCGAGTACAATGTAAAAGATCCTTGATACTATTGCTGTTTTCTTCTTCCACTCAAGTTCAAATCCCAACGGTTGCTCTTGCCACACCGTTATGGTATTTCTTTTTTGACGCCCGGCACGTTGCACGGCCTTCTCGTTTATTCGCCTTCGGCATATTCCACTTACGCACCTGCGTGCCTACACAGTTGGAATAAATTGACTGCAGGAATGCGTCGGTAGTCGCCAAGATTTCCATTTAAAAATTCATTATGACTTCTGTTCCCGAAACAATGGATAGAATTTATTCAAAACAAAATCGGGAAAAAAAAATAGTCAAAAACCGACGATTTCGACAAAACATTCTATTTATAGCGTTTTTTTCATATACGTACATTGTTTTTTTTTCTTATGAAATCGATTCCACCTTGCGGCGTCGTAGTTGATTAGATTTTTAGAATCTTAAGCACATTAGGACTGTGATGGACATTTATAATGCGAATGAATAATCACTTTTGAGAAACTAGATTATACGGTAATTAATGTACTAATTTGGAATAGAGTGTATTAATGAATTATAAATTAACGAATACATTATGAGAAAAATTGAAAAACTTTAGGAAGAATGCGATGACATTCTGTGAGTAAACAGGTGACATTGCCTTGAAATTCCTTTGAGAAACTGTCGCAATACTCGTGGGAGCGTTTCAATGTTTCGACAAACATTGTTCACATACCTACAAAGCACCGATTGTTTCCCGCGATATCGGAGTGCTCATTTTCTCGCTACCAAAGCACAATCCGTCGCGCTAGCGAATTAAACTGTAAAAGTTTCGGAAAATTTTGCGATTTTATCGTTCTTATCGATCATACACAAGCGAAATGTAACAATTTCAATAACGCGCTTTTACGAAAAGTCGTAACATTTTTTTCTCTGTTCTACGCTGCATTTATATTGAAGCCATTGGTGTTGAACGGAAACGGGACGGTGTGGATTAAAATCCGTTACCGCAAGCACTTCCGCTCGTCGGAATTAAATTTAACGAGATAGAAGTGTCGAGATTACACACTGCACTGTATAATTCATATTCCTTGCACTTATTAACTCTGAATATAATATGGAAATTTAAGTTTATCACTTTAAATAGACAGAGCCTTGTTAATATAATAATATGTCTGAATATCGAAAGATCCACAGAGGGATATTCTCGATTTTGATGCAAATAAACATAGAATAATGAAAAGTCTATTTACCTCAGAAGCCTGGGAACGGATTGAATGCCCTCAAAATCAGGCGTGATTACGAGCGGATTTCCGGACCCGTAGCGTGGAAGAGCAATGACGCGTGTGTGATTCAGTTCGATTCAGGCTATCGTTACCGCGTTCGGTGCCTGCAAACTCCGTTCCAGTTCGACGAAGTTTGGGTGGGTCACCGCTGAACCGCGCGGTCACGGAACTCACATAAGAATTCCTCCGTTGGTACGACTATGTACCGCAAAAATGCTAATTATGGGTCCCGCGAAGCGTGTTCAAAACCAGTTAGTTTTAACCCGTGAAAAACCAGATGTGTTATTCTTTTAAAAAAAATGGTGTGTAATTTTTGTATCTAGATTATAATCTCCAATTTTTAAGTTCATGATGTACTTAATTTTTTTTCGATACAATTATGAGACTAGAAAGGCGGATATTTAATGTCGTTGACAACGTCAATCAAAAGTAGTAATAATTTTGATGATGACAAGGATGTGAATATGGGGTTTATTGCTTATTGATATTGTTAAGTATGACTAAATGTATTAATATTCGTAATTTGATTGCGTGTTTCAGGCCGAATCCGAGGTCGCCGCCCTGAACCGTCGCATTCAGTTGCTGGAGGAAGATCTTGAGAGATCCGAGGAGCGCCTCGCCACCGCCACTGCCAAATTGGCGGAGGCCTCCCAAGCCGCCGATGAGAGCGAACGGTAAGAAGCAATCTCATCGACGAGGCTCCTTAATTCGTTTTTTTTTCTCTCTCTCTTTTGGCCAGTCGACGGTGAGCGAGTAAATCGTGGATGAGTTTCTTGAGGCTATCGATTAATTTTCACATCGCGTAAGGTTGATACCCCGGTCATTGACCAAGCGCCAAGAATGAAAGGAAAATATTCTCTGAATAAGACTGTACCTGTGCAAACCAAAGCATGTGCCTAGTTTGATGAAAAAAAAATTACAATCAAAAATATGCAATTTTACAACTCTTCAAATGACCAAAAGTTGAAGTATCTTCTTCCAATTCACAATTTGGATTTTATATATGTCGTACTTCAAAATTAATTTTAAACTATTGATCGTTAGTGGAGTAGCGACGTCATTTTATTTTATTAATTGAACGAAGAAAAAGAGATTTTTTTTTTTCATTTTCCTTATGTGTCCGACTTAAGTTGATTTGAAACATGTACAGGTTCGAAAGACAAGAGTACTAAGAATATGTTTCGAATCGTTTTAAGGTCCTCACAATAGAGACATCCACCTTAAACATAGTAGAATTTGGTGTATTGGGCTCAACGAGTTGAAATGTTTAACTGGAGAAGCATTACTTGTACGGCTTGACAGGTATCATAGCCGCAACAGTCTACACCGACCGTGAACTTTCGAGAATCGCCGGGCGCAGGCTATAGGAATATCTACCTGCGAAGTATTGCCATGAATCTGACGGTTGACACGTTTCTCTTCACCGAATTTCACACTTATTCATTCGAGGCATGAACGCGACGAGTATACATTATTTAACGTATGAGTAATCGCGGATCGAGGTCGCATTTCGCAGACTTTGTTGTATTGTTGTTGCAAAAAGATCATTTTATCATGAATCAAAATCTATTTTTATTGCCTCAGCGTTATATGCTAAAGAAGCAGCAAATCACTTTATATCAGCTTTACTCGCTCATCGAATGACTCACAGATTTTCCTCAGACACTGTTTCATCCAAACAATTATGGTTTATCAGATTTGACACCCTTCGACGACCAACAGCAGCTATGTTTTCTTTACGATATATACTTCCTGCCTTATCGCGGAAACGGATTAGTCGGTAACGTCTGAGTCATCGCCGAGTCGACGATGTATCCTCAGTATCTTTGCTTTCGTATCAAGATCTATGAATGTCTCACAATTTCTTCATTGGAAAAAATGAATTCCATAGTATAATTTTGCGGTTCTAACGCACGTCCTCGGATATATATAAATGTTTATAGATGCTGTCTTGGCCGTCGATGCGTTCGAACAATTTGGTCGAGGGAATGACGATTGAATTGCGTGCACTCAGTCAATGCGTCCTCTATTCGGGCTTGTGAATAGCAGGCATACCTCTTTTAAATAAATTTATAGATGCGCCGGACGCGCCGTGTGCGTTGCCCATGCTTCCGGTTGTTGATCCGAACGTCCTGACACTTTGCGGATCAACAATGAAAATATATTCTTAAACATCACGATTTTTCGTTAATTCTGTACAACGAAGAATTCGTCATTCGCTCGCACCAAATAATATGTTTTTAGACGACAATGGGTTTAACAGATTTTCTAATAACTCAATGTAATCTTGACTTGGTTGAAAATTCCATTTAGTAGTGTATCGGTAATTGTTTCGGAAAATTATTAGAAAATTGATCTCATCCCTTGTCTGTTTGTAATTAAGTAATTTACCAGTACGATAAAGCGACGTAGAAATTCTTCTACGTTTTCTACGATTCTATAGAATTGCAACTCTTCAAGCTTAAGTATTTTGTAACTTCAAAATGTTTCCGTCAATATTTGACAGAGTAGATATTACACTTTTTTCTACCTATCTGAAGAAAAAAATTGATCAACGTGTGGTTATTCTATTCTTATTGAATAAAAAAAATCCTGCCACGGATTTGCTAACGAAATAGACATTCGAAACATCATTTTGAGCTAAAAGACTCCATCTAAGTAGAAAAGCATTATATATGTCGATGTAGTTAAAATTCCTTGTGCATACATTCTTCTAACAGAAACAGATAAAAAGTACTTTTCATCGTCGCTGTATCGTATGTTAATTTATAGGCGATAAGAATAATTTCGTTCGCGACAAGACCTGCTCAAGTCTATTGAACAGCATTATCATTTTTTATTTTCTTCGCTGACTAATCGTCAGCGAAAGTGTCTAAGAAGCTTGTCGTATAACGAGATTATTCTACCTGCCTCGCGTTCGTGACATTGAAAGAATGACCATCGGTCAAGCAACTGCACCCACGGAAATTTCTCATCTAGTCGAGAACTTGCATAGTCGTGACATTCGCTGTCACAAGATATTAAATAAAGGATCACGTAGTTATCCCTGGGTCGCAGTTGTTTTTCAACGTGCGAACGAGTCAAAGTCAATACATGAAAATTAATAGGATACGCAAGGCTCTCGAAAATCGCACGAACATGGAAGATGACCGAGTCTCCTCGCTGGAACAACAACTCTCACAAGCTAAGCTGATCGCTGAGGAGGCGGATAAAAAATACGAGGAGGTGGGTCTTAGGAGCGATGACAACAATAAAAATGTTCGCTCAAAATGTCGATCAGCGATCAAAGTGCCTCGAATTTAATAAGACTAACATTTTTTATTCCATTCAAATAAATCAAACAGAGCCGTTTTTTAAATGAAAAACGAAAATGCAGAAATCATTTTTACGCAGAAAAAAATCAAGTAGAAATTGAAATGACAAATTGCCCAAGTCGAGTATACACAGATCGCTGGTCCTTGTTTATTTTCAGCATTTCGCAGATGAAGGGGTCGAGTAGCAGAGCAGAGAAACACCGTTAATAGCTAGAGCTATCGATTTATTTATAAATTTTGTGTATTATTTAATTAATTTATTTTTTCCGTTGAACATGTATAAAGCGCCCGCAAGATTCTCGAGAACCGCAGTTTGGCCGATGAAGAGCGTATGGACGCCCTTGAGAACCAGCTGAAGGAGGCTAGATTCCTGGCTGAAGAAGCCGACAAGAAATACGATGAGGTTCGAGAACCCGCAACGAAAAACGAGCGTGGCTGCAGTGATGGTTCCTAGTCGATAGCAAAGTGCCTAACCCTAACTCGCTGTGTGTTCGCTGATTATGTGTCGCTCGAGATAATCGAGTGTTACTGCTGTAATTATATGCAGTTTACGCGGCTGTGCTCAATTCGCGTGTCGTGACATCGAGAGATTCTCGACCAATCGTCGAGAATGCTACAGGTTCAAGAACATCGCAACCTTTGAACGAGAAAACACTTGTTCCTTTTCGTCTCTTTCGTCGGCTAAGCTACGTCTTAGGTAGAATCGAGGAGCGAGAAAAAAATGTGATAGAAATGCGCGAGGGATGACAACGCTAGTCTCCGAACTAGTGTTGTTCCATCGCTCTTATTATAACAGCCGCTTAAAAACAAAAAAAAAGTGAACGACACGTGTGAATAACAACCAAAGGGGCTCGGTGCAGCGCGCGAAAAGCCCACTGCGAGATATGACGACGAAAGCTCAATCGTTCTTTTACGTAAAGAGATAAAGAAAAAATAAGCAAATAGTTTTAAAGAGAATGCAATTGACGGAAAAAAAAGTGGTGCTTTAGTGGAGAAGTTTGAAGTGCGAGGTTGACAAGCTCTTGCTATTCAACAAATTAAGGGGCTTAAAAAAAACGAGAAAGCAATTAGCAGGACGCTCGGTCCCAGCATCGAGCGTCAGACAATTATAATCAATTATTCAATTAATTCAGGGGTACTTATGGTTGTGCACGAAGATTCGGGCTATCGCCGATCGAATCGATAACAAAATAACTATTCATTATGCAATTTCTTTTGACGACGAGCGTGGTGTTTCGCGAATGACACGAGGAAATCGTCAACGCCTATTGACGATCAAAACGCCCCCGAAGAACTTTCAAAATTGTCTTAAATTAATAATAATTAACGGGGTCTCGAAAGAAAGAAAAATAATATTAACATGTGTCTAAAAGCAATTGGGTATAGTGTTCTCGAAGTTGCCAAATGTTTTGGAATTTTTATGGAGTGTTAGCGAAATCAATAGTTTTATTTGTGTTGTGACTCGAATCGTAGTTTGGGGAATATAATTGGTAATTAACTGACGTATCTTCCTACCGCTCTGGGTATTCAAGTATCCGCGGTTCATCGGATTTTATATAATTTTTTTTTTAATTCGAACTTTGAACTTTAATTTGATTAACAACATTCAATCTCCTTTCGATCGATGTTCTTCCTCCGTTTGCGGACAACGAAGTATAGAGGCAAGTAGTTTCCAGAATAACGAGGCTGGGTAAATTACTGAATAAATAGTTAACGCAAAACGAGGAGAAAAATAGGGAAACATTCTACAAGTTTTACGACGAAGCTGTGTCCTGATTGTGGTTTGAAATTTTTGTCCTTACAATTGATTGAATTGGTTTGATTTGTTATTGGATAATCGTTTGAAGATCTAACAGCAGGACCTAGACATGGACGGCCGAGACAACTGACAATTTCGGCGGCTTTTTCTCTCCTAACAGCAACCAAGTGTGAAACCCCGTTTTGCCTTATATTCCGTATGCCTCATTGTACAGAAACCCGAGAGTATCGTGCTTGTAAATCGACAAATTACTCGGAGAAAGATGACCATTAATAATTGTTTACGTCACGCGAAAAAATGGCTAACATTTCGGGAATAATTGTTTTCATTCTAATAATAAGAAAACGTTAGTTAGTATTTTCCGATGTGGAACGTAATTTTGATGCGTAATATCAATTGAAGTAAAGAATTTGTAAGAGTGCCCATAAAATGTAGATACCCTTCATTATCAAAATGATTTTTTTAACTCCGCTGATTTTTCCTGCATTTTTTTATATGTTTGCTCGGCAAAAATTTCGGTAATTTCGCTTTCCAAATTCAAATCGAAAAATTCCTGTCCATTTTTATGAGAATTGCAGATCAGTGTAATGGAAATTCGATAAATAATAAGTCATTCTTTTTCTCCGTGTATTAGGCGTGATATCCTGCCTATTCTTCTGGTTTCAATTTATGTTCATCGGGAACATCGATTGTGAATGCAATGTATGTCGCATTCGCGAAGGCGAGTCACGACGAGCTTCTTATCTAAACGATAGCGCGGTACTCGCGGGCGACCGCAAAAGTTTGCAGTTCGACGTACGTTTATCTGCAAAATGTTGCATACAATGCCTTGCGATTTTATGCCTTTTAAAACCAGCTGCAAATCCCGTTTATCTCGTTATTCTCGTCTCTGTAACAAGAAACGATTATTTTCTGTTTTTCATTGCGAGCGATTTAAATCTTGAACTTGAAATGATGTAAGATAAATTGGGTTTGCAAGCGGAGTGTTGTAATGTAATAGGGTTCGTTAAATAAAAGAAACGTCTATGTCATTGACACAGGTCGCCCGTAAATTGGCCATGGTTGAGGCTGATCTTGAGCGTGCTGAGGAACGTGCCGAGGCTGGAGAGTCGTAAGCATCGTTTCATACATCGAGTTGTTTTGCCCAGTTGTTTTCTCTTTCATTTATTGTGTTTTTAATTTATTACTAGTGCAATTTAACCATCTAAATCGACACCGATATATGTGGACTATTGACATTGTTGGTTAATAATCAATTATTAGGAATTTGCAAACATTTTCTAAACGAAAATTTATCTTATAAAACAATTTTATCTCTTGCATTCTAAATATAGCGATTTGAGACATAAAAAAATTAGAATATATCGAGATTTAGATGGGTATAATTTTACCTTTTTAATATGTCCTTGTAATTCGTGGCAACTAACACACGAACCATGTATCAAAGTTCGTCACCCAAGCCTTTAGAGTTCTTAAAGTAACCGTTGTTTTCAAGTTTTTTGAGACACAGCGCTTTTTAACTCGCATTATTAGTGGCGGCGGTATCCAGAGCAGAGTTCATCGTTTGGAGAAAAGTCTGGAGCGCAGAAGGCACTATTATTGTTTATTTTTTTACGGCAATTATGGAACTCGCAATTTGCACGCGGCATAATGTTCCACTCAATTTTTAAGTTTGCTTTGGCATGACACGTGTGGCTGTTGATCGCAGGTCGCCAGGAAGCTAGTCATGACGGAGCAGGATCTCGAACGCGCCGAGGAAAAAGCCGAATTGTCTGAATCGTAAGTTTTGTGTATTGCGCATGTATTTTTCGTTCTTTAGAAACGTTTCGTTAACTCCTACATCGCCTGTTCTGTAATATTCGTATGCCGTATTGATTCTTCTTTACGACATGAGAATATTATTCCACTGCGTATGATATATGTACGTGCTAAAAAGAAAATCTTTCCTTACAGCAAAATCGTCGAGCTTGAGGAGGAGCTTCGCGTCGTCGGCAACAACTTGAAGTCTCTCGAGGTGTCCGAGGAGAAGGTAAAGAATTTTGAAGCCAAATTACCATCCAGAATTTTTCTCGACCATTTTAAGTAGAATTACCGTTACAAATACTATGAATTAAATGAAAGAATTAATTTGGGGAGTCACTTTAGATAATTTGAATCTAGTGGGTTATACAATTAAACAGAAAATGAATTCTAATATTGAAATACCGTACATAGGCCAACCAGCGTGAAGAAGAATACAAGAACCAAATTAAGACCCTCACCACTCGTCTAAAGGAGGTACACATCCTGCGGGAGTGCCTGTTTTTGCTCGATTTTCCGTGCTTTTTATTTTATACTTGCAACAAACTAAAAATTACAAAAACTAAAACCCCCAGTCGAAATACCGAAAACGTGTGAATTACATAATCACGACGTGCCAGAGAGACTACTCGACAAGCTGAATAATACTATCAGTTGCGGACGGAAACGCCCGACAACTTGTGTTGCCTTGTACTAACAATTGTTTGTTTGTCTTTCGTGCGTTTCACTAAATACCAGGCGACACAGAGGGAGGAAACCTTCGAAGGCCAGGTCAAGATACTGGACAGCCAGTTGAAAGAGGTAATGCAACAGTTCGATGTACTCGCGTCTGATTATTACATTCAATCAATTCGATTAAAGTCTATTTCGATTCAACAATTCAAATAAAAGTTTTATCTAGATACTTAATCATACGACAAAAAAATCAATGTAGGATAATATTTTTCTTTTGTAAATTGAAAAATCTTTTACTTTCTCATTCTTTGTCACACTTCACGTTTCAATCTATTTCCATAACTGGCGATAATATCGCAATATGCAACAATACCGAAGGTACGAAAGTGTGACGTGTTTTTTTTTTTAACATTTTCGATTTGCTAACAATAATCTAGAAATAAGAAGTTCAAAACTCGTTTGCATGACGATTTTATTGATTTATCTAAACTTGTGATTGCTGTGCTCTTTAATAACAACGATATTATTTAAAATCTATGCACTATTCTCATCGAAAATGTTTCTCAATTTCTATAGGCTGAGGCTCGTGCTGAGTTCGCCGAGAGATCGGTACAGAAGCTCCAGAAGGAGGTCGACAGGCTCGAGGGTACGTTATTCCTGCTATTTTTTATCACACTTGACCACTCAGCCCACCTTTATTGCACTTTTTTGACGATACACTTCACGTTCAATTTTACTTTCAACTTCTTCATAAAATGTTGCCTTCGTTTTTATACATAGTAGAAAAATGTAGATTCATATTTTCATGATAAGTTAACTATTGCAGAGCCAACACTCGATGGCTCTTGCGTCGAGGCTAAAGTTCCTATTAGAGCTCACTGAGCTAAACAATCTCGTGCGCTTTTCGCGTACTCAACGTTCGTAATCCAAACAATTAGTAAGACAAACACCAGAACGCGTATTTGCACGCATGCACATAGGATCGTTTGATAAATTTGCTTAAAGCCTCGATGCACCGACTCAAAGTATAGTTCTGGAATTCCGTAACGAGAAAATCGTTTAAATTCGTCGATATTAAACGCTTTAAAAACGTCGATACGCAAATTACAGAGATTAAGGAAACTGATGAACCGAGCTATAAACCACCAAATGTTTGGCAAACTAAAACCCCGCCCGATTTGTGTGGATTTGCTAAAACAAAAATCAAAGCCCATTTAACCTACGCAGTTTGCCATTGTGTGTGGCGTGTGTGCCTTTAACAAGTGATATTTACAGACGACATCGTCGCCGAGAGAGAGAAAAGCAAATTGCTGCAGGAGGAGATGGAGGCGACCCTGCATGACATCCAGAACATGTAAAACACCTCATGTTGTTGCGGTGGAACAAAACAAAAACAAACAAAACGCAAACTAATTGGCGAGCGCTGATATGGTGCACTCCTAACATTACGGCCGCAATGCAGTCTTTAGGCTAGCCGATTTTTTTTCCCCAAGAGACACCACCGTCCACCGTGTGTATGTCGCGTGTGCCTGCTTGTGTGTTAAATGATCAATGTGTGCGTGAAAATATCGAAGAAACGAAAGCGAGAAAAGACGAAAAAAATAAAAATACAAATAAAAAAAAACACGAAAAAAAAAAAAAAACAAATCGAGAAATATGGGGCAATAGATTGGCGTGTGTGCAGCCGTAACGGGTTCCTCGGTAGAGAGACGTACTCATATCTCATCTACATTCCACATTCTAAGCGTTTCTCGATTTGAACGAGATGTTACGGACGTAACAGTCACGCGATCACGATAAATTAGCACTAAAAACTATTTTCCATTCCCATAAAAGTGTACGAATTCCACCGACCTCGCAATCTTCGCAATCAAATCGAAAACCGTGCAAATGATGTTCGTCGAATAACCGACTAAATGAATATCTTGGTCAGTATAGTCCGCGAAATTGTCCTAATTGAGGCATTCGACTTGTACCTATCGTGCCTGTACATATTTAATATACATACTTACGAATTATTTCGACCAATCGATTAAAGATTCAAATAACACGCTCGATAAACAATTTTACAGCGACGATTGTACTATCGAAAATGTGTCAACGCGACTTTTACCGCGTAGAAAGCTAATCCTTATTATTATGCGTTTTGACCGTCATTACTGCCTTAATTAAATTATTGCCCCTAGCAATAGCGCGATATTCGAAAGAGTTACTTTTCGTTGGCTGTTCAGAAATATTTTTTTCTTTTATTTTTCTTTTTTTTTTTTTATTTTGTTTTATGCACTTACAACGAAATATACTTTCATTCGGCGTCACGAAAATGTTTAGAGCCTTATTCTGTATCCTACGACTGGATTTTCGCATCCTGAATTATATCGTCTACACGATCTATCGAAGCATGCGGATAGCACAAGAGTGTTGCAGACTATTGTGACTTGTATATTATTATTTTTTACAGTAATTAAAGACAATATTATCGCGCAAAATATAAACGAGGGATACAGGATAGGGCCGAGAGCAATATTTTTCGTACGGTTGCGCGAAAGTACATGTGTTTGCCCTGCTTTCCCTTTGCGAGCGAACAGCATAAGCACAATACGATTCCACGTTTGATTATCGATGAATTTTATTACTTCCACTTCGATGAAAGCAAACAGACAACATGCTAAAAAGTTATTTCAGTTAAAAATTAGATTATTAATTTACTTAATATTAAATAAAAACGAATGGAATGATAATATCACTAATATCATTGTAATAATTATTATTATATATTGCTATTATTATAAATCTGTTTATAATATATATTTTCATTTTGAAAAAAAAAAACCATACCTGAGTGCTGTGTCGTTTTTTTTTGTTGTCGTTGAGTTTGTCCGTTCTAACGCTATGATTTACCTGCGGCGATTCGTAACCCACTAAGACGCTGATACAAGAGTGTGTAATCGCATGCGGCGAAGCCGAAAATGGTACGTATACTAAAAATCACGGTGAGTAAGTGTTGTTGTCCCTAAATGTGTTTTCTTCGAGTTTTTTCTAACGTAACTTTAACAGCGTTACACACTGTATCCCTATCGATGTTTCCGTCTACGGAATAATTCTGTTTCCTTCTCCTGGCAAACTGCAATTTGTAGATCCAAAACATCCGTCTCCCCTGTACATCCAATTTCACACGATATCCGATGCGTCACGATTTAGCAGCCCATGACCCCCAGCCGCAATCCCATTAACGTCAAGGCCAACCAGGCTACGATAACTGATCTCCATTCAGTTCATTTCATCCAACGTACGAGCCTCACGAGTTATACGTAACACGTGCGGCTGACACAGTCCCTTCAATGAGCTATTGACCATACGTTGCTGAATATAGAAGCATTTATTGAAGATGTATAAAGCTTCTCTTAAAGATTTACAGTTCTTAATAAATTTATGTTCCAATGTAAAATTTTGCGTTTAATTATAATCGTCATATTCGATCAGAATTGTGACTTTCATACTAATATGCAATTTATTATATCTATTTGTTTTGTGAATTTTCTAAAATGATTATTTCCAAATTGCACTAAAATATTTTAAAATTGGGTTGCCAACAAAAGGCAACAGTTTTCCTCGATAAATTAATTTAAAAATGCGATAGAAAGAAATGTAATGGATGATGCGTAATGATAAAACTAGAGGCACATTATTTTCTCGATAAATGCTATTTACATGGGTTTTTAATTGAATTTCTGCAGATATTTGTATTTTGTTTTCACTTAAATGTTGATATCTGGTTTGCCAATAGGATCGAAAGCTCGACATAATAATAAAAAATTAGAATATTTTATGGGACAAATTAAGAAATATAGGTAACTGACGAGTGAAGTAGAAGAGTTGAAGCTGTGAGTTGCAATCGAATGAAATCTTATATAGAATTCTCGAACCAGTCATATCCTCAATATTTACGGAAAACTGTGATTAGTATTTTTTTAGTTGCATAAAAACGTACATACAAATCTCGTTACAATTTATGGACGAGTTGGTAATTTAGAAATCGGAGTCGCCAATCCTACGTCACTTTTCCCGATCCCATCAAGGTCCAACATTGTGTGAACGCTTCGCGGTGCGATAATCATGACAAAATTCTTGCAGATGAAATGGTCGTCGAGAAGGAGAAATACAAGGAAATTGGAGATGGCTTGGACGTTGCGTTCGAGGAGCTCTACGGAGTCTAACTGCTTAATGCAGTTACCTCGAATGCTTGTGAATTTGTTAGATTTCGCTTATTCTAACGATTTTTCCGTAAGTTAAATCCATGCTTCAGCTTTTAACCCTCTAATGCATATGACAAGGACGTACGTTTATTTCCGCGCGTCGATGAGAACTTTGGTCCAAGTCTCAACGAGTAAAACGTATCTGCTTTGTTATGAGTCTTATATTTTCACAATCTCATTTCAGACGAACTCGTCCACGAGAAGGAGAAGTACAAATACATCTGCGACGACCTGGACCTCACCTTCACCGAGCTGGTCGGCTAAATGGACTCTGTCGGTGTCTAATTGCCTCACTATTACTATCAACTCCACCAACCGTACACTACATACACGCGTCACAAGATATCCAGCCCTCGATTCGGGCCAGTTAACTGTTACTTGTATTATTGTAATTAAAATTAATCTACGATAAAAAAACGATCCGCAACGTGTGTCGTCAATTATTTCAACCTTCCTCATTGTTCGGTTATTGTTAAATCCGATGGTGAATGTATCAGCTTACCAGCACTTCAATCACGCTTTCAATGCAACTTGTATCTTTATTCTTTGCACAAGTAATATAACTAGTTCATAAAGACATCTTAAACCTTTTACTGTGCCAATCGATGGCCTGAAAAAAATGACAGAATGTAGGATTTTGCATAAACTTTTAAATTCTTATCGATTAAATACCTGATCATTTTTTTGTCCGAGAAGAATGGAATGTCAATGTAACTGTTTTAAAGCATAGTAAATTTGCGAAATTTTGTAAATTAGAATCTTTTTTATGTATTTATTTATCATTCGTACGTGAGAAAAAAAAAACTTTTTCAAAATACAGGGAAACCATAATCGATAAATCCACTTTGTACCTGTAATACGAAATCCTAAAGAGAATTGAACACGATTTACCGAACGTAATGACAGAATGAAGTATCCTTTTAGTCCTTTGTACCCGACTAACAATTGTGCCCGCTAATACATAGTCCCCTTCCTTTGTCGTTGCAGACGAGCTGACGAACGAGCGCAGTAAGTACAAAGCGATCGCCGACGAGATGGATCAAACAATCGCCGACCTCGCCGGATATTAACAAGGGTCGTCGGGCGTTAAGTGCGCTCAGAAATGACACTGCCACTACGTGGAACCTTCACGCCACATCTTTCGTCCACAATTCCATAAAGAGTCGTCGAGGCGTTTGAGTGGAACGAACGATTGTCCAATTTCTTCATTTATCACACATCACACCGCTTAATTATAGACAAACAAAAAAAAAGATAAAACCTGTGACGATTTCTTCTCGCATTCGCGAAAAAGCGCCAGCACTGAATGAGTATATCGAGGAGATGATATGTAAATTATCAAAGGCAGACCGACTGAATCAATTTAAATCGAAATGCCGATGACATTCGCTATTAGCTCGGACAATTCAAACATGTTGGAAAGGGAAATTTGCTAGAATTCGCTTCGCGTCGCATATCCCTAAAAAGAAAACGAAATTACTACAACTATATTTCAAACTTGGAGCGTAAGCGCAAAAGACCACAGATTTATTATAATATATTATTCTCCTCAGCCAAATGATTTTTACGTCTGGATATTGCGAAGAAGAGATTTTATATAAATACGAGCCCATTAGGGACTCCAGTCGCAGCGTCCGCTTTTTGTATCGTATATTAAATATGCTTATTGACAATTTTCGCTATTTTTAATTTACGCTATGGTAAGCAAATGTCGGCGATTACGATTCGGCATTCGTGTCCAGGCATACTGTTGTCTCTTTGCTAATGAAAAAAAGAAGAAGGAAAAAACCTAAAGATCATCATCAAATTAATCGCAACAAAATGTGATCGAGCAATGATAATCCATGAAAAGAAATGCACGCTTGCGAAGAGTGATACAAAGATGCAATAACGTCTCTCGAGACGTCAGTATAGATACGACATTTCACGCGTATAGTCAATATTGATGAAACCAAAATAATGAGATAAACATTCGAGGGCACTAGATCTACTTCAATGCTCTCTGTCCGAATCATTCTGATGAATCGCACGAGTTTTGCGCACACACAAGGTGCGAATACCTTCATTTTCTCTCTTGTGTCTGACTTTCACGATACGGCGATATTCTCGTAATTAGATTGACGATTTCCTGTACTATACATACCCATTGTCGCCGAGTGCCTAACCCGAGAAATAATCGCCGCAGCATGGTGGAGAAAAAAATAATTGAACTTAAAGTACATATTCGTAAAAATTGGAATTTTTTTAAAAACAAAATGTTGAGCATGAAAGCGAAAAATAAAGTATAGCAAAAGATCTAAGTCCATTTATTCGACGCAGCGTTGTTGTCCCTTGTCAAACATGAAACTAAGCTGACAGCTGAGAGGTAAAGTTTCATTATAAATACAACGCAAAAAAAAATGTATACGTTCGTCATTTTTCACTGGTGTTTGTTAGCTACTAAAAATGTCACGTCTAGAAGTAAAACGAAAGTGGAGCAGGCCTCAATTTCTGTGCCAGAAATTCTGGAGGCATGCTATCATTTTTTTGTTGTCTTGCATTTCGCCCACGCTGCTCTTGCAGCGACGCAGAGGTGGAATTTATAGTTACAACATCGAGGAGAATTTGTGTCGAACCCATCGAATAAGAAGATAAAGATAATTCATTGACGACCAGAGTGGATCATTCTTCAAACTATTAGTGAAATATCGTATGAAACATGACTCTTATTGGTTTACCATGGTTTTATTTACGTCTTGACGATTATTCGAATAAAACGTTTATAATAATTAGTGCATTTTGTAATTCGTTCTAATCCTTACTTGCTTTGGTTATTATAATAGTGGTAACATGTTATAAAAACACATATATATTCACAAATTCAAGAAGCAATAACGAAGTGTTAAGACTTAAATTTGATCGATATTTATAACCCTGGACACAATGAAAAAGTAATGAATTATATAATCCCAATTTATAAGAATATCGAGAACAAATATTTAAATATTTAAATATTAATTTTATTTAGCAATTACGAAAAAAGACTTGGTTCTCCAACGCTCCGTGATATTATAATCAATGCAAGTTCTCTATGTAAACGGTAAGTATATCTTTGCCACTGTAGAATTTGACAAGAAGCTTATGAGCTATAGTTCAATACTGCGAGCAACGTGCTCTTGGACTACGTTTTCTGTGATGTTGTATGGCAAACTGCTGAGCCTGCGCGATCCAGGCCAGTCTCAGAAGGGATGAATCGGTTGATGAAGCGGCGTGTTTCAGGCGAGGCGTACGCCCCAAGCTGCAGGAATCTGCTGTCGAATCCGCATAATCCCTGCCGATGTCGTTGCCGCTCTTCCTATATATCCGATGTTTAACAATGGTATAAATAGATTCTCCCGTGTCGTTACCGAATCCTATTCTTGGGAGACACATTTCCCTGGTAAGTCTCGTCGGACGAGTGCGGGCCAGGAGGCCGCTAATGTTACGCATGCCGATTCTTGTTGGCTCCCCACCAAAATTGGGTGGCGCGTCATATCCGTAGGAGATCCGATAATATTTACTGGCTCAAGGATACCGACTAAATCAACGTAAAATTACTGGACAACAAGAGCTATTAGAGAAGCTATGCAGCAAACGGTACTTTCACTTCCATCAAAATTTAACCCTGATTCTCTATTACGGTAGTGTATATTTCACCCTTGAACTCCCTGGTAAAAATAAACGATAGAAAACGATTATAAAAAATTCTATCGTTCCGAATACGGACTTTGGTTCGCGAATTTACGCTGTACTATCATAAATTTACGATCGAAATCCTATATGTTCCGTCCATATCCTATAATATTATTATTAATAATATAATTTTTGTATTTAATTTAATAATAAAAGTATACGATTGTACGTATATACCCATGATGTACTATTCCAAGCAAAAAAAAGAGAAATCGACCGGATAATTATGTTTTTTTTTCTGGTCACCCATCTTTTTAGTGACCGCTGCCCAAGCTGCTTAACTTTCATGATCTCCGATAGACTGCCTAACTATTCAATCCAAACTCGTTCTTGTAAGATAATGTACATCAATAATATATAAGCCGCTTCGCGTACTTATGAGTAACAACAGTAAATTGAGCAGTTTTTTAGCATCTTTCTTACTAAATTATTTATGTTAATTAACTCTTTAAGAATGCTTCACGTATACATTCCTTACCGAAAGTTTTATTTTATCCGTATTTGGATACTTCGCGATACGAGAGAAATCTAATAAATAATCAAGCATATCAATATACTAACAAGAGCATTGATTTCGGATAATAAGAGGTCTAAGAATTTATTAAACAATCAGTTTTAAAAAAATTATAAGCTATTATAAATCCGTTAGTGTCCCATACATCCCGATAACGTATCTATCGTATTTAACCAATAGAAAACGAAAACTAAAGGAAACTAATAACAACGATTCAATTTGTATAAATTGATCAAAGTCCGAATAGATAGAGGTGATAACAGACGATTAAATCCCATTCAAATTCTATCGATCTCTATCAATCTCTATAATATATTTTTACCAGGGCTGTCAACTTAGCACATTCGCTACATTACGAGAACAGCTAATTTATAAAATATCTTTTTATGTTTTCGTAAAGAAAATGTGGAAAAATTTGACGAGCAGTACAGTTTCATTAGGAATCTATCAGATGTTTTTTATTTTATAAAAGAAAAATGCATTTATACGTAAGAATTCAGAAATTAAATTTTTTCTAACTCCAAAACTTGGAGTTAGAAAACTGTCTATTCGAGAAAAAATATTTTCTTTAGTGGGAAAGGTTTTTTTTTTGGAAAGGTAATTTTGTTTGAGCGTTAAAGTGTTAAAAGAAGCAGCGATTCAGCAATATACAGTTAATAAAATTATTCTCATTAATGAAGTGTCAAAAGTCTAAGAAATCTACTTGAACACCATTACTTTCGAGACTTTTGAGAGACAGAATTAGATTATTGTAGTATCGATCTTTAATCAAAAGCAAAATTGGCTGCCAGTGTCCTTCTTTATTATAAACGATTAACAATCCAGTAATTGCTGATAAAAAATGCGAATTGTTGACAAAAGTAGTTATAATTATTATTGGAATAAAAATAAATTTAAAGACGGGATAAAAATTAGCACTTTGAAAAACGTTTTTATCAACAAGTGGTTATTTTCTGCAATATTGAGCGTGGGTGAAGATTTCAACTATTTATAAAGAATGAAGTAGAATTAAAGAGGTCCATCTCCATCTAATATTTCCACTTTTTATAAAACCACAATTACTGACAGCAACCCTTCATCATGAGCTCATGGAGATAATTGACTTTCAAAATTTAACAAATCAGATAGTTTGATAAAAGTATTCATATTTTTAACATAGGTGAAATGAAAGAAATCTAAGGTGCAGTCATTAATTAGACGAGTTTCATTTTTGCTTTTATGAGCAAGTGGTTCTTTTTCATAATATTGAGCTTAATCATTTAAAGATCCTCACAAACATCAGAATAGGCGAAACCTTG
Source organism: Ephialtes manifestator (assembly GCA_963970395.1). Classification (NCBI taxonomy): domain Eukaryota; kingdom Metazoa; phylum Arthropoda; class Insecta; order Hymenoptera; family Ichneumonidae; genus Ephialtes; species Ephialtes manifestator. Next base: position 18,975,282 of record OZ019970.1, on the reverse strand, counting down.
ACCCAAAAACGATACACGACAATTAGTGCCTCTTACTGGCTTCCTGTAACCTGACGCTAGTCACGTAAACCTCCAAGTACAAAGCTTTCGTCATCGCTAGCCTGGGTCGGGCCAACCAGTGATCCACGATCTGGAAGCTCGACGAGCTTCTATGCTCTTCACTCTCTCTATAATTTTGCATCGTGCTACCATCTACCAAAGTTCCTGGATACTTCGAGGCCCTGCGTTTTTTTATAGCTCTGCACTACGATGAAGAATATTCATCTCATCCGCTCGACAACACTGAAGCTGTTTCTAAAGCACGAGTGCAAAACTGACGTCGTTCTTCTATGCTTACAAATCAGCTTAAAAATTCGTTATTCACCCTTATATTTCTCTGGAGAAAGTTTATTTCGATACGTGAATCATCTTATGCAGATTCCACAAACAGATTATACAGATCTTTGTGCAAAAGCAAAACTCCTACAACTCGTTTACACTGTTAGAAAAGACTGAAAGTTTTTATGCATAAACTCGTCATCGAAATTTAATATACAATTGTGGTATAAAATTTATGTACTTTTCTAGTACAATTTTAAAAAAAATTAAAATTCATGTAATTTTACTGTAAAATTAAAGTAAATTATTGATTTTGCTGTACCATACATTAATTTTGCATTACACTTGGGTAGTAAATTTAATATACTAGTTTTTGCATAAAGACTTCCAGTAAAATTACATTAAATTTCAAGTAGATTTTTTTCAGTGTAGAAAACAAGTGCAGCATCGAACAATATGGATTCTTGGCTTTGTACTGCATTTTCTTCAGAATTAGTTGTAATAGTTAGAGGGATGATTTAACACTTTAAACATTGCAATTAATTAGATAGGAAAGGGATTCGAATTGAAAGCGCAAGAAGATACGTTCTCTTCCCTTATATCGCTCTGCGGAGAGTTTATTTCCATACGTGAATCATCTTATACATATTCCAAATAAAGCTCATGCAGATCTTTGGGTAGAAAAAAGAATTTCAAATTTTGTGGAGAAATTACAGTGTCAAATTATGTGGATGTCGGTTTATCTATTGTGTTTTCCATGGAATGAATAGTGATTTTTGCAGGGAAGATGTAAAGATATAAATGAATTACATTCAAAAGACAATAGAATAGAAACCACGAGCACATTCATTCGCCACCCTTATATCGCTCTCGGGAGAGTTTATTTCGATACGTGATTCATCTTATACAAACTCTAAAAAGAGCTCACGAACTCTTTGTGCGGAAAAACCCTTAAGACTCAATTTAGTAGGACTCGCGCAGTTTTACATAAATGCATATAAAATAACATTAATTGATTTAAAGGGAACCTGTTTTACACTAAATATAAAAGAGAGAATATAATATTTTTTCCACCATACGAAGAAATCTTCGTGAGCCTTTTTTCTGTTTTAAAGTTCGCCATATTAATTATAGCCGCGTTCTGTTTGCTGATAAGCTTTGAAATAATAATCTGTTTTAGTATCTTAATACTGATATTACCAAACCGTATCACCACAACAGTTTATAAGCCTTCTTATACCTAAAATTCTTATAGGCTAATTCCAAGTTTCGGATGTTGAATAAAAGAGGCCGTCATACGAAATAAATAAATCTATATATAAATCGATACAAATATCTCAAAGATATACAGAAATTCCTCTAGAGTCGAAATTCTAGTTTTTACATTTCCTTCTATGATTTTTTCACTTCTGATGCAAATTGTCAATTCACGTCAATTCTTTTTCTAACTTCCTAAATATATGTATGAACTTAATTATTTTTTAAATTGCATTAAAGTCCATGAATTTCCGGTTTGAAAGCGTTGGCGATGATCGACGGGCCAGCGGTGAGAAGGTATTTGCGCACCCCACCCGAGCTTTCGATCTGTTTTTCTAGATCGTCGCTGAGCGAGACTATACTCGTGGTGTATCCCAATCCCCACCACCCCCCATTCGCAAGCTCGCGCATTGGCGTAAAGATCGAAAAGTTTTCAAAGTTGTAGAAATAAATACGATAAACCCCGCTTGCCCTTCTCCGTTGAGAAGAAGACGAAGAAGAGGAAGAAGAAGAAGCTCGTACTCGTGAAACCGTCTGACGTCCAGGGCGGTGTGGTGGCTCGCCATTTTTGGGTTCCCCACCCGCGACTTTTCGGAGCTTGGCGTCTTGAAGCATCGGGACGGCACTCGTCTCGCGTCGCTCTGCTAGCTCGGGTAGGTAAGTGTCCTCCTATCACGCCGCGCACAAGCCAATTTTTTTTCGATCTACGAGAGAAGAAAAATATATTTTCTCATCTTCGAAGCTTTCGACGTGTGTTTTGCTGCACTTTCAGTTGCATTTCAGTTTGCCGCTACAACAGCTTCATCGCGCAAGTTCCAATCGACGTAAGAGTTTTTGTATTGCGGAAGGAAGAAAAATGCGAAAAACGAAATACGTCGCGAGTGTCAAACGACGGAACGAGGGGCGCTTGAACTTTAACCCGCGCGCACGGCTGTTGCTGAGCTTCCAGCCCCTCCTTGCCGTGACGAGAGAAAGAGAAAGAAAGCGCTTTGCACTTCAAACTTCGAGGAATTGCAACGTTTCACGAAGATAGCCGTGCAAATATGCAAATAATAACAGTGACGCTATACCGCTTATGCTTTAGAATGTCGTAAGTAGAATTAACACGTTAACAAGTTGCCCTGTGTGACGAGTGTGTGAACGTAACAAAAAAATGTATTTTAAAAAAAATTAAACCTTAAACACTCTATCCGTTTCTTTTCAAACTTTATCAAATATTTTGTATGTTTTGCTGTTAAGTAACTTAAAAAGTGTAATAAATTGCGATAAATGTTTGAAGGGTATCATCAATTTATGAAATAACGAATTTTTCTTAAGGGTGTAACGAACAAAATTGCTAAAGAAGTCAACAGGTTACAAGAGTCAATGGACTCGACTATAAAGTGAACAAATAACATGTTTTTACTTCACAGAATAAAAAAAACTGGCATTGTTCCCGAAATTACGTGATATTTGGGATGTAATTGAATATACGATGGGAATGTGTATTTTTGGCAGGATTTTTTGTTTTTCGGTGAAGATATTATTATTCCTTAGGTTCTTGAATTCTCGGGTGAAATATTCGTAATAATTGATTTTGAGACTTTTAGGCGTTTTCGGCGCACTCACGAGAGTGCGAGCGCGTTGTTTCGCAAAGTTTCCGAAAGTCTATAAATAAAGAGAGCGGCCACTTAGATCGAATGTCGGCCGGAGTTGGCGGCCAAGTAAAGCTCGAACTTCTGGGTTACGGAGGTCCGCTCCTCCAGTTAGCTCGTTCGACTCAAGACGCGTTAGCCAACCTCAGCATCGCCCGCGTATTTATAGAATTCGGTGGTAGATTCTATTTCCGTTAAGACACCCGCTCTCTATGGTGGCCCCTCCAAAGTAATCGCTCCATCCGACCAAATATGATTAACATATCCAGAGTAATTGTCGCCGAATTATCGATTACGGTCAATTGTTTCTATCTGAATTTGGTGGTAGATTCTATTTCCGTTAAGACACCCGCTCTCTATGATGGCCTCTCCAAAGTAATCGTTCCATCCGACCAAATATGATTAACATATCCAGAGTAATTGTCGGCGAATTATCGATTACAGTCAATTGTTTCTATTTGAATTTCCTTGTCTGTCTTCGGACGTGAGGATGAGGATGTGCGCGTCGACTTTGCCCTCGAATTCCTCGTTATTCTAAAATAAGGCTTTTCCTATATACATCTACGTACATTTCGGAGCAATTTGTACTAGGCTTAGGGTGAATCACATCGCAACTTCGTCGGATAGAAGTTCTGCCAAAGATCCAAGGACCGACAGATTCTGTAATGTAAAGAAAGATTTTTCAATAATTGGATATGTCGATGATATACTCAACTTTCGATATGAGGTTCGTACACATTTTAGCACCCTTAAGGAACCTTGATACCTTTCGTGACAATAATATTGCTGGATATCATACCTTAATACTTTTTTATATGTCCAAATCTTCGATGCTCTAACTATATTGTTAAAATTAATGTATTTCAAATCTGTAAAATCATTTTTTGTCGTATTAATGGAATATTGTATTGAATGTTCAATTTTAAGCGAGAACTGATTTCGTTAATTAGGTTGGAGAGCTTCACTCTAATTACAGGATTCAAAATATTTCTTTGTATTAAAAAAATGCTGCTATGCAAGTTATCTTTCAAAACTGGACATCAAACTTAAAAAAGAAATGGTAAAAACGCTTTTAAATATTTGATACTGATTTGACTAGTGTGAAACGCTCAATCCTCCTTATTCCTTGGATATTTTTGAAAAATTCCTTAGACCATTGAAAATAATCTCAATTTGTTTAAAATTTTCCATCGCCGTTAAGAGTGTTTGCACGAATACAATTAGATACTTTGATTTTGAGTGAGTGGCATTAATGATACCAATTTGCAGAATTACAACGGGACTTTTTTTCAGGAAAAGTTGCAGCGTTCTTGATATACGACAATATGTTAACGAATAATGCTTTTATTGCAGCAAACTCGTTAGTTTCGTGAGGAAAGTCGTCACAAAAAAGCCGCCACCATGGACGCGATCAAGAAGAAGATGCAAGCGATGAAGCTTGAGAAGGACAATGCGCAGGACAAAGCCGATACCTGCGAGGGTCAGGCCAAAGAGGCGAATATGCGCGCCGACAAAGTCCTCGAGGAGGTCGGAGACCTGCAAAAGAAATTGCAGCAGGTTGAGGCTGACCTTGTCGCCAACAAGGGCAACCTTGAACAGGCCAACAAGGACCTCGAAGAGCGCGAGAAGTCCCTTACCAACGTAAGTACCTTGGCAACATTATGGCACGTTAAAAAACAAAACCTTCGTTTACCCTTAAGCATCTCACTGAGGCGCACCAAACACCCAAGTGATCATCTAAGATATAATTGAAAATTGCATTCACACTATTGTATAATTGTATTATAAAAATATTTACTGTTTCTGTCATTATCTTCCGAATATCGCCCTAAAGTATATTCTTAAAGAAGTAGCGATTGGAAAAAGGTCTGAACAAACTCAATATCAAGCAATCTTAGAAGTTTGAAGAGGAAGTAATTACACTTCTGTAAAATTATTCAGATTGGTAGCATGTTATATAGATTAGGGTGGCCCAAATTTCAGCTGTATTTTTTAATTTTTGGTCTCACTCCATAAAATAGTTGTTTTCGGTGAAAAAACAATTTTCATGAAAAATGGAGATTGCGAAAAATTATTTAGAGATCGCTCAACAATTTTGAAAATTTCCGAAATGTTTTCTTTTTCTTCATTTTTTGTAATCTCTCACCCCTCATATCATCTTGTTATCTCATTCCTAGTTTACGGTCGAAATTTTGGAAAAAAATATTAACTTCAAAACGTCGCTCAATGACAAAAAACATTTTCGAATTTATTTTCAATTTTAATTTTTTTCTCAACTTTTACCCCTGATTTTCACTCATTATCAGACGTCTAGTTCATAGTTTAAAAAATGTTATGAAAATATTAACGTTAGGCTGTCGCTGAAAGAAGTAAGTCGTTTTTTTTGCTAATCGAGAATCGCGAAAAACGAATTATTTCGTTCAGCGATTGCCTAACGTTAATATTTTCATAACATTTTTTAAACTATGAACTAGACGTCTGATAATAAGAGAAAATCAGGGGTAAAAGTTGAGAAAAAATAAAAATTGAAAATAAATTCCAAAATGTTTTTTGTCGTTCTGAGACGTTTTGAAGTTAATATTTTTTTCCAAAATTTCGACCATAAACTAGGAATGAGATAACAAGATGATATGAGGGGTGGGAGATCACAAAAAATGAAGAAGAAAAAAATTTTCGTAAATTTTCAAAATTGTTGAGCGACCTCTAAATAATTTTTCTCAATCTCCATTTTTCATGAGAATTGTTTTTTCACCGAAAACAACTATGTTATGGGGTAAGACCAAAAATTGAAAAATACAGATGAAATTTGGGCCACCCTAATATAGATATTAGGTACTCGAAGAGGTCATTCCATGCTTTGGAAAAAAAATTAACCGCTTACACATTAGTAACGATTACACTTAAATTTATTATGATAAAAGTGTAGTAAATGATCTAGCTGGTGAAAAATTTAAACCCAATGCTTCTAGCCACTTTAGTTATAAACATGTAGACATTGATAAAATGTCAGCAAAATCAATATGCTTGTATTATAAATCTCAGATGCATACGCCATTATATTAGATTCAATATACAAGTGTTAAATAACATTGAAGTCCTTGTATATTAAATACAATTTATGGTTATACAGAGAGAAATAATCGGTTGCCCCAATTAACTCGCATGACTAAATGCACTCCGAGCGATTAAGTTGGCGAGGGTAACCAATTTTTAACTGGGAGCGAAAAACTAGTTGATAATCACACCCAATTCGTTTATTGCCATCCAATTAGTTGGCCCATCCAACTGATTTGTTGGCCAAACTAACTGATTCGTTTCTGTAACCAACTAGTTTATTGTCCCAACCAATTTTATATTTAGAATGAGATAAAATGGCAAATAAATTTTATTTATTATGGAGCCTATTCGACCAATTATTTTTTTGCGTAAATCAAATTTGATATACTATTTATTTTTTTGTCATCATAACTGTATCTGAAATTTAATAAATACAAGTTTATTAATTTTCATGAAGTTAGTACTTGTATATGTAAAATTTGATAAAGAAGATTTTAATAACGAAGATTGAAAAAGAATTTCATTGTAACTAATTAATGCCGTTCTTGCACTATACTTTAGGCTGAATCAGAGGTGGCTGCTTTGAACAGAAAAGTCCAGCTTATTGAAGAGGACTTGGAGCGTTCGGAAGAGCGTTTGAACACCGCGACTGCCAAGCTCGCCGAAGCTTCCCAGGCTGCTGACGAGTCCAGCCGGTGAGAACTTTTATATTTAAAATGTAACGATATGAGTAAATTTTCTTGTAATACCTATATATCATATTGATCAAATTTTCATTGGTATTTTCAGTATGTGCAAAGTGTTGGAAAACCGTGCTCAACAAGATGAGGAGCGAATGGACCAGCTCACGAACCAGCTGAAGGAAGCCCGTCTTCTCGCTGAAGATGCTGACGGAAAATCTGACGAAGTATCCCGCAAGCTCGCCTTCGTTGAAGACGAACTTGAGGTTGCTGAAGACCGTGTCAAATCCGGAGAAGCGTAAGTTTATTTATTTCTCCAAATTGTCAACTCACTATATAATTGCCATGCCCTGCAATATTCTAACATTTCTTTAAACTGATTTTACAGAAAGATCATGGAATTGGAGGAGGAACTTAAGGTTGTCGGAAACAGCTTGAAATCCTTGGAAGTGTCTGAAGAGAAGGTAAAATAGATTTTTTATATTTACTATAAATCAATAAAGTACGGCGATAAATATTATTGTTGTGCTATAATGCAATATTTATTTGACAGGCCAACCAAAGAGTCGAAGAATTCAAACGCCAGTTGAAGACTCTGACCGTCAAGCTAAAAGAAGCCGAAGCTCGCGCCGAATTCGCCGAGAAGACCGTCAAGAAATTGCAGAAGGAGGTCGACAGGCTCGAAGGTCAGTCGTCAGAACCAATGGATATATCTAACATTGTTTGCTATTTACTTAATTTCTACTGTTTTTCGATGTACAGTCTTATCGACAAAAATGTTATTGTTATTAATACAAATTTAATTTCACCAAGCGTACGGATGGAAAGTGCATGGTAAAATTCGTCGTTTTAATTCTAATCAATGTTGCTAATCGACTCGATCGATTAATCATTGCAGACATGTTGTTCAACCAGAAGGAGAAACACAAAGCTATTTGCGACGACTTGGATTCTACATTTGCTGAGCTTACCGGCTACTAAAAAAAAATGTCTCACCACATGCTAGGCACTCTCATAACTCTTGTAACGATAGACGTTTTTTCGCAGTGTCTCGAAAAGAAAAATGTTGAAAAACCGAGAAACACTCGTCGTAATCCTATTAAACGTTGTTTTTCCATTTTTACGCACACACTCACAACACTTAACAGAAAAGAGCTTAAGCTTCGCTACGTCGACGATATCGCACTCCAGGTACTTTTGCTCTCCTCCACTGTCTAGTTATTGTCTCACCTTAGAGCCCTTATGCCGTAGGATTAAACGAGAGCAGGTAATAGACGATAATAGCCAAAGTAGAGCCGACTGGCTATGATAACAAAATTATACACTGAGAGAAAAAATATTCATTTCATTTAAAACAATTTTGTTGATCTAAAGGAATTTCAATTGGGTTAATAAATATTTGGATCACCACCGAGAGAACGTATTGGTTCGTTCAATGAAATTCGGTCGACAATGGCCGTCAACTATTTTTTTTAGCGAGCCCAACATTTTGAAAATCTAAATATTCATCTGCAATTCATGTTCACTGAACTTAATCGAACCAACAAATTGCTTTTTCTGAATAATTAATGATTTGATGGTCCAAAAATATTATATGAATTTTTTTTCTCAGTGCAGAGATCATAGATTTTTTTCTAGCACTTTTACTTCTAAATGAATGAGCGGTGCAAGAGCCTGGAAGTGCACAAATTTTATAGCTGCTCCTCTAACCACATGTCTTGTGATGTCTGACTGTTTAACGCTCTAACTACTGCGAAACTTGTCTGACCAGAGATTACCCGAATATTTTATTCCTCTATAAAAAGAGAATCTTAACAGAAAGATAGTCTGAAATCGGCGATAAGATATTAGTTGAATTTAATATCTTTGGTGGAAAATAATTGTTTGGAAGTAACTTTATTTTCGGCGTACGAACTATGGTTGGGCATTTAGTTAATGGAAATCTATTAAAAATAATTATCGCAACGAAAAATTTTAATTAACTATTTTACAAAATCTAGACAATTCCAAATTGGCAATAATTATTAATAATTTAATAAATTTATTGGTTTTCAATAATACCGCCATGAAAGTGTTTCAAATAAATTTTCATGAAATTAATGCCCATCCCTAGTTCGAGCAGTACTTTCTCTTTTAAAAAAATGAATCTTTATCGTCGAATTCAGTCTGAAACAATCGTTTGAAATCTAGCGAAATTATGTTATTTTGCACTCAAATCATGAAATGCTCTGGAGCGTGTACTTGAACAATTGTGTATTGAATTGCAGACGAGCTGGGAATCAACAAGGACAGATACAAGTCTTTGGCGGACGAGATGGACTCGACCTTCGCGGAATTGGCTGGATACTAGAGGGATCTGAGCATCGTCTCCATACTTATATACAGTTATACCTTATCTACGAAAAAAATCGCTCTGGATCGCTTTGTATTCACATATGTATTCACACATACACAAACGAAAAGAAAGCCAATGAAAAAAAAAAGATAATAGAGAAAACGAGCGAATGGAACGAGTACTATTCTACACTAAAAACGATCTACACCCCATCGTTTATTGTAAATCACATATACTGTCCACCTTCAACGTTACGTTGTCATGACACAAGCACACACATTTACAAAAAACTCTATTACGATAAATAAATCTTACTATTAAAATGATTGTATGAAATGTTATATGAAAAAAACAAAAATGTAATAAAAATCGATGTAAGTGTTTAATGATCTCGGGCAAAAGGGGTATGAAATTACACGCCGTAAAAGCAGCGTAGCGGCCGTATAGCTTCGGTTTTTCCTTACATACTTAGCCGCTTCGTTTAAATCGTGAACGCTGGAAGGTCTCGCAACGCTAAACACAGCTGAACGTCGAACACACATGTAGCGACGTGTACGAAACCTTAAGTTCATTACCATTTTTTGATTTATGTTTTTTCGAAGAAATGCGTTTGTAAATCTCATATCTTTTAAATAATTCGTAACTTGGAAAGGATTAGTAGCAGAAGATGACTCATGAAAACTTTCTTTTCGACCATTTCGGTTCCAAATTGACTAAAGGCAAAAAATCGCAGTTGCAAAAAACCGTGGAGGCCTCAGAACACTAAACGCAGTTGACTGCCGCATACACGTATAACTGCGTGTACGATAGGTAGAATTTATAGCCCTTTATTTATGAATGTTTTTTTGAAGAATCGGATCTGGGAAGCTGATATCTTTTTATATTTCGTAAATCTAAAAGAATTAGTAGCAATGTTACGTCCATTGATTCTTCAAAATTATTTTTTAATAATTATTCGTTCATTAGTTAATTTTTTAAATTGAAAAATAAGCCCGGACGTAACAAGCAGAATAGGCCCTTTTGCTTTAAAATCGATCAAAGCTTCAAAGCATATATGTAAAAAATAAAAATAACCGACGATGAAGATAAAAACAGTGGAGGTCTCGCAACATCGAAGTAGGTATACAAATACATGTTTGCAAGATTGCATATAGGGGCGTTGTTTGCGCAGGATCTGCTCACTATTTTCGCAACTTATTGCCATCGCATTATTTATTGATTCAAGAATTTTCGAAAAACAATTGCGAATTTAATGTGACTTCTTCGGTAATACATAGCTATAAAATAATTGACCGTAGGGAAAAACGTCATAAAACTTTTCGATTCAGAATTTAGGAAAGCCATTAAAATGACATAAATAACTGATATTGTTAAAAAAAAAACAGACCCTTTTTACACGTCGACTTGCGATGCAGTGAGTGGAAGTCGCGCAACATCAAGCACAGCTGGTTGCTCACAAATGCATGACTGCATATGGCGCGTCGTGTGCGCAGGATCAGGTTACCATATTTTTTCCACGATTTGCCGCATCATTATGTTGTCAAGCAGGATATTCGCGGAGAATATCAATGACACTGACAGAGCCGATTAATGATATCGCGAAATAAGCGTGATGTCAGGTAGTTAATAGCCCTTGCGTGGCAAACCAATACACAGTTCTTACAGTTAACTCGATTAGTCGCGTAATCGGGAGTGCGTAGGTGTGCGCATCGTCTCGGTGACAGTAGGGGACGCAAAGAACACGTCCCATTCACGTCAGTTGTTGCACCCGCGTTACAGTAAACACTTCGGTGTTTTTGCTGTCAGTGAATCGGGTACATTGACGGTTGACGCTCGATTCACGTGGTGCTCGACGAAATAGAATATTTTTCAAATTTTTGATCTCTAAAAAAGTGAGAAAACGATGGCAACTGTCAAAGTAGCGGAGCAGAAGGTTATACTGTGCGGCGAATATGGTGTTGGAAAAACGTCGATTTTCAGACGATTTGCTAATAATACATTTGTCGCCAATAGCGACAGAAAGTCGACACTGGGACTCGACAATATTGACAAAGAGTATGCCATAGATGACAGGCGGATTCGCGTGAGTTTTTTGTTTCTCCAATTGAGCCCTTAAACACCACAGTGGGGTCTGTCAGACCCCATCGATAGATTCGATCTGCATATAGGAAATCGTATTTTATTTTCAGTACTTTTATGTTAGTATTTAATTTATTAAACTTTTCTGTAAATTACTTTTTATTTAAGTATTCGTTATCATATTTTGTTTTTTTTTTAAATAAAGGAACTGAGTTTTAATTGTGGTATTTAATGGTCAATAGTTACAATGTTGTCTACGCTATGGTAAATTTGAACTAAAATGCAAAAAGATCTGCCGATTGGCATTTTAGCTGCAATTGTGGGACACTGGAGGCATGGAAAGAGTGGCATCGGTTACTTCGAGTTACTACAAGTTTGCAGAGGCAGCTATTTTGGTGTTCGCACTTGACAACTCCACATCCTTTCACTCACTGTCTCAGCATCTACTCGACATAGTCACTTATGCAGAAAATGCTAAGATATTTCTCTGTGGCAACAAGAGCGACGCTGATAACAATACTCCTCAAGTTACCGATGCAGAGATGGAGCAGTTCTGGTGATTGTCGTTTCATAAAAATTAAACAATGTATCTCTTCATGTAAATTACCCTTTAATTTGAGTACTCAACTTTTGAATATCAGATTATGTCAAGTTAAGCATTTCAAATCTTTTGCCTTTTTAAGCACACATGTTTAAAAATCTTTAGACATTAAACTCACTTCACCTTTTATATTGATTCAAAATAGCATTTAATCAATTACACAATTGGGACATATTTATGAAATATGAAAATAATATATAAAAAAAAGAAAAGAAACAAAAAAATGTTTTTGGCATGACAAATCCTATTATTGCAGATGCAAATAGATGAATATTTAATGGTAGTCAAATCTTATATAAGGTATTTTTTAAATTTATGCATTCACTTGACTCACTCATCACATGAGCATAATTATTACAACAGAATAAAAATTTTTACAACACTTAAATAAAGTGGCTTGAAAAAACTTGCATGTTGCAAGATATATTGCAGAGAGAAATTCAAAAATTGAGAAAAAAGTTGAATTAAGTAAATTTGCAGTTGTAGGTGTCAAAATATTTATTTAGTTAATTATAGGAAGGGTGTCTGTTCCTTGTAAAGTGGAAAAGGCATCTGGTTTTTATGAGACACCTACAATAATTTTTCTTTTGTTTTGGCACATTGCACACGTATATAAAAGAGGCAGTATCATTTGCACAACAAAGAATTATTTGAGAATATTTCGTCTATCACTTCTCTTACAAAAGTGTGCAGTGTAAAAAACAAAAAAGAGAAACAAAATATTTTTCGGGCTGTTACCATTTATAAAGAATTGTTTAGTGGGTCAAAAGTACATATTTTTTTTCTGGCAACCAAGTGTGATATTTAACAATGAATATCACTGATTATTACCTGATACTCTTCCCTCAAAAGCAATAATTTTTTGTAGAACTACATATTTAGTTGAACTAAGTATAGTGTTTGTTTCATCCAATTGACTCAATGACAATGAATTTCGACCAACTAAATATTTAGATTGTCACCTACATGTGCAATTTTTTTTTGTTTTAGCTAAGACTTCAGTCACTGTGTAGAATTATTTTAAATTAAAGGACAATTGTTTCTTTTAACTTCACTCAGAGCAATAAGCTTTTTATTCTTCCAGTGAACAATGCCATAATCTGATCTCAGCTACTTACAAGACTTCCTGCAAGACGGGGGAAGGTATCAACGAGATGTTCGAAGACATTGCTCAACATTTAGTGGAAGCCAACAGATCTAGAATGGGACTCCACGACATGGACGAGGATCATTTCAAGATCTCTTATATCGACGAAGCAACCGATCCGGCTTGCATGTGCTGAACTACGCAAACGGAGAAAACGGGTGCCAAGTCTCTTTTTAAATCTTTTTTATATATACAAAAACAATCAAATCATCATTCCTGTGACAATGGAATTGGAATAGATTTTTATTACGCATAACAGCCGGTCAGGCGGATAGCGCTTAAATCGTGATTTCAACGAATAGTTGTCAGAGATTACTCACGCGACGCTGGTCAATAACTACGAGAATCCGCTCTACATTTAACAAATTTTATTCGAGAAAAAGAAAAAAAAAGGCGAAAAAAAACGAGACCCTTAATGTTGAGTCCATTTTATCGTCTTGAGATCGATACCGTCTTCTACCATTTCCCACAGCGGACTGCAAAGAAAAAAAAATGGTTTGTACAAGAGTCTTGACGTTTAACGAAAAGAACAAAAATGCAACTTGAATAAATATTTATATCGAAACCAAAAGTTTCTTACCTCATTTCCCGGAGGCGTTTTACGTGACGTATTGTGTTTTCAGCGGTATAATCTATTTCTTCCATCGTTGTGAAACGTCCGATTCCAAATCTATGGAACGTGAGTTGAATTATAGTCAAGAAAAAAAAATATATAAAAATTGCGCAATGTGCGGAAATCGGTGTTTTACGGACCTAATGCTGGAATGAGCCAAGTCCTCGGATGCGCCGATAGCTCTCAAAACATAACTGGGCTCCAAACTGGCGCTCGTGCAAGCAGATCCGCTGCTTAACGCAACGTCCTTTAGAGCCATCAATAAAGATTCACCCTCCACGTATGCGAATGAGTAATTAACGCAACCCGGGTACCAAGCTACTGGGTCCCCGTTACGGACAAGATTCGTCAAATTCGATTCTAGTTTTTCGATAAGATGCGTCGCCAGGGAATTGATGTATTTACTGTCATACTGAAAATTTAAGACATTACAATATGTCAGTTGCCGACTTAAGGAACTAAAAACAGTTTACACTAGACAAAACAGTGTTATATTAAACAAGTATGATATTTTGTTAAAGGTTTTTTCCGCTGCATAACAAACTGGGAGGATTTTAAAAAACGTTGAGCGTATTTCGAAAAACAGGATGATCATTGAAATCTATTTAAAAATTACAGATCATTCTAAAAATAAATTACAGATAATAATTATTTTTATTTCGCAAATGTATCGCTAACTATTGCTTTGAATTAAGAACATTAGCTCTGGAACAAATCATCCTCCACTGCTATTTAATGCAAGAAATTTTACAGAAAATACTACAAAAATCTAGCAGTGAATTGACTAGTGCGATCTGCTCCAACTTCCTTAATGGCGAAAAATCTTTTATACTCACCTCCATTTCATTATTGGCGAGCTCGCAGGCCGCCCCGAGACCAACAGCCAGTGGAGCTGGTACTGTGCCACTTCGCATTCCTCTCTCCTGTCCGCCACCGCTTTGAATCGCCTCGATGCGCACCCTCGGCCTTCGGCGAACGTAAAGAGCACCAATACCCTTCGGACCATACAATTTGTGACCGCTTATCGACATTAAGTCTATGTTCATTTTGTTCACGTCGATTTCCATCTTTCCTACAGCTTGCGCTGCATCTGTGTGGAAAAACACTTTCTTTCGTCTAAACGAAATTGCAGGTGAATTCATTTCGGTTTTTTTACTGCTTAATACTCATCAAGAAGCATTCATTAATCACGTGATGTTTTAGACGGGATGAGAACGTAACAGAAAATGGCACATATATTATTAATTCAATAGAGTTTGTCACTGGATCTGCAGATTTAAAATGAGCATCTAATGCCAAGATCCTTCTCCTGACAAAGTGCTTAAAATCTCGTATTCTTTAGTGACTTGATCAGTGGCTTTGGGAAACATCTTCTTTTCATAACTCCGAGAAATGAATTCGGTTCCCTTCCTTAGATATTTATTACAAATAAATAGATATAATAAATTTTACGGTGTTGCACAATGACAGACAAGATCTCGTAATCGACTTTGACACGACGCCGAATACTATATTGAATCAAGTTCTTCGGGAATTAACCGCATTTTAAATCATTAATGTTTTAGAGCTGTGAGCAACCGACATATGCGAACCAACAATTGCCGGTTTCGCATTCCGCTTAGAACCCGGTGAAATTGTTACTTGTGCGATTGATAATATCCCTCAATGGTGCACTTAGGATTTGATTGTGATTTAAAATGTCGGCGCAGTCCGGTGAACGTGAAAGAAAATCACATATGCTCTATAACATACACAGGTGGAAATAAATTGTCTGAGGAGGGTCTACATCGAATGACCGAAACCTTACATCTAAAAAATTAAAAGAAATTTTTCTTTTTCATCATCACTCCGAACATCCGAAGTTGGCCGATCTTTAGCCGCTTACCAGAAGTCAACGACTTATTTATGCGGACAATGCTTTTACAGGTAAAATATTTGAGGGATCTGTCAGGTTTTATATATTTTTGACAAAGCTTACTTTTTATACTCTACAGCTTTGAAAGTCTCAATTTTAAGCTTGAAATTGGATATTACATATTTTTACTTTTCAAAAGAATAAAATAACAGCAGAGTGAAGAGGGGTGGTTTTAATAAAAACCTTACTAGGGAGCTTCAGAATTAATCAAAAGAGCATCACGTCATTAATTAATACCCCCCAAGAAATGAGAAAAGTGCCAATGATTTTTTTTTTACCTGCATAATGCACCAATTTCCTCTATAGGCTGTTTAACACCAATTTCATTATTGACTGCCATTATAGAAACCAGTGAAGTGTCTGGTCTTATTGCAGCTTCCAGTTGCTCCATATCAATCAGGCCCATTGTATTAACAGGGAGGTAGGTAACTTCGAAACCCTCAGACTGTAGGGCTCTGCAGGAATCCAAAACACATTTGTGCTCCTGACAAACACCATTTGTAATAAAATGTAGCCTCTTTCATAGAAATAATAGCTATTTTTTAAGGTATAATAGTTTTCCTTACTGTTTGTGTGGTGATTACATGTTTCTTGTTCATTTTATAAAATCTTGCTACACCCTTAACAGCTATGTTATTGGATTCTGTTGCGCCTGATGTAAAAATTATTTCCTTCATGTCTGCTCCAACCAAGTCCGCAATTTGCTATTTTGAAATTATATAGATTATGAAAGGGCCCACATACATTATTATCCTTTTGAATATATTTATTTAATATTTTTAATGGGAATTGAAAAATAAATATGTCTCTTTTTAAAAAATTATTTCTATTCTTCTTTTTAGCAGTATCTACATTTGATGAAATTATGTAGAAGTGGTACATGATTGAATCAAAATTTATATTTAGTGGAATTATTTCTGATGGCTGCCAAAAAAAAGAATATTGAAAAAATTAAAAGTCTAATTACATTTTTTAATTAATTTTTTTAGATTTTAAATATTAAAAATAAATCTTTCCAATATTGAATATGAGGCAATAATTCATCACTGAATTAATTGCAAATACTGATAGGAAAAAATTATTGTATAAAAAGTTAAGTAATATTTTGTAACATACAAGGATATTGCATAATTTAAAAAGATAACAAATTTAATAACTAATTACAAAAATTACAAAATTATAAAAAATAAGTACTTTTTTTTATCTATTTTTTTAGAATATAAATGTAAAAAATAAATCTTCCCAATATCAGATTTCAGGAAATAATTCATCATTCAATCAAGTGCTAAATACTGATACGAAAATAATTATTCTGCAAAAAGTTAAGTATTATTTTAAAACATACAAAGATATTGCGTAATTTAACAAGATACTTGTGCAACATACCTTGCGCGCATGTTCAACCGCTGCCTCTGACTCCCAACCATACATATGGGTTCTAGAGTGTGGGTTCCCATGATACGCAGTCATAAAGGGTAGCATTTTATCCAAAACTCTGGGATCCTATTACAGAATAAAACCTGTCATTAAAAACACTTGCCATGACAAACGAAGTTGTGTTTTTTCCATTCGCTGTTAGGCACTTGCCATTGGAGTAGTGGCCTGAGCATCTAGATACAGTGATCGTCCTTCGGTGGGTCCTCTCTTGTATTCATCGGAGATCGGAGCTACAGTCAAAAAAAAAAATTGTCAATTCTTACAAAATAATCATCGCTAAAATATTAACAAATATAGTCAAGTCACTTACACTCGTATTCCTTGATCTCTGACAGTTGTCGTGTACACCGTAATATCGGGCTGCATTCTTTGACACGTTGCAGAGTCGTCACCAAACTTCTCGCTGGTCGAAGCATAGCGTTTAGTAATTGTCAAAAAATTCCTTTGTAAAATTAGTTATTGCTCGATTACGCGGAACTTGCGCGTGATGTTTCGACACACAACTTTCGCGAGTTTCAACGACTGAGAGCCGCGTGACCTAACCTCAAATAGCTTCGTCAGAGATTGGCCTCTGACTGCGTCCTGCATCAGCTGTTCGCATGGATTTTTACTTCCACAAACCGGCGATGGCGGCACGTGCGTTATGCTGCAGCGGAAAATGTTTTGGAATGTCGTGTTGATTGGCTCATTTTGGCTGAGTTCTTTTTAACGCAGTTCTGAATGCGTCCGCGTGTTTCGCTACATTCAGTATAAAGTAGTTAGGTTTTTTAATTCATCACTTCGCTTGGATTATCGTTATCCAAGTGAAGTAATGAAATAAAAAACGCAACTACTTTATCCTGAATGCAGCGAGACACGCGGATGCATTAAGAACTGCATTAAAGAACTCGCTCTTTTGCAGCTGATAACTAGTCATCTGTTTACCATTTCCCGCTCTCATTTCGATCTCCTGTCAAAAGATATCAAGTCAGACTCTAAATTATAGTGTGTGCGAGGCTCCAATTCGATCGAATCATTGCGGAATAATAACAGTGTGCTGTTACGTAAAGAGTGCTATCGGAAAGTGTTCGCGTGTCGTTAATTAGTCCGACGGGAATAGAGAAATTTGTGCACATCCATATTTCTCACACGTTGGTTATTGTAGAAATCGTAATAGGATATTTTCATCATCCCTCTTCCTTCAACGTTGTATTAACGTCAACGAGATGTCGTCAGGTCGGCAAAGAAAATTAATGTTACAGAAGACAGTTATTTTGAGTGCCATTGGCTTATTGGCCTACGGTATAGCTATTGGATACGCCAACTTTTATAAAGAGGTCAATAAACTTGAATGCCCTGATAAAAATAAATTATAGAGACTGATGCAGATCGATAGAATTTGAATGGGATTTAATCTTATGTTATCATCTCTATCTATACGAACTTTGATCAATATATACATATTGAATCGTAGTTATTAGTTTCCTATACTTTTCGTCTTCGCCGTGTCTAGCGTCACAACAATCGTGACTTTTATATCAGTATTAAAGTCATACACTCCATGTGACCTTTATTTTTTCCTTAAAATCACACAAAGTTCTCGGGACTTATAATTATTCGCAAAAGTCACGCTGATCAACGTTAATAAAAGTTCGCCTAGTTCATGTCCCGACGAAAGTAATGCTGTAAGGTCATGCACGTAGTTCTGTAAAAAAAAAATGTTACGCTTGTTATTGCAGAACGACGGTATATCTACTGTATATAACGATTGAAATGATCGATTTCGGTGAAAAATAGTCAAACGTGTTTTTATTCTAATGATTTCAGATGCGATCAAGTAAATGCTTCAAACTATTCCATGTTTATAATTACCTTATACTTCAAATAGACAATAAAAATAAATATTTACAAGGATGTGAATAGCTGAGTGGTCTAAGGCTCTGTTTTATAACCGCAGGGTTCCGGGTTCGAGTCCCGCCGACGACATAAAAATTTTCAATAATTTTCCGCTATCAAATAGCACCAAACCGACGAATATGTCGAAATTTGAAGATAAACAACTAAAATAAAGCTGTTTAGTTTAAAATGCACAGTAAATAATTATTTTCCAAAAAAAAAGTTCGGTCCTTCTTTTTTGGTTTCTGCAACGAGAAAAGGACCATTAACAAAAATTAACTTTTTTTAAGATTGATCAGCGTGACTCTTACGAATAACTATGAGTCACGTAAATTTTGTGTGATTTTTGCAAATAACTATAACCACGAGAACTTTCTGTGATTTTAGCAAAAAAACTAAAAGTCACGTGGAGTGTGTGACTTTAATTTTGATACAAAAGTCACGATTGTGTGTGACGCTAGACACGGCGTTTCGTTTTCTATGGGTTAAATTTGATAGATACGTTATCGGTGTGTATGGTGCACCAACGGATTTATAATATTTTATATTGAATTTATGTTTCGTCACTTTTAAATTTGTATCCGTTCATGGTGTATCGTATTATATTGTACATATATGATTCAGCATTAACCGTTCGCAATCAAAGAGGCACAATAGAGTGATCCTATAATTTTCTATCGTCTCCCAGTTATAGAAAGTATATCGGAATAAATCGTATGTGTTTAGACTGAAAGAATTATCATAAAGAAATATTCGTAAAAATCTAATATAAATGAAACAGTTTTCTATCATTTATACAATAATTTCATGCTGATTGACGCGTTTCTCTTCTCATCGTTTCACAACTATAGGAATCATATTGAATGTTCAATGTCATATCAAAACTGAAATAATGAATCTTCAATATGATAAATATTTCAATACAAAGATTTGTGGATGGAACTTTTAAAATAAAAAATGGAGTATTATTAATATTGCTTCTACGATCGTATATTTTCATTACGAAATTTAATACAAAAATTATATTATTGACAATAATCTTATAGGATATGGAAGAAACACATAGGATTTCAATCATAAATGTATGATAGTACTTCGTAAATTCGCGAACCAAAGTCCGTATTTCGAACGACATGATTTTTGAAAAATTGTTTTCTATAATTTATTTTTACCAGGTCGACGCATACACTGTGGTATGTTATAAACGACCTCAATTTGTTTTTTAATTTATACGTTAACCGAGCTAATAAATATAGCATCTACTCGTTATAATTAATTAAACTCTCAAAATCTGGCAAGCACACTAAGAGAAATTGAGATGGTCTTGGTAATTTAGTGATAATTATATTTTATTAGTCCAGGTGACTATTTTCGTAGTTACATTAACAGTAACGTACCTACGTTAACAGTGAAGAGAGTAAATGTAACTGTGAAAATAGTTACCTGGACTAATGAAATATAATTATCACTGAATAGTTACCAGGACCATCTTAATTTCTCCCAGTGCAGTTGCATTGGAAATAATTCAGGGTCGGGATTCATGTCAATATCAATTATATTCATCAATGAATATCGCCCTTATTTGGCTAATATTATATAAAATATATGTATGATTGGGGACCATTAACCAAAGAATTTTTCGCAAGGAGATAAACATTGGGTCACCCCAAACCATTTTCTTTTTTCACATTTCAGAATGATTCATTTTCTACACGCTGATAATAGTTGGAGAATATCTAGCCTACCGGTTCTCTTATGAATGTGTACAGTGTAAAATGGAAATTAAATTGTTTGCTTTGTAAAAAAAAATGTTAGTGGGCTACTTTTACATATAACATCCAAGCAAGTGAAATATTTCTGGAGCACAAAAAAAACGGCTTTGTTAGGCCAACTAACTATTTATTAATTGCGTGAAAATTTGTTGCCACAACCGTCCGATTGGTCGGTGTAACGACCTGGTATATTAGTCACATTTAACATTCCGACTTAGTTGACTTAAATAGGTCACTCAACGAATTTTATTCGTATTCCAACTAAGTAAGATAGTTGGGGCCAAAATAGTAATTGGCCCAACTAACTATTTAGTTCGAGCAACGATCAGAGCCAACCACCTGAAAATATAGTTGATTTAACCAAGTAATCGTCTGTCTCTCAGAGCACTAAGTCACTTGGTTGGGTTTCGTTACCGTAACAAAGTTGTTTTTTCCGTGAGGGATATCGATTTTGATTTAAAACTCCACTTGAGCGTTGTTATTACATTTTATTCATTTATTAATTTATTGTCAAAACTGTTCGATTATTTACAGCTTCTGTTATCGAATTAATTCACATTTAAAAGAAGCAACGGCTTAATTATTGCTTTCCAATTACTTAAAAAATATACGACAATGGAGCATCATTTATTGTAATTAATTCAATCATTAATTTGCGATAACAAACGTAATTAGT
Organism: Ephialtes manifestator; assembly: GCA_963970395.1. Classification (NCBI taxonomy): domain Eukaryota; kingdom Metazoa; phylum Arthropoda; class Insecta; order Hymenoptera; family Ichneumonidae; genus Ephialtes; species Ephialtes manifestator. The sequence continues at coordinate 18,953,886 of OZ019970.1, read as the reverse complement.
TATTATTATCAAGGCTGTCACAGAACTCTAACTTTTGGCTATATCTATATCAACTGAATTACTATAACGTCTAATTAGAATTGCTGCATTGACAACGTATTTGGCTAGCGTCAGCTACGTATACTTAGTTGTCAGTTATTTATTATCTTTAATTTAGTTTCTTATAGTTAGCATATTAGCATTTTAGTTATTATTGTGACAATTTCCAAAAAGTAATTTAGAAATAAATGAAACTATTGAAAATGGCGACAATCTAGTATATTATAATTATCACAGAAGTACAAAGAAAAAATTCACTATTTTTATATTCAATTCCGAAATTTTCCAAGTCTTTCGTATGAATACCTTCAATTTACATTAAACTGACAGTTTACTGTTATTTTTAAAAGTTTCGTAAAAGTACCGCAATTTTCTAATAAATTAGTTTAACAAAAATATTTAATTTTATAACATTGTATTTAGTAGGATTTTTAATGTATTAATGATTTCAAGGTAGCGCAGTACACACAATCGGTAGCGTACCGAGAGAGGCAGGAAGCTCGCAAGGAGTACAATCCCCAGTTGATGAAAAAGAATCAGCGTCTGTTGTCTCGAATCCGAGCGGAGTCGTCATCGGACACGAAAACCAGCTGAACTCTTGGCTCCATCGTGGATGGAATTAGCGTTTGAGTATTACAAAAACGTTCCAGGAAAAGTACTGCATTCTGAAGTCATTGCTATATCTTACGCCAAAAAAGGACTCCGTTGAAGTTGAAAGAGCTGCAAGCACGTCGAAAAAAAAAATCTCAGAACAAAGTATCAGAGCTCGGCTCTACAAAGGAGTTGATGCACAAACGGTCGGCATGTAAATGAAATCGCTATCACTACGATATGTACCTCACGTAGGAGGATAATACGAACGTATGTCTATTATATGCAGTTACGGTGTATGGGTATATTCCGACATTTCATACGCATTATACGAGAGTAACGTTAATGCCCGCATATAATACATGTGTGTAACGTGTTACACGCTCGCTCGGCGCAGAAAAATGAACAATGACGAGGCACGTTCGGTAGTAAACTAATGTAACGTGCATCTCACGTGCCCGAGCGTGCAGATGTTACGCGTACCTAACACGTACATTACTCGAGCGAGAGTGCACACATACTGATGGCCGTATAGAGTGATACATATTCAAGGCATTATGCACCTCCTGTGCAATGAGTTACTTCAAGACCTCGAGAGAATAATGGGTTAGATTGCAGAAATAATAATGCCATTCGATTTCTTCATTCATATTTGCGTATTTATTTAATTTTAGTAGTAAGTATACAAGTTACAGTGTAAAATAGAATTGAGTTATATGTATTCTCGAGCTCCAAAAATGTTTACTTTTGCTTCCTCATAGAGGAAGCTTTGTTTTCATGAAAAAATTTGTTTCGAGATTTTTATGTTGGGACGTTCAGAATAGTCCCAAACGTCGAGAAAAGTGATCTAGAAAAAATGTACGTATGTATGTATGTATGTGTGTGTGTATGTGTGCATGTGGGTGTATATGTGTGTATGTATACAACTTCGGAAATTCAAATGCTGATAACTCAAGAACCATTTTAGCTATCGAGCTCAAATTTGGCACACAACTGCAGAAGCATCAGCTCCTCTTTAGTTACTGCAAATGTTGACTGAATGGATGCAAAAATTTAGATTTTTTAGCTTCGTTAATTTTTTGAAAAAAGGGCGTGGTCGCTGTAACTTTTGTAAAATTTAGTGTATTATGCTAAATAGTTCCTCATAAGAGCATTTGCACTTGATGTTGTTTGGCTTTATTGAATTTGACTCGAATCGGTCGAGTGGTTCAGATTTTATGGAGTTTTGAAATATAAAAAAAATTGACATTATGTCATTAACTTTTCCAAAATCTTATCTGATAGATCGAGCTCAAATTTGGTACATGAACAGAATAATATTCAGCTATGATAAATATATAATTTAGTGACAAACGATATAAAAATGTTTGTTTTATGGAATTTTGAATAATTGAAAAAATTAACTGTATCGCATTAACTGCGGCAAAAAATGAGATACCAATCACAAATTAAATATGTGAACGAATTAATATGCAGTCATGATCGATATATAATCCAGTGATGAACGGAAAAAAATTTTGTTTTTATGAAATTTCGGATTATCAAAAATCTAACTTTATCGCATTAACTTTTGTAAAATTTATGATATCAAGCCCAAAATTGATATGTAAACGAAATCATATTCAGTCATTATAGATATATAATTTACTGACGAAACATAAATAATTATGATTTTATGGCATTTCGAATTATTTCAAATATTAACTTGATCGCGTTAACTTTTGAAAAACTTGATATGAAACCCAAATTCAATATGTGAACAAAATAATACTTAGCCATGTTCATCTGTTACTTAAAACAAAGATGCAAAGTAGAACCTTGCACATTGCTTCCTCATTATTTTTCGCTGTATAAAAAGCTTCCTCTATGAGGAAGCCAAAATCAATCAACATACTTCCTCATAGAGGAAGCTTTGTACAGTTAACAAAATAATACTTAGCCATGTTCATCTGTTACTTAAAACAAAGATGCAAAGTAGAACCTTGCACATTGCTTCCTCATTATTTTTCGCTGTATAAAAAGCTTCCTCTATGAGGAAGCCAAAATCAATCAACATACTTCCTCATAGAGGAAGCTTTGTACAGAGCGAAATATAATAAGGAAGTAATGTGCAAGGTTCTACTTTTTTATGTTCTGATTTATATGAGGCATTCTCTGTCAGTTCAGCCACTTTTTTTCGACCCTCTCAGATCTATCCCATAATTGGCCACATTTTAGTATCACTTAAAAGCACTCTTTGTGAATTTTTTCAGATTTTTGAATTCATCCATTTAGGAAATGTATATTTTTTTTGTTATTCATATAACTTCGATGGAGTAAATCTGACAAAAAAATCACACATACAAAAAAATGTTGTTTTTCACTTAACTTTGTATTGCAATATGTGTTATATTTTTATTCGTGTTGCAAATGCTATTTCCAGCAAAAAAAAATGGTAAACAATTTTTTTTACTCATTCGGACACCTTCGATATTACTGCCAATTTTATACAAGCTACAGGGATATGTCAAAAACATAACAAAAAATTGGCATAGTGGGCATCGACTATTTGAAGGAGAAAAAAGATATTTTCCAAAATTTTCGATCCAATAAATGGCTATACGCACGAATGTGTATGTAAACCCTGAAGGTCGTGTCGTCGTTACGCGTCAAGTAGCTCAGTGGATCGATTATTTGAAGGAATAACAAAAAATAAGTGAAATAAAAAAATATATAAAAATAAAAAAATAATTAAATAAATTTAATTAATTTTCTTTCGTTTTTTAATCCTTCAAGTAGTCGGTGCCCACTATACCAATTTTTTTGTAGGTTCTATACATGTCCCTACAGCTTATAAAAAATTGAAAGTAACATCGAAGGTGTCCGAATGAATGAAAAAAATTGTTTAACATTTTTTTTTGCTGAATATCACTTTTGCAACACGATTAAAAATATGAGACCTATTATATTACAAAGTTGAGTGAAAACAACATTTTTTTGTATATGTATTATTTTGTATATGTATTAAGTTATATGAACAATAAAAAAAATACATTTCCCAAATGGATTGTTTTAAAAATCTGAAAAAATTCGCAAGGAGTGTTTTCAAGTGGTACTAAAATGTGTCTAATTATGGGATCGACCTGAGAGGGTCGAAAAAAAAGTGGCTGAACTGAAAGAGAATGGCTCATATAGAGAAATGATTGTCGGCCTCACTTAACTAGTGGGTATAATTACCTGCTAATCAATTTTATGTTGAATCATCTGTTGGAGTAGTTTCAGGATTGAACGGAATTTTTCATTTCGGTTTACAATCAATACACTTGCAGTGAATTATGACGTAGAGATTTTCTTGTGTAAGATAATAGGTAATTATTTAGCAAACACTTTTGTCTACTTTTGATAATTCTTCAATAGGGCTCTTTTTTAATGCTTTTTGGTAATACCGTTGGTGGTTTCTCACAATTTTCAATAGAACCTTAAGACTTTTTAAGGAATTTTTTTGCCATTTTAAGCCATTTACCATAGGATCGTAACATTTTCTGAGAGCAGAGCCGACGATTTCACTCAAATTTAGGACCGTAACGATCCTTGACATGATGTGCCATGCCGACTAAGTTGCTGTGAGTACGAAAGAGAAAACACCATTGGCGGTCGCAATACAGCGAGCGAGAACGATAAAAACATGTAGCATATCACGTTAAGGTGAGGGGAAAGCTGTTTTTGTAATAAATCAATGTGAGTGAAGCAGTACCATCGGGACTCTGCAAGAGCCAGAAAAGCCATCATTCGCATCCTCTTAAGGTCATGTGCTACTTGTTGATCGATATAAAAACCGTGTCTAAAACAACGTGGAGTCCGTATGTATTTCAGGAAAAAGCAAATTCATAGGATCTTCGTTTCTTAACCGGCACTAAGAACCTACCTTTTCCTGAAATATATACGGAATTCAAATGGTGTTCATTATGTAACAGTTTTTCATGCCGATTAAGCATGAGATGGGCGGGAGGGAGATTGTTGCACATGAATCGAAGCACAATTATCGGTTATTTCCTTGAACATCCCTACACGGAGAGAAATTTCTGTGTCGTGACAACATAAAACGGTGACAACAAAAATTGTTTTGTTAGGCTAACAAAAAAATTGGTCAGCCCAGCAAAAAGATTGATCAGCCCAGCAAAAAGATTTGTCAGCCAAACAAAAGATTTGTCAGCCAAACAAAACATTTGTCAGCATCGCAAAACTGATTTGTCAGCCGAATAAAAGATTTGCCAACCTAACGTAACGATTTTTGTTGTCCTCGTTTTATGTTGTCACAACATAGAAATTTCTCTCCGTGTAGCAGATCGAACAACCGTGAAAACCAAAAAAAAAAACCGTATTTCCAACCCGGTCGGAATGAACCACAAAACCAACCGATAATTCTTGTCAATCCAACCGAGTTTTCAAAAGCTCGCAGCTTGCGAATAGGTTAGTCCACGGGTTGTTGAAACACAAGTCCAACCGGAATTTCAACCGTCGTAAGAAGCATCGCTCGGTTGGTCTCTGGGTTGTGCAAACCCACATAGACTGTCGAAAAGAAGGTCCTGCAGGGAATTTTTCTATACCCTAACGTATGCTGTAAGCTAGGGTATAAACGACAATAAAAACGACCCATGTCGATATATGGGCGTAAGGCGACTTACGATATAGCCTGTACTTATACATGGAACGGCAAACAATCACTTGCGAGAAACTTTTTGGCTCATTTACCATCTAGCGGGCTAACTTCGGGTGCACGCGCGATAGCGATGGTGAAAAGTAGACCCCCTCCCTTTTGTCACGCGGAAATCCGGCTTTGCTCCGCTAGATGGCAAATGACCCGAAACGTTTCTCGCAAGTGATGAATTTCAGGATCGTGAATTTCAGGACCGTGAATTCTAAGTGTGGCTTGAACTGCTAGCAAATCCGGTTGGACCTGGGTTTGCACAACCCAACGACCAACCGGTCGATGCTTCTTGCGACAGTCGGAATTCTGGTTGGATCTGGGATTCCACAACCCAGGGCCCAACCGATCGCTGTTTTTTGCGCCAGTTGGTATTCCGGTTGGGAAAACCCTGCACAACCCTGAGACCAACCGAGCGATGCTTTTTGCGATGGTTGGAATTCCGGTTGGACGTGTGTTTCAATAACCCGTGGACCAACCTATTCGCAAGCTGCGAGGTTTCGAAAGCACGGTTGGTTTTTCGGCTGGATTGACAAGAATTATCGGTTGGATTTGTGGCTCAATCCGACCGAGTTGGAAATACGGTTTTTTTGGGTTGTTCGATCTGCTAGGGATAACACCTTTTTATGCTGAAAATAAATTTAGTAGTACTTTCTTAGCTAAAAGCTCTTTGCAAAGAGCATGAAGTACGACCTTTCTGAAATCTTCTCTTAAAAAGTTGATGGCGAGATATATCGACTTTCGAGTTTTAGTATCGAAAGTGCGAGATTTAACTGTTGTCGGTTTATTCGTGCTGTGATTGGTCGGCGGTGTCGTCAGGCAGTCACACTGCGATCGGGACCAAAAAACCATGCATTCATTGTTTCGTTTATGTCAAATGTCAGAACTTACAGAAAGAGACTCGGGCGCTTCAATGCCCGAGTCCGCTTAACCCTAGTCCTTCTCTAAAAAGTATGTTGCGAGATTTTATCGAATTGCGAGTTGGTCCATTATTGTCACGTTATTCGCGCTGTGATTGGTCCAAATTGGCGCGAGATCAGATCAAGACCGAGACCGAGTTCGTGTTTAACACGTTTGACAGTTGCAATTCTGACAGTTTTGTCAAGCATATCGGGCGCGCGAGGTTTGAATTCCCAAGTTGGTTGACTTTACAATATTTCGGGGTTTCCGGATTATGTGTTAATTGCGAATATTGAACTAGGTTTAAGATGTTGAACGACAAAGTGCGACGTAGTCTCTATGGCGGCAACAAAACCAGGCGTACGCGTAGTCACTACATGCGGATCAACAGAACAATCGTGAATAAGATGATAAGCGAAGAGATCGGGGAGAATTGAAATTCTGCAGTCAAGTAAATCAGACCTCTTTGTTCACTGTTACTTTTAGCAAAATCCATGCCAGGTTTCCAGAATTGGAAATCCTGTATTTATTTCATTGAGCAAAGAGGTCGTACTGCTTTACTAAAAATGTAAAGCCCCATTTAATGATGGGACTTTACATTTTTTTCTAAAGTCTGGAAATGCTCCAGACCTCGTAAATTTGAAGTTATCAAGGTAAATACAAATTTATAATTGAAAGAATGTTAAAGGACAATTGGTAATCAATTGAGTCAAATCTATAAACAGTTTCCGATTCGATATGATTTGGAATTATTGGAAAAATTTGTTAGATCTCTTAATTTTTGGGAATTCTGATTGTATATATTATATGTATTAAATAAGATCGCTGCACCGACACACGATCGCTACTCGCGCGCGCAGCGCGCGGAAGTTTTCTAGTATTAGAAAAAGCCTGCAAAATAGAACTTTGCAAATTGTTTCCTCATTATTTTTCGCTTTTTACAAAGCTACCTTTATGAGGAAATATGTTAATCGATTTTGGCTTCCTCATGGACGAAGTTTTGTAAAAACGAAAAATAATGAGGACGCAATTCGCAAAGTTCTACTTTGCAGGATTGTTTATGCTCAAGACATTTTTCTAAAAATTCAAAGTGTCGAAGAATTTTAACCGTGTAACCGATTGTTCTCAAATTTGTATTAAAACCTTGAACCATGGTAGTCCATATGTGGATCAAATTAGAACCCGGCATCTCATAATTTGCATGAGCCAAACCGAGAATGAAATTTTTCCAAAAGTTCAAAATGCCATAAAATTTGAACGGCTGGACAGATCTGCGTCAAATTTGTACTCAAATGTTTTTCGTCCATATGTGAACAACATTTAAGATAAATCTACGAAATATTAAAAAAAAAAAATTCCTGACAGCATTTTTTTTTTATTCACCAAAATCGAAATTTAACGACATATCGATATTCCTGTGACTAAATTCATCATTAATAATCAATAATCGGGAAATCATGACGAAAATTGCAGTCGGATATCTCAGAATTTACAGGAGTTGTTCTTTGCAGACATTAAAAAGAAATTGAAATTGCAATAAAATTAGAACCACCCTATCGATTCTCGCCAAATTTGGTATACATCATGATAGCCCATTTACGTACAATATAGCCCGATATCTCTTAATTTGCAAAAGTTATAGCGTGAAAATGATATATTCAAAATTTTCGAAATGCTGTATAATTTGAATTTTCCAGCCGATTTGCGTCAACTACAATCCCAAATATTGGTGTATAACAGCCCACTTGCGTGCCAAATTTGACGAAGATACATCTATAATTACGACAGTTATCGTGCTTACAAGGAAATCTGCACATACACACATACAGACCTTTTTTTCTAAATCACTTTTCTCGATATTTTGGACCATTCTGAGTGTCCCGACATTGAAATCTTGAAAAAAAAGTGTTTTCACAAAATAAAACTTCCTCTGTGAGGAAGCAAAATGGAGCAAGTGTTCTCGAAAAGCCTAACGACCCGTCTGCTCAATAAATAAAATGAGCAAGTATTACGCCAAGACTACCATTTTAAAGATGTTTTCACGTAACATAATGTGTACATGATTTATTAATCTCCCGATGATAATATGCGAATGATTTATATTTAACCATTTTTCATTTACCCAGTTTGTTTATTAATTATTGAGTTTCTACTGTATAAGAATACATTAGGAACGTATAAACAAGCCTGCAAAGTAGAACCTTGCTAATTGCTTTCTAATTATTTGACATATTAGATGAAGCTTTCTTTATGAGAAAGCTAAAATTAATAAACATACTTCCTCGTGGAAGCGGTTTCGACAAATGTGTAAAAGAATTAGGAAGCGATTTTTTTGATTATCTACAAACGAGTGCAAAAGTAAATAAAAGAAGTGTAGATTGTTATATTACACCTGTAGTAAGTAGTAAAATAGCGATAGTACGAAGCGTGGTGGAGTGGTCGGTATGTTACAAACAAGTCGGGGAAGGCCTTGAGTTTCACTTTCGACACATCCTGGAAAGACCCCGCGAGCCTTCACCCACATGCTCGTCCTTCTCGCAGCGAGTTGGTGGACGCAGAGCGTCCTTATCCCGGCCGAGGATCTTGACGCTCGGGCATGCACGACTGGCCGATTCCGCCGAAGAATAAGAATCGACGAGCTCGCCAGGTACGCGCTTCGCGCTCTGTGGGCATTGAAGAGGTAACACAGTCTCCGCAATCCTCGATGCTGCTGGTGCTGCATGCTCCGACCTCGAAGAAGTCGAGCCCGAGGTCGTTGATGGCTAAACGTTCCATCCGAGTGCCGAATCGTCCGCGTGGCTCGAGCATCTTCACGTTTATTTCTCGTCTTATTATTCTGTCATCCTCGTTCTTGCTCACTTGCCGTGCGAACGGAACTACTCGCGATATCGAGGCCTTCGCCCCGATGATCCGTCGATCATGACGAAAATTAACCATCCGAACAACGCATTCAAAACATCAGCAAACCCTGGTAAAAATAAATTACAGAGACTGATACAAATCGATAAAATTTGAATAGGATTTAATCGTATGTTATCATCTCTATCAATTTATACAAATTGAATCGTTGTTTTTAGTTTCCGATAGTTTTCGTTTTCTATGAGTTAAATACGATAGATACGTTATTGGTATGTATGATGCGTGAACGGATTTATAATATTCTATATTGAATTTACGTTTCATCACTTGCAAATTTTTATCCCTTTGTGGTGTATGATATAACATAGTGTGTTATATCGTAAATATATGATTCAACATTAACCGTTCGTAATCAAAGTGGCATCAATAGATGATAGGATCAAATAATCCTATCATTTTTTATCGTCTTACAATTATAGAAAGTATATCGGAATGAATTGAATGTGTTTAAACTGAAAGAATTATCATAATCTATCGTAAAACCCTGATATAAATAAAACAGTATTTTATCATTTATACAATAATATCATGCTAATTGAGTCATTTCTCTTCTCATCATTTCACAGCTATAGGAAGTTTATCATAATGAATCTTGAATATGATAAATAATCGATACCAAACATTTGTGGATGTAACTTTTTTTTAATGAAAAATTTAGTGTTATTGATATTACTTCTACGATCGTATATTTTTATTATTAAATTTAATACGAAAATTATATTATTTATAATAATATTATAGGATATGGAAGAAATATATAGGATTTCGGACGAAAATGTATGATAGTACTTCGTATATTCGCGAGCCAAATTCCGTATTCGGAACGATAGAATTTTTTAAAATCGTTTTCTGTAATTTATTTTTACCAGAGAATACACCGCGCGTGTTCTCCGTAATAAAAACTTACCTCCTGCATGTACTGGGTTGGGTTTTCACACAGTTATATGCATTTTTGATCCGTGTTCATTATGCGAAACCTATGCAGAAATTTCGGCAGGGATCCAGCTGCATCCTGCCTGGTATTCCCATCTTCCGGTCGGATTTCAGTCGGTCATCGGATCGGATTCCAGACATGGGATGTACCGCCCGACTGGGATCCGATCCGATGGCTGACTGAATTCCAGCCGTTAGATGGGCATACTAGGCTGGATCCACCTCGATCCTTGTGAAAGATGGGAATACCAAGCTGATTCCAGCTGGATCCCTGTCGAAGCTTCTCCATGGGGCTGGTTAGAATTAATTCAAATAAATAAATGCATAAATTACATAAGAATTTGTAACTTTATTCTACATTCCAATAATAACAAAAACTGTAATAAAATCTGCAATAAGAATGACTTCAACAAAAGATCGCTGTTTCTCTGTTGGACGACGACTATCCCAGTCGTGGAGGATGATGAAATATATGAACTCATTTATCTCTATTTAATATGATATCTACAAGCCCGCACTATACCAAACTTATATAAATGCGTTTAAAAACTTCACAATTTGTAATACTTATCGGATAGATTGCATTTATGGAAAGTAAATAATAAGTGAAGTGTACGCAATATAACGATGACTTTCTTACTTCTGTCCTGACTCATTTGCAGTGATAATTTTACTATTTTTTGTTTAATAACATTTATCGGACACGTTAGTTGAGGAACAATTTTGACGAAGTTCCTATATGTTCATTTTGTCAGATACGGTAGGATAGGTAAAATATTTCGCTTCAATTTTCATAATGATCCCTTCTCTTTAATTTTTGCCGCCGAATCCTCAGAATAATAGTATAAGTGCGGTGGAACTTTTTATGACGGTTTCAATTACACGCGACAAGGAAAACATTTTCGAATGCGTATTGTACAACATTTTATCGCGTAAAATGTAAAGTAAAATTAGTTCCGCGCAAATCGTTTAGTAACGAGAAGACGATCCGGGATCTATTGAGAATCCAAGTTGGATCCATCTTAGAGGTCACCCCTAACAAATCCCGATGCACAGTAATACTGCTCTCCGTTTATAACTGAGACACGATTTGGAATCTATTCCGATTTCAAATGGGACGTCCCTTTTTCGGTAACCCTGTCAAATCCCGATCCATGATAAACTGTCATTCGGTGAGGAAGTGGAAATCCATTCGGGATCTATTCGAATTCCAAGTTGGATAACCTATTCAAGGAAACCCGAGCCAATCCCGACCAGGATCGAATCTCAAACTGGGACGCCCCATGGACTGATGATGGGACTGATTTCTACATGAGAATACGACTAATTTTAATCTGCCTTGTTAATACTGTTTTGTACAAACATTCTCAACCAAAAATTTTGTTCGAATTATTTAAGTACTTCACGACAAAAAAATAACTAACAAACGATATAGATTTTAAAAAATGAAGTTAATCCTTTAATTTTTGTCGAAAACATCAACAATTGCTTTCATCAATCGGTGCTTAAAATCTACTTTCACTTCAAGAAAAATATATCAATACCTTTCAACCATTACCCAAGTTTTAGAAAAATCAAACTTATTAGGGAATTCTAAAGTATATATATATATATATATATATACGGCAAAATCAAAGAATTAGTTTCATATGAAATAAATTTAAAAAATGTGAAGGACGAATAATTTTACAAAAGTTTCGTTTATCAATACCTCTGCGACATTATTGTTATTACTCGATATCAATGTTCTTAAGAGTTCCAATGACACTAACTTTTTTGAAAATTTTCTTCTCATCGCGAAGTATCTTTTTATCGAATCAAACTTTTATCGAATCGAACCTTCAAAAATAATTTTTTATCGAATCAAACTTTTGGTTGGAAATATACGTACGCAGTATCCATAAGGAAATAGCTTTTATTCATTTTATAACATCCGAAGAGTTGGTTCTGCCATTATTAGCTGCATCGTATCTGTAATTTGGAGACGCATGTAAGGAAGCAGAGAAAGCATGTAATGGTACTTTTTACAGATGCATGCTATTTTATTACTATTCTTAATTTGACAATCCAAAAAAGGGCTTATAGCTACTGTGGAATTATTTCTTAGAAATTCATTAACCTGTAATTCTGCTTTTTCTTGCGGATAAATGACTCGTCAGTTGCTAAAAAAAAATTATATTTTCGTTCGGTCCTCTCGAGAAGCGACTATTTAACGTCGCCTCGGCCTTGAGTGTACCGCATTTATGGATAAAGAAACTGCCGGGAAGTTAAGCATGATCATCTATCGGCGCGCAGCTCTTCCTTATATCCATGATCCTAAGAAAGTCTCCGGGAAGAAACTCCCACATAGACGTTTCAAGAGTAGCGCGGCGTGAAATCGCGATACGACGCCCTCCGCGTTCGCCAAGTTATTAACCGATCGCCGAGGAATTTCAACGCTCTCACGAAAACCGTGATACGCGAGAGATATACATAGAAGAAGTTACGGAAAGAACGCAGCACGAATATTCAGTTGTTTATGGCCGTCACCAGAATTTTAATAGTACTCCCAAAGAAATCAGGATAGACTGAGATTCACAGAAAAATATTGTGCCGGTAACTATAAACCGACCGCATTTTAAAATCCGTTACGGTAGCTATAGCGATTTAAGGGCGCTTCTGCGCTTCACACTAGTCGAATAAGTGCCAAATTTTTTTAAAGCATTTCTACAATTTCTAGCAGTTCAATAAAATTTTCCGAGGCGTCTCTCACGTAGCAGGATTAGTTCTTAATATAAAAATGCATTTACAGCGGTGACATGAAAAGTAAATCGATTGATATCTGCAATGACCGATTTCAAGTTGTTTTCATGCAGTTTTTCAAAAGCATTAACTGTAATATCAGTTCGATAATGACGAGCAATAGCTCATTTTGTTTGCGGAAATATGCTTTATCCATTGGCCGTCTAGATTTTTTATAGCATTAATAGTTCAAAAGATAGAAATGTTTAATTATCCTGTCCTGACCTAATATCCGGCGTACAAATGGCTGTAACTTTTTCAACAACTAATACTGCTGAAAATCTGAACGGTCAACCGATTAAGGATCTTCCAATAATCAAAATGAGCTATTGCTCATTTTTGTCATAATAATTGGACTATTATTACGATTTATTCATTTTTAAAACTGCACGAAAATCCTTGATATCGGTAATGTGCATATTTCAGTCGATTTTCTATTCAGATGACGGCTGTGTATATACGTATATATTAAGAACTGATTCTGCTACGAGAGTAACCCGTGAGAACTGCTAATTGAATCACCAAAAATTTAAAAAACGTTTTTGAAAATTTAGCACTGATTTCACTGGTATGAAGCATAGAATTACAAACGTCTTTCAAAGTATAATCTTGCTGTAATACGCTAAGGAAAATGAAGGTTACACTTCTCGAGGAATCTTGCTCCATTTTACAAATTTTCTAGGATAGCCGTTACGCTTTTTCAGGATACTTAAAAAAATTCCAGAAACGCGGTTACTCTTTTCCAGGATACTTACTCCATTTTACAAATTGTCCAGAAGGGCAGTTATTCATGAAGGAGAGCTTCTCGAGGGTACTTTATTCCATCTTGCTATCCTTCCAGAAACATTGTTAGGCTATCTGAACTGAAAAACTGCCACTAATGAGGTTTTCACATTTAAAAAAGTCACATAAACCAAAAATAAATAGCTGTCACTTTGTAGTTGACAGGATCATGACGATTTTTCTGAGTATGATGCCTATTCATTTTTAATCCATACGAGTAAATACTAAATTTGTATAGTTACATTTACTTTTCCACTGTTATGGTAACTAATTTAATTAGCTGTAGTTAAAACTAATGAAAGGTAGTCGCAGTAGCAGTCGATATTTGTTTATTAATAGTTCTGAGGACAGTAATTATTTATCCCGTCCAAGTATATACAGTAGGAAAGGCGGTGGTACGTTAGTTTCCACTCACATCGTAATATAGTACTCGCAGAAAACCGTAGATTCTGCTTCATTCCGCAATCTGCAGTGCACTAAAAGTGAAGGATCGAAGAAAACGCGATGGTACGAACCGAATCCAGAGTCGAGAGTAATTGCTGGCACTGGAGCATTCAAGTGCATGGCTTCTACTCGCGGTTCAACGCTCGTCTCGCTCATTGGAGAATCGATTAACCGACGGACGCCTGGACTTTATCGCTTCGTCTATTCCTTCGACATTGGCAGAGGCTCCAGCTATGACGAAGGACAAAGACCTCCGGAGTTTTATGCTATTGTTTGTGGTCAAATTCTCTATAGTCAAGATACAACTATATAACGGATTTTAAAGACTTGATCTCTACATTTGGAGTGGATAAAAAAATTGCAATTCGTAAAAAAAAATATATAAATATTGTTTGATAATTGATAATAACGAAATAATTAAGAAAATTGATTAATTCATATACATTAACATTAACAATTTGTAGTGAATTTGATTCTAAAAATATTTCATTAATACTGAAAGTATTACTGTTACTTAATTATTTAAGGTGAAATTTTTTTATAACTTTTAAAGACCAAAAAATTCAAGTTGGTTTTAGAAGCTCTTCGTATATCTTTTGCGGAATAACAGGTGGGAATTCGCTACAGTATTCTCGCGAAGGGTCTGCGATCTAACGTCGCGCCGTTCGTGAATCGTGGCCCGTTAATCGTATCGCTGATCGATCCGTATCCTGACACCACGCCGCTCTTGAATAACGGACAATCAACCAACCCATAGACCGTGACTGTTCATTTAAATTAAAAACTTCTTCCTCTATCCTCGACTAAATAATCCCACGGCCTCCGTACGTATTATACGTTGGTTTTGCGATTATCGCATTTCAGTGTCGCACGTCCTCATCGTTCCCCACGTTCTCGCTCTAACACCTTCAGAGTAAGAAGAAAGAGAGACAAAGTCCTGGCTTCTCCATTCCTTTTTCATACTGTTTCATGTATGCCGATCTCTCTGCATCGCATGATTTTCCTTGAATCCTCTTTTTATTATAGTAAAATCGATTGCTTGGGATTCAAATCGTGCATGCAATAAATTTCGAGAATCGTAAACATAACGTTTGTAGCAATGGAGACCGGGGCGAATTGAAAGTGATATATGAGGCATTCCGTATGAAGCGGGCCACCCTGATTTTCAATGTTTATAGAGTGAAATGAAAAACAAACAAAAAATACTCTATTTTCCTTTTTATTTATTTTTTTCATTTCGCTGGGGATTTATTTAAAACTATCCATGACACAACAAAATTATTCAGGGATAAAATGTAGAATTTCACGTATACTTTTTGATAAAAAAGTTTCCAAATTAGCCTAGATACATTTTCAATCACTTTTTGGCAATACAAAGGCATACCATTTTTTTCGTTGGGAAAGACCATTTTGATTTTGCTCAAAATTTGTCAGAATTTCCGTTATTATGTCCATTAACTGCACCAAAATTTACGCGATGATCAATGCATACCTTCATAATGTGAACATGTGGATTGTGTATGATTCAGCAAATAACCGAGCTGTACATTGTGAAGATATCAGTTTCAGATATCAGTCGAGTTTTTGCATAAAAACTTCCAGTCCTTTTTAAAAGTGTAGCTACGCTGCGTTATTTTATTGATTGATGATCATTTTAAAAGGATTTTTCTATTGCAATTATTTGAGAGCTATTATTCAGAGAAATCGGTTTGATGGGTTTAATTGAATTACATACGGGATCTATTTGAAATTAATGAAATTTTGTATCAATCGAATTAAACATATTTAAAATCAATAATATTTATTTGAAGGAAATATATTCTATTGTATAGAAATAAAATCCTATTATGGTAGCATTTAAAGAAGAAATTTATTTAGTTACCGGTCTAATAGGATTTTATTTCGATCAAATAGAATTTATTGTTTACAAATAAATTGTATTTCAAATAACATTTATTTCAGCCAAATGAAATTTCATTTATTTCAAGTACATTCCATATTTAATTTAAATAAACCCAACAGACCGATTTCTCGGGCTGTATTTCAGAGTACTACTTAGAGTACTACTTTCTAAGTAGTACACCGAACGTTAAACGTATAAAAATTCAGGCTTGAGGGTGTTAGAAAAATTCAGGCCTGAAATCCCCCGTCGATTCTCCGACACCGAGAGACAATGTTTCCTGGATTCAAAGAAATCCTCTCTTCCTCTTTTAAAAAAGATATGGCACATCAAACTCGAAAGATTGAAGCGGCTTTTTAAGTCTCTTGATTGGTCGGCGATGTCTATTTCAGAGCCAACTTCAGTCTGTTGATGCCACCGCTGTGAAGTCGCGTATGGCGCGCATTTTGAATTGTCGCTTTCGCGTTTCTGCAATGGCCGCTACGTGAGAAGATTTTACACAGCTTCTGCAATTTTTTGAGATTTCCGTTTCAAGTTTGTTTCACAAGTGGACGGGATATTCGTGACTTCATATTATTATTTTGTGGGATGAAATAGGAACGCTGTCCATTAGATATTAGTTCTGAGGAACAACGCTGCCTTTTTATACTATCTGAAATCGATGGAGATTGGTAGAGCAGTCTTAAAGAGGATATGTTATGATTATATCAAAAGTATGTCATGAAAGTAGCGTTATTCTGACTACCTGCTATTTTGGATAGACATATATATTGATTCTTCAAGATCTTTTTAGCTAAAAAAACAAAGACGAAAAGTCACCAAAGTGTAGCACGCGCGGAGCGCGCGCGTTGTTGCTAGTTTTATTAAAATCCCAACTTATGAATCATACCTTTGAAATCAATGAAATAATGTACTTAAGCTAATATTATATTTTCTTTGAATGATCAGACATTCAATGAAATGTAGTGACATTGAATTAATAAAAATTTTCCTTGAACCAAGCAATCGTTTTTCAGTGATTTCAAAGAAATTGTCTTCGCGAGACTAAAAGAAAAACGTAACCTATAAAATGGCATGTCGCTGAAGGAATGAAAGCACGGCAGCGGTCGCAAAAAAAATTTTTTAGCCATGCAAAAAGGTAGATGCAAAAAGGTTATAGAAATCATTTATTTCAATAAACACCGATACCTGACTATCCATTTTTGTCGCCTTTTTACGACTAATGACTCAATGCAACTATCGCGGTCTCGCTAACCGTTGGCGTTGACGAACGTCAAGGAAACTGTTTCTTTGAATCAATGAAATACTGTCTTAGAAATTCAACTGCAATATTTCATTGAAAGCAAAGAAACATTTCCTTAAAGCCAATGAAAAAAAATTCAATCCGCCCATTTCTTTGGAATCAATGAAAACTTTTTTCTCGGGTTACGGAGTTACTATATCCAGTTTATTGAACGGATCTACTGTGTCGAATTCGTGGAGTATAGAGTTTCTTCGTATTGAGTTCATGAGAGTTTTGCTGTCTCGGATGAATGCTCTGTTGAATCTTGGTATGTAGAATTACATTCAATTTATTTAATGTAATTCTATTCATGACTACTCACTCAAAACTTTGTACGAGAATCATAATTTGAACAGAGAAAGTGAATAAAATTCAAGACAAGAATATAATTTAAAGAAATATTTTTTTCATCCGAGTCCGAAGTTATTAAATCATCTGCCATTCTTTAATGCCCTGGTGAAAATATGTCTCTGAAAAACTCTAACCAGATCATTTCCGCGACTTTCCGAAATTTTGTCTCAGAGCTTATCGGCTATTTGCTAAATATCTCTGAAAAGTGCGAAAACTGTTAGAAATTCTGATAAATTTTCAGAAAAGTACTTTCACCAGGGTGTAAATATTTGTTAATCCATTTTGTCCCAACTAACCCCGCTTACATTTCTATATATGCAGATCTGATAGTAACATTAACTTATACGCCTCACAAGAGGAGAGTAGGTGAACGTTGCTCTGAATTACCAAGTAGTCACGTAATATATAATGTATTGACGCCGGAGTTGCGGTGCAAGTTGGCCGTGGCCGTGTCTTCTTCTCCACTCACTACTCGTGGACTACTGCTATCTATTACGTATTACGGATCCACATATATACATGAATATAACGTACAACACATGCAGGAGAGAATAATATATAAGGTAACCGGGAGAGGTTACCACGCGTATATGTAAATGAGGCCCTCCTCATCTACCGCTACGGGAGGACCGCTAAGAAGAGCGCGCGAGCGGTTGCGAGAACCGTGTGAATCCCAACGCGGTCGTTGTTGTTACCGTTCTCGTTCCTTCCTTTCTGTTGTGCTGCTGTTGCAGCTTCAAGCCGGTGGTAGCGGCAGCTTGCTTGCCGTGATCACCGATTCACGGGAATCCTTATTTTTTCACTCTAACGAATCTCCCTCCCAGCAGCCCGAGCCCAGGGAAAACAGACAGATACGGAAGAGAAAAGAGCGCCGGGAATATAAGCTCCGAGAAGGATAGAGAGAATCGCGATGACGCTCCCGTTGCACTCGACGTTGATCCCACCGACGCCGTAGAAAAGAAACGCGATACGAGTCAAGTTATAAATCTTCTCCGTGTTCTTCATTCTTCATCCCCCTTTTTTTTCTCTGCTTCATTCTGTATTAACTAATTTGTAAGTACCGGATGTACGCGCATTTATGCGTTCGTCACCGTCTCTAATTTAAGTAAGAATTTTCTTATACTCTTTTGCATATAGATCGGAATCTTTGTATTGCATAATGTATTATTGCAAACAAAAAAATATTTGTTGAATCAAATGAAATGTATTATATATAAGGCCGTCCATTAAACACATGTATTCCTTCAAATGTCGACTTAATAGATTTTTACTTCGATCAGATTGAATTTATTTAATTCAAATAAACTCATCGGAAAATGTTCGATTTTCAAATGCCTTCGAGAAAATGTGTAGATTTTGTTAGTGAAGAAATATTGTACTGAATTATAATATTCTCGAAGCTGTTTATTAATTCACTCTCTAAATAGTTTGATATTTATTATATTTTGTGGATATCCTAACTGTATTCGAAAAAATTTGTATAAACATTGTATTGAAAATAAGAATAAAAGTTTTTTCAGACAAATAAATTACTAAACGTCAATAAAACTTTCTCATTGCCCAATATCAATAATTTATGTATATCGGGTAATCCACATATTTTATAGGGTTACAGCACATATTTTATGAAAACGCAAAAAAATAGAGTCTGTTGAAATTAATGGATAGTCGCCATTCTCATAGTTAAGTAGTAAAAGCTCATTTCTGTCGATAAAAGGGTTGAGAGATAAATGTATCATTCAAATATCTCTTTATTTAAAAAATTTCACTCATTTACCGTGTAGGGACGTCTGTAAAAATACGGAAACGGATAAATAAGGATTACACTCAGATCACGGATGAGGCATGATTCCCGGGCCGGTTCGCGTTCACTTGGTGTAACCACACTACCTTACACCAGATATAGGAGAGCGGGGTGAAATAGCAACACGGGGCATAACGGCTACGGGGCACGTTGGAACCGGGGCATAATGGCACATCTCGTCAAAATAGCACCAATGTACGCTGATATCGTAAAAAAATTATGTTATGGTTTAATTGTCATGATATTAATTTCACTATATCTTTAAAATTAAATTAAATTGAATATAAACATCTATGGTTTTTACATCGAATACTGAAGTCATTTTATATTTATTTTGAATTACATTGGACGCAGCGTTCACAAATATATTGGGCGATATCCTCATCGACATCAGCACACGAAACGTGTGCACATTTTTTACACGTATTGCACCGTATCCACGACTCCGTCGATTATGAATACAAAAGGGGCATGGTGTATGCTCTTCCGTATTCGCAGATGAGTTTGACTTTATTTTCAATAATTCGGGGTTTTGTCATTGTTTATATTGTTCCCTACGTTATGAAGAACATTTGTGTAAATTAACAACTCTCATGCTGTGTGTCGAAGTACTATTTTTTTATTCGTCGCGCGCATTGCGTCGAGTAAAAATATTAAAAACCCGGCGTTTTTTAATTTTGAAAATGTTTGTGCAAATTAATAAGACTGCGGGATGTTGCGTGTCAATGTATACATTTTTGTTTTCATGTGTCACATTTTACCCCGGTTCTAGTATGCCCCGTCTTGTTTGTACTGCTGTGCCATTATGCCCTGCGTTGCCCTTGTGACTCTGTTCCATCCTGCCCCCAAAATTGATAGCCAATATAGTTCATTCCGGCTATCGTCCGATTGAGTAATTAATTGTGGAATCTGGCGCGAGATGCTTTTGAATCATTTCCCCAACTTTTGGATCAATCACGGCGAAATCTGGCCGATAACGATCACCGGAGCAAGTTCACATTTATTTTCTATTTATCTTAACGTGCGTTATTGGCGGTGATAAGTGTGTCCGAGTGACTAACGAGGTAAATATTCGAATTGCATATAATTGAGTGAACTCTTGGCCTCTTTCGGCCTTAAAACATCGTCGCCCAATAAATAATCTGTTTCAGTTCTTAAACCAGGATGGCGGACGACTGGAATCCAGTATTTTTTCTTTTTACCAAGTTCAAGGCCACCGTAACCAACGCTTGTACTTCCAGTCGGATACGAGCGAATAGTAATGCGTGCGAAATATTATTTTTTGATTATCTGTCTGAGCGAGGCGACTATAATATTATTTTTGTATTTTTTTGTGTATAACCAGTCTAAGTGTACCGATGAACATGATCTATTTATATTTAATTCGATGGTGTGTCAGTGTTTGTATGTGTTAATCAAAAGGATCGGCAGTAATTAATGGAAAATAAATTATTATGTTTAAAAGCCATCAGACATAGTTTTCCTTGCCATAACCCCAGAAGAAATACCTTCATCCACAACATAATTTCAATAAAAAATAACTTAATAAAAATACACACGAAAAAAATTTGTTACAGGTCCTAATATTACTGGAAGTTCACCGACGAGTTAATAACATGTACTTGGAGGCACTTTTGGGTCACCCTGTGCGCGGAAATTTTTAAATATAACTGCGTCACAAAAAATGACAAACCGTTCGCCCAAAAAGATGGCTTTAACTACTAAACGCAACATAATCTTTGCAGATAGTTTTTATTTTCTCAAGGCAACCCTGACATTTGATCGTCAGAAGCCCTCGTTTAGTGGCCACACGGAAAACAGGTAATTGGAGGTAACCAAGTTATTGGCTCAACATGCACCAGCTGATTGGACCAACCATGGGTGTGATTGACGTAACCAATAATTT
The DNA here is from genome assembly GCA_963970395.1 of Ephialtes manifestator. Classification (NCBI taxonomy): domain Eukaryota; kingdom Metazoa; phylum Arthropoda; class Insecta; order Hymenoptera; family Ichneumonidae; genus Ephialtes; species Ephialtes manifestator. The sequence continues at coordinate 18,932,569 of OZ019970.1, read as the reverse complement.
CTGTAGTCTAACTAATTGTTTATTTGACACATATTGAACTAATTAACTGGTTTTTTAAAATAATTTATTTTTATAGTGCGGCAGTATTTTAACCTGCGTAGTTAGTTCGCATCATTTACCGCTAGGTTCTCCACCACTGCTACAACCGTCATCGAGGTATAAGAAGACCAATATTATTGCACAAATTTGTCTATTGTTGCGCCTTCAAAACATCATATGTTTATAAAAAAACATCATAAATATCGTATTTTCGTCGGAAATCGATGTTCTTTCTGTCCTGAACTATTCGTTCCAGACAAAAATTGGCTAATTGTTTCCAATTTCAGTCGAGGTGAGGAGATACAATTTAGTTTATTTTTTCATTAACGAAATTCTTCATTTAACATAAAAAAATATAAAAATCTCCTAAAACCATTTTATAATATTTAGAAGATTTCGTTTCCCATCATTTCGTGAGAATGAAATGAATAAATAAAAAAAGATCTTGTCGAACAAAGTTGCAGTGCGATAATATGGTAAGATAAGATGTTTGCCGTTAGTGGCTCGTTTCCCTATACCGGAAGGGCATATTCAACGTGAGAAGCACTAGGGGTTAATGCGTGGTAGAAAATCAAGCTAATCTAAATGGCTCACTCAACGTAAGTTAACAGCAAATGCGTCGACGCGAGAGAGCCCTGCGACTTTCTCACGAAACAAAATCGCAATGCCCTCTCCGCTCGACACGTATGGGCGTTGGTAATGTGCGGACTTTTCATGAACATCAGGGGAACATCTAGTAAGAGACGTAAAAAACGTAACGTGCGGGGTTATGAGCGGCTCTGCCTGGTCCGGCGTGCGCCTACGTTTTTTATATTTCGCGTGAGAAGAAACGTCAAGAACACAGTCGAGTAGCAGAAACAGCAGCAGCTGACCATGTCAAATTCAGCGGCAAAAGTAAACGCGAGAGTGGCACATACCACAAACCTCTGTGACTCTCGCTTCTGCTCCGCGTGAAAGACGTCTCAATTCACCTGCGCGCGATTCACTTCCGTGCGAGTCAGCGAAATTGAAAATTGCGCGGGCACTCGGAGAGTCGCGCGAATGCCAGGGGGGCCTCGCATTAGCGGAGCTTCTTGCTCGACCTCCAGGTTCTCCTCAGCTTCGGTACTCGATTCTCTGCACATCCTTTCGAAATAAAATAAAAAATATCGTGGAAGTCAGCTTGAGCCACAGGATCCAGAGAGCCAGCCACGATTCGCCTCACTCTCGCCCGGCGCCTTCCTCACCACCGGCTACCGAGCATCTCCTCACGATTCGACGCCGAGGAAAGTCAAGGAAGAGAGACCAGAAGTCGTTGCCCCGATGCACAGAGATTCCTTCGCGAAAGAAAGGGGATAGAGAGATTCGATTCGGGATACCGGGAAGAAGTTAACGAGGCAGGCAACATCGACGGGTCATGGGTGAGTAAAGGTACGAGGCTGTCTCACTTCCCTTATGCCTTTTTTTCTCGTTACGTCAACGATATGATAATTTACTAGAGTAACCTGGAATCATTATGTAAGACGATATCGAGACAAATATTCGGCCTGGAATAGCTGTTAATTAAAAAGAACTTGCTATTCGATAATTTATCTGATAACATGTAATGTAAGAAATATGACAAAATTCCTGATGGAGTGCATTTTTGCTTTTTATTAAATTCTCATAAAATTGACGACAATTATGCTTTATTTTATAAGCTTATTTGTTTTAAAAAAATGTATATGCTCTGGAAAATAAATACATTTTTTGCTTAATGATATTTAATTAACGTTGATTTCAATTAAAGGACAATAATTAAGCTTGACCCAGTCAATATCAATATGAAAATTTTCTACTATCATACTAATTTAGCCGTAAACATATCAGTTTTTGTTTTCCGGTTAAGTAAACAACATTATATTGTACACATGTATATAACGATCGATAATGTATTACATGAATTTTAATAAGTGGTTAATATTTGAGTTTCGCAGAATCGATCTACATATAATATTTTTCAATTTTTCTATCTGTATAGTCTTTTAACTCAACGCTTATTTCTAGACGTGTCGCAGCGACGTCAGAAAACCAAGGACGGCGGAGGAACGAAAGCGAAGGTGACAAAATCGTGTGCCAAGCAGTCCAAGGAAAAACCAGTCCTATCTCCCATAGAAGAAGAAACGGACTCCCCGGATTCCTCGGGAGATAGCGCAATAAATTTCCGGGGCATCGAGCCGGAGGCTGAAGCAAAAAACTACCCGTACGGTCTTCGAGTTAGTCTGCGCGAAGATTACGAGGAAGTTCTTCGCGATCTCGAGGACGAGGGAGAGGAGGGCAAGCAACAGGCAGAGACTCCGCCGTTTCTCACGGCGAGAAACGGTTCCGATCACGAGGCCGGATCCAAGTCCGGCGATAGTAATAGCACGACGAGCTGGGAAAGAAGTACGCCTGACGACGACGACAGTGACGGTGACGGTGACGGCAACGGCGAAGAAGACAGCTCTTCCTTCCGAGGTGAAAGTAGTTCAGGCGACATTGATTATCATTACAACACCGATGACGAAGTCCCTGACCCTGAAGACGGCCTTGAAGAAATTGATGATCGTGTGAGCTTGTCTGAATCATCGAAAAACATGAAAGAAAGACGTCCAAAGTCTGCACCTGCTTCAGTAGTAATCAAGCCATCGGATTGTAATCGAGAGGGTCGATTGCATCAACTCTCGACGACTGTTGATTGGTTAAAAGTCAGGCTTGCGAAGTCAGAGAGGGACATATATTGTCTGAAGAAACAATTGGACCAAGAAAAATCTCGATATCGTAAGATTGCTCAACGCTACGAGGAAGATCGAAATGTGATGAAAGAGAGCTTAAGAATCGATCTGGAATTGTGGATTAAAAAATTGAACGATGGACTGAAAGGTTATTTGGCAGAGTGGCAACAGAGGGAGAGACTGAGACTCAATGAGGAAATATCAAGGATCAGTGACCTTTACTCCCAGGCAAGATCATGCTGATATATCGGTGAATTTGACGTTGATTTAATGCTTGTTAATCTTGATGTTTGCTTCAGTAGGAGATCGCAAAAAGCCTGAAAACTAGCTTAAAAGAATGGCAGATCGAGGACTCGAAAAAGATGTTTGAAGTAATGGACAAACGAGACAGATCGAGGCACGATAAGGAGAAAGCGAATTCAAATGCAGTCTATGAGAACATACGGAGTCACTTGGAAAATCTTGAGAAACGAAACAGAAAGTCATATGCGAGCTTTCGCAAGCAAATTGATAAGTGGGAGGAACGATTAAGGGAAGAAGTGGTCAGGCTTCGTGAGGAGGATTTGAAAAAATTACGTCAACAGTTTGACACGTGGTATGAATTTCTCAATTTTTTGTGAAATCTTTAATCCTTTAGGAACCAATTTTATGGGGAACGATAAAGCTAGTTTTTTAATTGGATTTAACTTAAGAATATTCTCCTAGTTAAACAAAATTCCAACACGTTTCCTACATGTTTAGTATATATTTTATTACAGTATTAACAAATTGCAAAAAATTTCAAGATATTACTATACACCAATGCTATGTTTAGTGAAAAATATTAGCATTATCTGCAGGGCAATATGTTCAAACCTAGATTGCTATAGGGCACACCATCTAAATTGGAATCGCAACGACCCCGTGAGAACATCTAGTATATGTAAAATTCATGTGTTTTAAATCACCATCTTTACCATCTCTAGCAATGGGTCTAGGGTTAAGGTAATGGGTTGCAAATTTAGAGGGTTTTTTAAATTCATGCATTTATTTCAAATAAATTGAGAGGACGAATGCAATAAAATGTATCACACCCTTAACGTAAACAACAGATAGTATAGGGTACATTATACTTCATCCGTTATGATTTTTTATACATTACATCATCTACTCTACATACTTTCCTTACATACGTATTCGTGGCACTTGAGGGGTGAAACTTCCTTAACACCATGCAATTTATAATACATTTTGTGTACTTGCATTCAGATTAATACGTATTTTAAATAAGATATTTAGCTCTTCATGCAAAAGTGTTTCTAAATATTATTTTAATCTGGAGGTTCATTTTAAATACTATGTAATGGTATTACCTTGGTAATTTCCTTTGCAATTCCACTAGGCGCGAGGAAGAAGGGAAGAAACTCCAAGAAGCTAGCCCGAAAAAAGAAAAGAGTAAGGAGCGTTGTACCGAAAAACAAGATTGCTTGTTTCCAGGAGCGGAGGCTCTGCTCCATGTTGAAGAAAACTTGTTGAAGCGTTTGCGAGACAGTAGCTCAAAGGATCTGCGGCGAACCGAGCAAATCGTGAGGACGGAGTTGAAAGCTCAACGTCGCGAGTTGGCCAAGCGTATGAACGAAAAGATATCTGAGTTGTGGATGGCTTTCGAGGAGTTTGGCTTTGCACCGGGTGTGGGAGTCGATCGGGCGCGACCGAAACGTCTGTCGTCCGGTGTGTCTGCCGCAACGGGACGGAACGACCTCGAAGATTGTCGGGGTATAGCTGGGAGTTTTATGAAGGACTTAATGCTAAATCCGGATGTCTTTGGTGGTCGAAGGGTCGGGAAAATTGGCGTGAGAGCTCCTCACGCCGATGGCTCCACCCGCAGTAGTACAGACGTCGAAGATGGCGATCGAGACTACAGAGAGGACGACGATGATGATGAGAGTGCGCTGGAAGAAGCTTCTGAAAAATCGAGTCAACAGAAAACGCAAGTGCTTGGGACCGATACGACAAAAAATCCTACGACTCAGTATAAAAAAGTGGAAATTACAGATAATCAGACAGAAGGTTTTTCCCATGAAATAGAAACAAGGAGATGATAGAACTCATCCCGTATATAACACCTAAACAAGACTTAGGTCCTTTGATATACGTATTACTTTGATGATAGCGAGCTGGAGACAAAATTGTCACTCGAGCTTCAACTTCTCCAATTGTCATGCGAGCTGCAAACTTCTGTGCTACTACGGGTCAAAATTGAAGTTGAAATCGATGATTGAGGCTTCGCAGAAGTCGATAACAATAACGAGAGTTTCCTCGAAGAAGCACCGAAGAAATCGAGTAAATAGAGTCCACGACTTCCTTTTAAATTGCTACCGCATAACAAAAAATTCGACTGCTTAAAACAAGGGAACATGCGCCTCATCTAGCGGAAGGATTTTCAAACGAATGAGAAAATGGTCGAACGTATCTTGGATACAAACAGGACTCAAGCTCTTTGGAGATACCGTCGAGGTACGCATATCTTTCGCGGTAACGGGCTGGGGCAAAAATTGTCGTGAGAACTGCTCGCACCGATGTCTTCACAGCAGTAGCACGGATGTCGAAGATGATGATTGAGATTCCAGAGAGCGCAAGCCAATGACGAGAGAATTCTATAAGAAGTTTCTGGAAAATCGCGTTTTCCACATTTTTTACATTGACCCAACTAAAAATATGCCGACTCCGTATAAAACAACTGAAGACATATCTAATTCCGTGAGAAGCTTTACGCGCGAAATAGAAACGAGGAAATTATAGCTCTCATCCTTTATAGGAACAGGTCTTAGATTTCTTAAAGATACTTTCGAGGTACATGTATCTTTGTCTGTAACGAGCCAAAGGAAAAAGTCGTGTCAACAAAGTCCATGGCATCTTTCATGATTTGCTCGCCATCGATACGAGAAAAAATGTTACAGGTCTGAATAAAACATAGGAACATATGGGTAATCTAGTGAAATGCTTTTTGAAGGAAAGAGGAAATTGTCGAACATATCTCGGACACAAACAGGACTCGATCTTCTTGAAGACACCGTAAAGGTACGGATATCTTTTGTGGCAATTGTCGTGAGAACTTCTGCCGACGACTTTCCTACAGAGCACAAAGACTATAGAGTGGACGGCGCACTGAGAGAAAATTGTGGTATTTGTAACTATAAAGTGACAACTATTAATTTTTAGTTCATACAAGCAATTTTTTAATAGTTACCAGAACTATCAAATAGTTGCCATAACTATTTTCACAGCTATCGTAATTATGAAAATAGTTGAATGGACTAAAACTTAATAGTTGTCACTTTATAGTATAGACTGTACTACTACGATTTCTCTGAGTGCGACGATGACGAAGTTTGGAAAATAGGAGACACAGGAGTACTCAAGTTTTCCCACGTTGTTCGACATGGACTATGGATGACGAATTTTACACCTCTCAATAACAAAATATACAAAAAATGTCTAATCGAACGGAAGGCTCGTCGCCCAATACGTGAACGAGGAAATGATCGAAAGTATTCATCTCAGACACAAATAGAACTCTGATTCTTTAAACATACCATCCAGTTGCAAATATATTTGACTTCACTTGTAACAGTACGAACGACGAAAATGACAATTGAGACTGCAGAGAGAATCATAACAAAGAGGACGACAGGCTGCTGGAAGGTACTTTCCCTAAAAGCGGAATCCACTGGTTTCTTCCACATTGTTCACCATGAGCACAACAAAAAAATCTATGACTTCGAATGTAATAAATAAAGATACTGCTAAATGCGGTGGAAGACTTTTCGCGCAAGACAGGAACGAGGAAATGATCGTACGCATCCTGGATATAGACAAGAGTCGGGTTCCTTGGCGAAGATACCTTTAAGATACTTTGGATTGGAACTTCTCAACGCTCCACTTCCGTTTCCTACAAAACGGGTTCGCGCAATCGGATGCATACCTACAACTCGACCTAGCTCGCAAAGTCAGCAGTAGCGTTACTGTATTCTTGTGGAGAAGAACTCCCGCGGCCTTGCCTCACTCGCTCTCTCGTGCATCCCACATAATATGTATCATGGAGGAGATGCTGCTGCTCTTTCGCGAGTTCACGCTCTACGTCCAGCGCTCAACGACCACTCTTTAATATTCTTTTCAGCGGGAGTCTTTGCTATGCTCGACAAGAGTAAGCCAAGCTATTTTGAGTATATACTTGCGAATGCCAAGCCGAAGAACGCTGTACCTGTATCAAAACGCACTTGGCATACCGACTCAAGGATATAATTCAACGGTCTATACACGTCTCTTCGAGTTAATGATCCTCATCTCTATCGCGCGGAGATCTCTCCAGAGCGAAAGATCGAGAGATCCGCGAGCGCTCCTCGAGTTTGTCTTTCTTGTTCTTCCTCTTGCACGCCCTTCCGGCGAGTCATTGGACGTAAATGCACCGCGGGGTGAATCACAGAGTGATTGGTACTGTGGTCATCGTTTCTCACTATTGATTGGCTGTAGACACGAGATATAAAAATATAAATAACATTCGACTGATAAGTTGGTATTCGTTTTAAACGAATGACCCTTTAAACATTGGATTTAAATATTTTGGTACTCATTTTGTTAATGTTTTTGTTAGTTTTTATGGTTTTCAGTTTTCAATGAAAATCAGTGAAGGAATAAAACTTAGAAAATAGCAAAAGGAACTCTCTCATTTTCAGCCACGACTGTACAATGTTAAATTATTACTTCAAACGAAGCTATAAGATTATTGTAACCGTCCCTAACAAACCATAAAATGACTTGCATTCATAAAAAAATGTGACAATAATTTACAACTACTAAACGGTGATTTGTGTTGAAAAGCGCCATAATTCTATGTACCCGAAGAATTAACTACCGTTCATAAAAAAACCGTGATAATGATTTTAAAAATCACTAAACGCTTATTTATGTTGAACATTGTAATATTTTTTGCCTCTATCATTGTCACGGCTGCAGTTATTTCTATCCAATATGTTTCACGGGCCATTTACTATAAAGTGGTTAAAACCAGTGATGGGTATCCAATAATAACTGTATAGCCATCGCTCTATCCTGAGGTATATCCACGAGTCAAAACATTGTGGCGAAGCGCTCGTACAATCGCAACTGCAACGACAACAGCACTTAAGTATGACGTAACCATCGGTACAGTGAAAATCGTTTTCGATTGAATAGCTCGTGGGAAGATACGTGCGCTTGGTTGAATCGTTCGCGCGAAATCGGTAGTACAATGCCGCGCAAGCATAATGTTTCTGAGGTACTAAATTCACGCTGAATTGCGCTGATCCTGAAGATATCCGTGAATTTGTACACATACGACCTTATACTAAAAACAATGCCTACGCCACCGAATGCACACCTGGCTTTCATATATTTGCAGTGAGACACCATGCATTGTTTTCGTGATCATTGTGATGATTAGTAACTGTGATGATGAAAGTTAAAACAACTAAAAATTAAATTATTATCTGATAATAAGAATTATCTAGCAGATTTTCGTAACTGCCAAAGAATGAATGAAAGATATTTCATTTTAACAAAAGCGCACTCATAAATACATAGAAGTAATGAGCGACAGAAACTATTTGTAATATATTAGAAGTTACATATTAATCAGAGGTTACCACTTTGAAATTTTTACGCGTCATATAACTCAAAAGGAATCAACGTGAAACTGGGGAACATTGGAATACACTTATGTCAATCAAGTTCTTTATTATTTCAATCAATCCTTGCCGAATTGGCGACATTTCGGACCCTAAACTAATTGAGTTTTTTTTTCTTTTCTCCCTCGACAGTTGTACATGTTCAGACTTGAATTCTTGGTACACGGAAAGACAATTAGTCCATTACGATACGAGTGTGGTAAAACTTTTCCTGACGAGTGTTGCAATCACACAAGTTACGAAAAACTTTTACCAACGAATTTTGTACAAAATTTTACTTGACAAGGTGCACTGTAAAAAAAAATGTTAGAATTAACTAAATCGGCGTTTACCCTCGTTCAAATGAATTTTTAGTTGGCATAACAAATATTTTGGTTACCGCAAATATATTTTAGTCAACTGAATCCAATAATTATTGAAGAAACTAAACATTTGGTTGTCCTAAACGAGAAATTCATCTGAACGAGGCCAAACGCCGCTTTAGTTAATTTTTACATTTTTTTTCTCAGTGTGTGAAAAAAGGAGGTTTCAGATACGCAAAACGTCCGTTCTCGCACCGTGTGAAGTACAAGTAGTTTTTGCAACCAATTTCAGCATATGCTGTACCGCGTGTTAGTCACTGAATTAAAATCAGAATCGTAGTCTCAACTATTTTCGAACGACTTAGTTTCTGCAACTATCACGGTTGCTGTCCAATCCAAACTGACAATCTTCAAAAAAAGTTTTACCGCACTCGTACCGTAATATACTATTTTCTTTCCGTGTATCAAGAATGGAGTGGTTGTGCCGCTAACCGCCAAAAGAGAAAAGAAAAAAAACTCAAATCGTTAGTTTAGGGTCCGAAATGTCGCCAATTCGGCAAGAATTGGTTGAAATAAACAAGAACTTAATTGACATAAGTGCAACCTAAATGGTACCAACGGCCAATTTAAAAAGAATGATAAAATCGTACAATAACTAAAAAATAACAGTTGTCTCGATCCGCTAGGGTTATTGGAATTTCATGAATTTTAGCTAAAGAACGGTACGTAGAATAGCATGCGAACGTGAATCTGTTGAAGGCCGACGATCTATCTATGCAATGCTATTACGAGTGCATACAAAGAGACGACACGCTTCTTCGACTTTCCTCTCCTCGATGAGAGTCTCGAGGTCGAGGGACGTGCGTGCGTGTACGGTACCGTACGACTGGTGGAATGGTTCTACCACTACTTTATTACAATAATTACACTGTGAGCTGCCGCGCCGCCGATGCTCACACTCAGTTGCTTGCTCAGTGCGCGTGCTGCGCCGATGTACGTACACATATCTTGCAAACTTACAAACCTCACGATTTGCCACACTTGTTGCTACAAATCTGACGCTCAAAGGTAAATGCTCGATATGTCGGGCAGCTTGATGGACTACCGAGTGAGACAGTATCGACGTACGTACTCTATAACTATGTTGCAGCCGCATTTATGTGGTTGTGGCACAGAAAGAGCACATACTACCTATACCAAGTGACCGAGCAACACCTACCCCTAGGCTATTTCTTATTATCCGGACTGCGCCGATATAACGCTTGCACTCTTGGTATTACGACTTAAGGAAGTTGGAATACTTCACTCTAGTCAAATCAAAACTAAATATTTTTATGGCTTGTACAAAGTCTCGCGAATTAATTGACCACACACGTAGAAAATGCTTCTGCTAGGTCTAACATTTTTTTGCTAAATTAGTGCCAACATTACGTTATCTGCAAGCGTAAAAATATTTTTGGCGGGCTAACAAATTTTTTTTTCTATGCTGACATATTTTGTTAACAGCTTAGCCAAATGTTCTACTAGGATAGCAGATAACGAAATATTGTCACTATTTTAACGAGAGATTTGCTGGCATAGTAAAACCATTTTCTCCATGTACGAATCTACAATGTACAAATAAAATTGTATTTAAGATAATTTTGAGTTAGAAGATAATTATTAAAAATAAGTATTCAGCATTTAAAAAAAATACCGTTGAATAAATATTTTATGTTTGGTGAACAGGATTTTTAGTAATAAGGATGGTTTTTTAATACATCAATATTTTGTGCATGTCCATAATTATTCATATTTCTTCGGATTGAGTACACGTGTCGGAATACAAATGATTCTCCACTACTGTTATGCGATGCTTCAAACATTCCAGAAACAATTACATAACTATAGCACTAACTTCACTAGTGTGAAGTACTCCGCCTCCTTAAACTGCAAGTACATGCACTTGCTCTCTCTTTTTCTTCCCGGTTACGGACTCTGAAGAAAGATGCAACGACACACGAGTGCTCAGCGGCTATTATCGAGCTATCTTAGCGGGACTGGCCGATCTCGTGCTCGAGCTCAAACTACATCAACATTATCAATAAACTGTACGGTTTCATAGAGATTGGCAACATCTGGCGCATGATACAGGAATTCTGGTTTTGATTTACTACTCTGTACTATCATTTGTGCATTTGGCCTTTTATTGACAGGCAATTAGCTCTCAACGGGGTCAACGACTTTAATTCGACCTTGAGAAATACCGGTATTCGCGCGAAGGCCGTATGATTTTTCTCCATAACCTGTAGCGTAACTTCGTACTATTTTTAGTGGTACGTTTGTCGAGATTACAGATTATGATATTCATCTTACCAGAAAATAATTCTGAGTGCCTAAACAAAAAGAGTTTAGTTGATATAAGCCTATAGAAGATAAATTCAATATATGAGGGATTCCACGTCATTGCTGCCACCTCCAGACATCAATGTCCCGGATGTTTTTGCACCGAGAGGAAAGCATATCGTTGATTTAACGATTTCACATGATACAACGAATATAGGAGGGTTTGTCATGTCTTATGATTGAAGGGTTGATAATATGGATCAATAAACGATAGTTGCAAGGTTATTGGAAACAAACATTGAAATCGTATATGCAACGAAACGGAATATTTGAAACTATTATCATTTTGATGATTGCCACTATAATTATATATGCTATAACCATAAAATAGAGACGTTCCTCCTGGGAATTATATTATTGGTTCATCCAACTATTTTCTTATATTTGTTATAACCATAGAATATAGACGTTCCTCCTGGGAATTATAGTTTATAGTTAGATTATCGTCGGTCTAACTATATATATATATTTTTTAAAGTACCAAATTTTTCTCTCAGTGTGCCATTCGAGTATGTTCTAGTACTCGGTCGAACGAAATTTTTTATATATGGGTCATTCCACGGGATTTCGCACAAAAAAAAACCCGACCGACTCCAATTTTCGCCTAATTTTTTTATATTGTTGACTGTGTCAAACGGAGCATCTGTGAATTTTTTGAGAATTTTATTCTTATATTTCGATGAGCCATAAAATAAAAGGTGACAAAAATGAAAAAAAATCTGACGTCAAGTGGAATAATGATATCGACAAAAATAACTAGGTCAAAATTTTCGTAATTCAACACCGTTTACGGTAAAAATAATCAAAATAAAAAATAAACATAACTTCTATTTTATTTATGTCTTCTACCAAGAAAAGGTACCATTTCGCTAATTTGGCCCCCTCCGATTTCAATACAAAAAATCACGAATATACTACATGGAGTCCCAAACATTTTAAGCACAAGCCCAAGATGGAGAACGCATTTTACCCATTTTTAAAAAAATATTTCGGGTAATTGATTTTTTAAATTTTCTTCCAATCTTCTGCGTATTTTTTTATGTAATTGGTAATATTAAAAGGAGCTTATGTGATTTTTTTCATAATTTTATATGTAGATGTATTCGATTCATTAAATGTAATCGAATATCTTCGCCCACTTCGAGGTTCCCAGCGGGACCGCCGCGTACCGTGGCGCTCGCGCTGCAAACCTCGAAGCGCGCAAAAACAGGGGCCACGATGCCCGCGCGAGTCTTCCCTCGTATATCTTCCCGCTGCCCATGCACACGGCTCACGGCCAGGTATCATCGAATTTTTCCTCTCGCTTCTCAGCGACAGAAATCACGTCATATTTCAACGCAATCGGAAGAAAAGAATCGTATGCTACGCGGGAGGGAGCGCAATTTTCACCTTGTGCTCGAGCAGTCCGCGCTTCTCGACGGCTGCTCTTCCCTCCCTTGTAGCATAATGTACTATTTCATGAGAGCGCGATTTTTTTGAGTGTTTGGTACTCGTTTTGCCTCCGAGAATCTCGGACTCAATTTTTCTTTTGCTTCAATGTAATACGAGTGGGCGAACAAAGCTGTGTGAGATACGAAAGTGTATTTTAATTAGAAAATAGATCTGAAAGGGCATACAGTCTTTTTTTAAATTCAAAATCTTATATATAGAATCTGAATAGATATTTCAATTAATGTTTATATTATTAAAAATAAAATAGCGTAATTGCTCTAATTGCGCGCGCACATATCCACACATCCATTAGTATATTTTTTCGACACAATTTTTCTAGGTCATGTTCTATAGATGTTCTAGGTCATTTTCCGTATTTTGATATGGAAATCTCGACATCAGCTTTTATCGCTAAAACAAAAATCTATAAGGAGGCGAAAACTTATTTAAAAAGACAAAATTCTCAAAAATAATACAGTGTACATAATCACCGATCGAGGTGTAAAAAGATTTACCCGTATGAGGTTATTGTAATTTTTAATTTATGTAAACCAATAAAAAGTTGTACCATGAGGTTGTACCATGAGGTGCAAATAGCGGTAAGGGCTGTCATCATTCCGAACGCGTGTCAGTAAATACAATAATCGAGTTTCACATGTCCCAAGGGAACGGAATCGCTGCAAGCATGCGCAGAAGATCTATTTGTCGGTGATAGATCGAACTACGCTGTTACTCGACTCGCGTGGCTGCTTTATCTGCCGATCGATCGATTGATCTACACCGTCTTGTCCGTAGTCCGCGACGCCGATCTTCAGTCGATGAATTTGCATTCGAAGCTCACTCTAGTTTTTGCATGCCGATGAGGCAAATGAAGCTTCTTCGCCCCCTATGAGGTACAACAAGAGCAGAAAAACCGAGACGATGCACATACCGTACAGGATCCGAGTATTGCTGCAAAATGGTAATTAAGCTTTGCAGCTCGTGATTTAATTTTATAGCCATTTAATAAGAATAATTATTTTATTTCCCGACTTCGCTACAACAACCCCATTTCGTGCACGTAACGCGGGCACAAAATCTCTCATTTTTAACCTCTTACCCGTACGCATACGCAACCCAGTTTCATTACTCCGTAGGGAGGAAAACGATTCATTTATGTCAAGCAGGAGTAATAAAAACCGCACTGCACATGCGTACTCGTCATTGGTTAAAAAAGAGCAATTCTTTCACATCTGTTGTACGCACGGAATGTAGTTATTTTTAAATGAAATCGGAAAAAAAGTATCGTATGCCACGAGTCATTTATTCTCGAACTTAAACAAAAAACTTCTGCCTCGGCAAAAATAACGCACTTCCCTCCCTTGTAGCATAGTATACTATTGATCACTAAGAAATACTTATTGATTGCAAATCCGAATTCACTGCTTTGAACATTAAATCTGATATATTCTTCATATTTTTGAAAAATATCTCTTTCCCATTTTACACCCAGCGAAATAGATTTATTTGAATAAAACAGATCCCCCATTTTATACAATAGTATATACTACAAGGGCAGAAAGTTGAGATTCCTGCACTGCGCACAATGATGATCATGGAGTGCAATTCAGGGCTCTCAAATTTCTGCCTGTGTAGTGTATACTATTTTTCTTTATACTTGGCCGAAAGTACGAAAAAAATTGCATTTTTGTATTGAAAGATATTGATGCCTGTCCCGACATTTGCGGCACGAGCGAAGCGAGTGTTGCTGGTCGGGGGCAGGCATAAAATCAAATACATCTGAATAGACACTACTTTTCTAAAAAATATTAATTTGATTATGGAAGCCTAATTTTATTAGTATGTTTTCGAGTATATATCACTTACTGATTTATCTTAACTGTTAAACTTTAGCATACATCAATTGTAAGTAAACTTTGAGGTTATGCAGGCAAGATGTATAGAGTATTAATGCGCGCGAATAAGTTACTACTCCCGTTGTATAGAGGGCACGTGTATAGCTTGACCAACACATGAATGACATGTGTATAAACACAGTGAGCGACTTTTGACTTTCGGCCGTCTTGTGTATGTGTGGGCCGGTCTCAGTGCACGAGTAATTTCTTTCTACCGAGACATAAAAGTTAGCCTTTCTGCCGTGATATCGCGGCAGGAGGGACGTACTTTCGGCGTAGTACGAAGAAAATGAATTTTCTCACCTCCGGGCCGAAAGCGACAACTTTCGTTCCGCTGCGCGGAACGAAGTTCCCGGTTTTCGGCTCCGTCGATGAGAAAAATCGTATACACTCCTCGGGCAGTAAATAAGAAAGCCTCAGATCACATGTAATTGTCGGCCGAGGCGAAGCCGAGGTTGACAATTACATGTGATCTGAGACATTTCTTACTTTACTGCCCTAGGTGTGTAATATACTATTGATAATTTGAATAAATCCATTGGTTTATTTCTTAGCTTTCAATCAGTAAGGTGATATGAACCGCCTCTTCGCCAAAATCGATTACAATATAGAGTTTCGTCATAAAAAGGATCTACAGTTTTCTTTTGAACCACATAGAAATAGAGTATACATATAGATCTTTTTTCACATAATATATCTGTCATATATCCATTATATATCCAAGATATTTTGGTGGATATATGAAAGAAAATATAGAGGATATAGAATGTTTTGTTTCATTTTATGTATAGTGTATGTACATAATATTCAAGTATACTTTATTTCCATGGAGGTAACAATGGATTTCCTTATTGATTCGGAAAAGATTCTTAACGATTAATTAAAAAAATAAAAGTACTGGTTATACAGTAGGATGGGGCGTTTCACATTACGTTAATGAGCTAGGAACTGGGACACTTACGTTACTCAGTTACGAATATATATATACGTTATACGTCCAACGCTATAGATAGGAACTTACAGAGAAGCAGAATGCTACTCGACGAGGACAGGATAGCAGTCATTATTGTTCGCGGAAGCATGTGGAAAGGGAAATAAAAAGATATATGCGGGGATAAAGAAAATATATGAGCGTACGGAGAGAAAGATAGTCCGAGCTATAGAGTATGTATACATATACGACGCAGCGGCGGCGAGGAAGGCTGCACTGGATAATGAGGGTGCGCGTCGAGCGTGAAACGTGGCCCTCTCGCGGACCAACCATTTCTCATCTTTCCGCCTCTTTTTTTAGGACTTTTTTCCCCCTCTTTCGGTGACCCCGCGAGTGTTTTCACTAATTCTCGTACAGATACGAGATCACTTAGAGTGTTGCACTCGTTGAGGAAAAAAGGGTGGTCTCGATGACCGAGCACTTCTGAGTATATATAACTGCGTTACATCGAAGGGGTCGAGGCCCTTTCCACGTGCCCCCACGATTTATACCGGCTATTACGTCAGCTCATGAACTTGCATGAACCCAAGGAGGAGACGGGGGTCAATTGGATCAGTTTTGATTCTCCGATGTTCCACACTGAGAAAAAAATAGTTGAATTAATTAAATTGACGTAAATTCGTGTTCAAACGAATTTTTAGTTGATGATAAATATTTTGGTTACCGCAAATATACTTTAGACAACTGAATCTAAAAATTATTAAAGAAACTAAACATTTGGTTTTCCTAACGAAAAATTCATTTCAACGAGGGTGTACGCCGATTTAGTTAATTGAAATTTCATTTTTCTGAGTGCATTACATTTTTAGAAAGACTTTTTTTTTATGCATGCAAAAATGAGTCAGAATTCTTTCGAAAAGTGCAAGTTAAATCGGAGAATAAATAATTGGCTTCGAGTAAATTTATTAACCTGATTTCATCTTTGAGTATAAGAAGTTCTCGAGAATTATTGCAGAAATTGATATTTTGTAGAACGAGATTTTTAATTTATTAAGATGTAGTTATTTTACCGACGGCATATTTATAATCCTAGCATTGATGATAATTAATGCCAGAGTACTGACAAAAAATATGATCTCTGCCGCGATTCAATCGCGGAAAACATTTCTACCACATTACAACTTTACAACGCTGCTAACTCGTTAACGGTAAAGCAGCTTCCGCGATGAAAAAATTAATTTGTCTTGAAGCTTGAATACTTTTCTGAAAAAATATAGTGGGAAAATTGGCACTTTGAAAGAGCTCACTTTTAACATGTTTACGAGTTAATGCGCTTATGTCATTTCTTTATTTTTATTTCATTAAATAAAAAATGTAATATGTGTTCCTAATAAAATTTTAGTTTGAACAATTTTTCCAAATTTTTAACATGAAAATTAAAACAACCTTTTCCAAAGAACGCTATTTTTCAATGTTGTAAATATGCTAATATACTGACCGTTAAGGGGGTTGATAATTAAAATTCAAATGATAAAAACTTTCAGTTCCCTCCTGGTAAAGTTGCAATGTGGTTTTGCATCACTACACGAAAAAAACGACTTTGTTAGGTTAACGAAAAAAGAAGTTGTACCCAACCAAGCGACTTAGTGCTCTGAGTGACAGACGATTTCTTGGTTAGGTCAACTATTTTCAGGTGTTTGGCTCTGAACGTTGCTTGAACTAAATAGTTAGTTGGGCCAACTACTATTTTGGCCCCAACTATCTTACTTAGTTGGAACACGAATAAAATTCGTTGTGTGACCTATTTAAGTCAGCTAAGTCGGAATGGTAAATGTGACTAATACCAGGTTGTTACATCGACCAACCGGATGGTTGTGGCAACAAATTTTCACTCAACTAATAAATAGTTAGTTGGTTCAACGAAACCGTTTTTTCCGTGTAATGGTACCTGAAGTTATAAATGTGCTCGAATATCATATATGCTGCATTATCCTTTAGATGGATTGACCCAAGTGGCCCCTGACCCAACAAGCCCCGACCTCCTCCACTTAGTTACTGACTCTTGTGCCTCCAGAACTAGACTGCCGATCACTCGAATCATCATTCCATTCGTCCAGAAACATATCTCGATTATGTAAATCGCCAGGGATACGATATAATACGCCATCAATTTGTTCACCACTTTGGCTCGATGGAAATATGTGCCTTCTGCTCTGCAATGAAAATGAGAATGAATTATAGAAAATTCACTGATTGCCCGACGGGTACCTATCGTGACGAGCACTGACCTGTGGTTATCCACTGACTCTTGATGTCATTGACTGCAGATGCGACGATCAGTGAGGCTCTTCTATATCGAAGATTGATGAGATCCGCAACGATACGGATACCATCGACAAAACTGCCAGTTCGAGCCGCGTTAAACGCTACGTGAAATCGAAATTCAGTCGTCTAGAACGCAAGTGACTAGGGGGAGGAGGAGCTTTGTCGAGTATTAAAACTGCGCGCTCGCAAGCGTTGACGGCGATGACCTTCGCGCGTAGATCGACTCACCGTCTTCGACGCTCAGCTTCCCCCGGAATGCACTGTTGTTTGTTGCTTCGTACTGTTTTACGGCTTGGCACTTCCATCTGCGCGAAAGGAATAATCATTCAAAGACCGCGGCCGCAGGCTTTCTCGCTGAATTATCGCTTTGTCTTCGATTGATGTCGCTTCTGCGACCGCCCATAAGATCATTTGTTCTGAAGGGCTCAAATTGTTACGTCTTTGCAGGGTGTCTCGACAGTATTGCATTTTTGTTCTAATACCCATCAACTTATGCAATTTTTTACACAAGATGATTGTAGTATTTAACCGTCCTATCATTTCCTCCGTTCATCAGGGGGAGGATACTGAATAAACGACACACCGAGAAAAACGTTTAGTGATATTTACCGCGCGGCTGCGGTCGAAGAAAATTTGTTTGAATCAAACGAGGCATGTTTGAATCAACTATACCGCCGTTGTATTAAGGGATCTTTCCAGTGTGAAAAAAAATCGATTTTTTTTCGACTTATCCATTAGTATATACGGTCAAAAATATCCTCTCAAATTTTTAGAGCGAAATTCGAAATACTTCGCTGGCATACTTTATGGGCCTGGCATCGCCGATTTCCCAGGTAGAAATTATCTTCGGGCCCTAGTCAGGGCGTTATCAGGCCGTCTGACTGCCCTGGTAGGGCGCTTTCATGACAACCTGATAGCGTCCTGAATCGACCTGTAACGCTGTGTCACATATGGCCCTGATGAGGCTGTCCGACCAGGCTATTATAAGACTGAGCTGAGAATGCCTAATAACTTCCAAAGGCTGTATTTACGTTCATTATAAATAATATTACAATTAATTATGAATTTCAGGGCATTACGTAGTAATATGAACAATAACATTCTATTAATATAGCAAATAAAAAAAAAGCGAATCGTCTTCGGAGATGGTTTGTCCTAACACTATTCGAGAAGTGATGTACGCGGGATTTGAATCCAAGACCTATATGGGACCTAGCTATTTATCTAACTACCTAACCGAGCACGCTAACCCCTAGATCAAACCGACTATATGTCATACTGTAATTCCATAATAGTTTATTTTGCGGTAACAGTAAAAGGAATGATGCGAGAGGGTGATATATGGAACCAATATTTATTTGAAATTCGCCGACCTTATACGACATCTCTCTAGCACAGAAGTGACTTTAACTCAGAATTCGTAAAATCAAAATGGCGGATTTAATTTGCCGGTCGAAAAAACAAAACCTGACTTTATTTGCATAAAATGTATTTATTGCAAAAAACATCTTAGCCGGCCACCTTGAATGCGATATTTCGATTTTATAAATGATATTTTTTATTCGACGATTGCGAATTTGAATTTTTCATTCGTCAAGTTAATATGGTGGGTTCAATAATGTCGGACGAAAATAAAAAATCTTAGTTTTATTATGAATTTAAACTTCAAACTTATAACATCAAGATGGCGGACAAACAATATTTGGAAAGATTAAAATTCAAACAGTTGATTTGACTGATCTGACACTAGTATTCCAAGAATGCGAAAGTAAGGTTATGTTTTGACACCAGCATATCCGTGGCCGCGAACGGTGCGAGCATTGTCAATTCGACTGCCGACGAACAATTTCGATTCAAAAGATTATTTGGAACTAGACGTCATCATTTATTTCTACGGTAACAATCCATAAGTATAATAGGTATCGAATATGATACCTGCGTGAATTCTACGTTGAGTCGCACGGGATAAAGTAGGAAACGAGGCACTCATAAGGCAAGCCTAATTAGCGCAATTTCACGGTTGCCTGATCTTACAACTAATACGGCGGCTCCGAATTGTGCCGGATCACGTCCTGGTCAGTCTTCCCATAATAGGGCTAGCCGTGGCATTGCCTGATCAGGGCCAAGCAAGGCTTTCCATAATAGGGTTAGCCGTGGCATCGCCTGATCAGGGCCAAGCAAAGCTTTCCATAATAGGGGTAGCCGTAAAATACCCCGGTCGAGGCTTGATTCTGATAAGGCAAGCCCTGACAGATTTCTACCCGGGTAGTCGTAAGTACACAATTTAGGTATATGAAATTTCTACACTCGAAACTTTAAACGCGTTTTTCTCGAAACGACATTTTTCAAAATGGTGGACATTCTCCAGGGAACAGTTTTCAAGTGATCGTTTTCAAATTTTAGGAGAACATTCTTCACGCTACTCTCTATCGTGCTATGGTAGCTTTTTTATTTAAATTTTCCCATTTAAAAAAAAACTGTCGAAATAACGACTGAAATCGGTACTTTTTATTCAAAGCGCCGCCATTTTGTCAACTAATTAATAATCCTTTGGGTTTTTTTTTAGATCGAATTTGCGACCGTTAGGATGTCCACCGTGAGGCTATCTTTTTTATCAAAATTATTTTCAACAATTAAAAAAAATATTTAAACAATAAAAACCGTCTTATAAAAAAATCGTTTTCTGTCATTCGTGATTATCTTAATATGTCATAAAAATTTCAGATTGATCGGCGTATAGTAACCGTCCGAAAAAAATCGTAAATAATAGGCTATTTTTCGGGCCGTCACACTGGAAAGATCCCTTAATAAAACTGGTATGTTTGTATGTAAAGTGTACAGCAATCACCAGCAACACAACACTGGGTTCAAGGTGACCTGCAACTGAATTAATTCAAGAAAATATTTGTTTTATTTAATCGTATATGCTGTTAGCGTTGTGGAGACAACAAGGTTGATTGAACCGCACATTTGGTTGGGTTTAAAAAAAATTGTTGTTTCAACTAATCGATAGAGTCGGGCAGAAGAGCGAATTGATTTGAAATGATCGAATTATTTAATTCATTTGACTAAATATTTTTATTCCATGACTATAAAATTATTCAAAATGACAAAATAATATGAATATTTTGCCCAAGTCATTTAGTGAAAACTAGAGTTGCTTTGTGTGTATTTTGTGTGTTTTCTTTCGGCAGTTTCTTTTTCTGCGTGAGTGTGGAGACGAGCAGCATACTTGCGCGGGTGAATCAAGTGAACCTTTTTTTGTCTTACAGGGAGAAAAAAAAGTAGTTGGATAAACCAATAAATAAGTTCCGACAATCATTCGAAAGAGTTGAAATAGCGTCATTACTCAGTGGTTTATGACAACTACTCAGTGAGTTATGACAACTACTTAGTGGGTTATGACAACTACTCAGTGGGTTATGACGATTACTCAGTGGGTTATGACAACTATTGTATTGGTGAAAACAGCACTGCGATTGGTTACAGGAGCGAGTTAGTTGCTGCAACTTTTCAGCGGTACAGCATATGCTGGAGATGGTTCTTCCAACTACTTTTTTCTTTCAGTGTATATTAAATTTATTATTCTTCCCGATAAACTATAATTTGGTCTCTTCTAGGTTACGTATGTCAATTCAACCAAAGAATTTGGTTATGAATCCGATATTCAGTACACTCAATCAAACATACGATAAAAATAATTAAATATTTTGTCGATGGCACTGTCTAATCGGTTGCGTCAAAGATATATTGAGTTGTAATAATGAAATGCATTCTTTAGTATCGATGGTAATTTTTAGTCACCTCAACCAAATATTTCTTTCGCCACCCGCATCCGCCGGATTTGATTAACTCAAACCAAATTTTTTAAATGTTAATCAATCTTTTTCTCGGTGCATGAAAACACAACGACCAATGTAGAGCGGTAATAAGCTGGCGCTTATTTGGGAATGTCTGATCGACTCGTGGTGATCTCGTATCGTCACTTTATGATTTTGCCCCAGAAATAAAAAAAGATGAGCCAGGTCAAAATCAGTAATATTCATTCATGTATATATAACTTGTTTGTATATAATTGGAGGCGTTAACATTATTAATTTTATATAATAATAATTCAAGTCTATAAAATCAAAGGAAAACGAAGTTAGAGAAAAATGACAAATGTTAAGAAATTTTTATTTAGTCAGGGAAATCAAGAAAAATCCATGGCACTAAAAATTTCCCAAGGGGAATTAAGACATCAATAAAATTAACATATTCAATGTTCTGGACCGGCCCAATTTGATCCGTTCAAACGTAGTGTTCATGATGAATTGTATTTTGGGTATTTATTACTGTTATTTTACACCACCATAACGAAACTTATTTTATTTTCTTTAGAATTCTTTGTCGACTCGTACATTTGTTTCTCACAAACATTGTAGCAAATTTTTTCTTTCACATTTGACATTGCTCTTTCAAATGAACGACAAGAAATTTTATGGGCAATATAAACCATCGCGATGTATATACATGTTCATAAACTTCCGATTTCAGTTTTTCAGAAATGCAGGTAGTCAGCCGCAGCGGCAATTTGTTGGTGGACAAAAAAAGAATAAAATCTTTCTGGCGAATTTAATGATAATCTTGCTCAAATCGTTTTACTATTTTTCGCATTTCCCATGTAACAGTAAATTTAATAAAAAATTGGTATATGATATGTCTGGATTTTAACCTGTACTTCACTCAGCGATCGAAGAACGGGTAGTGAATCTCCCGCCACCATTTTTTATAGCTTTGTAGTAGGTCGAGTCGTTACCGATAATTCGAAGTAATATTACATCGCCAAGAATTCTTGGGCGGCACCTTTTAGAAATCTTCTTCATAACTTGAAAATGTGGCAATAAGAAAATTACTGACCGTGTTCCGCTCGACATTTCTTCAGATGACTTTGGCACCAAGTCGAGGTGTCGAAGATAATGCCGACGGCAGTCGTCCCGGTTGACAGACGTCCTCGAGCGACAAATCGCTAACGTTGATGGCTTCGTGGCTACTCGAAGCTCAATTGGCGTCGGAACTGCAACGCAACGGACCACCGAGCAAGAAGAGGCGGGTGGATAGGTGAGACACTCGGGCTTGTAGCATCTAAGGGCACATCACAAGTTCCAGAGATCATTATATTCGTTGAGTGTAAAAATGTCGTAAGCCCTTTTATTGCGAGTCAAGTTCTTAGAGAACTTCACTGTTAAGCGCGATCATGCCACGTTGCGGTCTCCATCGATAAGAGGACGGCTCATACTGAAGCTTAAGAGGGTTGGAGCTGTGCTCCCTACCAAATGAATGATCATTTTTTAAAGTCTCCCTTTAACTTGTTTTGGAAATTAAATTATATTGGAACGAAAATTTACAGAGACCTTTCTACTTTTTCACCAATTGAAATACTACCACTGAATTTTGTGTTTTATTTAAATTGAAATCTGCGTCAACGCCAGAATTTCTTGCACATATTTTTCCGATTGAAATTATGGGAAGATTGCTGATCTATTTTTCCGTACTTTACTATTTAAATATCTTCATGCTGAAAAAATGTTATGGTTAAAAAAGCTTTAAAAAAATTCATGTTTTCCCACATCGTTGTACATTTTGTTTCTGTATTAAGAGCCACTTTACACGGATGTACAGGTTACTCATTACAATAATCACTGAATCTAAAAAAAAAAATCGAAATTTTGAAATTCATTTAATAATTATTCAACTAGTAAGTGAAGGTTTAACATCCTTAAGTCGTAGTAAAGTGAACGACAAAAAAAATGAAGAAGATGACGGTGAAGAGGAGGACAAACAGGAATAAGAAGATGAAGAGTAAGAAGTATTGTTCTCCGGCGGTGGGCGCGAATCCATGCGTTGCGATCGGTCGCGATCGTAAACTCAGGGCATCGATGCGAGCCGAAGGTTAATTGAAGATGAAAACGTACATACGCGGCGCATCGACGACCCGAAGACCCGCCAACGTAAGATGACATCACGCTTATGTGTGCATCGTGCAGCCCTCGAGCCGTGCGTATTCCCGCACGGTTCGTCCCCCCTCGGCCTTGAAAGCCCCGAGTACTCGCGTGACTATCAGATCTTGAGGCCGTAACGCGACATTGAGCTATCAAGCATCGAGCATCGTTCAGCGTATCCAACACACAACACCGAACAATGAGTTTCTCAATGAGTCCCTTCACAATAGTCGCATCCGCAACGTCACGATAAGAACACTCACGTCAATGTTTCGCGTTGTACAGGTTGAATTTTGGCAGGTTAAAAAATGGCAAATTGCCGTAATGTTTGAGAAAAAAAATTGAAGGTTGAAGGACTGACGATTTTCATTCCTTTATAACTATCAGTTGTCATTCCGTTTGAAATTTTCTGTTTTTTAACACGCACTAGAAGACTCTGTATTTTCAATGTTACATTTAATTTACATTTTCACAAAGAAAATCTAAATTTTCTTTGCCTTAAAAGTAACTATTTTTTAGCATTGAATAAAAATAAAAATCTGTTCTTCGGGATATAGTTCGACTTGTTACAATTTTATTGAGGAAATAAACTCTGAAATGTTCTAATTATGTTCTATTATTTTCTGACTGAGGAAGATTTGTTTTGACAAAATATTCTGAATGGATGTCTGTCTGTCTGTTGAAGTATTCAAATCTTTATATCAAGAATGATTTTATCAATTTATCTGAAATTTGCAGCGTTTGTTTGTTCAATTATACTGATTCAATTCTTGTGCAACAATTTACACAATAATTAAATCAGCTCTTCAACTTTTATTAAACTCTTAATTTTTCGAGAAAAAAAAAATTGTGCGCGCTTTAGCTGCCGTACATTTTTAGTTATAAAGCTGAATGTTTTTTTTAAATTTTAAATAAAGTGATGTTAAAGGACGATCAGTATTGAATTTGAGATAAATCTATGAAGAAGTTTGGATTTTAAAGGATTTAGAGTTTTTCGAATAATTGACCTTGTTGCTTCAATTTGGAGCAATGGCAACTTCAACTTGGAGCAGCTCAACTAAAATTTTCTACAGATTCAAACCAGTATTGAGCGATAGAAGACGTGAATTTGATTAAATATCGTAAATGAGACTTAAATTTTACAGCAATTTGAATTTTCCACCTTTTAACAGATTCTGCTTTCAAAACTTGTAACGAAACAAACTAAAACTTTAGACATGTACGTAATAACGTTTAACGATATTTACTGCGAAAGTTAGTACAAATCGAAGAACGCGTTCGAATTTGATAAATCATTAATTCTTTTATTCACGATTGCCGAGACTAGTGAACGTTGTCTGAAAATAGCTTTTGCCCATTTGGACAATAGAATTTAAAAGCTATGAAAGTTATTATTTAAAACAAGAGTGCATATTCAAGTCTTTCACATTGCTTCCTTATTTCCCATCTTCCTTAAAGCTTCCTCTAAATGGAAACCAGTATTAGTGAACATACTTCCTCGTAGGGATAGCTCTGCAAAAGGTAGAAAATAAGGAAGCAACGTGCAAGACCCGCCTGTAAGTCTTCTTTCTTAAATTTGCAGCCCTTTGTCAGATGGGTCGTATTAAGATGCCAAGCATATTTATATAAACATGAAAAAAATGTCATACTCCATATTGATAAATTCTATTCCGTCAAATACGAATATTCGTTTACCCTCTAGTTATTAAATATTTATCAAAAACCTCTTTAACGGAGAGGATTATATTTCATTGCACTGTTATATCCTCTCCGAATAAGTTCATGAGTTACGAGATTTTATCGAAACCATTGTCATCGTTTTATTCGTTTTGTGATTGTTCGACGATGTCATCAGACACATTGGGATCGGGAACAAGTTCATGCATTGAAATTTTTTGTTTATGTCTCAATTTCAAAACTTCTATAAGTGCTACAACGTCAGTCTCTGCTTATGGATTAAAAAGTAAATGAAAAATGCTTCCATATTCGTAATGTGTAGACCATTTCCGAACTGATAACTTCTCAATAGATCACGAAAACTTTATGACACTAATAAACTATAACTTACATATTTTTTCACTTCAGGGAGAACCATATAAGTTAAATACAAATCGCCATATTTAAAAGATGTATAGAATCACGAGGACTTGAAATAGTAGCTGCTGAAGAGTACCTAAAGGGTTGCCTCTGCCACGGAATATTATTATGCCATCCAGGAAGTGTGGGCTATCTCTAAGAAAATATACTTAAAAAATGCTGTGAATATACAACGATACCATCATCACGTTATACACAAGGCATTCTCGGTAACGATACCAATAATTACAATTTATGAGAAAAAGGGTTCTTAGCACGAGTAGAGCACGTTATCGATCTCCACGCCGTTGGAGCGTCCATCATCGACATGACTATATATAGGATAGTGGATAGATGTACCGGCATTACACCGTTGGACCATTGCTGAGGGGCTTCTGGTACGGATATGTCTGCATCTGCCTTGCCTATATACCTATAGCTACGGGGTGTATGCTTCCGGCTGTTTCCTATGCCTATATCTACTTGCAGCACATACTAGCATCGGAATATACGCTGCATCGTTGGCAGAGACTCTTGCTTTTGTTTTCCCAGATCGATTAGCGCTCGCATCGAGTTTCGCGCGCGGCGCGATTCTTCCTCTCCGCGAAGAGACGAGAGAGTTATTGCCCTTCGATCGACGATCGATGCTGCGCAGTACAGTCTCGGGTAGCTCGGGGTAAGATGGCCGTAGTCTTTTTTTTGCATGATATTCGAGACTGATAGAATCGTTAAACAGAGGATTACTTCCGGTAAGTATTGACCTTTCGACTCATTGTTATGTAATCCAAATTAAAATCCAGGATAATTATCTATATAAGGCACTGGAAATACTGCCGGTACTTCAAGTTACTAAATTTGAATTATCTTTAGTACTTTTAATTTCAACAAAGCACAAACTACATTTCATAATATTTCTACACTCTTATGTGGAAAATATTATCGAAAAACATTAAAAGCCAAAAGTTTACGTTCATCAGAATCTCTGTGGTTTGCAACAGGAAAAAATGTTACAAAGAGGTTTTTGTAATAGCAATGACATAAAATTATTATTAAAGTAGTAGGACAACGTTTATTAAATATCATGGGATTGAAATCTTTTTTTTCAATATGAAATTAATTATTCAGTTTTTTAAAAGCTGTTTTTAGGAAGATGATCAATCATGTTTGCTAGCCAAGCAATAATCGATCGGTACCCTCGAAAAAAAAAACTGATTAGAACTTTTATTACCGACTGAGTCATTTTCGACATCGAAAGATTTTTGATTAAAGAAAAGTCTTACATCATTAGTCTCTTAATTCTGCATGATGTAAGACTTTAATTTTTTCCCAAAAAAGATCAAGTTTCTAAGAACTTATTGCGAAAAATATTCGCTACTTTTTCGCACTTATTGGTATTTCGCCTTCCCTTAAGGTAATGTGCTGCATATGATCTGTCCCTCTCAGATCGCCATAAGTGCGAGTGAGATAGCTGAATTTTCTTGAAATGTTATTCTTCGCCACGGGTGATTTTTCTAATAGAAGTTGAGAAGTACTGGATGCAAAGTGCTAAGACGCAGTCAGTACTTCTCGTCTTTTGCCTGAAACATCAATTGTGACGAAGAACAATGCTTTACAGTTTTTGTTACCAACCGAGCAGTAGCACTCATCTAAAGGGGAGGCGAAATCTCTATGAGTGTGAGAAAGATAGCGAATATCTTTTGGAACAAGAATTCTCGGAAACTTGTTCTTTTTTCAGAAAAGTAAAAGTCTTACATCATGCAGAATGAAGAAACCAATGATGTAAGACTTATCGTTTATAAAAAAAACGTTCGGTGTCCTCTGAAAGATTGATTACAGGTTTTTTTACCGACTGAGTAGGTTTCACCTCCCCTTAAGGTGACATGCTACTACTCGGTCGGTAAAGCAAAAGTGTACTCCGAATGCCGCTGTTACACTTGATCTTTCAGATAAAAGTCGAAAACGATTTTCTGAAATTTTTAGAACTTGAAGTAGAAAAATTCAGTATTATCTCGCGGTGTTTAGATGCACTAAGATCAATGCCATCTTACCCGAAGTAGCCCTAGACTAAGAGTCGCGTGGAAAAGAGCCTGGAGAGTGGGAAAGAGTGTGCGTGAGCACCTCGCACTCGCTCCTAGACTTTCCTAGAGAATCTTCGGATTGCAAAGAAGAAGAGCATCCCCTTCTGGAAAAGCGCACTGCTATATCCATTATCCACGGTGGCCTGAGGAGTCGTAGTACATACCCCCGGCATCCTGGTGTACTAATGCAATTAGTACGGTGCCACGAAGAAGAAAATAACAAAGAAGGTTGTTCGAACCGTGACAGTAAACGGCCATGAAATTGGTCGGGTTCTCCCACGGATAGTCCGGTGAATCGACGGGGCATCGTATTGCATCGACTGCTGCTGCTGCTGGCGCATCGCTGCAGCATCGCTCGGCAAAAGCCGTGGCTCTTGCCGGACCGATGGACTGCCGCTGCTTCTGCTTTGCTGCTCGCGAAAACGCGGACGAATGTTCGCTCGCGCTCGCGCCACGCTGTGCGGAAGCGGATGCGGCGAGAACTTAGGTAGTAGCTAGCACTAGTGCGGCTCTTTCTATAGAGTGCATCGACGAAGACGGGAAACAAAGGAATAGAAAGGGCAGCGCGCCCATCTCTATGCTCATTCCATATACTAGATACCTTACCTACTACTGCTGCTGCTGCTATATAGTAGTAGCAAAGAAATAGCTGCTGTTATGGGCGAGGAAAGCGAGAAGATATCCTTCGACTTAATGGAAGGAGAGCATAGGCCAATGGAATCTCCACTCATCTGACAGCGATTGGTAGGCATTTACTATTTATTGTCGAGTGAGCCTGCACGCCGAACGTGATTCCGTGCGCCACGCTCGACGCCTATTTTTATCTGCATTCGCTTCCAACTCCTGTTAGAAGAGAGAAAGAGATCGAGTTTGAGCTGTCTTATCGTCATCGCCCCTCTTTCCCTCCCTCCCCGACTTCTTCCGCTTCCCTTTGCCTTGCGAATATGAGATAATGCTGCTCCATTCCTTGACCCCAGAATCCTATCGAGCTGATGACGAAATGCCTCTCGTAGAGGTTGATGGGATTATCCTTACAGACTCAATATCAGTTGCAGCGCAAAGTTGCTATCCTTACTTTCTACGCCGGGGCATCGTTGCATTGAGAAAACAAATTGGCAAGACCAACCGAATGTGCGTTTGCGGGTGACGAAAGAAATATTTCGTTCCGTGAACGAAATAATAGTTATTGTGAATTAAGGACAATTTGATTCGACTATGCATTGGTTCGTTCAACTAAATATACATGTCCAATTAATCAAATGTTTCTTTCGCCACCCTCAAACGCACATTCAGTTGGCCGTACCAATTTTTTTCTCAGTGTGACTATCAAAGCTTCATTCAGTTACTATTAAAAATAAATTGGATCTCGAAGCCTAAAAACCAGGAATTATATAATTACCTTATTATTTTGAATTACATACAAGATCTTCCATTTAATGCAAATAAACCACTTAGACTTATTTCTCTGAGTGTAAATTAGGCAAAGGCTGCGGTCAGCTCACTGTATTTTTCTCGACTTCGGCTTCAATAACACATTATTGATGAAAAGTGTAATATTTTTTAAATCAAAGTTTTACAATGCGAGATTTTAGTATGCATGCCAACCACAGAATTGATCATTTAAACGGTACAGAATTTTACGGGTGGAAATTACCCCTTTTCCAGGGACAAATTAGAACAGCTGGACTGATTCTCAATTTTTAGCGTCTCATTCTCAAGACTCATGTACAGGACGCGCTAGAAGCATCGTATATCTCCTGGCAGGGTGTCCTGGTTGACGTCCAGCACCCCAGGCGTCCCATATCTCAGATGTACTCCACATCTCAACCACAAAAGTCGTCTTTTTTTTAAATCCCGACTGCAGTGCAACAGCATTGAAGAAAATGAAGATATTTTCCAAGGTCGATGTAACTCGTACTCTGCGGGTGTCAGTTCCGTCCCTAGCACTTCATTTTCCAATTTTTATGCAACTTTATACCTTCATTATATCCCAGTGGCCTAACAGGCAACTAACGAGATTTTACTACGAGATTTACTTTTTTTTATCATAGTCAAACTACCACACTTCTGTAAACTTTACGACGATAATATATTATTGCATGTTTTGTGCGATATGGATAAAACGAATCGAAAAAAAATCCTTGGAAAAAAACAAGTTGGATATAACAATGTACGATAATAGGAAAGGTAATATGTATTAATGAAAGTCGAGGCTTTTGAATTCTGTCTCGCTCTTGTGAGACTCGGATAGTATTTTAACAAAACGTAGAGTAATAAACGCAGTCGGACAATGTACTGATATTCATCCAGACTGAGCTTCCCTCGTGGGTTTGACTACTGTCGTTTCAGGTTAAAATTACCGCAAAAACCCGCAAAAACTACCTCAGTATTTTCTGCACTTTTGCGCACAGCAATTCACCGCAAAAACACTGAGCATTTTTTTTTTTTTGTAGCGCCGGTGGTTTTGCTGTTTTGATCACCGCAAAAACATCGATGTAAATTTCGGAAAATCTCGAAATTTCGTAATGTTTTGTAATTTATATAAATAACGGTAGAAATCACGGCTCGCCGAAGTTCTCATTGTTAGTGCTATGGTAATTCGCAGAATCCGTTTTGCCACTGATAAACAGCAGTAAAAATGACCCACGTCAGTATATGGGCGACGATAACTTACGATCGCCCGTATTTATACACAGAACGGCGAACAATCACTTGCGAGAAACGTTTCGGCTCGTTCGCCATCTAGCGGGCTAATTTCGGGTGCATGGCCAATGACCGGCTTATGACTGATGACAGATGGCCAACGACTTGAAAAGTTT
Organism: Ephialtes manifestator; assembly: GCA_963970395.1. Lineage (NCBI taxonomy): Eukaryota > Metazoa > Arthropoda > Insecta > Hymenoptera > Ichneumonidae > Ephialtes > Ephialtes manifestator. The sequence goes on along the minus strand of OZ019970.1, from coordinate 18,901,870 downwards.
CTCACAAGGGATTGTTCATCTTTTCGTGCATATAAAAACATAGCTATCGCAAGTTGATGTGCTCTCATATAACTGAAGTACCACGTTTTGCAGATGACCTAACTATTTGACATAGATGGCCTAGCCATTTAGAAATGTGGAACGAGAAAATACGATGTTGTCTTCTCTTCAGAGTTTTAAATGTTACACATTTTATACAACTAAAAATTAAATATTGAAGGTAACAGCATTTAACTGGCTTCACGGCAACGTGAAATCTGCCGTGATTTAAGGAGGGTCGAGCGCAAAAACAGTAACAAGAAATAGATTCTGGTTTTTTAAATACCCATTGATATGGATGACCTGAGTTCAACTGCAAAGTTTGAGTAAGTTTATCTTCATGGTTTTCGAGAAATAAATTTCTTAAATTGATACTATTTAACGTTGTTTCTTATGGCAGATTGAAAATCAACGATGCATTTTTATATTTCTAAGGATAGTTTATACGGATACCATGCAGTTGAAATATTGCAAACTGTAAAGAATACATTCAGGATGCTCTATGCAAAAATTCGGCTACTTGTTCTTCACAATTAATTAACAATAATCAATTATGTGGCTAGAGATCCAGATTTCTTAAACTTGCGTAGCGGCGTCTCCGTTGCAGTTTCGTGGGACCGCACCGCGTTCCCTACCAGGCCTATCTCTTTCAAAAAACGCGCTCGACCCTCCTTAAGCCGTGATTCGGTCCGTGATTTCTACCATTACTTATACAAATTACAAAATATTACGAAATTTCGAAACTTTTCGAAATTGAAATCGGCGTTTTTGCGGTAATCGAAACAGCAAAACCATCAACGCAAGATAAAAAAAACGCTTATTGGTTTTGCGGTGAATTGCTATGCGGAAAAGTGCAGAAAACACTGAGGTGGTTTGTGCGGTGACAGAACCCGCTAGGGTTGTAATGCGTAATGCGGAAATAACCTCGCCCAGTTGTTCATGGGGGTCACAGTTTGATAAGAAATATTATTAAAATTTTTTAAAAAGATTGTCAACAATGATACTGCCATATATATTTGCAACATAAACCAACGAATAATTTATCAAAGTACATTTTTTTATTCGTTTTCGGTTTTTTCATTATAATCATCTTTTAGCTTTTCATTGTATATCACTCATACTCCCTCTCTCCCTGACACGACTCCTTTTTTACACATGCAATACGCACACGCATTTTATTAATCCCCGACAGTTCTATGCGCGAATTAAAAACTGCATTTCAATTAAAAAATCGAATATTTTGGCCACGATAATTCTATCGTTTCTTATTTATGCATGATCTTTTTTCTTTGGATATTTCTTTTTGTTTTATTTTTGCACCGGACATTTTTTCGGGGATGTTTCTTCTATGGGGTTTTCTTCTCAAAGATATTTTAGCAACATTGGTCATCATCGCCGCCGCTATTGCTGTCGTTGACTCGAGCACTTTTCTGCTTATCACCATCTTGATCATTCTTGGCTAAGCAAGAGGGATAATCCATTGTTGAGTCGACATTGCGAGTCTATCGCTCGTCCCTATTAAGACTCTCAGCATCTCAGTCCTTCTTAAGCCTTCCGAGCTTGCTAGGGCAGTTCAATCTGATCCAATGACTTTGAATTGATGTCAGTACCCTCTATAGTCATGTCGTCCTTTTTTCGCATCGGTCGAACGGAACGATGACACTGCAACGCTGACACCTCCATGTCTTTATCTCTTATTTCTTGCAGTAGGTTGGATTGCGCCCACACTCTGAGAAATCGATGTACGCTTAACAACTGTTAAATGCCAACGATTTGATATCCCATAATACTATTTGTATATCTATATAAACTTTTGAAAATAAAGTTTCGTAACGTGTTTGCAGAATAACCTTGGTAATAAACAAAAGTGTGTTTTGGAGTTTCTTTTCTGACCTTTCGACCCTTTATTGGGTTCTCTTCTTCAAATATTAATTTCTTCTCAATATTTTTGTTAATATTACAAACTATATAATATGTTATAACAATTGATGGTAATTGTTTCTATACACAGATCCTACTTCTGGTCGGAAAATCCAACCGAATTTTTTTTTCTTTAGGATATCGAATTTTGGCCTTCACTCTCGTTTTCAAGTCGCATATTCTACTATGGAAAATACCGGTTGAAAGTCTTTTTACCATGATTAAGATAAAAGTGACTTTTTCCGTTTATCATTCCGTAATTCACAGATCCTACTTCTGGTCGGAAAACCCAACCTAAATTTTTTTTTCTTTAGGATATCGGATTTTGGCCTTCACTCTCGTTTTCAAGTGGCATATTCTACTATGGAAAATACCGGTTAGAAGTCTTTTTACCATGATTAACATAAAAGTAACTTTTTTCCGTTTATCATTCCAAATCGTTTTCTTCACTATCGTTTTCAAGTCACATATTCTACTATGGAAAATACCGGTTAGAAATCGTTTTACCATGATTAAAATAAAAGTGACTTTTTTCCGTTTATCATTCCATAATTCACAAACTGGACTTCCAGTCGAAAAATCCAACCTACATTTTTTTTCCCATTAAGATACCGAATTCTGGCTTTCACTAGATCCTAGTTTAATCTTGAAGTTCAAATTCTCCTGAAATAGAAGATGGTACAATCCATGTAGTGCATTGGAATGTACTGATTGGTACTATTTAATATAGTAAAACTACTAGTTAATATGGTAATTATTCTTATATAGCTGTTACTGCATATTATCAGCAATATCATATTTACAATAAGGCATTTATAATTGTACAATGAGATATTGGACGATATCTAGATACACGGAAAGACAAATTTGACTAGGCCAGCAAATGTTTTGCTAAAATAATGACAACGTGCGTTAAACGCTAGCCCTTAATTTTGTGTTTGCAAGGCTAACAAAACTGCAGTGTATTTACGCACTTGTGCGGTAAATTACAACACTTATTTCCAGCGGATACAATTGACATTCATTCGCACCACTTGATCTGTGTGACTTTTTGGTGGGTTTCCGTTGTTCTAGACTTAGCAAAATGTAGGAAAGAGAGCAACCAAGTTGCTGGTGACGACAACCAAGTTATATGTTGTATTACAATGAGCTTGGTTGTGCCAATCAATAACTCGGTTGATCTAATCAATTAATCGGCTGGCGCATATGTAACCAAAGAATTCGTTGTTCCAACCAAGCTTTTTTTCCGTGTAGTTAGCTGTCCTACCGCGAGTTCTTTGAGTGCAATCGCCACGTTTAATTCCAGCGGATCACACGATTCACATCCTTTGGCACCTCTTGATCTGTGTGACTTTCTGGTGGAATCCTCCGTTGTTCTAGACTCAGCAAAACGTAGGAAAGAGAGGAGAGCAGAGCAGCCCACGGGGAATAGAGGCGCGAGGCCTGGGAATCGAACGCGGTATCATCCTCCAGGCAGCTTGAAGGCATCGAGAGCCAACGATGAGCTATAGCTAAGGAGTGAGTTAGCTCTCGCGGTTGGCGGGATCCGGAGAAGAAAGACCGGAATCCCGTCGAAGCCCCCGGAACCCTTTCTAGCCAATTTCTTCGGATTGCACCGTTAGACGCGTGCACACCCGGAAATCCTCGGGGCGTGTACCGACCTCACCGGCGTATCACAAAACGCCCGCTTATACCACCACCGACAACAACATACAGCCCAATGCGGTACCATTTGCTTTAGTATGAGTATGCATGCGCGTGCCTATCCGGAGCTTTATAGTCTATTCTTATACCTTGAGATACTCAGGTCCCAGTGTCGTGTACTGCTACGGCACCCATACTCCTAATGTAATGGATACCTGTCCATCCACTAACGCGACGAACCCACGAACCTTCGATCTTGATGATTCACACCACTAAAAGAAAAAAAATAAAGAAAACTGTTTGGCGCCAGAACTGCACGGAATGCCCCGTGAGACCCGGACCGTTTGTACTACGCACGAACCTAGACTATAGAGATTGGCATCTCTTCCCGAGCAGAAATTTTTAGCATTACATAAGGCAGAAATAAGGTCCTGACTGGGCGATGAGTAGGGTCTGATAAGGCCTTAGAAGCGCCTGATTTAACGCTTCGAATTTTTACTCGGCTTGTTCCTAAATTAAAATTTAAACCCTTCCAACACCCTTTGCCGAATTAAAATGCGGGAAAAACATGCCACATTTGGAGGTTTATAAAAGGATCTAAGAACCTCATCTCAGTCTGTACAACCTAATTGGAGGTCCAAACATAAGAATTTCACTCTACAGTAGACTTCGTTTACTCCATTCGGGTAATATCTGCCATTTTATGAGGTTTTGACGAGTGTCAAAGGAATGGAGGAACCTCCGCTTACCCCGCGAGACTGCTACATTTAGGTTTTGAAGAGGGTCTAATTTTCAACTCGGGTTATGTCAAAATATACAGCCCTCGATTTAGTATCTCATAGTTTATTTATTACGGAGGTCTTATCAATGCATGATAGTCATCTGACTGTCTGTCGTACTAATTATGTGGACTGATATAAATAAACAGCACTTTTTTTAAATGAAAATATGAATATTAAGAATAACTGTGTATAGGTTAGATGTTGAGTATTACCAAATTAACAGATATGCAGAAATAGCTCATTTTGCTTTTATTATAATTATAATGCGGCTTCGATTGAGTTGCAATTCTTTTTTAAGTGTCTTGTAGTGTAAATTTCTCTAATGTAAACTAATGTAAAAAGTATAGGCTGAATCCTGAATTCTCAACAAAGTCGCAGCTTGTTCGTTATTGCTTGAACGTTCACTTTACGGATGTGAATTTTTTATCTCGAATCAAAACTTAGTTCCTTTGACCTATATCCTCGTATAATGCATTATTTTTTATGACATATTTTTCAGTTGTTGAAACGGTAACCGGCCTTCAACCTTTGTAACTTTGTAATTATATACAAAATGTATAGACGTTAAAATTCAGGCAAGTGATTTTTGAATCCAATTTTTTAAAGTTTTGCATAGAGTTACATTATGGCGTGACATTTCATGGAATTTTATCAAATAATTAGAAAAGCGATAATAACTCGCGCACATTGCATCATCGCTGCGTTCATATTACGTTCCAAAATGGATGTCACGAAGTAATGTCCTCTTCAACTTTCCTATATTTGAGGAAATTGTTTGTTTGTAAGCTTGTTTGGTTGTTCCACCTTCTGTAAATAAACAAACAAAACAAAAAACCACAATAGCACCCCGTTTTTCATGGACCCATATACGTACTCAAGCCCTTTTCCCGAGCATCTGTGTAAGTGTCTAATTGATTTTCAGAAATTGTATTTTATTACTACGAAAGTTAATAAATCAACAGCAGCGGATGCGCGGTCGGTGTGTGGTTTCGGCGGTCCCCAGATTTAAGCAGCATTGTTTGCGCCCATAACTTGGATGGGTGACCGTTTCACGGAAAGAAAAAAGTAGTTGTGAAAACTGATTTATCGGTCCCGACAACCAATCAAAATAGTTAGCATAGCGCCACACTGAGAGAAAAGCATATCGTTGATTTAACGATTTCACATGATAAAACGAATATAGGAAGGTTTGCAGTGTTTTATGGTTGAAGTGATGATAAGATGGTTGAATAATCGATAATTGCAAGGTTATTGGAAACAAACGTTGAAATCGTATATGCAACGAAACGGCATATTTGAAACGATTAGAATAGTTTTTGGAACTATTATCATTTTGATGATTGCTACTATAATTATATTTGCTAAAACCATAAAATATAGACGTTCGTCCTGGGAATTATATTAATGGTTCATCTAACTATTTTCTTATATTTGCTATAACCATAAAATATAGACGTTCCTCCTGGGAATTATAGTTTATAGTTATATTATCGTCGGTCTAACTATATTTTTATTTAAATTACCAGATTTTTCTCTCAGTGCAACTACTCGGTCGGTTGAAGAAACTATATCCTCGTTGGTAGAGTATCGATAGTAACAATGAACAGCTGAGATCATAACCTGAACTCACCGGTTGGTTGGCGTAACGAATCATTTGGATGATTGGATAGCAACCGTGATAGTTGCAGGAACCAAGTTGTTGGTTATACGTACTATTTTTGCTACCAATCGAAAAAAGTTGAGACTACGATTCCGATTTAGTATCAGTAACTAACACGCCGCACAGCATATGCTGGAATTGGTAGTCAGAACTACTTTTTTCTTTTCGTGTTAGCCGCGCACTGGTTTGCGCGCCAACTGCTGAGCGAGAGGCAATTTTTCTAAGTGTCTAATGTTTTTGCATGCAGTAGAAACTCAGTAAAAAAAAGCCGCCTGTATCGGCCAGGTTTTCCGCACTTTCCCTGTGCCCTCGTGCAAATGCGATACGCACGGAGAGAAATTTCTGTGTTGTGACAACATAAAACGAGGACGACAAAAATCGTTACGTTAGGCTGGCAAATCTTTTGTTCGGCTGACAAATCAGTTTTGCTATGCTGACAAATCTTTTGTTCGGCTGACAAATCTTTTTGCTGGGCTGAGCAATTTTTTTGTAAGCTTAACGTAACGATTTTTGTTGTCCTCGATTTATGTTGTCACAACACAGAAATTTCTCTCCGTGCAGTAGTACATTAGGTTGAGTGGCTGCGGACAAGACTCTAGGGGTGTCTCTATGACCCGTGTAGAAATTCAGCTACGGGAAATATCAGGCCCTAGCGTGGTAGCCGGATTTAAATCTAAGACCCCTGCCTGACAACGTTATACGGTCCTTGCAGGAAAGTAACGCAGCGCATGATCAGGGCCAGATTAAGTTTTCCAGATAAGAGCCGGATAGAGGCTGCCCTACTAACCCCCTACTTATAAAAACGGCAAATAAATTACAAAATAATTATTTGCGCTCATCGAATTCGATTTATTTTGCACTTTCTATTGGATATTCGAGCTTATTTAGTTTTCAGTACATATTAATTGCTGAAAAAAACACATGTAAATTTATTTGCCGTTGGTGGGAATCGAACCTTGATCCTCTGGGCGACAGTTCTGCCCACTCGGCTATTGACATCTTAGAAAGTTTATATATTTATTGTCTATTTTAAGTATACTTAAAATGAAAACACGTCAAGACTGTACATCCATTTGTTGTGACTACGACCGAAATATTCAAAATTCAAACATGATGGGACGGTCACCCATCCAGGTACTGGCGTTTGACGGTCAGTACCCGGATAGATTTCAAAGTAATTCTAGCGGTACAGTCCCGTAAAACTTGAGTTTCAGCGAAAATTTCGAATACTTCTCGATGGGATAAAGATGTGAAAAAATTCAGCACACGCAAGGTGCTGAAAAGATTGATTTTGCATAACAATAATTTTTTTATGTTTTTAACGAATGCCGTATCTAGCCCTTACACGAACCTGATAATGTAAATATACGGCACATTTAAAAAAACTATGCCATACGAAGAGCGTATGCGGATCTGACCAGCGAAAGTAAAAGTAAATTGGACAAAATCTTGGTCCAAATGCCACAGGAAGACCTTATGCGAAACGGATAATATCGATGAATGGCATATCTATATGAGGTTACCGTATGTAACGCCTGATATGGGCCTGATCCGGTGGAAAGACGGCATTTTTAAGGTAGAATGCCATATCTCGGTCTTACATGGACCTGATCAGGTGAACTTACGATGACCCCTAAATAAGGTTACCATATCTAGCCTGACATCAGCCTGATCCGGTGGAAAGACGGCATTATTAAGTACGAATGCCATATCTCAGCCTGAGATGGACCTGAGCAGGTGAATTTACGGTGGCCCCAAATAAGGTTACCGTACCTAAAACTGATCTGGACCTCGTGTGACAGCAGACATGCCTGATGAAATTTCTACTTGGGTGAAAGAACGAGGAAAAGTGAGATGGGTAACGTAAAAGCCTGAATAGGGCGTACGGAAGAACATCCCAATAAAATATTAAAAATACCAGGAAAGTTAATAATAAATCAAATAAACAAACCATAAATAACCAAAAAGTGTGCATGTGAAAGACGGCCGTCATAGTGAACAACACACCCTTGTGTTCACTAAGCTATATGAAATTAGACGAGAGCCCTTTTCGAACATTGTATTAGTTGTTAGATTCTATTATGAAGTTTAAAAACTATCAAGTGATGTCTATTCGGCATAGTGGGAAGGTATAAGGTAAACGAGATGCCCAGTCGAGAACATTTTTTATCACTTCCTTCCCTTTAGCTACCCCCTGATCCGTCGGTTGTGTAAAGAGCTGAAAGCCCGAAAATGTGCTAATCAATAGGTAGAATGCAACGTAATTTATAACATCTTTTTCTCAATCCTTTACAATCAGTCAGAATATGTCTTGCAATTAGCACTTTTTTAGGTCTCCACTCTTCTCACAACGAGGCGGCTAAGAAACAACAAAATGTAATCAGATAATAACAAATTTACAAGATTACCTAAGGTGAGACGAAGGTGAAATTTATCTTAAAATTAAGGTAGCGTTTTTTTTTTAATACTTGATGGAATCGTAGTAATAACTAATAATAATTATCATGAGGCAATTAAAGGTAGGTAATTCACCCAATTATTTGCGAAATTATTAATTAATTAATAGTTGTTACTAATTCAATTTAGTTGTGCTAATAATACAACAGCTAATGTGACTATTGCATCATGTTTTAAATATGCCATAAAATTCTATTCATATTTATTCATGCCTATTTACTTCCTTTATATCTTTTTCCATTTTTAGAGATTCTCGTATAGCGTTATCCGCAGCCACTTTCCCTAATTTACTATTACTACTAACAACCTGTGGAAATTCAGACCGATAAAGGCTCTATATTTACTGAGTTTTGTTTGCATGAGCTTCCCTAAAACGAAACCGCCTCCTCTCATCAGTTGATACGCAAATCAGTGCATCACTAGACAGCCGGTCACCTATCTAAGTACTGACATCGTTAAATGCTACTATTTAATATGTGAGGCAATCAAGTCACACACCGACCGTACGGCCACCGCTGTCACTTTATTAATATTTTTCTAACTCCCGCGGATCACACACATAAACGCAGAAAATTCAACCATAACAAGAAATTTCTAATAAAATTAAGTAACCTTAGCAACACAGAAAAAATATTACAAACATTTTTCCCCATTGAAAAACTCTTGAACAATCGATATCCTTGCAGATAGAGTTGGCGTGGCAATAGACACACCGAGAAAAAAGAGTTCATTGATTCCAAAGAAATGGGTGGTTTGATTTTTTTTTCATTGACTTTAAGGAAATGTTGCTTTGCTTTTAATCAAATGGTGTATTTGAATTTCAAAGAAACAGTTTCCTTGACGGCACCCGGGCCGCAAATCGTTAGCGCCATCGCGTCAGTCTCGTTGAGTAATTAGTCGCGAAAAATCCACAAAAATAGATAGGCTGATATCGGTGTTTATTGAAATAAATTATTTCTATAACCTTTTTGCATCTAATTACGGCATTGAAAATAATTTTTTTAAAGCAACCTCTGCCGTGTTTTTATTCCTTTAGCGACATGTCAATTTATAGGTTACGTTTTTCTTTTAGTGTCTTGAAAACGATTTCTTTGAAATCAAAGAAAAACGGTTCCTTGAGTCAAGAAAAATGTTCATTAATTCAATGTCATTACATTTCATTGAATTTCACATCATTCGAAGAAAAGATAATATTAATTTAAATATATTACTTCATTGACGACAAAGAAATATTTCATAGGCCAATATTTCAAAGAGATTTCGTTGAATCAAGGGAACTTTTTCTATCGGTGTTACTTCTACTACTTTTAACCGCTGTTAATTTATCACTTAAAATTTTTCTAACTCCCACGGATCACATACATCAAAAGATAAACACGTAAAATTCAATGATAAACAAGAAATTTCAAATACAATTAAGTAACCTCAGTAGCACAGTAAAATTCTTACAAAATAATTTCCCCCATTGAAAAACTCTTGAACAATCGATATCCTTGCAGATAGAGTTGGCGTGGCAATAGGCATCTATAGAATAGTTTACTCTACGGAGGATATCCGGTGAAGAGGCGCTCCGGAATGTCCCGCTCTGATTGGCCCTGGCCGTTCTCTCGATTCCCGAGCGAAGAGTCCGATTGGCTTGGGGGCCGTTTCCCCACCTTGGAAAATTCACTTTTTACCGGGACCTATTACAAAACTGACCGGCATCTCCTAGACCATGTCATTACGGCGTTGTGCTCCACTCTGCGAGGTACCTCTCCTTCTCTTCCATCACCACCTCCCCTGCGAGGATTCCTCGTCGTCGTCATCGTCGTCGGCGTCGTGTTCGCCGACTTCATCCTGTCTCGGCTCTGCGTCTTCGCGCCATCGTCATCCGTTCACCTCGACGTAGTCCTCCGCGTACGTCCTCGTCGTCGCTGTTAGACGTGGGGCCCAAGTAACTCCAGTCGTACAATCCTCTCGGCAGGAATAGTCCGCCCACTCTTCCACGAGCAAGACGACCGGCAAGAAGCTCTCTTCCCTCGACTACTACTACTACTGCTACTCTTCTCTCCTCGGAGTGCACTACTCTCGCGTTACCAGCACGCGCGCTCTCACCATTTCTATCTGTACTTACAACGAGCAACGTACGAACGTTTTTCCTTGCATCACGTTCACCGAGTTCTACGCGTTAAAAAACAAAAATTAACAAATTCCACGTACGTTTGTTTCTACATATTAAATATCGTGACTCCGAGCTCTTGAAGATCTTGGGTTCAAGGCCGCGTGAAAGCTGCGGGAAAAGGTCGAGGACGCTGCAGTCAAGGACTTTGAAAACAGCGGCTTGTTCGATTTTTTTTTTTTGAAATTTCGTGATATTACTATTGAGTGATTCAGTTCGCATGAGGACTATATAGATAAGAGACGTTTTTTTGGCAATTAAATCGACGTGGACAGTGTTCTGTGAACCAGCTGAACGATCCGGGGGTGATACTTGCTGCGTTGGAGGACGTGTGGACGCGCGTGTATTTTTTCGCGTAAAGGTCCTGGAATCAGGGTGGAAATCATGATTGTCGCATCTGGGAAGCACCGATACTGGAAATCGTGAGTTACTTAAAACGTTTTATCTTTTTACTTTGTTAAACGTCTGTGGTTTAGGAAAAAATGGCAAAAGTCACATTGGTACATTACAGTTAATCTAATTCACTGTTCACGTTGGCTTTCTTGCTCGCGCGGAAACATAAACAATGGAAGTACTGTGAGAGTACCCTATGGAAAACATTGGTTATTAGGACATATCTCCATGAAAATTTTTGTGTGGGAAATATATGGAAAAAAAATTCTGTTGGATAAATTTTTCATATGTTTTGTATATGCATCATACGACTTTTTACAAAAATATCCAGGGGGAAAGATATCTGGTGAATAGAAAGAATTCTCGGCATTCGTGGTTTATGTGTAAAGACATATATTAATGCACATTAAGACGAAATTTTTTTAGTACAAATTGAATTCCATTTGTTTCATAAATATATGAATTCAGATAAATGCTCGTTCATGTATGGCTAACGTTTGGTTGAACCCATAGAAGTCAATCAGAGGAAATTTAAAAACACAAATTTTAATCCAAACTTTTCAATAGTTGAAGTTCCATCTTGAGTTAAGTTTTGTCAGTATATTTCTGTGTAAGTCAGAGTTGTATTTTTGTGTAAGTCAAAGTTATATTTTTGTGTATCGTATTATGGGAGTTGAACAAAACACATGCTTCGTGAAATTTGAAAAAAAAAATAGTCAAACTTATCACGAATTTTCATTATGTGTTGTAGTATTAATCCGATGTAACATACTGTTAATAATGCCTATCTGGGTATCTAATTTTAAGCCTTGGATGAAAGTCGGTTTTTGTATACTCAATGAACGGGGCAGCAAATAATTCGAATCCACTATATAGGGAGAAAAATACAGTACACTGAAATATCGTCGTAGTCTTAATAACTATTGAGTGACTTTTTATCATAGTCAGTCCCCGCCATTACTTTTATAATACCACAACTAAGCTTACAATGACTAATTATTACAACGGTAATTGTGGCTTCAATTAAAAATACAGATGTTAATTTTTTTAAAGTAAATGTCTAGTTAGTGACACTAAGTAAGTAGTTGCTACAAAGGCTTTCTGGACGCAAAAAAAGGCTTGGTCATATATGCGCCGCGTATGAATTGCTTAAACTAACCAAGTTATTGGTTAGCGTAACTAAGGTCATTGTAATACAACCAAGTTATTGGTTAGCGTAACTAAGGTCATTGTAATACAACCAAGTTATTGGTTAGCGTAACTAAGCTCATTGTAATACACGGGATGAAATGTTTGGTTATGACAAATACGTTTTCAATTTACTGTACACATGGTCTTAAAAATAAGTTGCCCCAACTATTCACACGATTAATTCTTGTGAGTTTAGTAAGCGTAACCAATCCAATCGATGGTACTACCATTCGAATCGTTGGCACTACCATTTGCGTTATAAAGGAAATAGGATAATCGATTGGTTGTGTCAACTCATTTTTTGGTTATGGTAACCAAACTTCTGCTTCCGTGAACTTGGTTGGTCTAACCAATTAATCAGCTGGCGCATATTTAACGAAACCTTTTTTACGTGTGTTAATAATCGAAAGAATGAAACAAAAGTGAATCTGATACTATGAATATCTGATATTATTGATACAATAATTTCCATGTTACCACAATTCACTTTCTGTTTCTGGAACATTTCTGCACTTTACTCTGTAGCGAAGCCAAAAAATGCATTTGTCATTTATTGTTTGCACTGATAAACTATTCAGGCTTCCGACGCTTGCACCTTTAAATTTGAATTGAACTGAAAAAAAACATTGTATCCATTTCTTAAATAGACCAAACAGTTCATGCATACCAAATTGTATTATAAATTCCGTATAAAAAGTTATCGACTCTTATTCAAAGACGACCAGAGGAGTACACTTGAAGAACAATATTGTATCATTGTCTATAAAGTGACAGCTATGAATTTTCAATTCATGTGATTAATTTTAAATACAATCAGAGAAATCGATACAATTAGACTATTTAAATGAAATGCATAATCTATTTGAAAACTTTACGTGTTTAAAAAACTTTAATTATTTAAAAATAAACCTTATTAAGCCAGTCATTAAGTAAATTTATTCCTTCAAATTCCGGCCGAACAGGATTTTATTTAGACCAAACAGAATTTATATAATTGTAAAAAGTGGTACTTCATTCAAATACATTTTACTGTATTCAAACAGACACCGCCTTTCATTTATATGATCCTATAAAATTCTGTGAATAGTTTCGGTAACTATAAAACAGTGATAACTCTATTGTTATAGTTACAATAAGTATCACATTAGCTAAAAATGAAGTACTCTCACTTTGCATGCCACAACTTCCGAGATTTTTCCGAGTGTACAGTGAGAAAAGGTTTGATTAGAACTACCAAAAACTTGGTTAACAATGTTACCAAGGTCCGTCGCTAATAATCCTGGTAGTTGATGCGACGTTAAAAAAGCGGAAAAAAAATGTTACCAAGAAACCTTGGTAGGCACAACCAAGTTATTGGTTAACATAATCAAGGATTTGGTAAGCCAACCAAGTATTTAGTACTAAACAATAACTTGGTTGCGCTTAGATCTTGGTTCAATTTTTAATCAAGATCTTAGTAAGCCAAACCAAGCCCTTTTTTCAGTGTAAGATAAAAAGTCATTCTCTGCATTAAGTTTTGGCTGTACGTATCGTAAAATCTCTGATTTTGACACTCTAATCAAAATGGAGCTTGCAGATTAGTCGTTTAACCGACGTTCAGTCCTGTTCTTGTATACGCGGGTGAATCGACGTGAGCCACGCTCAGTTACCGGCACCACGGATCGACTTCTTAGCATCGGCGACCGATCAAACGGGACATTAACCACAGTGTGCTGGCTCGAAAGGATCGTGTGCTGCACCGGTTTTGTGCGCTCGACGAGAACAGAGCACACACAGCGAGGAAATGAAACGGTCCCGTGGCCGATACACACTCCATCATACGGTGCCCGTTCTATAGAACACTCTTGTCTAGTATATGCTAACTTCCTCGTCCTCGGTATTCCCTCACACACGCATCGCCTTTCGATCAGAGTAACGTGGGCAGATCGAGTGTACCACAGGATAATATAGTTATAGCTAAGTCACTGCAAGTAGAGATTCAGATCTAAAAGTACGAAGGTGAGAAAGAGACGAAAAGCAAGAGCAGAAGACGCGCGACATACACGATGACTAATATCACATTGAATCCTTGGTGTGGTTGATTTACAGCTAGTTACAACGGAGAAGGTACTCGTGTCGCACGACTACCCTTACGTCCGGTATCTATCGGTTACTGCATGTGTTACATTACTATACGAATACATGATTCATGAATTTTTAAACGTGCCAAGTCCATTTCCCTATTCGTGAATCATCAAAAATTTTGTATCATCAAAATCATCATCAAACATGAAAACGCATTTCTTTGCAATAACAATTGATTTAATTTAGTCATTTAATGATGAGACATTAATTGGACCATTTACTTCACCCTAAAACGAACTTCCCAAACATGGCACGCCAAAAGATGGACGTGTCGATTGAAGAATTTTCTTTTTCATTACACTCAGAAAAAAAAAACGTTTGAATGAACTAATTGGGTGTACACCCCCGTTCAAACGAATTTTTAGTTGGTACAAGAAATATTTACGGCAAATTACGGCGAATGTATTTTAGTAACAGGTGAAGAAAGTTGTTTTTCACGCAGATAAATCAGAACATGAATGGATAGTCCGAATTCATTCGTCTTTTTCTTATCCAATAGTCCCTATCGAGGTCGATTAAAATCGTGAAAGAGGAATCGATATTCTTCTGTGGGATCTGCACAAAAAAAAGATTAAATTTTTATTCATTATAAAAAAAATGCTGACATCTTCAGGTCGACATTTTTCATATATATATGTATTTTTTTTTACTGAAAAGTTACTGCAACGAGAAGTTTCATTACATCGATAGGATATTTAATGATATTAATATTTGTTTTCTCAGCAGTCTGCAGAAATTGTTTTGCCTCCATCCCGAAAGGGTGGTCCGTTTTTCCATACATTCGGAAAAAAATGAAGGAGTTTTGAATTAAATTTGCAGTTGCCGACATTCGATCGAATAATATGTCCATACAACTAAACAAGAAATTTGTTCAACAGTTATTTGCGTCGCCTGATTAAAATACGTTTGGGATAAGCAACATTTTTTATGTCCGGGCTACAAATTGGGTGGAATGCCAGCAAACCCAGATTTAATCGATGCAACTACTTTCTTTATAGTTTATAGCGTATATGTTACACCGGAATTCGCTCAACTCGTAAATGTAAAAAAAATCCAATAGAAATAATGGTTTAAACATTATTTTTATCGAGGCTAATCGTAGTTCATTCATCATATTTATTATTCAATATTCTCGATCGAAAACGACAAAAAGTCATGAGAATTAAAAAAAAAAAATCCAAAAAAATCCAGCAAATAAAATTAATTTTTTTCGCTATTATCCTCCATTGGAAAATTTTCCGTTAAATTCTTCTCATCCATCCGATAAGTATCTCCAACTACAGTTTTAATTAGATTAATACAATATTCACTCAGAGATTTAATCGTTTTTTTTCTCAAAGTGGAATGCAGAAACGATTGCAATAAGCTTCTGGAAATCTCAAGTTACCTCGGAAATTCTACTTATTATAAAAATTTGCAGAAGTGGATTTAAAGGTCCCTTAAGTTTTATTACATTATGACACGCCCCGTGTACAGGCAGCATTAAATGTATTAAGCGTGATGAGTTGTGATAGCAACTGGAAGATCGAGGTAAAAGCGAGCACGCAGTTACTTTAATATCGCATTAATCCTCAGGATAGTAGTAGGCAAGAGAAATAACTATAGGAAGATCCTAGTAGTAGATTTACAGTTGCTTCTTGGCGCGCAGTGCCTCCCGGCTGTCGTGCGACTACCCTCGCGTCCGGTGCCTCCTTCTGATGCTAAAAGAGATCTGTTGCCTGGCTTATTCCCTTCCCAGCTACTGTACATAGAATAGATGATGCGACGCAGTTGTTAAACAGTTCACAGAACGGGGGCCTATAACTTCTTTCGAAGAATTCAGAGTGACTCAACTCTCGCAAAAATTCCATAACAATAATACGAACGGCTAACAAACGACCGTAGGTATAGACTCGAGGCTTTTTGTAAATTCAAGCCACTGCAAACTCCTCGTGAGACGATCGACCGGCGATCCAGTTAGAATTTGTCGTTTTTTTGAGATACGGTGCCTAGATCATCGGCCCAAGCGAATGTAACGTGTGTGTGAATATATAGACGTATATAAATATATATATATATATAGGTATGTATGTAGAGTGCAGAGTACTCGCTCCGCTGCGATGCGTGAAATGAGGAAAGACCCTGCGGGTCGGCGCGCTGCCCAACACCTCGTACTTACTATACACACACTTTGTACACCTTACGCTGACGGTATAAATGTGACGATACGGTTCTACGCCTTTTTACGTAATATGCGAAACGATATGTCGGCACACAGGAATCTACAAGTGATGAACAGTTGAGTTTCCCGCTTTAAGGCGTCGACGAAACATAAAATTCAAAAGCTAATAACCGTTAATGTTAAACTTGCTTTGTAATTTTTCGTTTGGCGCGGGATTTCTGTAGTAACGTTTTTTATAGAAATATTTTTTTTATTATATATTCTGTGCAAAGATTTCGTCGATTTCGGTGAACATGAGTTGAAATTTTTCGTACTTGTAACAAATAAAAATGTCCGTAAACGTCCTCGGAAACTGTTAACTTAAATTGACGGGAAAAAATCTGATCAATTCCCAGTTATACTGGTTTATATCTAATTTATATCTAGTTTATATAAATAGTCAATAAATTTTGTGTAATATTAACAAAAAACTTTTTGTTAAATGCACACGACTTTTTTTCGTAATTTTTTTTCATTCGGCTCAAGTACGGGATATATCCAAGTCGAATAAATTTTTGTATAAATCAAATGAACTTGATTTTATTTTAATGATTTTTAATCGGCCGAACATTACATACGTTTATTTTATCAAATACCGCCCGAATAGGATGTCATTTGGATCTCAGGATTTTTTTATTCAAATAAACACACTCGACCCATTTTCCTGTGTATACGATATCAAAAGTACACTGAGAGAAAAGTTTGTTAACATTTGTTAACAGTTAACAAATCTCGGTTAAATATGGCGAAATGAACCATTTAGTTATTTTTATTGAATCTCACTTGAGCTAAATAAAATTTGCTTGTCGCAAATGAAGCTCGCTGACATTTGTTAATAGTCAAGAAATGTTATTTGGCACAAGAGGGATTCAATAACAATAACTAAATGGTTCATTTCGCCATATTCAACCAAGGTTTGTTAACTGGTAACAAACTCTTCTCTCAGTGTAAAGAAAAATGTATACAGAATCTTATTATTAAGGTTGTTGCGGGGACTGGGCTTGCGGGGTGAGACGGAGGGATGACTATAGGGTACGAGCGGTTGGTGTGCGAGTGTGACACAGCGTATTCAGTTCCCAAGCGAAGACGGCCAAGAGTTTTCATAAATTAATAATTATGTAACGGTGCTGACGATCGTCTTTCAAAGGTGCCAAACGTTAAAGCGATTATGATTTAAACTATACATAGTTGTTTTATGTACGTGGTAGCATTATCTTAGCTGTTGTAACGGAAATACGGGGTAATCGCCAGAACTCTCTATAACATTAGTGCAATAGGTCACAAAATTTGTGATTTTTTTCTCCTAAACGGTGCTGACCATCATTCTAAAATTTTACGAGACTATTTGCAAAGGGATAATGTACATTCGCTAAAATTTTCATGACAGTGGTACCATTTTGACTTGGCCCCACAACAACCTTAAGGAAATGAGCGATCCAAATTTACTAAAATACGAAGCAGAATCATACTATCGAAATAGGCGTCTTATCACATCAGAAAGTACAAAATATAATATTTTCACTGGGCCGAAAGAAATTACCAAAACCAAACAGCACGAGGCAGTGGCTATATAATAGTAAAGCTTCAGGTAAACCCACTCGACCACCATTTTCCTGCGCGCACTATGTCAAAATTAAATAAAAATGTATGCAGAATCTGTTTATTAAGGAAAAGAGCGACCCAATTTTACTAAAATCGGAATTCGGACAAAATCGGACTTTAAACTTGCAAAAGAATATAATTATTTCACTGGGCCGGTTAGAAATTACTAAAGCCAAACAGCAAAAGGCAGTGACTATATAATAGTACACGGGAAAAAAAAGATTAGTTGCCATAACCAAGAAATGAGTTAACACAACCAATCGATTATTCTATTTATCTTACAACTCAAATGGTAATACCAACGATTCGAATGATAATACCGACGATTCGAATGGTAGTTCCAACGATTGGATTAGTTAACCTAACTAATCTCGCGAGAACTAATCGTGAATAGTTGAGGTTACTATTCGATATGGTTGAGGCAACTAATTTTTTAGACATTGTGTACAATAAATCGAAAAACGTAGTTGCCACAACCAAACATTTCTTTCCGTGTAAAGCTTCAAGTAAACGTCCGAGGAAACAAGGGGAAAGAAGATCCTCTGGGGCGCGGATACCCGTGGCTCGCGTAATCTCCTGCGGTGGCATGAGGATCGTGAGGCCGAACTCTTTTTCTTTCATCGTGGGTATATGCCCCCGCACGAGCGCTTCTTGTATAATCAGCTAGCACGGAGAGTGCCCACGCCCTCGACGAAGGCGACTAATCGTCTGGAACGCGCGGTCAATTTGCTTCGAGCTCTGCGTATACGCATCAGCCGTACACAGCATTCTGCACAGGCGTGTATGCAGATAAGTATTTTGAAGTCGGAAACAAGAGGTATGTAAGAATGATGGTCGATTTGATGTTGTTGGCCTGACGATGTCGATGATGATGGATCGACTACGATGGTGGCGCCTCTGCCAATGTGTTTTCCTGCACTTAGATATAGTTAAAGCAAAAAAATACTGATACAGATAAATCTTCTTTGCGTAATGTTTCACTATTTAAATGCTCGAGAAGCAATTTTAAAGTGAACGAGAAGTTACTGCTATTTGAAAAAGTACAAATAACAATAACGCCCACACTGTTAAAAATATTTAATGTAATTTTCTATTACGAGTAGAAGAAGCTCTTTTATAGAAACTGGTATATTAAATTTGATATACACCGAGAGAAAAAGTTTCATTGATTCACGGAAATCTTTGCCAATGAAATGAAATACTTGAATTTCAATACTATTTTTTCTTTGAATGATCTCTAACTCAATGAAAAGTAGTGATATTGATTCGAAGAAACATTTCTTTAAACCAATGAACCTTTTTCATTGATTTCAAAGATATCGTCTTTGATTCAATGAAACCTTCTTCTTACCAGCTCAAAATTTCGAAACCTATTTTGTCGTGAAGTACGCGGCAGATAAAGCTCACATTTTGTGAGTATGTAAGGAAGTACGGCAGAAATAGGCTAAGCTTCTGGCTTCTCGAAACTCGAAGCCGTTCGTTCGGGAGAACCGAAAAACACAAAAGTGAGGTTAGGTGCGAGAGAGAGATCAATGAAAACGTTTCTTTGAACCAATGAAAACGTCTCTTCAAAACAATAAAACTGCTTCTTTATTATATGCTCACTAAGTAAATCTTTATTTACAAGCAATGAAATGTTCTCTTTGAAATTCAAATGCACTATTTCATTGAAATCAACGGAATATTTCGTTGAAATCAATGAAAAAAAAATCAATCCACCTGTTTCTTTGGCGTTAATGAAATCTTTTCTCTCGGTATACAAGTAAGATGTAAAATTACAGTACTTTCTATTAAATCCTATGAAAATTAGGAAATTTAATATAATATTTGTAATTTTACTACACTCGTGTATTAAATTTAATATATCAGATTGTGAATAAAATTTCCGATAATGTAAAATTTCAAACATTTTAAATAGTGCCTTTTTAAGAATGTATTTTTTTTAAATATTAGACTTCAGGGCTCTAAATGATACAGAAGTAACTGGTAAATTAAGTAACTGGTTACCTGAAATTTTTATTGAAATCTTGATACATTCGACTTTTTTTTCAAATGTACTCATCACTATCTGGAATGCATTAAATAAAAAAGACAAGACTTTGTCTGAGGACAAAGATTGTAGTGTTTGAAAAGATTCTGCTGCGATCAGAAAAAATAAGGGTGGTCAGATTTCAATTTCTTACGCTAGTGCGTCATTCTAGGGTTAATAAAACATTTGGCAATGCTTTCAATAATTACACTGTTAACAATTTCTTTATCGAAATTATAATATTATAAGGTAGAGGAACCATTCATCATCTATGTACCAGTAATCGGCAGTGTGTATTTTAATTATACAGCATAGTTGTGTCTTGCATTGAATTTAATACGCGGAATCTACAAAGAAAATAAAAATGCCCATATAGTATATTAATTTTCAAATATTTTAAATCATCGTGTCTGTTATGTCATAGATTTTGTGTTTTTGCATGAACGCACCGAAGCTAAATTTATTTGTCTCGATTTTTGAGCGAAACGTGCCGCCTCAGGGATTGGAGGAGTGAAGAGAAACAATTTTTCGACACTAAACACTGGTTATGATACAACTTATTTATTTTAACAACACTGAAATTAAAAGATTTCGCGACTCAATGCAATTGTTTTACTGGCTTGAAATTAAAAAGAGTTTTTGCGAGTATTAATTTCGAGGCCTACTGTCGGGTTCGGCCCCCGGAATAGAACTGACTATAAGAAATTAAAAATTGTGCTGAAAGCACGGCGCAATAATACAACAAATTGAAGATGCAGGACATCGCGCATCTCTTAGGTGTGCGACGAAATTATTTCCCTTAAAATAGCGTGAGACTGTTGATTAAAGCAAAAGTCCACATCCAGTAGCATGAAGTGCTACTGGGTACTTCAAAAAAGAGAAACTATTTATTTAATCTTCCCGAGTTGAAAATTAGACCCTCTTCAAAACCTAAATGTAGCAGTCCCGCGGGGTAAACGGAGGTTTCTCCATTCCTTTGACAATCGTCAAAACTCCGAAAATGGCAGGTATTACCTGAATGGAGTAAACGGAGTCTAATGTAGACTGAAATTCTTATGTTTGGACCTACAATTAGGTTGTACAGAGTGAGATGAGGTTCTTAGACCCTTGTATAAACCTCCAAAAGTGGCATATTTTACCCATTTTAATTTAACGAAGTGTGTTGGAAGGGTTTACATTTTAACTCGGGTTATTATTGAATAAAATAATTAGAATAATTCTTCCAAATTATATTTTTATAATCATTTATTTGTTAGTTAATTTTATAATAATAAAAAATATGCCCTGACGTGACAGTGTCTGAGTTCATAGTTCGCCGGCAACATTTTTTTAAATTAACATAATACAAGTCGAGTCGGTAGCATATTACGTCGACGGCAATTCATGACATATACAGTATCACTACTTATATATTATTATTGGAGAGTTGAACACGAGAAGGGCCTCCTCCTCGGAGCGTTGATGCACTCTCCGTTCTCGTGACTTCGGCTTCGAAGTCACGAACTTAACACGAGAAGACCATTAACGCGATCAACGAGCCAAGACGCTGGAGCGCCAACGGCGTAGCGCAGGCACCTCGGCTTTTCGTTCCGTTAACGCGTTCACCAAGTTGGTGACAAAATTTGTGAATTTCCTGTAACGCTTGCTCGACTCTTAGCATCACGGGACTATCGGCCGGCTTGTTTTAGCTGTATATATGTGTGTTGCACGTCACGAGTCTTCCTCTATATATTTCTCACGTAAGAAACCCTGTAATAATGTATCCCCGCTGCACGAGCTCGCGAGCGCGTGTCCAGTTTCTCGCGCTTCGTAATAGGAAACTAATTACCACGATTAAGTCGAAAGCACGAAGGTACACACGCTCTGCATTTAGTAATTTTGTAACATCGAGAATGTGAATTAATTGATTCATAAACAATTTATGCATTAAATGCGCTCCCGAAGGTGAGACCTATAATAAATCAGAACGAATAATATCTGGCTTGTATATAATATTTATAAACGGCTATGAGGAAGATATTTGCCCCTGGCTACTCGTTATTAAAGTAGATTCATTTATAATGTATAAATAATTCCCAGTAAGACTTCGACTTGTTAAAAATTTCATTCTCTAATAGTTCCCGATCTATTCTAATTAATTATATGAATTATATGATATAACTTGGAGAACTGAACAGTTGTAGGTAAATTAAACTACGCACGATATTTTCCTGAGGGCGCGTCTATTATTTACAGTTGCCGTATAATGGTATAATTATTGACAACACAATTACTCACTACATTCTCTGGCATACTATGTGATTCCCTCTCAATGAGAAAGTTCTCAAATCCAACGTTTCTTTGATTAAACTCAATTTCGCTCAAGATAATTGATAAAAATTCCGTTCAACTAATTAAATATTTTATTATTAAAGAAATACAATGAGAAAGAAAAATCGTTTGCCCCTACTAAAGTAGCATTTACGCTAGTTGAGTAAAGAAATAATCGAATCTTCATAACAACATTTTATTTAATTGAACATTTCTTTATTCCCTATGACAATTGAGTTTAATAATCGAAATGTTTTGTTCGTCACCTACTCAAGTGATTTTTTTTCTCAGTGCATATATAAATAAAAAATGTAATTCATAATTTGTACTCACAATTAAATAGTGTGCCAAAGAATGAAAAATTTAGACTTTAATGCAATTTTTAAAACTCCCCATAAGTCGAGAGTACAGTATGATCGAAGTACACAAATCTCATAGTACCGGAAGTATCTTAGACCAAAGACCGTTGCAGAAGAGCGAGCTAGTACAGCTCGAATCTTCCTACCAGAGCGGTGAAGGCTCGTGCGCACGCTCAGCATCGAATTGGTAAGCATCGGATCTGCGTACAGACCATAACCGATCCTCGGGGGCGCTTGGCAGGCGCGCGCGCGCGTACAATCAGCAACGCAATGCGATCCAACGCACCGGGCGATCGGTCAACGGTAATTTTGAAATGGTAGAAGAGGATCTTCCTCTGGCTCGATGGTAAAAGCTTTACCGGGAATCGGGCTTAGGAGCTGTGCTATACAGAGTGCATCGTACGTACTACTGCGCGAAGCAAAATGGAAAGAGTAAAGAGGGGACGCTAGAGCGAAGATATAATGGGAAAACGGACTTGTGCTCTTCGTTTTCGCAGCGGTGATGTATGCCGCTCGCGCTCTTGCTCCGCTCGACCCATAAAACCGGAGAAGGCATAAACCATCGTTCCTACAGGTAACTGGTCCTTTTCTCCTTCCCCGTACAGACGGTAGCCAACGTTCTTTGCTTCTATAGAATATACATATATATATATATATATATATATATATATATATATATATATATATATATATATATATATATATATATCGCGAGCGTGCACCCATTTCTTCCGCTTCCGGTAAACACTCATCGCTTCTACTGCTGCTGCATTATCTTTCGTCCATATATTGGTCATGCGGCAGCGGAAGATGACGCGTAGACGATCCAACGGCTACACCCTTTGCTCGCGCTTCAGCTCACGCTAAAACTCCTTGCTCGTGGACTCTATACTTTGTCCACTTACTAACGCACAAATTTGCTGCTTACGCGTGTGCCACACACGAGAACAGCGGCCTTCATCAGTGGGATCATAAAATCTTGAGCGCGCGCGCTCGTAAACGAGCTGTGCGTCCAGCGCTCGGCGTGTATATGAACTCCAGTGCGTATAGTCTTGCGTCTTGGACTCAACCCTAGCAGTTGTATAACCGTTTGTGCACTGCTTACCTCGCAAATCTTTTCTTATTACTCGGCTCTGTGTCGCACAAACGAGCGGAACGAACTGTTTGTTTTTTTTCTGAGTAATATGAGCGGTCTTGTTTAAGTACCTGACAAAAAAAAGGGGGAACTGGATCAGAGAACTTAAATGTTAACCCTTCGTGCGCACATTTTTGTTGTCTTCGGTATGCGCACTGAGTCTTTGATTTTTCGAGCAAGCAATTCGAAACTGCAACGTTTCAAAAAAGCAAAGAAAAAAACAAATTTTAAGGTCGATCATTTACGGCCAAATATATTATCTAATACAGTTGCCTAAGTCGAATTTTTTAAACTTCTGAAAATACGTATCTATGTCTGAACAGAAATGAGAGAATTTGAAATTTGTCAAAATTGCATAATTTTTTGATAAATAAATGTTGTTGAAAGTACTTGTGGAATCTTTTAGATCCATTGTAAATAAAGTTAGAGGTACCTTAGGAAATACACCTCAAACTATAAGCTTTTAACGATACATAAGCATATTGAGCTTGACTCCAATAGGTTGAATTGATTGAAGAGCTTGAAGAAGACATGGCCAGAAAATTCCACCGCACAATGAAAGGAGTTTGCACGGAATGACACCAATTTTTTTGCTATAATAGCTAAAAGTGATCTGAGGTAACCAAATAATTGTTAGTGCAGCGTTTTTAGCGTTTCCTAGACGTGACAATAGTAAGATAACCGTAAACTATCGTTGGGCATTACATAGCGAAGTCCCGATCACTGGACATACATAGAAAATCCTATTTCAGTCTCTTTTATACACAAAGTGTGCCCAGTGGGAGATATCCAGGCATTTGGCCGTTTACCTTAATACGGACAATTTTTTTGTTTGGTCATCAGAATACTGAAAAATCAAGATAACCTTGATTCTCAGCCACCAAACTTGTAAAAATACTAACACCGTATGCACACTGCGAGTCGTTAATCACGTGATCCGATTCTCATTCAATTGAAGAAAAACAGTCGGCGTCGGACGCGACTTCATAGGTCGCATCTAAGAAATTATTAAATTTTTCAGAGTGGTTGCCATGTGGCTCGTTTCATTTCAGATAAACTGAAGATCCAAATGTGGACCATGGTATTAAAGATTCTGTCCTCGGAAGATTTGGTCTTTTGTGCAGGTTTTCCGATGCATTTTTTTCAATTTTTGAGTTACTACATTTTGTTAATCTACTTGATTTGTTTTTCTTATTTACTTTTCTCGTGAACTACTAATATGCAAAAATAAAAAATCCCTACATCGATGTACTTTTAAAGATCCTAAAAATATATAGATTCTTTGTATCTGCTTTGCACTCCTAACATTTTCAAGTATGTACTTTCAACCCTGGCCATTAAAGGGTCCATTGAAAATCCGTACATTCTTCCGTCCAATGTTAAAATAATTTTTAGTAAGGAGAATGTTATCTGCTGGGGTTAACTATAAAAATGCAGCTGTATCGATGGAATTAGATAGCAAGGATCCAGGAAATAGAGGTTGTAGAGATCGTCCCTTATCTATCGAGTCGAGGGTGAGACAACGCGTGGTGCACGTGCGGATTGAAAAGTCCATTAATAAAAAATGAATCCCTATATCGATGTACTTTTAAAAGTCCTAAAAATATATAAATTCTCTGTTCCTTCCTTGCATTGCTAACTATTACAAAGTACGTACTTTCAATCCTAGCCATTAAAGGGTTAATTGAAAATCCGTACATTCTTCCGTCCAAAGGTGAAATAATTGTTACTAAGCAGAATGTTATCTGCTGGGGTTAGCTATAAAAATGTATTGATGGAATTAGATAGCAAGGGTCCAGGAAACATGGTCGAGACCAATCGAGCAAGCTCGAAGGATAGATGCTGCAGAGATCGTCCCTTATCTATCGAGTCGAGGGTGAGCCAGCGTGCGGTGCACGTGGCGGATTGAAAAGTCCATTAGACGTTAATGAATGGCCGTAATACGCTTTGATGCCGAGAATAAACGAGATACTTTGGTCCAGCAGAGAACGAAACTTACACGAAGCGAAAGGGCTGCAGCGATACGAGAAAACACGCTCTGCACTTATATAATTCTTGTGTACACACGTACAGTAAGTACACAGAGAGAAGACACGATTCGTTGAAGAGAAATGAGAGAAATCGACGCACCGCGGTGTGTTATTGTGTAGAATCCCGAGATAGGAGGTGGGGGCGGCATTACAAGGAGATTCCGCTCTTGCGAGCGATGCGATCCAACGATAAAGATGATTCTCAGGGCTGTTTCTCAAAGTTCATGAGTGCGAGAAGAGAGCGCAAAAGATATCTAGTAGAATGGAGCTGGAGACGAGGTACATTTCTCTAGGATGCGTTATTCGCGGGTGGCTGCCCCAACAGAGCGAGCCCCCCTCCCGGTAATGGCCTCGTATAAACGAGTAATCGACGTTGAGGAGCTTCGCCGGATCTCGGACGACCCCGAACGATATTACACAACAAGAGAAATTGACCAGAGTGCAGGAACGTCGGGCATTTGCGCCCCAACGTGTGTTGGTATAGCCCGGAGCATTGCATACAACTGGTGATAAAGTAGCCAGGGCCTTGCTAGCTGCCCTCATTACACAAACTACCCGGTAGTTTCAACGATAATTCATTTTTTGTCTCTTTTGAGAATACACCCTAGAACGAAATGTAATTGCTGGATGTTCGTCCTTCGAGAATACTTTTTGAAGTTGTTACGAGAATTTCAAGTAAATTGATGATCCAAGTAATAGCTATTTATTGTTTCAACGTTCTTGCCATCAATTTAATCTCAATACGCTGGGAAGAATAATTTTCAGAAGGTCAGCGTTATTCTTTTTATTTATTGATATTTTCTCCGTGTGCCTTATTCTTAGAGTGTTGCCCGCATCCATTACCCCTAATGCATTTGAATAAAGGCCCAAGGAAACTGCGGAATACCTTGCCGACATAAGCGGCTTTATTTTTACTGAGTTTCTACTGTACGAAATAACATTAGAAATTCGGAAGAACTACCTTCCACACATCAACGTTACGGCAATAAGAAATGTCGCTTAACCCTGGGGATCGCCAAAGCTACCGATCGACCGCGTGTCTACTGCACCCAGAGAAATCGGTTTGATGAGTTTATTTGAATCAAAGGTGAGTTCCATTTAAAAAAAATTAATTGTATCAAATACATTTCAATTAAAGTGAATACGATTTATTTTAATAAAATAAATTATATTCTATTGAAATAAAATATTATTATGCTGGCTATTTAAGAAGAAATTTATTAAACTGAAAATTATTTCAACCAAACAAAATTTGATTAATTTCGAATATATCTAAAATTTTAGTCAAATAAACCCATCAGACCCGTTTCTCTGGATTGCGCTGACGGTTAAGATAGCGTATTTTTAGAAATCGTTTTGTCATGATGCACCAAATGCGATAGTCCAATGAGGACCTGATTTGAGCCTGATTACTGTTGGGAGGTTCATTTATTTAGTAGGTTAACTTTAAGTTGGATTTAAGGAATAGTAATTTTAATTGAGCTTTCGATCATTATAATATCTATATTTCTGGTAAATGCTCTTTAATTAAACTTTTTAAATTGATACATCAACAATTTCGCGGGAATTTATAGCAGTAAATAAGGAAAACACTAAAACACAGAAATAATGGTTCTCTTTAAAACGAGCCTAATTACTCTGTATACTCTCTGCTACGGCTTTTTTAAGTTAAAACTTGAAAACTCATTTTTAAGATTGACTTTTGTATACCACTACTAAATAATCAACAAACAAATTGATTAATTTAGTAGCTGACTTAAAGTTTCGGTACTTTAGTAATTACCTACAAATTAGATTGATGAGATGTAACATTTTTGTTGATCTTTCGATAATTGTAAAATCCCGAAAGCATCTAGAATTATGTGAAATTTGTATAAGAATCAATGATTTTGTAATTTGTTATAGATTATAAAATTATAGCAAAATATTGGCAGTCTTTGAATATATATCGTCTTCGCGTTTTTATTTAAATATTTTTCCTGGTCTAGTAATGAAAGATTGAAGCTTGATTGAAGAATAAGAAGATACGCCTAATACAAAAATAAGGCCTATTTCAGATTTGAGTAATTTTGTGCTTATGTAAAATCATACTTTGTAATATTACAATTTTTCGAATGTGACATGGCAATATTTCAATGTTTTTATAGTGCAAGTCTCATTAGAATAGCTAGTCTGACTATGCTACATTTACTACGTTTATCGTACATATATCAAAATTCTCTCAAGCGTTTATCTCTGTAAGAGAGAAAAACATTGGTACGTAAAAAATATAGATTTCCTCTTAGACGACTCGAGTTGCCCTGCTAGTTCTCCAACCATTGCACCGACTTTGTAATGCACATGTAATTTTTTTCTTATATTCAAGATGAGAAACAAGTAACATATTGCCTCGAACTATAAGAACCACGAGAAGAGACTAGGAAGAAAGCATCGGGAGCAGAGCTATGCCCTACAAGTACGCTTATATATAAGCAACTCGAGTACAGTAGGCTGATACACCTTAAGCCCAGAACAGATATAAAACAGTGAAATAATACGTAGTATAAAACGGGCATAAATATACACGAGAATTATATTTCTTGGCTTTCCGTGGCATCGTTTCGTTACGGCAGCAGCGAGAGGGGCTTACGCGCGCGCAATCGAACGGTCGTAAAGTCTCACGAAGGACTTTTACGGCCCCCACGGCGCGGCGGCAATCGCGATGAGCCGCTTCCGCGAGACCGGAAGACTGCAGTCTCCTCCGTGTCTTAAACGCGCGAGATCATTCCAGCTTTGCGTCGGAGGGAAGCTGTTCATTGTCGTCCATCTCTTTCGTATCGCCTCTGATGCTTCTTGCACTTATTTTGCCCCCTGAATTCTCATCCACGTCCTTTGCTACAAATAATTTAACAATAAAACTCCCGCTCTTTCATACATTCTACGATTATTTCACTACTGTTGCTCCATGTATGTATTATTAGCGTGCGGTATTAGATTTTTCCACGAGGATTTTATTGGCCGATTTCAATTTCATCGACTCATCGATGAATTCACTTTCCGTGCTTGTTCGTACACTCAAATTACCGAGAGGACTATTACAAGAGCTTGTAATTCCACATACCAACTTTTACTCTCTTACTCTTACTCTTATCAGTCGTGTATTATTAGGCTTTGCGTTACTGCCTGCATTACCTATTTATAATTCCTTGGTAGCGAGACGCTTCCTCACCGCGCTGTGTACTGTATGTAAGTACTGCAGTGGTAGAGGAGTATACGTCTTTCGCATCCTGTCTACTACTTTTTAATCACTCTCGCTTGCACATCGACGAGATCGAAAGCCGTCAAGCCATATAGAAGTCGTGTGTGGTGAAGATTAAGATTAACGTTACCATTTAAGGCACAGATATTGGGATGCTCTTTATCCCATTTTGTTTTTTTCATTCGATCGTCAAACAGCTAGTCAACGACTCGTGAATTACAAGAATAACAAAATTCGCCCGTGACTTAAGAAAAATAAAGTATTTTCACTCAGCACGGGTGGAATTTTCATTCTCTCAGAACACTTGATTCATCTATAAAATGTCAGCAAGATATAAAAAGATTTATAAATTATACGACGCGATATTTAGGTACAAAAAGCAATTTGAAAAAAAAAAACTAAATGGAACTGTGGAAGGACTCAGATTGAATCTTCGTATGTAAATTATGAGCTTTGGTGTTTTTTTTTAATTGGTCAGTCACATTCATTTTTAAAAATCAAGTACTTCGGAAGTTTTTTTGAAAGTTTTTGCTGATTCTTGAGATTAAGAGACAAACATAAAATACATAATTGTCTCTATTTAAATTACTGTCAAACAAAAAAAAACCAGACGTTCATACATGACGTTCCCACGCATCCAGTTGTTTTCTTCTTAATCACTCTCGCTGCTTCGACGAGGCCGAGTATAGCGGTTCGGAACTTTTTTGAAAGTTTTTGCTGAACCCTTTATTTTTTTAGATGTTCCAAAGCTCTGAATCTTGAGATAAAGAGACAGACAAAAAAACATAAATGTCCTGGGAAAATTATTTACTGTCAAACAACAAAAACAGACGTCCATACATATACTAATAGATGGGTGTACGGTTATACAAGTATGTCTCCTGCATCCTGTTGTTTCCTTTTTAATCACTCTCGCTACTTCGACGAGACCGAGTATAGTGGTCACGTGCAGTAAAAGGTCTAAAGTACCGTGTCTTGAGCACAGGTATATTAATATATACAGCTGAGAGGGGCCATTCATCCCACAACCGTGTAGAGACTTTAAAGTTTTACGAGCCACTTTGGCGTGCGCCACAGCATCGCAACAACAGCGAACGCGTATGACGTTTTCATTGTTGGCTGCTGCTTCACTTACGCGCCACGCGATACGCATACGTAAGAGGAAGTGAACTTGGCTTCTCCCCTTCGTTATTATCGTTAGGCCATATACTAAACTCTTTTGGTGCTCTACTGTGTAATTTTTGCTAATTTCCGCCCTTGGAAAATATGCAGACCTATCCACACCGAACCCTAGTTGCTCCTGTCAGGTCTTCGAGGAAGTATATATATATATATATATATTAAAAAATACATGTGAAACCTTGACGCCTGCGATTTTGTGCAGGAAGCGGTTCGAGTAGAAGGGTCGTTAGAGTCTCACAAGTAATTACTATAATAGTGGTAATTTTTACAAATATCTTTGCTCAGAATGGAAATCTCTTGTTTGAAGTCAAACAAAAAATCTCACGTCGTCTACTGTATTTTTCAAAATATTTTCATTCGTTTTGTTATTCTAACAAAATGTTTTGCTGTCTTTATACTAAATAGCCAAATTCGTTAAGGCAAACATTGCGGATTTCATATTTTTCCGTATGTTTCATATGTATCGACGATTTCGATAAACTGCTTCGCCCGAATTACAGATTAATTATATATCAGCATTGGCACACCGGATTTTAATGCAATAAAGTACATTTGAAAGATTTAAAAAATATTAATAACGGACGTGACACATTATCATCCACAAAATGTTTTCATTAGAAATTTCGCGTAGCAATTTGAAAGCGGCCGGTAAAGGCCCGCACACCATAAAAAGGAGATGCCTTTAACAACGTTGTTTTTGAAGCGAACAACTTTTTTTAAATTCTTGACGTCGAGACCCCCGCGTTTCTTCATCAATATCATAGCAAAATCGTGTGAAGTCTTGAACTGCAGACAATAGATTCCAAATGGTTATTTTAGCGTTGGAAAAACGAGCCATTGGCTAACAAGAAAAAAATATTAATAAACTCAAGCATTCAGTAGTGAGATAACCACAAGCTTGCGACTATTTGCGTAAGAAAAAACGTAATACAAAGGTCAGAAAACTCAGAAAGAAAGGTTGGTGAGTAAGTTCCCTGGGGGTCATTCCCCGTACCGTTTACTCAGCGCGGATCTCAAGTGAACTTTGGCCCGAAAGTAGCGACAAACGTTCTGAGACTGAAACAGCAGAGCATTCGTCGTACGGTATATACATGTGTATGTATGTTGGGAGCTGAGAGAGTTGGTTTCCCCCCGAGTGCGGAGATAATGAGAAGACTACTGGGTAGAAGTAGCAGGACAGTGTTGAGTGCCTACGCTCTGGACGCGGCGCATACACGTAGTATTACGACCCTCCTCCCCAAGCGTGGCACAAGCTGCCGGTCCTCCGCTTTGCTGCGACGCAGGTAACGGCTGATTCACGACGTTGCTATTTGCGCGAGCGCGAGCAGTAAGCACAAGGCCCCACGGCGAAAGACAACCTTCCGACTTACATCTCTGCTGGGAGCGACGACGTTGAGACGTACCTTCTCTTTCCTCTTCTTCTCCTTCTTCTTCTTCTTCATTTTCTTCCTCCTCGAAGGACTGTTTACCCGTTCGCCGAGCTCGTAGCTACATTTCCCTAAACAGCGGTTATAGTTTACGCTGCGACGCTGTGGCTCTGCGGCGTTGTACGTTGACCTTAACGGTTCGAGGACAGGCCTCGCCGCCCACCGTTCCTTCCGAGCGCCATGGCTGCCGCCACCGGCGCAACCACCACCGATGGTATTAACGACACCAAACTACGAAGATTGTGACTTTATGACGAGTGTGAAACGCGCAAACCTTCGACACAACTGTAAACTTCTTAATACATCGCCATATTTATATTTATCTAACGCTCGAGTGTCGTCGGATTCCACGATGTTGTCGCCTTACGGCTTGAGACAAACGCCAGACCACGAAACACTCTCACCGCTATGCTGCGCCAACTTTTTCGCTATGCGTCCCGACAATGCGATCCTCTCGCTTTCGCATTTGCATACCGTACGCGGTAGAGGCTCGTGTCTCTTCCACGTGCCAGTTTTTTTTGTCGTTCACTCGCTATCAGATCTTTCTTCCTTTCTCCCATTTATCGGTGACCTTCGTAGCTCGACGAACCTTCACTGTCCCCTTGTGCTAAAAATTAAAGATTCTTAAATTAACAAAAATTACAAGGTCGTGTATAACAATATATGGGTATTCTGCAGCAATGTTCTGTCGTAGGAAAAAAAAATGCTTGTTTTCCTTTCGTTTACGTTTCGACTCTCGATATTCAAAAGCTGGAATGTTTTATAAAAACAATAATAAATAAATTTACAAAAAGTCAAATTCGCTTATACTAATATTAGCTACCAAAAGAAATGAATGAATGAATAAAGAATTAAATGATAACTGAATAAATTAGTAACGGTATCGGAAGTAATCTTACACAACAGTCTATTTAATTTTACCTTACTTATATCACTTACCAAATATGAATCAACATTGATGTCATTTGACACCTCACGTTATACTTATTTTTCAGTAGAAATAAGTTTGACAAATGTTGTCACAACACAATATATATTATATATACATCGCTCACAACCTCATCAATTCATTCGTGTATGACTGGTTTAATAATAGTGAAGTAACGAGATAAATATCATAATAAAGATATTCTGCTGCAGATAGACAGTTGTAATGTGCAATTAATTCATTACAATGTATAACCCCTTCGGATACATTGAGACAATAATGCGCCTGAGCGTATAATCTCCTAACTTTTTTTTAGTCCTTATTCACAAATGTAAGTTAAAATCAAGTTATTGCCTCTATAAGAGGGATTGAAAAGAGCATATCTCGAATCGTCCATTAAGAATCATTCTAAATGAAACGAGGCCTTCTGTAAAATAATGAATAAATTGTAACTACACGTAGCAAATATTTTACGTTGTGTATATGTTTTTCATTCGACAGTTATCTGGACAAAGTTAATTTATATTTGCCACGAAAAAATGATTGCTAGATCTAAGTGTTTGCGGACGTTCAACAAGAAGTATACTTCGCTGACACCACAACGGCAAATTGCATATAATTCGATTACGTCATAAAGGCGTTTACAGATTCCTATAACGGATTCCGGAGGGGGACACCCAACAAGATAGAAACACGAGAAGCAGATTGTCGTCGTAATTTCTTACATTTACAGCTTTCAATGCCGCAAACATAGAGAAAGAGAGATGTCATGAAAAGTTGCGGACCGCTCGTGCAGCAGTTAAATATCGCAGAAAGTCCGTGCGGTTTACCTCCCTTAAATTGTTTAACCGTCGTAGTTTAGCCATGGGCGATGCATTCATTAGGTCGGTTTTACTGTGGCGAATAACAGAGTGAGCAGTTAGAGTGAATCTAAGATATACAGCTATATATATATATATCTTTACAGTATACAACAACGTGCCAGTCGTTCTAACGGGTCTTCGGCCGGCCTTGCCAGGCTCCTCTCTCTCTATCTCTGGCTCAGCAGCCGCTGCGGTGGAGCCTTTTCTGCCTTTTCATTTTTGCATTTCGATACTAACTCTACTTTAGCCAGACGTTGGAAAGAGAACCTCGTGGCGATAAAGGCAGCTGCGAGTGAACGCAAGACAATCCGATGGTTGAATTCGCCACCTTTGCCGAGTACGGAGAACAAGAAAAGCCACGGAAGCCTCGTAAGGATCGTTATCTGGCACCATCACCGTGCACTCCAAATTGCTATCACGCACCTACTTTTGCTTCTGGTGGTGCTACCGCGTGCGCGCATTCAGTGTCGAGGGATTCAGGATGATGCTGATCCGCGTGCGGCCAAGCTAGACACTTGGAGAGGGAAGAAATCCAAGAAGAAGAGATATAAACACGAAGGAAAAATTAGAGACGATCGGGCTGCGCAATAGCTACCTGGTGAATCGTAGTAGGTGAGGCAAAAAGTCGAGTACCGAGGCACGATGCGAAATACCCAAGAATCCACCAGATGTTTGGCCTCTGATGCGCAGTAGTGCTAAGAGTTGGCGAGAGAACAGGAACCGTTTAGCCGTGACGTTGCCTCGACTTGCTACTCTTAGAATCCAACTGGCGCAGAATCTTCCAGTGTATCGCTTCTCCTGTACATGTACATACAAATGTTACTGCAGTGCACAAGCTTTTCTCGAAGAGAATTGGTAGTGCCTATATATACATATAAGCGCTACCAATTACGTTAACCTTAACGTTGATTAACTGCGAACGGTATCGTTATATTGATAACGTATGTTCGCATCGCGCCTTCTCTTTGGTTGTGTATAGAGAATTGCACATTGGATACAGCGAGCCGATTACGGGTATCGAATCCGCTATGGTTAAATGAGAGGAATGTCGAATCCCTATGGTAAGGATCAAGGATATACACCAGGTGCTCGAGGCGGTGATCACCCTGGAATACTTCGGCGTGACAGTAGGTGCCAATGAAAAGAGGAATTTCTTGCGTTTCACGATTATGGTATTCAGTATAAATTGCCGGTCGAGTAGTACTCAGAAGTGAAGAATAACATTTTGAAGTTTTTCATTAGAGTCCTGGTGAAAATGTTTCGTTGAAGACCTTGCCAAATTTTTCTAAACATCAGGGAATTTCTATGATTTTCACATAATATTTTGTACTTAGAGAATGTCAAGATTTTTCTCGTGTCTCAGACTTTTCAACTATTCCGAAAATATGCTATTTTTTCACCTGATTACTCTTAAAATGGAGGACACTCCCTAATTCTTTTTACTCGTTTTACTGTAATTTAAAAAAATGATTATCTGACAGAATTTGAATTATTTCCGACCTACTCCAACGGATTTTCGAAAAATTCAAGTCCGAGTCTTTTTTTGCTCTCCGCATAAGTATACTTATGGTTCATTTTCAGTTCATCACACAAACTATGAGAAATAATTTAATCAAGATGGAATTTAAAAAAAAACACAATCAAGCTACTGCGAGAAAGAGCTAAATACTTGATTGCAAAAACCTTGTTCGTTCAAGGATTCAAGGACTGCAATAACTGTAAGGAAATATCTTGTTTTTAGAACGGGCATAATTGATCCCTTATTCTCGTTTGTTCCTCCTCGACCAGGCAAACTCTCCAATCTCGTAGGGTATCGTTACCATACCAACTCAACTCCATCGGGGGCAATTGATGATCTCACCATTGAAGGTTCGTGAAATCGATTACCGACCTCCAATGAGGCATCAGTTTCAGCGAAACAACACAACTTGTGCTTCAAGTTTCGCATAGATGTAGACTTCTCTGAAGACCTCCAAGAAGGTTGGCAAGTAGAATGGTCCAAGTGTTGGTCAGACATGCGGGGGGTCGTCAATTACCCTAACTCGCATTCTCATAACAGCGTCGGAACGAGGTGTATCCTTTTGCATTAGTAATAGCGTCGGATCCTTTGACGGCCGTCTTCCTCTTCTCATTCATCTTTTCTTCGACGGTAATTCTACCAGACTTGTATAACGAAGTCGCGGAAAAAGCTGTGAACGATGGGGAATATTTTCTTGTTGATCCTCAAGCACCTCAAGGCAAGAGAAAAGGACACTGTACGACGACTACGTGGAAATAGATCGGCGTGGTCGATTACGTGGTACCAATTATGCTGACCTTGATTACTCTGCGGCACCTGAAGCACACAAAGTTGGTATCACATTAGAGCTGCAGAGTTGTTCTGTGTATAAGTGTGTTGGTAGCATACGAGGCTAATTTACGCCTGCGAAGAGAACCACAACCGTTCACCGCTTGTTTCGCGCGCGATTTAGAACGAAAGCGTGGGGGCCCTTGATCCACTAAATAATTGCAACGTTCGAGTATCTATCTGATGCTGCTTGAGTTAAGATACGAGGAGAGTGGGCAAAATACTCATTCACGCTGTTGAGTAGACAGCTATAAGCGAGCGCTCGGCATCAAGGAAGTTATCAGTACAGCTCTCAGCTCGCCGCATGTGAACCATTCATTCACCGATACCAACGTGCCTAATACGCACCTAGACGTACGCCCACTTAGGTCGTACCCAACAAGATCTTGTACTATAAAGATGAGCCCGAGTTCGCTAGCTTATTAGCGTGTAACATATGGCGTGAGCGATCATCTTCCTCTGTGTCGTCGTATCGTTCACTTCTGAGCCCGTACTCTCACGTTCTGCGTAGCACGGGTACTCAAGATCTTCTCATGTAGAGAACAAGGAGCTTTTACGTCGTAAGAGGTTCGCATACTCAGGCAGCAGCGAAGGATTCAGTGTACGAGACGTCGATGAAGGTGCCTATCATTATTGACGTGATAAAGGGTTCATTAAATCGACAAGGTAGGATAAATCGTGCGGCGATTAGGAAGTCAAATTAAGCACCGTCTGGGACGAGAAACTGATCAAGGCAACCAATTTACGCTGCTTTTTTATTACTGCTGGCGTTAATGGCAGTTTAATAATATTGGCATTTGGATTACCGTTTTTATGCATTTCATAGGATCAAATGTTCCTAATCGACTACTGATTAGAAGCACTTATGATCTAATATGCTGATTTTCATTGCTTGACATACTCGATGATCAGTTTTATAATCGATTATGTATTATAGACATTTTGGAATGACAATGACTATTTTACTCCAAGCGCATCATAAAGAGAACTAATCGTACTCCCGAGCTACTTAGTCATGCATGGAGCAAGATAGCAGTTCCCTTGCCAACGTAACAGCTTGGGATAAAATCCATCAAGTTGAAGTGTATTCGTTCGTGAAACCGCAAGATTGTAAAGAGCCCAAGATCCACGAGGTTCATCATCAGCCTGAGACACGCGCTCTTCACAGTACTTTAAGGGAGAGGAGGGTTTGAGGTCAGCGACGTGATGCAAATTATGTTGATCTTGATTACCTCACGCGCGGTGGTTAGTCCCTCGAACAGCAACAATATTCTAGTTAAATTAATATGCTGATATCACGAAGTATGCCCTATCTCCCATCTAGTTCGAAATAGATTTCTTTATTGAAGACTCAAAGGATTGTTGACTTCATTTCCGTACTGTATAATTCTTGTAACATTAAAAAATATATATACTTTCAAATGGTAAAACAAACAACAGAGTGATCGAAGCGCCAACTACTTGACTTTTTTTTAAAACCGAGACTCGAGTTTGAGAAAATTGTAACTTTTTGACGAGTGGTAACACAAGTCAAGAATATCCATTGCGCCCGTGCTTCACATTCTATTTTCTGATGTCTTAAAAGTATTTTTCTTTGTTCCTCTGAGCTAACCTCCAAAAGATACTTTTTGTTACATCGAGTCCAAAAAAATTCCCGCGAAAATTGGATGTCTTCGTAAAGAACCCAGCAAGCGCGGTATTACAAAATAGTACACTTCAACATAAGAAAAAAAAAGTTTTGCTCATTTAAACATATTCATTCGTGGGATTTTATTACCGTGATTAACGATTAATGCAAAATAGACCAACAAGGATGAAAAGTTCATGTCAATCGTGTTTAAGGGGTAACACCACTCCAGGTACACCTATTTTTGACGATTTTTTGTGCGTAAATAATAAGCGAAATGAAAAATTCGCTTAAAGAACTTTATTATACAATTATAGAACTATAAAAAAAAATATCAAAATGGCAACCTTGGGAAGCTGTTACTTTTCCGTTGACGCTCAAACACACGGAAAAAAAGGCTTGGTTGGAACAACCAAGTGCCTTGGTTATATATGCGCCAGATAATTATTTGGTTAGACCAACCAAGTTATTTGTTAGGCTACCAATTTCTTGGTTGTTCTAACCAAGTCACTTGGTTAGCTTACCAAGCCTTTTTTTCTGTGCAGGCGGACAGTTTTCTCGTACATGATGAGCCCTAGAACAAAAAACCAACGTTTTTCATAAAGTTCATATTAGTAGGCGATTTTTGTTTTAATCAAATATAAAAAAATGGTGCACATTCAAAAAGAAATTCCGATTTTTACAAAAAAAAATTGGTAGTAAATTGTTTGCATAAAAGAAAGTTTATGTTAAATCAAAAAACCGCTACATACTACCATCAAGAATTTTATTGTGAAGGTACAGTCAACATTTGAAACAAATCCATGCAACCGTATTTGAATAATCTGCCCGCCGAGTTTGAAAAAAGTAGTTTCGAGGAAAACGCGTTTTAAGTTTTACGAGCACATCCCAGATTCGGTGAATAGCGAATCTGGTAAGTCTATCTCCCATGTAGGAATTGCTATGAGGCTCAGTACTGGTTTAGTACCGTTGCCAGAACTGCCAATATTGGCAAATAATTCGGTGCCAGTGTGCAGTCAAATCTAAATCTGTATCGTGTTAATAACGTTTTGATAACACCTGACCGAGTCTTGGCGCCAACTTTGAACCGTTATCGACTACTAGATATGGCCCAGTGTGGATAGTCAATATCGGGCCAATTTCGGTAACAGTTAAGACCCAGTTACGGCTAAAATAATAAAGAATATTAATTGAAAAATATTAATTTGAGCTTACTCAATCGCATAATTCTGAATTTTTATTAGATATTACGTCTTCCTTTACTTGATGGTATATATTAATCGATGAAAAAACATATTAACATTTTTTTAAAAATTGACGGGAATCAAACCTGGGACCCTCCGGATGGTGTTGTTGCGCTGCGCTTTAGCCCACTCGGCCATTCAGATCATATACCATTTTTTTTGTCTATTTGAATATCGGCAATATCAAATATAAAGTGAAATTAGTACAATATAGTCAAAACTTTATAGATTTATATGATTTCGTCTGAAGTGATAAAAGTAAAAACACATTCAGTTATTTTTCACGGCAATCGGTTATATCGAAAAGGGTACATTGTATCGTTTTTGCAATCTATAAACATATTCTACGAAGTTGCTTGTTTCATTGTTTACGCCAATTAGTTTATTATTACCTGGGTGGTTGACCGTCTGACTGACCTGGGGGTCAGTACTAGGATAGGTGCTACCTGGCTGACTCCGACGGTCAGTAGTTGGATAGGTGACCACCGGGATGACTCTAAAAGTTAGTACTTAGATAGGTGACCGCCTATGAACCTACGACCGCATCATGAGAACACAAATGTTACATCTTTTCGCCAAAAGGCTGATCCAGAACACCATACCGGTAATTTGCCTCTAGAAAAAAATGCAACCAGCAGTAGACATGACTGGGCCGATGTGTTCTCGGTACTTGAGCCAACATCGATCCCCAATAATTTGCCACGTGTCGCCCCAGTACACGTCAAGTACCGCCACGATTCTCGGCAATCAGTATAAAATATCATTTGACACAATATATTTTTCGGATACAGACCCAACACTGTTTGCCAGTACCAAAATAGAATTATTTGCCGGAATAGGATATATATACGGTTCAATATCTGGCCAATGTCGATGCCAAATTTGAGACCCGTGTGATCATTCCAATACTGTTCTTGTAAAGATTTTGATTGGGGGCGAGCGTTGACACCGTACAGATAGGTTGGCGATGGTTAAGTACTGGCATGAATTCTGGGCCACAATACGGGCGTGTGGGCAGCTCTGGCAGAGTACTGGCAATTCCAACATGGGCTAGTAAGTCTAAGTAATCTGGCTTGCAATATAGCAGAGGATACTGTTAAAAAGTTCAAAATTCGGTAACCGAAGCCTTCTTCTACTTTAAAGTCGTCAGAATTGATTGCTGATAATTTTCTAGCCGATGACCAACCTTCTCGGTGCTTGCCTTCTCCATTTCGTAACGGTTCAACGGCCGCCGCTCGATAATTGAACGTTTAAAAAAAATTCACTATAGGGCCAACTGCATATTGTTTTTATGAGACTAAGATCTTGTTTAAACCAAAAAAAAAATTATTTTTCCAAAATCCTAGAGTTACCCTCTTGTTAACAGGCCATATTTTTAATACTGTGCAACTTACGTTCTTTTCCATTTTTAATTGACAATGTGAGATTTGCAAAGTGAACAATTTGTTGTTTCTACACCCAACACTTTACTCGCGTGTCCCGGATTTTCGCTCCTTCTCTCCTCTCCCAAGAAAGGCAGTATGGTGTATATACGAGTGGTTCACGGCGTGCTGGTCGCTTCTCTGGTATACCAGGAACGCGGAACACCGCGTGCAAAGCGCGTCACGCCCAAGGAGGATTACTCCGCGACGTTCCGGGCGTTACGAAGAGAGTCCAGGCACAACGAGATAATTAGACTCGTGTCCGAATCCTTCGATGCCGATTATCGATCTTGGTGCATTGTGCTGGTATAGTATGTCTGGAGATTTCTTGTTGCCGGAAGGATCTGGTGACGTAGAACCAACAACTTTTTTGCAGTCTAGCAAACTGGGTGCTGATGGAGCTACAGTTACAGCCAGACTAATGATCCTTGTCGAAAACGCCTCAATAATAAACGAAGTGGAAATTGGATGGCTAAACTTTGATCCTTGGTTCAATACAATCATACCTTGAAACGGTATTGTACTGGAGTCCTTTGTTATCGACAAAAACTGTAACTGTTAAAATAATCAATGGCGATTGTTATAGAAAATTATACCTCCATATTTGAATGTTAATTAAAGCTCATACTGAATATAAAATACTCATTATAGATCTTGTAATGACGAACTACTTCTGCTTACGATCCATAGATATCAGATGAGATAATCCATACAGTGCACTGTAACATACTGTTTTTTTCTATCTCCTATAGTACAATAATGATAGTAGTTGTTCCTACATAGATACTAGTACATATTGCCAGCGATCGCATATTCACAATATGGTATTGTTAACAGTACAATGTGATATTGTTCACTGTCGTAGATGACATTGATATTATTCACAATCACGAGATGTTACCAAATTATATATGAAGGCAATATTAATTTTCTTTTTTAACTTGGCGTCGAGTCGCTACCGCGTGATCGTGGCCAATGTGTGGCTAGTATATGTTAATACTTACATTTACAATAATGAATAATAGGCCTGTACGAAATATATAATATGCTACTGTGTAATATTATTCAGTTATTCAGTAACATCTTTCTTCCCAGTGTACATTATTAAATCAATTAATTACTGATGAATGATGGTAATGTCACGATAAAAAATAGCATGGTTGCTTATATACGGTAAATTATTAAGATTTCACTTTCATGTAAAAGTAGGAAAGACCTACGAAAAAAGTGATTCATTGTGCCCGACTCTCTCCTACATAAGTACCAGTCGAAGCTCTTTCATGCACGATTATTCCCAGAGGTCTAAAATAAATCGACTTCGGTCGAGAATTATCATTAAAAACTTGCAGTCTATGCAGTTTAAGACAAGCAATATCAATATCCTAGATTTTTTTACCTGATAAAATTATGCGTGATGCCTTGAAATAACACAAACGTAATGAAATTAGAGATAAGTGGATACACTGTGAGGGCCGCAGGGCCCAAAGTGATGGCTGGAATAGAGGGGAAGGCATCACGGGAGAGAATCTTCTGCACGACGAGCAGATGAGAAAAGATGGACAGCAGATAGATATAGAGAGATGAGAAGCCCGAGGACTAGAGAGAAGACTTGGGCGCACACTGCCAGTGCTCACGGACAAAAAGTCCTCGCGTAACGGTCCGTTCCACGTGGCGCCCCGAGTAAACGTACCCCCTTGCGTATTTTTACTCATTATACACTCAAGAATTGCCAGTAGGAGTACGCGACGGCTTTGGCTTCTGATGGATGTTCCGTCATTCGAAGCTTCGCAAAATATAAGCGT
Source organism: Ephialtes manifestator (assembly GCA_963970395.1). Classification (NCBI taxonomy): domain Eukaryota; kingdom Metazoa; phylum Arthropoda; class Insecta; order Hymenoptera; family Ichneumonidae; genus Ephialtes; species Ephialtes manifestator. The sequence continues at coordinate 18,859,758 of OZ019970.1, read as the reverse complement.
CCAGATTGATGAATTATGACTATCGCGAGGGCCTTATTCCAAACTTCCTTACTGCATATAATCTACAGAGTTTTCAATACACATTCCGATCCGGATAGAGATAACATCAGTTGTGTCTTCTATCATCTTGTGGAGAAGAAACGGAGCGGATTTGGTGTATCCTGGACAAAAAGGATAAACTGAGAGACACGAGAATGAGCTCTCAGACACCTCGTTCGAGACCCGTTAACACCCGATTCCGAGTTGGCGCGCGTTACTTCCTGGAACGACGCCGCGAGCATACAAATAGAAGATGCAAAGCACGCGTTTGAAGACGATAAAACAAATTCATTGTGCTTCTCGAATGACATCTTTGGACCAAAAATCACTAGAACATAAATATTCAGGACAAAAATATAAATATATTATAAATATAATATATTTTGCATTGCACAAAAATTGCTAATACCAAAACGATTGTTAAATTTCAATATGCCCGTTGCTGATTATGGAAATATTTGTCATGTTCTTCAATGTAAAGCAATTTTGAATAGAATAATGCTATTACATGCTGTATTCAAATTTTCTTCTATCCATGCCCTCAGGTATTAGAAAATATGCACGGAAAAATATATAAATATAATATACTTTGCATTGCAATAAAATTGCTAATATCAAAACGATTGTAAAACTTCATTATGCCCGTTGCTGATTATCGAAATATTTGTTATTTTGTTCAATGTAAAGCAATTTTGAATAGAATAATGCTGTATTCAAATTTTCTTCTATCCACGCCCTCAAGCATCAGCTACTTGTCACATTAATATACATAGAAACATAAGCGTGGATGGTTTCTTGTAGCATCCCTAGCGGGGAAGGATGAGGTGCCGAGATAGTGAAGGCCGAGTGAGCCAGAGACGACGTGATGGCGATAGGCATGCGAAAAGCCGTTGCTGATTCTCGTGGCTCCGTTGCTCAGACGCCTCTAGGTATTTGTGATAATTAATAACCTTGCCGTCGGCGAGACGGCCGGCTTCCTCGGAATCTGCATGCCGTCTATGCTCCTGCACACTCCACGTATATTACTAGGCGTCCAAGAGTGCAGCTGCAGCGGGCCGCGCGTTTTATAGTGCAGTTTCCGTTGATTCGACCTGCCTACGGCCCACGTCCCGTCACCGTTTATTCTCCATTTCTCCCTCTTCACCTTCAGACTCATGTCTCGCTGGCAAATCCCAGCACGTATATACGAGCCCGCGACGAAATGACTCCTTCGACAGACGAACGTTGTAACAGCGATAGAAACTGACTCGAGTTGGAGAGACGCCTCTCTCGGTACTTTCCTTCGTTATTTACGATAAACAGCGCAAATGTCCGTTTAATGACAGTTGTGCGGTTATACCGTTGGCAGCTTTTTGACGGAAGACCGAGTTGAGAATGCGTGCAATGACAGTTACGAGAGATGCCCACTGTATACCATTCCCAGCCGGTTTTATATACGATTCTATAGCTTCTAGCACCTCGCTGTCCGCCTTTCTTCTCAGTATTTTCACTTCAAAACGTATTGCGTCACTTCGTATGCAAGGTTTATAGTTTCTCGTAATTACATTCCGGAAATATGCTCGCTCGTTTGGAGCGAAATTGTACTTGAACCTGGTTGGGGATTTTAAACGAGAAAGATTACGAATTCTCGCATTTATTATTACCACTAAAGCTTTTCCGGCTGCTGCTCCAAGCTTGCTCACCCAATGTTCGATCCACTACAGTGGGAACATGTGCATGTGATTACATTGGACATAACAATAGTCTGGTAATTACGCACTGGGGGTTATGCGATGGTCGTTTAATAAATCGTAATAAAATTGCATTTGACGTTGAGGCAATTACCGAGGTTGAATCGCTCGGGTTAAGACCACCTCGAAGATGGATTCCCTTAACGATCCACTCATAATTCTGGAAGCTGGGTAAAGTAATAGGGGCTGACGTATGAGAAGCTACAAGATGGATGTTCCAATTATTAAAAAGATCAGTTATATCCATTGGGCTGGAATGATTTCTTAAAAAGAAAAATACTAAATACAAGATCACTTTATAAAAGATAACAATGAAAATGCATACGTACAAAACAGATTAGTTTAATTAAATCTAGTTGAAACAGCTGTCAAGCAAATGTTTCGTTACAGCAATATCGGAGGATAATCACAAATATTATGCTGATTGAAGATTAATTTACGGTCTGTGTCCGCGGGACATAGTTGAACCAATCGATCTTTTATCCCGAGTGTTGTCTAAAAGAACCGATATTTAGAAAAGTATTTTGCCGACTCCTGTATAATCAATTACCGTAACGTGTACTTAACGAAATTGCGTGCGAACGAGACCTTCGAGAGATCAACTCGTCCCTTTCCGGTCTCGTGTTCACGAGCGCACGCGAGTACAGCGATAGAAGTGCTCGGCATTAAAGCCATAGATTGACGACTCGTCTATTCGAGTTGAAACTGAAGCTGATACCGATGTTCCTGGTGGTCGTACATATATGTACTTTAGAAACTCAACGTAAAGTTGCACTATATCGTCTTGGCGGTGACCAACAGGGTATCGATTTACTACCAGTCCATTTTTTTCGTTGCCAATAGACCCCATCTGGCGAATATCACCAACGCTATCAAATCCGGGATGGGGGGTCAAAATAGCGAATTACCAAAATAGGGAACGGTTAAAATATCGAATTTCAAAATAATGAACGTTCGAATCTAGAATGGCCATCATTATGACATTCGCTATTTTCATTGCATTTTATAGGATGGGGATCAAAATAGCGAATGGCTGAAATAGCAAACTTAAATATAATGAACGTTTGAATCTAGAATGACCATCATTATGGAATTCGTAAATTGAACTATTCGCTATTTTGATCATTCGCTATCTTGAACCCCACTCGAAATGCGATGATCAGAAGCTTCCAAATCCAATTCCCGACTTAAATGCCGAGTAAATCTTCTGCGGAAGCTCCTGGCGCAACTTATCTTCGTCTCACGATCTGTAAATCTCTGATAGCGATTGACTTTAACGGCACGGCGTTGACGGCGATCAATTAACAGCGAGTTTATTTCTTCTCCTGTCTCTCGATGACGCAATGCCCGTCTAAACTTTTTCTTCTTAATTTTCTTGTTGTTTTTCTCCACATAAGATCAGAATTACTACACGTGAAGTCTCCAGGGCATCATCCGTCCCTCCGGGCACTCGATGACTAATTACACGAAGAAGCTGCCGCGATCTTCTTGTCGCATCACGCACAGTGACTTTAGAGTGAATATCCCAACACCAAAGCGAATAGATGCACAGGATGACGTCCGATCTGCCGGAACCGCGATGACCACTTGTAAAACAACGACAAAAAAGTAAAATAAATGAAAATAAAAACATGGTGGATGCTGCAGCCACGACGAAACCATCGAACCCCGTGAAGCGTGAGCCTCTTCTTCTCCCCTGATTCGATTTATACGATTTATTCAAGAGGTGGTGGCGGCAAGTTCTTGAATTCGCTGGGCGGTCATGCTACTGCATCGTAGGTCATGGTACGCCGGGCCGGCCATGAAACTCAGCTTGAACAGTCATGGTTGACCAATGCCATTCAATCATCCGTCGTTGCTGGATCTATCTTAATTTATATTTATATATTTATATATTTACCTGCACAGTTGGAAGCGAATACAAATTTAAGATTTGAAATTGTTTTAAAAAGCTGTGAATTTCTTAGTGCATATATTTTTTAACTTCTATCAAAAACGGGTTCAATAAAACTGTCAAAGTGCCGGATATTTTAATTATGTTTCTCGATTATGACATTCCTTTGACTGTTTTGCGGCAGGCCCGCAATTATCCCGAGCTACCGGTGACTCGAGATTATCTCCGCGTGGCTACGGAAATAATGTTTTACGTACTAATCTGGCTGTCGGAATTACTACTACATTGCTAGTCAGGATAGAAATAACGAGTACAAAGCTATAATATAGAGAGGACTACTGCCCGAGTCTCCCGCTCGACGAAGCATGAGAAGTGCTGCAGCGAGAGCCAAACCCGTTGTGCCCCCCTACCGAGATACTGCGAAGCATCGCTACGGAGCGTGAACCCCCGAGAAATCGATTTCAAGAGGTCACCGAGCGATCGAGAGCCCTCCGCGAGGAAATCGATCGACGACGATTCGCCGAGGATCGATTAACAACGTCCACCGCATCGCACACCCCCCATTCGTCCTTCGATATCTCACTTGCTTCTGGGCTTTGTTCCCACGGCCTTTGTGTGCCGCGCGCGTCCTCTGTTGGTCCTCTCGTCCTTCCTCGACCCGTGACTCTCGCCTCGCCGTCTCCGATCCTACGCCACGCGGCGCCTTTACTTTGATCCTCCACTGTTGCCAACTCCACTATCCCTTTTGACCCTTCTTTGCTAGCTATACCCCGCAGACACGTCGGCAAATCTTTGCCAACGTTAGTACAATCCTCCAGATCGTGCGCTCATGACTTTTAATCAAAGTATGGCGTGGTACACAAGTCGTGCATTGGCTTCCGTACACCCTACGATATCGAGAGCTGTTCCAACAATTATTGGCCCTTTGAATTGAAACTAAATGATTTTATTCAAATTGTTTATCTAATCGAATTATGACTTGTGAATTGAGAATTACTGTAGATTTTATACTAAAAAAAATTGAACGAGAAAATTTTTTTTAAATCTCAACAATAAAAAATCCTTGCTGAAAAATATCTTTAAAAAAACCTCTTTGCTGAAAAACCTCTTAAAAAAACTCTGCAAACAAAAAGTTTCTTGCCGAAAAATCTCTTACAAAAATATTAAACTGAATCTAATATATTAGTCAAGTAAAACGTCTTGGTAGATGTTCAACAGATGTAGATGTTTCTCTTCAAAATACTTGGTGTGTTAGCGTTTTGCTCCCGTTAAAACTCTCTTGTTTTTAAGTACTTGGCGTCGAGACGTTACCGCGTCTCTTGATATTTGATTTAACAAAAGTAAATTTTTATGTTGTCATTAAACATGCACTTTGTTAAAAAGAAACTGTACTTTCCAAGTCTTTAATTTTTATACTTATAGCTGTCGAAAATTGTGAATCAAATAAGATGATGCAAATTAAAATAAAAAAAAATATATTGAGAAAAGTTCATGAGTTAAATAATTTAGTTGCTGGTTACATTATTTAATTTTGCGGTGACCATAAAACATTGCTGTTTTCTAGGGGAAACAAATCGATACACTTTTCTAGGTGTATTAAAGACTGGTTTTCGCGATTTAACTTTTAAAAAAAACCTCATTTCGGGCGCGTAATGCGGGCTCGTAAAATCGCGCATTTGTAACCAATGACTCGTGCACATGCGTAATGAAATTTCTGAACTCTCTAGGGAGGAAAACTGTCCATTTCTATTCGGCAGATGTAGTGAAAACCGTACTGTACATGCATACTCGTCATTGGTTAAAAATGAGTAATTTTTCGTCCTAGTTACAAGCAAGTAATGCGGTTATTCGTTATTCCCTGAGTTAAAATTTAAACCCTTCCATCACCCTTCGTTGAATGAAAATGGCTAAAATATGCCACTTTTGGAAGTCTATACAAGGGTCTAAGAACCTCATCTCACTCTGTACAACCTAATTGGAGGTCCAAACATAAGAATTTCAGTCTATATTTAAGTCCGTTTACTCCATACGGGTAGTATCTGCCATTTTCGGAGGTTTTGACGAGTGTCAATGGAATGGAGGAACCTCCGTTTACCCCGCGGGACTGCTACATTTAGGTTTTGAAGGGGGTCTAAATTTCAACTCGGGTCACCTCGTAAGATTGCTGCTCTTGTTTCGGCCAATCAGCAAACTTGACACACGGTGAAAATCAAGCACTTCGCTCCCTTGTACCATGATATACCACTGGTACCTTCAAAGGAATTAAATTGCATGAAAAACGCCTCTCTGATGTCGATAATAATTTTTTTTTAATTTACAATATCGAATTCGATGCTATTTTTCAGGCCAAATGATTTTAGGTAGTAACATCACAAATAAGATCTATACATCGCGTAGTACATCGAAGATAGGAAGTGAGATCGATGAGCCGAGCAACGGCGTGTCGATACATATTATCTAACGGTATAGGGTCGAGGACGCATCTACATAGACCGCTTCGCTACTTGGATATCTTATATCCATTGTGGTGGCCGTAGGAGAGCAACTGCCTCCTGTGACCGCGCATACGTACACACGGTGTGTTAAGAGTCTTCTCGGGCGTGAAAGAAACGCGTTCACCGCGGAAGAAACTCCAGCGTTGTCGTCACCGTCATCGTCATACGCGTTGCGTGCAGGACACTCTTCCTACACTTCTTTTTTTCTATTCTTCTTCTTGTTGTCCTCTTCTTCTTCCTCCTCTTTCAATTTGATCATCGGACCCGTAGTACGCATAGGAGCACTCCGATCTCGTCGCTAAGATAACTGTAGCGGTCCATGCTGAGTATTACGATTATTCGAAGCTCTTTACTGCCACACTCATTGTATCGTACTTCTTTCCCCTCATATATTTTTGTAGCCGCATTATTATTATTATTGTTAGCGCTCGCTTAGTGCCAGGATTGTGTTCATTTAACCGCACGTCGCCATGTAATAAAGTATGTCGAAAAGCATTCAGTAATCAATTAAATAAATAAATAAATAAATAACATAAAATCAATTATAGAAAATGAAATCGCAACTTTAGCGCGCTTGAATAAATTTACAGTCTAATTGAAGTGAGACGTGAAACGCGGACTGATATTTCCTATTAGGCAATTTCCTATCTGAAACTGTACTATTAGGCCGGCATTTAAATAAGAAAATTCATTTACGGTAATTAAAATCTAGCTCGATTTACTCGATCTTTTTTCTGGGTGCAAAAACGCAATAACAATCGTGTTTCTTAATCCTTCTTTGGTTGAGGTGCACGTAAACGATTTAATTTATACGCAACTACCTTATTAAGACAGATCAGTTAAGTAAAGTACTATTTTGAGAATACGTTGAAAAGAAACTTAAAGAATATATGACATCGAAAATGTTTATATACGATCCTATAATCAACTTCGAGCTTAATTAGATATGTTCGTTGAAAGATTAAACGCATAATCTAAGTGCTCCCGATTACTTTCAAAGCACTGGGAACCGGAAAATCCTAATAGGGACATCAACGAATACGCGGTCGGTCTTTCGTCGATGCTATCTCAGCGGACATAAAACTCGTAAGCGTTTTGATCACGCTCGATACCAGACGAACAAGGTTTTGGACTCATTTTCAATCCAGTTTGGTTTCAATTTCTTTTTGTGTCAATTAAAACACGCGAATGCGTGAATAAATAATCAAACACGCGTTCGCACTTAGTTCAGCTCCAGTTTAGTTAATTTTCTTCAATTTTTCCATTTTAAATCGATCATTTAAAATAAGCAGAAAGTGAATAACAGCAGAAAACTTGAGCAAGACTGATGCTTCTATTCTAACCCAAAGCTCTATAGGGCCTGAAGAACTTCCGGTCGAACAATCACACAATTAGAAAATTTTCTTTTGAGTTTGAACGGCGTCGTTTTTAATTTCGATATGCAATATTTTTTAATTCACTTTCAATCAATGGTTGTGCGATGATGTATCAGCGAAAACAGAATAATCGGGGTCTGGGAAGAATTCAGAATAATCAGAGCCTGGGCAGAGGCCAGCCCCTCAGGGCTACACTATTAGAAAAGACTGGAAGTTTTTATGCCTAAACTCGTAATCTAAATTCAATGTACAATTGTGGTATAAAATTAATGTAATTTTGCAATAATATCAAAGGCAATCATTAAAATTCAAGTATCCACTTTTACTGTAAAATTAAAGTAAATTATTGAATTTGTTGTACCATACATTAATTCTACATCACACTTGTATATTATATTTAATATACCAGTTTATGCATAAAACTTCCAGTACTTATACATGAAATTTCAAGTAGAATTTTTTTACAGTGTAACAAACAGCTTTCTGAACTATGTGCTCTCTAAAAAAAGTCGTGGCGCTTCGAAAGTGGAGATGTATCGAAATTCTGAAGCCAGTTTACAAGCCTCCTGTCTATTCGTTATTCAGACAGATCAAGCCGTAAAGATACAAATATTTTATACTATAAAAAGAAAAGACAAATAAAATAGTATATTATGCAACAAGGGCGTAAAACGTACGCCCGAGTCGCATACGATATTTTTTAGCATGACGTGCGTAAAATTCGCATTGTGTTTAGGGGAATACAACGCGGGGGTCCAGGGGGGAAGCCCCGGTGGGGTGCAGGGGTGAATCCCCTGCTGGGGTCCAGGGGCGAAGCCCTGGTCGGGTGCAGGGGTGAAGGCCCTGCTGGGGTCCAGGGACGAAGCCCCGGTGGGGGGTTGGGGGGGAGAAGCCCCCCCACTGAAGACAGAAATAGATTTATTATGCATTCGCAAAAAAGACAGAACGTGTTTAATTGTGAGTAAACTTTGTTTATAATTATAATTACTTTATTTGGTAATATAATTATTAATTATTGCATATAACATAAAACATCACAGAGAAAATGCGCTCAATAATACTGAATTTCTGATTTGAATTTCTGAGTTACATTTCACGAACTATTTCTTTTTTTGTAACTGTTATGGTAGTTTTCACTTTTTTGGAAGCTGGAGCATTATCTTCATCTTTAATAGCGTCCGCGATTCGCATTGAAATTCTTCTTTTGTTACCCGTCGAATCTTCGATATAACCTTCCGCGGTTTGTCCCGACTTCCAACCACCGTGGCGTTTTAAAACGTTAAAAACGTGGTAAAGAAAAGTAAAAATAATTTTTTTATTTTACGCACACTGTTTCATAAAGTTGCATTTTACGCACTCATATGGGTGTGTAAAAACGAATTTTACGCACACTATGCTAAAAATAAATTTTTACTAGTATATAAAGATTTAACGTATCTCGTATACATACGGTACACGTGTAAAGTACTACAGCGCAAAAACTGTCGTTGTCACACAATGAAATGGCTTCATACACACTTCCTTATTCTTTAGACCGGGCGATAACAGCACCGACAGCAGCAGTTAACTTCCTGGTTCATCCTGGGTTTTTGGCTCTCCTCGCGACTCTCCCTCACTCACGTCACTCCACATATATTATCCGATTACATCTTTATTACCTCTCTCGCGTTCCCCAAGTACATAATATCTTGTCCGATGCATTTCTCATCTCATCTTACGCTTTGACGTTATAATACGTAATGTACAGTTTTAGCGCTTTTACTAGTTTGCTCGAGTCACGGATACGCAGTGTCTCCCTCTTTTGGCCACGCAATAGCGCCAGCCGGTGGCCGAGCGCGTCGCGAGCCAACCGAGAGTTATCTCTACGAGTTCCCCTGAGAAGAGACTATTTACGATCTGTCATGAGTAACACAAGTAGCGGCAACAAGCCACTCTTCCCTCATTGCTATATATACACGCATATACACTCTCCGAGAGCCGCTATAGTGCGATGGATACGCCTAATACTGGAACCTACTATCACGTGAAATAAACACCTGTTCAGTGTATAACATCGTTGTGTTAGTCATCTGGGAATATGTAATTCTGTGCAATAGTGTTTCTATGTATAACATATATATGTGGAGCATCCGCCCTTCGGTACACAAACGCGTATGTATCACGAACAACTTAATTGCTCTGGATTATAAGGTGAGATTGAGGCAAAAACTGTTAGGGGGCGCTCGAAGCTCGCGATAACGGCTTGAATCGCTTGCACCAAGGTCTGATTATACGATGGCTCGCTTCGCCTCGCGTGTATACTCTTCGTTCTTATTTTTCTCCTAACGGGTTCGCGCAATAGTACGACGCGTGCGGAGCACGAAAACAGAATGATAATCGTCGAGCACTTTCTCATCATAGGTTTCTTGTATAGTCGTATAAATCATTTTTACGCGTGATTGATGAGGACTAGAGGAAACGAGAAGCGCCCAACGTGTGTTTCCATCCGGTTTTGATGCATGAGGAATTATTGAATGTAAAAACAATTTGACTTGCTCACGACAGGATATCAAGGGAGTTTACAGCATAAGGACTACGTGAGAGAGAAAAGACAGCTGAGAATATGGAATATCCACTTTGAGGCTCTTAAGCAGTACATACAAAGTAGTGAGCATGGATAGAAAGAGCAGTTGATTGATGTGCGTACACAGAACGAGATAGTTTATGTGGGGAACGATGTTTTGCCGTTATGATTACGTATGGGCGGGTTAGATGTATGAACGAGCTATCGTCAAGAAACCCTAGACTTGCCCAGTGAATCTTCTCGATGATCAAGAGAAAAAGAATTCAACAGATTTACACATGCTGAGAATGAGTTCGAACGAGGTGGTTAAAATTACCCTTGCTCGTTCTGCGGTTGAAGTTACGAGTTTTCCGATGACGCAGGATGCTCGAGAATTACAGAGTATTGCATTAATTGTCAGTGAAATATTGCTGGAGGATATTACATGTATCTATGGCCATATTAATCGTCTACTGGGCAGTTCATATTTAAATCAAAGTTTATTTTTTATCTAGAACTTATTATGTTTCTTGAACTTCCAAATCAGATCGGTATACATTTTTCCGTAAAAGATTTAAGAGGCCATTTTTCTAAAGATACGGAAAAATATTTAATCGTTAACAGTTTAAAAGCTTGGATGGAACAGTCCTGTCCGATTTGCCAATCAAGAACTCAGAATATGTAGCGGCTTCAGTGTTAATATTAGCACCAAATGACTTTAAACTAGTTAACAACCTCCACGAACCTTACTCGACAAGCTGAACTCTTAACCGTAAGTTTCTTGTATTTCAAATTATTCTTGCGACCATTGAAATAACAACGAAAAAAAAGGAACCGCTTTCGTCAGGAATCTTCTAACTGAAGCTATTTTAAATAAATAATAATAGCACAGACAATAATCAGTCAATAAAAAAACATAATTTTACGGCTATTTACGATCCTTGCTTTAAAATAACATCCTTAAGAAACTGCCTACTGAAGTCCGCAACTGGAGTGTTATCCACACTCTTGCTGCGGTCGATTCTGTTTGCCTCCGTGGGCCGATGATGTAACGTAAAGGGCCATAAACATGGTACTCGAGGGCTTGTTTGCCGCGGTGGTTACAATATAAAAACTACTCGGTAGTTTGCTGTGCAATTGTGTAGACAAATGCGAATGATCAAACAAGATGAGTTAAAATTGTTCTTCGGTGATTTCTTACGACTGTCGTAGTCGCGCCGATGACCGATGAAGACGACTAAGAAGTATGTAAGGACTTTTCTTTAACCGAAAGCAGAAGAAGAAGAGCCATGCGCACACGTATACGGACGCGTAAATCAAACATCATTACCAATAGGTGCCAGAAGAGGAAACCGTGTTTCCACTCTTAGCTCCCGTTCAATGCTTCGACGCAACCATGCGTGACCATATACTCTTGGCTCACTTCCGCTGTATTTTCCTTCTCACACATGCATCTCTTCATTCTGATCTATCTCAGCAAACACTTTTTCGCGGTGCGGAGACTTCAACGCGTATGTGTCTCTCCGCGGTATATAAAACGCCTCGTTTTCTCCCCGGGCTAGTATAGCAGCTCTTTTGCTTCGCTGCTACGGCGACGCTCTGGTATGTTGTGCTAATAGGGATCGAGAGAGCAGTGCGCAGCTGAGCTTGAAATTGTGCGAGCTATGAAAATTCTTCTTTCGGAATCACTTCTCCTCGCACTTTTACGCACTGCCTCGTAATTGCCACCGCTGTATTCGACTATTCACCTAATTGGGAGATGCAGGATGTAAAATTCAATTAATACGGGATTATCTCGGTATATTTTCTCTATCCTGCCTGCGAAGATGATATTTCTGGATATGTAACTACGGTTATTCATCCGGCGTATCTATATCTCTGCCATTTATTTTTCTACCAAACATTAATCTTACCGCAATTTTATTTCGGAAAACGTCTTTATCATATGAAAATACTATACTACCGAGATAATATAGTACTACGAGAGAACTTTTCAATTTTAATATTAGAATTTTTACTATCTTCAATGTCGTAAAGTTTTTTATGATAGATCTGTAGTTTGGAAGGGTTGTATTATCGCAGTGTTGTATTTAAAAAATTTCTGGAATTAAATCACGATAAAAATATTTTTGGTAGAGAAATTAATGGGACAACTTTTTATCAGACGATTAACATTTAGAAAAAATTATTTTGTGGTGTGAATACCGGAATTTTTAATTTGATTGGGAGTGATTTTATTCGAGAAGCATAAAATTGTGTAAATTTCAATGTGCAGTCTCGCTCGCGCATTTCCGATTTTACTTGAAGCTGCACGAAGCTTGGAAACTCGTTCGTGGGAAATTCAAACGGTTTTTTTTTCAAGGAAATTTAATTAATTATTTTTGTTTTTGTATAACGTGTGTTTATTTATCAGGCCCACTTGCAATTGATACAAGAATTCAATTGGGGCCTGAGCTCGATTTTACTCAGTATGTGGATCACCGTTGAAAAAGATATTTGTAAATTAAAAATATCATATTATCACAATTGTTTTAATTAGTCAAAATAATCCATATTTAGAAATTTTTTTAATGTGTTATTCATCCAATTATGCGGTGTTATTTCTCATCCAACACATGCTTCATCGACGCATAAATGATTTATTTCTGTTAATTAACATATCTGTTTCGGATAAAATCCCTTGTTGCAATTTTCTAATGTCTGATATCATGAATTTACCTCCCTAAAATATTATATTCAAATTTCCACTATTTCCGGCGATACAGAGCAGCAAAGTAGAGAAGCTGGACCCTATAAAGTCGTTTTTTGCTCAAAAACACATTTCGGTAGGCAACCGCTTGCATTAATAATTTGCACAGACTGCTCATAAAAAAAAATAACTTTAACTTGAGCGCCTGATATTTTAATTACAAAGTTAGTTTCCAAAAACAGTAAAACAGTTTACGTTTTTTTCCCCTCCGAATCATTTTTTAGAACTGCACAAGTTGTTCTCAAATGTTTCAAAATAACGAAAACATATAGTTTTTTTTAAATCCGACTCAGATGAAGCACGAGTATACGCATATTAAAAATATGTATTTAAAAAAAATAATGCATTCCATCTGATATTTCTCAAAGAAAAAAATCTCGCGGATTCCTTACTATCCTTACTTATCTGCCCTTACTTATTTATTCCTTTCTATCCTTACTAATTCTATTATTATACATATGAATGTACCTTCGAAGTGTAACAGTAAATCAAATTGCTAAAAAGACCCGTTAATTATAAAATTGGACTCCACACCCAGATTCCCATTAACATAAAGCATCTTCTTTTATACTTCACATTTAGATTTAATATCGGTTATTAAATATCGATTTAATTTAATGACTCGTCTTCAGATGTCGTCTGAGTTTATTTGCCATCGATATTAGATTCCATGTGGTGTATATCTATCGATCAATAAACCGGCAATGACGCGAGACGATCAAGAACGCGGTTTACAGCTGAGTTTGCCGTCTCTCTTCTCTGTTTGTTACGCCCGGGGAAAACGGTCCACCGTTTTATCCCTAATCTCGGCTTTATATCGGGCGCACTTAGGTACAACGGTAACTCGCACTCTTGCTATATACATGTATATATATAATATAATGTGCGCCGGTTTGTACAGTATATTCTATCCCCTTGGGTTACCAGCAGCTCGCTGCCGTTTCCCTATATATACCTGTTTATCTTGCACTACGGTGTTTTCTTGGATGCGCACGCGCTTCTCTTTCTCTCCTTTCACTCGGGCACAACAACGCAATGAGTCGTACGCACGCCAACGACTACTCGAAGAGAAGAACTCCTCACCATCGTCTTTGATATTACATAAAATATATGACGTACTATATACTACAAGAATACGTATATAGCTGTCTGTATACCTATTTTTTTTTTCTCCCGTCGTTAACGTTAACGCAGATCTTAATTGCATTTACATGCAAATTCCGCGCAGCGTGCGAATCCCCCAGTAAATGTGACGCCGTCGTCGCATAACTGCGCTTTGACGTGACTCTGAGGGCTGTACCGTGTGCTGTGAAACCCCGTTGGGTCGTGGCCCCCACTAACGTTACCACGCAGGCGCGCGCGCGAGCGTCACGCACGTTTCACCTTGCTTTCTAAAGGAGCACGTGGATTCACGTATAGGGAAATATGAGGGGGAAAGGCAATGAGATTTAGAACTGCGTGGGCACGTGTGAACGAAGGGGAATTTAAAAAACGCATTATGATGAGTGGGTTTCGCTCAAGATGACTGGAGTTCTTAATTGATTGATAGGTGCATAGTTTATTTATATAACTGATGACTCTTTCGAAAAGTAATACGTATATCTATCTATATTATAAAACGATTCCGCCGCGAGGGGGGGATTACGACCCTCAAGCCCGAATTCTTCTAAGACCCTCAATGGCCCCCGGGGGGGAGGGGGATGTCGATGGATTTTCGTGAATATTCTGAGTTTGGCGGGGGAGATTGCGAACGCGCATAGCGCCCGAGCCACAATAACATCCTAGTTATATATATACTGTTATGAATATAGAGATTAGGTCTTATAGGAACACACGGTATGACGATCGACAAACGAATACTTGACATACTTCACATGACAGAAAAAAGTCTTGACAGGACTTGGACTGCGAGCAGACGTGCGAACAAAAGCGTTAAAGATAAAGAGAACTATTTGTAATTAATAATATCCGCCCCACAAACAAATATCCGCTTAATTCATTTGCTCGGTCGTAACAATACATATCTCTATATTATAAAAAGATCTCGCCACCGCCGCCGCCGCCGTCAGTCAAGAATCGAGCCATATATAAGGCATTCCATGTCAAATCCCCCCATGTACGCATTACCTGAATTTACCGAATCTACTGAATCTTTGTAATTCCCCTAAGGGCCCCCGAAGCCCGGATTTTCCTAAGTCCCCTAAGTGTCCCCGAAGCCCCGATTTTTCTAAATCCCCCAAAGACCGCTGAAGCCCGGAATTTTCGCAGTCCCTCAAGAGTCCCCGAAGGCCGGATTTTTCTAAGTCCCTCATGGGGCTCCAAGGCCCGATTTTTCTAATTCCTTTACGAGACCAATAAGAAAAACGGGAATGCAAGCGCGCAAAGCAAGCGAGCCGCAATAACCCCTAGTATATCCTCTCTTAAAAAGTTGGTGGCGAGATATATCGACTTTCGATTTTTAGTATCGAAAATGCGAGATTTAATTGTTGTCGCTTTATTCGTGCTGTGATTGTCGGTGTGGTCGTCAGACATACTGGGACCATGTTCATGCATTAAAATTTTTTGTTTATGTCAAATGTCAAAACTGATATAAAGAGACTCGGGCCCTTAAGCGCCCGAGTCCGCTAAACCTAGTTCTGTTCTAGAAAGTTGGTGGCTCGAGATATCTCGAAAATCTCGAAAATATCGCAGTCATTGTCATCGTTTTATTCGTGCTGTGATTGGTTAGTCAGTCACACCGCGATCAGGACCAAGACCATGCATTCACCTTTTTTGTTTATGTCAAATTTTAAAATTTATATAAAGAGACTTAAGCGCCCGAGTGCGGTTAACCCTAGTGTTTCATAAATGTGTAATACGTGTCATCGCTAATAGAGCTTGACGTGAAATCACGTTCATTGATAATTTTAATAACAGTCTTTCCATCGAAGTTTGAAATATGTTTTTAAAATTGTGTGTGGTTACCTATACCTATAAAAAACATCATAATTTTTTTTTTCAATAGAAGATTTTATTTTGCCACTTTCACTTGCAGATAAAATTTTTTGTTGTTTGTCATAATATTTTTCTGATTTTTTTCTGCATTTTCAAATCGGGGCGTTTTATATTTAGCTTTAAATATCTATAACTAAAAAATGTAAATAAAGAAGATCTAAAAAAATTCTGCATGCATATTTGATATGGAAGAATAACATAAATAATCGCAGACTAGATTTGACAAGTTAAGGTGCGGTTAATGAACAAGTTAAGGAACTGGTCACCGCCGCTCCCGTGTCAAGAATCGAGGGACTTAGAAAAATTCAGCGCAAACCAGCGCAAGGAGTGCCGGGTCGTCCTAAGAGGTAGAAGGGCGGGGTTTCTGAGGGGGAGGGGTTGTTCTTCAGGGGAAGGGGGAGTTTCTAAGGGCGGGTCCTGAGGGATGGAGGGAGGGGGCTTCTGAGGGTTAGAGGGACGGGGTTTCTTAGGGGGAAGGGGGTGGAGGTTCCTGAGGGATGGAGGGAGGAGTTTTCTGAGGTGAAAGGGTTTCTGAGGGATAAATGAGGGAGGGGTTACCGAGGGGCAGAGGAGGGCTTCCCGAGAGATAGACGAATTTCAGGCGAGTAGTATCAAGTTGGCGATGGAATTGTGAAAAATAGATTCGAAATAATTAAACGAGGTTTTGCGAGCGCACGAAGCACGCGAGTCATGCTAACCCCTAGTACACATATATATTGTAACGGCCAAGCGAAATAATGACACTATCGCTTTTATAAAAGAACGCAATGTTTATTTGAACTAGCGTTAACGGACACGGACGCTTTAGCGATTGTTCATTAGTGATTGTTGTGAAGCTAGTTCGTTGTCAAATGACGCGCTCAGTCAACACCAACAAATGGCAAAGTAACAACTCTTCAAATCTACTCGCAATTATTGATTTTTTTCATCTGCAAGGAATAATCAGGCAACGTTGGATTTTCATATATTAGCCGAAATAATGATTTATATTTCACGTTACCAATGAGATTCTAATTAACGGCCTCATCCCATGTAGAAATTGCCAGTACTCTGCCAGAGCTGCTCACACGCCCGTATTGTGGCCCAGAATTCATGCCAGTACTTAAGGATGTTATACAGGTTAACAGTTTTGAAGATTTATTCCTGATTTTTTTTTTTTTTGTAAATAGAAGTAGGACAATTTTTTATATATACTAAAAAATGTTTTTACCCACATGGTTGCTGAGATATAAATTAACAAAATTCAGTAATTAACATGGGCAGTATGCGATGGAGCGTGAGGTGTGTCGTATAATCGGCAAAAGCGTATGTTGGCAGCGAACTTAGAATGATAAATATGTATTTTTCGTACACATTGAAGTCTTGGCTTCACATAGAAATAAAAAATCCGTGTGTTTCCACATTTTAAGAAAGATATTATGTTAAAAGTAAAGATTGTTTTTTTCGCCTCTCTCTTCTTCATGTATGGGCATGCCGTTCGCACAGTACCTCCGTCTCCCGCCGTGCGCCACCTTGCCTATCCTCCCCGCGGTAACCTGCATAACATCCTTAACCAGCACCAACCTATCTGTACGGTGCCAACGCTCGCCCCAAACAAAATCTTTACAAGAACAGTATTGGGATGATAACACGGGTCTCAAATTCGGCATCGACATTGGCCCAATATTGAACCGTATATGTATCCTATTCCGGCGAATAATTCTGTTTTGATACTGGCAAACAGTGTTGGGTCTGTATCCGAAAAATATGTTGTGTCAAATGACATTTTCTACTGATTGCCAAGAGTCGTGGCGGTACTTTATGTGTACTGGGGCGACACGTGGCAAATTATTGGGGATCGATGTTGGCTCAAGTACCGAGAATACATCGGCCCAATCATGTCTACTGCTGGTTGCATTTTTTCTGGAGGCAAATTATCAGTATGGTGTTCTGGATCAGCCTTTTGGCGAAAAGCTGTAACATTCCTGTTATCATGATGCGGTCGTAGGTCCATAGGCGGTCACCTATCTAAGTACTAACTTTTAGAGTCATCCCGGTGATCACCTATCCTAGTACTAACCCTCAGGTCAGTCACACGGTCATCTACCCAAATAATAATAAACTAATTGGCGTAAACAATGAAACAAGCAACTTCGTAGAATATGTTTATAGATTGCAAAAACGATACAATGTACCCTTTTCGATATAACTGATTGCCATGAAAAATAACTGAATGTGTTTTTAATGTTATACCATTTCAGACGCAATCATACAAATCTATAAAGTTTTGACTATATTGTACTAATTTCACTTTATATTTCATATTACCGATACTCAAATAGACAAAAAAATGGAATCATCATAAGATCTGAATGGCCGAGTGGGCTAAAGCGCAGCGCAACAACACTATCCCGGAGGGTTCTAGGTTCGATTCCCGTCAATGTCGAGAGAAAATTTAATATGTTTTTTCAGCGATTAATATGTACCATCAAGTAGAGAAAGACGTAATATCTAATAAAAATGCAGAATTACTCGATTGAGTAAGCTCAAATTAATATTTTTCAATTAATATTTTTTATTATTTTTGTCGTAACTGGGACTTAACTGTTACCGAAACTGACGCGACATTGACTATCCACACTGGGCCATATCTAGTAGTCAGTAACGGTTCGAAGTTGGCGCCAAGACTCGGTCAGGTGTTATCAAAACGTTATTAACACGGTACAGATTTAGATTTGACCGCACACTGGCACCGAATTATTTGTCAATATTGGCAGTTCTGGCAATGGGATTCTACATTATTGGTTTCTTGTCAGAAACCATTAGTACTGATGCAATTATTTAGTAAGAAAAAGAAACTCTTGATGTTTCCTCTGAATGCTACTCATATTAAGCTGCAAACTTTCATACGAGAAGAAATTCATGCAATTTTCCTATTACCTTAACATCTGGGGCAAGACCCGTTCCTGTCTGACGAACAAAACGAAATTATTACATTACGATACTTTCTATCACACATATATTCGAATTTTTTTTATTCTACATTTCAAGTTGACATACATATTTTTATACAGACTTCAAAAGTTTGTTTTTTAATTCACGATCTTTAATGCTGAGCAAAAAGCTTACAAAGTTTACACGCGTTTCCCGTTTTATCTCATCTTGGGTTTCGCATACACATCGAACTAAACACCACAGTATATAATGCAACGTTACAGCTGCATTGTGCCGTGGATATAATAATAATTGCCGTGGCAACGCGGTTGTAGAAGCAACAGCAGCCGCAGTAGTAGTAGCAGCAACAGCAGCAGTACCAGGAGCGCAGCAGAGGACACGATTCAGGTTAACGATAACAATGACAGATTATCTTGCCCCCCTCGGGCGCGGCGCTCGCGATGCTCCAGTACAATTGGAGCTCTATTTTCTCATCGCCCGAGAAAAGACGAGCTCGTGAATCGAGCAGGTCGTTAAAACAAATATGTACCACTCGCATTATTCACATCCAAAGTAACCTCACCTATATCTCTCAGTATCTTCAAACGTAATCTCTAGACTCCTGCACGGCAGGAATAACTGCAGTATCCTTCGTGCTTCTTGGATTACACATGAACCTGCGTGAACGCCATATTATTGATAGCTTCCAGTTACACCGAGTTCCTACGGCTTTTGCTGATCAATCACGTCGGGTTAAGTCGAATGAGCGGGGCTCTTAAGTCCTATCGTTGATGACACGAATCAGCGGGTCGTCTGCGTAATCGGCTTTATATTTTGCAAGAATTTTCCTCTACCGATACCCTAGGGATATAAGAGAGGTACAGTCCCGCCAAACGTGAGTTTCAGAGAAAATTTCGAACACCTTTCGATGAGATTAAAATGGGAAAAACAATCAAGCACGTATACGGTACTAAAAATTTTGATTTTGCATCATGTTGATTCCAAAATAATATTAATGAATTTGTTTTTAAAAAACCTGCAAAGTAGAACTTTACAAACTGCTTCCTCATTTTTTTTTGCTTTTTACAAAGCTATCTTTATGAGGAAGGATGTTAAGGTAAACGACCCTGTTTCTGACGCTGGTCCAGTTCCTAACGCGCTACTTTAGCATATGCGTCTTCCCCTACCATTCCAGAAACAGCTAATAGTAATGCGTAAATGGTGGCATCACAAACTGCGACACTCGTTAGGTCCTCGTTTACCCTATGGTTTTACATGGGCAAAACGAAAGGGTTGCCTTAAGTCGTCACAAACTGGGTCGTTTGCCTTAATCGATTTTGCCTTCCTCATAGAGGGAGCTTTGTAAAAATCGAAAAATAATAAGCAAGCAATTTACAAAGTTCTACTTTGCGCGCTTGTTTATGTTCTAGACATTTTTCAATTCTAGATGAATTTCAACCGTTTAACCGATTTTTCGAAAATTTGTACTAAAACCTTGTACCATGATAGTCCATATGTGGATCAAGTTAGAACCCGGTATCTTCTAATTTGTACCAGTCAGCTCGAGAACGAGATTTTTCGAAAAATTCAGAAAACCATAAAATTTGAACGGCTGGACCGATCTGTGTAAAATTTGTACTGAAATCTTTTCGATGATAATCGACACGTGAACAATTCTTTTTCTTTTGTATTCACCAAAATCGAAATTTACCGACATATCGACAGTTCCTTTGACTAATTTCATCATCAATAATGAATAATCGTGATATTATGTCGAAAATTGCAGTCGGACATCTGAGAATTTACAGACGTCTGCAGACATTTAAAAAAAATTCAAATTGCAATAAAATTAGAACCAGCCCATTGATTCTCATCAAATTTGATTCACATCATGGTTTGATAGTAGCCGATTTACGTTCGAAATTCCAGCCCGATATCGCTTAATTTGCGAAAGTTATAGCGTGAAAAAGATTTTTTCAAAATTTTCAAAATGCTGTGTAATTTAAATTTTCCAAACGATTCACGTCACCTACAATCCTACATGTTGTTGTATGACAGTCTGCTAGCATGCCAAATTTGAAGAAGATACATCTAAAATTACGACAGTTATCGTGCTTATAAGGAAATCTGCACATATCAATTGAAAATGTTTTGTTAACTTTTCCGACATTCAAAAAGAAATGGGATTCATTAAATGCAAGTGTGCAAAACAATAGTGTATCGAAACCAAATAGGTCCTTTCTCACACTCTCTTTAAGATAACGCAGTTTTCTTATACCGTCGGCAAAATGACTGCTAAAATTAAAAAATGAGCAGCCTCTTGAAGTTTAAACGACAAAAACAAGTTTTTTCACACCTTCCTTCATTACTGCTTTTACGACTTGAAAAGATAACAAGAAAACGAAAAGCAAAGCTTATTTGCCAAGATTTATACCGTTGGCGTCTCCTTAATGAAGTCAATAATGGCGTCACGAACGTTGCAGCAGGGACTCCGTCTCGAAGTGCTGACAAAAATAGTAACGGCCAGTTGGCTCGCGCAGCGTGACATAAATTCTCGCCAACGAGTAAGCGGCTGCGAAAAAAAACACCGTTTTGCTTCTCGACCGAAGTGTATAGTTCAGGACAAAAGTCCTGCCGCGCAGCGCACTCGGGACATTTGCAAATACTTCAACGCGTGAGCTGGACCTCCGAGCGAACGCGTCCTGCTGCTGCAGGATTAATCGCCGTAGCCAGAGACGCAACGAAGCCGAACCGGGGTCTTGGCTTTTACTATACTACTACTATTATGATTATCATCATTATTATTGTTGTTGTTTAGTATGCAAGTAACCGAGTAAGCGAGTAAACGGTCGAGGCCGTTGCCTTGCGCTATTATATCGCGAGAGACCTGCTAAGCTTTTTCCCGGGCTTCTCCAGTGTCTTCTCGCCCCCGAGCGCAGATAACTTTACGGGAAAAATATTTTCTCCGAGCCAACTGCTCTTGCCTCTGTATGTCGGTGGCGGCAGCGAAGAAGAGCGGGAGAATTCTGTGGTTAACGGAGCGAAGGCGAACGCTGTGAAGAGAAGTGGGAAATCCCTCTCGTGCATCCACGAAGAGAACAGCAGCAGCAGACTTGCCAAGGGAGGAGTTAACCGCTAGAATTTGAATAATAATGACACAGCGAGAGAGCGCTCGAGGAACTCTCTTGCTCTTTCTCTTGGTGCGGCTGCAGTCGCGGCCAAGGTGATGCAAGGACGAGCGAGATAAGAGGGCGAATAGCCGAGCTCCAGGGACGAGGTGGAAATACACAAGAGAAAACTACGAGGAGAAGGTCGAGGAGCCAGTGAAATGGTTCACGCGTAACAGAGAGACTCAAGGAAACGAGAATATAATGATGTAATGACGGAGGGAAAGGGAAAATAAATCCAATTAATCGGAAAATTATAGGATTACGGTGTCGTGAAACGGGAAGCGCGCTGCGCCCACGGCTATCCTTGACACGTAGATTAACTGCCAACTCCCGGACATGCTCTCACGTCTGAACACAGCAATATAACAGCTAATAAAGGGTGCAAAAAGGTCGGTGGATGTCTATTGATGGATGGCTGACAAACTAATGGTTATGGGAGTTTGATAACCCTTAAACGCTCACACCGGGATCTGCACGTCTACAGTGATTTTTGTGAAACGCTTAAAGTTTTCACTGTGCGAAAGAAGTTTTGATTTTATGTCTACTTATTGAATATTTTTCATGAAATAAAAAGGACCTTATGAAAATCGTGTCCTTAAAAGAACACACTGTTAGAAAAGTCAATAAAAATAAATTTACAATTAAGGTATAAGATGAATATAATTTTACAGTAAAATTAAAGTAAATTATTGAAATTACTATATCTTACATTAATTTTATATAGCAATTTAGTATACCACTTTATGAAATAAAAAGTACCTTATGAAAATCGTGTCCTTAAAAGAACACACTGTTAGAAAAGTCAATAAAAATAGATGTACAATTAAGGTATAAGATGAATATAATTTTACAGTAAAATTAACATAAATTATTGAAATTACTATATCTTACATTAATTTTACATCGCAGTTTAGTATACCACTTTATGCAAAAGATCTAGCAGTACTTGTACATTAAATTTCAAGTAATTTCTTTTTGCAGTGCAATGTACTTTGGACACTATAAAGACTCAGTGTACACACAGAGAGTTAGATTTACCGTGATTGCAATTCTATATACGAGAAGTGAGACTGCAGTAGACATAAATTATCTTTTCTTATCCGTAGTTTATATATATTGCAATTTAATCAAACATGTACATTGTAAGCAAAGATTTGACTATAAGAAATATATGCTCTCTATGTCCAAATATTAAGTATGATATTATGATTTATATTAATATTGTAATTCATATTATAGTTGAGTATCGGTATGTATAGAACACGCTACTAAGTACAAACATAGGTCCTTCTTAACATAATAAAATAACCGATTTGCCGTGTATTTTGATCGCAAAATTGTTATCTTTTTGTGCTCATTATTTGTGACAAAAAAA
Organism: Ephialtes manifestator; assembly: GCA_963970395.1. Taxonomy (NCBI): domain Eukaryota; kingdom Metazoa; phylum Arthropoda; class Insecta; order Hymenoptera; family Ichneumonidae; genus Ephialtes; species Ephialtes manifestator. The sequence continues at coordinate 18,836,481 of OZ019970.1, read as the reverse complement.
CTCATGTATTAAATCACCAATAAAAAAGTCGAAATACCTAATTTCATTAGCAATATGTTTACTCTCAAGCAGAGTACAGCTACTTTGCAACGGCCCTGACGATTACTGTTATTTTGGTTACCCTATAAACACAGTTTTATAATATTGCATATTCAATAATGTAATGGCTTAACAGTAGGTAACCAATTCCCTTAACAAGGGATTTTTAACAATGTCGAAAAGGATATTTCTTTTGACCGTAGCTGACTGCTATCATATACCGGAAAGCGTATTATTTTCCGTAATATATGCTCTCTACCTCCAAATGTAAACAATGATATGATGATTTAAAGTAATATTGAAATTCACATGTATAGTTGGGCATCGGTATGTATAGAACACGCTACTAAGTACAAACCTAGGTCCTTCTTAACATAATAAAATAACCGCTTCAAAGCCGTGCATTTTGATCGCAAAATTGTTATCTTTTTGTGCTCATTATTTCTAACAAAGAAACTTATGTATTAAATCACCAATAAAAAAGACGAAATACCTAATTTCGTTAGCAATATGTTTACTCTCCAGCAAAGCACAGCTACTTTGCAACGGCCCTGGCGATTATTGTTATTTTGGTTACCCTATAAACACAATTTTATAATATTGCATATTCAGTAATGTAATGGCTTAACAGTAGGTAACAAATTCCCTTAACAAGGGATTTTTAACAATGTCGAAAAGGATATTTCTTTTGACCGTAGCTGACTGCTATCATATAACGGAAAGCGTATTATTTTCCGTAATATATGCTCTCTATCTCCAAATGTAAACAATGATATGATGATTTAAAGTAATATTGAAATTCATGTGTATAGTTGGGCATCGGTATGTATAGAACACGCTACTAAGTACAAACATAGGTCCTTCTTAACATAATAAAATAACCGCTTCAAAGCCGTGCATTTTGATCGCAAAATTGTTATCTTTTTGTGCTCATTATTTCTGACAAAGAAACTTATGTATTAAATCAGCAATAAAAAATTCGAAATACCTAATTTCGTTAGCAATATGTTTACTCTCAAGCAGAGCACAGCTACTTTGCAACGGCCCTGGCGATTACTGTTATTTTGGTTACCCTATAAACACAGTTTTATAATATTGCATATTCAGTAATGTAATGGCTTAACAGTAGGTGACCAATTCCCTTAACAAGGGATTTTTAATAGTGTCGAAAAGGATACATTTATTTTGACCGGTGCTGACTGTTACCTTATACCGGAAAGCGTATTATTTTCCGACCTAGTTTACACGCCGATTACGGAAATAACGTCACATCGACATGTCTTTTTATTTCCAAGTTCACGGAACGCGGGTGAGCGTTCACGCATAATTCGCATCATGCTATGTAATAGTTATCCGCACGCAGTGTCTCTTGCATAAGTACAGTACCCATACGGGATCTGGTCGCATTCATTTTCTTCTCTTTATACTCTTCAGGGTCTCCGAGACTCTCTGGACTATATATCTATGACCGCACCGCACTACCCGGAATACACTTGTGCAGTCGCATCACGTATGTATGTTATTACGTGAGCTCAACGGTTGCGTGTTACGACCGTATGCATCTCACTATACTTGCTTTCGCACTAGGTCACAAAGAGGATTCGGTTACCGTTCACCAGATGATTTATTGCCACGAACAACTTTTTAACTTCTGTTCGCCACTAAATAACCGGATATTACATTTATATGTTATTCTATAATACTGCGTATTCGATAACAAAAAAGAATGACAGCTTAGATGATGAACTGCTGCATTGGTCCGAAGAAATACTTAATTTGTTGATAAGTTGTTCATTACTTTCAAGTACTTCCGTCCGACAAGAGAATTAACTGGTATGTACGTTGTACTTGTAACGAGTTTCTCGAGAACCTTGACTTTTTGCTACGTGTTTATTCGTGGCCTTTGTGAACCACAATCTCAGCTCTGCACAATGAGCATTCATAATGTTAAAGCCATGGTTTACTTGCCCGACATTCATGCATTCATTTTCACCGCATTATTCTCCGCCTTGTTTGGCATCCCATTTTTCACACACTTCCTCTCGCGCCCGTATAACCATGTATGCTTTGCATATATTCTAAAATTACGTGAATACCTCGACGTGACGAGAATACTGCTTTGATCATTTTATTGGGTCACAGCGAGACTTTGATTGCCACATACTGCAATTACTACATTACTTAAATGGCGTTTTCTAAATGTCGTGACTTTGTGAACATTGGAACCACGGTTTCGCCTATTTCTTACATTAAAGTGATGAATAGTCAGTGCATATAAAATTTCTCTTTAAGATATTCTCTATATTCAGAGAACGGAAAAATGGCTGAAATAAATTGGCGTGTTTGTAGTTTTCTTTCCGCATAACGAATTTTCTAATAATTCAGAAATTTAACATTTTTAATCAGTTCCATATTATATATAAGAAGTTTCAGGATCATGAAATGAACAGGTTCACAAAAACATCCTTGAAAATTGATCGAAAACACTATTTTCGAAATGATTAGAAAATTCTTGAAAAAATCTGCAGAAAATTGTTTATATAAACAATTACATCAATACTGTATCCTCTGAAGCTAGACGACAAATATTTTAAGAAAACTGTGGGGCAGGGTCAGCAAGGTAATTGAGAAAAACAATGTATTAAGGTTCCTCGTACTCCGATACTGCATTTTTAGCGATAAGACATTTCTCATCCTAAAAAACAACTGTAAAATGGTTAAAAAAAATTTGATCATGTCAATTTCAATTTAACTATTTCTTATACAAAATGGAAGTGACATAATGATAGATTATAATGTTTCATTTAATTAGGATATTTGATAAAAAAAAATCAGTTGGAGTATCTCACACCCCAGCTGATATTTAGGGGTCAAAGACATTTCTAGCATCGCACAGAAAGCGTAGTCATCATTAAGTGTGGCATACAGCAACAGAAGCAACAGGTGCTCGCGTACGTGATGCTCAGTGCAGAAATTCTTGAATATATCATCAGAACCAGTGTTCGTGAATTGTTTTTTTTTTTACTCTTTCTCCGCTGTCTCGCTTCCTTCATACTTGAGAAGGTCAGTTACAATTGCGCCACGGAGCAGAGTGTATACTCGTGAATGCACTCATTCATTTTCTACACTCGTTCGCCCGCCGGGAACATATGGGACTCTCTGCCGGCAGAAAACATATGTGGTATATTTCTCACACGCGGCAGTGTCTCACACATGCGAGAAACGCGCGGGCTCTTACATATTATTACGCGCGCGGTTGCGTGCAGCCCGGCAATTCTCCTCACTAGGTCAGAACGATCATCCGACGTTGGCTACCCGCACTCTCCGTTCGGCTGTACAACCACCTCAAGGGTGCGTTAATTGTAAACATACCGTACTCCACGTACGTAGACGCACGCACATTCAAGTATACAGTTCCCTGGTAAAAATAAATGATAAAAAACGTTTTTAAAAAATCCTATTGTTCCGAATACGGATTTTGGTTCGCGAATTTACGAAGTGCTATCATAAATCATTATAAAGGTTTCGGCAATGTTTACGGTAATGCGAAAAAAAGTTCCAAAAATTACTTTTCGACTCATTTTCGAAGTTCTCTTTAGATTTTATTCGACAATCTATATTATGTTTATAAAGGTAAATGAAAAAGTTTTTTTTTAATTAACAATTTTCTTACACTAATACGTATCGAATCATTCACTACTCACCAACAATTATTCAACAATAGTGTCATTTGACATCGACCACAGTGCTCCTTTCTTTTTCAGATAAACCAAACCATGGATCGCTAATAATTTTTGTTTGCGGTAGTTAACTATTTAAGTCTTAAATAAAATGATTAAATTATTCATTTATTTAAATCTGAAATAAAATTATTAAAGTATTTAAATCTATTCGCGAGGTGTAGCCGCGAGGTCTTTTGACTTGGTTGAAAGGGGCTTGTGATATGCCGAAGCAAGTCGCCATATCACGAATATCGTAGATTTTGGTATTCGACGCGGAGGAGTAGCAGCAGCTCCGAGGACATTTTTTGATCTCATTTTGTCTAAATGCTAAAATGTTCACGTACTCAAATAAAAGTGACGAAAAATATCAATAAGAAAAAATTATTTGTATTTGTAAAATGAACAACGATTCTATGCATTACCTTGGCGCACGTGAAGTTGTGATACTTACTCGATAATTATTATTATTCCGAGGATTCTGGGTCTTGACTTCGCCAAAAATAAATTAAAGCAGTTTCGATTGGGACATCAAATTGTTCCTCTACCTTGAGTTTCGTTTTACTAGAAAATTTAAAGAAATTAAAGTAATCTGAAAACTACCACTTCCTACACGGAAAGAAAAAAGTAGTTGTTAGAACCATTTATCACCAGCATATGCTGTACCGTGAAATAGTTGCAGCAACTAATTCACTCCTGTAATCGCAGTGCTGCACGAAAAGAAAAGCTTGGGTGAAACAACCAAGTGCTATGGTTATATATGCGTCAGACAATTAATTGGTTAGACCGACCAATTTCTTGGTTAGGCTACCAATTTCTTGGTTAGACCAACCAAGAAATTGGTCACCTAACAAATTACTTGGTTGGTCTAACCAATTAATTGTCTGGCGCATATATAACTATAATACTTGGTAGTTCCAACCAAGTCTTTTTTTCCGTGTGTTTTCACCAATAGCCTTTAGGTGGCGCAACGAACAGCGAGTTCCTATAACCAACCAGCGGTTCGTATAACCAACGAATAGTTTCTATAACCAACGCGTAGTTGCCATAACCCACTGAGTACAGGGAGAAAACGGGTTAGTTGAGAAAGCTAACCTTTAAATGCTTGGAGCGTTAGATGTAGTTTGGTTGGTATTACCATTCGGTTGGTTGGCACTACCAATCGGTCGATTGGCACTACCAATCGGTTGGTTGGCGCCACCAATTCGTTGGTTCTGACACGCAATAACTTGCTAATGCCATATTTTACCATGCCTGTTGGTTGGCACGTATCAATTCCGTAGTTCCTACAACTACACCCTTTTCTACGTGTAATTGACGCTATACCAACTTTTTCGAGTGGTTGTCGGAAACCATTTAGGTATTGGTTTGTCCAACTACTATTTTTTTTCCGTGTATCCCGCGCAACTGTTTGTGCCGTATCTAGTTGCGGTAACAATGGAAAAATATTATATAACAACTATCCATTAACATAGTTGTCAATTAATAATTGTCTAGTCTGGCGACACATCGCTGAGTATAAAAAACCACCCAGGTGTGGTTGCCCGACAGGGGGAGTACTACGTCCGACACTCAGCAGTATGTCGGCAGCCGACGATCGGAACTCGACTACTGCCCAGCGTCCATCGAACCTTCAATCGCTAATTGTGCCGGCATTGGCCTCCGTAGCTGGCACGACGATGGTCCCCAGAGTTCTGGTGACGTTGGCTGCCAACATTTTGCCGATGCTGGCGCGTTAACCGTAAATTTACGTTTTGCGGCAATATCGGTTCAGTACTGGTAGTCGACATTCCGTCAAAATAATTAACTAAGGTGGGATTAAAATTAATAAAATAATAAAACTTATGCCATTTTTCGTAATTGATGAACGAATATTAAGCAACTCCATGGTTTCTAATTTCAAAAGGCGAAATCATTGTATATAACTCAATTTATTGAGTTAAATAATTTTCATTATTTTTCACTATTGTTTTATTTTTGCAATAAACTTCTAAAAACTGTTATGCCATCATAACACCATTAAGAGTGCATACGGTATTAATGAATTAATACAGACGAGTGATTTATATACAGAATGCGACACTACATTTTTCAAGATGTGGATAACCGAGTGAGTGAGATCGTGGACTACTAATCTTAAGGTTGCAGGTTCGAGCCCCATCACCGCCGGAAAAATTTATTCTAGGATGTCCAAAAAATAGTGGTGAAAAACTCATTAAAAAACAGGTTAGAATGATTAAAAAGCATTGGACGGCTACGCAGATCGATGATTTATTTTTTTAAATTAATTTTTAATATTTTGTATTCAATGTCGGCTCAGCGTCGACACGCAGTACTGGGCGAACGTCGTTAACAAACGTCCTCCCGTTGTTATTATTTCGACATGATGCCGATGCTACACCTACCATAGCGATAATGTCACGCCGACGTTCCCACGTCGGCCGGCATTATCGTTCCGACCCTGGCCCAACTCGAAAACCGGACCTGGGCATGAAAAAATTGAACCAACAAGCCCCAATAATTATCACAGCCTTCATCACGTTTGCAGTTTACGCTATATAATAAAATAATAAATATATGTCGATACCTATCTCGACGTTTTTATTCTTGCGGTCTCTAATGAGTGACAAAGTAATTTCTCAATTCATTGTTTACAACGACTTATTAGCCGAAAGAGAGTCTGAAAAAGTGCACTCATAGTCTCTACTCGGAATTGCGTACATGCATGCACTTACTAGCTGTGTTTCATTAGGGTGATGCATATCGGGATTTTAATACTACTAAGACAAGTACAACAACCAACAATTACCCTCTTTCATTACACACTAAAGATATAATTACTTTTTCGTTGAATTCGTCAAGGATTCGTGGTTTTAGGAGTGAACTTCTCAACAGAATGGTGAAATGCTAACTTTAATTGCTGAGAATTCTTCGCGAGTCAAGTTCACGAGCAAACGACTCTGCGTATTCTGTATGTGTAATGCTTTGCTTTTATTGCATTGTGGGCCAAGTGAAGCGTGCACTCTCTCGCTGAAGCTGCGACGTGCGAGCTCGAGTTATAATGCACCCTTTGCTTTACCTTTCCTCTTGTATCGTGCAACGCAGCAAAAGCAACAGCAGCAACAGCCGCAGCTATCGTCCTTCTGCGTGCGACTGTCCTCCGCGGAATGTACCATGATTCATTTTCTCTCTTCCTGCCCGTACATCATCCACGTACGAGGCACTCTTCGACGATTCGTTACGCGATTACGTAATAACATGTAGCAAGTGCACATTATACAAAGTACACGAACAGCGTGTACGCGATTGCGTGCAGCTCAGTACTCTCGCGAATAGTTTATGCTCTCACTACGTAATAGGATGAATGCACTGTAGTACCTAGCTCCAGAGAATATACTACCACATCTGTTCTGCTTTTAGTGGGTCAAGTGCGCTGTGATTCTTTCTTCTCTCTCCTTTTTTGTCATTCGGCGTCGAAGAAGTTTTGCCAAGGAGACAGACGTAATTACAGAGGCGCACGGTGAAATAACATTGGCGCCACCTTCAATCAGCAAATTTTCTCGCGCTTTGTATGCATCGAGTTTACCGACCAGTTTTTACTTTGGTTTGTTGAACGAACTGTATTCACTGCTGGCGCCATAGAAAATCGTAGATGTCCGAGATTGGCGTTTCAACTTTTTAATCTCATTTTTAAAATACCGAAAAGCGCGTGATGATTGAAGAATAAAAAAATGGCGGCGGTAAAAGGAAAAAGGGATGAAAAGTAGAACCTTGCATATTGCTTCCGTATTATTTTTCACTTATTACTAGGCTACCTCTATGAGGAAATATAATCGATTGTAGCTCGCCCTGGATGAAGCTTTGTAAAGCGCAAAAAATATTCCGCAAGCAATGTGCATTCTGCTTTACCACGTTCTTTTAAATAAATAAATAATAAATCAAATTTCTGTAAAATTCGAACCGTTCTACGGGTTTTCACTAAATTGTGTATCTAGCATCACTGTTTATTGTTTCATTTATGTAGAAAATTAAAAATTACATAATATCGAGCCCACTTTGCCTATTACAGCGAAATTCAATAACAAACAACCTCGGGAGAATCTGCATCAGGAAGAATTATTTAGCTGAATTCAAAATTCGGCTAATAGCCGAAATTTTACATAAGATGGAGAAACCATTTTTTGCCAAATTCTAAAAGACACAAATTCAAAATTTCTGCTTTTGTTTGTCAAAAGTGCAACAATCAAAAAGAAGCTGCTGTTTCACTTTTGCGCCAAATTGCAGGTCGATCGCACGATTCGGAACGATTCTGGAATTACAGGCGATTGATTTTTCGAAATCGGAAACATTCTCAAGCACATACATTTTTTCTGGACGACTTTCCTCGAAGTTCTGGACCATTCCTGCAGATCCCGGAATATTTAAAGAAACTCAAAGAATGGATATTTGATGACTCTTGTTCACAATTCTTAATCCATAATTCAAATAAAATTAAATTGATGGTTCCATTGTGATTAAGGTTTCATTATAGAGGAATCTCTGTAAAAAATTAAAAGTAATTAGGAAGCAATTTGCAAAATTCTGCTTTCCGGCTTTATTTTTTCTAAGTATTACTTTTCAATATAAATATTCCATAACTCAAAAATTATGGAACTGAAAAATGAAAAAAATACTTTCACGAAAACAAAGCTTTATTTTTGATAAAGTAAAATGAACTTATAAATCCTCTGGAACTAACATACCTGAAGAGTTGGATCTGAAATATCAGTCAGGGGTAGGCAGTATTGGAATAAAACAGAATGTTACACACTTTTTCGATTAATATAACAATAAATATCTTATGCTGTTTCATTCGAATATTGTGCACTCACGTTATCAACCGGTTTCTTTACTTAAAACGACATAATTTTTTTTTGTAACAAGGTAGTGATTCATCGATGTTTACGCTTTTGATATTATTCACGAGTCGCTAGTAACTTGTTGCTAGGGCCTGCACGCATTGCCGTTCTTGCATAGCTGTTGCTAACTCGCTGGATGAACATGTTGTACACGCGCCTCGGAGAACCAGCCATTCATTATTTTCTCCGTTTCGCTTGTACGTGATGTTGTAACGACTCTTAATCCTACGTACAACTTCTATCTCGCTTTTGGAACATATCTCAGAACAACTGGTAGTAGTAGTAGTCGTAGTACAAGTAGTAATGATAAGGCGTGGTGGTTGCGTGCCGAGCCTCGAGCAAAACAGCAGCAACGGCAGCAACATCAGAAACCCGTATATATTCTTATTGCGCGCAATCATTACTGGGTCAAAGTCACGAACGAGTTTGCACCGTTTCAATTCTTCAAGGGTGCGGCATGGCTTGCCGACCATTGATTACGACAATCTAATGCGTCCATTGCACTCGATACAAAGTATGGTTGTGGTTCTTGCACATGTAAAGTTAAACGAATCTAATAAAGTTACTAAGTGCTATTTCAGGGATTAAAACGTAGAAAGAAGTGGGCGGGCAAAAACAATTCATTTTTATTTCCTGCTCACTTGGATGCACTGTTAAAAATATTTAAGGTAAAATTACTACACAGTGCAGGAAGCTCTTTTAAATAAACGGGTATAGAAAATTTACTACACGAGTATAACGTAAAATTGGTATACAATTCTGCTACATTCATTACAAAAGTCGTATTAATTGATGCACAGTATACTAAATATGAAATACGAGTCGCGCTTTTAATATGAGTTAACTTTCAATTTGCAACACTCTCGACCACTGTTAAAAATATTTAAGGTATAATTACTAAACCTGTGCAGGAAGCTCTTTTACATAAACGGGTATATACATTTACTGCACAAGTAAAACGTAAAATTGATGTTCATTTCTAGTAAATTCCTTGCAAAAGTCGTATTTTTAATATAGGTTAAATTCAATTTTACCACACGTATATTGAATTTTCATTTTCTTTCGTATATTAAATTGAATTTCCTACACCTTTTCAGCAAAAATACAATACATTAAATTATTATACAGTATATGAATTTACTAAATATTTTTGACAGTGTATTTACTTTCTAACTTTCGAATGTGCCTCCTTCATCACGTGGATAATTAAATTGACGGCGACCAGTTGATTTGCTATAAATAAACTAATCTCGACGCTCTATTAAGTTGATTTATGCAAATTTGTTAAGAAACCTGTTTATGGAACATCGAAACCATCGATAAGTTGTTATTTTATACATATCTATCTAAACTCAAGGTTAGTAGTTCATATCCGAACGACTACGTTAAATCGAAGGAAATGAACATCCTGCCTCCCGCGTAGCGATCGTCGAGCTATACGAAGTCCTTACTTAGTTTTTCTATTATCGTCTGCCCCGGACGCGAATCGAGGACAGAACACCTGTTGCAGTTTCTGCAACATCTCTTCTGTAGACAACTTGTGTCTTCGAGATAACTTCTATTATATCGATTTAAATTCCATTCACCCGTAGTGCCGCCAATCAGGAGTTTACTGAACGATACCACTCTTTTGTTTTGCAGGTACGTGGCTGCGTGGATCCTCGCTGTGAGCGCCATCACCAGCTGTCGGGTGAGTGACTTTGCGATTCGATCTGCACGTGTGCGTGATCCAGGCCAGCGCCACTTGTGGCCAATCCTCACGATTCTCGAGGGATACAGTATAATGTGTTTATATTAAATATTTACTTTAGGATCTCATGCTAAAATTGAGGACAAGGTTATAGATCGGAATTGAATTTCCAGCAAATTACGATTCTATTTTTTTTTATACTTCGTAGCCGTTACTCCAAATGTCAAAGCTTTAACAATTGCATAGAAACAAAATAAAAATTGCATAAAGTGGATTCTGGTAGAGGAAGAAATTCATTTCATTTGTTGAAATTTAGAGTAAAATTTCTTTCGGAAATTATCGCGGCAATCCAATGCACCCAGAGAAATCAATTTATAAAATTTTATTTCTATCAAATAAAACTTACTTGAAATCAATACGATTTATTAGAATGAAATAAATTCTATTTAATAAAAATAAAATTCTATTATACTACACTGGGAAAAAAATATGTATGAAAGAACTATACATTGGCGTACCTCGTTCAAACGAGTTTTTCGTTAGGACAACCAAATGTTTCGTTGCTTCAATAAATATTAGATTGAGTTGTCTAAAATATATTTGCGGTAACCAAAATATTTGTTATACTAACTAAAAATTCGGTTGAACTAGGGTGTACGCTAAATTAGTCGATTCAAACATTTTTTTTCTCAGTGTAGCATTTGAAGAAGAAATTTATTTAATGAATGACCTAATAGAATTTTATTTCGATAAAATACATGCATACTAATAAATCGTATTAATTTTTTCATAAAATTTATTAGATTCAAATTGAATTTCATTTATGAGAAATATCATCATCAAAATGTTTTATTTTTTTAGAGATCCTATTGGAAAACAATTGATTTTTATTTTGCCCGTTGAAATTCATAAAACTAGTTTTACGATCTTAATTTGAGTAGGACTAACATTAGATGGCAGGTATCGTTTAATTAATCACAGCTTCATTTTTACGAGCCTTCCCTAAAGTAATAATAACAGAACAGAAATGTTTTGTGCACAGAAATGGAATGTAACTCTTTGCACAATTAACTCACATATGTATACGTTGAATGCGTCTCATTTGATTGCATAATAAGCAGCCTACCGTTGGTCGGGACGAACAGCTGACGGCATGCCATAGCATAAATACTGCTTGCCGCGATATTCAGACCAAGTTTATGTCAGTGTTTCTTTACCATTTCACAGTACCTACATGTTTTATTAATTTTCTTGTATTCGAAAAAGTTAAATATCCATAATTTTCCATTTTTCAACTTCTATCTTGGATTTCATGGAACTACATATCGACGGCTCTTAATGAAACTGAAGTAACTCACGGAAATTATTCAAACTGAGATATCTCAGAGTTCAATTCCAAACTGACTCATCGCACGATTCAGAAACAAACTAACTTATCTCAATTAATAATAATATTTGAGATACGTTAGTTTGTTTCTGGATCCTAAGATAAGTCCATTTGGAATTGAATGCTGAGATTCCTCAATTTGAATAATTTCCGTGAGTTATTTCAGTTTCGTTAGGAGCCGTCGATATATGTGTGTCTAATCTTTTCGATTTTATATTTATTAAACTATACGGTTAGTCTCATTTAAGATTTAAATTTGGATTGGCTCGGTTCAGTTCTGTGACGTATTAAAATCGAAAGATCGATGTTGGAAAGCTTGATAGTTCCACCTTAATATCTTTTATCATTATACTGATTCTCAGGCTACAAGTATGGAGGTTCCTGAAATTCTTGAGAGAACAGCTGCGGATACAATTTTGGAAGATGCGACTGAGGATTATTGGGCAGGAAGTGGATCTGGACCGGAAGAGGAGGACTCGTTACGCAACGAGACGAGGGAAGCTCTGACTCACGAGGCTAGCGATCAGGATGCTGTAAGTAACAGCTATAAAAGATTCAATCGTGCTTATCTCTAGTAGTTGTCTCTTGTATTCTTGGACTGCTATCATAACATCGTGGTTAGAGGAAAAAAAGTGAAACTGCAATTGTAAAAGATAGGTACGACAGGCGAATGCACGCATTATGTACGCACGGTCGCACTGATAGTCTTCTCAGTGCCTTTGGTATACGCGCAGCACGAGTCGACTTCTCTTCCGTCGATGCTGCTGTGTTGCATTGCCGGTTGTGCGGTTGTTCGATCGCGTTGATCGACGAACGGTTCATCTCTCGTCCACTCGGTCTTTGTGCGTCCTCGGCGCCGGCAGGAAGATACCTTCTGCTTTCAGTGCACGTCGCGATGATCAAGGCATATCCCATAAAATGATGCACAACGCGCGAGCCGAGAATGCAGATATAACGATGCGCCTCAGTTGGTACAGTGATCACTCTGATGACAAGAGAATGGCCTTGAAGTACTCAGCAGTATCTGTAAAATAATGTTAAGATTAATCATTGACATTATTTTTGCTTCCCCGTAAGGAAAGCTTTGTTTACGTAAAAAAAAATGTTTCCAGATTTTTATCTCAGGGTGCTCAAAATGCTCCAAAACGTCGAGAAAAATGATTTGTACGAAATGTCTGTATGTGTGTGTGTGTATGTTCGGATTTTTGTTACCACGATAGCGTACGCAATTTTCAAGATATTCAGGAAAGCTAGAAATTAACGGGGAAGCAACATGACAATTTCAATTGACAGCTTTTTTAAAATATACAACCGTTTATTTTTTTGCTTTGAAAATATAAACGACAATGATTGACAACTTGTTATGCAAAATGTCGCAACAGTTACGGAGATCGCATAGTGAATGGAAAAACTATCATTTGTAACACATGCACAAAAACTCCTCCTTTTTGTGCCTGTAGCGCATGGCGAAAGTGGAGTTTTTTCGTTTAGTTTAAGAAAAAAAAAGACTGCGCATACACAACAGCTACTTTTTCGCATACTTTCGCCATAGTGCAAGCTTAAAATGAACATTTTTTGTGCACAGGTTAAAAAAAGTAGTACATGATAATTTCACAACCTACGTCGAAAAGTTCGCTTTTTTGTAATGGTATCACAAAGCACTATTTTATTGATGACTCCATTACTTTAAAAAACGTAAAAATCAATACATGCACATGAAACACTACCCGAGTAAAAAAAACAAGTGCATCCCGGATCCATGCGGGATCCGCGAGATGTACGTGAAAAAGTGCCGCCAATGAGACAATCCTTGACTTTTCGCGTACTTCGAGTTTCACGCGGAAAGTACGTGAAAAGTGCGTGAAAAATTTGAGCCAGAAATTCATCAATTAAATACACGAAAAGTACATGAGAAGTACACATTTGAAATGGTTGCATTAAAGATTCGCGGCAGCTAGAAAGTATACGAAAAGTACGTGGGAAGTTCATACTGGAAATGTTTGCGTATAAAGTTCGGGTCGAAAGGTACAGGATATGTACGTGACAAGTCCATCTTTAATCTGTACGGAAAAATGTTAAATATGAACTTTTCACGTACATATCCTGTACTTTGCGTCACGGACTTTATACGCGAAAATTTTCAATATGTACTTTTCACGTACGTCTCCTGTACTTTTCGGCACGGACTTTGTACGGAAAAATGTTGAATATGAACTTTTCACGTACATATCCCGTACTTTGGGTCACGGACTTTGTACGGAAAAATCTTAAATATGGACTTGTCACATACATATCTTGTACCTTTCGACCCGAACTTTATACGCAAACATTTCAAATATGAACTTCCCACGTACTTTTCGTGTACTTTCTAGCTGCCGCGAATCTTTAATGCAACCATTTCAAATGTGTACTTCTCATGTACTTTTCGTGAATTTAATTGGTGAATTTCTGGCTCAAATTTTTCACGAACTTTTCACGTACTTTCCGCATGAAACTCGAAGTACGCGAAAAGTCAAGGATTGTCTCATTGACGGGACTTTTTCACGTACATCTCGCGGATCCCGCATGGATCCGGGATGCACTTGTTTTTTTTACTCGGGTAAGTACGACTTCATGCGAAATATGTTTTGTTATTCAGTGTGAAAAGCACCGCACTATTTTTTCAATGTAAAAAATATATATGTAGCAACGTTCCAAAGTCATTTAAGGGAAGGGGTATCGATTTTTATAAATGTATTAAAATTGAGTGGTTTTAATAAGCTAAATTTTGCGCTAAACGAAAATTTTAAAACCCTTCATGACAGATCGTTCGGGACAATGAACAGCGAGTGAACACTTAATTTCAACAATAAATATTTTTTAACCTAGATATTATTTCACTTTGAAAAAAATGTATATCGTGGTAAATCGTATTGAAAGACTATTTTTAGCTCCCTATAGATTATAGAGGTAGCAATTAAAAAAACTATCTACTAACATACGCGGAAGTCCATAACAATGTATACATTAAAAAAAATGTTGATCTCCTTTACCAGAGATCGATAGAAAGCGAACACGATGTTAGTTGGAATTGACGTGAGATGTGACTGATGAGACTTGCGATAGTAATAAATTGAGACTGACTGAACTTGCTATCGATGTAACGACGTATGACATGCGTACGACGGATAGAACGTAACATAATAGGACACAAAAAGGAGACTAAATAGAGTACTCAACTTTACTCATATACAACAGCATTCAAAAGAAAACTTGCAATTTTTATTTTGCTGATCACTAAATATACCAAGAAAAGTCAAACCTTCCTCCCCCTTGCATAACCATGAAACTCGACTAAATATATATTTTGGAGCTGAAGGACTCCGGTCGATGGCACTTTGACAATGTTTATGCTTACGTCCAAGATATATATGTCATATATAAAAATAAAAAATTACACTTTTTTAAATAAAGTGTAAATTGTCAATAAATTACTATTACTACTACTACTAAATATTTTGAAACCTAAAAAAAATCTGGGTTAATCGTTTCTGTCAAACATGGGCAACCCGGAGTGTTAAGTTAAATAAAAAGGATTTTTTTCTGTAAATTTTTTCATGAAAAAGAAAAATGTTACACCTTAATTTTTAAACGATTATTCCGGTCAATTTTCTTTTTTTTTAATGATGGAATTTTTGCGAAGCACATTTCGGGTCTGAGACTTTGAAAGCGCGCGAAACCGAAGCTCAATTCAAATTTTATTAATGCGAATCTTTACAAATATCGAAAGTAGCTGCTTGACAAATTAAATTAATTAATCAAGCAGCCACAATCGCCGAATTTTAATACAATTAAAACAATTGTTTCCTTTGCAACCGTCTATGGTTTAAAGTTGAAAATCAGAAAAAAAGTTGACTAGAGTGATTCAGATTTGATCGTGAAAAATGACATAGCAGTTACTGTTACAGAATCTCATCGTCTGTGGGAAAGCGATAATTTTTTTCTTCAAAGACGGTAGCGACTGTTAGAAAACATACAGAGTCAGGTACAGGAAATGAACCGGCTAATCAGTAAGACGTGATGAAGGAGCTTGCGAGATCTGTTAAATCTACCTTGAAGTTCGCGCATGCTTCCAACATATCGTTAGACCAGAGGAATGCGTATGAAAAAGTGTAGAAGCAAGTGAAGAAAAAAATAGTATTAAATTTAAAAAGGATTCCTGGTAGAGGAGATGAACGGATCGCGGGAGATTCGCGTAGCATTGGACTCGGTGTCCGCGTGCGGTCACCTAGAGTATCGTCCATCCGTAGGATCTCGTACCTCGACTAATGACTCTCGACGCTGCGACCGCGTGACCGTTAATCGACGCATGAATGCGCGGGAGTCGGCGATGCGACTCGAGTAGCTTCGCAGTATTATTATAGTCATGGTATATACAGTGTATATACATATAGTTGCGCTTGTATAACTCGGGGCCCGCAACTCAATTGAGCGACGACTCGTCGACGTGACAAGCTCATCGTCCGCAACGAACGGTACGAGAGAGTGTAACGAGAATGAGACGCGACGAGCGCATGGCCCTACCGCACTCGATACTTCCGGTACACAGAAACTTGTAAATTTCCTTTTTTTATGCTTTTCACGTTCCAAGAAACATTCTTCAGTGGCCAAGAGCACTGGGGTATATAAAACTGCATATACAGGCAACGCGCTCCTCTGTCCACGCGACTTTTTCCTTGTTCTCATCGCAGACATAGCATTAACTCGTCGTCGTCTCGGTACGCGTACTGCGTGCGCGTTCCGCACAATCCAACACCTGTAGTACGCGTGCCGCTATGCTGTACTACCACAACGCGATCCTCATTTCCGCAGTTTTACGCGCCACGAGAATATACAATGCAATTCTTAGCTACTTCTCCTTTCTTGTTAAATTGAATTTATAAGTCTCTAGTCTCTTTTTCTCAACTGCTGTAGAAGGTGAGGTATGGTTATATACTTAAATTACCTTTTGTGTATGCAATATTCCTTTTAATTTTCTGCACTATCAGCATGAAACTTTTTATGATGAGAAATAAAAAATTCAGTCTCTGGGCCTATGAGTCGGAGAAATGCAAAATGATACTATTTTTTAAATTGCTGGAACCGTACACAATAGTCGTAAATAATACTTATGGACGTGAAGAATGTGTAATATGTTTATTATTGCACCGAGTGAAGTAAACTATTTTAACTATTTTGTTGACTAAATCGTTATAAATTATTTTGCTTACGAAATATTATCATCGATTGTAAGAGAATAATTACGCTGAGTCATTTAGAATTAGCGAAAAAGCGAATCAATTTTCATGCATGCTCAAAAATCATTAATCATTATCATATATTTAGTCATAATCATTTATTAGTAACATTTTTCATCTATATTTTGGTACATTGCACGTTTACCAGATATAAATCTACAAAAAAACATGCCTCTGTTCAAACTCCACCATGATACAATCTCTACACGATTACAAATTTCCGGGATTTAACAATAATTTATCTATCAGAAATCGCCTGCACCAAGTCGAACAGATGTTTATCGTATTGCAATACTACTAGAAAAAAAAGACTCCGGGAACATCTATACCATATTATAACTCTACCGTATTAGGTTTATCCGATTACAACTCTACAAGAATACAACTTTCCACGTAATAGAAACCCGGATAAAACAGAATATTCATTGTATTATCCGGAAAAATGAGGATATTCTCTTTGACAATAATAAGGTCCATTGCATTATCTGGCTAAACCAAGATAAACTCCGTTTTATCTGGGCTTCTATTGCCCGGAAAGTTGTATTCCAGTAGAATTATAATCTCCACCTGTCATTCTGTGGAGTAATAATATGATAGAAATGGTCTCGAGAGCCTTTATTCTGGTAAATATACATACGGAAGAGTTGTAAGCAGCTATTCGAACTGGCAGAAATGTGAGTTTACTGTTGATAAATCCCGTAGAGTTATAATCTGGTTGAAATGTATTATGATGGCGTTTTGGCCGAGACTTGTTTTCTGGTAGAGTAGTAATTTAGTAGAGTCATAATGGTTAGCAAACTAAATGTATCTTCATTTTACCACCGCTAGTTTTTTCTATATATTGTTTTTAATTGTAATTTATACTTCCATTGTTATATTTACATTTATATCTATTTATGTGACCTATAGTGACTTAATGTGCAATTTAGTCCGTCTTCCTTTTTGCCGGCATTGTTCTGATTTTCAAGAGCTTGTTGTCCCCCCCCCCAATGTATAATAAATAAATATTAATTTCCTGTAGCTTCGCACAGTCGGTATTAACTATTTAAAATAATACTTCGGATAAAAAACAGTCTATAAAAGCCGTACCTCCCCTTTTGATCTCGCTTTCCTCGGGACGGTCACGGTGGTCGCACCGTGTTATTTATTGCGGACATACATAGAAAATGTCATGATCGAGACACGTGCATTACATCCATGTAGTACATAAGCGCTACACGCACATGTACGTAGACGATAGACGACAGGTACATTGAAAAAAAGCTGATGATATTCATATGACTTCCAGGTGGTCTACGTGGGCGAGGGTGCCGCCTACGTTCCAGTGCCTTCGCTCAAGAACCGCCCGTTAAGTCCGAATCTTCAAGCCCTTCAGACGCTTCAGGGCCTTCAGGGCTTAGCCGGGGGTGGTACTGGAGGAGGTGGCGGTGGCGGTACCGCAGCGGCAACTGCAGCTGACGAAGAGTGGGGAAGACATCCAGAGACATGGGATCGCGAGCACCGAAGATATCGGCCGAATACCACCAGAGTCCAACGTTAGTACACCACCATTGAATACTTTTTTCTTCCTGCCAATTAATAATCAAGTTTGCTATAGCCAAAGCAAAACGCAGAATAATTATTAATGGTCATTTTGTAGAATTGGGTTATTAGTCGATTTCAAAATTCCTAAATCATTTTGGCTTCTTATACGTTTTTTTATAGACAGCAATTTGACGTTTCATTATTTGCAAAGTTTACTTTTTTTATAACTTGAATTCTGTCTCCATTCGGTTTGTTAGTAAATTGTATACTTAATTAACATTCTTGTAGCAAGATCCTTACATTAAACTTTGAATAGCATGAATCTTGCGCTCTATTGATTCGTTTTATGTTTCTTTATTCAGAAAGGAAAAATGTATACAAGGACCCATAATAGAATATCTTTTTAATCAGATTTTTCCCGAACTTCGGCGGATATTCATGATTCTCTGAATACAAATACCGAAGAACTTGAAATTCATGGGATTTACATAATTTTCTGAATACAAAGTTGTCTATGGTAAAGTAAGCATTTTGCAAATGTTACATCCTTCATTTTCCCCCATGATGACAAATAAGTTGAAGAGCGACCTTGCCAATGAGTAAGGTCTCGAACTTATAACATGGAGTAAATTAATTGTTACCAAAGTAGTCAGTTTATTCCTATTATTTATTGATTCGAAATATTCAGTCTTGCGATAAAAACGCGAACAAAGTTACTAATTAAAAAAAGGATGCAAAGTAGAACCTTGCACATTGCTTCCTCCATGAGGAAGCATGTTAATAAATTTTGGTATCCTCATTGAGGAAGAAATGTGCAAGGTTCTATTTTGTATCCTTTCTTTGTTTAAAATCATGGTAAAAAGGCTTGTAACCGGTATTTTCTACGATAGAGTATACAACTTGAGAACGATAGTGAAGGCTAAAATTCAATATCTTGAAGAAAAAAAATGTAGGTTCTTTAGGTTGGATTTGGAACTGGAAGTTGGGTCTGTTAATTCTGGAATCATAAATGGAAAACAGTCACTTTTCTTTAAACCATGGTAAAAAGGTTTGTAACCAGTATTTTCTTTGAGAGAATATACGTCTTGAGAAAGATAGTGAAGGCCAAAATTCGATATATTGAAGGTTCTATAGCTTCGATTTCCCACCGGAAGTCGGATCTGTGAATTCTGTAATCAGAAACGAAAAAAGACACTTTTTTAAAATTATGGTATTTCAACACGAAGAAAAGGGTGTAGTTGTATAGGAATCATGGCATTGATACATGCCAACCAACAGGCATGGTAGAATATGGCATTAACAAGATATTGAGTGTCAGACCCAACCGATTGGTCCCCAACCAACGATTGGTAACGTCAACCAACTGATTGGTAACGCCAACCAAACTACATCTAACGCTCCAAGCAGTTAATGGTTGGTTTTCTCAATTAATCTGTTTTCTCCGTGAAATACACCACTTGTGTGCAAAATTTCAGCTCGATGCATCGTGCCATTCGAAAGTTATGGGCGATTGAATTTTCAGTGCTTGGAACATATATGTATTTTCTCGACGTTTTAGGTGATTCTGAGAACGCTGACATGGAAATCTCGAAAAAAAAGTGTCCTGAAAACAAAGGTTCCTTTATGAGAAAGCAAAAAGGAAACATAAATAATCTCAAATAAATAACGGGTAAGATTTGAAATGAAGTGTGTCATTCCACCGTAATTCACTAGAGTAATGCAAGAAGTAAGAAATAGCGGATATTTCGGATAGAATGGACCGAATCCAGTTATTCTTTTTTTTCATCGTATTGTCTTCCACGCTTTAAGGAATGTACAGCTACATTGGAAGGCGCGTATGTATCCAATCGATTTCTCAGAAATTGTAGTACTAGCTTGGCCGTGTTCGACTTTGCGATGATTGAATCGCACGTGCCAGCGCGATATCACGCTTCGGTCGGTTTCCGACTCTCGGAATATCCGCCGACGTCTCTCTCTCTCTCTCTTTTCTCTGACGAGAAGTACCTGCACGTCTTAGCGATTGTACCGTTAGTACAGCAATTAAAACGGTGTCGGAAGTCGTATGCGCGGCTTTCTGACACCGAGCACTGCGGCAATGTCTGTTGATGCTCCCCGCGCACCGGCGAGAAAGACTCATCCTTTAGTAAGTATACGTACGTCTCAATTGCAACGTCATTACCTTAGTCCGCTGCCGTAGGCTACGCGCCGACGACATCGGCGACGCGAGACACGGAGTACTCCAGGCAGACGTAATTTTCCCAGCCAACACACAACAGCGTTAGAATGAGAGTTACTTTACGATCTTTATCGCCTTAAATGTGTCAGCAACTCAGTCTTACCTTTGTTACTTATTATTCTAAACAAACTGAATGACAATATCGATGCAACATACATAACATATGCGTTAGCTGACGGAGAAAACTGTTTTGCTACGCTAGCAAATCTTTTGTTAAAATAGTGATAACATGACATTATTTTCTAGCCTAGATGAAACATTTGTTAGCTTAGTAAGAAAATTTGTTACGCCGACGAGAAGATTTGTAAGACTAATAAATTTTTTAGCTAGGCTAGCAAATAATGTGATGTTATCACTGCACTGAAAGAAAAGATTAGTTGCCATAACCAAAAAATGAGTTGACACAACCAATCGCTAATTTTATTTCCTTTACAACTCAAATGGTAGTGCCAACGATTCGAATGGTAGTCCCGACTATTCGAATGGTAGACCCAACGATTGGATTGGTTAACCTCAATAATCTCGCGAGAACTAATCGTGAATAGTTGAGGTTACTATTCGATATGATTGAGGCAACTAATTTTTGAGACATTGTGTACAGCAAATTGGAAACGTAGTTGTCACAACCAAACGTTTCTTTCGGTGTATTTTAACAAAAGACTTGCTAGCTTAGGAAAACGGTTTTGTCAGTGCTACGGCAGTAAAAATTGCAAAACAGTATAAATGATTTATCTGTATAAAAATTAACGAAAATTAAACGATAATCCCGCCTCGACATTTTAACAGTGTGATATTTTCGAAACGTTCATTTAGCTGCCGCGTTTGTAACGATATCGAATGAAAATGATCATTGTTTTAATTTATAATTAAGAGCTCAAGAAACACTTACGAATTAAGGCATTTTTTCAAAGCTTTAGATCGTTTAAGGAGTAATTGACAGTTCAGCGAGGTCAACAGCTTACTAGGATTAAAAAAATGTTTACATACATTTTGAAAAGGAAACTAATGTAGACGAAAATGCATCTGACTTGAAGAGATCCAACTTAATGTACTGAGAACTTTAAAAAAAATTGTTAATCAGTATACAGAAAAATGAGACATATTATATGCAGTTTTCTGACGGTCATATTTGTAATTTTAGTTCGTTCTTCATTCTTGACAAGCTAGATATGTTTGTTGAAACACGTTTTATAAAGTCATTTAGTTATTTTTTTCGTTTACTACTCAATTAGAAGACAAAGTTCGTTAACTTCGTAATTTTGTTTTTATTTTATTCTTTCATAAACAAATGACTGTTATTTGTTGTAAACGATAAATGCCATGAAAATTTCTGACTGGTAGATTCATACAATATCAAGAAACCGAATTACCTATGGCTCGTCAAGTTCGAACAAAAATTTGATAGAACGGAGTGATTTTTTAATTTAAATCCATCTTTGTTTATGCTAGTTTCCGTTGAAAAATAGGTACAGTTTTTAAAATATTTGCGCGCGATTGACCTGACTGGACCGCCGATGCCTCCTTAAAGGAAGGCGAAAGTTGTTTCGGTAACACTGCGAGTGAAACAACACCATAGGGATCCGTGGTTGCGATAAAGATCACCTTTAGCTTTCCCTTAAAGGCAAGCAATCCAAAAAGTGCCGGAAAACCGTGTTTGACCCCAGGATTAATTACAATTTTACACAATTGCTGTACGCACAATTATAATCATTACTTTAAAAACATATATAGCACTGTCGGGTATTTAAACTTCGAAATAGCTGTTAGCCCGAAACATTCCAATCGACAAATTGGACCATTTTGTATTAAAAATAACAAATTGATTAGCTGATTGCTTATGATTATTATTATTGTAAGATTTGTATATACATATTGAAGACATATTGAAGACACGATGACACACGCGAATGCAAAGTAGTCGGTGCTGGCGGACATGGACATAGAGCGTTAGAATCGAAGTTGACAGAGATATGTATCGGAGAGCGGATATACTAGGTTTAATTACAATTTCACACAATTGCTGTACGTGCAAATTCCGTAACCATTACTTTAAAAAAATATGTAGTGCTGTCGGATACACTGAGAGAAAAGTTTGTTAACATTTGTCAACAGTTAACAAATCTTGGTTAAATATGGCGAAATGAACCATTTAGTTATTATTATTGAATCTCACTTCAGCTAAATAAAATATGCTTGTCGCAAATGAAGCTTGATGACGTTTGTTAATATTTAACAAATCTTATTTGGCTCAAGTGAGATTCAATAAGAATAACTAAATGGTTCATTTCGCCATATTTAACCAAGATTTGTTAACTGTTAACAAACTCTTCTCTCAGTGTATTTAAACTTCGAATTAGCTGTTAGTCTGAAACAATCCAATGGGCAAATTGAACCATTTTGTACTAACAATAACAAATTGGTTTGCTGATTGCTTATTGTTATTATTGTAAGATTTGTATATAACATATTGACGACATATTGAAGACAAAATAACACACGAAGGATGCGAAGTAGCCGGTGCTAGCGGACATGGACCTAGAGCGTTAGAATCGAAGTTGACAGAGATCTGTATCGGAGAGCGGATATCTCAACGAGAGGCAGCATGCGATCTTGTCGTTCTGTACATTCAACGTCAGAGTACCGCCGAGTGGACATAGTCAGACGAAGGATACATATATAGTTTGAAGCGCGACCACCGCAGTATCCACGGTGCTGCAGGAGGAGGTTAGAGCCGTGACAGGAAAGCAAAAAAGAAACTGGATGTGGCTTGGTTGGTGAGACACGCAACACACACACAAATACACAAGTTCCCAGATGGAAAAGAGGAACCGCGGGAAAGAATTACGAGGACGATGTAGAGACCTGCAAATCGCTTACTACTTGCCAGTGTGTACAGAGTTGCGTAGTGCACTTACAATATATCTACTGCGTCTCGATTGTATCTCCGTCTTGCAGTATCTTCATTACTGTCTTGCCCCCAGGGATGTCGTCCTCGCGTCGTCACCGCAAACGATCTTTTCCCCGCGACACGAGGCTGCGACTTCACGAAAGCTGCTACGACGACTTGTAGGTAAGCCAGAGACAGCTAGTGTCTCTCGCGTAACTAAAAGAGAGAAAGGGAGAAACCTACATGAGAGAGAAAGAGATAAAGAGGGAGTTGGCAGATGTGCGGAAGCTGAGAAGAAGGCAGGGTTTCTCTGGCGATGAGACCTCAGGATAGCACGATGTCCTGGTGCCCCGCGAGCTACTACGCAGACGACCGTAAAACTGTTGCACGCGGTGAGCAGCCACGATGCGATGGTGGCATGATGCGCGATGGTGGTAGTGCACGGAGTACACAACCAACTTCGCTGCCTAGTGCACGGACCCCCGGAAGACCCGCGCGCCGCCCGTGGAATCGTCAATTACGAGAACGAACGAACGATTATAGGTTTAGTACGGCATTCTCGAAGCCGATTCCCATAAATCGCTCTCCGCGGGAGACTCGAATTCCTCACTGTGGTGTATAACCCCATCTATGTACTACTGGCTATATGCAGTATGTGTAAGTCTCGTAAGCACGACGAGCACTACTATACGTCTGTTCAATACGTCTTGCCACATAGTCTCTACTTTTTTTTTCGACC
The DNA here is from genome assembly GCA_963970395.1 of Ephialtes manifestator. Lineage (NCBI taxonomy): Eukaryota > Metazoa > Arthropoda > Insecta > Hymenoptera > Ichneumonidae > Ephialtes > Ephialtes manifestator. The sequence goes on along the minus strand of OZ019970.1, from coordinate 18,812,086 downwards.
ATTTCAGAGCTATACTCTTCTATACTTCCATGCCCTTCACTATGCCAGGATTTCCTACGTTCTTGCGCTTTTTTGTTCTTTGTGCTTTATTTTGCTCGAACTACATGGTGAACTCATCTCCGGGGGAGACCGGGGCTATTTGGAGCTGGTTCGATTTCACCGATTAGCAATTTTATGAACACTCGGGAGTTAGATGTATGTTTAGTTGTTTTGCTGCTGGGGTGGGACTATGAGTTAAATATACGATGCGACCGTAGCATTAGCGTCGTCTATATAGATATACATAGCAATGCTAAAATAACCTAAAGTGGTGCTATCGTCGCTGCGTTTACTCTTTGGAACTGGTTCGATTTCAGCGATTAGCAATTTTATGAATACTCTAGCGCTAGCTGTATGTTTAGTTGTTTTGCTTTTGGGGTGGAACTCCGAGATGAATACACGATGCGACCGTAGCATTAGCGCCGTCTATATAGATATACATAGCAATGCTTTTAAATAGCGTAAAGTAGTGCTATCGTCGCTACGTTCACTATTTGGAACTGGTTCGATTTCAGCGATTAGCAATTTTATGAATACTCGGGAGTTAGATGTATGTTTAGTTGTTTTGCTACTGGGGTGGGACTCTGAGTTAAATACACGATGCGACCGTAGCGTTAGCGTCGTCTATATAGATATACATAGTAATGCTAAAATAACGTAAAGTAGTGCTATCGTCGCTACGTTTACTCTTTGGAACTCGTTCGATTTCAGCGATTAGCAATTTTATGAATACTTTACAGTTAGCTGAATGTTTAGTTGTTTTGCTTCTGCGGTGGGACTCCGAGTTAAACATACGATGCGACCATATCGTCGTCTATATAGATATACATAGTAATGCTTAAATAACATAAAGTAGTGCTGTCGTCGCTACGTTACGTTGTTGTTTTACGTTACTTTTCATTACGTTACGGAACGTAGGTGGCACCCTCACCCACATAAACGCCCATGTAAACGTAGAGGTTCGATTTCAGTGATTAGCAATTGTATGAATACTCTAGAATTAGCTGTATGCTTAGTTGTTTTGCTAGTGGGGTGGGACTCTGAGTTAAATACACAATGCGACCATAGTGTTAGCGTCGTTTATATAGATAAACATAGCAATGTTTAAATAACGTAAAGTAGTGCTATCGTCGCTGCGTCACGTTATTTTAGCACTGCTATGTATAATTATATATATAACGCTAATGCTACCGTCGCATCATGTGAGAAACTAAGAGTCCCACCCATGATTTCTTGTGGATTAGAATGGAGCAATAAAATCGAACAGATTTACTCCAAGTAGTAGTTTTTTTTTTGCAGTGCATAATATTATATTTTTTAGTAACTCTTTAAGTAAATAAAGTATATTCGAGGTGTATATGATTATATATAATTTATATGCGATTTGTATAATGGCAAAATGAATGCTTTATAATTCGTAAAATTATTATCCATATTTTGTATTTTTTATTCTTTCTACGTGGGACATTTTATCGTGTAATTATTATTCCACGAAATCCATTCGGTTTAAGAGACTTGAAAAATTGTATTGTATATTTGCTATTGTTGTTATTACCCCTATTGAAAAAACTTGAAAAATACTAATAGAAACCTATAGAAATGGACCAAAAACCTCATAGATTCAAATAGAATTGTATCAGAATCTATACGGCTTTGTCCATTTCTATCGGTTTTTATCAATATTTTTCAATCTTTTTCAATAGGGACTGTTCAATCTATGAATTTCGAACCTTTAATTGCCGTAAAATGCCATTCCAAGAATAGCCAATTTAAATCTCATTTTTTTCAACGGTGAGCCCAAACAATGTAGAAAAATAAACCAAAACGTGGAATTCCATTAGGTATACAACCGAAATTTAAAATCTTTAAAAAAAATTTACAGAAGATTTTTACAAAATGCTGTTTTTCATCATTTTTATTCAGACAAGTGTCGTGCATTTGAGACCATTTTTTTTTTTTTTTATAAGGGGTTTGTTCGTTGAAGATTAAGCAGACCAGATCCAATTCGCCCCTGACTCACCGCACCACGATATTCTCTCGTATGCCATCCATGCCTTTGCAAGGCTCTTATCTGGCAGATAAATACATTTATAGGCTGGAAGCTATACAGTCTTGTGGAGGGCGAACCAATGCGCCTTCGTACTTATGAATGATTATACCAGTACCTAGAAAAGAGCATGATTATGTGCCACGTCGAATTGCCTGAAACCCCGGACTATGAGAAACGGAGCGAGGCGCATCATTGCAAGGATTCTTCGCTCTCTGCCTCGAGACGACGATCCACGTGCTCGCTCGCCCGAGTCGATTGCCTTCCGCAACGCGTGAGAGCTCGCTGCCGATGGCAACTGAGGGAAAAAGCGAAAGCGAAGAGGTGTGTGGGCTACCGCCATACCATTCAAGAACCTCAACGCTTGCCTCACTCTTGACCCATTGTTGAGTCCACCAATCACTATGTAACCGCACCCTACCACGGGCTCTATCTCCTGCAAAGCAGCTTCAAGAATTTGCCACTCGCATAAACATGAAAAACACAACAATTTCACTGTAGAACTAATTTGTAGGTCGATTCAGACCGAAAAATATTACAGAAACAAAGTAAAACCTTACACATTGCTTTCTACTTATTTTGCACTTTTTACAAATGTAGCGCTATGAAAAAGAATGTTTGAAGGAGGAAGTTTTGTAAAATTTTTAAAAAATAATGAGTAAGCAATGTGCATGATCCTACTTTATATATTTGTTTTAAATAAATTGAAAAAAGGAAAATGAGCGAATTTTATTCGTCAGGGAACGATGAAGAATGTTATTTCGTTTACATAGAAAATTTGGGCCCGCTATCTCGAGCTTTGGGGAATTTAATACAGTAATGTCAATTTTTCAAAAACAACCTTCAATGTATTACCGAAAATTTATAAAAATTTAATTGATAACGCTCATTTTTCCAACAAATTCTGAAAGATAAAAACTTCTATATACAGATTATGCAGAAACACAAAAATTATAACAATCGAAGAAAGGCAGCTGCTTCACTTGTGTGCCAAATTTAATTTCGGTAGCTGAAACGATTCTTTTCAGAATTCAAAATATTCTGTAAAGACAGTTTCGGAAAAAAAATTCACATAAAAAAATGCTTTCTTTATAGAAATGGAAAATTTTATAAATAATGATAAAGTAAACTTATGAAGTAAAATATATTTATAAAACTTAATTAATATGATAGTTATAACGTAAAAATCATAAATAAAAACTCCTCCAATGTATCAAATGTAATAGATTCTCCAGCACTTGAAAAAAATGCATTACTTGATTTTGAGCTATATTTGGGTCTACACTGAGAAAAAGGCTTAGTTGGACTTACTTCTTGGTTAAAAATAGTACCATTAAAAATTTGGTAGGCGCAACCAAATTATTGGTTAGGCGTACTAAATACTTGGTTGTCTTACTAAATCGTTGTTTATATTAACCAATAACGTGATTGTGCCTACCAAGTTTTCTTGGTAACATTTTTTACCATGATCTACGTTTTTGGTAATTCTAAGCAAGCCTTTTTCTCAGTGTGTTAATGTTTTGCCTACTCATCATTGGGAGAGTATATTTCCAAGGTACAAGTTGCGCAGATTCATCATGTACTACGTATGCATGAAAAATTCTCTATCTATGTTGGCTTCGTAATAGTATAAAATGATCGCTATAAGAACCGTGTTGTATCATCGTCCGGGTGGTCGCCGGGCGTGACTATCGGCCCTATCTATCCTACCGCTCATTTAGACACGTCGTTACGTGGATTGCGCCGAAGCGGCTCCTTATCACGAAGAGCGCTCGCACCGGAGCCTGTCGTACGTATACGTAGTACGTACTACCTCCTGTGTACGCACAGCAACGTAGGTATAGTACTTACGCGTGTACTTTCACTCGGGACGCTGCGGCGCAGCATCGATGACCGGGTTCGCGAACGAACGGAAACCGGCCTGACGCACTTTGTCGGATATTGCATAGACGAGCCAAGCTGTGGAAAACACTCGAGCCAAACGCTTTATTTCCATACCAGCCGCGAACAAGTTAAAATAATAATTAACATAACAGTTTTCAGAAAAACCTTCCTACAACTCTGTGTATGACACGGTCGTCAATGCGAAGGCGTCAAAGGTGTAACTACTCATTACTTTTCAAACTCACTTCATTTGTTTATTTATTACGTAAATAATCGAATATTCACCAAAAAAATATCTTTTCTCCCGAATCCGCTAAAGTAACCCTATTTCGTGTCCGCAACGCGGGCGGGAAATCGGTCATTTGTTAGGAATGACGTACGCATACGCAGTCCGCTTTCATTACCTCCCTCGGGAAGTAATCAGCTCATTCCTGCCCGACGAGACTAATAAAAACCGTACTACGCATGCGTGTCGTCATTTGTTAAAAATGAGCTTCTCCGTCCTTGTTGCACACATGAAATGTGGTTATTTTTTAGCGAAATCGGGAGAAAAGTATAGTACGTTACATAGGAGGGGTGCAACTTCCCTCCCTTGTAACGTAATGCACTATTTTATTAGAGGAGTCACTATTCAAAAGAAAATAACGTTGTTTGTACAAGGCTGTACAAGTATATTGTTAAAACGATGAAAAGAAAGTATAAATTGAACTACACAAACAAAACATAATTAATGATGGATAAAGAGAAGAATTATGGCCCATTACTTTCGTATTTGCGACAATTTTTTAATGAATTTTTGTGGTAAACATTTTTTCTTCTCTTTGATAAAATGTTTAGAGCCTTTGCTGCTAATACGCTAGAGTTATCTGAATAATAATTAATACCAAATGATGTACAGAATAAAGAAATGGAGTGAGTTTGACAGTAACGGGTCATTTCTTCCCTGAGAAGGTTGTTTATGATATCTGTAAAAAAATCGGAGTGTCAATAATACAACAATCAGAAATTATAACGAAATATTTGGAAATTGATTTCCATAATTTGATGCACTATATAATTGGCATAAGGCGTAAAAAAAAAGGTTTGGCAATTCTATAAAGATATGGAAAATTCTCTTTTAAAAAGTTGCTGGCTCGAGATATCTCGAAAATATCGCAGTCATTGTCATCGTTTTATTCGTGCTGTCATTGGTTGGATGTGTCGTCAGTCAGTCACACTGCGATCGGGACCAATATCATGCATTCATTTTTTTTGTTTATGTCAAATGTCAAGACTTACATAAAGAAACTCGGGCGCTTAAGCCCGCTTTCACTAAAAAATATCTTATCATTAGATGAGTTAATATTTTTTTTAAATGTAACGTTGTAAGAAGTTGCATAATCATATTGTTATAATGAAAAAAAAGTATAAATTGACCTACTTGATTTGCTTAATTACACCACGAACAAAAAATAATTGATGATGGATAAAGGGAAGAATTATGGCCTATTTGTGTAATATTTGCGCCAATTTGTTAATAAATTTTTTTGCAAAATATATTTCCTTTCCTGTTTAATAAAATATTTATAAACTTTGTTGCTAATACGCTAGAATTATCTAAATAGCAATTAATATCAAATTATGTACGAAATAAATAAAGAAATAGAGTTCGTTTGTCATTAACGGGTCATTAACGGGTCATTACTTCCTAAGAATCTCACTTACGATATCTGTAAAAAATTCCAACTGTCAATAATAAAACAATCAGAAATTGTCACTAAATATTTGGCAGTTAAATGTCCATAATCTGATGCACCATACAATTGACATAAGGTTGTTAAAAAAATTGATTTGTAATTCTACAAAGATATAAACAAAATTGTGCTCTTTTTTATTTTTTTTCAAGTGCTAATATTTTTTTACGTGCTAGGAATAGATATGAAAGCGAGAGGAATGTACAGTCTCCTTTCACAGCATGTCAGACAGTAAAAATAGAGTTAATTATAGAGTGAGTAAAAAAAAGGAATTGGTATAATTTTGTATTGTCTTTCTCCTTGCAGATATTGAAGCAGAATGTCAGGACGATTACATGAAGATCAGGATAGGATTCAACGGTTCCTTTGCTGGACTACTGTACTCGGCGGGTGAGTTATATACAGACGTTACACAATGACGGTCCTTTCATTTGTTACTATTGTTTGATAACGATAAAAATATAATTCTAATGGAGCCTCCGTGCAGTTGCTAGAGCTGCAGTAATGGGGGGTGGAGCCGATCTTAATTGAGATCGACTCGGATAATGACGATCAATATAGATCATCGCATGCAGGCGTTCCGAGTGGATTGACCGACGCACAACCATCTCTAACACAATAATTCTTAATTACAGGTTACTCATACGATCCTGACTGCATGTACGTCAACGGAACCGGTAGAGATTACTACGAGTTTTATATTCAGCTCAATCGATGCGGCACCCTGGGCGAAAATACTCACCATCAAGATAGCAGAAAAAATCCAACAGTGAGTTAGCGATTCATCATCGCATCTCTTCACATAGCAATTCATTATATCTCAATAAAGCCATGATTTTTTTCTCGCTTCTTTTCATTCTTACAAACCTTTTGTGATCATCAAATTGCTCATTACATTTCAAAACTTAAAATTGGAAAAAGCAATTCGTTCAAGTGCAGTATTGAAAACGGATATCGGCTATTGAATCTTAAGTGTATTTTCGCATGCTCAATAATTCTCTTTTGTTCGCACTGTTTACAAGCTTTCGTATCGTAAAATCTGCTGTAGAAAATGTATTAAGGTAGTTGTGTTATAAATCGATGCATAGTTGATGTATGGATTCACTATGTGTTTTCATAAGGTATTGGAAGATTCCCTGCGCTGATTGCAAAAGAACTTTGCCTGTTACAAAATTGTGAATAAACTTGGATCGGAAAAAATCTTCACACTCAAATCTATTATTAAATATACCAGTTGAAAGAGGATATTCAAAGAAAAACACAAAAATTGCAAAGTGATTTACCGTGTTGTTTGTAAGATATCATATGTGAAAGTAAAATTTGTCTATTTTATCAGTTGTACGTCACCTCGACTATTCTTTCAGCTTCCACATCGCTTACTAACTTAAGATGTGTACACGAGATAAACTTCTAAAAAAAAAATTTGCGTCTCGTAACAGAGTAATTTATCTTGTTAAAACCCTACACGCGATTACAGCAGCAACAAACAATAACTTTTCCTAAGTAAACGAAATATAATGATAATTAGATCTGAACTGTGAATAAAGATAGATTGGTGTAAATTAACTTCGCGAATAAAACCGTTAAAATGTTTCATTAAAGCAACGGAATTAATGTTTTTTCTACATTCACTTGGCCCAGAAAAACAATACAATTAGAAATGGGCTTGTGTAATAATGTCTTTGGGTTTACAAAGAACCGATCACCGATTACAACCGATCACAAACGTTTTCATTGTAGACATAACATTACCACAATTTATTACAAGTCCTTTTGAAATTGCTCTTAATGGGCAAAACGTTTAAATCATTGTAATATGCACAACACTGTAATGATACGTTTTTTCAATTGAAATTACAGAAGAATCTGATGTGGAACACAGTGACCGTCCAATACAATCCTCTGATCGAAGAGGAATTCGACGAGCACTTTAAGGTGACCTGCGAGTACGGCTATGACTTCTGGAAGACGGTGACCTTTCCGTTCCTTGATGTCGAGTGAGTATGCGTTCTCCGCAAAACGCTTGCATACATACCGTGGGAAACGTAGTTCCTCGTGCGGTTTCTGCTGCAATTTGGAAGATTAAATCGCGTCACTGCAGGTTCTTCGGTGCCACGAGTCATTCTCCTCACGTGAGATCTCACAACTATACCGTGTTTGTTCTTGGTCTGTTTTCAGGGTCGCGACCGGAAATCCCGTAGTTTTCACCCTCCAGCCCCCTGAGTGTTACATGGAAATCAGATATGGCTACGGGACCACGGGGACGAGAGTAGCTGGACCTGTACGCGTCGGAGATCCCCTTACGCTTATCATATACATGCGCAGCAAATATGGTGATTACCCCGATTTATCTTCTCATCACAAAAATTAATTCTGTCCTCGAATCCAGAATTTTATTAAAAGATTTTTTGTAAATTCTCTCTTTACGGACATCACAAAAATTCATTCTGTCCTCGAATCTAGGATTTTATTAAAAGATTTTTTGTAAATTCTCTCTTTACGGACATTACAAAAATGAATTCTGTCCTCGAATCCAGAATTTATTTAAAAAAAATTTTTTTTGTAAATTCTCTCTTTACAGACATCACAAAAATTAATTCTGTCCTCGAGTCCAGAATTTTATTAAAAGATTTTTTTCTAAATTCTCTCTTTACAGACGGCTTTGATATTGTGGTGAACGATTGCTACGCACACAACGGCGGAAACAAGAAGATCCAACTCATTGATCAATACGGATGCCCGGTTGACGATAAGCTGATAAGCAGATTCCGAGGTTCCTGGTCCGAAAGCGGCCTTTTCGAAACTCAGGTCTTCGCTTACATGAAGACCTTCCGGTTCACAGGATCGCCTGCACTATATATCGAGTGCGACGTCAGAATGTGCCACGGAAGATGTCCGGTAAGCAAGAATTATTGTTATACGTTAGAATTACCGATGCGAGAATTACCGATTTGCGTTATTTAAAATAAAGTTACACTTTCTACAATTCAAGGACGATAATAAAAATCAGATGATTAACCCATCAACACCCTCTTTCATTAAAAAAACAAGCTTCTCAAATGTTTTATACTTTTTTCAATCAAAATTGTAGATAAAAAAAATAGCAGTTTATAAAAATGTATGTTTTTATTCTATACATTTAAAGTTTTATAAAATAACAAATATATGATATCTATTGGAATTCCAATGGTTGTTTCCGTAATTTTTGTATTCAAATTGAAAAGCATGCCTTTAAAAATATATATTTTCCTAATGTAGCAAATATGTTACGATGGCAATTAAAGAGTTAATAAGGCTCTGCGTTATTCCACAAAAATGAAGTATTTATTAGATGAAGAATTCTAAAATCGCTGAATTTTCATGTTTTCAGAGTCAACCTTGTCATTGGAGGAACTCTAAGAATGTGGCAAAACGTTCCGTGAGCGGTGCGTTAGAAGGACCGACAACGCCGGCGACCAGTTTGTCGGAGAACGTCAATCTATTCCAATCACTCAGAGTTCTTCAGGAGGGCGAAGCAGAGACCGAACTATTTCCAAATTCGACAGCGGCATCACACAGTGGTAAGACTAAAGTGTTCGTGAAAATGAAAGTTCATTTGCAATGAAAATAAATAAATAGCGAAACGTTGACAATTTTAGTCAACCTAGTTCTGTTTTAGCTTCCAAGGCAGCAAATAGATTTCTAAATAAAATTTGTAATCATTTAGAATTCGAGTACTCCGTGAAAACAGAAAAACCTGAAAATATCATCGTGATTTAAAGCACTTAGTACATTAATTTCGAATAATAGTAATGCCAAAAGGTTTTTAAAAAAATCAGTAAAAAAAGAACAATTGAACATTTGCTTCGAAAGTTTTTCTTATTCTCATGACATAAATTTGCCGATCGTTTGCAATACCTATATATTATTTTATTGATTATTTTATGATTATATATTCTACCCCTACCAACACTGATGGTAGTGCGGTCGGTATACGGCTCTGGCAGTCCCCCGAGTTAAGCAGTGTTGTTTGCGGTCATAACTTGGGTGGGTGACCGTTTAGCCATGCACCGGCTGGCACATGAATCAGTGACCGGGAGGTCAGTTTTTGAGAGATCTCGGTGTTTACACTTAAGTAAGTTACTTTCGTAAATACACCGGGAAATCAGAAGAATATACTGCCGTCTGTACCGGTACGGGTTTTCTGCAGTTTCCCCGTGCCCATGGCAAATGCGGTACAGTGTAGCTGAAGTCGGCTACGAACGGAAAAAAAGAAGAAAAAAAAATATATATATATATATATATATATTACCCCTTATATGATTCATAAGAAGTTTCGGAATCATCGAACGCACCGTTACATAAAAAAAAGTTTATTGTGTTGTTCTTTTTTAAGCTATTGTGTTAACAACATTTTGGCTTAATTTATATTCCAAATTACTGTTTTTAGCATCTTGAATGATTCAAATTTAATTGAACCAAGCAAGTGGTTAAAAAAATATGTGTGAAGCAGCGTTTAATGGAATACTGCTGTCGCTTAGTGTGATTAGAAGTGGAGAGATCGCAACGACATTTAAAAAATTCTGTTTCAGGTGCTACTGAGAGTCCCACCGGAGACAGAGTGTGCCTAAGATCGAGTTTAGTCAGCACGATAGTGGGTCTAGGCTGTGGCGTCTTATGCATAATGGCAGGAACCCTTTTAGCCCTATGTTCGCGGATGAGACGTGCTGCCCGAGAGAAGCTTCTATCCGACAGCATCGATTACATGACGCACAAGGGAAGGATCAATTAGCGAATGCGGCACAAGCGTGCCGAGTTGCGAAATACTCTCGCGATCCATCCGCTATTCCGCGCTCATCATCCGGAAGAGTCGAGAGTGCGATGCGAGTTGGGCTAAGCCCAACAAAGATCCATCGGTGTTAACTTTTCCTGCCGGCGGCAATAGAGGCCATAGCCACGTCTTGTCTTTTTTTTTGCGAGTGCAACCAACGACTTTAATTCAATTACTTGGCGTCTTGATACAGATCAATGCGAATTACGCCACAGTTCGACAAAGACTGCCGTAAACGCGAACTTGTGTCGCTGTTCGTTCGGTCCAGCATATGCTATAGGGACGTCTTAAAGATAATTTACGATAAGTAAGGGTCTCCACGAAGGTTCGCCATTACTCGGGATATTCAGGAACTCGAGACAGAGAGGCTTACACTTGTTTCTCTCATTGTACTTTCAACGTTTCTGAATATGCTTCTCGAATAATGTTCTTAATCTCAATAACGTAATATATTCGATTATATCTCGAGACGCCTGTGTGCGAAACGACGAAACCGAGTTTCGAATAATATTTATTATAAATATTCACGCTCGTAGATTTTACGACGAAGCGTAAGATTTTCCAAAACGGTATTCGTCGCGTCGCACTTTATAGGGTTTTCATTTTTTTTTTATTATTTCATAGATACTTTATATATATCATCATATATCATTCATAAAAACAATTCATCAAACACTTCGTCGGGAAAAAAAATGTGGAAAATTCGGTAGACGGCCAGCGAGGATTAAATAATATTGAAAGAGGAGGATGGCCCACGTATGAGCGGCAACCTCTTTGTTACGACATATGCGAAATATTAATTTCCCCTCCTGGCTGTTCCGAGAAATGAGAAATACTTTGATGTTTCTCGATCATTGTCGAAATGTCCATCTCGGTCAAATTATAAACTTGTAAATATAGCGTATTGGCGGTGTACGATGATTAACGAATAACAAATATACATGTAATCATGATAACGCTCGTGTGTATCAAGGTTTTCAATAAATAGTGCAGTAGACATCGATTACTCATTATAATTTTCTTCAGTGTGTAATTATTTCAATATTCCCCCTTCATTAAGTGCATGTTAAGTCCTTCATGGTGACACCTTTAAAGGACTACCTTAACGCCTTTAATTGCTTTGTGCAAGTTTTATGTTAATTTTAGACTGTAACGATGCCATAAGCAACCCTTATGAAACTGTAAAACAACGATAGACAGATGGCGTTCACCATTAAACTCAAACTAAACGATAATTCGACCAGTTGCCTGACAGAATTGGTGCCTAACAGTGGTTTGTTAATCTAATTTACATAAAATTGTTGCATATCGCTACTATTGTTTTGGTGTCCACCCGACATTGCCTCGGATTCGTACGGGAAGCGCTGGAGGGCAACACTAAGGGTGTCTTCAGAAACGAAGAACGGAGATCATAAGGGGCTACTGGATTAAATAGGTGTTTTCTTAGTTTCGACTTAGGTCTAGGCTAGGAAAGACATATATTTCATATTGCGTAAATCTGTAATATCCCTGGCAAAAATAAATTATAGAGATTGATACCGATTTAATCGCATGTTATCATCTCTATCTATTCGGACTCTGATCAATTTATACAAATTGGACCGTTGTTATTAGTTTCCTCGTTTTGTATGGGTTAACTATAATAGATACGTTATCGGCATGTATGGTGCACCAACACACTTATAATATTTTATATTGAATTTACGTTTCGTCACTTGCAAATTTTTATCCGTTTGTGGTGTATCGTGTTATCTCGTAATAGTATATTGTGCACCAAGGGCGGAAAGTTTACCATTCCCGGTGAGTGTGTCGGGTGATGCCTGAGGTATGCTAGAAGGGTCAAAAGCCCGAGGGCCTTGTAGGAATTTTGGCCCACCGGAGGCAGTACCCGATACACGAGGTGGAATGTCAACTCCGCCCGCGGTGGACATACGATTTTTTTACATACCTGTCACGGAAAGTTCGTTCACGGTTTCTGAAACTGAGGGCGCGCAGCGCCCGAGGAAACTATAACCCATAGTAGTGTGTGGACGTGTACTGCCTGTCGTACGAGCACGATCAACTGCACAATCTTCGCATTATGATCGCTCCCTCATACGCGTATGTTATACTAAGTTTTGTAACAAACGCATGAGAAGTGCATTTGAGTGGCACTCAAATGCACTTCTTAAAATATCCGGCAACATATTGTCGACAACATTATCAGCTTTTACAGATCAAAAGCAAAAAATTTCCCTGAAATAGTATCTTTAGTGAATTTTGAAAGACGGGGCAAAAATACAATTAAGCATAGGACACCTATATTCCCAACCAAATGATTAAGGTGTTCCTATGGACGAGGCAGTTTAAATGCCATCGTTCTTTTAGAATGTTCATCAATAAATTAAAAAGTTTTCTGCACAATTTGAATCTGATCGCCTACCGTACTACGGAAATATTCAATGTCACCGTTGTTCATGCAGTATACGCCATAAGTTATACTCCCTTAGAAAGAATAGATGATGAAATGTAAAAAAAAAAAATTGTGTTGAGAAGAGAATTTTTATCCCCAAATTGTGTCTAAATTTCAAGTCGATTGCCTACTTTACTTTTGAGATATCAGAGAAAATATCTGTTCTCTCTCTGACTCATGCATTTTCGGGTTATCGCGCTCGCTCGCACCAACGCGTTGATTGGTTGTCTTGCACGGAAAATAATTAATATCTGCCCCACTGACACCCGCGTAGCGGGCGTCCAAAGGAACACCTTAATACAATCAAAATTTCACTTCTTGGTGATGCAGAATTTAGAAAACTGATTTAAATGGAACAGAAAACTTGAGAGGAAGAAAAGGACTGAAAGGGAGGAAAGTAAGTCCCTAGGACGGGAAGTACTCACTTGCGCCCTTCTCACCGGCGAGGAAAGTACAAACTTTACGTGCAGGTGTATGAAAAATATATGAAAATATCAAAGAAGCATCAATAGAGTGATTCTATCATTTTTTATCGTCTCGAAATTATAGACAGTATATCGGAATGAATCGTATGTGTTTAGAGTGAAATAATTATCATAATCTATCGTAAAACCCTGATATAAACGAATCAGTTGTCTATGATTTGTACAATAACTTCGTGCTGATCGATTCGTTTCTCTTCTCATCGTTTCACAGGAAGTCTATCATAGATATAATCATATTCATCAGTCAGATTTGTGGTACTTAAATATTATGGCGTGGTGCACTAGTGGCACTAGTTCAGATCATGTCTCCATGGTGCCATAATTGCTCCATGTTGCTGTAGTAGGGGTATGATCGCTTAGTGAGGTTGAATTTAGTTTCCAGCATAGCCGCAACTTGTCGCCGTCATCGAGTTCGCAGTTAAACTCAACTAAAGTAGCACTTTTCATACATGAGTTATATAAATGAATTTTATGTGGAAAACATATTCAGGAACGGATGCAACCACAAGGGGAGTAATGTGGAATTGACGAGAGTTCGAACAGCTTATAACCCAATAATGCAAATTTCAAACTTGCGGATATTAAGAATATCTTTAATTCCGGATTCATTATAGTGAATGACCAAGATCTGGAACGGTCAAAATAACGAAAGGTCGAAAAGTGGAACAGTGAGAATAGTGAAAGACCGTCAAGTGGAATGGTCAAAATAACGAAAGCTTACGGAACGTTGAAAACATATATCTCTCACTCTGTGTACTACCGAGCGGAATACATAGATGGCGTAAGCTAGTGCTCATCGAGGGTGAAATACCACGTAGAGTGTGCTGCCACTAGTAACGACTGAACGATAGATCTTATTTAAAAACTGGTGCACTGAGGTGTGACAAAAAAAGGCCTATTTATTTGTCACTGCGCTGATCCAAATAACTTCGGTACATAACCATAAATAAAGTTCTGTGGAAGAGGAGCCCCGTAACAAACTGTTAAGAGATGCTCAAGCGAGTTTTTCTATTGTTCGGTCGGTCAACACCCTTGCAAAATTCAAAACCGCTGTATGTATCTCAAGAGTGGCTTTGAGGGGACACAGCCACCTAAAAAAAGTCATAAGAAAAAAAATCTGTGAATTATATCTTTTTTTTAAATCTTACATTTAAATAGCATTAAGTACATTAAAATAACATTATTCTGCAATTTTGTAAACACATACAGTGCACCAAAATGGTGTGGTGTAAAAGTAAAAATGTTCTCTTATTGCTTTCAGACCAAACCGGTGGAGAAATTTTAGTGTTCGATGTCCTATTTTATCTGTCGAAGAGTGCATTTTGGTCTGCATATAGAAATATTTTCAGGTCTTTTTCACAAAACTATGATTTTAAGTGTGTAAATAAATCTTTCTTTATTGAAAACTAAAATAACATATTGAATACTAAAATTTGTTCATCGGTTTGGCCTGAAAGCTACAAGTGAAAAATTTTACTTTTTAGCTGGACTGGATTTTTCGTAAAAAAAGTCTACAAAAAGTCGAAAAAGTTCTTTAGCCAATTTTTGAGCTAATGAGTAAAAAGATCTCAACAAATAAAGTAATGAAAATTGAGCTAATTGAATTGAGGTATTGAATTTGAGCTAAATCTATAAAGCAGTTAAGAGTCGATAGTTTTTTTAATTTTCGTAAAATTGGAGTTTTCATTCTGACTCAAGTCAACTTCAGCTAAATCTGCTCAAATCTTCTACAAGGACGAATTAATATACAGATGAAGTATACGATTTCGGCTTCCTCATTGAGGAAGCTTTGCAAAAAGAAAAAAAATATTGAAGAAGCAATTGGCAAGGTTCTCGACAATTAAAATCCTATAAAATCCCTACTTCTCTACCGATCTTTACCAAATTTAATATCTACTATACCTACAGGTTAATTAGTCCTTGTAGAAAATTTGAGCTGAGTTGGCCGAAGTTGACTTGAATTAAAACGAAAACAAAAATTTTTCAAAATTTAAAATTTTAATAAGATTAGAACTGCTTTATAAATTGAGCTCAAATTTAATACCGACAGTTCTTATTCATTAATTTATTTGTTTAGAAATATTTAGCTCATTAACTAAAAAATTGCGGCAAGTAAAAAACATACCAACTTTTTTCGAAAAATTTTAAGTCACATAATCTGAAGTTATTTCAATTTTGTCCCGAATTTAGGAAGGAGCGAAGATTTACATAGGAAGGAGCGTTGCTGCTCCACCGGTACATCAAATATCAACTTGGTTGTTAAAACCGTTGTTGAGATACAGCAGTTTGAATTTAGCAAACTGGTTGATCGACCGAAAGATATAAAACTCACTAGAGTAACCTCTTAACTTTTTTGTTACAAAGCTCCTCTTCCACACAACTTCATTTATGGGCATGTACTGAAGTTATACGGATATGCTCAGCGAAAAAAATACCTTTTTGACACACCCTACTACAGACCAATTTCGACTATATTCCTGATGAATGAAATCGATTTTATTCCAGATTTTCTTAATCATCGATAGTTCCTACCGTGGAAAAAGTTTCTGAATTTTTCAAGACGCGTCTGCAATCTTCTCTAAAATAATAATTTAAAACATACAACATGCTGATTTATAAACATTATTGAAACAAACTTTTACTACAATTTAAAAATTCTGCAAAGGTTGGAAAATATCAGGAAAAAAAACAAAAATTTAGTAAATAATAGTACATTTTAACATTAGGTGCAATAGTATATTGTGCAACAAGGGCCGAAAGTTCGCTAAATTCAGCCCACGTTGCACACTATACTTTTTGTAACAAGTGCATGAATAGTGGTGCTTTGAATGGTAGTTCTGTAGGATGAACAGTGAAAAATGCGGTTACAAACCTTCGTCTCTAGGGTCAAAAGTGAAACACCCAAGGGACGAAAGTGAAGGAATCGCGAACTGCGCTTGCGTGAATCTATTGCTTCAACACTGCCATGAAACTATCCACTTTCGTCCCGCAAAACTGCCATGAAAAGCACCGCTGTTCATGCACGTGTTCAAAAAAAAAAAAAAAAAAAAATTTCTTCAGTACGACATCTCGTGTATGGACCTATTGTGTTTGGTTTCCATACGTTTTCAAGATATGTCATTTGATACTGTCGAAAAACTTATACTGTCAGCGACGTGCATGAATATGCTCGATGCCGTTTTTAAAATACTTAGCGTTTGCACGCAACAACGGTTCTTATCGCACAACTCAAGTTGTAAGATTAATATATAGTTTTCGTGCGTGATACTGGAACCGAATTTGAGCAGGTAAGTAGTGCATAATTTATTAAAGTCAATATATTTAAAACTTGATTCGTCAAAACGTTTTTACATATTTGTATTCGAAAAAATGATTCAGAAAGCATACAGGTTAGAGGAGAAATATTTCAGAGTTTCGAGTTTATATAAATGTTTATCCCTAAGTCTAGCCTTCGATAAGTGGAGTGGTGACTGCTGGCCCTTCTCCATCCTTTCCATCCTTTTAAAGTCATTTATTTTCTTATATCCGTTATCATTTATTACTTTTCATAAAATATTTTAGCTACTTTAATCTAGTTTAGTTACTATTATCTTTAATATTACGGGTGTGGTTTTTTAATATAATTTTTTATCCTAGATTCGCGTGTTTTTAAATTTTTTTTTCTTTTGCGTGTGCTTTCGTGTTATTTTCCGCGTGTTTTTTAAATTATTTTTTGTGTCCTTTTTTATTATTTATCGTGGGGAAAAGTCTATAATATCAACGACTGCTTGGCCATGCCTCAGGGCCGGGGGGACGTCAAAAACGTCTACCGTTGTTAGACCGCATCAAGGACGGAAGAGTGTTGCAAAAAAACGGACAAACTCGAGGAGGCACAATAATGTAAGTGACAATATATTCTTGCTATCTATTTCTTCTATACATTTTCGCTTTCATATTTCACGTAGTTCTGTTTCCGTTAGTTCGATGTTGTAGATGAACTTATTTTTTCTTGATGCACATCAATCGGTTTGATACTAAATTCTAATAGTTTTGGGAATATACGAAAATACCCTATTCGATTGGCGGTTGATACGTGATAAAAACTGATTCGTAAGATAATTCATGTTTGAACGTGTACAAATTTGGCTTTATATTGTGAAGTGCATGACATCTTTTGCAATCATTCAAAATAAACTCGGTGTATTGTTTTCGGTAGAAAACGGTAAAATAACTTGAATTGGCTACTTCAGAACTGAAGATTAATTGATAAATACCTTTCAAAATAAAATTCGAGTACAATGTCACATATAAACTACCATGTGATAAGAACTAAAAAAAATGGATTGTTCTTGCACATTTTATTAATGTTCATATACTTGTCATTTGTAACTTGTAATTGAGTTCAAGTTAGATTTGATATGAAACATGGGCTTCGCAATGTCCAATTTCTTTTCTAAAAAGCCTGTCCGATGAAAGTATGAGAATCTTGAGAGAATGTACAAAATTGCTATGATTGGATTTTTCAGTTCTACAGCTAATTGGTGCATATTGGTCACTTGTATTATAAGTGACTGCGTAATGAAAAATAAATAGTAAATCTAAGACTTTCTTCTACGCATTAGCTTCAAATGATAATTTCTATACTCAGGTTGGATACAGCCTTCTCATGAACAATGAGAGTGAGAACTTGCCAAGTCAATTTTATTGGACATTTAAAAAAAAGTTGCAAGATCGATTCCTCTACATTACTTCATTATTCATCACTTTTCATTACAGAGCTATCTCTATGAGAAACCGTGTTAACGAATTTTTAGTTTCCTCGTGGACAATGCTTTAATGAAATTGGAAAATGACGAACCAATGTGTAAAATTCGACCTTGCACTCTTCTTTTCAATCATCGATTATTCTTTCAGTCCGAATGTTGCTTATAGCACAAGAGAATACGCGTGCTGCCTACTTCCTAACTGCCGTAGGCCGACTGCTTTTCCATGCGACTATCGCATACTATTTTTTTAAACTCATGCGTCTCGTGCAATGTAAAGGTAGTCCAGAAATGTATATTCCATTATTCCGCGACACTTGGTGTGCGTGAATGAACCCTTACAATACTATGCATTTTCCCGCGCGCGTTACCGGCACGGAACGTGGACCTTTTCGTGCATGGGATGGAAATAAAAATATTTTTCTTCGATAATAGATAAAAAAGATAGCCAAAGATAGATTTTTTTACATATGGGGCTTTACATCCCGATTCGACCTGGGTCTGACCCTCGACCTCCCCGAGTTGGCTCGTAATTTTTTGTATATTGGTTAAACCCTCAAATGCACCAGATTTTTATTTTTTATTTTTTCTACGTAATTTAAAAAAAAAATTTGTTTAAAATGACACATCGAATGCCATAATTAAAAAATCTGAAAAATTCTTTATTGAATATAAAAATTATCTAGCTTATAGCCAAGTGGGCAAGATTTTTCTTCTTATATTTTTAAGTTTTTCTGATTTTTTTAAAATTATTAAAAAATATTTTAAAAAAACTAATCTACTACAGGCGACTGGTCAAACGTTTATTTATGTAAATTCGGATTTTTTAGAAATCTACCAGATTTTTAGGATTCTTTACAATTTTTCGGAACTAAGACTATTATTCCAGTACCGTACAAGCCACATTCTAGCACCAGTATGCCATAATTAAAAAATCTTTAAAAATTCTGAAAAATACAGTTTCATATACAGAAATGTTTGACAAGACGGCCATAGTCGCTTAATTTTTTTCCAATTTTTGCTTCCTCATAGAGGAAGCTTTGTTATTTATAATTTTTTATATCAAAAAAGCTTAAAAACTATATGAAGAAAAATCTTCCCTACTTTGGCGCAAAGCTAGAAAATTTTGACATACAACAAAGTATTATTCAGAATTTTTTCAGATTTTAAAATTATGTCATGCTGGTGCTAGAATGTGGCTTGTATGGTGCTGGAATAGTCTTAGTTCACAAAAATTTAAAAAATTCCTAAAAAATCTGAGTTTACATAAACGTCTGACCAGTAGCCTGTAGTAGATTAATTCTTTGTTCTATTTTGTAATAATTTTTTTAAATCAAAAAAGCTTAAACCTATAAGAAGAAAAATCTTGCCCACTTTGACTATAAGCTAGATAATTTTGATATTCAACAAAGAATTTTTCAGAATTTTTTCAGATTTTTTAATTATGGCATTCGATATGTCACTTTAAAAAAATATTTAAAAAAAATTGACATAGAAAAAATAAAAATCTGGTGCATTTAAGGGTCTAACCAATCCTACAAAAAATTACGGGCCGAATCGGGGACGTCGAGGGTCAGACCCAGGTCGAATCGGGATGTAATGCCCCATATATTCTATTAGCTTTCCAAGAGGCTTATTAGAATTTTAAATTCAGAACCTTAAAAAGATGGGTTTCTAAGGACGCACTTTAAAGTCCACCACAGTGACATACCGGATGGTAGAAATTTTCGAGGATTCATCTCCGGTTAATTTCAATTCTCTTTACTATTTACCGCTGTTTCCTGCTTTTATCACTGTCAACTCTAATCACCGAGCAACATAAAAACATTCGATTTCAAGAAACCTTCATTTCTCAAATAAGTAAGTCTGCTCGTCGGCGAAGGTAATGTCGTACCTTTAGACGGAATCTGAACAGTGTTCTACGTGCTAAAAATTAAACCAAAAATTACGTTAGACGCATTACAACCGCATTGTAACACGATGAATATTCTATTGTCTTTACGGTTTCGTTGTAACTAACCGCACAAAGCTTACGTATTTTAATTTATAATAAAAATTGTAAAAGTTCAAAACCCTATACCATCAAATACAAGTGCAAGAAAGCGACCATTATACGCAGGGTGTGAATACGGTACGCACGCGTATCACTGCAACATGTGGTACGGATGTGGCGAGAGAGATCATTTCCACAACCGTCGTATCATAATCGGTCTCTTGTATGCGGATCACATTTTGTTTTATATAGGACAAAGACCCTTAATAGAGAAAAAAACTTTGAAAGTTTTATGTATCTAACATCCTTAAAACCAACAAATAGATAAATAATTGAATTAAAAAAACAATGAAATGTGCGCCAAAAAAAGAACTGGTGTGAGAAGTTAAATCGGGCAGTTTTGTGGATACACAGCTTTGCTATTTTCTATCCCTAGCTATGTAGCTCCTCTTACGCCAATAATTGAAGGCACGAAAAGTAGCACTTCTTATGGATGTGTTACATGAAGAAAATTTCGTAGTTAACTTGTTCGAACTGTGACCTAATACTGATTTTTTTACCATTTATTCGCTGGAAAAGACATTCCCTCATACCGATCTGAGCCTGCTGAGGAAAACGGGAGACTCTCGCCGCCGGTCGTGATTCTTGGTAATTTTTTGGCATAATAATCAATAACTATTGGTACTTTATTTCGTCTGGTTACAGTAATACTGAAATAGTCTGTTATAATTTATCGCATGTAGATGATATTCTTTGTTTCGAAACGTAATTTCTATATAATTTTACTGAAAAACTGTTAATAATTAATTTTCTTCATACGAGAGCAATACTCAATTGGGATTTCACAATGTACTTCTTGTAGATGATGTGTTTTTATCGCCCGTCGACTTCGGTGACCAAAACGGGAGAATGTCGCCACCGCTCATAAATCTTGGTATTTTATTAATTTTTTTAAACTAACAATTTTCATTGGTCAGTCATTTGTCTTGTTTTGAAGCAATACTTAATGTATTTTAACAATCAGTTACTAACAATCATTAATAGCTCATTTCTATGAGGTTCCACCTAATTCTAAATTTGGATCATTCAATAACAACCGTGTAGAACAGGAAGATTGGCTAGCTGGAAATGGGGCTGCACCTCCATCTCCACCATCACCATCACCACCATCACCGCCACCACTACAGCCTCCATCTCTACCACCACCATCACCGCCACCACTACAGCCTCCATCTCTACCACCATCATCACCGCCACCACCACCATCTCCATCTCTACCAGCATCACCGCCACCACCACCATCTCCAACTCTACCACCATCACCGCCGCCACCACCATCTCCATCTCTACCACCATCACCGCCACCACCACCATCGCCATCTTTACCACCAGCACCCCTACCACTAGATGCCATAGGTAATTTTTTGTTAATTTCCAAGAAAAGTGACATGGGTTTTGCAAACTGGTGTTTTATTTCGAGTTTGCTGCGTTGTGGCTAATCAAATCGCATATAGAGCGATTTGATCGTAAAAAGTTAAGTTACAATTATATACAGCGTCCGCCTTTTACGAGGAGGATGCTGTATATAATTATAAATAACAGTTCATTTTTATAACGATAAACTTATCTTACTAAAATAGGGAGACATAGCCGACAACGGAAACGCCGAAGGCATGCTCGCGAGGAACCGACTATTGTTCCCCCACCAACCACCGAAAAAAATAAAAAACGAAATAAAAAACGAAAAGGTTAGTACCTACATGTGTAAAAACTGAGATAAAACATAACTTTTGATTAAAAATTTCAGGAGCAAGGCAAAAAGCTGCAGAACGGCGCCGCTTGAATGAAGCACAAGAAAGAGAGACGGTCGAGCTGCGCGTACGGTTGGAGGATACCAAGAGCCGTCTTCGGTTGGCCGAGAACAGGCTCGTCATGGTGGAAGACAATGGTAATAACATCATTGTTAATTTATTTACTGTCATTAAAAATATTTTATTTCTTAAATTACGAATGGTTGTCATAAACGTCGATGGATAATCGAAAAACTTTCGGTAATCCCTCAGGTTTCTAAATGGGGACATTGATTACCGATTGCGCGAAAACTTTTCATTAAATTCTATATAATAATGGAAATGCTTGCAAATTTCATATAAGAAATATTTATAAAAATACTATTTTATTATGTCATTTAAATAGATTCTTTGCCCAGTCATTTTCATTCAATGTCATTCATTCGTATTTTCTGTCCAATGTTGAATAAAATACCTAATTTTGTTTCGTTCAGAAAAACCCAGTCTTATTTATAAACGATGCAATTTCAATCGGGGTACCCCACGTTAAAGCCAGGTTTTGTCAAATTATGGGGGCGTGGTTTTTACTTGTTAATAGAAGAAAAAATTACGTACAAACTTTTTTCTTTGATCGATAGTTTTCAATACGAGGTTTTTCTAGGACCCTTTGATGTGAACAGTAACAGTAGTTTTTACAATTTGAAAATTGGAGCCAGCACCAATAAAAGCGAAGCAAAGCGTCCTTGGTGTGCAACTTACCAGAGTAAAGTAGTTCTTATGAAACTTCATACTGATCAAACTTAGCTACATCTTTAACTATGACAGTTCAGTCGATTAATTGAGAATTTTTGCGGAGATGATAATGAGTGTGCATTTAAAAAATAAACATGTCGTTCCATGAATGTAACAACGCTCAACAATATAAATCTTCTAGTCTTTTGTTTTTGCACATATAGAATTTGTAGTCCTCCAAGTGTATAAAGAGCAGAATTGAAGGGAACAAGAAGACAAAACATTTATTGATCATTTCTCAAGACTCGGTGACTACATGGGTGGAGTTTTTTGCTGGAAAAATTCCAATGCAATTTTTTATAATATTCAAATTTGGTAAAACATAGTTAAGAGTAATCTGAATGTAAAGGATACAAATTTGGAAGGAAATGACACCATTGAATGATTATAAGGAGTTTTTCAACACACGGCGTGACTGTCTGAAGTAGAGTATTTCAGCAATTTTCTCAAATATAAAAATTAAGTACATGCTCAATTGTATTGCGAATATATAAAAAGCAAAATGAGAGGGGGGAAGGGAAAAAGACAATTAAACGCTTATTAATCACTGTTTAAGACGTGGAGGACGTTTATTCAGAAAAAAATTTGATGCCATTCTTTAGAATATTAGGGCTAAATACAAACATGGTAAAAGATAACGATCGTATAGGAAGCACACGAGACGGAGAAGAAGCCATTGAAAAATTATCAATTTTGTAAGACGTGAACTGGCCGCGTTGAAGACCTTTCACCAGATAAAATTCGAGGGTAATCCCTAGCAGATCGAACAACCCAAAAAAAACCGTATTTCCAACCCGGTCGAATTGAGCCACAAATCCAACCGATAATTCTTGTCAATCCAACCGAAAAACCAACCGTGCTTTCAAAAGCTCGCAGCTTGCGAATAGGTTGGTTCTCGGGTTGTTGAGACACAAGTCCAACCGGAATTCCAACCGTCGCAAGAAGCATCGCTCGGTTGGTCTCAGGATTGTGCCAGGTTTTGCCAACCCGAAAACCTGCGCAAAAAGCAGCTACCGGTTGGTCCCTGGGTTTGCACAACCCAGGTCCAACCGGATTTGTTAGCAGTTCAAGCCACACTTAGAATTCACGGTCCTGAAATTCATCGTGCCATGATTTCTTTCAGTAATCGTGGGTAAAATCACGATCCTGCTGGGAATTTTCTTGTACCCTAGCGTATATTCTACGCTACGGTATAAACAACAGTAAAAACGACCCACGTCGATAAATGGGCGAACGGCGTTTTACGATAGCTTGTACTTATACATGGAACGACGAACAATCACTTGCGAGAAACGTTTCGGGTCATTCGCCATCTAGCGGAGCTAAGCCGGGTTTCCGCGTGACAAAAGGAAGGGGGTCCACCTCTTCACCATCGCCGACGCACGTGCACCCGAAGTTAGACCGCTAGATGGCGAATGAGCCAAAAAGTTTCTCGCAAGTGATTGTTTGCCGTTCCATGTATAAGTACAGGCTATCGTAAGTCACCTTACGCCCATATACCGACGTGGATAATTTTTATTGTCGGTTATACCCTAGCCTACAACATACGTTAGGGTATAGAAACACTCCCAGCAGGACCGTGATTTCGACAATGATAATTAAAAAATATCACGCCACGACGAATTTCAGGACCGCGAATTCTAAGTGTGGCTTGAACTGCTAGAATACCAGGTTAGACCTGGGTTTGCACAACCCAGAGACCAACCAGTCGATGCTACTTGTCACAATTGCAATTCGGTGGTTGGTGGTGGTTGCGACGGTTGGAATTCCGGTTGGACCTGAGTTTGCACAACCCAGAGACCAACCGGTCGCTGCTTCTTGCGCCGGTTGGTATTCTGGTTGGACTTGAGTCTCAACAACCCGTGGACCAACCTATTCACAAGCTGCGAGCTTTTGAAAGCTCGGTTGGTTTTTCGGTTGGATTGACAAGAATTATCGGTTGGTTTTGTGGCTCATTCCGACCGGGTTAGAAACACGGTTTTTTTTGGGTTTTCGCGGTTGTTTTCACGGTTGTTCGATCTGCTAGGGATTTTCTTGAGTGTAACCGTTATGGCCGAATGTAAGCCGTATGGCATGATATTTAGAAGGAAAAGAGGATACATAGGTAGCAAAATCATAATAGGACGGGAGCGTTGAATAATCATTGTTATTCTTTTTAACATAAAATAAGTACATGGCGAATGTGTTTCCAGACAACATTTCGATGTAATCTCCTATAGAATAAAAATTCCGTACACAAATAGTTAGTAATGCCCTGAATGTGTACCTACCCATGTACGAATCTCAAACCGGCTGGGTCTTGGCGCAGTACCGTTGCCAACGTTGACGGTACTGGCGAGTAATACTGGGGAGGTATTGTAACATTACAGACTCAACGCTGGCGCAACGTTGGGATGATCATACCGGTCCTATGTTTGCCCCTTGGTATTGGCATGGTACTGGCTAGCGGTACTGGTGAAGTACGTTGGGCCAGTACTGGACCAGAGTTGAACCGTAGTCCCGAGGAGAATCTTCAGTCTGTACAGTGCCAGTACGGTTTTTCTAACGATGCCGGTGCTGGCAACTAATTCTGGTAAGGTACAGAACCGATACTGAAGAGGTATTGACTGAACGATGGCACAACTCCGGGATGATCATACCGGTCCAACGCTTACCTCACGGTATTGCGCCGACACTGAGTGTGAGTCGTTGGGCTGGTATATCACCGCAGGGTTGTGCCAACGCTTACCCATGTACGAATTTCAAACCGGCTATGTCTTGGCGCAGTACAGTTGCCAATGTTGTCGGTACTAGTTCTGGGGAGGTACGGAATCATTACTGACTTAATGCTGGGGCAACGCTGGAATGATAACACCGGTCCAGAGTTTGTTTTCTAATATTGGCATAATACTAACTGACAGTACTGGTGTAGTGCTTTTAGCTAGGCTTGGGCCAGAGTTCATTGATTAGACGGAGCCGAGGTCCAGTTTCAGAAGCGAGCCAGTACCGAACCAGAACCGAATATTAATATTCATATTATTATTAAATTTATATATTACATAATAAAAATATGTTATGATATTAATTATATTGATAATATTATTTTAGTAATATTAAAAAAAGAAAAAAAGTGATTCCTTTACAATTACAATTTTTCCGTGATGCTCCCTGAGAAGTGATGTGTGGGGATTTGAACCTAAGACCTATCGACCTACCTAACTACCTATCTACCTAAGAACGTACACGCTAACCACTAGACCAAACCGACTATATGGATTTCTGATACTAGACTTTCATAAAGGTTGCTTCGAGTATAACAATCACAGAAATATAGACGGATTTGAGTAAAAATATGCCACCCGGTATTTTCGAGGTCGCTGATTACGAATCTGATCTCAAAATTGAGAGATTCAAAATGGCGGAGCCAATATGGCGGACCGAAAATGCTAAAAGTAACGTGGTGTGAATAAGACTCCGTACCCGAAAGCTATTTATGTCGTTGACTACGAACCTTAACTGCACATTAGGAAATTCGAAATGGCGAATCCAATATGGCGGACCAGATATTAAAAACCGTTTCGATTTAGATGAAACTCAACACCCATAGGTTTTCGCAGTCCCTGATAACGAATCTGAATACGAAATTCACGAATTAAGTCACGGGTCCAAGATGGCGTATCGAAATGCAGAATTTCAAAATGGCAGACCAAAATGTAAACCGTAACTAAATTTCAATCAGAGACTGGATACGTAAAGGATTTCGATGTTACTTTATACGAATATGAATACAATTTTCGGCCACCGTTGGGACAGTGTAACTCCAGTACTCTAACGAGTCTTGGATATCCGTCGACAATATTATAAAGTCTGTATAAAACATAAATTTCGGTGCAGTATAATGCCAGTACTTAGTTGTATGTCAGGCTGATACTAGCAAAGTTTGCTCTATAACAATAAAATAAGTTTCGGCCTAGTCCGGGCCCAGCACTCGGACGGCTCTCGGCGGTGTTCCAGCAATATATTCAACCAGTACAACGCACACCTGTTGGGACAGGTGCGCGTTGTATTACCCCAGTACTCAGTCGAATGCCAGGTTAGTATTGGCAAAATTTGCTTGCCGACAAAAAGACGAGTTTCGGCGAAGTGGGCTCCCAGTACTTGGACGACTTTCGCCGGTGGTCTGGAAATACATTCAGCCAGTACGAAGGACAACTGTCGGAACAGTATTATTTCAGTACTCAGTCGCATGTCAGGGTGGTACTGGCAAAGTTCGCTCGCTGACAATAAGATGAGTTTCGGCCTAGTCCGGGTCCAGCACTCGGACGGCTCTCGGCGGTGTTCCGGCAATATATTCAGCCAGTACAACGCACAACTGTTGGGACAGTATTACCCCAGTACTCCGTCGAATGCGAGGCTAGTATTGGCAAAGTTTGCTTGCCGACAAAAAAACAAGTTTCGGCGAAGTCCGCTCCCAGTACTTGGACGACTTTCGCCGGCGGTCTGGAAATATATTCAGTCAGTACGAAGGACAACTGTCGAAACAGTATTATTCCAGTACTCAGTCGTATATCAGGGTGGTACTGGCAAAGTTTGCTCGACGACAATAAGATGAGTTTCGGCCTAGTCCGGGTCCAGCACTCGGACGGCTCTCGGCGGTGTTCCGGCAATATTTTCAGCCAGTACAACGCACAACTGTTGGGATAGCATTACCCCAGTATTCTGTCGAATGCCAGGCTAGTATTGGCAAAGTTTGCTTGCCGACGTTAAGACGAATTTCGTTCAAGCTCACGCCCAGTACTTGGACGAACCCCGGCTGAGTGCCGTCCATGTTATCATGGACGTACTGGCCACAAGTACTGACGCAGCATGGTGCCAATTGTTAATCAGTACTGTGACAACACTGTCCAACGACACTTGGCGGCCAATTCCGTTTTAGTACTGGACCGTATTGGCAACTCTGGCAGTATACCAGAATTCGTACATGGGCAAAATAGAATGTTTATCGAGGGACAGGTTTTAACAAAAAAACGGAATGCTTTTATCGAACCAATGCCTTCCTCTGAAATAGGCATTTTCAAAATCGCGCTGCCTACTGGTTTAGGCATTATATTCGTATTAATGCTATTTCTGAAAAGTGCATGATATTGCCAATTCATAACCGTACATACGTTATCAGCCTTTTGCATATGTAAGCATTGCTGATGGATAGAAAGAAGCGAGACGATTTATGTATCAGTAGAGCAAAAAAAAACGAATAATATTAATGAAAAAAGTTGTCAAGCGAAAAATACATTTTTTTTGTATTATGAAAATAAAATACGTTTACAAACGAGAAGATTCCAATTTCTTTCTTGAGCTAATACTTAAAAGTAATCTTGAGGCATGCGACGGAAAAACTATAATATTCTAGTATCCCATTAAAGGAAATCCCATACAAATAACCCAAAACCCACACCTTACTTTGACTTCAGATTCGTAATTAGTTCAAGATTCAAAACCATCCAGCAATGCAGTTATGCGATACGTGTAACACGTATCGCACCAGTATGGTCACATTGCTGGACGACATGTCTGGCGACAGCTATAATAATTTACTCGGCAACTATATGACAGCTTTCTTACAAGCCATGGCCAGTACTGATTCGACTGGTAGGCCGAGTGTTGGTGATATTTTTTAGCCAGTAAGAACAATAAGTGTTGGGGCGTTATGACCCCAATACTGAGTCACAAGCCAGGCTGCTACTGGCAAAGTTTGCTCACCGACAATAAGACGAATTTTGTCCTAGTCCGCGCCCAGTACTCAGACGACTATCGGCAGTGTTCTTGCAATATTTTTAGTCAGGACAAAGCACAACTGTCGAGACAGTATTATTCCCGTACTCAGTCGCATGTCAAGCTAGTACTGGCAAAGTTTGTTCGCCAACAATAAGACGAGTTTTGGTCAAGTCCGTGCCCCGTACTTGGACGGCATTCGTCGGTGGTCCGGCAATTTTTTCAGCCAGTGCAAAGCACAACTGTCGGGACAGTACTGCCCCAGTACTCAGACGCATGCCAGGCTAGTATTGGCAAAGTTTGCTCACCGACAATAAGACGAGATTTGGCCAAGTCCGCGCCCAGTACTCCGACGACTTTCACCGGTGCTCCGGCAACATTTTCAGCCAGCACAAAGGACAACTGTTGGGACAGAATTACCCCAATATTGAGTCCTAAGCCAGACTGGTACTGGCAAAATTTGCTCACCGACAATAAGATGAGTTTTGTCCTAGTCCGCGCCCAGTACTCAGACGACTATCGGCGATGTGCCGGCAATATTGTCAGCCAGCACAAAGCACAACTGTCGGGACAGTACTGCCCCAGTACTCAGACGCATGCCAGGCTAGTATTGGCAAAGTTTGCTCACCGACAATAAGACGAGTTTTGGCCAAGTCCGCGCTCAGTACTGCGACGACTTTCACCGGTGCTCCGGCAACATTTTCAGCCAGCACAAAGGACAACTGCTGGGATAGTATTACCCCAATATTGAGTCGTAAGCCAGACTGGTACTGGCAAAATTTGCTCACCGACAATAAGACGAGTTTTGTCCTAATCCGCGCCCAGTACTCAGACGACTATCGGCGATGTGCCGGCAATATTGTCAGCCAGCACAAAGCACAACTGTCGGGACAGTACTGCCCCAGTACTCAGACGCATGCCAGGCTAGTATTGGCAAAGTTTGCTCACCGACAATAAGACGAGTTTTGGGGAAGTCCGCGCCCAGTACTCCGACGACATTCACCGGTGCTCCGGCAACATTTCAGCCAGCACAAAGGACAACTGTTGGGACAGTATTACCCCAATATTGAGTTGCCAGCCAGACTGGTACTGGCAAAATTTGCTCACCG
The DNA here is from genome assembly GCA_963970395.1 of Ephialtes manifestator. Taxonomy (NCBI): domain Eukaryota; kingdom Metazoa; phylum Arthropoda; class Insecta; order Hymenoptera; family Ichneumonidae; genus Ephialtes; species Ephialtes manifestator. The sequence continues at coordinate 18,782,459 of OZ019970.1, read as the reverse complement.
ACAATAAGACGAGTTTTGTCCCAGTCCGCGCCCAGTACTCAGACGACTATCGGCGGTGTCCCGGCAATACTGTCAGCCAGTACAAAGCACAACTGTCGGGACAGTACTGCCCCAGTACTCAGACGCATACCAGGTTAGTACTGGCGCAGTTTGCTTGCCAACAATAAGACGAGTTTCGTCCAAGTCCGTGCCCAGTACTTGGACGACCGCTGGCTGAGTGCCGTATATTTTGTCTTGGAAGTACTGGCCACCACTACTGGCGCGGTACGGAGCCAGAGGTTGATCAGTACTGTAACAGCACTGCTCAACGACACTTGGCGGCCGATCCCGTTCCAGTACTGGACCGTATTGGTAACTCTGGCAGTATACCTGAATTCGTACATGGGTATTAAAATCAAATTATTACAACACCAGTTAACAATATTCGGCACACGGAGTGACTATGTAGATGACGGTTCTTCAAAGAATATTCCGATGCCATTTTCTAGAATAACGAAATATGGTACTAATATAGCTAGGAGCGGATGAACTTCCTTTCTCAAGAAGAAAATGGCACGTGAAACATCGATATATCGAAATAATAAAGCCAGTTGACAAGCCTCCTCATCAGATCATAAAAGTTATGTCGCAGAGTTAATTCCGGTCATCAATTATTGGCATTACGGAGACGCCCTCAATTGTGTGAATAGAGCGCGCATTCGTTAGTTAGTCTTAAAGCGTGCGCAGTTATATGACGCCGGAAACGCGATCTTTTTCGGTATAATCGGATAGTCGCCGCGAGAAGTTTGAAGATTATTACAACATTTACAGAAAGCGCTATCCAGGGGCATATATACTGTACAAATGAATATATGCGCTAAACGCTCGGCTCAATATCGGGCCGGCACAAACAAATAGACATATCTCATTATTCGCAGCAATATCCATCTCATTCTAGTTGTAGGCCTAATGTAGCGCGAGTCAGCTCACGGAAGTTAACGTACAGGGCAAAGAAGCGGTCCTTACAGCGGCGATTGCGTATCATAGCATGACGTCACTATGACAGTACGTGGATGCCTGGTGTGGAGCCAAATCGGACGCCGAAAATTCTATAGACCTCTAGATAATACCGGGACTCTCGCTAATAGATGCGCCAAAAAAATGTAGCACAGAAAACATTTGGTTCCTCGTTTCCTATATACTGTTACACAGGTGCATTAGAATATAGTCGAATACTTAGTTGCCGTGTACAAGTATTATCATTCGTTACGACCGGTTTTCGTTTATCCGCGTGGATTTCTCCATAAATAAAAAATATCGTACCACAACGCGGAATACATCATGATGTCAGAAGACTTCGAATTTGGATGCATATGGCAAACGAATTTCGCGATAAATAATTTTCAGTATTTTCGCATAGGTAAACAACATGTGGGTTAAGATCGGGATAGCTCGGTGAAGGATGGCAGACGACTAAACAGAGTATATAGGTCATTTGCCCACGCCGAATCCAGAAATCACACGTTTTGTGATAGATACAGATCTCATTAAGAGATTCCCCTTTTCGATATGCTGTGTTTAAGGTCGATACAGTAGTCGCGATCGATCCATACTGAATTTAGCTAATACCGATCCATCGCACATCAATTGCGATTATTAACTTTTTTAAAAGACGTGGAATGGCTGCATCGAGAACGTCGCTCGAGACAGCATTTTAATACTATATTATAGGATATAACATTTTTTAATATAAATCAACAGTGAACAGTAACCGGAACAAATGGGAACAAAATAAGTAAAGGGAGGGCATATTTCAAAAAGCATTTTGACGGAATTTTTTGGAATACCATAATTCGGTTCATTCAGAGTTTGGTGCCTTTAATGTGAAATAAGCTGAACTAGGAATGGACTATTCAACAATTGTTAAAGCCGCGGAGTGGCTGCATAAAGGACGAATCTCTAGACAATATTTTGATGCTAGAATATCGTATTTTAGTACATACGTATTGATTAGTACTATTCTGAATGTACCTACCAAAATTGAAAGTAGCAATTAGTAGAATCTAGCGAAATTATAAGTAACGATTAGGAGATCCAAGCAAAATTAGAAGTGATTATTTCATAATTACTAACAAAATTAAACGGTGCAACGTTTGTGTGGAGGTCGATTATCCAAATGACATTCAAATGCAAATGTCTTCTAGAATATTTAAATCAGGTACAAATATAGGTGGGTGCATTCTGAATGTGGGAAGAAGAGTGCTAAAACCGCGAGCACATTAAGCGAATATCCGGACATTTCGATGCTATTTACGTGAATATTAAAATGTTGTTAAAATATAATTATAAGTTATATGAGTATGTGGGAGCAAAATTAGGAAGGCAGGACGTAATTGAAAAATATGTATTATTTCGTTAAGGCGCGAAGTGGGTGCTTCAAGAAAGTTACTTAAGACAACATTTTAATACAATTTCTTAGAGTATTGGAATATAGTTATAGTTAATGGTTCCCATTGTACACCCAGAAAAATAAGAGAAGGACCAAAATAGTAATATTGTAAAAGTTAAATTATTATAAATTTTCGAGACGCAGAATGACTGACATGAACCGTTACCCAAGAAACATACCGATTCAGGTCTCTAGAATATCGAAATAAGCTAATAACAGGAGGTTGCAACTATTATTAAAGCAACGTGAATGTATAGGAAGGTAAATTAGATACAGAGACCGTTGAATAATTATTAGAAATTTTTTAACATTAGACTACATTTCAATGTATTTTTGCTTCCTCATAGAGGAAGCTTTGTTTTCGTGAAAACATTTTTTTGGGGATTTTCATGTCAGAATACTTAAAATGGTCTAAAACGTCGAGAAAAGTGGTTTGTACGAAATGTCTGTGTGTGTGTGTGTGTGTGTGTGCGCGCGCGCGCGTATGTGCACAATTTTTTGTTAGCACGATAGCCGTCGCAATTTTTAAGATCTCGGGCTCAAATTTCGTCCACAAGTGGACTGTTATTAAATAAAGTTTAGGAGTGAATTTGGCGTCAATCCGTTAAGGGGTTCAAAATTTAAGGCGTTTTGAATTTTTTGTTCGTGCTCCAACATCCGCAATTCTTAAGATATCGGGTTCAAATTTGGTCCACAAGTAGACTGTAGTTAAACCAGGTATGGGATTGAATTTGGAGTAAATCCGTTAAGAGGTTAAAAAATTATGACATTCTAAATTTTTCGAAAAATTAGCTTTAGCGTTCCAATTTTCAAGATATCTGGCTTAAATTTGGTACGCAACTAAAGTGTGGGTAAACTAAACATCAGTTCCAATCTGGCGAGAATTTGTCAAGGGGTTAAAAAATAATGCCATTAAAAAATTTTAACAAGGCTGCAAAGTAGAGTACAAAGCTTTGCAAAGTGCTTCCTCATTATTATTGGATGTTTACAAAGCTTCCTCTATGAGATTTTTTTAAATACAATAGAAGCAATGAACAATATAGAAATTCTTTACACTCATATAACTATGAGTATAGTTTCCTAAATGTACCTCTGAAAAAAGTGATCTCATCATGTGTCTAAGAAAAAAAGCCTCACATCGAAAATTGTATGAAACTGAAGAAAGTTTGTGCATGATTTTGTCTCCGAGCAACGATACAAAGTAATCGGCGTTTTTTAAATTAGCAAAAGCTATCGTTATACAACCAAATTATTGTTTTTTTATAAATTGTCAAGAGGCAATTCGAGAAAGAAAAAAGAGTATCACGCTAGTCTTTTAATCCCAGCGGTATCTTGTCAGCATAACTTTGTGAAATTTCTATTTGCAGGCGTTCAAATATTGCGTCATCAATAACGGGTCATCATCGGAAATTCCGACTTAGTTTTATTTATTAATTTATTCAGTGACTTAAATTTACATTTTTCTATATGTTGATTAATTTTTCCAACTTTTGAAACATCTAGGAATAATATCTCACGGTCTCCAATATTTAATAAAGGCCGCATGACCTTTCTGACCTTAGTCAGTAGCTGACAAGCCAAAATAAGTCAACTTGGCTTAAAACGTTTAAACTCGCAAAATATCTTGAAAATGGAATTTAAATTGCAATGATGTTGTTACTACTACACGTTTTTATAACCGTTGTGTAATTCCACGTTAATTCAACAATACTATCAGACAGTTTCCTTCATTTGATTCGGTCTCAATGCAATGACTGTGTGAAACATCTTTTGTATTGCACATATCTTCTTAGTATAAATTGGAGCTCAGAAGCTCGTTGCTACTTTCTTGTTGACTTAACATGGAAAGACCAATATGCATAATGATTTCGACGTTCTGCCATATTTTTTTTGTAGACTGCAATGAGTTTCGACTGGATAAAACCATTTGAAAGTAGCTCAATGTAATTATGAATAATCTACAAATTCGTATTAATACAAAAAATGCAAAAGAGAACTGTTCATCAAAACCATATACTAAGATCGTATCTTTTGTAAGATAAGCCTATGCCTTATTAGCACCACACTTATGAGGTCGTTTTTGGGATGTTAAAATCAAAGAATCTTCCTTAATACGAATGATAGCTCTATGGAAGATGAGCACCTACAGTGTACCTTGTCAATAGGCACCAGATCCGTAGGGCCACTTCTCTTCGGAGTTGACGCGGCCCGCGGTGAAGCCGGCGTCTGTTCCAGACGGTGGAGGGAAATGTAGCGTTCATACTTCCCCGGGTCTATGTTTGTATGTATCAACCCTAAACAATCCCAGTCATGGGATAGTTTAGGAGTTGTTAAAATCACATTTTCCTCCTTCATACAATGATAGCTTCATTGAAGATGAGCACCTACAGTGTACCTTGGCAATAGGCACCAGATCCGTTGGGCCACTTCTCTTCGGAGTTGACGCGGCCCGCGGTGAAGCCGGCGTCTGTTCCAGACGGTGGAGGGAAATGTAGCGTTCATACTTCCCCGGGTCTATGTTTGTATGTATCAACCCTAAACAATCCCAGTCATGGGATAGTTTAGGAGTTGTTAAAATCACATTTTCCTCCTTCATACAATGATAGCTTCATTGAAGATGAGCGCCTACAGTGTACCTTGCCAATAGGCACCAGATCCGTTGGGCCACTTCTCTTCGGAGTTGACGCGGCCCGCGGTGAAGCCGGCGTCTGTTCCAGACGGTGGAGGGAAATGTAACGTTCATACTTCCTTGGGTCTATGTTTGTATGTATCAACCCTAAACAACCCCAGTCATGGGATAGTTTAGGAGTTGTTAAAATCACATTTTCCTTCTTCATATAATGACCGTCACTCGAGTCCTGACAGAACCTCGTTAAATGCAATAGGATCTTCTTTATTTTTATAGATTTTTTCTTCGTTAATTTGTCACTTGGATACTCACTCATCTTTAGAATGCACATTGACAGTAGTTATAGATTGAAAAAAACTTAATCTTCTTTGGGGACAAACCACCATAGAAATTTTATCGTAGTCTATAATATAAAATAGGTAGTTAAACGAATTGCAGATAACTCAATGACTTGTATATTTTGGAACGTCGATATCATTAACATATGTTATTTACTAAATATCATTTTATAAAATCATGTGTACTCCTTGTTGCATTTTTTTACAGCACGGTGCCAGGTCTGCCTAGGGGAGAGAGCCACGCATAGCTTCTTGCCATGTGGCCACAGATGCTGTTGCGAAGCTTGTGCTCTGCGCTTATGGAGCCAACCGAATAGCTCCTGTCCATTATGTAGGACCCGGATGGAGTCGGAGCCTCAAAGAATTTGGTTGCTGACCGAATAGATATTTTTAATAAAGTTTTATTCTTTCCAACAAAAATATTCTATTTACACAAATGGTTTTCTCATTTACGCTATATACACCTTTCCTGATCCACGATAAAAATATATTGATTCTGTCTAGTGTAAGATAAAGTCAGATTAGTGTAAACCACATTCTGTAAAGTGGTATTTTCCACATTTATTTTAAATTATGTTCTATCAAAGAATTTTTATGTATTATGTAGATTTTATTTTTGTATCCGCAAAAATGTTCAGTGTTTCAGCTTGTGCCTTAGAATCCTTGCGGGTACCATGCGCGTTATAAAAGTTTTTTTTTAACAAGAACGAAAATCGTCAACCGCGGTAGACAAAGAAAATTCCAACGGTATCAATTACTAAAAAACTACTACAAAAAATAGCTCGTTCTCAATTTTTATTAGCTTCAAATGTATATATTAAGAATATCACTGCAAAATTGCGTTAAAATCAGTCTGATAGCTTTGGAGATCCAATATGCTCACGATAAGACGAGTTTTCCATGGTTAATTTGCCAAATAATCGAGTAATATTTAGTCTTCATATGGGCGGTAAATCGTATATTTACTGTATATAATGGTTAGTTAACATTTCAATTTCCGGTTCACTAACATTGCGGAATCGTAAGAAATGTGGATATAAGCGCTGAAAACATACAGCTCCCTCATTCAAAGTCATATTATACGAACTCTAAAAAATAATTGAATAAATGAGAAACACGCCTTCCTTATTTTACCACAACTGGTTGATATCGGAATCTGAAGGAAATTAGACTTTTGTAAACAGTGCATAAAGACATCAGACATCGGACTGCGGTAGCCATTTCGGTTTATTATTAAAGATTACATGCATTAGCTATATTAACAGAAATTATCAACAAATAAGGGTACTCGCTGTTCCGGTAGACAAGTGGAAAATACAAAACAAATTTATTGTCGTTTCTTGCAATTTAAACTATTCTTTATTCTATGTTATATCATTCGCTATTACGACATTCGCCATTTTCGCATTCGTTATAATCGAGTTCTTTATTTGGATATTCGCTATTATGTTCCTTCGCTATTTTCCGTATCTGAATTTGACGCAAATGGAATTCGTATTCTCGCTATACTTCCTTTCGCTATATTGTCAATTCAAAATATAAGCTGTTCTCTATATTCAATTTAAAAAATATACGCTTTCTATATCGTACGAATCTATATTTCCTTTATTCAAAGTATACACTCTTTAAAAATATACATTCAAATAAAGAAGTGTTTGAATAATGCAATTACCAAACCAACAATTGTTCGACTTAGTGCTCTATCCAAATTTAAAAATTCAAACACCTCCTCTGTAACTTTCACAATTCTGGAATTTCTGGATATTAGTAATTCCAAATTTTAGTCATTCAAAATTTTGTACCCCACCCGTGCGGTACCGCATTGCAGGACCGTCAGTAGAACCGAGAAAAAGTATTGTGTGTTTCGTGTAACAAGAGACGTGGCTCAGTTAAAAAAGGGTATTGTCAAACGTTTTACAGTTTAAAAAACGTGTAAGTGAAAGTGCAGTTGAGACCATGTTTGAGACTGAGACAGACAGATACTCTCTGCCCCTCCGCGTCCCTCGCCTAGATGCAAAACCTTATATGCAACGACACTACCGGCGACTGAGGAAACTTAAAATGGTTGCGAGACCTGTATGTATAGACCGTGGGTTTGACACATTCGAAGCGTAGACCCTTCGTGTGTAGTCGAACTCTTCAAAACACTTGCAAGAAACGCTTCATCCGTTCGCCATCTAGTGGTATCATACGAAATCCTGGTGACTCCCTAGCAAGTCGTATCACCGATAAACAACCGAAACACGACCTACGTCGTTTTGTGCAAAAAAATAACCAAAAAACGACAGCAAGACGATCAATATTATTTCATACTCGATCGGTCGTTTTGCGTTTAATATACTAAAAAACGATTGCAAAACGACCGATCTTTTTTTATTTTTCGTATTTTCCTTCTACGGTATGCCGTCACATAATACATCAATTCGGACGTACATCGCTATGTTAAGGGGAGGGAGTCAGGTCAAAATAATTAAATTTGTAAATTCAATATCATCCAAATTCTCTTGCATATAAAAATGATCAATGAACTATATTGGTACTCGATGAAAGGATTTTTTACTGCCATCTGACTTGCGTATGCCTTTTCATATTGTCTTAAGCAAAGGTCTTAGGTTTTCCACTCTGCGCGTGATTCAGACCAAACTGCTAGGCAGATTGGGCTAGTTGATGTCTCATTTTCTTCTTCATAAAAAGATACACCGGCTAAATGGAGCAAAATTTTTTTTTTTCATTCTGAAAGCAAAGTTAATAACTGATTTAGAAAATAGCATAAAATTTATTTAGTAATAATTATGTCACTTGAAAAATATTACCTTTTATTAACTTTTGCTCCATTTAGCCGGTGTATCTTTTCATGAAGAAGAAAATGAGACGTCAACCAGCCCAATCGGCCTAGCAGTTTGGTCTGAATCACGCGCAGAATAGGTTTAAAACCAAGTTTCGGCAAATGGCATCTAAAGCTTACCACTCAAATAAAAATGTTTATGCTGTTTTCACCTTTGGGGCACCTTAGTACTTTTAATGAACAAAATGAAAATATTATTTGCAAGTCAGACTGCAGAATATTACTAATAATGTTATTAATAAATGTTTTTTTTTTACAAATAAATAAGTAAATGAATGCATAATTTGAAAAAAAAACCTGTAAATAATATGGGGATGATCACTTTTATTGACAACATCACTGAAAATTTATCCGGTGTTGACACATTCACAAATGTGCTGCACAAACATTAAATCATCCCTTCATAACAAATTTACATATCTGATCACTTCTGATGATTGTTGATTCTGTTTTAAACACTATTGATTGAAAAAAAACCGTAAATGGCCAACGGAATCAAACTAATAACATAATATGAACGAAACATAAAAACGTCAATTCGAGGTTATGCGTCTCGCGGGTAGTAGAAGTAACTTCTCGGGGCAGTAACACGCTGCGCATGCGATACGTGCTAAGACATCACAGCGCATGTCCCATTATTAGCGCGAATTCGAATATAATGTAAGTGTTACGTGTTGCGATAAAAACATCACACTCTCATCGCGTCATTTGTATCGCGTTTCGGTAACTGGTTTAAAAAATGGTAAACAAATGAAAATTCATTTACAAATACGTAATAAACTTTTTATTATATAGAAAAAAATCATTAAAAAACAGGTATATTGCAGAAATCGCCCATTTTTTCGGCTTCAGGTCTAAGATTTTGCAGGTTCAGAGGGTATACATAACTAATCGAAACTGCCGAAGAGAAAAAAAAAAAAAAATATTTGATTTTTTTTTTTTTCAACACCCTTAATTATTTCGTGTGAACAAAAAATCGGCCATAATGTCTGCATATAACAAAAATAAATAAATAAAATAATTAAAAATTCAAATATAATATTCTGGTAATTTTTACGACTTTTGAGAAAATTAAATATGAATGGTACCGTAGAAACTTAGCCATTTTTGCGAATTCCGGCTTATAACTTTACTAATAGATAGATTACATGGAAATGAATGTTTTCACAGAAAAAAAAATAATCGATTTTTTTAAATTTTTGACCTGACTCCACCCCCTTAATTCCGACATAGCATGCCGTTGTGTGACGCGTTTATGCTGCCACAGTGACACGATAGGATACTTCCACGGCACGTTTGTCTATCTGGGCAAAGATTTGTGAATGAAACTTTTTTTATGAAAAATGTAATATTATTAATATTACACTTAAGGTCGTATATTTTTATTATTAAAGTTAATACAAAAATTATATTATTTATGATAATATTATAGGATTTCAATCGTAAATTTATGATAGTATTTCGTGAATTCACCAACCAAAGTCCGTATTCAAAACGATAGGATTTTTAAAAATCATTTTCTATCGTTTATTTTTATCAGGGTACACCCTAGCAAGTTGATGGACCACGAAACGGACCGAAAACTGACACGTCTGTTAGGAAACGAAAAGGACCCTAGCGAAAATACCCACCATCTGACCCACTATGTATTCCACAAGGTGTGTACCTACCATTCTGCCACCGTCGACTTTGCGTTTCCACCGTGCATTCGACCACGAAATGAGGCCGCGTTCATGGTGGGATACTGGTATATCCCACTGTTATTTCATCGTGTTTGCCACCATTATTGAACGGACCCAAAAATGGGCCGTTCAAATATGAGGAGGCTTGGAAGATGGCCGCCGTGATAGTCGCTATATTTATCTAGTCTGTTGTAATTCTTATATTAATACATAATCCTACACATCTGATCAAAAATCTATATATTTTCGAGTTCACCATATTCATCGGCATCGATTGCGCCAATTATTTTTGGCTTATTTGAGGGATTTACCTCCTTTATAATCTCTACAAGCGACTTGCTTACAACCACCTGCGAATCCTCGTGGAAGATCGTGATTTGTGGATAAAATCTCGACTGATATCTTGTGGAATCTAATTGAAGGCCGACTATTCCCAAGCGACTCCTTTTACTCACCTGCTTCGGGAAGGTTGGACCGAAAATTTTTATCTTCTACACCTATATTAAGGTATTTATGTCTGTGTCCTTTTTGTGTGCCAGGTAGACGTTTTTTATTTGTTAACCTGACAATTGGTAGTGTATTTCTTCTTTTGAAATGGCGATGTCTGGTACGCCTACCCTTCCAGAATTTAGAAAATGGAAAAATACCAAAAATTTAGAATGTAATGACGATGACCATGATCTCAGACCTCACAGGCATGTGGGGTTGGACGAGGCTGTAATCAGAGAAATTATCATTGGATCTCAGGATAATGCGAATCCAATTCGTCCGGTGAAAAAAAGATTGACCGTGAATGAGGTTAACCCCTTACATTTAGCTGAATCTGTCGATACTGATACTGCTGTTCCTTCTCTCTCGACGCAATTCAAATATACTAAGAAAGATGAGCGAAGGAATAGGTACAATGCCAACTCGAAGGCTCCGTTCTCTGTTTTGATTACTCAGTCTCTCGGCTCTCTCAGTTCGACGGGAGAAATTGATAATCTGCATCCAATGATCGTTGGTAAAACACTGAGAAATAGCCTAAATTACATTAATTAAATTTAAAAGAAAAAATAGAAACTTAGTTGAAATCACGCTAACTAGATACCAAGATGCCAATAAGTTAGGGGACGCTCAGGAGGCATGCCTGCCGGATTCGTGGAGGGCGTACATTCCTAACTCAAGACTATCTAGAGTTGGGGTTGTTAAAGATGTAGATCCCTCACTGTCGAACGATGAGATATTGGAGGGTTTGGAATTCTCATCTGAACTTTTCAATATCATTAAGGTCAAACGTATCAAGAGGCTTTTAAGAGAAGAAAGGGACTCGGGTAAGCTGGTTCCAACCAATTCGGTTAAGCTTTGGTTCGAAGGAAGTGGAATTCCAGCGCTATTAATAATTTTTAAAACAAGAGTTAGAGTCGCGATCTTTCAGCCCAAAATCATTCGTTGTGGCAAATGCCAAAGATTTGGTCACCCGACAAAACACTGTAGAGGCAAGGATCGCTGTGTTCATTGTGGTGATCCTCATTCCTCGGACTCTTGCGTCCGGCAAAGACCAAGATGTGTGCATTGTGGGGCGGGTCATCCTGCCAGTGATCCATCCTGCGACGCTCTACTAAAACAAAAAATACTTAATAACGTGATGGCTTTCCTTAATATAGATAGAACTGTTGTCCAAGATCTAGTCATAGCACACAAATTATCAAACATGTATAAAACTGAAACTTTCCTCCAGAACAGATCTGTTCCATCTCTCTTGGATCCTGCTTTGAGACACAAAGAGGGTTGGGAACCGGTTAATCGTTGGCTCAACGACTCTGAGCTATCCAAAGCATGGGATGCTGCTTTCCCACCGCTACCGGAAGCGTCCATGTTCACCCCTCCTCAGCAACAACTGCATAAGGGTCGCTCAAAAAAAAGTCAGACACCAGGAGGAAAATACCTAATCTAAATGCCGACTCTCTGGACAAATCGACGACTGGAAAAAAATGGGATCCACTGCTATTGTTACGTCCCGACGTACCCTCACCCCTGAAGGCAGGCAACCCTCCGAGCACCGCTATATGTCCCGGAAAAGGGGCCTGCAGTCGGTGGTCGACAAGTAGGAAAATTAGGAAAAGGGCCCCTGCAGTCAGTGGTCGGTAAAATAGACAATAAGGAAAAGGCTGTAGCTTAGTAGGGGTGTGAGGCCCTCCGCTAGACCGCAAACTAGAGGAAACTCCACGCAAGTCTAAGAAAGTTGGAGATGGTGATCTTGGACCAACCAGAGGCAAGAAGCTCACCCTCTCTCACCCTTAAAATTACTCGCTAGCTCTAAGACTAAGAAAATCTTTTTGGAAGTGGGAGACAGGAGTTTTTCCAGCCAATTAGAGCGTAATTAGTATATAAGGACCAGATTTTTGTATTTTTGTCAGTTTATATTTTTCAAATCACCGTTCAACATTCACTAGAAGAAGTTTGTACAACAGAGCAAATAAAAGTGTGGTAAGCCATCCTGGACTTAGAAGAATTATTTGAGTTCTTCATTCTTGAATTGACTGGAGTCTTGCGCGGACCACCGCGATTTCTGTAAGTCCTTTCAAAAACCTCACGACTTGGAGTTTTGCGCGGACCACCGCGATCTCTCTAAGTCCAATACACCACACACAATATTTAGAGTCTTGCGCGGACCGCCGCGATCTCTCTAAATCCAATACATCACACACAACATATAGAATTTTGCGCGGACCACCGCGAGCTCTCACGTACACAAAGACCGAGTTTTGCGTGGACCACCGCGATTTCTCACTAAGTCTTAATAAGCTGATGAGTACAGAGTTCTGCGCGGACCGCCGCGATTTCTCCAAACTCAAAAGTTTGTAAACACATCACACACAACAATTTCTTGATTCAGTTTTTTATATCAAATGGTTAAATCTCGCTCTGGTGGTCGGAAGAACTACCTTAGAAAGCTCAACTCCGAATTGAACGGTTATTCGAGAAACCGCTCACACGGGTATTTAACAACAGATTATTTAAACTCACTTAACATTTACTCGACCCAATGTACTTCCTACAAACTCATAAACATCGATTTCACCGTTCAATTCCTCAAATCAAAGTATATTCCAGTCACTGATCCACGGTTCAATTTTTATTTTAAAAAGGAATCTCAAAAGCTAATTGCTCAATAAATCCAATTCCAAATCAATTCAAATCGTTCTAGCCCGAATCCCGGATTAATTAGCTTTAGCTAAGGTCCAAAACAGGGCAATTGCATTCGTTGTGTTACCCGGACGTAACACCCTCCAGAGATTTGGAGCCGTTTCCGGATTCCCAGGTGTGAGACATTCTCTCTATTTCTACCAGCTCGAAAAGAGACCCTCGTCTCACTAATGTAAGTGCGGAAATTCACAACTGTCAAACCTCACAATCTTCTCATAACCTAACCTCAAATCGAGAACACATTTTGTTTCCAACTTCTTCAGGGATTAGGGTTCCTGATCTGGACAAATAGTTACCTCCGGGTCTTTACCCTCAGGTTGAATCTCCTCCCTCAACCACTCAAACGGTTATATCAGATCCAAAGAAATCTAATACTAATCTCAATAATAGCGATATTGAGACCCTTAACAGACAAACAGACAGATTCAATGAAACTTATTTGCGCTCTTGCTCAGTGGATCGCGAGTCTTCTATGGATGCAGCCTACTCTCATTCAGGTTCCTTGACGAACCCTGAGGATCCTGCTGAATGACCTTGTGTCTATTTGGCGGTATCTGAATCGTTAGTAACATTACAACTGTGAGACCCTGCGTTCTTTGAATTCCTCTCAGTTGTTTTGATTTGAATTGGTATTTCGTCGTGAACTTTTTTCTTTTCTGTCTAGTCTGTATTATGAGTGTTTAGGATGTCTTATTGAAAAATTTAACTATTTCTCAGTGGAACTGTAGGAGTTTATTAGGCAAATCCCATGAATTACCCATGCTCACAGTATCATTCGATATTTTAGTTTTGTCAGAAACCTGGTTTAACGAATCTTAATCGATCAAAACCCCCTTTTTTGACGATGTTAGGAAAGATAGAGGCTCAGCCAACTGCGGCGGAGGTGTTGCCATAGGAATTAGAAGAGGAATACCTTTTAAGGTAGTTTCTATTTAAAATATCGGTTGGTCAGTAAGTCAACTGGAGATCACTGCGGTAGAAATCTTTCTCAAAGGCTGAAAGAACCTCTTTATTTTTAGTATTTATAGAGACTCAAACTGTCAAATTCATCGTCAGATGTGGCATAACTTTCTTAGAGAAGCTTTAAGAATCTCCAATAACAATTACTTATTCATTGGTGGTGATTTTAATACCCACTCCCCGATTTGGGACCGTTACAAGTGGAACCTTACGGGCCTTGATAGTGCCATTTCGGACTATGTGGAGCGTCGCATGAGACGCTATAGCATTTATATATAAGATTTTTATCTTCGTTGTTCCTTTACTCCAGCTCAGGTAAAGGAATCATCGGCGAGTCATACCGAGGTGCAGCCGGTCACCAAATGTTTTATTACTTAGCCGCGGCTGGTCACCAAATGTTTTGGCACGTACTCGCTAGGACGCTCACGAAAGGTTTTTTTATTATACTCTCGCGCAGATATGCGGGTTAAAGGTAAGCAAGGGTAATTTAAACCTTAGATATTTTTCATACGGAACTCCCTTCTCCAAAAAATACAGCCAATAGCATTTTTAAATTTCACCCCCAAAAATCCACCAACAAAGAAATTAGCTTCACGAGAGCCTTCGATTCTTCTTGAAAAGCACTCTTCATCAACAAGTCGTCGAGTAAAGATCTCTCTGCATAACACCGAGCAGAGAGACAATTGTTAACTGTTTGTCAATTTTAAGTCGTGTACTGTGTTTGTAAAATCGGGTTTGTTATGTATTTTATTAAAGTTTCATTAAACCAATTTTGACAATATTCAATTTATTAAAAGTGAAAATAATTGCCCTACATTAATTTGGAGTGCAATAGTGCCAAGCAAACATCGTCGCCATACGAGCGTAATCGGAATTTACAACTCCGACAGAATCCCAGTCAATTCGCGGTATTCACGGCACATTTTATGGTCCTTCGAGCCGGATATCTTGCAGTGGAAACACGGTTCAAATATGTTATTAGTGAAGTTCATACAAACTTTAGTGATAAAACTACGAACATATCATAGTGCGGACTCAGTGCATAGACTACAGCAGTGAAGAAGACAGTGTGTCATCAGAAAATACAACAATATTGGTTATCTCGGAGACAACTCAGCATTTGATCTTCAAACCAACAACATCTCCAGTATAGATGAACACACTGGACAGCACGGAAACGGTAGCCGAACGCAGCATACTGATCAACGCCAAGAAGACACAACAATTATCCGGCATATCATCTGCAATTCGATTACAAGGTAGGCTTGTTTAAGTAAATAACCGATTCTTCAGCTCAAATCTTCTTCCCAGGGTGTAAACCCCTTCCCTCGAATCACAATCGCTGATCCAAGCGAAATAACCTCTGGTGAACTAGGCGCGGCTGAAAGTTTAAAACGGTTGAAGCAAAGACGCGGCGTAATTAAATCGCAGTTAACGCATTTTAAATCATTTCTCAACAAATGCAGACAAGAAGTTATAGAATCAGATAGACTTCGAATTCGTTTAGAAAGAGTAAAAGAGGCGTATGAACCGTTCGACAATATTCAAGCGGGAATAGAAGAATTAGACGAAACAACAGACCACATGTCCTGGTTGAACGACATGGTTGAACGACTAGAAATGGAAGACAATTATATAGACCTGACGGTTGAAGCAGAAAAATTATTAAAATCCCTTAAGGACGCGGAACAGCAAGGTCAACTAGAGGAAGATAACAGAGGTCAGACAACAAACAATGAAGTAGATCAAGACGATCATCGAGGTACAGATAGACGCAACTATTACGAGAATGACACAAGACCGAGAAGAAAAATAAAATTGCCAGAAGCAACTCTTCCCACTTTCGATGGTCGGTATGAAGACTGGCTCTCTTTTAAGGACACCTTTACGCCAATGATCCACAGTCAGTCCGATTTGAATAACATCGAAAAACTGCAATATTTAAAGGCAGCCGTAAAGGGAGATGCTGCACAGAAAATAAAGTCGTTTACAATTACGGAGACAAATTACACTGCCACGTGGAAACTACTCGAAAATGCTTACTCGGATAAGTCTATTCTCACCTCGCGCTACATCAACATGATCCTTCAATTACCAGTCCAAGAAAAAGAATCAGCTGATAGACTGAACAGACTAGCTGACGAAACGCAGCGACACATGCATTCAGTAGACGCTGTGGGTGTACCATCGTCGGAAGAATTCGTGGTACAAATATTACAAAACAAACTCCACCACTTGACGCACGAAAAGTGGAGGGAATCTATCGAGAAAGGAGTCTTTCCAAAATTAGATGATATGATGCGATTTTTGTACCGTAGAGCTGC
This sequence comes from Ephialtes manifestator, assembly GCA_963970395.1. Lineage (NCBI taxonomy): Eukaryota > Metazoa > Arthropoda > Insecta > Hymenoptera > Ichneumonidae > Ephialtes > Ephialtes manifestator. The sequence continues at coordinate 18,766,064 of OZ019970.1, read as the reverse complement.
TCACATTACTCAACAGAATACTAATCAATTCACAGCGAGTCGATCTAGCAAATCAGATCAACAGTCAGGCGCCACGAAGCAAATTAAGAGGGTGACGAAGCAAACATTCGTAACATCTACAGCAAGCACATGCATACTCTGCAAGGACAAGCAGCATCCGCTGTATCGCTGCGACGCGTTTCGAAAACTGTCAGTCCCTAAGCGGCTGGAAGTTGTAAAAGAAGCGTCGTTGTGCACAGTCTGTCTTCGCGGGAACCACAGGCCTAAGGATTGCAAATTAGGAAATTGCGTTCTCTGCAATCAACGCCACAACAGTCTTCTGCATCTTATCGATAACCAGCAACCTTCAGGTAGCCGAGTTTGACAACCAGAGGCTACAAGGTCGGATCATCGTTGCATCTCTTCGACGGCAAACGCACCGATGACTCAAATAATGACTAGTGCAATCGTCGACGCACTAGACAAAGACCGTCGACCAATGCGGGTTCGAACGCTTCTCGATACCTGCTCTACCGCTAATTTTGTCACTGAGAAATTAGCCTCGGCCCTACGTTTGCCGAAGAAAAGGTGCACGATCCCTATGGGAGCACTGAACGAGCTTACTACTACAACAAAAAATGTAGTAGACATTACAATAAAGTCCAGGCAAAACGGTTTCGAGAAAACACAGTTTTCTTACGATACCTAGGATATCAGACATGATTCTCACTGAACCTATTTCTCGTGAAATTATCTCGATCCCAGCAACATACGACAGGCAGATCCAGACTTTCACAAACCAGCCCCGGTCGACATGCTTCTCGGCGCTGGACGTACTCTTGCTCTACTCAGTATTGGGCCAATTGATCTATCTCAAGGAAGACAGGATCTCATTCTTTAGAAGACGCGTCTCGGATGGATCGTTGGAGGCAGCATCAAACCTTCGACATCCAACCAACAGCTAGATGCCATCTCTCGGACTTGCATTCCGAGATAGCCAAGTTTTGGCAAATCGAAGAAAGGTCATCGCAGCCTCATTTTTGAAAACAAGAGTCTCAGTGTGAAAAACACTTTCAGCAAAATATTACACGAGACTCCACTGGACGATATGTCGTCGCCTTACCATTCCGCAGTGATCGCAAAATGTTGGGCGAATCGCGAGCAAGTGCGTTGAAAAGATTAAACGCCCTCGAACAATATTCAGCAGTCATACAAAAACAATATTCAGCAGTCATCGGTGAATATATCGAACTCGGCCACATGTCGCCAGTCTCCGACTCCGCTGACACATCTGGATTTTTTCTACCACAACACGCCGTGATTAAGGAAATGAGCATGACGACGAAGCTCCGTCTTCGATGGATCCGCAAAATCCAGCTCCAGAGAAAATATATTTTCTCACATAATTCGCTTCAGACTGCACAACTATTTCCTGACCGGCGACATTGAGAAAATGTATAGACAATTCCTAGTACGAAAGGAAGATAGAAAGTTTTAACGGATTCTATGGAAGCACGAAGGCAGAGTGAAAACATACAGCTCAATACCGTTACATTCGGATTGGGTCCAGCTCCGTTCCTCGCTATTCGCGCACTTCATCAGCTGGCCAACGACGAGGGTAAAGACTTCCCAAGGGCCTCACGTATTCTGAAGCAAGATCTGTATGTAGACGATCTACTAACAGGCGCGGAAACGATTAAGAAAGGCATAGAAATTTGTAACGAAATTACTCACATACTCAATCGCGGAGGACTGAATATGCGATAATGGGCTTCCAGCGATCCACGACTGCTGGCAGACGTTCCAGAAAGTGATATCAATCTAAAACTACAGTTAAGCGATGATAAAACGTTAAAAACTTTTGGGATCTTCTGGAACTCTCGAGACGATTCCATCATCTACACCGTGACACCTCTAGCTATTGGAAGGACCGTCACGAAACGCACAATGCTCTCGGAAATAGCGAAGATATTTGACCCATTGGGCCTCCTAGGACCGATAGTTCTATACGCAAAGGGCCTAACGCAGCATCTCTGGCAACTGAAGGTGGAATGGGACGAATCCGTCTACCTTCGTTCCACGAATGAACAAGGTCAGGCTCAATGTCGATTATTCTGCGCGAAATCAAGAGTAGCACCACTGAAAGTCGTCTCGCTCCCACGTTTCGAGCTATGCAGCGCGCAACTACTTGTTAAATTGTACAACGTAATACGGCAAACTATTAATGTGACAATCAGCAACACTACCTTTTGGACGGATTCCACAGTCGCTCTCTGCTGGATTCACAATCACCACATTGAAGACGTTCGTGGCCAATCGAGTCGCTGAAATTCAAGGGATCACAAACCCCAAGGATTGGAGACACGTTCGATCTCACGATAATCCCGCAGATGCGTTATCAAGAGGACAACTACCTAAGGAATTCATGAGAAATACTCTGTGGAAGAACGGTCCAAGCTGGCTTATCAGTGACGAATCATCATGGCCTAGAACTACGATGCAGCTGCCACAAGACATTCCGGAGATGAAGAAAACTGTGTGCTTAGCAACGAAAATTAATCCAGACGCAATCTTCGGGAAATATTCATCTCTCACGAAATTGAAGAGGATTATCGCATATTGTCTCCGGTTCAAAAAGAATAATCGATATACTGGACCACCTCTAGCACATGAGTCAATCAACGCCGAACAGTGCATTTTCAAGGCAATTCAATCAGCAGCCTTTGTAGAAGAAATACGCGATCTTAACAAAGGAAGGGGAGTTGATGAAAAGAGTAAATTACTAGCCCTCGACCTATTTGTTGACAAGGAAGGAATATTGAGAGTGGGAGGGCGACTTCGAAACGCGAATATTCCATATTCTCAATAACATCCCATACTTCTACCTCGTTCGAATCACGTCACTGAACTTATTTTGGAGGAACAGCATTTGGCCAATCACCATGGCGGGATACAAACAACGCTGTATTCAGTAAGAAGAAGATTTTGGCCTCTAGATGGGCGTAATCAGGTGCGAAAGATTGTACGAAAATGTGTAAAATGTTTTCGCGCATGCCCTTCAAACGTCGAATATGTAATGGGCAATTTACCAACTGCAAGAGTCACCGATGCTCGCCCATTCTACAACGTTGGAGTGGATTACTGTGGACCTTTTTATATAAAAGAGAAAAAATTCCGCAATCGATCCCGCGTAAAAATTTATGTCGCGGTATTTGTTTGCATTGTCGTAAAGGCAATTCATTTAGAAGTTGTCAGTGATATGACCACTGAGGGTTTTCTCGGCGCGCTTCGGCGATTCATCTCGAGACGTGGAAAACCATATTCCATTCACTCGGACAACGGTTCTAATTTCATCGGTGCAAACAACGAATTAAAAGAAATTCATGCGCTAGTTCAATCTCAAAAACACCAGGAGAAGATAAATCGATTCCTCGCCAATCAAGGAATGACGTGGAAATTCATTCCTCCACTCTCGCCGCACTTCGGCGGTATATGGGAATCCGCGGTAAAATCCTTCAAACATCATCTGAAACGTGTAATTGGAGAAACTTTACTAACGTTCGAAGAATTCAATACACTCGCGATCGAAAATGAAGCTATTTTAAATTCCAGACCGCTCACGCCTATTTCTACAGACCCAAACGATCTCCTTGTCCTCAGGCCTGGTCATTTCCTTATCGGTGGTGCATTGACAAGCTTGCCAGAGTTAGATTTCAGTTCGACTCTAACAAATAGTTCGTCAAACTGGCAACATATTCAAAAGATTCGCCGAGATTTCTGATCCAGATGGTATAAAGAATATCTCAATGAATTGAACATCAGGCACAAATGGACAAGAGGCCAACATCCAATCAACGAGGATTCGATTGTGGTTCTCAAGGAAGATCACTTGCCACCGATGCAGTGGATGCTGGATCGTGTTATCAAGACATATCCGGGTTCCGATGGTATCGTCAGAACAGTGAAAACAGCAAATAGTGTATTCGAACGTAACGTTAGAAAACTAGCACCATTACCTATTGATAAAAAAGAAGTTGATTATAAACAATAAGTGATTTAATTACACAGAACATCAATGGGGGGAGTCTGGAGCGTCGCATGAGACGGCAAGGGACCGACTCTACACCTCTCAACTCTGCACAAAGACAAGTCGCCACAAAAAGTCGACACGAATGACTGTACACGCAGGCAACTCAATGTGTGTACAGTCATTCGTGTCGACTTTTTGTGTCGACTTGTCTTTGTGCAGAGTTGGGAGGTGTAGAGTCGATCCCTTGCCCATGAGACGCTATAGCATTTATATATAAGATTTTTATCTTCATTGGTTGGTTTTCCCCACGAAAAAATCTGCAGCTCATACAGAATAAAAAATAAGTCCTTTACGCCAGCTCAGGTAAAGGAATCATCGGCGAGTCATACCAAGGTGCAGCCGGTCGCCAAATGTTTTATTACTTAGCCGCGGCTGGTCACCAAATGTTTTGGCACGTACTCGCTAGGACGCTCACGAAAGGTTTTTTTTATTATACTCTCGCGCAGATATGCGGGTTAAGGGTAAGCAGGGGTAGTTTAAACCTTAGATACTTTTCATACGGAACTCCCTTTTTCAAAAAATACAGCGAATAGCATTTTTCAATTTCACCCCCAAAAATCCACCAACGAAGAAATTAGCTTCACGAGAGCCTTCGACTCTTCTTGAAAAGCACTCTCCATCAACAAGTCGTCGAGTAAAGATCTCTCTGCATAACACCGAACAGAGAGACAATTGTTAACTGTTTGTCAATTTTAAGTCGTGTACTGTGTTTGTAAAATCGTGTTTGTTATGTATTTTATTAAAGTTTCATTAAACCGATTTTTACGCAATAGTGCAAGCAATAGAGTGCAATAGTGCCAAGCAAACATCGTCGCCATACGAGCGTAATCGGAATTTACAACTTCGACAGAATCCCAGTCAATTCGCTGTGTTCACGGCACACTATGGTCTTTCCATCTTGAACAATGGTTCTCATACCTATTTTCCTAGCGATCGTAATAAACGCAGTAATGCTTTAGATCTCTCTATTGTTAGTCCGAATATATTTGACTCGTGCAATTAGTTCGTCTCGGATGATTTGTGGGGTAGCGATCATGCTGTTATTAGGACTGTTATTAAGAATTGTTTAGTTCACATTAAGGACCTTAGACCTTCTACGAGGCTGTCCGGGGTGGACTGGCAGGATTTTCAATCCAGAATTAAGATGAGTTGTTCCTCCCTGAAAGTTTCCTCGAAGAATTTTATACAGGTCGAAGATAGCTTGATTGACCTTATCAAAAACGATCTTAGCTCGTCTGGAGCTTATATTGCAGAGAAGATTGCATATAAAGGCTCTAAGAAAAATTCTAATAATCTATGGTGGAATAATGAATGCAAAATCGCTCATGATAAATGCCATTATGCCTGGTTGACTTATAAGAATAACAATGATAAATCTAGATCAAAGCATTTCTTTAAAAAGTGGGAAAAATCTGATAGTGAGGCTAAGAAGATTTTTAAATCTGAGAAATCTAAGTCCTTCAAAAAAATTGCGGATACTATCAATCCTGATATGCCCATCGGAAAAGTTTGGGAAGTTATTAGGAAATTTAGTGGTGTGGGCCCTCGTAATCATACAGATGATTTCATCTATGATCGACGGAATGTTGAACTCTCTCAACTCATTAACAAACTATCTTCCTCTGATCAACTTTTCTCTCCTAACCAATGCAATATCATCTCTCGGAATATTGAAATTGTTAGAGGCATTTGGATCCCTATCTTTACTAATGAACTCTCTACTATTATCTCTAAATTGAAACTTAAATCTGCTGCTGGTAGAGATTTATTAAACAATTTAGTTTTAGCTAACCTGCCTAGTAATGTTTCGGCGACCCTTTGTAGCATTTTTAATAAGATACTCTATTTAGGCTTGATTCCCAAAGATTGGTGCACATATGACATATGTTTAATTTCAAAACCTAAGAAAGGATTTCGGCCAATTGCTCTTGCCTCATGTTCTTTTAAACTCTTTGAGAGAGCCGTTAAAAATCGTTTCGACTTTTTCTTGGAATCTGAAAAGATCTTGCCTAACTCCCAGTTCGGTTTTCGAAAATCAAAATCTTGTAGCGACAATATTGCCATCCTTTCCACGGATATTTATAAAAGTTTTGCCAAAAAAGAAATAGTCTCTGCTGTTTTTCTAGACTGGGAAGGAGCATATAATAACGTACTTCCCAGCAGATTGATAGAGAATCTATGTAAGCTCAGATTACCAAATAGCGTAATTAACTTAATACAGAATATCATATATAAACAGGACGCTAATTTTTATACCAATGTTTCCTTTAAGTAGTATAGGACAGTTATCGCGAGACAGGGCGTGGCGACACTAGGCCACGCCCATGTCTCGCGATAACTGTCCTCGGCCGCTGATTGGCGGTCACGCCCCCCCCCTTCCTAGGCCACGCCCATGTCTCGCGATAAGGCCGCTGATTGGCGGTCACGCCCTCCCCTCCCCTTTCTCGCGTTAACACTCGCGACTCCGCGATAGGCCGCGACCCTCCCCACCCCCTTTTCGCGTTAACTGTCTCCAGCCCGCGATTGGCTGGCACAGTCGCGCACCCCACCACCCACCACCCCCACTACCTTTTCGCGCTAACTGTCCCCGGCCCGCGATTGGCTGGCACAGTCGCGCACCCCACCACCCACCACCCCCACCTCCTTTTCACGATAACTGTCCCCAGCCCGCGATTGGCTGGCACAGTCGCGCACCCCACCACCCACAGGGTCCGCTGTTGAGGGGGGGCCCGTCCGCGACCTGCCGCGCACCCCACCACCACCCACTGCCACCCTCGGGGCCCGTCCGCCCGCCGCCACCCACTCACTCGCACTTACCTCACTGCGTGGGACCGCTCCCCACTCGACGACCTCTCCCACCGGCACCTGGCGCGCAACTGACGTCGCATGCGTGCGCTGCCGCACCCGACCCGACGCGTGAGTGCGTACGCCGCTGCTGCACCCCCACCAGTCTCATGGTTGCGCGCAGCTACGGGCAGCCAAGAGTTAGCTCGGCACGTACCCTCTCCCCTTTCTCGCGATAACTGTCCCTAGCCTCGAGTTTGGCTGCCAGACGTACTCCCCCCCTTTTTTTCACTATAGCGGTCCGTAGCCAGGTGTTAGCGTCGTTTCCTTGCTAGGCTTATGGTTGCGCGCGCAGCTACGGGTGGCGAAGAGTCGACGGAGCGTACCCTCTCCCCTTGCTCGCTATAGCTGTCCCTGTACGTGGCTGTGTGCATCGCTACCCGCTAGACTCGTGGTCGCGTCTAGCAGCGGGTGGCTAAGCGTGGACACGTGCCACGGTGGCGCGCGCAGCCATAGGCGGCTACTGTTGGTCTCGCCGCAACTCTCCCTACCCGCGTGACCGGTGGCTCCAGTTAGGACCCATTATGCCCCAAAAATTACCATTTTCTACGAATGGCCATAATAATGTTTTTCTAATAGCTAAAGATAATGAAGGTGAGTAAAGAACAGGTTTTTTTTATTTTTGATTATTAATTTATTATAAACATATTAGTTAAGTCAAATAATTAGTCTGTAGTATCAGTTGACATTTTTGTAACAGTTTCTTCTTGTCTTTTCAATTTTCGTTTTGCTTCAGTGATACATCCTGGGCATGATCGATGTTTTGGTGGTGGTCCGTCAATGTGGTCCCTCATGGTCTTTGTATTGTAGTGTAAATAGCAGCTCAGGTACGAGTTGATGTCTGCGTCACGCTTCACGTAGTCGGGTAGTTTTTCCCATAGAATATCCATGGAATCACCCCAATATTTGACAATTAGAGGCTTTGGAATATACTCGAGATCTTTCTTGGTGAGCTCCCATGCGCTCTTGTCAGAATGAATAATTAATACACCACTGACAATCTCCATTGTGAGGGAGAAAATGAGAGAGACGACTGTTGTTACTCTTACTACTACTGTTAATACTGTTAATACTGTTGTTACTACTGCTACTGATCAGATCTTATCACAACCAAGGTTTACTGTCAACTGGTCTGTCTCAATGGTGTTTTCGTAATATATATATAGTCTACGAGTGTGTATAGGATACTTGTGAGTAGAGGGGGAATGTGTGTATTCAAATGAATGGTATTTTCTTAATGATATACAGTCTACAGGTGTTTTATAGGATGTGCTTAGAAAAGGTTTTTGAAATGACAACAAAGAAAGTACCAATATTTTTCGTTTATTCATAAATAGCAGCCGAATCGTGGACTACAAGTTTGAACACGTGTGTTGACATTGTTATTATATCCTCTACCCTCGATACAATGGCTTTCGATGTTTATTTTTTCGAATTTTATATTTCATTTGTCTGTAGTATCGTGCTGCAATACGATCATTTTTTATTCTATTGGATGAAAAATTTCGTATAAAAGCGCGCAGACTACAACCACGAGACAGACAATCAAGAAACATAAGACAGTATTCGCCACACACTGTAGACTTGACTGATTGTAGTTGTCGTGTGTTCCACTCATAGGTGAGTGTGTTTCTCCGTAAACGGTTATGGTGTTGGCTGATGAGTGGGGGAAATCCATAACTATCGAAAAAGATGCCATGTCCATTTTTGTCGACGTAGATGGCAACCCAATGTTTTCCAGGTCTATTATGGTCGTCCGTGTTTAGTATCAGCGCTGCAGGTCTAGACCAGCGACTCGGTATGCGATCGGCGGGGTAGACTCCTATCGTCTGAGCAGACTCGTTGTAGAGCTTCTAGCAGAGATGAGTAGGGAGATTGCCAGTGGAGCGATATTTCTGATTTCGCTTTTTTCGGCGTCCGCCGCGCCGCCCCACTGGAGAGTCGCCGAACTAGACCCATCTTTTTGATTGGTCGAGTATATATAGATATATTTCACGTGGAAAAATATGCGCTTCCGACCCATGTTTTTGATTGGTCGAGTATATACTGAGAAAGAATACCCTCGTGATACACAATTCTCGACGATATTCCACCCGGCGCGGCCTGGGTCAAGGGCTGCCGGGGCTCTGATTTGACGAATAAATAAGAAATATACGTTTTGTTGAGCGCCAGTTAATTTAACGTAATTAACAACGATACTTTTGACAAATTATTACGGCCAGCTGCGGTTCGCATGGGGTTCCGCTGGAGACCCAAGGGAAAGATTGCAAGGGACAGCGAAATAAAGAATTACAATTGACAATATTGACTTACAGTTACTGCGTTTATTAGACGATCTCCGTCAGCCCCCTCGATTTTCGAATCTAGTTCCACCTTCCTTCAGTGGTCGAGTGGTAAATAATTTCACAAATATTATTTGACGAATACAATCGTCTATCAGAATGTCGACGAACAATAATCGACGGATACAATAAATCCAATAATTTCACAAATAAGATCGACAAAGTAAAGCGAGACTCCTCGAGGATATTTAACGTTGACTGCTCGTTACAGACGTCGGCGAGCAAGTGATTTTCGATCGTCGCTCGATAGCGCAGCGTCGTACGTTACGTTAAGGGACTTGGACGCGTCCCTTCGCCCTAATTGGTCAATAGACCGGCCTATTTCGACGCGGCGCGCTATCGCAGCCAGCGTCTTCTTACGCGTTCGAGTGCGTCGATTAGGCGCGTAGATGTATCAATGCGCTAACGGCTCGCGGTGAGCGTCGTGTAAAATTGTCGAATTCGCGCGACTTAAAATAAAAGCGCGGTTTGTCGAGGAGTCAGTTCGCGGTTCCGACGTCGAGGTGACGTAAATAAATTTTGCTGTCACAATACAGATATACTCGACGCGGGTTCGTAAGTTTTCGAAGCTCACAATCGCACATGATCGTTTGCGTCCACTGTGAGTATGTAATGCGCTGTATTTTTATTTCAGCTATTGCACGAACTTTGGCGTACTGTCTTCGAGCCTTGCTTCACGATATTTCAACTGTTATATCAAAGAATTTGAAATATTCCAGCAAGCCCGTCAAACGTACGCCAGTTCAAGGGTTCGCTCCCGCACCGGACGAATTTCTTCTTGTTTCTTTTTTATTTTAGCGTTTATTCGTATTTTAAATAAAATAAAAAATATATATATATCTTCGCAGCAACAAATACGTTGCTGCGAAGATATATATATTTTTTTTTAAGATTTCAAGAATTACAGATAAACATGTTTAGGTATTGTATCTTATATTTTAAAAGTGCACGGTGGTCGTGCATATAGGGTTGTAGCCTGATAACCAGGAGGTCTGGGGTTCAAGACCTCATATTTACTTTTTTTTTTTACAATTTTTTTTTTTTTTTAAGACCCGACCTTGCATTGCTCGCATGGGGGTGCGAGCAATGCAGGGTCGGGTCTTAAAAATGTGAATGTTTATCAAAAGTAAAATACATATATACAAAATTGCATGTCAGACAAAAAACAATGTATAAATTCCTCGTAAATACATTAACGCAACAATGTATGCAATCAAACTGTAAACAAGCGCGAACACTCCCGTTCGTCTCTATCATTTGTTCTTTGCAAGTGGACAGTAAACATCAGTTTTGCGTCACGCAGTTAACACTGAAAAAATATAAGTTAATTATGGATAAAAAGGGACGAGCGTATGATTTCTGTGCGTACAGAGGTTGTACGAAGGGGAAATTCACTACGAATTCAAGGCTCTACAGATTTCCAACAAAAGACGATCCACGACTGGCTGTATGGATCGAAAACGCAGGTAAGTTGTTGTTGACAACTGTTGGGATTGTAATAGGAGGAATGAATATAAATGAAGAAAAAACATTTTAACGATATAAATATATTTTTATTATATATTTATTGTTGTTCTAATACTTTATCTATTAAAGTCGCAAAGGCAATTTGTAATGCTCGTTCGGGAGCTGTAAGCTGCATGGCCCGAGCGCGTGGTGGTGGGCCCTGCCACCCACCTGAGTGGTCCCGGGCGGACTCCCGACGACCATCCCGCGAAGACGCGTGTTGATCTCGCGGGTTCCGATCATATGGCTTATGGCCGGACTCCCTTTGGCCCCCTGATCTCCGGGCGTTCCTGGAGGGTGGCGGGAGGCCGGCCGCCACTGCCCGCTCCTTCCTCTCACGCCGGCTCATTCGCCAGCTTTTTTTCATTTTTTCTGAAACAAAAGCATAACATATAAAACGTAAATCACAACATCTTTTATCACGATAATTAGATTATAGTATTTTCGCTTACTCTTAGTGTCTGCCGTTTCGGCCGGTGGCGGCAACAGCTCCGTCGCCGACGAGGAAGCTCCGACCTCGGACGCCGCGTCTCTGAAACCAGAAAGAAATATTTATAAATAACAATCTTATCGTTAGGCTGCGAATTGGATAAGAAATTTTTCTAGCAACTTACGTCAACTCGCTTTGCTCCAGGAGCGCCGCCACCTTCTCCATCTCGCCTTCCAGAGTGCCATCTAATTTTTTCGGAGACTGCAAACAAGATAAAAAAATGTAATTAAAATCGATAACATGGGATGGTATCCACTTAAGCACTGCACTCGTAAAAATAAACAATACTAACCATCGTGATCGCTAGTTGCGTGAATACTGATGGTTCGTCGCACGTGACGGAGAGTCCCAGTGGCGATAAGCCGTGGTGGGGGTTGGTGAGGAAGCGTGAGGTGAAAGGATACAAAGTATTCTTGCACATAACTTCTTCGTACTTCTTTATGATTTTTAGCGACTCTTTAAGGGGATGCTGGAGTAGATATATTTATGGACCGAGACAGACATAAAGTTTCTTCGACTTTACTCGAACTTTATTCGAAAAAAGGTGCAAAGTTGAACCTTGCACATTGGTTCCTTATTATATTTCGCTATATACAAAGCTACTATAAGGAAGTATGTTCATTGATTTTGGCTTGCTTTGCATCTTTGTTTTAAATAATAGATCCACATGACTGAGTATTATTTTGTTCACATATTGAATTTGGGCTTCATATCAAGTCTTTCAAAAGTTAACGCGATAAAATAAATATTTGAAATAATTTGGAATTCCATAAAATCATAATTATTTACGTTTCGTTACTAAAAACAAACATTTTTATATCGTTTGTCACTAAATTATATATTTATCATAGGTGAATATTATTTTGTTATCAAATAAGATTTTGGAAAATATAATGACATTAGGTACATTTTTTTTAAATTTCAAAACTCCATAAAATCTGAATCACTCGACCGATTCGAGTCAAATTCAATATCAAGCAACATCAAATGCAAATGCTCTTATGAACAACTGTTTAGCATGATAAGCTAATTTCTACACAAGTTAGAGCGACCACGCCCTTTATTAAAAAAATGTAAAAAGCTACAAAATCTAAATTCTAATTTGTATCCATTCAGTCAGCATTTGCAATAATTAAATCGTACGCAAGGATAACCTGGAAACAAATGCAATGTGGTTTCATTGCATGTTTCAGGTAACAACCGATTAAAAGAATTGGCGCCATCGAGCCTTCGGTGCAGCGGTTTATGCGAAGATCATTTTGAACCTAACTGCATCGTAGGTGAGAAACGCACCCTTTCTCGTACAGCGGTTCCAAAGATGTTTGTCGTAGCTACCGAGGTTTCGGCAGAAACATCAGACACGATCGCCTCGGAAATGGTCGCTGAATCGAGTGAGCCATCGGGAGGAACCGAAGCGGTCATGAAGGAGGCGGAAGTATCCCTCATATCTTCCGAAGGATACCCTATGGATACCCTATGGTAAACCCTATGGAGGTCCGATATATACGCCACCAACGTCACATGTAAATATTGGAACTGGTACATCTACGAGTACCGACACATTAGCGGACTTTTCAGTGTCGGAGCATGTACGAAAATATCGAAAAGTAGTTCTAGACTTTTCCGAATCGGACGACGAACATTGCACGTGGAAGATCGTTGAACCGAAAGTTCAATCGATGAATTTTTCTCACAAACTCCCTGCAGTAGATTCTAGACCAAGATCGACTGGCCGTTTTCTACAGCAAACCGGACGTATAAAAAATTCTAAGGCGGCGTTGAAACGTAAAATCTTGGAGTATCGAAAAATAATTCAGGGGCTCCGCCAGAAACTCATGAGAGTATCTACTAAAAATAAACGCCTCGAAAACGAAGCGAAGAAAAAATCGGTTGACGACTTTCTCGATCATCATAATTGCACGGAACCCGCGGCGCGAACGATGGTAAAATTGCAATTGCATCGCAAGAAGGCGCCTTATTCCGAAGAGGAAAAAGATCTTGCGAAGCAGCTGTATTACTACTCTGCGTCAGCGTACTCACGTTTGCGAAAAGCTGGCTGCTCGTTTCCCTCGGAAAGTAGCGTACGGAACTGGGTATCGGAAGTTGATATCAAACCTGGTTTCTGCAATTTCATCTTTGAGAAATTGGCGGTCAAAATTTCAACACTATCGCCTGATGATCGCGTATGCACGGTGAAATTTGACGAAATGTCAATAAAAGTGTTTGAAGAATATTGCCAAAAGTTTGATTGCATCGAAGGTCTCGTCGACCTTGGATCTCTTGGCCGAAAAGACGAGCGTGCGCGATACGTCTTCTTAATTTGCGTTGACAGCTTAAACACGAAGACGCCGTGGCGTCAACCTTTAGCCTACTTCCTTGCAGGATCCGGACTGAGAGCTCCCGAAATTTATGCCCTGTTGAAAGAATGTTTGTGTAGATTGTCCGCTGCGGGAGCGGAACCAGTTTTAATTACCTGCGACCAGGGTCCATCAAACCAAAGTCTGTTTACGTCGTGTCTTAAGGTATCTGTGGAGAAGCCTTCGTTTATGGTCGGTGAAAAAGAATACTTGGCATCGTTCGATTTTCCGCACCTGATTAAACGTTTATTGAGCACGCTCCGAACGCATAAATTACTGTACTGCGAAGGAAAGGTAATATTTAATTATCAGGATTTCGTAGACACGTGGGAGTATGATAATTCCAGTGACACTTCCAATCTGCTCTCCCACATCACCAAAGCTCACTTGTTTCCTTCGTCGTTCGAAGCGATGAATGTGAAACGAGCATTTCAAATCTTGAGCCATACATATGCGGCGGCAATATTAACCGCAGGTCATGATCCGCAAGGACTGAAGAGCAAAACGTGGCAAGATTCGGCTGATTTCGCAGAGCGTATGAACAAGATAATAGACGCATCCAATGCATACAGGTTGCTTTCTGCGAATCCATGGAAGCGTCCCCTCGCTGAGAGGAACCCCGAAATTGAGAAAATTCTTGCCGATTTCGTCGCGTGGTCTGCCGAGTGGACTGTGCGAATTAACTCGAAGACCAATGCGATGAAGAAAGTGCCTTGTCTGAAAGGTTTGCCACTTTCGGTGAATGCGATAATACAAACTTATCAGAGGGTAAAAAGTAAGTATCCCGATTTCGAGTTGGCTGCAGCTTTGTGCAACCAGGATTCGGTAGAGCATTTGTTTTCGAAACTCCGACAACGTGGCGGGCATAATCCAAATCCAACGGCCAGGATGGTACGGTTATCGCTGAGACACATTCTCTCAACTGGCTACATTGGGAGCAGCAGCAGAGGAAACGTCGAATGTCCCGACGCTGTTTCTTTAATTGAGCCGAGCACGATGGTTGCCAGAGCATTCGAATATTCAGACGAGATGTCCAGCACTCCTGTCGAGCACGAGAAAGATGAGGAATCGTTTGAAATTGAAGAGGCTGCTGAGATGCTGCAGGACGAACGCGACAATATCGACGCGACAATGGCCTCGACGCCAAACGATAACACCGCGCGATCTGTTTATGAACAGAACGCCATTAATTATTTCGCAGGATACGTTGCTCAGCGCCAAATGCGTAAGTATCCGTGCGACAATTGTCGTAATGAGATATTGAAAACTCCGATGGACGAACGATCTTCAACGGAGATGTATACAGAATTTCGAGAATACGAACACCAAGATTTGGAAACTCCGGCGGTTACATGGCTTAGCCGGCCGACGAAAAAGTTTGAAAGCATCGTGGGAGTTCAGCTAGAAGCTTTCGCTCGATTGTGGAAGGAGCACTGGGTTTCTAACGGTATCTTACAAAATCTCGGAAACGAGATTATGAGGGAAACTACTAAAGTGCACTCTGACTGGTTTGACCAAACCAAGTTCAACAATCGTGCTGACCGTATACACAGAACAGCGACCAGAGCCCACAACAAGTCAAAAAAACTGAAAAAGATTCAAGGAATCTGAATGATCGTACCCGACTTCCGTCGGAGATCGAATCCTCGATTTTGCGATCAGACGAAGCATTATTGACGAAGTCGTACCCGGGCACAAACCCGGAGGCTTTCTAAGCGACTCGTATAATTCTTCATCCAATTTTCAAGAATGAAACGTATCTGACATCTGTCAGAGGCTCTTTTAGCTGCGTGCCATTCGAGTTGCATCTTCGAGTGCATACCCGGCCTTGTCCGGAGGGCTCCTTCAGCCGTGCTTCGATTTTTTTCTATGTTTGTTACATATGCAAACGCAAGGCGTACCCGGCTTTTGTCGGAGGCTCACTGAGCTTGCGCATGGGGGGTGGTGTTGGTTGCCTTCTCGTGGTGCCCCCTGAAAACAAGTGCACTTATCATCTTTATTAGACATTCACAATACAGTTCTGCAAAGCTTCATTTGTGAAATTAGTGTAGCTGTTGTAATATCTAGATGATAAGTGCACTTGGCTAAACAATCAACAAAAACATAAAATAAAATATGATTACAGGCGTAATTATATTTTAGTGTGACCCGACCCTGCATTGCTCGCACCCCCATGCGAGCAATGCAAGGTCGGATCTTAAAAAAAAAAAAAAATTGTAAAAAAAAAAAGTAAATATGAGGTCTTGAACCCCAGGCCTCCTGGTTATCAGGCTGCAACCCTATACGCACGACCACCGTGCACTTTTAAAATATAAGATACAATACCTAAACATGTTTATCTGTAATTCTTGAAATCTTAAAAAAATATATATATATCTTCGCAGCAACGTATTTGTTGCTGCGAAGATATATATATTTTTTTTATTTTATTTACATTACGAATAAACGCTAAAATAAAAAACAAACAAGAAGAAATTCGTCCGGTGCGGGAGCGAACCCTTGAACTGGCGTACGTTTGACGGGCTTGCTTGAATATTTCAAATTCTTTGATATAACAGTTGAAATATCGTGAAGCAAGGCTCGAAGACAGTACGCCAAAGTTCGTGCAATACCTGAAATAAAAATACAGCGCATTACATACTCACAGTGGACGCAAACGATCATGTGCGATTGTGAGCTTTGAAAACTTACGAACCCGCGTCGAGTATATCTGTATATACTCGACCAATCAAAAACATGGGTCGGAAGCGCATATTTTTCCACGTGAAATATATCTATATATACTCGACCAATCAAAAAGATGGATCTAGTTCGGCGACTCTCCAGTGGGGCGACGCGGCGGACGCCGAAAAAAGCGAAATCAGAAATATCGCTCCACTGGCAATCTCCCTACTCATCTCTGCTTCTAGTAACTCGAGACTGTTCATTTTGTAGTGGGAGCTGTTTCTGTGTATGGTTGTGTTTCTGCTGTTGACGATTAACACGTGGTGGTGCTGGCTGTTGCGAGTCTTTTCGTGGAGGGGGTGGCGGTGGTGTGGGTAGCTCTAACTCTTTATTTCGAAAAAGTCCAACAATTTCTTCGTTCGGGGGTTCCAACGGTGTTTGCTCATCGTTACCTGGATCGGTATTCGTGTTCTGTTTTATATACTGTGTTGTACCCCTCCCCCCATATTACGTATGATAAGTGGGGTAAACCGGATGAAAGTGGTGAAGACTCATCTTCACACTATTTTTTTAAATATGTAAATCTATTTCCGATATATATTTGTCTGGATGTCTGGCATAGTGTGATCTTCACAAATAATATTTTATGAGTGTTCAATAGAGGGTTTGTACGGTGTCAGTAGTCATTTACATAGAAGCCCAAGATAATAAGAAATTTATTATAAGAATGTATTAATAATTGATATTTAAAAATAAATGTATACAGTGTTTCATTAGACGTATTTGTAGAGGGTTTGTTTGCTTTTCAAAGAAACATCTAGTCGAATAACTATTGTTTACACAGTATGAATAGACTGAGGGCTCGTGTTTGTATTATGGTGTGCCATAAATTATTACTAGTTTTCTCCAGAAATTGTAGCATTCTTAAACTACTGTTTACATTGTAGTAAGAAAAGGTGGCCCGTTATATTTGTATATACAGACTTTTAAATTAGGGTTTGCTGTTCGACAAGTGCAGCAGTGAAAACTGACCAGAATAATTTACCTTTCTCTAGGAGTATCGTTGGGTTACGTGTCGGTTTTGCATCTGAAACCATTGACCTCTCTTACTCTATTTCTTTTCGGTCACTGTTATGTTCTTTCTCTCTTAACTTCTTTTTCTTTCCATCACTCTATTGCTGTTCGACCATCTACGAAATTCCGCAATATAGTGTGTATCGCCCACAATGCTAAAGGGTTCGACGCACAATTTATATTGCGGAATATCGTAGAACGTTGTACGGACTTGCCGACCCCAAATTTAGTTTTGACGGGAAATTCAATTATTTCAATGCGCGTGGGGCGCACGAATTTTATAGACAGTCTCAATTACTTTCATATGAACCTTTGTGCGCTCCCCAAGGCATTCGGGTTTAACGATAGTTTTGAAAAGGGTTACTTTCCACATCTTTTCAACACCAAGGATAGACAGTCTTATAACGGTGCTCTCCCTGCAGCAGAGTATTACTCGCCCGACACAATGGGTGATAGTGAACGAGAAGAATTTTATGGGTGGTACGCTGAGCAAGTTGAAAAAAATGAAATTTTCAACTTTCAAAATGAAATTATTAAATATTGCAAACTCGATGTAAATATTTTGCGGCGGGCTTGCTACGAGTTTAGAAAATTTTTTCTATCTGTCGGTAATGTATGCCCGTTTACCGAGGCTGTCACTATTGCGTCAGCTTTCTCAAAGGTGTACCGGCGTAACTTTCTGCGTCCTCAAACGATTGGGCTTATACCTCCTGGTGGATATAGACGGGCGAAAAAACCACTCGCAACAGGCCATCGACTGGCTTTTATGGGTTGAGCATGAAATTGGTCAAGAGCTTGTTCATGCAGCTCGAGGTCGAGAGTACAAGCTACCTGAAGGCCCGCGTATCGATGGCTACCTGGAGGTAGACAATCGTCGTATTGTATATCAATACCATGGTTGCTACTGGCACGGCTGTCGCAAGTGTTTTCCGACCGACCGCTACCGCAAATCTCATGCTGGCAACGATAGTCTCGACTCTCGTTATGAACGTACTGTGACAGCAAGTTTGAAAATTTGTTCCTACGGTTACGAGCTGGTCGAGATGTGGGAGTGCAGCTTCAATGCCCTGCGAAAAAATGATCCAACTATTAATGAATTTTTGAAAAATCACCCGCGTCGCGTTTCTGATTGCCTCCAGCCACGTGATGGTTTTTACGGTGGACGCACAGGTAACATTGTAACGGCTTACGATGTTACGCCTGGTGAAAAAATTTCTTATATCAATATTTGTTCGCTCTATCCGTATATATGTAAGACAGGTCGGTTTCCCGTAGGTAATCCGTGAATATACGTTGATTCCGAGTGCGAGTCGTTGTTTGAAGGGTCATACAATGCTCTAGGCGTTACGGTCAACGGGATGATAAAGTGTACTATCATCCCGCCGCGCCGACCCTTTCACCCAGTTTTACCAGTTCGAATGCATGAGAAACTGTTGTTTGCTCTGTGTCGTAAATGCACAGAGGAAATGACCCAGGGCTCATGCAATCACGAAAACCCCGAGGATCGGGCTTTCACAGGTACCTGGGTGACTGATGAGGTCCGTAAAGCGATAGACATGGGCTACGAAATTACGAAAATTTTTATTATTTGGGCGTATGATATGACAATGTACGATGTCAATACACGAGAGGGAGGCCTCTTTGTCGATTATGTAAATACGTTTCTAAAGATGAAACAAGAGGCAAGCGGCTATCCCTCGTGGTGTATTGACGAATCGACTCGTCAAAAGTACATTGAAGATTACGAGTGTGCTGAAGGTATCCTTCTAGATGCTTCCAAAATTGAGAAAAACCCTGGTTTGCGATCTGTCGCAAAACTGTGTTTAAATTCATTTTGGGGTAAGTTCGGTCAGAGGGATAACCTCACGCGCACCGTAATAGTCAAGAGTCGCGAAAAGTTATTGTCATACTTATACGACAATGACATAGAAGTGAAACGTCTTCTACCGGTCAACGAAGATTTATTATACTTGACTTGGGTGTCTCGCGAAGAGGCTGTGGTACCGAGTCCCTTGACAAGTGTAGTGATTGCGGCGTTTACAACAGCTTTGGCCCGTCTAAAATTGTATAGTTACCTGGAGCGCTTAGACAGACGGGTCTTATATTACGATACCGACTCTGTTATTTATGTGAGTACGGGTGAAGACGGTGAGTGGATGCCCTCGGTAGGAAGTTTTCTCGGGGATATGACCAACGAATTGTCTTCGGCAGGACCAAACGCGTACATAAATTCGTTTGTCTCCGGGGGTCCGAAATTTTATGGTTATACCGTGACTACCACCGAGGAGCCTGACAAAGTGATCGAAACCGTCTGCAAAGTGAAGGGGCTTAGTTTGAATTACGTAAATTCACAAAAAATTAATTTTAACAGTATAAGTGAGCTAATAAAGACTGAGTTAGCTCACGAAAATACAGAATCTGTTAAACTTAAATTTTCAAGTATTCAAAAAACGCCTCTTCACAATGTTATCACCCGTACCATGTTTAAAACTTATCGTGTTGTATGTCGTAAACGCCGCCACGTTAGTCATACACTATCATTACCGTTTGGCTATAAAAATGACGAGGGTTAGTGATAAATTAGTAATAAGTGTATTTTTAAGTTTTGTAAAAACTGTAAAAATTGTAAAAATTGTAGAAATAGTAAAAATTGTAAAAATTGTAGAAATTGTAAATATTGTAAAGATTGTAAAAATTGTAGAAATTGTAAATATTGTAAAAATTGTAAAAATTGGAGAAATTGTAAAAATTGTTTTATTGTGTGTGTGTGGGTTATGAATGTATGATGTTTAGTCAAGTAAGAAAATTTGTAAATTTAAATGAAATATTTTTTATAAAAATATGTTTTAATAATTTATTAAAATGTCCAATAAATAAAAATATATATTTTTGTATTTACGTTTTTAAATATTTTCTATCCTCCACAACTCCTAATGGTTTTTTAATAAAAAGAAAATTTACCTATAAATAATTTGTCTACCTTTACTTTCCTTCCTTTGCGACAAATAGGCTAAGTTCGTATTAAAGGCTGAGTTGTGCGCGTGTCCGCGAATCAGCGTATAAAACACACTCGTTAATAAGCTCATCAACGAGTGTGTGCGCGTCTGTATAAGCTGATCCGCGGTCGCGCGCAGACGTCGAAAAAGCTTGTTACGACGTCCGGGTCGGCCGCCGCCGCCGCCGCCGCCCGCGTGTAAGCTTGTCGGGATAATTTTGATAAATCATGGATGCACGGTGGAAGCATCCATGGACATCATTAATATGCGGACCCACTGGATGTGGGAAAACTGTTTTTGTGCGTAAGTTTTTAAAATTTCTACACTCGATGAGCGATGTAAAATTTGATCGGATTATTTTTTACTACGGTGATACGCTCGATCCTAGTATACGCGCTCTCCAAATCGACCCAGTGAACAATCAAGAAACACCGAAAATAGAGTTTAACGAGGGTTTGCCGCAGCCGTCGGATTATTCCAGCGATAATAAATTGAAAAAATTAATAATTATCGATGATTTGATGCGTGAATCGTCTACTGCTACGATTGTCGATCTTTTCACAAAAGGCAGTCATCATAAGAATATAAGCGTAATTTTCATAACGCAGAATATTTTTCATCAAGACCACGGACAACGAGATATTTCTCTTAATGCCAATTATATAGTAATTTTTAAAAATCCACGCGATAGAGCACAAATACGTCATCTCGCACGTCAGGTTTATCCTGAAAATCCAAAATTTTTAACGGAGGCGTATCACGATGCAACGGCTAAACCACACGGATACCTTCTACTCGATTTGAAACAGTCGACACCGGATAATTGCAGATGCCGAACAACTATATTTCCCGATAACAAACGCATCCAAGTTTATGTGCCGAAAAATACTCGTCAACGTATATAAAGGTAAAACATTAGTAAAGAATCACCAGTGAATATCGTGCGTGTTTTGTGTACACATCGCTTGACACAAAATAACAATTTCACCATACGGATATAATGAAGCGAAATAAAGAAACTAAACGTTCGAAAAAAATTCCATTCAATAAAAACTGTGCTGCTATGCTAAATGCACTATATCATGGAAATAAAGAACAGCGCAAATCTCTACTGCGGAGTGCTGATAAAACTCTGGTTAAATGTATCTGCGAATGTGTTCTTAATATTCTGCATGGAACTGTTACATTAAAAAACAGTGTAAAAAAACGTTTAAAAAAATATAAAAATGTGCTTCGACGAATCGCCGCATCGTGCGTCACAAAACAGCATGGCGGTGGTCGTAAACGTACTCGACGTCAATTCAATTGGAAGGCTAAAAAACGTCTTATCATTCAACAAGGAGGTGGTATGTTTATTCCGCTTTTATTAGCTCCAATAATCTCGACACTGGTTAGTCGATTGTTTGCCGGTGGAGAAGCAAGTACCTGAAAACTATGGAGTACGCAAAGAAAATGGCTCTAGTACCAATTGCCGACCATGACGACAGTAATACCGACTGTCGAGAACCGATGATCGGTTGTGGCGATGTCGGTAATATTGTAGATACATCGATAAAAAAGAACACAGTGCAGACACCTGGTGACAGACTTTCGCGACTTGACACCGAGCTTTACAAGATTTTAAAATCAAGAAAATATGACGGAGACGATTCACGCAAATGGAAAGACTATATGCAGGTGTTGCAACAATATTTATTTCTCAATGGAACGCAGTATGTACCTGAAGAACCATCAGCAATCGAACCATCAACGATCGAGTCATCAGCGATGGAAACGACGGCAGTGCCCCCATCAACAGTAGTGTCGGATGACGCAATTATTAGTAGCGTTCCAGTAACGTATAAACGTATTGCATCATCACTCTTGAGATATCTACATACTTCCAAAGAGGCAAAGAAAAACGTGTACTGGGATGAAACAGGATGTGTGACAATAAACGGAACTTTTCTGAAAGATTCTAATATCGTGGATCTTATCAATGATGCTGTACGATCTAGAAAAGGAGTAACACCATATGGACGTCTGCAGTTTATCATAAGCCTTCGAACTAGCGGCATACCTCGTGAATTTGTCAGAAACGATACTTTGTGGCGACTCGGGAAATTTCGTACCTCTAAAAAACGACCACATGTGCCAGATACTGAAAATACATTAGACGACGACGACGAAGACAACACTCGTTTTGGAAAAAGGATGCGTAAAATGACCAAGAAGTCACGCACCGCTGGATTCTCCAAATGGCTTTCGGTTTAAAAACGCATATAATGTCATACGAAAAAGTTTATTACGATCCCTCGAACCCTGCTGGTTATGCGGGTGCGAGGCGGTTAATTAAAGGGAAAAATAAAGCAGATTCTGTGTACGGCTGGCTCACTCAACAGGATACCTATACCATTCATAGACCCGTGCGACGCCTTTTTCCTCGATTACATTACAATGTTAGCAATATAGATGATGTTTGGGAGGCTGATCTCGTAGACCTTCGTTCATTGAAAAGTTACAATGATGGCGTTTCCTACCTTCTTATGGTTATTGATGTTCTCAGTAAGTATGCTTGGGTCGAGTCCTTGCGAGACAAGACCGTGCGCGAAGTAACAAAGGCCTTTAAACGAATTTTCGAGCGAAGCGCCGGTCGCCAACCTGTCTACCTGCAAACCGATCGGGGCAAAGAATTTCTCGGCAATGAACTCCAGAAATTTCTTAAAGAAAACGATATTCGCTTCCGTGTAGCACGCAACCCTGACATAAAAGCATCAATTGTTGAACGTTTCAACCGTACGCTCAAGGAACGAATGTGGCGGTACTTTACACATAAAAATACTCATCGCTACATTGATATACTACAACAATTTGTTTACGCTTACAATCATGGCACTCATTCAACGATTAAAATGCAACCCGCTGCCGTAACATTATACAATGCAGACATAGCTATGCAGAATATGACTCATACGGCTTTAAAACGACGGAATAAGAGACGTTTTACTACATATAAATATAAATGTGGTGATTACGTTAGAATTAGTCGAACAGAAGGTTCCTTCGAGAAGGTTTATGAGAAAAATTGGAGTGAAGAAATATTTTGTGTGACAAAAGTAATAAACCGTCAAGGTTTGTACATTTATGCTTTGAGTGATCTAGAAAATGAACCTATTGAAGGCTTCTTCTATCCCGAAGAATTGACACACGTTCATGAAACACGTGTCAAAGAGGATCAAGAATTTAAAATTGACAAAGTGCTGCAAACCAAAGGTAGAGGTGAGAAAAAACAAGTTTTCGTGGGCTGGATAGGGTACCCTGCGAAATTTAATTCTTGGATACCTGCATCGAACCTACATAGTCTCACGTAACCACATCAAAATGAACGACCAAGATAATTTTTATCTCGTACTACCAAGCAACAGTAGCATGATATATTTTCCGGAAAATACAACGACACGTTTTACCACTCAACTTCAACGTGAAATATCTCTCAAAGGACAATGGACCGTAGGTTTGGCTGAAATTCATATACCCTGCACAATCACGCATTTGCAAGCGTCTGATACAGAATTTGAGTGGACACCTTGTGACAGTAAATCACCTGTGATTGAAAAAATACCACATGGATTATATAAAAATCATATGGAGCTAGTGGATGAAATAAATCGTTTACCTGGTATGCACCAGGCTGGCATTCAATTCGTTGAATCAAAAAATGCAAAAGGTTACGTATCAATTTTCGCAGAAAATAAAGATAATTGCCCGTCAAATACGTTACCGAAAAATGTAATACGGATGAGTAGTAAAGTGCAAAAGGTACTAGGACTTGAAAAACGCTTACTACCAAAACCCGACTGGCAATCCTCTCAAGGTGTTTACCTGCGTTTCATTCGAGGTGTCGGAAGAATGGGCGCTGTACCAGCCTGTATAAACAGGGCACTACCCGAACAGCTCTTTGTCTACACAGACATCTGTGTACCCCATACTGTAGGCGATACACAAACAACACTACTCCGTATAGTTAATTTGAATACAGCAAACTCTAGATATGGTGAGACACAGGTAAAATCTTTTTCTCCGCCATACTATATACCACTCATCAACAACTGTTTCCGCTCCATTGAGATAGATATAAGAGACCATCTGGGAGCAAGGATTCCATTCGAGTACGGGACATTAACACTGACGCTTCATTTCAAAAAAGTGTAAAAGTGAAATAGTGTGAAAATAGTAAACACGTTTGGAAGAATGCTTTTTGAAGATACTACGGATGACTCGACGATGGATCAAAGTGAAATTACTAAAAAAGTCGAAAATTGTGAAAAAGAAGAAAAAATAACTGACTTTATCATTGTAACTTTTAGTGAGTATCTTGAAAAGTGGCAAACAGTAATTCAGAAAAAATGTCTAATACCACAATGTTATGAAAACACCGTCAGCAAAATAAAAAAATTGATAACGCGATGCTGTGGCGACAACTTTGAAGTTTCCCACTTTGAACCTATAAAACTATTAACACCACGCGATCATGAGCTGGTTAATATAATTGGAGATATTGATTTGAGAGTCAAAGTAGCGGATGATATTCCCTACAACAATGTAATTACTGATATTATTACAAATACTCTGCTCAAGTCAAGCCATCGAGCCTACATCAGCTTGAGAGAAATGGTAAAGGATGATCCACCGAAAAGCCTTTCATTCTTTGAACCTCTCGATTTATATATGATAACTGAACTAGAAGGCCAAAACCTTTTTGAAGACATTGCAAGCTCCATCTACAGATTGTTGGAAGAATATTAACATTAAAAAATATACGTTGCTAAAAAATTGATATAAAAAGTGGTACGATGCACGCATCTTGCATTCGTATATAAATCGTTGACATTGACACTTGATTATGAGGAGAGTGCTACGGTATGGCCTATTATACTAGTTATTACGAGAATCAAATTGGTGGTGGAAGGATGCACAACGTCTTTGTTGGTGCCCCTCATCAACGTGGGCACGGGATCGGTAGCTTTCTCGGCGGTCTCTTCAGAAGTATACTACCATTGTTGAAATCGGGCGCTAAGGCCGTAGGGAAAGAGGCTTTACGTACAGGACTGCACGTCCTCGAAGATGTGAGCGGTCACCAGAAACCCTTCAAGGAGTCACTACGACGGCGAATGACTGAATCGGGTGAAAATTTACAACGGAAAGCGAATGAAAAAATTGCTCTACTCATGAACGGATCAGGATATAATGCGAGGAACACAACCAGATTGATGCAGTCACTCGCCGGCCGTGCACGTACATACACGCAAAAAAGGAAGCGACGCACTGCTATTTCGAAAAAATCTCACGGTGTTACCAAGCGAAGAAAAAAGAGAACCGTAACCAAGAAAAAGAAAACTGTAAAAAGAAGGAAAAAGCAAACAAGTAGAAAACCAGTGAAAAAACGTAAAAAATCCGACATTTTCGGAAGTGATTAACAATGTCTTTCTTACATTCACACTCTTGTGAGTGTATGAAGTCTGAACTCGACTTGTTTACAATTCCACCAACTCAAACATCTATAGAGAGCTCACAATGGGTTCACTACAAACCCGTCTCATCCCTTTCGGACAACGGACCTCTTGAATTTGTCATACCTGGCCATGGTGAAGAATATTTAGATCTCACTCACACAATGCTTGCTGTGAGTGTAAAAATTAAAGGCGACCCTGTTTCTAACGTCGCACCTGTTAATAACTTTCTACACAGCATGTTTAATCAGGTGGATGTATATTTCAACCAGAAACTTGTAGCGCCACCAGACAATGCCTATCCTTACAGAGCGTATATTGAGACTCTACTCAATTATGGACCTGCAGCGAAAAAGTCTCATCTATCGACTGGTCTTTGGTATGCCGATACACCTGGTACATTTGAAGTGCTCCCAAACGGAAAAAAAGTACGAATGCGGGTCAAGATATTCGCGAAGGAATTGTAATGAATAGACAGACAGTGGATATGATTCGACATTTACATTCGGATGTTTTTAATCAAGACAAACTTCTATTAAACGGTGTGGAAGTACGTCTACGACTCGTACGCTCAAAAGATGATTTTTGTCTAATGGGGCCTGTTGTAAGTGGAGTTTCACACACCGTTCAAATAAAAGAAGCAACTTTACTTGTACGCCGAGCAAAAATTTCTCCAGGTGTATTGATTGCTCATGCTAAAATGCTTGCAAAGACAACAGCAAAATATCCAATAACCCGTGTGGAAATTAAAGCATTTAAAATGCATAGTGGAATAGTTGGTGATACGTTAGACAATGTTATTCTCGGACAATTACCGAAACGTATTATTCTCGGTTTTGTAAAGAACGGAGCATTCAACGGCAATAAAACGCTAAACCCATTCTACTTTCATAATCAACACCTCAATTTCCTATCTCTATACATAGACGGTCAACAAATTCCCAGCAAACCTCTTCAGCCAAATTTTGATAGTACCACGTGGGTTCAGAGTTATCATACTCTTTTTAGTGGCACCGGCATACACTTTCAAAACGAAGGTTTAGATCTTGACCGATATGAATACCCCAAGGGCTACTGTCTGTTTGCATTTGATCTGTCTCCTGACTTGTCTGCAAGCTGTTTCAGTCACTGGAATTTAGTGAGACACGGAAGTGTGAGAGTGGAAGTTTGCTCAACCACTAACGACAACATTAAATTGTATTATTTACGTCGAGTATGACAACGTGATTGAGATAGATTCTACGCGACAAGTTATCGCCGATTTCAGTGCGAGAGAGGGAGCCACGATAGAACACGGCTAGAACGGGTATTTAAACGCAACAGCAGTCGCATATGCTACAGCAGTCCGCCTCAAACTCTCATAATGGACGTTGTAGTAGATATTCAAGCGCTCTATGGAATATCCGGACAATTTTTACCGAAAGAAATTGCTGTGACTACTCTTGATGGAGGACATTATGGTCACTGGCTTGTCGAGCCACCCTACGATTTTGGTGAACTACCTAAATCAATTCGCACAAGTAATAATAGTCTGACTTGTTTTCATCACGGACTTGAGTGGACAGACGGTGATACGCCTCTACAAAAAGTGTACGCAAATCTACGAATAATATGTCGTTACACTTTAAATATTTATACGCGTGGTGCACAAAAAGCTGAACTTTTGCGTGGAGTATTGGGACGTGAAATTATCAATCTGGAAGAGTACGAGGGCCCAACGTTCAAGAACATGCCAATTAATAACGTTTACTGCATTCATCACGGAGTTTTGAGAGAAGATACCGCAAAGTGTGCATTAAACAATGTGGGAAAAATACGTACTTGGCTCAACATGCAAGATCTCAAATCCGTGAGTCCTATTTATTCACAACCTCTGGCTACATCAACACCAGTCGATAAAAAACCATCTAGCAACGAGGGTGTGAATAAAAAGAAAAAAAGAAAAAATTCTCTGAAAAATTCTTATCAATCCAACAAAGAGAATATATATAGAGAACATACACCATGGTGTAGCATTGAAGAACTAAACGCCGATACGGGGACTGAATCGGCTAACGAAGAAATTGTTGGACTTTTTCGAAATAAAGAGTTAGAGCTACCCACACCACCGCCACCCCCTCCACGAAAAGACTCGCAACAGCCAGCACCACCACGTGTTAATCGTCAACAGCAGAAACACAACCATACACAGAAACAGCTCCCACTACAAAATGAACAGTCTCGAGTTACTAGAAGCTCTACAACGAGTCTCTGCTCAGACGATAGGAGTCTACCCCGCCGATCGCATACCGAGTCGCTGGTCTAGACCTGCAGCGCTGATACTAAACACGGACGACCATAATAGACCTGGAAAACATTGGGTTGCCATCTACGTCGACAAAAATGGACATGGCATCTTTTTCGATAATTATGGATTGCCCCCACTCATCAGCCAACACCATAACCGTTTACGGAGAAACACACTCACCTATGAGTGGAACACACGACAACTACAATCAGTCAAGTCTACAGTGTGTGGCGAATACTGTCTTATGTTTCTTGATTGTCTGTCTCGTGGTTGTAGTCTGCGCGCTTTTATACGAAATTTTTCATCCAATAGAATAAAAAATGATCGTATTGCAGCACGATACTACAGACAAATGAAATATAAAATTCGAAAAAATAAACATCGAAAAAACCATTGTATCGAGGGTAGAGGATATAATAACAATGCCAACACACGTGTTCAAACTTGTAGTCCACGATTCGGCTGCTATTTATGAATAAACGAAAAATATTGGTACTTTCTTTGTTGTCATTTCAAAAACCTTTTCTAAGCACATCCTATAAAACACCTGTAGACTGTATATCATTAAGAAAATACCATTCATTTGAATACACACATTCCCCCTCTACTCACAAGTATCCTATACACACTCGTAGACTATATATATATTACGAAAACACCATTGAGACAGACCAGTTGACAGTAAACCTTGGTTGTGATAAGATCTGATCAGTAGCAGTAGTAACAACAGTATGAACAACAGTATTAACAGTAGTAGTAAGAGTAACAACAGTCGTCTCTCTCATTTTCTCCCTCACAATGGAGATTGTCAGTGGTGTATTAATTATTCATTCTGACAAGAGCGCATGGGAGCTCACCAAGAAAGATCTCGAGTATATTCCAAAGCCTCTAATTATCAAATATTGGGGTGATTCCATGGATATTCTATGGGAAAAACTACCCGACTACCTGAAGCGTGACGCTTTTTTTTACACTACAATACAAAGACCATGAGGGACCACATTGACGAACCACCACCAAAACATCGATCATGCCCAGGATGTATCACTGAAGCAAAACGAAAATTGAAAAGACAAGAAGAAACTGTTACAAAAATGTCAACTGATACTACAGACTAATTATTTGACTTAACTAATATGTTTATAATAAATTAATAATCAAAAATAAAAAAACCTGTTCTTTACTCACCTTCATTATCTTTAGCTATTAGAAAAACATTATTATGGCCATTCGTAGAAAATGGTAATTTTTGGGGCATAATGGGTCCTAACTGGAGCCACCGGTCACGCGGGTAGGGAGAATTGCGGCGAGACCAACAGTAGCCGCCTATGGCTGCGCGCGCCACGCGCGTGCCACCGTGGCACGTGTCCACGCTTAGCCACCCGCTGCTAGACGCGACCACGAGTCTAGCGGGTAGCGATGCACACAGCCACGTACAGGGACAGCTATAGCGAGCAAGGGGAGAGGGTACGCTCCGTCGACTCTTCGCCACCCGTAGCTGCGCGCGCAACCATAAGCCTAGCAAGGAAACGACGCTAACACCTGGATACGGACCGCTATAGTGAAAAAAAGGGGGGGAGTACGTCTGGCAGCCAAACTCGAGGCTAGGGACAGTTATCGCGAGAAAGGGGAGAGGGTACGTGCCGAGCTAACTCTTGGCTGCCCGTAGCTGCGCGCAACCATGAGACTGGTGGGGGGGGGGGGGGGGGCAGCAGCGGCGTACGCACCCACGCGTCGGGTGGGAGAGGTGCGGCAGCGCACGCATGCGACGTCAGTCGCGCGCCAGGTGCCGGTGGGAGAGGTCGTCGAGTGGGGAGCGGTCCCACGCAGTGAGGTAAGTGCGAGTGAGTGGGTGGCGGCGGGCGGACTGGCCCCGAGGGTGGCAGTGGGTGGTGGTGGGGTGCGCGGCAGGTCGCGGACGGGCCCCCCCTCAACAGCGGACCCTGTGGGTGGTGGGGTGCGCGACTGTGCCAGCCAATCGCCGGCTGGAGACAGTTAACGCGAAAAGGGGGTGGGGAGGGTCGCGGCCTATCGCGGAGTCGCGAGTGTTAACGCGAGAAAGGGGAGGGGAGGGCGTGACCGCCAATCAGCGGCCTTATCGCGAGACATGGGCGTGGCCTAGGAAGGGGAGGGGAGGGCGTGATAGCCAATCAGCGGCCGAGGACAGTTATCGCGAGACATGGGCGTGGCCTAGTGTCACCACGCCCTGTCTCGCGATAACTGTCCTATACTACTCCTTTATCAATAACATGGTGATTACTAAAGGCCTTCCTCAGGGAACTGTATTAATGTTTGTTTATTTAATGTTTATTTAAGAGAAATTAATCAACATATAGGACACAACTGTTATTCTCTCCAATACGCAGACGATATCGTTTTATATTCTAAACACAGGGATCTGAACACATGTCTTGAGTTTCTGGTGGATGGTCTGCGACGACTTTGTGATTGGCTACATGAGTTAGGACTTAATATCTCCCCGACTAAATCTAAATTTATGGTCTTCTCAAGGAGGAAAAATACCCCTGATTTTATTCAGCTTCGTATCGGTGATTCTGTTATTCCCAGATCTCATGTATCTAAATTTATAGGGGTTTTTCTGGATTCCAAGCTCAACTGGAGAGCCTTCGTCAATGAAGTGGGGAAAAAGGCTTCGTTGGGCACTAGAATCGTATCAATGCTGGCCCATAAATCTTGGGGCTCTCATCTATCAACAATGTTAAGAGTCTATAGAGGCCACATACGTTCTCGACTGGAGTGGTCGTGCTATTGTTCTCACTCCACTTGCTCCTTCCTAATCTCCATGTTGGAAAGAAAGCAGTACGCAGCACTTAGATTAGTTCTGGGTTGTTTTAGATCCACGCCTACGAACATTCTCCTAGATCGTGCCAATGAGCCATCACTTGAATTCAGAGCATCTCGTTTGGTTATCTCTTATTTTTGTCGATCTTTTGCTATGAAAAGCCATCCTCTTATTCCTAAACTGAAATTTCTCTCTGGGAGATGCAACAGATACAGAAATATCCCAAATTATTGTAAATCCTTCCTCTATAAAATTTGGACTAAAATCTCTACTAATCTTCAAGCAGCTCTTCGTTCAGATAATCTCCC
Source organism: Ephialtes manifestator (assembly GCA_963970395.1). NCBI lineage: Eukaryota > Metazoa > Arthropoda > Insecta > Hymenoptera > Ichneumonidae > Ephialtes > Ephialtes manifestator. The sequence continues at coordinate 18,734,835 of OZ019970.1, read as the reverse complement.
CTGTTATGAGATTCCTATTGTATCTCAACTTTCTCATATATAATTAGTTACTGATTTGGGTATATTATTCTCCAAAAATTCTAAGGATAACAATAAAAACAATCTCATTTTCAGCAATAAAGTTAAGCAAAGATAGCCAAACTGGACATACATCTATACGGATGGATCCAAGAAGGAAAACGACGAATACGTTGGTTGTGCCTACTACATCGATAATTATAATATTTCTGGTTCTTTTAAGGTTGATGTTCTGGCTAGTATTTTTGAGACAGAAGGTACAGCTATGATCGAGGCCCTAAAATTGATTAAGTACCATATCAACAATAATTTTTTGATTTGAACAGACTCTCTGAGTGTGCTACAGGCTCTCAATGCGTGCGAAGTCAATGCTAAGACTCATCCAATGATCCTAGAGATCAAATCCTTGACCAGTAGAATCTCTTTTTCAAACAGAAAAATTGTTTTTATCTGGATTCCTTCGCATTGCGGCATAGTGGGGAATGAGTTTGTTGATGGTTTAGCCGTTTTAGCTCGTAATACAGGGAAACTCTTAGACTATAAAGCATTACCAAAGACTGTTTCCAAATTGTACCTTCCCTCTTTTGAGGGTAAAGAAGCTTTACGCTTTAAGCTACTTTTTCAAAGAAAAGGTCAAATTTATGGCTCTCTTAGACCTGCTAAATACCGCTATTATTGGTTCAAACATGTTAATCTCTCCAGAGACTCAATAGCCCTCATTAATAGGATCAGGCCCGGACATATTGGCACTAACGCCCATTTATTCCAAATTGGTTTAGCCGATGACCCAGGCTGTCCGTGCGGCTTCAACTATCAATATCTGAATCATGTCTTCTGGGGGTGCCGGGAGACCGAGGAAATCTCAAAGAACTTATCTAACACTCTATTGAATTTACAGTATTTTCCTCCTTACGAGATAAGAAGTCTCGCCTTCTCGGAATCGAGAGAGGTTCTATTGGCAATAACCAAATTTTCGAGAGAAATAAAACATTTTTGTACTCTAACTTATGTGTAACATTTCTCTTCCTGGTTGCTGCTTCCTCCAACCGTCCATGCTTGTCATATAATGTTTGTTCCTGTTTTTTGTTGTTTTGTGCTGTCGGGACCTGGCGTACAACAAGTTACTGAGACTTACAAATATATGATTGAAACTAAATGAAATAAGATAAACAAAAAAAATATTGCCAGACATTTGCTTTTTATGTTATCCAACCTCCCCATATTTGAGTCCAATTTGAAGGGCACCTTTTGCTTCTTTTTGAGTCTGTTCAATTTGATGAACATAAAAGTCATGCTAAAGCCTTGGGAAGCATATCGCAGCGCCTCCTATGTATAGCTGCATCGTATTGTGAAACCAAAAGTTCTTTGCAAACTTGCCTTAAGCCTCCACGATCCGCCACATAGATCATTGGCCGACACGTTTTTTTAAACCCCTGGCCAGCCTGGTAGATATTCATCTTCACGAAGGCCTAGACAAATTGGAAGGAGAAGAAGAACAATTTCATATACATTTCGCGTTGCTCACACTCGGCTTTAAAAGTCGATAATACCTTATTTTATCATCACTTAAGCTTTTAACCTTATTTTTTTTATTATGCTTTTATTATCACAAAGAAAATATTATATTAATATTTGGGCCGTTCGTGAACGTTGTTACATCCCCACGTAAAATACACGCCTACGATATGCAACCCTTCGAGCACCGCTGCATACCCAAAAAAGGGCCCTGCAGTCGGTGGTCGATAAGTAGGAAAATTAAGAAGAAAACCTTAACATAGTAGGGGTGTGAGGCCCTCCGCAAGTCAGCGCGTTAGTAGAAGCTCCACGCAGCTGTAAGAAAGTAGGAGATGGTAACTTTCAGCCAATTAGAGGCGAGAAACTTGCCCTTTCTTACTCCAAAGTCAATCCACTAGTTTAAATATAAAGAAATTTGGTTAAAAGGTGGGAGACAGGAGTTTTTTCGGCCAATTAGGTTTTACAGAAACTGCCCTCCTAACCCTGCGTAACACAAGAAGCTGATTGTAGTAGTATTTAAGGGCGCAATTTTTGTATTTTAGTCAGTCTAAATTTTTCAATCTTCGAGTCAACATCTTCAATAAAAAGTCAATATAAGTGCAGTTCAAGAATTCAACCATTGTAAGTTTTTCTTCATCTACACCATCGTCGGAACGAATGCAGTACAGTTGCATTCATTCTATTCCTATTCCTAAAAACCTCAGAACGAATGCAGAACAGTTGCATTCTTTCTATTCCTTAACCAAATATTCGGAGCGTATGCAGACTGGTTGCAAGCGTTCCTCTTCTTGATTTCTAACTCGAAACGTATGCAGAGGGTTGCAAACGTTTCCCTCCAAGACTGACGCTTTTTCTCGCAGACACATCCAGTTTAAAACAGTTAGCGAATGCAGTCCGTTGCAAGCGTTTAACCTTAATAATAACTGCCTGGACGCGGAGGAGCGGAGTCGTAACAATTTCTAAATTCAAAACTCAGAAATTATTCTAAGTCTCTCATTTCTCTTAACCAAATTATTATCTATGGGTAAACAACGTCGCGGTGGTAGAAAATACCAAATAAGAAAAATCGTGGCACAATACCAAGGCATTCCTCATCCAATTAAAAAACAACAAGCCCAAGCTTATTTTACCACTAAACATCTAGAAGCAAATAATATTATCCCTAACTCAATTCTTTGGGAATTAAAGAAAATAGATTTTACTATTAAATTTTTGAAGAGTAAGTATATTCAAATAAACGATCCCAGATGTAATTTTTATTTCGGAAAAGAAAATAAAGTAAACTAACTAGAAAATCAAATCGTATCGCCCGCATCCCTGACCAATTAGCTGTAGCTAAGGTCAAAAACAGGGCAATTATTTTTGTTACTTCGGACGTAACAACGCATAAACTAACAAATCTAGGAACAAATACCGACAATTTTCTGAGAACTATTCTCTCCTACTGCAATCGTTGTTGTACCGCTTGTTCAATTATCGAATTTTCAATTCGATGCAACGTCATTATATCCTCCCGTGAATAATTACCATTCTGATCTAAGTATTGTACGACTTTGTGAACAGCATCTTTGGCTTCGGTACTGGAGATTTACGTCTTTGGTAAGGGAGACTCCGTTTCAGCTCCGGCCAGTTCGAGAGTATTTTCTTTATCACCAATGATTGCATCGATTATCACTTCATCGTCCATAAGCGGAAATTCTTCTGGCGCGAAGCTCAGCGATGCATCAATATTTGCAACCGTGACGTCCTGATGGTCCACTTCGCTCTGGAGTGTTCGATGAAACTGGATGACTTCAGCTCCGAAATTCTGTGTGGCACCTTCGCCGCACGCTTCAGCTTCAGTGCTGCCGGGGAGTTGACAATCAATGTCTTCGTTGCCAACTCCAGAAGTCTTTGCAGTTTCTTTGGAAGCTCTTGAATATTCGCTTCGTGGCCACAGCTGAAACAGAATTTTAAATATATATCAAATATTTTTTGCCAAATACTTTATTATTTTTATTCTAGTTTTTAAGGATAAAAATTAATTTTTATTGTAAGGATTACTTTTTTCCTCACCGATGAAAAAATTTGAAATAGTTATATTTTTTTAGCATCGCTGCGAAAGATTTTTTAGTCACTGGACCCACCGGTTGGGTCAACCGGTGTGAACCAGAACTTTTTTGGCTGACTCGGCCCCCTTAAATGAAATTTCCCATTAAAAGTTTAAAAATTAGTAAACTACGTATATAAATACTTACTTGATTCCACGACCTTGCAATTGTTAGAGCTGGCAGTTCGTCTCACGCAGTTGCAATCTAAAAGATTACATCTTTGATATTGATGCTCTTTATATATTGCACCAAGTTTCCTCCGTCGTTGAGACTCTCGACCAAAGAAAACATCAGCTTCTTGCGGTAATTCATCTTTAAACATTTCAGAAGGCCTTGATCCATCGGTTGAATTAATGAAGTCGTGTTCGGAGGGAGGAAAGCAACTCAAATCTCTCCTTCGCTGAGAACCTTTGGATGTGCGCTGCAGTTGTCTACGAACAAAATTGCCTTCGGGGGAAACCCTCTTCAGCGAACCATTCTGCAAACACGGTGCTGTTCATCCATGCACTTTTCTGGCTTTTGAAGCACACGGGTAGAATTTTGATGTTCTTTAGAGCTCTTGGTTTCGCAGACTTTCCAATCACCATGAGAGGGAGCTTCAGTGAACCTGCGACATTACTGCAAGCCATGACAGTAATTCTGTCTTTATTTCCCTGTAATCCAGAAGCTCCTGGTTGGTTCCTCGCTGAAAGAATTTTCTGAGGCAGCATTCAGTAGTTCAATCCAGTTTCGTCACAATTGCAGATCTGCTGACATTTTTTCTCCAGAAATTGATACACTGCGAATCTGGTGACGATCTTTATACTTGGACAACCAACCTTCGCTCGCTTTAAAATTGTCCTGCCCTCCCAGTATTGCGTGGAAGTGCAAAGCCTTCGCTCGAAGAAGAGGTCCACTGAGAGGCACTCCAGCTGCTCGATTTTGCTTGAACCAAACCAAGAGTCCTTCATCGACAAGTCCATTCTGCGTTTTTGGGAGTCGAAGCTTTTTTTGCGACATCACTATCCTGTTTGGAGACCCATTCCGTGATCGATTCTTGCTTTTGCTTCCATGAGCGGACGGTCGATGGATCGCACCCTAATTCGGCAGCAATCTGTGATGATGGTACGCCTTTGTTAATTTTCTCGATTTTGTTGGTGACCATCACCGCCTTATGTCGCCAATTTTTCGTGGTGTCCGTCGATTTCATTGAGGACAGGATACTTAGGACACGTCAAAGATAAACTCGCCGCCAGACCGAAAGACGTTGTGCACACTCACTGTCACGCTGTGTATTGCTACGGCAACGACGCCACCAAGTAGAGTGGGAGAATCATTCCCCTCACGGCGTGATAGCTAAGAGAGAGCATCGAGGGGAAACGCGATATTACAGAGCGCCTCTTTAGAGAGAGTTCACTGTATAAGCATGTTCAGGGCGCCTTTCGCTTGCGGGAAACTGTCGAGCCCATTAGCCACCTGGCGGTAGCGAGCCCAACTTTACATTGCTAGGCCACCGTGAATGCCACGGTGTATCTCACTGGTAGGGTCTGATGTTCGCAAAACTGATCTTCGCAAAAATTATTTTTTGCGAAAAGTTCCTAGAATGAATGTCCCTATACATATTCCCTCAATCGCTCGGTAGATGGCGCTGCAAGCTTCGTCCGAATATCATTGAGCTTTTGCGGGAGCGCCAGCGCATATTTGAGTTATTTAAAATTCGCCGGCTGACCGTAGTTTGAGGAACTGATGACCGGACGGTATCTCATGGTCCAAGTGTACCACTGCGTTATTCTCCAGGTCTAACTTGACCAGACGATGTCTGTCGTGGTCCAGGTGTACTACGACGTTATCCTCGAGGTCTAGTTTGACCGGGCGGTGCGTCTTGTCGTCCACGAGTACCACGACTTTATCCTCCAGGTTTAACTTGACCGGACGGTGTCTGTCGTGCTCCAGGTGTACTACGACGTTATCCTCGAGGTCTAGTTTGACCGGGCGGTGCGTCTCGTCGTCCACGAGTACCACGACGTTATCCTCCAGGTCTAACTTGACCGGACGGTGTCTGTCGTGGTCCAGGTGTACTACGACGTTATCCTCGAGGTCTAGTTTGACCGGGCGGTGCGTCTCGTCGTCCACGAGTACCACGACGTTATCCTCCAGGTCTAACTTGACCGGACGGTGTCTGTCGTGGTCCAGGTGTACTACGACCTTATCCTCGAGGTCTAGTTTGACCGGGCGGTGCGTCTCGTCGTCCACGAGTACCACGACGTTATCCTCCAGGTCTAACTTGACCGGACGGTGTCCGTCGTGGTCCAGGTGTACTACGACATTATCCTCGAGGTCTAGTTTGACCGGGCGGTGCGTCTCGTCGTCCACGTGTACCACGACGTTATCTTCCAGGTCTAACTTGACCGGACGGTGTCTGTCGTGCTCCAGGTGTACTACGACGTTATCCTCGAGGTCTAGTTTGACCGGGCGGTGCGTCTCGTCGTCCACGAGTAACCGTGGGAGAATAACGCAGTGGTACACTTGGACCATGAGATACCGTCCGGTCATCAGTTCCTCAAACTACGGTCAGCCGGCGAATTTTAAATAACTCAAATCTGCGCTGGCGCTCCCGCAAAAGCTCAATGATATTCGGACGAAGCTTGTAGCACCATCTATCGAGCGATTGAGGGAATATGTATAGGGACATTCATTCAGATCAGTTTTGCGAACATCAGACCCTACCATCTCACTAGTGATGCGACAAGCGAGACGAGACGAGAAAATGTCAATATCGAGACTAGCTTCTCGAAGTTGTTTTTCGAGCTGTCATTCGAGTTCAAGATTATGAACATAGGCAAGAATTCATATTGTTCTTGCATTTGACAGCTGAGATTTTGTCTTGTCTCGATTTCGTCTCGCATTAGCTGTCAATTCTGATTGATTTTTTAAACGGCGATCATGAAGCGAACGTTGAATCAAGTTCAGCCCGCTGCCGACTCTCAAGAGATACCTGATTGTTCCAGAAATGCCATAGATGAAGCTCCGCTAATCAAAAGTAATAATTATGCGCAAATAGTATTTATATATCATTAAGGGGGGAACCCACGTTAGGGTTCCCCCCTTAAGGAATAGTCGAATAAGGAACCACGATTTTCAGAGACAGCAAAAGAGCTTCGCAGCGAAGTCTCTACGATAACGGTGGACGAAAAGAATATGAAAACAGCCAGCTGCAACATCTGCTTAAAAATCATCAAAATGACCAATAGTAATACGACTGGCGTTAAAAGGCATTTAGAAAAGGCGCACACCGATAAATTTCGACTCATTTATCCCGAAGACGCTGCAAAAATCAAGGTAACGCTGATAACATCGATATGCGTGGTTCTGTTTGTACACTGAAGAAAAAAATTGATAAAACCAACAAAACGCGCGGTTTCCGGCGGCGAAGAGGATATTTTTTCGATTGAACAAAATACTTGGCGATGCCAATCGAGATTTTTTTTATTGTGTCACCAGTTGCTTCGATAGAAAGGGGGGTATTTGCCTGCTCTCCGGACAAATTTACGGCATTTATGGGAATTCCTGGTAAAAAAAAAAACTATTCAACATATCGATGCTCAATTTGGCATGGTGTTTTATTTGTTCTTTGTGTACACAACAACAAAAATTTGACCAATCTCGTCGAAAAACACGCCTCCCCCTTCCCTCTTGCCGCCCGATGGTGCAAAATCGTTGGCGGGCACGATTTCTAAAAAACTAATGAAGATTGCCTTCAAATTTGGACAGCATACTCAGCAAACATTCTGCTATCGCATGATGAACCAAACAAGTATTACGTTGAGTTGTTTTTTTTTAAACAAATTTTAGACTGATCAAATTTGGAGACAAAATCGATATTTTAACTTCAAAACCTCGCCAATTTTTTCTTTTTCGCTTCATCCTGCGAGAGCAGGATGTTTGCTGGCTGTACTGTCCAAATTGAAAGGCAATCGGTCCATTCGTTTTTTGAGAAATCGTGCCCGCCAACGATTATGCACCATCGGGCCGCGAGGGCGAGGTGAGGCATATTTTTCGGTGAAATTGGTTTAATTTTTTTTGTAGTGTACACAAAGAACAAATAAAACATCATGCCAAATTTCACATCGATACGTTTTATAGATTTTCTACCATTCCCAAAAACGCCGTACATTTTTCCAGGGGCAGGCAGTCTTCCCTTAAATATTTCTTTCGATCAAGCGAATATCTATTTCGCCACCCGCAATCGCGCATTTTGTTGGATCTAACAATTTTTTTTTCATAGTGCACCTTCGGCGATTTTATCTGCGGGCTTGTGTTACGTCATGCGTAACCTTCCTGTTTCTCTAAGAAGCTACTCCGAGCTACACGCATACACACACACACACACGCGCTTCCCACTACTCTCATAAGATGCAGCCAAACACTGCAACTAGCCGCACGCGTCCCCTACGCGACAGAGTGCACGTAAGCCACCAGCAACCGACGCCTAGGTTCCCCCTGTGGAAGGGCCCGCGTCTAGCCTAGAGACACTCTGTCTCCTCCGTGTATCATAAATAGTTTCACTCTTGACGTACACGTCACCCGCGCGCACCATAAGCATCTTTATATTCCCCTTTTCTTGGAAACTAGATGCACGCGTTCCCACGCATGACCATCGCCTCGGTTCCCCTGCGGAAGGGCCGTGTCCAGTCCAGAACACTTAAAAATATCATAAACTTGTCGCACGCGTCATCCACGCGCACCATAAACATTATTAATTACCCCTTTTTAGTAGCTAGATGCACGTGCTCTCGCGCCTAACTGTCATCTCAGTTTAGGCCAGAACATCTATATGTATGACAAATATTATCACACTACCCATTACCAGTGACACCATAGGAAAATTTATAACTTCGCTCCCTTTATCAAAATTCCGATACCGCTACCGAATTAGTATATAAGCGCGAGATTTTTTAGTTAAGTCAGTTATTCCTACTCGAACGTTACGCCGATACACTTCGTCAGAGCGCGCAAAGCTCTTCTTCGCTGCGATAACCCTGCGTGGCTAAGTAATTCAATATATATATATATATATATATATATATATATATACCAGTAACAACCTGTATTCTACATCGTCTCAAAGTGAATAAACTGTGAGTATTTAATATCTGGTCTTCGAAATATTATTTTATGCATGCTGGTCATCCAGAACTTAGACTCTGTACCTGAGCCTCCAGTATTCCTATCTCTACATAAATTCTTCGGTAAAAATGGCGAGGTCTCCGTCCCCGATGTAAAGGGCCTAAGCCTTGACTCGAAAGAGAGACCACCGTTACGTTTTCCTATCGTGCAACTCTGGAGAGTTGCCGCCCGGACGTAACACAAATAAAAATTTGGTGTCAGAAGTGGGATTGAAACGCCCAAATTACCAGAAGGATGTAGAATGGGAACTGTGAGAACTCCAGAAAAGGCAAGTCTACGACCACATGCAAGTAATTCACCAATAAGTGGTGCTCGCGGTTTTCAAGAGAAAAATATCAATACCAGTTCGGAAGTTGCAGGCACAAGTACACGCACCAATAGCCTGGGGAATAACTCAATTCAAGAAAATCATCCAAGACCAGCAGATTCTCTAGTGAATAATCAGAGAGAACAATTAATCGATTTTAATTTTCAACAAGCCGAACACCAGGTAAATCCAAACGGAAATATGGCTGTGAATGTTATTCCGCAGGTTTCCCTTAAGTATGCACTTGAAGCAGTACCAATCTTCGATGGTCACAACATTCCATTGTCACACTTTATCGAAGGATGTGAGGAGGCCCAACAGATGCTGCCTCCAGATGGTCAGGCAATCCTTGCACTAATACTTCGGAATAAACTCAGAGGAGAAGCTCGGCGTGCAGTCCATGGAGTCCAGCTCAATACAATCACAGCATTTATGGATTTCCTTAAAACACTATACCTTCCAGCAAAATCAGTATACCAACTACAAGGGGAACTTGGACGAATTTTTCAATACGACGACGAAGCAGTTCTTACTTATTCCAACAGAGTAAAGGACATTGGCAATAGAATCGGCGATGCCTATAAACAGAGCCATGACGGAGCTATCGATCAATAATTCAAAAATAATCTCGATAAGGATTTGGTTGAATGCTTTAATCGAGGACTCAGACCTGAAATTGAAAATAAAATTACGAGGGGTCAATCATTCAGTGAAACTATGAAAGAAGCAATTGAAATTGAAAGAATGGAACAAGCAAAAGGACTTTTGCGACGCACTCGACCCCCAAATAATTGGAATCGAACTCCAGCAGACCGCAATTTCCGAAATAATCGAATACATTACATTCAAGATAATAAAACTTGCCGAATTTGCTCAAAACCGGGACACTCGGCCGACTCTTGCCGATCTCGGGAGCGGAATTTTCAGTCACCTAGATCAAATTACAATCGTCCACAACAAGAATGGAGAACCACACCACGACAACCATGCAACAGCAATAATCGCTATCAGGATTCCAGAGAAACAGGAAGAAACGGAACCTATTCTCGTCCGTATGGCCCGTCACCACATCCAGCAGTAATATGTCGTTTTTGTAAAAACACTGGCCACGTAGTCAGAGAATGTCGCCAGTTGGATTACTGGATTTCAATGAGGAACAATCAGAATAATTATCGCCCAGATAATCAAAGAAATGAGTCGGAGGGAAATCAACAAACTCGTCCCGTGAAATTTACTCGACCAGATGAAAGGGAGCAACAACCAACAAGAGTTGCAACAGCTTTATTGAACCGTGAGAGTAACGTACCAGTTATTAAAGTCATCTCCATAGACTTTTTGCAACCAACGCTATTAATGATTGACACTGGGTCATCACTGAACTTAATTAAGAAGAAGCAAGTAGCACCACATGTGGACGTTGATACGTCAGATATTGTTAGAATCAGTGGCATAACGAAGAATTATGTTAGCACACTAGGAAGAGCGGAAATACGTATATTGGATCACGATGTCACGTTCCACTTAGTGACGGACGATTTCCCGATTGAAGACGATGGTCTAATCGGAACAGCGTTTTTTCTCAACTATCACGCAGAGATATCTTACTCGGACCAATGCCTAAGATGGGGCATCAACTCTATACCATTTATGAAGCATGAAACGATTGTAGTTCCGGCGCGAACTAAAGGACATTTTTATATACGGGTCGCCAATCCAGGAGTAAAGGTTGGTTACGTACCCCGTCTGCATATCTCAGAAGGAGTATTTCTCGGCGAAGCACTTGTTACAAACAATGATGGCAAGGCCCATCTATATATAATCAATACGACAGAAGAAGAAATCGAAGTTGCCGTACCTGTGTTGAAAATTGAACCATACGAAGAATTGATAGAAAATATTGAAGATTTGAAATTACCGTGCGAAGTACACGATGCGCCCACACTTGAGGCAGGACAAAATACGAAATTGAGAATTAATAATGGAAAAAACCTCCAGAGCGAGATGAATAATAAAGCCACAACGAGCATTGAAAATAAGGAAGCCACATACAAGGCATATAAGGAATCTGAATTATATGAGATACAAGATTACCGCGGTATCTCACGCGATGCCCACAACGTGGATGATGAATTTAAAGAAACTAACGAAGTATGCTGCATTCAAGAAGAAGACCGAGTGTCAAAAATAAGAAAATTGTTACGCCTGGATCATCTAAATTCAGAAGAGAAAGAAAGTGTTCAGTTGCACCTTGAGGAATTTAGTGACAGGTATCATTTACCTGGAGAGAAGCTCACAGCATCGAATGTATTGCAGCATCGCATTATTACGACCGACGAGGTCCCTATTAATTTTCGGCAATACAGATATCCGCCGACACTAAAAGAAGAAATAAACCGACAAGTCAATGAACTACAAGACGAAGGAATAATACAACCGTCTCAATCACCTTATAACTCACATGTTTGGATCGTACCCAAGAAGGCCGATTCTCAGGGCAAGAAGAGATGGCGAATGGTACTGGATTATCGTGCCTTGAATGAAAAAACAATAAGTGACGCTTACCCACTCCCACTCATACACGAGATATTGGATCAACTAGGGGGAGCAGTGTACTTCTCCACTTTTGATCTTGCATCTGGATTTCATCAGATCGAGATGCATCCAGAGGATAGACACAAAACGGCCTTTTCAACACCATATGGCCACTATGAATTCACACGCATGCCTTTTGGACTCAAAAATGCACCAGCAACTTTTCAACGACTAATGAATCGCGTGCTCATGGGAATACAAGGCTCCGATGCATTTGTATACCTGGATGACATCGTCGTCCATGCTCCTACACTAGAAGAGCATGAATTAAAGATAGAGAGATTAATGAGGCGATTGAGGAGCGCGGGACTTCAACTTCAGCCTGATAAATGCGAATTTCTACGCCAAGAAGTTGCTTATTTGGGTCATATAATAGGCAAGGATGGAGTAAAACCGGACCCAGCCAAACTATCTGCAGTAAAGAATTTTCCGCGACCAAAGAACGTGAAGAATATTCGACAGTTTCTCGGACTCGCTGGTTACTACAGACGCTTCATAGAAAATTTTTCGCAGATAGCGAGACCATTGACGATTCTATTAAAAAAGGATGCTGTTTTCAATTGGCAGCCGATACAACAAGAAGCCTTCGAGATGCTGCGCGACAAACTTTGTGAAGAACCAGTACTACAGTATCCTGATTTCACTCAAGAATTCATCGTGACTACAGACGCATCTGGCACAGCAGTCGGTGGAATCTTGAGTCAAGGACCCTTGGGAAAAGATCGCCCTATCGCTTACACTTCAAGGGTGTTAAACGATACCGAACAAAAATATAGCACCTACGAGAAGGAGGCTGTGGCAATCCTTCATGCTGTATCACAGTTTAGACCATACTTATACGGGAGACCATTCAAGTTAGTAACAGACCACAAACCATTAGTATGGATTCACACGTCTAAGGACCCTAATTCACGTTTGACACGTTGGCGACTACGTCTCGAGGAGTACGAGTATGAAGTAGTACATAAGGCGGGGCAAATGAATGCGAATGCTGATGCATTATCACGAAATCCTTGCGAGGAAGCCACAGATAAAGTTGAGACAGACTCACCAGAACAACACATTTATCCTGTCATGAAACGAGCAAAAACTATGGATGAAAAGGAGGAAACGGAAGGAGAAGAAGACGATGGACCAATAGCAAGAAGACTACGGAAAAGAGCCCAGGAATCAACTAATAGGGCACCTGTTACCCAAATACCAAGCCGTCTAGCAAGCAGTCTGCGAAGCAGCCTCGAGAATCCTCACCTGTACCACCTGCTAGTAGCGATGCACAGCTTCTTGATAACGAACCAGTGGCAACCAGACTACGGAGCCGTGAAAAAAATCAGATAACAACACATCCGGAGATTCGAGAAAGATCAATTGCGAAGCCAGCCCGACGAAAAGTGAAAAAACAAATATCACAAAAGACCAAAGAAGCAGTTCCTGTGCAGAATGAAGCGGCAGATAAAACATCAACCTTCGTGAATTTTGACGCGGAAGAAACATTCAGTATATCCGGAGAATCAGATGAATATATCTTCGATCGTTCCGAGGATGAGTCTATTGAGGATTTACAACAAGAGGACTTCGAGGAGCCGACAAAGCCTACTACCAGCTTCCAAATAACTACTAAGGAACAACTTTTTATGAGGAAAGATAATTATCTTTACTTCCTCTCGGAGACTGGAGAGCCGTGCGATGAAGGATCCCGAACACTAGCAATGCGACGAGCACTGCCTAAATTTCGCAATCTTAAAATTGGTAATATATGCACCACCAAGCACAACTCCAAGCATCATATCGCTATCGTTATCAAAGGGAAAAATGGAACTCTCTTGGATCGTGTAAAATTTACAGAGGTTCAAAAGGAACTTCGAAGAACCCTTAAAAGTCTGGGATTGCGTTCCGTCAGTATGGCGAAAAATAAGGAAATCAATGGAATGCAGTGGGAGTTTCTACTACCCACCCTCAAGAAGGTTTTCTCAGGTACTGCAACACAGTTAATTGTGTGCTTGGGAATAATAAAATATCCGGCAGTAGCAGAGAGGAAGGAAATCATGGCTGAGGCACATGCTTCAGCAATAGGAGGACACAAAGGAGTGACTAAAACGTATAATCGTATACGTCAACGTTATTACTGGGAGGATATGAAGAACAACGTAGCAGAATATATACAGCACTGTCTCCCATGCCATCTGAAAAAATTAGTACGCGTAAAGACTCGCCAACCGATGATCATCACTGACACACCGGACTCAGCATTCGACAAAATTTCCATGGATATAGTGGGACCACTGCCACGCACTCAAACCGGCAACGAGTATATTCTAACAATGCAAGACCTACTCACCAAGTACTGTCTCGCTGTGGCATTACCACGAGCCACTTCAGCAAACATCGCAGACGCCCTCATCAAACGTTGTATATGTATTTTTGGAGCCCCGAAGACCATCCTTACGGACCAAGGAGCCAATTTCTTAAGCGGACTTATGAAGAACGTCGCCAAGAAGTTTAGAATTAAACAATGTCGGACTACTGCCTTTCATCCACAGTCTAACGGATCTCTGGAAAGATCTCACCACTATTTGGTCGAATACTTAAAGCAATACGTAAGCAGAGACGAGGAATGGGATGAGTGGCTAGAGCTCGCTACGTTTTCGTACAACACAAGTGTTCACGAGGGCACCAGACATACACCCTACGAACCCGTATTTGGGAAACTCGCTCGCCAACCCTCTTATGATGCGGAAGATGAAAATGAGCCAGGACGGACGTACAGCGACTATCTCTCTGAACTCGCCACTCGGCTACATGACGTACGAGAGATAGCCAGAGACCACTTAATAGCTTCCAAAGAACGGTCAAAAAATACTACGATCGTAAAATGAACACTCATGACTTCGCCCTCGGCGACTGTGTTTATTTACAATGCGGTAAAAAACAGGGCAAATTCGGAGACCACTACACTGGGCCCCATGAGATAACTGAAGTGATGCGAGACGGAAACATAAAAATAAAAATCGGACGTGAGACTCGCATAGTACACCCAAATCGTTTACGTTACTCTCATATAACACTAGAAGATAGTATTGAAGAAGATTAACGACAACCGACTGTATTGTCCTGAGTGCTGGTACAGACGTCTGAGCAGAGCACCGCACTATCGCCGACTACTACATCACACCCTAGTGAAAAATCGAGGACACATCAGACTAACGTGTAATCTTTGTGATAAACACTATTTTGAAACCAGAGGAGGTGTATATTGCTGGAAGTGCACGGAGGCCTATTTGGACAAAAAGAACATCTTACTCACAGAAAATTCAATTGAGATCGTTCTTGAATACATCGATCATGATGTACCAATCTGAATACCTCCCATACTGGCAGCCCCTTGAAATTATTTGTGAAGGGGATGAAGAAACACTATCCTGTGATAGAGAAGTGGAAAGTATTACAAACAATTTCCTACCCATCACAAGGGATAACGTGGATGGTTTATTAAAAATCGTTCCTCGGGAAATTGAAGAATTACCATCAGAAAGTCCGTAACTGAGCGACATGGAACAATATATCGTCCAAGCGGCAGAAGAGAACGACTGGGGCCTTTACACCACTCCTGCCGAGTGGTATCTCCACGACGAGGCTCTTACGGAGAGAGCGATCGCAGCCTACCACAATAATGGGACGGCCCCATTATCATACAACCAGGCCTTCATGGGAGGCCTAATGGAGGAGCAACAGCTCCAACAGTTCCAACAGCAACAACAGTTCCAACAGCAACAACAGTACCAACAGCAACAACAGTACCAACAGCAACAACAGTACCAACAGCAACAACAGTACCAACAGCACCAACAGCAACAACAGCAACAGCCTCAAGGAACGGTCACTTGGCTCGAGACGTTCCTTAACCAGGTCGATGACGAGGAGTTCATGACCGAATATATAAAGCCACTAACAGACTTCATCGACTCTATGTAAAGTAAAATCCGAAATTATTTAAAACATTTATTATTATCATGCATTATTACTATTTTATTTTAAAACATTTATTATTATCATTATACATTATTACTATTTTATTTTAAAACATTTGTCGCAGTGTCTTTGTTCATTTATATATATTTAACCAAAATATATTCAACTTATACTGTAGGAAACTCAAATAAATTAAAAAAAATAATAACAAAAAAAATTTTTCGATTAGCCTTACTTTTATAATGAGAATAGAATGCATACATTTAAAAAAAATATATAATAACAATAAAATTTCGATTAGCCTTATTTTTATAATGCGAATAGAATGCATACATCAAAAAAAAAATATATATATATACATTATATATAATAATAACAATATTATGAGGACAGGTTTAAGAAAAAATGCTTATCCAAAGAAAATTCTAGATTATATATATATATATAAGAAAATAATACTCACAAACAACAACATTAAAACTCATGTTAGCTCAGTACCATTCCTAACATGAGTCTTAAGGGGGGAGGTGTTACGTCATGCGTAACCTTCCTGTTTCTCTAAGAAGCTACTCCGAGCTACACGCATACACACACACACACGCGCGCTTCCCACTACTCTCATAAGATGCAGCCAAACACTGCAACTAGCCGCACGCGTCCCCTACGCGACAGAGTGCACGTAAGCCACCAGCAACCGACGCCTAGGTTCCCCCTGTGGAAGGGCCCGCGTCTAGCCTAGAGACACTCTGTCTCCTCCGTGTATCATAAATAGTTTCACTCTTGACGTACACGTCACCCGCGCGCACCATAAGCATCTTTATATTCCCCTTTTCTTGGAAACTAGATGCACGCGTTCCCACGCATGACCATCGCCTCGGTTCCCCTGCGGAAGAGCCGTGTCCAGTCCAGAACACTTAAAAATATCATAAACTTGTCGCACGCGTCATCCACGCGCACCATAAACATTATTAATTACCCCTTTTTAGTAGCTAGATGCACGTGCTCTCGCGCCTAACTGTCATCTCAGTTTAGGCCAGAACATCTATATGTATGACAAATATTATCACACTACCCATTACCAGTGACACCATAGGAAAATTTATAACTTCGCTCCCTTTATCAAAATTCCGACACCGCTACCGAATTAGTATATAAGCGTGAGATTTTTTAGTTAAGTCAGTTATTCCTACTCGAACGTTACGCCGATACACTTCGTCAGAGCGCGCAAAGCTCTTCTTCGCTGCGATAGCCCTGCGTGGCTAAGTAATTCAATATATATATATATATATATATATATACCAGTAACAACCTGTATTCTACATCGTCTCAAAGTGAATAAACTGTGAGTATTTAATATCTGGTCTTCGAAATATTATTTTATGCATGCTGGTCATCCAGAACTTAGACTCTGTACCTGAGCCTCCAGTATTCCTATCTCTACATAAATTCTTCGGTAAAAATGGCGAGGTCTCCGTCCCCGATGTAAAGGGCCTAAGCCTTGACTCGAAAGAGAGACCGCCGTTACGTTTTCCTATCGTGCAACTCTGGAGAGTTGCCGCCCGGACGTAACACTTGCAGCTTCGTGACCCTTGCAGCTCGTGACACTCTTTGTCATTCTTTTTAGGCTCCACCTGAGGTACCCGAAGCTTTTACGCAGGAAAAATTTTTGACTCTCCTAATTGACTGGGTCGCAGCAAAGTATTTGCTGTTCAACTTCTTCGATGATGAACGCACCCAGAATTTGTTCACTTATATGAACCCGAGTGTGACCGTACCGAAGCGGGATTGGCAACAGGCGGTAATGGAGATCCTTCGTAAGAATTCGTCGAAAATCTCCTTTACTGTGGATAGCTGGACGTCGATATCGAGTCGATCGTCCTACGGCATCACCGGTCACTTTATTGATGATCAATGGATTTTACAGTCGCTGGTGCTAGATTTTGTTCCGTCAAACGGTTCTCATTCCGGTCAGAGCATCGCGAAGTTATTTCACGGTAGTCTGAAAGAGTATGACCTACTAAAAATAGTTCAAGGTATAACTCTCGACAACGCGTCCGCGAATACCAAATTTTTGAACGAGCTCGCACCGCTCATGCTCGACGACGATGTTTACTTCGATCCCATCGATCAGCACTTCCGATGCTTCGCGCACGTGATTAATTTGGCGGTCAATGACATGCTGCGCGTTGTTCAAAGTAATGTCGATGAGATCGATGATGGAGCAGAAGATCTATCCGACGATAAAGAGATAGCTTCGAAGGCCTCACTCAATGATGCGACGAAAGTTTTGACAAAACTCAAGGGCGTCTTTAAGAAAATAAAATATTCGGAGCAATGGATGAGCAAACTAAAATCGTGCTGTGAGACAACAAATTGCAAAGTTTTATCGCCGAATCTTGAAATCGCGACGAGGTGGACTTCCACTTGTGACATGATTCACACAGCACTTGCAATGAAGCAAGCATTGAATTTGCTCTGCGAAAACAACCCCGTGCCACATTCCTTTTGGATATCGGAGCACGAATGGGCTCTGTTAGGCGAACTCATTCAATTTTTGCGGTATTTTAAAGTACTGTCCACTGTTCTTAGCGGTGATAAGTATGCGACGTTGCCGATGGTCATTATCGGAATCATCGTGCTCTTCGTCAATCATCGAGATTATCAGATATTCTGTAGGCGCAGCTCGCGGTAAACTAAACAACACTATCAGAAAGAACTGGATGTACTGCACTATCAGAAAGAACTGGATGTACTGCATCGTACTCCTTCTCGATCCTCGCCACAACCTCGAGACGTTTCAACGAACTTCTTGGGGCAAGGAAATGGCGAAAGAGTCTAGTTCGCGTTAGAGGCATTTTATTATTATATTGTAATTGATTTATTTGGTTTTATGCTAATTTTAAATTGATAGATTCATTTGTGTCTATTTTCGTATTTATATTATCACTTGCTAATTATTTAATAAAGAATTCGGTTGCTACGGTTTCTCCCTCTAATTCGTGAGGGTTTTTATGTCGAAGCAAGTGCCTTGTTGTTCCCGCGAAAATGTGTCTATTTATTTTAATTATTGTAAAACCTTTCACTCTCTCATTCCTACCCGTTCCTCGGAATTCACCTTAAGTGTGTGACGTCCGGAGACGTGCAGAAAAGAGAATCGCGCCGAGCGGTTAACGCGACTCTAAATTTTACACCAATCTACAGGATAGATTATTGTAAAGGAAGTGGGAGTACGCCGGAGATCTCGAGAAACTTTGTCTTTATAATCAGTAAAAGATAAAACGTTAGTTGATCCGTGATGCAACTACAATTTATTTAAACAAGATGCAAGTTCTTACAATTCATATAGTAACAATAAATACCTTTAACAAGACGATGCTTAACAGTCGGTTCCTTACTCTCTCAATGTTTTCGTGGTGATACTCGTGTCACACGCACAGGATTCAATTAGTCGCAGAGACGTCGTACACAATATTTCGCACGTTTACAATATTTCTTAAATTGATCAGAACACAACAATGATTTGAACAAAATAGGATGCAACTACTCGCACTCAGCTAACAGAGAAGCCGCGCGTCGCGATATGTAGTACAAACGAAGATCGGTCTCCCGATGTACAGACTCGTAGGCTCTACCGAAGACTGACTTGATTTTGATTAGAAGTCGCGGTTTAAATACTATTCTATGGAAATGGGGTTTACAAATAAGGGCATCGGATGAGTGAAACGGGTTACATTGGTTGCTAGAATTCGGGTTACAATACTGTAGTCTATATAAAAAAATAGATATTCTAGTAGGTTCCAAGTGTAACGCTTCTTAGTAGGCAAGAGAGCTCAGTTCTTTTATCTAGTGCGGCTGACGGCAATAATTTGTGCAGTTTATGATGCCTCTTCAGTTGGGGTGACAACACCTAACGTTAGGCGACGCATCGTCTCATAAGTGGTTGAGCGCCTCCCACCGTTCGAAGAGTCACACTTGTCCTATGTTCGGCACTGCGTTTACGCGGATGCTGAGAATCCGTGAGGTCGGTACCTTGCGTGTGAAAGAATTTTAAAAGCTTCTCTGAAGGAGGGCTTGCTCTAGTTTGGTGTCTATTATTGCTTCCACATGCGGAATCGACGTCCCTGCTTCTAAATGCCGGTGCGAACTTACGAGATAGCGGTCGGTTTAGTATGTTTTAACGTTTCGTGCTGCTAGTGACTGGACAGTCGTGTGGTGAGAGTGGCAATCGTGAAAAAGAATTCGGAGGAAAAGTGTTGTACGTGACAAGTGAATATTTTTGCGATTAATAAACATGGTGCCTTGGGTGAGGAGTGAGTGACTGGTTAGCTATAGTTTAATGATTTCGATTATATTGCGAGTACTACGGTTTTCTTTCCGTTTCTTTGATAAATGTGTAAAGGCTTCTTTCTTTTTCTTTGTGTTCGCGCATAAATTTATCTTTATTTTCGATTACTATTGTTTTCGATACCTTACTCTGAGAAAGCGTTGCAACGCTGCGCGACGGTTCGCGATACCGAGGCGTGGCGGCCTTTATTTACAATTCGGCTTTCTTAGTGCGCGAGGCATAGTGGCGAGCGTTAGTATATCTATAGGCTTTCTCAAGTAACGAGACGCATGGGCTAGGGATTATTTACCCAATCCGACCACTTTCACAGTTCGATTATAAGGCGCGTTCTCTTGTGTGTAGATCTTTCGGTGTGATAGAACGCTTATGTGTTGTGACGTATTTTTCGTGAGCACACTCGATAACCAAATCTTATTCGGGAACTACATCACGATACTGTCACCTTCGGCCGTCCACTCTCGTTCGCGCATCCGCAAACCCGGTGGGCGCCAGTTAATTTTTGTTTCACCGGTATTAACTAACCGGTATGCCCGAGGAATCGAGTTGATCAGGCTCGACTCCAACCAGATCGAAAGTTCGGAGCAAAAACTCACGATCGAGAACCAAATCAAAGAAAACGGTAGCTTAGTTAATTTTTGGGGTCGCGTAAAATTAACAAACGCAACTGGATGCGCTTGCGAGAACGAACGGTTGCGGAAATGCACGGCCGCTCAGACTGCTAGGTTGTGGTAGAGAGGGTCGAGGTATGACCCAGTAAATAGCTTTCTTGGAACGAGATCTTTAATCGACAATATTCGATTAAATTAATTAAAATGCGAGAACAACTCACCCAAAATTATTGCTGCTAATTCCGGGGAACGATAACAAAATCCCAGAGGAATTACGAGAACACAGTGCACTCACGGCACTGAATAAAGAACGGGAACTTTAGTTTTATTCAATCGAATAAAACTCACGAAAACGAGAGCGTATAGCGTACGATGTACGCTGGCCCCAGAGCGCGAGAACTACGCGAAAGACGCGCGCGCGCGAACGACAGAAAAACGGTCAACACGGGAGCGCTTAATTAGACCCGAGGCACCTCGGCGGTGTCCCCAGCCAGACTGATTGTCTCCAACAATCATCGAAATCTCGTCATAATAATTATGAATCCCTCCCAAAATCCCTTACTCGAGAACTACTGCCCTCTCTCTCGAATCACCTCGTAACTATATCGGGAACGCAAATCATGCCGGTAACATTTTCGAAATCTATACAATCGCCTCCCTTAATGCTTCGCGCGAAAACGGGCCTTCTCAGCACATCTATGCACTATACTGCAACAGGATGCTCCATCCTTTACAAATAACCAACAAAACTCCACCCGTTCTCTAGCGCAATACATTATCTCAATAGGGCGCCGGATTTACACCGGTCTACAACTAATCGCAAGACTCGTTCGGTGACTCTTGTCTGCCGGGCTGCTCGTTTCTTTGAGCTCTCATCCTCGCGACAGATTTGAGTGCACCGATCTACCGAAACTTTACAACACAATAACAAAACCTAAGAATTACAATTCTTAGCTAAACCGAGAACGTAAATTCGAGGGAAAGCAGCTCGAAAACGCTGAAAATAGCAACTAACGATAACACAAGCCCTTGTGATCGTGATTTCCAAAAAATCACGTCACAGTGTATATTCGCTTCAGTTTTCGTTGTTCGACATTTATATTCGGTTTCTTTGTTAGTTGCGTGTCAGTGTACACTATGGCTCTTACAGCTTTAAGGAAATTAACAGCGTTGCAGGTATCCCGCGAGGCCCAGATTGAAAGTATACGTACGCGTTTGCTAGCTAAGCCACGTGAGTCTCTCAATAAAAATATTGTGCAGTCGCGATTGGATGCGGTAAGGGAAATGTGGGCAGAAACTCGGAAGACGCACGCAGAGATAATTGTTAGGGAAGACGCGGAGTCAGATGCTTACGTGGTCGACGAATGGTTTGAGCGTATTCAGGGGGTTCGTGAGAGTGCCGTTGACGATATTTTTACATTGTTGACACTTTTTGAGAAATCCGAAGGCGATAATAGTTTGTCGGAGGGCTAATACTCGCGTAGCTAAACTACAGCGAATTCCTCTGCCAACTTTTTCGGGTAAATATGAGGATTAGGCTAGCTTTTCTGATATCTTTAGTACTCTCGTGCATGCCGTTCCTGGTTTATCTGACGCGACGAAGCTGCAGTATTTAAAACTATGTCTGACGGACGGGGCTGCCGAGTTGATGAAGGACGTGATGACAACCAATGCAAATTGTGCGAGCACGTGGCAGGCGTTGAATAATCGTTATCATAATCCCAGGCTAATTATTCACAAGCTTTTGACTTCTTTCATGGAAATTCCTCATTTGAGAAGAGAGTCGGCTTCTAAGCTAGGAGCCTTCGTCGATGAAGCTCAGCGGATTATTCGAGCGTTAGGAAATTTGAAACTTTCGGTCGAGCATTGGGATGTTTGGCTCGTATTTTTACTTTCAGATCGATTAGATCCAGAGTCCCGGAAGCTGTGGGAAGCGGAACTCAGCGCGAAGGATTAGTTGGTTGATATCGACGGGGATCCGGCGGATTCAGTCACGTCTAGTCCACTTCCGAAATTTTCCGATCTCGTTAGGTTCCTGGAGAAAAGATCTCAGGCGCTTGGGATGGTGGCTCTGAGCGCAAAGGGGAGAAAGGCCGTCTTCTGGACCTAACTCGGGGCCTCAGGCTCGGAAGGTTTTCCATGCTAGTTCCTCTCGATCATCAGTATCCACTCAGTGTTCTCTTTGTTCTGGCGCGCATTCTCTATCGAAGTGCTACAAGATGAAGGATAAAAATCCACACGATCGACTGTCGACTATTAGACTTTGCAGCTTTGTTTCAGTTGCTTCGGGACGCGTAGGGTCAACGCTTGTACCTCTTCGGGACGTTGTTCGGTTTGTCAGGGCAAACACCACACGCTGCTGCATCTCAAATCTCAGAGAAACGTGCAGGGGGCGCAGCAAAATTCCGGTGGGTTTCAAGCAGATAAGTCAGGTGCGAAACCTCCTATAATAGGTTTGCATGCCGCTGGTCTCTCGGTTCCAAAACGAAAGGTTATTTTGGCTGTAGCGCGAGTGCAGGTAATTGGACCCAGAGGAAATGACACTTATGTTCGAGCGCTGCTGGACCAGGGATCGGAAGCCTCGTTTGTGTCAGAGTCGATCGTGCAGCTGTTAGGGCTTGAAAAGGAGCGCACTTGCGTGCCACTATCGGGTATTGGCTCCAGTGCTGCGGGCACTGTTCGCGCGGTGACGCAACTAGTTTTAAGGTCCAGGGTAGATTTGAATTTCGAACTTAAAACAGAGGCGCTTATCCTTCCTCGTCTAACATCGCAGCTTCCAGTCGAGAGTATTTGTGACCTGGACCTCGAGCAGTTCGCAGGGCTCACTCTAGCTGAACCAAAGTTCTTTGTCTCGGATAGGGTGGATATTATTTTAGGCGCTGATGTATACGGACAGTTGCTGAGGCCAGGTTTGAGACGTTTTCCCCCGGGCAGCTCGTTGCTCAAAACACGACTTTTGGTTGAATCGTTTCAGGTTCATTGCAGGTGGAGACTTCACGGCGGGCGGAGCAGCCTACATCTCAAGTGCCGATACAAGTATCGCATTGCGTGTCGATGCAGGAGTTGGATCAAACTCGGCAGCGGTTTTGGGTACTCGAGGATCTATCATCGTCGTCTCCCAAATTAAAGCTTGAAGATGAGGCATGTGAGAAGTTGTTTCGAGAAACGCATTCACGTAATGCCTTGGGTCAATACGAGGTGCGATTGCCATTGAAGCCGAATCAACCTTGCGTCGCGGGTAAGACTAGGCGAATGGCTCTCGGATCACTCTCTTCAACACATCGCCGCTTCGCTCGTGATCCGAAGTTGGCTCAGTCGTATCGGGCATTCATGGAGGAATATGAGCGCTTAGGGCACATGACTAGAATTCCAGAAGCTGAAATTCGTTAGGAAGGGGCGTGGTATTTGCCGCATCATGCAGTAGTGCAAACTTTGCACTTGTCGTGGAAGCTTAGAGTCGTTTTTGATGCATCTAGACGAACTCGGGACGGTCGGTTCCTTAATGAATTTTTGCTTATAGGTGCTCCTCTTCAAGGTGACCTCTCTATGATTCTCCTCAACTGGCGCCGATATTTATTTGTATTTGCAGCGGATAGAACCGGATCGATCAGGATTTTCAGAGAATGGCTCCTATTGATTACCGCTTGACCACCGTTACTTATGGGACGGCTTGTGCTCCTTATTTAGCGATTTGAACCCTTCTACAATTGGTTGAAGATGAGGGAACTCAGTATCCGCTCGGAGCTAAGTGTCTCAAGTCCGAGACCTACGTAGATGACACGTTTGCTGGTTCAGATGATCTTTCCACCGCGGTTCAAAAAAGGATCGAGCTCACGAAGCTTTTGAGTTCGGCTGGCATCTCGCTTGACAAATGAGCAGCAAATCATCCAGAGCTTCTCCCCCCACAGGACACACAAGGTTCGGTGAAACAGATCGAGGCAGACAAATCGGTTAAAACTCTCGCCGGTCAGTGGAGTCCGACTCAGGATCAGTTTCGGTCCAATATCACGGATCTCGCGGAGTTCTCGGCGGCCTCGACCAAACGGTCCATCTTGTCGAACATTGCCCGGCTATTCGACCCGCTCGGGTGGCTGTCTCCGATCACCGTCACAACAAAAATCTTGATGCAGAACTTGTGGATTCAGAAATGTGGCTGGGACTCCCCGTTGCCTGCAGAACTTCGTGAGCGGTGGCACGCATATTGTAAGTCTTTGTCTCACTTCCGGTCATTGACAATCGACATGTGGCTAGGGGTTGTCGGTTCTCGTTCGTATCAGATTCATGGGTTTTCTGACGCATCTTCTCGAGCTTACGCTGCGGTAGTATATTTGCGGATCGATGAAAGAGATGGTAAATTTAGTGTGACACTATTGGCTGCTAAGACGAAGGTCTCTCCGGTGAAGACTTCTCGTGAAGCTCGTTTGCCACATCAGGAAATTGGACTTCCTCAACGCGAACCCAGTTTTTGCCTGGTCTGATAGTCAAATCGTGCTCACATGGCTGCGCAAGCATCCATATAACTGGAAAACGTTTGTTGCAAATAGGGTATCATATATCCAGACAGACTTTCCGTCAGTCACCTGGGGGCACGTGCCCACAAATGAGAATCCAGCCGACCTGGCGACGCGAGGCTCTGGACCGGCGAAGTTGTCACGCACTGAGCTTTGGTGGCGTGGGCCAACTTGGCTTTCACAGCCTCCAGAGCGGTGGCCGCAGCCAGCTGAAGTTCCGCCAACTCTCCATGCGCAAAAATTGCCTTCAGAATCAGATATGTTGTCTCGATTTTCTTCTTTGACGCGCTTAATACGAGTGGTTGCCTTATGTAGACGGCCGTTTCTCATTAAACGTAGGTTAAAGGAAGGACAAGAAGTGCTTCCGTCGTTTCTCACGTCGTTGGAGCTGGCTGAGGCTCGCCTTGTCGTTATTCGATTATCGCAGGCTAGCAGTTTTGGAGTTGAAATTGAGACGCTGGCAGCAGGAAAGAGGCTGCCGAAGAGCAACCGGCTCGGCAAGTTGAATCCATTTTTATGCAAGGACAATATCTTACGCATGGGGGGCCGACTATCGCATTCTGATCTTTCCTTCGGTCGTAAACACCCCCCGATACTGGCACAGCATTCCGCCCTCAGCCGATTGTTCGTACGTTCTGCTCATCGACTCTGTCTACATGGCGGTCCCACCTTGATGTCCAGCGTTTTGATGCAGCAAATCTGGATTCTAGGCAGGAAAAGGTTAGTGAAGTCGGTGATTCACAACTGTGTAATCTGTCAACGCGTTAGGCCTCAATCGGCTCAGCAGTTAATGGGCGATCTTCCGGTTGATCGCGTGAATGTAGGTAGGCCTTTCTCTACATTGGGACTAGACTATGCAGGTCCAGTTCAAGTTCGTACCACTAAGGGTCGCGAACATCGGTTGTACAAGGGGTACACCGTTGTATATGTCTGTTTCTCCACGCGAACAATCCATTTGGAGGTGGTCAGTGATTTAACAATCGCGTCGTTTATTAGTGCCTATCGTAGGTTCGTTGGAAGACGAGGACTCTGCAAAAGGCTCTATAGCGATAACGCCAGTAACTTCCACAGGGCGGATAACGAACTAAGGGCGATGTTCCAGCGATCATCCGAGTTTTATAGAGGTGTAGCTTCCGTTCTTGCGAATGATGGGACTGAATGGGTGTTCATCCCTCCGAGCGCACCCCACTACGGAGGTTTGTGGGAAGCCGATGTAAAGTCGGTAAAGCATCACTTAAAAAGGGTAGTAGGTGACCATTGTCTCACCTTTGAGGAATTGTCCACGGTCCTCGTCGAGGTTGAAGCCTGTCTTAACCCTTTTCGGACCAAAACGCCACTTTCCATACACCGTTGATTAGCGGCCTATAACTTATACTATTCGTGTCTTAAAAAAATCGGGAAGTACATATTTTTGTAGTTTGAAATGTGCCCTTTGGAATGGTGTGTATTCAATTTTTCCAAAATAATTTTTATTGTGGAACAAAGCCGTTTAACGCTAAAAAAACGGAAAAACAGAATTTTTAGCAGGTTCCTGGTCTGCAATGGTCCTGGAACCTCACTAACCGATGGAATAAATGTCTGTACAAAAAGAAATGGGGGTAAAGTCGATTTGAACCCCTATTGGGTTCAAAATGGCGCCTAGACCGTAAAATTTTCACGAAAACATTCATGAATTTTTTATGGAAAAATGATGCACTTTTTCGAATAGTTGTCAAGAACAAAAAGTTCTTGAAATCACTCAGAAACTGCACCTGAATTTTTTCAAAATGTTTTCAGCATTTTGTTTATTTTGAGAATGGTCAATTTTGCCAAAATTTAAAAAAAAGCTCAAAAAATTCTGAAAAAATTAGAGTACATTTTTTACGCGATTTCAAGAACTTTCTATTCTTGACAATTTTCCAAAAAAATGCATTATTTTCAAGAAAAAAAATTCCAAAACTCAAAGTGCTATCAGATCGTCACTTACACCAGAACAGCAGCAGTCGAAAATCATTGCATTCATTTCACTCCGCGTAATCAATTCACTATTCAGTTTTTGACATTTTAATGTAGACTTTGAAATAATAGTTCCTTGAAATAGTAATCAGATTTGTTCAAGTTCGTGTTGCGCAACTGATCTCGTGTACATAGTATAGGTGAAAGTCTTCTCACCTCCTACCTCACGCAAGTACTCGACGGAAATACTATTAATAGTTGCTATTTTCAAAATTATTTTCGAAAATCTTTTTTTTTAATTTTATATCCAACAAAACGGCGAAAGATGCCGGAACGAAAAGCCTCAGAAATTAAAAAAAAAATCGCTCAACATCGACTCAGCACGAGCAACTAGATTCTGATAAAAATGACGAGTGTATGGTACCCAATCCAGATTATTCTGGCTCCGATGGAGATTCAGCTCCGTCAGATGATGAAAATTCTGAATGGGAAATTTCCGCTCCAAATGTGTCGTATAGGTCTGTTTTCAACAGCTACACAGAAACTAAAAAAAAACTGGAGTCTGTTCATACCTTTTCATGGAGTAATAACGAAAAAGTTTGTTCAGGGAATGTGAATGATCAACTATTTTTGAGCGATGCGACAAAAAGAAAAATAGCTTCAATGTCGTCTGTGGAACTATTTGAATTGTTCTTCTCTGCAGGAATAAAAAATTGCATCATTTAAGCTAGTGCGGAAAACGGCTTAAGGGGGAGGAGTCAGGTCAAAATTGAAAAAAAAATCAATTTTTTTTTCCTGTAAAAATCTTCATTTCCATATAATCTATGAGTTAGTAAAGTCATAAGCCGGAATTCGCAAAAATGGCCAAGTTCTATCGTAACATTCATATTTTATTTTCTCAAAAGTCGTAAAAAATTATCAGAATATTTTACTTAAATTTGAAATTATTTTATTTATTTATTGTTTTTATATACGGACATTATGGCCAATTTTTTGTTCAGCCAAAATAATTAAGAGTGTTGAAAAAAAAAAAACATCTAATAATTTTTTTTTTTTTTTTTTTTGGCAGTTTTGTTTAATTAAGTGTAACTTCTGAATCTGCAAAATTTTAGACATGAAGCCGAAAAAATGGCCGATTTCTGCAGTATACCTGCTTTTTTATGATTTTTTTCTATATAATAAAAAAATTAATTACGTATCTGTAAATAAATTTTTATTTGTTTACCATTTCTTCGTGTCACTATTACCTAGGTGAGATTTATCCCTAGAAATTTGAATTTGAACGACGCGCCGCCACTGCCTCTAAGTGGCGCCGTCTCGCGCTTGCCGTGGCGCTGTCTCGCTCTAGAGGTGGCGCGGTCCCGCGCTCGACATCAAGCCTTCCCGCGCACATCGGCGCGCGGGCTTCCGGTCGGCTAGGTGGGGACAGGCCCGCGCGCCGCTTTTGCGGGCAATCGTAGTCGAGCAAGCGAAGAGTATACACGCGGCCTGCCCAAGTTCCAGTTTCGGCAATTTGATCGCGACTTTACTTTGCTTCTCGGTCGTGTTCCGTGTTATCGCGGCGTACATTTCTTGGTTTATATTGTTTTGTTACCGTTTAGCGACGACAGTTAATGTTAAGGTACTGGATTCGTTCTTTTCAGACCGAATCCTTTCGCCTCGCGTAGGCGCGACCGCGAGTCTCATTGTCTTCGTATCGGAATCGCGTTTATTAGTTGCGTGGGTACGTGCGTTGAGTGTGTGAGATCGTGTGAGCCTCGGGGCATTGATAGGGACATTGTTTGAGGAACGGGCTACGTGTCTATCGTGACCGTTCCCAGGGCAAGCGCATCGCAGCGGCGTCCTTTGTCGCCCGGCACCACAGCGTTTGGTCTCCCGAGACGTCGGGACGCACTTGGTGCAGGCCCGTGCAGGCACTGCGCTTCCCAGGCCCAGCTTTGCGTTATTTAACACGGCAGAAGCAGCGGCAGGTATTCGTAATTTTTACCCAGCATCCGCCCACGCGATGCGGTGTTCGGGTGTGCGACGTGCGGCACCACAGGTAAGAGAGCTCTCTCGCGTTGCGTTCAAGGTACCTCGCGTTTTTTTTTCTTTGCGTCGTAAATCATAAGAACGACTTTACATTATTATTTATTGCTAATCTAAAGGTTCATTTGTGTGTGTAATTTTTCTTTTATTCTTTGCCGTTTGTTTCAATAAATTCAATCGCTTGTCCCGGCTTTTCTCTCTGCCTCGTGAGAGTTTTTACGCCGAGACAAGTAAGTTTATTTTACCGCGAAATATTTGTTTTTATTTAAGAACCTCTCACTCACTCATCCCCTTCCTTTTATTTTTCTTGAGAATTCACCTTCATTGCAAATAATTAAGTTTATTTCGATTTATTCAATTTCTATTCATGGTGCCCTGGGTGAGGAGTGAGTGATTGGATTGTTTCTTTATTTTTTGTTCGTGTATTTTATTTTTTGTGTCTTTATATTTCCGATTGTGAATTTGCGTGCGTTGTAATATAATTTACAGATTGAGTGTAGCGTAAGGATTACGTTAACAAATGTGTGAATAATGTGACGTTCTGTTTTATTGCTATATTTTCAGATTTTCAATTTCTAAAGAGTTGCTTGACACGATACATTGTTCACGCTTTGTCGCGCCGGGCGCCTTTGTTAGCATTTCGGCCAATCGGACGTTCTCGGTAGTGAAACGTCGCGCCGCGTGTGTGTGTTATAGCGCCGGGCTACGCGTACCGGGTTTGAGATCGGTGTGTTGTTTTTCCCTTTCTATTTTTTTTGTGTTCTTTTTTGCAAACGCACGCGCGAGGTAATAAGTAGAGTATATATATATACAATTTCGTGTGCGTATATTCTATCTTTTCTTCTCAGCATTTATTTTTGTTTATTATTTTCTCTTCTGAGTTCTTTTTACTTTGTTTGGGGTTTTGACCACAGATTACTGTACAACATGGCTCCTCCTACAGTGTTGAAAAAATTGACCGCGATGCAAACTGCTCGAGAAGCAGAGATAGAAAGTATGCGCGCACGCTTGATGGGTAAACCGCGCGAATCGATTAATAAAATTATGGTGCAGGCGAGAATCGATTCGATTAAAGAGATTTGGATGCAGGCTCGGAAAACGCATGCAGACATACTCGTCAGAGAGGAGGCCGAGACCGAAGCGTACGTCGCGGATAGTTGGTTTGATCGCATTCAGGGCGTTTACGAGAACGCTCTTGACGAGTTTTTGACTTTTTCTTCTCTTTTCGAAAAAGCAGAAGGTGACAGTACTCTTTTGGATGCTGGCTCCGACGGTCGCGTCGCTAAACTTCCCCGCATTCCTCTACCTACCTTTTCAGGTGAATACGAGAATTGGGCAAGTTTTTGCGACTTTTTCACTAATCTGGTGCATGAAATCCCTCGTTTATCTGACGCTACCAAGCTGCAGTATTTAAAATTGTGCTTGAAGGGTAGTGCTGCAGAATTGATTAAGGATGTAACGACTACCAACGCCAATTATGCCAGTACCTGGCAGGCATTGAAGGATCGTTACGATAACCCTCGGCTCATCGTAAACAAACTTTTCACCGCTCTCATGGAAATTCCTCACTTGAAAAGGGAGTCGGCAACACAGTTGCGTTCGTTCATCGATGAGGCTCAACGCATCATTCGCGCTTTGGCCAATTTGAAGCTTCCTGTCGACTATTGGGATGCTTAGCTTGTCTTCCTGTTGTCTGAGCGTCTAGATTCCGAGTCGCGAAAGTTATGGGAGGCTGAACTTAGCGAAACAGATCGCGAAAGCGAGAATAATGAAACTCAAGAGGGGTCGGTATCATTCAAGTCCCACCCAAGGTTTTCGGATTTGATCAAGTTCCTCGAGAAAAGGGCTCAAGCTTTGAGCATGTTCGCCTCTGAGCGAAAGGCAGAAAAGAACACCAGCTTCCACATTCATCTCCGCTCCGCATGCACGTAAGGTTTTTCATACCGGCTCTGCTCAGAGCTCTTCTCGACAATCTCTTCAATGCCCGCTTTGCGGTAGCACCCACTCATTGACGAAATGTTACAAGCTCAAGGATAAGAATCCATCTGAACGTCTCTCCACGGTGAAACGGTTGCAGGCGTGTTTTAATTGTTTGGGGACTCACAGAGTCAACGCTTGTCCTTCTTCTGGACGTTGCTCTGTTTGCCAGAGCAAGCATCACACGCTCCTGCATCTTAAACCCCTTGGAAGCTCGCATACTGTACATTCGAATACACAGGGCGCTAAAAATTCTCATTCTCAAGGCGAGAAATCGAACTCTACCCCCGTGGTTAGTTTGCATGCTGCTGGAATCCCAGTTTCCAAGCGGAGGATCATTCTTGCTACAGCACGAGTATAGGTGATGTCTCCAAGCGGCGAGAGCACGTACGCTCGCGCACTTCTTGATCAAGGGTCGGAGGTTTCGCTGGTTTCTGAGTCGATCGTGCAGCTGTTAGGTCTTCCAAAACAACAAACGTGTGTGCCACTGTCAGAGCTTGGGGCGAGTGTAGCGGGTACTGCGCGCTCGATGACGAAACTCGTCTTGAGATCTACTGTTGATCCGAATTTCCAACTTTCGACGGACGCTCTTATTCTCCCTCGACTCACTTCTCAGCTTCCAGCTGAGAGTATCGACAATTTTGATTTTCAGTTGTTCACAGGAATCGATTTGGCAGATCCGCGATTTTTTGTTTCAGGGAAGGTCGATCTTATTCTAGGTGCCGACATCTACGGACAGCTGCTTCGCTCATGTCTGAGACGCTTCCCGCCTTCGCAGCTCACAGCACAAGACACGGCATTTGGATGGATTGTCTCAGGTGCCGTGCAGGGGGTTGCGCCACGGCGGGCGGAGCAACTCGCGACTCAAACTCCGATGCAGGTGTTGCATTGTGCTTCTGTGCAAAATCTAGATTTGACGTTGCAGCGGTTCTGGGAGCTCGAGGAGTTACCGACGTCTTCTACCAAGCTGAAGCCCGAGGATGAGAGATGCGAGCAGTTCTTCCAGCAGACACATCGTCGTAATTCACAGGGCCGATACATGGTGCGACTTCCCACGAAATCGGATCCGCCTTCCGTTGGAACATAAACTCGGCAAATGGCGCTCGGATCCCTTAATTCGATTCATCGTCGTTTCGCTCGTGACAGTAAAGTAGCTGAGGCTTATCGACAATTCATGACGGATTATGAGAGGCTTGGTCATATGGTGCGTATTCCAACTTCCGAGGTTCAGCGGGCTCGAGCATGGTATTTGCCACATCATCCAGTCGTGCAGACGCCAATCGACGCATGGAAGCTGAGGGTTGTATTCGATGCTTCTCGTCGTACTCGTGATGGCTATTTCTTAAACGATTTCTTGTTGACAGGAGCTCCCCTTCAACGGGATCTCGCGTTAATTCTCCTCAATTGGCGCAAGTATCTTTTCGCGTTCACAGCCGACATCGTAAAAATGTTCCGGCAGATCGACGTGTGTCCGGAGGACCAAGATCTCCAGAGAATCGTATGGGCGCCCGACGCGGGATCGGAACCTGTCGATTATCGCTTAACTACGGTTACCTACGGCACCGCGTGTGCTCCGTATTTAGCCATTCGCACGCTCATGCAGCTGGTCGAGGACGAAGGCAAGAAGTTCCCTCTTGGAGCTGAATGCCTCAAATCTGAGACTTACGTGGACGACACCTTTGCTGGCGCGGATGATCTTTCCACGGCCGTGCGCAAAAGGGCCGAGCTCACAGAGCTTCTTGGGTCGTCAGGCGTCGAGCTGGATAAATGGGCTGCAAATCACTCCGCTCTTCTTCCTTCACAATCAACGCAGGGCCTGGTAAAACAAATCGATGCTGATAAGTCGGTAAAGACGCTTGGGGTTCAGTGGAATCCAGTCCAGGATCAATTCCGGTTTAATCTCCCGGATATTGAAGAGTTTTCGACTGCCTCGACGAAACGCACTGTTCTATCGCATATATCTCGTCTATTTGATCCGCTTGGTTGGCTTTCTCCTATCACCGTGTCGGAAAAGATTTTAATGCAGGACTTGTGGATCCAGAAGTGTAACTGGGACACTCCATTGCCAGCAGAACTCCGTGAGAGGTGATATAGTTACTGCAAATCTCTAGCTTACTTGCCATCTTTGGCAAT
Organism: Ephialtes manifestator; assembly: GCA_963970395.1. NCBI lineage: Eukaryota > Metazoa > Arthropoda > Insecta > Hymenoptera > Ichneumonidae > Ephialtes > Ephialtes manifestator. Next base: position 18,701,644 of record OZ019970.1, on the reverse strand, counting down.
CAATAGATGGCTTGGTGTTGCTTCGAATCGGTCTTATCAGCTCCACGGGTTTTCAGATGCCTCTTCTCGCGCATATGCAGCCGTGATCTATTTGCGAATCGACCACGGAGATGGACAATACAGTGTCTCGTTGCTTGCTGTTAAGACAAAGGTTGCTCCGGTTAAGACTGTCAGCATCCCTAACCTAGAGCTATGCGGCGCAGCTCTTCTCGTCAAGCTCGTATGCTATGTTCGAAAACTCGTATATCTCAACTCGTTATCAGTTTTCGCGTGGTCTGATAGTCAAATCGTGTTGAATTGGTTACGAAAGCATCCGTGTCACTGGAAAACCTTCGTAGCCAACAGAGTATCGTATATTCAGACTGAACTGCCTTCGGCTACGTGGTCTCACGTACCCACAACGGAGAATCCAGCTGACTTAGCGACGCGAGGTTCAGAACCGACTGAGTTATCGAAGACAAATCTCTGGTGGCACGGGCCTTCTTGGCTCTCTCAAAGTCCTGATCACTGGCCGAAACCAGCTGAGAGTTCTCGAGTTCTTCATGCTAGGACTCCTCCTTTGGAAGCTGAAATTTTAACTCGATTTTCTTCTCTTTCTCGCCTCATACGTGTGGTTGCGGTTTGTATACGTCCTCTTGTCAATCTGCGTAGACGAAAACAAGGTCAAGAGTTGCTTACCTCGTTTCTTACTTCTCAGGAGCTATCTGAGGCCCGTCGCATTGTTATTCGCTTATCGCAGGCGAGTAGTTTCTTCTCAGAGATCGAGGTGTTGAAAGCCGGAGGAAGGGTGCCGAATCGCAGCAGGCTCAGTAAATTAAATCCGTTTTTATGCAAGGATAATATTCTTCGAGTAGGAGGTCGACTGACGCATTCTGATCTCTCCTTCGACCGTAAACACCCTCCGATTTTATCACAGCATTCTGCGCTTAGTTCGTTGTTCGTGCGCTACGCGCACCGGCTCTGCCTGCATGGTGGACCCACGCTGACCGCTAGCGTTTTGATGCAGCAGGTTTGGATTGTAGGAAGGAATAAACTAGTTGAGTCTAGTATACACAAATATGTGACCTGCCAGCGCGTCAAACCGCAATCGGCTCAGCAGCTAATGGGTGACCTGCCTGCCGAAAGAGTGACTTCCGGTCGACCATTCTCGATATCTGGCCTCGATTATGCCGGTCCTATTCAGATTCGTACCACAAAGGGTCGTGGACACCGAGCCTATAAGGGCTACATAGTCGTGTTTATCTGTTTCGCGATACGAGCTATTCATCTGAAACTCGTAAGCGATCTAACCACAGCCTCTTTTATCAGCGCCTATCGCCGCTTTGTGGGAAGACGCGGCATCTGTCAGAAACTCTTCAGTGACAATGCGACCAACTTTTACGGAGCGGATACTGAACTCAGAGACATGTTCCAGCGAGCCTCTAATTGTTACGAAGAAGTTGCATCGACTCTGGCCAACGATGGTACGGACTGGACCTTCATCCCTCCGAGCGCTCTGCATTACGGTGGATTGTGAGAGGCGGGGGTGAAGTCTGTTAAACACCACCTGAAAAGAGTTGTTGGAGAACACACCCTCACCTTTGAGGAACTCTCTACAGTTCTTGTCGAAATCGAGGGGTGCCTTAACTCGCGTCCGCTAGGAGCCTTAAGCTCAGATGTCGATGATTTGCATGCTTTGACGCCATCTCATTTCCTTCATGGAGGTTCTTCGGTATTGCTCCCTGATGCCGATGTCTCTGATGTACCGCAAAATCGTCTGGGTCGATTTCAGTTGTTGCAGCGTATTCGGAGCCAATTTTGGAAGCGTTGGTCCTCGGAATACCGTCTCCATCTTCAGGAACGTGAGAAATGGAGAACTCCCACCGAGAATTTTGGTGTAGGTAGGCTGGTGTTGATCAGAGACGACCGCTACCCTCCGGCGAAGTGGCCATTAGAACGAATTGTGGAGGTTCATCCGGGTTCAGACGGTTTCGTGCGAGTTGCCACCGTAAAGACGGCCACCACTTCGCTCCGTCGACACATTGCTCGCTTTTGCCCGTTACACCTTGAGGACGGAAGTACCAAGGGCAGCTCCAAAATCTAGAGTTCGGTTCGTCCGTCGGACGAAGGTGGGCGGGATGTTCGTGTCACTATTACCTAGGTGAGATTTATCTCTAGAAATTTGAATTTGAACGACGCGCCGCCACTGCCTCTAAGTGGCGCCGTCTCGCGCTTACCGTAGCGCTGTCTCGCACTAGAGGTGGTGCGGTCCCGCGCTCGTCGACGCGCGGGCTTCCGTTCGGCTAGGTGGGGACAGGCCCGCGCGCCGCTTTTGCGGGTAATCGTGGTCGAGCAAGCGAAGAGTATACACGCGGCCTGCCCAAGTTCCAGTTTCGGCAATTTGATCGCGACTTTACTTTGCTTCTCGGTCGTGTTCCGTGTTATCGCGGCGTACATTTCTTGTTTTATATTGTTTTGTTACCGTTTAGCGACGACAGTTATTGTTAAGGTACTGGATTCGTTCTTTTCAGACCGAATCCTTTCGCCTCGCGTAGGCGCGACCGCGTGTCTCATTGTCTTCGTATCGGAATCGCGTTTATTAGTTGCGTGGGTACGTGCGTTGAGTGTGTGAGATCGTGTGAGCCTCGAGGCATTGATAGGGACATTGTTTGGGGAACGGGCTACGTGTCTATCGTGACCGTTCCCAGGGCAAGCGCATCGCAGCGGCGACCTTTGTCGCCCGGCACCACAGCGTTTGGTCTCCCGAGACGTCGGGACGCGCTTGGTGCAGGCCCGTGCAGGCACTGCGCTTCCCAGGCCCAGCTTTGCGTTATTTAACACGGCAGAAGCAGCGGCAGGTATTCGTAATTTTTACCCAGCATCCGCCCACGCGATGCGGTGTTCGGGTGTGCGACGTGCGGCACCACAGGTAACAGAGCTCTCTCGCGTTGCGTCCAAGGTACCTCGCGTTTTTTTTTCTTTGCGTCGTAAATCATAAGAACGACTTTACATTATTATTTATTGCTAATCTAAAAGTTCATTTGTGTATGTAATTTTTCTTTTATTCTTTGCCGTTTGTTTCAATAAATTCAATCGCTTGTCCCGGCTTTTCTCTCTGCCTCGTGAGAGTTTTTACGCCGAGACAAGTTTATTTTACCGCGAAATGTTTGTTTTTTATTTAAGAACCTCTCACTCACTCATCCCCTTCCTTTTATTTTTCTTGAGAATTCACCTTCATTGCAAATAATTAAGTTTATTTCGATTTATTCAATTTCTATTCGCCATTTTCAAAAACATTTAGTGAAACGCGATATAAATGATGCGACGACAGTTCGATGCCTCCAACGCAACATGTAACATTTATATTATGTATTCGAATTCGCGCGAATAATTGGGCGTGCGCTATATCTTAGCGCGCTTCGCAGGTGCAGCGCGCATCTCTTGCGCAACGCGCTGACAATTTTCGAATGCGCAGTAATGCCTGCGATTATCTGTTATTGTTATCTCTGACAGATAGCAATTGATATCGATACCCCCTAACAGCTTTGAAGCTATTATACATTTTTTTGACACACCTGCACGTTTTAAATTAGAGGATACGAAGATAACTGGCTAAGACATCGATCGAAGATAGAGAACGAAAATCGTGAAACGAAAAATTGAAGATTTGTTGTATCGTCACGCACATCAACAACAATGCCGAGACACGCGCGTGTTGACCGAAAAAAATTTTCAGGCCGAAATCGTAAAAGAAAAAAGGTATTCCAGACAAAAGATGGACAAGACAAATATAGTAGCGATCAAACGACAGACGAAGTACTCAGTGCATCCGCTCGAAAGTTGGACCTTGCTGATTATCCCTCGGCTGAGTTTGACGGCTACCGACTTTTTGGCCTTGAACTTCTCATGAAATCTTTAGAAGAGACCGTAAGATGCAAAGAATGTGGAGGGATAATACATGTTCGTGAAGAAACCGACACTGATGGTTGTGCGGTCGGTGTACGGCTCTGGCGATCCCACGAGTTAAACAGCATTGTTTGCGGCCATAACTTGGATGGGTGACCGTTTAGCCGTGCACCGGCTGGCATATGAATCAGTTAGCGGGAGGTCAGTTTTTCTGAGACCTCGGTGTCTACACTTAAGTACTTTACTTTCGTATATACACCGGGAGACCAGAAAAATATATGGCCGTCTGTACCAGCACGGGTTTTCCGCAGTTTCCCCGTGTTCATGGCGAATGCGGTACAGTGTATCTAAGACGGCTGCGGCCGCATGGAAAGTTAGGTTAGCTTAGCGAAGTGCGGGTAGGGAGTGATAGGAGGAAGGGTGGAATGGGCGGTAAAGGGCGATTGAAGCCATACCATGGAAAGAATTAAAAAAAAAAAAAATACAAATTCGTGAAGAAAAGCTGAAGGGCCTTGGCGGTAAGTACAAAATTGCCTGTGATATCTGTAAGTGTCAAAAGATTTTCCACAGCTCTATGTTTGCCGAATCTGGTGACGGATACCAAATAAATCGTCGATTGTCGTTGGCTATGCGTTCCGTGGGCATCGGCAATGCCGGTACACAAACATTATGTGGAATTATGGATCTTCCACCCCCCGTACAACTCTCGACAGCGAGAAGAATAAATAAAAAACTTCTCGGGGCAACATGAACCGTGGCATCAGAATCTACGAGAAAAGCTGTCGAAGAAGAGATTTTGGCTACTAAACAACTAGATGCCCTGGTAAAAATAAAGGATAGAATATGATTTTAAAAAATTGTATCGTTCCGCATACGGAGTTTGGTCCGCGAATTTACGAAGTAATATCATAAATTTACGAAAGAAATCTTGTATGTTTTCTCCGTGTCCTATAATATTATAATAAATAATATCATTTTAGTATTAAATTTAATATTAAAAATATACGATCGTACGGGTAATATTAATAATATATTTTTCATTTTTAAAAGTTTTATCCACAACTCTATGGATTCAAATATTCATCATATTCAAGATTCAATACGATAGATTTCCTATAGCTGAGAAACGATAAGAAGAGAGACGTATCAATCAGCATGAAATTATTGTATAAATGATAGAAAACTGTTTCATTTATATCAGAGTTTTACGATAGATTATGATGATTCTTCAGTCTAAACACATGCGATTTATTCGATATACTTTCTATAATTGTGAGATGACAGAAAATGATAGAATCATCCTATTAATTTTTATTCCAAACGATTAATATTGAATCATATATTTAATATATAATACGATGCACCACAAACGGATAAAAATATACAAGTGATAAATCGTAAATTAAATATAAAATGTTATAAGTCCGGTGGTGCTCCATACATACCGACAATATATCTATGGTATTTAACCCATAGAAAACGAAAACTAAAGGAAACTAATAACAACGATTCAATTTGTATAAATCGATCAAAGTCCAATTAGATAGAGATGATAAGATGCGATTGAATTCCGTTCAAATTCTGTCGATCTGTATCAGCCTCTATAATTTATTTTTACCAAGGTGGCGACGAAACCGAGCAAAACGAAGATTTTAGACTTGAAGATGCGAGAAACGTCACCGTTCAGTGTGACGGGACGTGGCAGCGACGAGGCTTTTGCTCTTTGAACGCAGTCTGCACGGCCATAGGCGCAGAAACCGGAAAGGTACTCGATCAGGAAGTTATATCTTCCTTTTGCCAAATATGCCGGAGCTGGAAATCCGATCGAGGAAAGCCAACCCTAGAAGAGTGGGAAAACTGGAAAGCGAGCCACGAACATCAATGCTCGAAGAACCTCACTGGATCCGCTGATGCAATGGAGGTTGAAGGGATGCTGCGAATATTCAAAATATCTGTCGAAAAACATGACGTTAAGTACATCGGATACATTGGAGATGGAGACACGAAAAGCTACGCTAAAGTACGAGATGCTGAGCCATATGGACCACACAAGCCAATCACAAAAATCGAATGCGTGGGTCACGTACAAAAGAGGTTTGGTTCAAGACTACGCAAGCTGAAGGCATCGTACAGGGGGAAAAAATTAAGCGACGGAAGGGTGCTCAGTGGAAAAGGAAGACTGACGGATGTGGTGATCAATGAAATACAGTCATACTACGGCAATACCATACGTGGCAACACATCATCAGTTGAAGCCATGACGAAGGCTGTATGGGCCATCTGGTTTCATAAAATCTCAACCGACGACCATCCTCAACACTAATTTTGTCCACCTGGAAAGGATTCTTGGTGCAAATACCAAAAAGCTCGTGATGAAGGAAAACTTGGGACGTACAAACACACAAAAAATCTACCAGCACCGGTCATGGAAGCCATCAAACCAGTTTTCGAGAGCCTGACATCGGAGAAACTTCTACAGCGCTGCATCGGAGGGAGAACTCAAAACGCCAATGAATGTCTACACAGCGTGATCTGGAAATATTGTCCAAAAACAGTTTTCGTTTCACGTCAGGTTTTGCAAATTGGAGCAAACCTGGCTACCATTACCTTCAACGCAGGTAGCGCAGGAATTTTGGACATTATGAAACAGTTTGGTACACTTCCAGGACGCCATGCAGTTGCTTTCGCCAAACAGAAGGATACTAAACACATTGAGAAAGCGCAGATAAGAGCAGAAGCAGCCACAAAAACCGCGCGTACTACGAGACGAAGACTAAGGATAGAGCAGACTGAACAGGAACAGGAAAGTACGTACTCTCCAGGTGGTTTTTAATCATTTATTTTTCAGGTCCAGTAAGTATAAACATTTACTCATTATGTCATTATGTCATTATAAATCCCCACCTTAAATTTATTTCACCCGGCCAAATACCCTAAGCTGTTGAAAATATTTGCAGATTTATATTACCGAAAATTTTAATTAATACCGGATTTATAAAATTTAATACACGAGCAATAAAATTGCAATTTTTTATATTAATTTCCTAATTTTCATAGGATTCAGTAGAAAAAACATTAAATATTTTTGTACTACAATTTCACTAAATATTTTTAACAGTGTATTGTTACGTCTCGCAACTTTTGGGTCTTGAACCCTTGGAAAAACTCACGTAAAGACTCTGGGCAGGCAAGCAGGGGTGCACGGTGCGACGAACGTTCGGAAGCCTGGAGGACCGCTATGACCGTCCCATGCAACTGAGTGTTTATGAGCACTTCACACGTGTCTGGGTGGGCCCTCCAACTAAGAGGGTCGGAGCTCATGCGTCTAAAATACTGATTTATAATTATTGTCTAAACAATCGGGGGAATATCTCTAGTTGTTTGTTTAGATTAGGATCAATGGACGCAGAGTAATCTGACTCTAGCCTCGTGCAAAACGCAGAGCGACTTCGAGCTGTAACACTGAGGTGCTGACAGAAAGACCCTAAATACTAAGAGGTCCCTGCAATCAGAGCCGCCAGACGTCTGCGTCGTTCTTTGTGAAGAGTCGATAAATCTGAGAACCATAACCTTTGCTATGCGACGTTGGGAGTCACACGTGGGCTTCGAATGTTTTAAATAAGATAGGTACGTGAGATCACAGACAAAGGATGGATTGTCAATCCCGCGAAAGCCCTCGTCCGTCGACTTGTTTTATTTTCGGTGTTAACTGCAGTGTATACAGTTCGTTTGTCGGCCGTATACAATCCTAGGTAGAGAGGGCTATATCACGAACGAATGCTGTCGAATATAATTATAAATATGTCATCGGTCACTAGATGACAAATAATCAACCGGTGACGATTTTATATACCAACGCGACCAGTGAGATCACCTTTCGGCAGAGCCAAAACTTCTCAGAAGACGACCATACCAACACAGTGCAACTGAGAAGGAGGGCGTATCGGAGCTATGAAGACTGCAGTGGGCGAGAAGAGGATGGACGTAGCAGAGTGGGACAGCCCGAGTAGAAGGAGAACGGTATACCGAAGCAACTCCACAGCGCGTGTGCGGGAGAAGGACGGAACGCTGCAACCTACAATGAACAACGCTACAGCGAAGGCACCTCGTAGCATGCGTAAGAAGTAGAGGGAGCGTCATAGCCAGCGCCGATCCCCACTACAGTGAGGGTACACCACAGTACGGGCGTAAGAAGAGGATGAAGAACAAGGAAAGTATGCAGGGCGGGAGTGGAAGGAGGACAGCCTATGATAGGCCTACGAGCAGCAGAGGGAAGGCGACGGGACTCCCCTTCTCTGCCGGTGGATACCCCGACATCCCCTTGATGACTCCTACGCATTAGGAACAATAAGAATTAAATAATAATTGTTTAAATTATACATACATATATATATATATATATATATATATATATATATATATATATATATATATATATATATATATATATATATGTATAATACTACAATATATATATAATATATATTATATATATTATATATATATTGTAACAAAATGCAAATTACTTTTTACGTATAGAATGCGGTAATTATTAATGAGGGATGATGTTATTTGCATTTACTATTGATTGGATTTCAAGTTCGTGTTCTGGACCCAAGTTGAAGTTAATAATTGGAATATTGAAATGTAACCTCAGAATTTCAACTTTGCATGAGCGCGAAGTGAAGTTCACATCATCGGTTTTAATTCGATTTTGGAGTAAAGGATGAATAAAGGTGGACAGAATTTAAATCGATGGCTATTCTCAATGTTTTTAGTGTAACGACTTAATAATCGTAATTCATGCGGGAAATCCCGTTCTTGCAAACAATTTATTGACTCGAATGTTCACGTAGTGAGCTGGCGACACTACGAGGAGCACGAGGCTCATAAGCAATGAATTTACAATGCGTGTAATCTTTGTCGGACACGCTACCAACTTTTTATGGGGCTCGGTGATACTTATGAACGATAATTCCTCAGAGAAGTCCTCAAAAGAGCTCCATTCTCATCATCGGAAGTAAAACAGCTCCGACGTCTTAGAGATTTTCAGATTCCCAATAATATTACTGCTTCGAAGAGATATTTAAGCAGTAATTCCTTTTATCCACGATCTCTCCAAATAGAGGCTAAGCACAATGTAATACCGCGATCTCAGATAATGGAAATTATACAGATTAATAGGGAAGGATATAAACCATAAAGCAAAATACTTGGATTTTTATATGAGTGAGGGATTCTCAGTTAGACAAGTAAGCGTCTGTGCTCAAGAGGTAAATAGAGACTTGTCGAACTATCCTCCCAGCTCTTATATATTCAAGTATGACTCAAATTGCACCAAAGAACTTGTTGAATAACTTATTATTGTTCCTCGTGAGTTGGGCTATCTCCAGTTGTCCATTGCAGGAACGACAAACAATAAGAAGTAATGCAAATTAAATAGTACAAGAGTTAAATTCGCGAATTTCAAAATTAAAATATTATTTTTCCCTTTAACTTTCCCAGAAGGGATTAACTCGGCGACGGGTCGTAGACGCACTAAAACGCTGCTCTGTCATAATCCCATTAGCCGAACAATACTCGACCAGACGGAAGGGTTATATTACGTAATACAGAATCAGCAAAGGAGAGACGAACCGCCGATCGACACGATACCTCGACAAGGCAACGCACCAAAACAACAACAGATTCGGTCAAACCCCAACTACTCTGTATGAGAAGAGGACGCGAAAGATAGAGTACGAGTTCGAGCGAGACAGAGGCCTCAGCTCGCGCGGTAATCAGATGTATATGCGAGACGCGGGCAAGTGTTGGAGCAATACCAAGCCAAGCGCGCTTATTCGGGAGTCAGGTTTGTTTACCTTTTCTCGAACGGCTCGGTACACTATACCAGCCGATCGAGAGCCGGTGTCTTTGATGCCTCTATAATCCTATTATCACTGATAATAGAATGACAGAGGACGAAAAGGATCGGGACTGTGAGTTAAAGATGGATACACGAGTGTCGATGCCATATCGAGCCAGGTGTCTTGATTTAGGTATATTTGGAGTGTGCGTGTTGATGCAATATCAAGCCACACAGGTATAGTCGGTATTCTAAGGATAATGTATAAATATCGAGGATTTATTAGATGGATCTAATTGTGTCGATGCGATATCGAGCCAACTAGTTTATCATTAGGAATTTTGGAGTGTGCGTGTTGATGCAATATCAAGCCACACAGGTATAAGAGGTCACTTAAGCAGTTTTCACGAAGATGCGGAAATTATAAGAAGGATCTACTTGTGTCGATGCAATATCGAGCCAAGTAGGTTTCACTAAGGAGTTTTGGAGTGTGCGTGTTGATGCAATATCAAGCCACACAGGTATGTAGGGAATTACTTATGAACTAAAAAAAAAAATAAAAAGAAGTTTTTTAGATAATTTAGGGAGCTGGGCTGTGCTCAAGGAAGTAAGAACCGATCGTGTCGATGCAATATCGAGCCAAACGGTGTGAGCTGGGCTGTGCTCAAGGAAATTTTGCAAGTGTCGAAGCAATTTCGAGCCAAGCAAAAGTCGGAATGATTTGAGGGACCTTTACGGTAGGACTCAAGGATTGATAATGAGACTCATGTCCAGGATAGGCGGGCTTATATACGCTATTCCCCACCATGCTCGATCCTCCACGGTAGCGCGAGGTGTCAACAACGACTTTGTCGTTGGGGGTATACCGTTCCGCTACAATATATATATATATATTGTAACACGGCGCATGCTCCGTGTGCGCCAGGTCAGCTGGAGGCCACCACTCCCGTGGCGTAGGGTAACTATCTGTTTTTTTATTATTATTGTTATTTTTATATCGTGTGTCATTATTATAATTTGTTTTTTTTCTTTTCTCTAGTGTTGCGTATGATTAGGTTAGTTTTTTTTTCCCTGCCCCGAATGGATGGATGAGTGTGTGTATGAATGTGATTGTGTAGAGTTTGAATGTGGCGCCGGCCGGGAGAAGACGCCGGAGCTGCAGGGCCGTCGCTGCCGGGGCTGAGGTCCGCGGTTAGAGCGCAGGCAGAGGGGACGCGCAGCACTAGCGCGTCCCTGATCTCCTCGCCGTCAATCACCGCCTCAGAAACTCGCCAGTTGAATCTTGCCGCCTGTTGCGCTCGACCCGCCGGCCAATCCCCAGGCGCGCGGTCTCCCATTCGCCGCACCATCTTGCTCATGGGAGCCGCGGCCAATCAGCGACGACTCCGAGCATCGAGGAAGAAGACGCCGGCCGGCCCGCCACTTCAGCTGAGCTGCTACACATTAGCGACGCCATTTTTGCTATCACGATATTTTTACTACGAGTTTTGAGTGTTTTCGAGTGTTTCCTGAGTGGGAGGAGTAATTTCGAGCCGCGCCAAAGTAAGTACTCGAGTACTATTATTTTTCCCTTGCCCCTAACCACCCCGACAACCCGTACTTTGCGAAGATTAATGATTAAGTGCCGTATTGTCTCCGCCGCCGCGTGTGTCATCTCGACAGGTGCCATGGACACCTGTTGCATGTGCCAGTGAGTGGTGGTTTTTAGTGATTAAATAGTGCCCTACGACCCCTGAAATCACCCCCATAATTTAGCCAACCCCTTTTCGATCCTTTTTGTAGAGTTTTCCGACCCGTAACCTACCGAGGTAATATATAAAAAGCCGTTGAGTTCGGGAATCCACCCCCTGACCCCTCTGGTCTCCCCTCTACCCGCTGAGCGTTGACAGATCTCCCGCAATTTTCCGTTACCCGCCATTTAGCTAGCCGTTTCGAGTGTTATCATTTTTTCTGTTGTTTTCTCGCGATTAGCTTAGGAGTTTACCGCGTCGTGTGACCGGTAAAACGAACGTAGCTACACGATACGTAGCTGGCGCCCATTCTCTTTTTCCCGTGAATTTAATTATTGGCATTTTTTTCCCCATTAAATTTAATTTTTGTCAGTTCCTCCTCCCCTTAAATTTACTTATTGCCACTTTCCCCCTGGAAATTAATTACTGCCATTTTTCCCCGTAAATTCCGTTATTTCTATTTTCTTTTCCCCCCGTCAATTTAATTATTTCTTCCCCCCCCCCCCCCCCCGTTAGCGACATCCCTCCCTCCCCCCTTGCCCTGATATTTATTATTATTATTTAGTTTATTTAGCGTTGTTTTATCGCGTTTTCCTTTTGTTGTTTTTATTGAGGTTTCTGTTGGTTCATTAAAGACTTTTGTTATTTTTGTGATAATTATTTTATTATCATTACCTATATCTCACTGACCCCTTCCCCCTCCTATTAAAAGGGAAGCCGGTTCTATATATATATATACTAGGATTTTATTGTGGCTCGCGCGCTGCGCGCGCTCGCAATCGCCCCCCGCCCAAGGGTGCCACCTTCGAAGGGTGCCCCCCCCCCGAAGGGTGCCCCCGCGAAGGGTCTCCCCTATCCCCCCCCCCCCCCCCTTCCGCCAAGCCCTGGGCCCGAATTATTCTAAGTCCCTCGATTCTTGACACGGCGGCGGCGGCGACGGCGGCGGCGGCGGCGGCGAGATCTTTTTATAATATAGAGATATATATATATATATATATATACCAGTAACAACCTGTATTCTACATCGTTTCAAAGTGAATAAACTATGAGTATTTAATACCTGGTCTTCTAATATTATTTTATGCATGCTGGTCATCCAGAACTTAGACTCTGTACTTGAGCCTTCAGTATTCCTATCTCTACATAAATTCTTCGGTAATAAATGGCGAGGTCTCCGTCCCCGATGTGAAGGGCCTAAGCCTTGACTCAAAAGAGAGACCGCCGTTACGATTTCCTATCGTGCAACTCTGGAGAGTTGCCACCCGGACGTAACAACACCGACGAACACAGCCAGCCTGGTAGACATTGGGTTGCAGCGTACGTTGACGAAAATGGACACGGCATCTTTTTCGATAGTTATGGATTACCCCCACTGGTCAACCCACACCATAACCGTCTACGCAGAAACACACGAACCTACGAATGGAACACAACCCCGCTGCAAGCCATCAAGTCACGAGTGTGCGGTGAATACTGCCTTATGTTTCTTGATTATATGTATCGGGGTTATACTCTGGAAGCTTTTTGCAACAATTTTTCTGCAAACAAGTTGAAGAAGGATCGCATCGTCGCACGTTACTACAAACGACTGAAATATTCTTCTTGAGCAAGGACAAATAAACAGAAGAAATTTGTAAAAAAATACAAAACGTAATATAAGCGGCGGCGGTATATGTAACAGAAGAAAAAAAATCTCATGTATACAAACTTGTACTGCAAGATTTGGCTGCTACTTGTAAATAATAATGAATAAAGCTGAAAAACGTATTTACGTCATTTCCCAAGACGTATGAATCATCTACATGTAACCAGACGACCACCGTTGAAATAGGCCATAAAAAAACTGGAAAAAGTATTTCCTGTGTGACTGTTATCATTCGAAACCTTTTACCCCACCCATTTCCCCAAGACATATGAATCATCTACATATAACCAGACGATCACCGTTGACATAGGTCAGTCGTGAAGAGACACTCCTAGCGCCACCATCTCAGGGTCTCTCTCTCTCTCTCCAACGCCTATGGCAATGGAGACTATCGACGGCATATTGATAATCGACTGCTCTAAGGATTCTTGGGAACTCACCAAATCCGAGCTGGAGTATATCCCAAAACCGCTGCTATTAAAACACTGGGGCGACATATATCTGGTTTGTGGGAAAAACTACCTGAACATCTCAAAGCCGATCGCGAAGTCTCTTCATACCTGCTATGCTATTTACACTACAAGACAGCAACTTTGAAGGACTACATCGATGGCCCGCCACCACCACAACGCAGAAAATGCAATGAATGCCTAGCAGCGAACTCAGGAGGCGTCTTTAAAATAAACAAATTTATAAATATGTAAGTGTTAATTTATTCAAAAAATCCATTTCTCATAGACATTAGAATAAGCATGAAAAAACGCGCGAGCAGAATGAGTATACGGACGCGCCGATCATCTCGCGCTGGTGGGTGAAGGTGGGAGCGCTATGAGAGGGATGTCGCGGCGGGTGGGGGTTCTCGCGGTCTTGGGCCGCGTGCGCTATTTGATATCACTCTCACGCGCGTCGCTACTGTAGACGGTCAGTCGGATACCACGGAGCACACGAGTCTCTCGCGATCCTTGACCACCAGCCGTAACTTACAACAACGCCCACCGGTGGCGCCACCGTCGACTCTTAGTCGGACACGCGACGGAGCGCTGAGCGCACACCGCCTCTCGCGATCTTGGGCCACCGGCTGGGACTTCCGCCGACACTCACCGGCGGCGCCACCGTCGACTCTCAGTCGAACCCACGGCAGCGCGCCGAGAGCCCACCGTCTCTCGAGATCTCGGACCACCGCTTGGGACTTCAGGTGAGACTCACCGGCGGCGCCACCGTCGACTCTCAATCGAACCCACGGCGGAGCGACGAGAGCACGACGCCTCTCAGTCAGACACACGGCGGAGCGCCGAGGGCACGTCATCTCTCGCGATCCCGGGCCACCGCTCGGGACTTGCGGCGGCGCCACTGTCAATTTTTCGGACCCCAGCAGAATGCACGAAGCATGTGGTGCTTTCGCGATCTTGGTCCACAGCGTGGGCGGAAACAAGAGGAAGGAGAAGAGTGGTGAATTAAAATGACACGCATACAGGGAGGGGCTGATGGACAAGTATAGAGACGAATAACAGTCGTTCTCTCGTTAAGGGGTGAGAAGAGAGAGGATCAATTAGAGGGCTTGTATGGGAGGGATGGCGCTCAAGGGAGGGAAAGGTTGGGAAGAGGGAGGGACAATTAGAGGGCTTGTCTGGGAGGAAGGGCACTCAAGCGAGGGGAGGGGATACCCCCACCACGCCGCTTTATGGCGCCAGTAGACCATGCCCCTTCTGTCTCGCGATCTAGGGCCTCTTCTACTTCCGTACCAGCTACTAAAGACAACGCAGCAGGAAGGGCAAGTGGGGGCCTATGCGTACTGTAAAGGGTCACGTAGAAGATTTTGAAATTCTAGATCAAAGTGACAATTGGATTGCTTCAAAATGTAAGATTAGGGCTGAGGAAATAGTTATTATTACAGTATATCTTCGTGAACACTTCTTTAAAGAGAGGGCTCAAATTCTGTCTGGGTGCATTCTGGACATTGTTGATGACTTGATAATCGTGGGAGGAGATTTTAATGCTCGTGTCGATCTCAATAATCAGTTGAATGCAGGTTTGACGGAGGGCAGCCATATCAACTGTAGAAGAAACTCAGGTGACAAGGTCACAAATAGGAATGGCGTAATCTTACTAGAAATTCTCGAAGAATTAGGTCTACTTGTACTTAAGGTTGTTGTGGGGCCAAGTCAAAATGCTACCACTGTCATAAAAATTGTCACGAATGTTCATTATCCCTTTGCAAATAGTCTGGTGAAATTTTAGAACGGTGAACAGCAGCGTTTAGGAGGAAAAAAATCCCAAATTTTATAACCTATTGCACTATTGCTATAGCGAGTTCTGGCGATTTCGCTGTATTTACGTTAATAACAGCTAAGAAAATACTACCACCTACATAACACAACTATGTATAGTTAAAACGATAATTGCTTTAACGTTTGGCACCTTTGGAAGACGATCGACAGCACCGTTGTTTAATTATTAATTTGAAAAGTCTTGGTCGTCTTCACTTGGGAACTGAATACGCAGCTGTCTCACTCGCACACCAACCGCACCGAACAGCGTGCGCCCCCTAGTCGCCCCGTCTCACCCCGCAAGCCCAGAACCCACAACAACCTTAATGGAAGATCTCAGGCTGACAAAGACGGTAATTTTGCATTCATAGGGAAGAGTAACACTGTTATCGACATGACCTGGATAAATACAGCTTGCATCGGACATATTCAAGAGTTTGCGGTCTTGAACATGGGAGCCTCTGACCATTTGCCTATAAAACTCTGGATTAATTCGGATGTTAACCCGAAAGGAGAAATACTCACAAATTCACACAACGTACCTCAAACTCTTAAATAGAACGAGGACAAATTCGATGACTATAAAATACATCTGGAGGATAAGCAAATCCTGGAGCTCGAAGACACTAAAAATCTGAGTATGGTACTGACTGACACGATATGGAATACTGCAGCGGATATGGGAATGGTGGTTAAGAGGAGTCAACGATTTATAAGTAATCTAAAAGACCGTGAAAGTAGACCATGGTTCAATAATGAATGTCGAAAACCAAGAAAAAATGAGAAAATTGTACAGGAAATGGACGAACAAACATCAGAATAAATATGAATTTAACTGAGAAGATGTGCCCGGAGCCAAATAAAAATTTAATATTATTAAGAGATGCCAAAATGGCTGCAACGTCAGGTTGAGGTATTCTCCAAGATGAGGAAAATAACCTCGTTTATAAGTGCTGTGGGGAAAAAAGAAACGCATCTTATGCATGCAACAGATGCGGAATTGTGTATCACAAGAGTTGTTGTGAAAGAGATCACAAACAATTAATCGTAAGTGCCGGGTTAATAAGATGTTGTGGGGACCTAACCTCAAAATGCCTAAGCATGAAATGCGGCAAAGCGTTAAAAGAACTAAAAAGTAAAATTCAGCAGTTAAACGAAGAAACCGTGCAACGAGAATATGAAGTTGAGATGTTGAGAGTTGAAAACTCGAAACTTAAATCCAAAGTAAAGACACTAGATAGCCAATTGGAGGAAGTTACTGTTCGGGTTTTAGGCCTCTGGGAGAGCGTAACGTGGGTCTTGCGTCGTAGTCCGCCAAGGCGCCGTGGCGTCTGTGTTTCGATCGGGATCGCGGGCAACTTAGGGACGAGGGTTTGGGTGCCGTCTCGCGTATCGCGCGCGCGCGTCGTTCGGGCCTATTCTCGCGGTGCGTCGTGGTGCTGTAGCCTACTGGAAACGCGAAAAGATAGGATGGAGGGTCCGGGCTCCCTCTCGCGTTCGCGTGCGTGTCTCGGCTTGTCAAAGTATCTCCCCGTCATTATTGCGTCATCTCTGTGGCTGTTACGTTTTCGTTTATTATATTAGTCGGTTTAATTCTCGCGTGCGTTCGGGTAGTGTGTGTGGGTTGAACGAGTGTTTTTCTTCGATTGTTCGGGAAATCCGGCCACGTGCAACTTCCTCGACGTGCGGGTTTCCATCCCTGCGTCCACCTACGCGGCAGGGCCATCCAAGGGTCTGCTCGTGGCCCAGGTTTGTTTTCCTCGAGACGTCGAGGCGACCTGCGGCTAAGGAGGTGTTCCGTTGACGTGCGGCTAGGACTTCGCGTCTCGTCGTCACTTTTCTGCGTAATTAAGGTAAGAGAGCTCTCCAGCGTGCGTGCGATAAAAGTACCTCGCGGCGTGTTAATATTCGTGTTGCGTACTTCTCAATATCATCTGTAGAGGCTGTCATATTTGTAATTTCTTGCTTGTCAATAAAAAATACGCTTGCCCCGGCTTTTCTCTCTGAGCCGTGAGAGTTTTTATGCCGAGGCAAGTTGCTTTGGTTTTCCGCAAAATATTGTGTACTTGATTTATTTACCCAACCTTCCCTCACTCACTACCCCCATTAAATTTTATTGACTATTTTTCGGACTGCTTTAAGCATAACTTTCTTCAGTTACAGAGATGACAGGCCACTCGAACAGGACACAACACTGGGAACAGAGAACAAATCATTACGCCAGAAAAACGAGCGTCTAACTAAAATCGTCAGAGAAATAACAGAAGAAAAGTCGAGTAACTCAAAAAGAAATGGAAATGAGTCTCAGGCTAAAGAAAAAATAAGCCAATTGGAAGAAAAAAAAACAGCTTCTGGCAGAGTTAAACCAGGAGATGAAAGAAAAAAACCTCTTACTGGTTGAAAAAAAATAATTATCTCACCAAATCACTAACCGAAGCAGAGAAATCGAAAGGGAAGAATCTCTCATATACTTCGATAACAGCAAATCCACTGAGTAGAGCTAATTCGGAGAACATCACTGCGAAAGAAAAAATCCCTGTCATTACCATCAAGCCGAAGACCAAACAGCAGGACTCAAAGACCACCAAGAGCGAAGTCAAAACTGCAGCAGACCCAGCAAAACTCAAACTCCAAGTCACCCAATTCAGAGAACGCACAGATGAATCGGTTAACATTAAGTGTGGAAATATAGCTGACACCAAAAAACTCAGCAAACAACTACGTAAGAAACTAAGCGACAAATATGAGATATTTGAAGACAAACTACAAAACCCAAGGATCCGCATAGCAGGTCTAATGGCGGACAGAAGAAGAGAGAATCTTCACCAGGACTCTAAGCAACAAAATTTCGAGGGCACAGAAAATCTGTTATTCGATATCACCTACATAAAACAACAAAAAAACACAGACGCGTACACAATCTCAGCTGAAGCCCAGAAGTGTACCTAAGAATAGCCGAAAAAGGTTATCGAGTTGCGATGGGATGGCAAATATGCCCAGTGTATGATGATATAAACACCAGAAAATGCTACAAGTGCTGCGGCTGCGGCCATAGTGCAACCAAATGCGACCAAAAAACGAGTTCATGCAAGTTCTGCGCCGGAAAACACGACTCAAGCGAATGCACAAATAAAGAGAGAAAACAATGTATATGTTCGTGTCACTATTACCTACGTGAGATTTATCCCTAGAAATTTGAATTTGAACGACACGCCGCCACTGCCTCTAAGTGGCGCCGTCTCGCGCTTGCCGTGGCGCTGTCTCGCACTAGAGGTGGTGCGGTTCCGCGCTCGACATCGAGCCTTCCCGCGCTCGTCGACGCGCGGGCTTCCGGTCGGCTAGGTGGGGACAGGCCCACGCGTCGCTTTGGCGGGCAATCGTGGCCGAGCAAGCGGAGAGTATACACGCGGCCTGCCCAAGTTCCATTTTCGACAATTTGATCGCGACTTTACTTGTTTCTCGGTCGTGTTCCGTGTTATCGCGGCGTACATTTTTTGGTTTATATTGTTTTGTTACCGTTTAGCGACGACAGTTATTGTTAAGGTACTGGATTCGTTCTTTTCAGAACGAATCCTTTCGCCTCGCGTAGGCGCGACCGCATGTCTCGTTGTCTTCATATCGGAATCGCGTTTATTAATTGCGTGGGTACGTGCGTTGAGTGTGTGAGATAGTGTGAGCCTCGAGGCATTGATAGGGACATTGTTTGGGGAACGGGCTACGTGTCTATCGTGGCCGTTCCCAGGGCAAGCGCATCGCGGCGACGTCCTTTGTCGCCCGGCACCACAGCGTTTGGTCTCCCGAGACGTCGGGACGCGCTTGGTGCAGGCCCGTGCAGGCACTGCGCTTCCCAGGCCCAGCTTTGCGTTATTTAACACGGCAGAAGCAGCGGCAGGTATTCGGGTGTGCGACGTGCGACACCACAGGTAAGAGAGCTCTCTCGCGTTGCGTTCAAGGTACCTCGCGTTGTTTTTCTTTGCGTCGTAAATCGTAAGAACGACTTTACATTATTATTTATTGCTAACCTAAAGGTTCATTTGTGTATGTAATTTTTCTTTTATTCTTTGCCGTTTGTTTCAATAAATTCAGTCGCTTGTCCCGGCTTT
Source organism: Ephialtes manifestator (assembly GCA_963970395.1). NCBI lineage: Eukaryota > Metazoa > Arthropoda > Insecta > Hymenoptera > Ichneumonidae > Ephialtes > Ephialtes manifestator. Next base: position 18,682,169 of record OZ019970.1, on the reverse strand, counting down.
TCTCTGTGCCTCGTGAGAGTTTTTACGCCGACAAGTATGTTTATTTTACCGCGAAATATTTGTTTTTTATTTAAGAACCTCTCACTCACATCCCTTTCCTTTTATTTTTCTTGAGAATTCACCTTCATTGCAATAATTAAGTTTATTTCAATTTATTCAATTTATAGTCAGTAAATTTGTAAAAATGCAAACCACAAGTACATAACAGATCGATCTACGGAACTCTCAGCGAATGATGAAGAGAGATGCCAAACCTATGCAGATAGGAGAAAATAGGTCATATCTAGAACTATCGTCTTAGAATAGATCATAATTTTGTAAAAAATGTTGACTATGGTAAAATAGAAAATGACAGTATAGACTCCTTAAAAAGCTAGACGAAACAGGACAGAAATGCACAAAACAAAATCCTTGCAATAATACACATAAACATCCGTAGCCTAAATAAAAATCTTGACGAGCTCCGCGTTCTATTGGAGCAAGTACCAGGTTACTTTGACATCGTAGTATGCACAGAAACATGAAATGTAGAAAATGTAAACCTATGTAAAATACCAGGATACTCTATGATATACAACGAAAGTCGAGAAAACAAGTGCGATGGAACAGTTGTATAGATAAGAGAAAACCTGGTATCCACATACAACATAATAAATATTGGCAACATCAAGGCGATCTATTTAAAAGTAAATCAGAGACAAAGGCAAAGTTTGTTCATTACAGCCCTCTACAGACTACACTCAGAAAACGCAAATACTTTTGTAGAAATTCTAGGCCAATATCTACAAGAAAAACAAGATGAAGAGGACACATCGTACTCGGGGATATTAAGGGGTTAGGCCACTCTAGAATTTTCGAAAAATCGATTTTTTTTCTGCTTGGAAGTGACCCATTAGCGTTTCTAGAATGCTGTCCCCTTAATATTAACATTCTAGAGGACAGTGAGACGGCATGCAACTACCTGAATACAATGGCGGAATTCGGTTCTATACCAGCCATTACAAAGCACACTGGAATGAAAGACAACTCTGCCACATGCATCGACTACATTTTTATCAAAACATGCACGGAGCCAGAAAATATCCAGGGTGTAATAATACATAGCGATATTACTGACCATTATCCAGTTGCAATAGGGATAGGCACTGACGAAGAACGGAACAACAAAATGCGAGAACTGGAACCAAACAGCGTATGCAGAAAAATAGACTACAGGAAACTGAAGAAACTGGCATACAGATCGAATTGGAATAAGGTCTACAGAGGAAAGGACATAAACACAAGTGTAGATACCTTATTCAAAAAAATTGATAAACTTATTACGAAATCAACAACGACATCTACCAGGAACAAGAATAAACGAAAGGATTGTATAACGCCAGGACTTACTAAATCAATCCAAACAAGGGACAAACTATCAAAAATGCATCATGCACAACACCCTCAACACAAGGCACTGGAAACGGAATACAAGATATATAGAAACCTACTATCTAAATTGATGAGGAAAGCTAAAATCTTATACTACAAGAGGGAAGTACAAGCATCGTAGGCAAATCCTCGTAGGCTCTGGAATACCATCAAAGAAATGACGGGCATTGGGAAACCAGACACCAACAAAACTAAAATACCGAAAATTCGGCTAGAAAACGGTACAGAGCTAACGGGCCCAAAAATGATAGTGTAACGAGACTGCTCTTTCTATGTTTTTTCTTCCACCTACCGGTCGCTGCACTGTGACTAAGTTTCCCACCGTCCACTACAGCCTCTGCATCCTAATCTCCGCCTCCGCATAGTATATGTGACTTTTCCCCGAATTCTTTCCCTAGGAGCGCGTTTTATCGCCTCTTTCCCACAGATACTTCATTGGGACACACCTAGCCCGCCATCTGCATTTCTTGGAATTCAGTCACACGTGCATCTTAACCCTCGTGGAACTTTCCAGACTTCTTCCCAAAATTCCTCCCCACCATCACCATTTTCCCACGATTGACTCTTTATAAACACCTCCCGCATTATTTCGTTAGTCATTAAGTCACCGAACCTCTGCCCGATTGGATGTAACCGCGATCCTCGTGAATAAACGTCTTGTGCAGTTCAACAAAGTGTTCACCGAGTCTCTCTCTCCGTACAATCGCGTTCCGTAGCCGAGTTGGCTGCTCCGATTATAAATATTCGGACATTAACAATAAAAACTCATCAACGACATCACAATTTTGGTGCTAAGTGTGGGGTAGTCAATTCTAAAGTGCAAGGAACATAGGGACGTCAGACGACACCAAGATACTGCAAGCGGCGTTCAACACAACACTGGACCAGCAAAACAAATCGGTGAGAAAAAAAATCCATTTACTCTATACCGCGAACCGAAGCAAATTGCAAGTGACTCCGAAACAGACTCTACTACCACAAGTAAAATGTCGCTTTCAAACGTAAACGAAACCATAAAAAGTGCGTTAAACAAAGTGCTCGATCGTCAAACTGATAGAGACGGAATTATTCAAGAGAGGGAACAAACTTCGCGCGCTGAAAGTGTAATATCAAACGATCAATTTGAAGAAATTTCTCCGAAGGAGGCACTTGAACTTATAAAAGAATTCGACGGAAAAAATATCGGTGTCGAATCATTCATAGCATCAATCGAGGATGTTCGTGAACAAGTGACGCGTCAAGACTATTTCCGGCGCTTAATAATCCCGAAAAGGATTGTGGGCGACGCAGCTCGTGAATTACAGGAGTACGAGACCGATACGTACGAACGGTTATACGAAGGACTCCGTATCTTATTCGGTAATTTACAACCTGTTAGTGTTTTCCGTGACAAGCGCTCACGTATGTTCCAAGGAAGGAATGAAACCGTTTCAAAATTTACGAACAGATTCCTCGAAGTGCAAAATCAAGTCTTAGCCGTGCTCGCGAATTCGACTCCAAATGAAAATAAACGACGGTTAATAATTGAATACGAAAGAGAGCAGAGCCTCGAGCAATACCTGTTAGGACTTCGAAAGGAAATTTCCACCGAAGGGCGGGCGCAACGACCGGACAACATTCGGGTAGCCATCGCCAAGGCTCAAGCTGCGGAAGCCTACGACTACACCCGAGAAATGATGACACGGAACCTCAACATTGCCGATAGAGCTTCTAACAGCGCTCCACGCCGCCAAACACCTTCGACCTCAAGACCACCCATAAACTCATCAGGAATACAGAGACCGCAGGTATCGTGCAACTACTGTAAACGCATTGGGCATTTGGAGCGGGACTGTCGCACAAAGATGCGGGATGCACCGAACCGAGGTAACTCTTCCACACAGTGGTCGGGTTTTCGGAGCGACGTGCCCCCTCGTCCCCCTCCGCGAGTCAACCACCTGCCAACCGAGGAGACAACCGATTCCGAAGGAGCCGGCCAATCCCTGAGGTTAACACAGTTGGATCCGCGAAACGAGTCGCCAAACTTCCCATGCGAGACATACGAGGACCAAGACGATTTTTACTAGATACTGGAGCCGCCATCAGCCTCATTAGAATTGGAAGCCTCAAGGGAACATCACTGGTTGACAGAGAAGTAAATACCGAATTCAAGATGGGAAACGATCTACACAGATCATTGTTCGTCACTCAACAAGAATACGAGGGACGAAAACAAATTTTTCATGTTGTTCCCGACGACTTTCCTCTGGAAGATGGAATAATTGGCGTTCCCTTCATGGAGCAATACCAAACTTACATTGGCATTGGAAAGGACAATTTCTTACAATTTAATAGGAAAAGACTAAAATTCGAACCATTAACCATCACCGTTCCAGCCAGATCAATTCATTTCATCACTGTCCCGACAAACATCGCAAATGGACCAGCCTTCACAAGTGAGGAAAACTCAGATCCCATAGTACCCTGCATATTCAATGCCAAGAACTATAAAGCCCGAGTGCCAGTAATAAACGACTCGGAAGAACCCAAGCGGTTTACAATTGACCTACTGCGTGGGCTACCTTTCGAGGTACCTGCCCTTTCACCGGCGGAGGCGCGCCAAGACGCACCGACGGACGCACCAAGGGTCCACAACATTAGAGAGCACAATTCGGCAGATAGGATCCGAGCGCTCAAGGAAAACGTGCGCCTGCAGCACGTGCCACCTGAACTAGCGGAACAGGTGTGGGACATCGTGTCGTCCTACCCCGACGTGTTCGCTCTACCTGGCGACCCACTGCCAGGCACGAAAGCGGTCAAACACCGCATTATAACCAGCGATGACGTTCCGATAAACGTCAAGCAGTACCGGTACCCCCCCGGTACACAAGGGGGAAATTGACCGCCAAGTCAACGACATGCTCGAACAGAAGCTGATCGAGCCAAGCGACTCACCGTACAACGCCCCACTTTGGGTTGTACCGAAGAAATCCGACGCATCGGGGAAGAAGAAATGGAGGATCGTCATCGACTTCAGGAAGCTCAATGAGAAGACTTCGCATGACGCTTATCCTCTCCCATGCATCGACGAGATATTAGACCAACTAGGAAGAGCCAAATACTTCTCTGCCTTCGATCTTGCATCTGGATTCCGTCAAATACCAATGGACGAACGAGACAAACAAAAAACAGCATTCTCGACGCCATCAGGACATTTCCACTACAACCGGATGCCTTTTGGACTCAAAAACGCACCTGCAACGTTCCAACGGATGATGAACAATGCACTGCGTGGACTAATCGGCAACACGTGCTTCGTTTACCTCGATGACATAATCATCTACGGTAACACATTGGAGGAGCACAACAAAAAACTACTGGACGTACTAAAGCGCTTGCGTGAAGCGGACCTAAAACTGCAACCGGATAAGTGTGAGTTCCTTTTCAAGAGCAATCTTTTCAAACACTGCGTACCGCATTAATAACCGCACCGGTACTACAGTATCCCGACTTTGAAAAAGAATTCGTCCTGACCACCGACGCAAGTAACCACGCGGTCGGTGCAGTATTATCACAGGGACCGATCGGAAAAGATCGGCCGGTCGCCTACGCCTCTCGTACCCTTAACAAGGCAGAGCAGCGCTACTCCACCACTGAAAGGGAAATGCTTGCGATCACATGGGCGACGAAACACTTCCGTCAGTACCTATATGGAAAACATTTTAAAATTGTCACTGATCATAAACCACTTATTTGGATTCTGAAGGCTACGGATCCTCCAACTAATAGTCGGTTGATGAGACTTCGGATGAAAGTGGAAGAGTATGAGTATGAGCCTATCTACAAAAAGGGCTCTCTCAATACAAACGCAGATGCTCTGTCTCGGATTTATGCTGTAACTACTCGAGGACAACAACGTTCGAAAACAGTAGAAGAAACTCAGGTCACCCAACGCACCGGCAACGACAAAAACAATGCCGCAACAGATCATCAACAGGAAGAACCATTAGAAGAAGATTCGCCGTTGTACATGGAATTTGAGCTGAGCGAAAGTATCCCACTAGTTCCCGAAATCAGCGAAAACATTCCACCCAACAATGTTCCCGCTTTAAAAATAATAGACGCACCGAACAACGCCACGGATTGCCTTTACATCGATTTCTCTGAAGACGAAATAGATTGGTTTAATCGCATTGCAGCTACCTTAATAAAAGTAAATGAGACAACGAAAATTTATTTAGGCTGTGATCATCTTCGATCTCACCCAGCAACAAAAAACCGAATTAAACTAATGATTAATTTCATTTGGTCTAAGAGAGAAGATCGCCCCTTATTGTATTTTTATGACAAGGATCTTTACGAGCCAGGTACTGAAGAAGACCGCCAACGCATTATAAAGGAGCACCATGGAACGAAGGCCACTGGACATTTTGGTATAGCCAAGACTCTTGATCGTATCAAAGCAGTTGCTACCTGGCCGAACCTTCAAAAAGATGTCGAAGACTACATCCGAAGATGCGACACTTGCCAGAAAATCAAGCTCGTCCGTATACGTCCACAAGCAGAAGCTGTAATGACTGATACGCCAGAACGACCCAATGATAAAATTGTATTGGACCTTGTTGGGCCCATTCCCGAATCAACCGATGGATACAAGTACATAATGTCAGTACAGGACCAACTGACAAAATTCATCACGTTGATCCCTCTAAAAACTCAAGATGCTCAAGCCACCGTGAATGCATTAGTCGAGCATTTCATTTATATCCACGGCGCACCGAAGAAGATCCTCACAGACGGAGGCCGTAACTTCATCAGCCAAACGTTTAAACATCTGGAGAAACTCTTCAAAATTTCACATATGACGACAACAACATTCCATCCTCAAAGTAACGGAAGCCTTGAAAGAGCTCATGGACCAATTAAAGAACAAATTAAAGCTCTCATCCATGATCATCGCGAGGATTGGGATAAGAAGTTAAAATTTGTCTCGATGGCTTACAACACAGCCAAGCAAGAAGGCATCGGCCTCACACCTTTCGAGATGCAGTTCGGACGTAAACCTAACGTCCCGAATAGCATCCCTATCCACCGAACAAATGCCACCATCGACGAATACTTCGAGGGACTCCGTGCAGACCATGAAAGGATTCTGAAGAAGGGTCGTGACCACCTTGTCGCAGCGAAAGAGCGTTACAAAGCTAACCAGGACGCTCACATTCATCGACCTGCTCCAATTTTTAACAAGGGCGATGAAGTTCTCGTTGCGCAAGAACGAGACAAATCTCCACTTGCTCCGAAGTGGGAAGGACCCGCAATAATTCTTGCACGAACCTCAGACGTTAATTACGAAATATTACTTCGAAACAGAAAAAAATTAATTCATGTAAATAAACTTAAGCCATATTTTCGAAATTAATTCCTTTTTATGTTCAAGACAAAATGTGGGCGTTTCTCCTGTTATTCCTGACAGGCTGTATGGCAACTGAAATAGTTCAAGTGGAGCCAATCTCCGGGCCTGTTTACCTGGAACACCTGGGTGACGTGGTTATGTACCACAAGACATGGACCGTCGTCAACTACGTGGACTTGACCGAGATCAACATTCACCGCGACGAGTTGTTCAGCATCGCCCGCAAACTGTCAATCGTATGTAACAGCACAAAAACTGAATCAAATTGTATAGAATCGGTAACTATAGAAACTGTGTATCGAAGATTACTTAGAATCGACCTCCATAGAGTCCGTTTAATGAACATAATTAATTACACCCCGCGTATTAAGAGAGGAGTTTTCAATTTTATTGGCGAAATAAGTAAGATTTTATTTGGCACACTCGGAATCTCGGATGCAGAATATTACAACTCCGAAATAGATAGAATCCACAACGACAATACGAAACTAAGTGCGCTTATTCATAATCAAACGACTATTGTCAAAGCAGTAATTTCCAACTTTACTGACGCGATACAAGAATTAAAGAACAACACAGATCGCGTTCACAATGCTTTGTATGGTATCGGTACTCAAGTAGCAAACAATACACGCGATATAATAATAAGTTCACAAGTAGCATTATTAGAAACCCTCATTGATGAGTACAGCGAAAATTTGAATAACGTTCTGAATGCGGTTAATGATGGCAAACAGGGTATTGTTCACCCACAGATATTAAGTCCAGCAGATTTAGTCAAAGCTCTCCGTACAATCAGAGAAAAAACAATTTCTAGCGACACGCCCCCGATACCTTTGGAAGAGTCCGCTTTTGCTGCTATCATAGAAATAAGCGACATCAGCGTTATGATTGTTAACAACCGATTCGCATATGTTATAAAAGTTCCAGTAGTAGAAAACAGTGTTTTGCATGCCTATAGGTTAATCCCAGTACTCCAACAAAAATCAGGCGCGACTACATTCTATTATCTAAATCCCCCAGACCCTGTGGTTATTGTAAATAATGTAAAAACTTTATTCACGCCAAGCAACGAAAAAGACCTTTCAGATTGTAAGAAACTAAGTTCCAAATTTCTATGTAAACGACAAAACCCAGACTACACCATAAATAATCCTAATAGTTGCGAAGCCATTATTTTGCAAAGACCGACTGACATCTCCGATTCTCAATGCCAAATTTTGTTTATCAATTTAGTTAAGTCATTATGGATTCAATTAAAAAACGGAAAATCATGGATTGTAACGTTCCTGTGCCAGAAACGCTTCACACAATATGCGATGATCACAAACCCCTACAGACTACATTATCTGGCACTAATAAAGTAACCATTTCCGGAAATTGCATTGCTCAAACTGACCATATAGTAATACGACCCTGACAGGAAGAAAATTTTGTGCAGACGACGGACATAGTTGTAAACAAATCTTTTATTACGCCTAAGCTAGACGAAATTCGTAGTAATCACTCGGTGTCGTTAGAAGATTTGAAACTAACCACACTTGGACGACCTACACACCTCGACGTGACAGAACTTAAGTCTCTTGGACAAACACTGGACGAAATATCAGAGGAAGCTGGAAAAATTGGACAACATAGAAGAAACAAAACACTGTATGAAACTGCCTCTGACGGACTGAAATACTTAGGGTATGCGTGTATCAGTATTGTAATTTTGACGTTAGCCTGTAAGATAGGTCTTTGTACATGTCTAGGTAATTTAATAACTAAGTTCTTCGCCTGTACCTTTTCACCATGTATAAATGTTTACAATAATTGTTTTCATACCAACTCTACCGAAAATGTCAATTATGAGACTCGCTTTCCAAACGAAGAACTCATAGCCTTAGCTAATCTTAATCGCCCTCTCGACACTCGTTCTTCCGTAAGACATACAACTAGACGTAATCTTTCGTATCCTAAAGCATAGAAAATTCATCTATCACGTTATGAATTTTCTAAAATAAGGGGGGAGGTGTAACGAGACTGCTCTTTCTATGTTTTTTCTTCCACCTACCGCTCGCTGCACTGTGACTAAGTTTCCCACCGTCCACTACAGCCCCTGCATCCTAATCTCCGCCTCCGCATAGTATATGTGACTTTTCCCCGAATTCTTTCCCTAGGAGCGCGTTTTATCGCCTCTTTCCCACAGATACTTCATTGGGACACACCTAGCCCGCCACCTGCATTTCTTGGAATTCAGTCACACGTGCATCTTAACCCTCGTGGAACTTTCCAGACTTCTTCCCAAAATTCCTCCCCACTATCACCATTTTCCCACGATTGACTCTTTATAAACACCTCCCGCGTTATTTCGTTAGTCATTAAGTCACCGAACCTCTGCCCGATTGGATGTAACCGCGATCCTCGTGAATAAACGTCTTGTGCAGTTCAACAAAGTGTTCACCGAGTCTCTCTCTCCCTACAATCGCGTTCCGTAGCCGAGTTGGCTGCTCCGATTATAAATATTCGGACATTAACAATAAAAACTCATCAACGACATCACAATAGCAAACGAATTTGGGAAATACTTCTCCACCATTGGAAGTAAACTTGCCACGCAAATCCCTCACAAGGAGAGCCAAACGAAAGGTAATAGGCCGTATCTTTGATATCTCTATCTCCTGTAAATGAAGATGAAATCGCGAAAATTATCGAAGTTATAAACCCCGAAAATCACCACATCCAGATAACGTAACTAACAAGTGCCTCAAAGAACTAAAAAACCTATAGCAAGGCCACTATGTTGTTACATAATAAATGAAATTTTTACCACCGGTCAATGCCCGGAACAGTTCAAAATAGCGAAAATAGTGCCGCTCTACAAAACGGGGGACCGGGAATCGACAAACAACTACAAACCAATATCGTTAATCTCAAACATAGCGAAAATCTTCGAAACATGCCTGAAGGAAAGACAGCTTGGATTCCTCAACAAACACTTCTTTTCAGAATTGCAGTATGGCTTCCGACAGGGAAGATCCACGGAAGACGTAATGGCGGCGGTCACCAAATTCGTATATGAAGCTCCGGAAAGAAGTAAGCCATGCCTTGTTATGTTCGTAGATTTGAAAAAGGCCTTTGATACTTTCAGCCATGAGATCCTACTAGAAAAACTGTATGCTACTGGGGTTAGAGGTAAAGCTCATGAAGTAATAAACTCTTATCTTAGCGACAGGCCGCAGTATGTAGAAATTGGAGAAACTCAAGGGCGAACATGTAACTGTAATTATGGTGTTCGGGACTTAGTGGATAAGAGAGAGGAAAACTCGGTCGGGTAAGCCAAATATATTTCGTTCTCGCGCCGCTACTCAATCGGTGCTGTGGCGCTGTGTTCGCCGATGCTCGCGCCACCGTGGTCGACTTCCGGGCGCGACGGTCGCCGGTTTCCGCCATCTAACGAGAACGTTCTTCGCGCGCGTTCTCGAGTCGTTCACTTCCGCGAGGACCTCCGGCGAGTATAGACGTGTCTTGAGCCTCCGCAATTACGTGTCTTTCGATCGGCATATAGCTTCGCGCACAGTTTACGTTTAATCGAGTTCTCTCAACGTTTCGGCTTATAATTTGTTGTGTAGTTACATGTATAAAGATAAAGGGTCAATTAATAGTAAATTCTGTCGGAAAATCGCGGGCGTTCGGTGTGTGTGTGTGTGTACCTCGAGGTAACAATTCGTTGTATCGGGAACGTTGGCCACGTGCGAAACATTCGACTTGCCTCGTTCCAGAGCGAGCGTTTATGCGGCAACTGGGGTTCAGTTGCCCTGGCACCTTAGCGTCAGGTTCCGCGAGACGTCGGGACGCGCTTCGTGCAGGCCGGTGGCCATTTTTTCACGCTCCCCGAGCCCGGCTTGCCCACGTAGTTGGCGCGACGCTGCGGCTACGAAGTTCCGGTGTAGCGGAAGGAATTTGCGCGGGCTGCACGGCCCTAGGTAAGAGATCTCTCTCCGGGTAGGTTTAAATGATCATTTAAAGAAATATTATTCGATAATCTAGTGTATTGCGTTTCGCGTTATATTTTCAGTTATATTTCAGTTTGTTGTTCGCGTTTAATTCAGCGCATAATTACGTAACCTCACTTTGAGGCATTGTTCTATTTCTTGTGTATCATTTTACAGTGTTTTTTATAAATAAATATATCGCTTATTCCGGCTTTTCCCTCAACGCCGTGAGGGTTTTTATGCCGGTAAAAGTTGTTTTTGTGGTTCGCGAAAAAAGTGTTAATTATTTATCAAACCTCTCCTCACTCATTCCTCCACGTTTAATTTTAGAATTCACATCGTTTGATTGAAATATTCATAGTTTTGTTCATATGGAGTACCCCAAGGGACAGTGCTTGGACCATTACTCTTCATCGTATACCTGAATGACTTATTACACGGACAGTTATATTTACACGGACAGCATAGCGGTTATAAAGCAGGTAAAAATACATTCAGCAACATGCCACCATATCACTTGTGAGTCGGAATGTAGGAGCGTGAAACAGAAGGCGCAAGTGAAATACTTGGGACTAAGCCTGTGTAAAGTTTAAAATTCTTTAATACTTGGAACTAAGCCTTTGTAAAATTTAAACTTCTTTGCATTGTTTTTACATGACTCGATTCTAAGTGATACATGCTCTACTTTTTCTTCCAGTAGCCGTATTTTATTTTCTAAAAATTTTATGGAAACACTTTCGATTTCATAATCCGTTTGACACTCCGCGTTTTGAGTATTCAATGTCAATTTTTCTACTTGGCTATCTACAATTTGCTCCTCACTGCTTTCGATTGAAACAGTTTCTTCTCATAGTACTCCAATTCTAGGGTTGTCTGCACTTTCTGAATTCACACAAACCTTAGCATTGCTGTCGGATTCTTGGGCGGTCCAACATCCCTTGCTGCTTCTTTGAATGCTTGTGTTGCTCGTAGGTTCTTCTATGTCGACATTTTCGCCGATAGTGTCAGATAAAAGTCGTTGACTTTTCACAGGTAGATGATAATCCATATGCATGCGTATTTTTGTAGGTCTCGCCAACGGAATCTAAATTAAGTTTTCAATCCAGTAAACAATGCATTTGAACACAATTCAACTTTTAAATTATTATAAACAGAACTCAAAACGCTTTATATACTGCACCTAACCTACCTTTGATGCTGTTGCTGGAACAGGGTCACGGTTCTCAGGGGTTGGTCCATTGCCCCCAATGAAATGTTTTAAGCAAACATAGGATTGTTTTTTAATTTTTTCAACGCTTAAATCGGTTCTTCTGCAAGCGTGAATTCATTTGCAACACCTTTCTTCATCGACACTTGGTTTCGCGAAGGGCATAAAAGTCACTCCATCCTGCAGATACCGACTGTCCGACGTACAGTTTCCGAAGGCACAATGCTTCGTTGGCATATTAGCATTTATTTTTATAACACTAAGTATATATTTCACTTTTAAAAAATGCTATTACGAAAATTAAAACGTTGTCTCCTGTCCAAGAAAGTCGTACGGTTTGTTTGTACCCCCTACTAGTGCTGCCTCGAGCGGCAAACGAGCCGAAATAACTTGGCGAAAATGGCTAATCCTATTCTCCCTACTACTTGCAGACATTGACAAATTCTTCGTGAATCAGGGTCATAAGAGCATAAAAGCGAATATAGAATTATTACTATTCGCCGACGACATGGTAATCACAGCTGACAACCCAATAAACCTTCAGAGTAAATTGGATACACTGAATCAGTACTGTGATGAAAACAAACTCGAGGTCGAGACATCAAAAACCCAATTTCCAGTTGTCCAATGCGGTCTTTTAAATACAATGGAAAACCTCTGAAAATTGTCAAAAAATACTATACCTCGGAGTGCCATTCGCAGAATCAGGACTCTTTAAAGAAGCAGCCGAGTACTTCTCCTCCAAAGCCAAAGTAGCAATGGGCTCTATATGGTCACCAATGATAACAACAAGAATGTGCAGCTGGAATGCCAGGATCCGACTCTTTAGAGCGGTAGTCGAGTCGACACTACTTTATGGCGCGGGAGTTTGGGGACTTAATCACAAAGACCAACTAAAAAAATGCCAACAGCGATTCTTCAAACTACTTCTAGGTTTACCCCCAAATACCCCCAGATACATGATTAGGCTGGAAACGGGAAGTGCTCCTTTAGAAATCTTAATAATGAAACGAGCGCTCAATTATTTAATTAGAATTCTTGAAATGCAAGTCCACAGATTCCCTCGAATTAGTTTAGATTGCCTTACGGCCCTAGATGGCACAAAAAACAATATTGTTAAATTCAATTGGTTTTCTCAGCTGAAGGCTGCTCTTACAGAGTTAAATTTGCAACATCTACTTGAGAACATGAGACCAGGGCGACTTAAAAGCGGCATCTCGGTGGTGATGGAGACTATCGCAAACACGAGCTTTCGTATTGATGATGTCAAGGTCTCACTGTCTTCACATAGCTGAACTACGACAGAGAGATAAAGCAGCTGAATGAGTTGAGATGTGAGGAATATTTAAAATCGGGTGCACCCCTCGCGCAAATAAGAGTAGTTGCTCAATGCAGACTTGCGGGAGGATTCAACTTCAGCTTTAAAATAACAAAGCTAGTGCATAAGTTAATAGCGCGGAACTATGTCTCTGCTGCGATACACTAAAAACAGAATCGATACAGCACCTGTTAGGCGAATGTCCCCTTTATCAGACACGCAGAGAACATTACCTAGACAACTTTGTATTCCCAATTAGTCTAGAACTTCTCACTGCGGACAGTATCAAAAACTTATTCCCCTTCATCACAGCTAGCTGTAAGGATCGCTCATTTGTACTCTGTGATTAACTAGTGTGTAAGCTAAACATAAGAATCCTGAAAGTAAAGTGTAAAGCCATTTTTAACATTATAGTACTATAGCATCATTTGAGATGCTATTTATTAGTTTTAAGCTAAGATTGTTACTATTTATAATATACTTTGCAAGCTTGCCAAATACCGAGGTTTAATTTTTTCGTGACAATAAAAAATTTTAATTTGTTTTCTAATTTCAAATCCAGTATGTTTACTTCATATCTATTAATGTTGAATGCAAACATGTCGTCATTGCCTCTGTTGGGTTCGAGAATAAATTACACCGATATTCAAAACTCTATTTATTCAATACAGCGTAAGAAAGATGTGTAGAGCGCGGTGGTCACGCCGAGACTGCCGCTCTCGTTGCCACGGCCCCGCCTAGCCGCCACCGTAAGGCGCGGTCCTCCATCCCGCGCATGCGCCGACAAACGGCGCCGACCGTTCGGTCCCAACAGCCTCTGTATAAAAATGGTAAACAATATGTACTTGATACGTAATGCAGATATTTTTTAAATTTATTTCACAACTTTTTATAGAGTTTCATAGTGTACTACTTAAGTTCTTACATTAAGTTTCTTCTTACCCTTATCGTTCGGCTATCGCCATTTATTGACATCATGTGCCGATCCAAGTTTTTAACTCACTACCTCTCTTTGGTATATAGTATGTCACGGACGTGAATGTAATTAACTCAAATTTTTCACACAGTGTTTTCTGAGAGGTTTGACTACTGTTGCAAATTTTATATTCATGGATTCTGTTAAATCGTGATTTAGGCTAAGCATAATCTAGAGCAAACTGCTCAAAAAATTACTTTTTTATTTTCATAACAACATCATTTTACCAGAAGTCAGACAAAAGATTTATTCAAAAGCCCTCATTACGAAATTGTTAACTGAACAGAGTATCCAAAATTATTAACTGTACATAATATCAAAAAGATATGAGCACTTAGAAAGATGTCACTCTGAAAGTTCAAACTTAAGAAAAAATTAATGAATGTGAATAAATTTTTGTTGTTGCGTGCCTACCACGCAATATCATATATAATAATTCCTTATTAATAGTTATTTTTTTAAATTATACATTTGAATCGCCCCACGATGGTTCGTCATCTCATAGTACCTCTCTCCGAACTGACGGCCATAAAAAAGGGCCTAAAAGCCTACACGTAGGCTCGCTGGACGTACCATACATTCAACGGACCACGTGCATGACTATTTAACATTTGGCAAGCAGACGCGAGTTCTCTGCTTTTAAGCCCCTACAATTTTACTCGATAGTTTTCTTCACTACCTTTTCTGGCAATAAAAACGCGCTTTAGGAAAAACACGTACTGCCTCGGAGTACCAGTGTCCACCAATAAAAGGACTAAGACGCACGCCCGACTCTCGAGTCAGACGGAAAAATCTTTTTATGATAGGACACAGAACATCTCATGAAATTGCCTGATGGTCAAGCCTCGCGTTCCTCGCGGGTTTTTCCATCAACGTCTACCCCTACTATCCCTTTCGTGATTGGTGAAAAATAAACTACGCCCTTTAACTTGTTTTACCAATAATATTCGTCGTTATAAGCAACGAAAAGTGGCGTCGCGTCCCCTATGTCAGAGGACGCTGCTTTCACCGATCAAGAAAGTCAGTCTAAAACTTGACGCCAACATCGACAGATCGGCAGCAACTGACTCTTCAAGATCAGATTACAAACACTTTAATAATTATATCAACCCGCGAACTTCACTATACTTTGTAACCTACATATTTGTAAACCAAGCATTACTCAAGTTAAATATCTGTTTGTTATTATTTGTTGTTTATTCGAAAATATATATTTTACCATTAACTTCAGTGTCTACCCTTCTTCATTAAACTAACTGCATAATATTAAGTTGGCGTGCAGTGGTACCCTCCAGCATCGTCTCTAAGCTACGAGTATCGGGATTTACGACCCCGTAG
This sequence comes from Ephialtes manifestator, assembly GCA_963970395.1. Classification (NCBI taxonomy): domain Eukaryota; kingdom Metazoa; phylum Arthropoda; class Insecta; order Hymenoptera; family Ichneumonidae; genus Ephialtes; species Ephialtes manifestator. The sequence continues at coordinate 18,666,530 of OZ019970.1, read as the reverse complement.
ATTTATACGCAAATCGCGGTACTGACGGTACATTTGTGGAAGTTACAATTTAAACTTATTGTTCAATGAACATATGGAACTTACTCTAAATATAAGAATATCTTCTATGAATGAGTTCAAAATGGAAAACTCGGTTTTAGAACCAATAAGAATCTTCCTAAGACAAAATATTAGAAATTCATTTTCAACTTTTGGTTATAGTATTGCTTGTACATTTTTGCTATTTGTGTTATTGCATTTAATTATTTAAATTTAATGGACCGCTGTATATTCACAGATTTTTAAATTCCTTATATTTCTCACCAAAAATTTTGAAAACTATGTTCAGCACATAAATAAACTTTGACTATATTTCGAGGCTCGTTCTTCGAAAATCAAATGTAGTAGTACTCCTTACTAGGGAATTTCACAACGTTTAGAGCTTTTTAAAAGGGACAGTTGGTAACACTGTCCTTTCCCGTCGGCGCTCGCTCGCCGTTATCGTCATTGTTTCGTTGTGCGGGACGCTTCGCACGTAGAGCTACAGCACGCAATTTATTAAAAAGTAAAATTGAATAACAAATCGGGAAAAAAGTGGAAGAAATATGCCAGGAGGAGAAAAGAGGAAAGCGCACCGGAGGACAACGATGTAACAGCGATATTACTCGCTAAACTACAGAAAATCGAAGACGAAATGCGGCATATGCGAAAGGAAAGAGAAGCGAGAAAGAAAGCAGCGGAGAAACAAAGGACAAAAGATCGCAGCACAAAGACACTGCGGAAAAATGACTCTCCCATTGCAGGTAAGCAAAGTAGGGTTAGGAACGGCTAAAAAAACCCAAAAAGGGACTACAAGCTAAAAATATTAGGCTGTAAAAACTTACCTGTGAGGGGAGATAACCGTACTAACGAGCATTCTCTACAGAATCGAGTACACGGGATACATCCGACAAGGAGAATCAGTGACGCTGCCAACAAGGCGAACAGGGGAAAAGTTGTCGACAAGGCAAAATCACCCGAACCAGTCACCAACCCAACAAGTGTCGGAGAGTCGCAGATTCTGGACGAGGAACCTGACGATATCATGCGAGGGCAAGGGGAAAGCAAGTCGAAACTTTCTGATGAGGTGCTTCTCACGCTAGGGGCTGACCCAACAACTGATGAAAGTGTTCCAGTAAAGCTTCACCCGGACCTCTTGCTACGCTTGAACCACTGGATTGTCAAAGGTATTCCGAAAGAACAAAAAGACGAACTGTTAAAGAAATACAGTCGTAAAGGAGAATATCCGTTTGAAGCACCAAAGCTAAATTTATAAATCGAAGCTTCTATGGCAGACATAACCAAAAAAAGAAACAAGCACTTCCAAGAGGCCCAGAACACATTGGGCTCTGTGATGGCAGGACTCGAAGGAGCCATCTCAATGATCCTCAGCAAAGAAGAAGAAGGCATCGATAAAGGAATTCTGCTGGAAAAACTCTGCGACGCAGGGAAATTGTTAGCTGAGCTACACCATTCGCAGTCGGTGGGAAGAAAAGCCTTCGTATCGAAAGAACGAAAATCCAAGAGAAATAAACGTGATTATTCGTGGCCTTGATGTTCACGACGATCGTGAAAAATCAGTTCAGAAAGTCGTCGAAGAGTTTTTAGCAACAAATCTGGGTATCCACAATGGAATAAAAGAAGTTAAGCCGTTCATGCAGTCGGGCAAGATTGCTTTCATAATCGTTAAATTTGAGAATGGCGAGGCAAAAAAGCAACTGATGATTAACAAGAAAAAACTCGCTGGATCAACCATTTCCATTAGTCAGGATACCACGTACGAAGAGCGTGAGATTCAGAAGAAAATTTTGAGGATTGCAAAGGACAGCGAAGGACAAGGTCCAGTCAAAGTTGGTTTCAAAAAGCTTTGGGAAAACGACAGAACATATATTTGGAAGGATGGCCAGGGACTAGTCGAGCATTTTCGTGGGAAAAGCAACACACAGGTGTCTCACACGTCTCAGTGGCATTAATAAAAATTCCGAAGCGAATGTTCAGGACGGAGTCTTTAGTGGTAAGGTCATAGGGGAATCTGTAAGTCAAGCAGTGGCTGCACGAGCCGAACCGATCGAAAATATACATAATCATAACTATAGACTAGACTCGCAAAATATAGAAGTATATACAGATTCGCCATTATGTAACTTCGTACAAGATGTCATAGAAACTCTACTAGACTCTTTACCAGCTAGTAATGTTACGATTACAACACCAAATACCGTCAGTTTTTGTCAGGGAATAATTTTTTGGAATGCACAAGGGATACAGACTTTTTTTGATAGCATTGCAAATTTAACGGAGGAAAACTGGCAGGAGGCGGGAATAATATGCGTAAGTGAGACGTAGAATCTAAACGATAGTATTAAATTACCAAAGCATATGGAAAATTTCAAGTTAATAGTAAGCAAAGCCTCGCGTGATTTTGCAGCTGAGAGAGTAAGTGGAGGGATGTGTGTTTTGGTGAACACGAACCGAGTACCAAAGTTTTCTACTTTAAGCGTAAGTGATATTTGGATTACTGGTAAATTCCAGATAAGTGAGAAAAGCGTTATAGTAATTAGCGTATTCATAAAAAAACCATTGCATCAGGATAGATTATTATATTATACAAATTACTAACGGAATATCTCCAAGAATTAATTGAGACTTATGATTTGCCACTGATTGTAGGCGGGGATTTTAATGGACGTATTGGCGATATGAATCAACTAGATGATTTTATGACAAATAATACGCTGTTTGTAGACACCAGACGGGCTAACGACATGCATGTAAACGGGAATGGAGCGGCACTTGTAGACACTTTTGAAGCGCTTGGGTTAACTGTGCTGAACGGTAGATCTCATTCCGACATGTCGGGGGGTTTTACATACTTTGGTAAAAGTTGTACGACAATAGATTATGTTTGAACTAACGCCCTAGGAATTGATATTTGTAATGATTTTTTGATCCTTAGCGATGGAACTTCAGACCATCTGCCGATAAAAGTTATGATAGAAACGAGCGAGTCAATTCCTAACCCTGCAGTGTCTAGTTGTGTCCCACCCCCTATCTCAGATGGAATACTGATAATTGCGAGGACTACTAGACGCAGATGAACAATATATTACCGCAAACGATAACCGATGATATTGATACAGAAACTTTGAATAATGCTCTTGTAGAAACCGTTTGGAACGTTGCAAGTAAACTCGACATGGTGCATAAGCCTAAAGAAATACGTACAAAAAACAGATCGTGGTTTGATAAACAATGTGTTGAAGAAAAAAAATTTATGAACCGAAACTATCGTAGGTGGGCAAAAAAAAGAACAGAGGTGTAGGTATTAAGGACGCTGAGGAGGAGTACGTGAATGCCCGGAAGCGGTATATTAATACTATTAAGGGGTTAGGCCACTCTAGAGGACCACAAAAAAGGCTTTTTTTGGGAATTTTTTTCAGAAAATCTATTAGAGACATCTATTTTTTGAGAAAGGGTATTTATTGTACATATCATTAACTATATATAGTAATTTTTTCATAGTCATTAATTTGAAAATGGCGGCTGTACAGCGTTGTTGCGATGATATCTCTTTTTTTTGGAATCCACGGCCGGACGCACAGCTTCAGTAATTTTTGAATTTTTATGAGTTTTTTTAAATGGTTTTCACTTATACATAACAGTAGCTAGAGAAGTACGTAGGATTTTTTCGATACAGGCATTTTTGACAAAATGGCGAGCATCTAAAGTGAAAGTTAAAAACTTTGGCTTAAAAATCGTTCGAAAATTGTCAATGATAAAAAAACTATGCAACTTAAAAAAAAATCCTACGTACTTCTGTACATAATGTATTTTTGAAGATATATCCAAAATTTCAAATAAATCGGTGGTAAACTTTTTGAGTCATGTTTCCGGCCAACTTGAAAAGAGCAGTTTTGAGATAAACGCGTTTATCTGCCGTATACCTGCTTTGACCCTTCTCAGTACCTTTACCGAAGCGCACACAAAAGAGGTTCCCTCCCAGGTAGGTGAGGCCTGGCTCGAGGTTACATCCCAGTACTGGCCCGAGATTGTGCCAGTACGCGAGGCTCGGTGTTACGTCCTGACGCAACTTCATTTTATTTCTCTCTCTAGTAATTAAAATAAATAAAGGCGAGATCAATTTTTACAATATCGGTCGAGAATAAAATAAATTCTCGCGAATAATAATATCCGGTACGAATAGTTGATATGAACGGAGCGAAATTTTGCTGCATGGCCTAAAGTTCTCATATACGAGGTCTATCTGTAATTGGGATGCGGTGCCACGGCCGCGCGCGCGCCTCGCTTCGCGCCGAGGGTTGGTTGCCTGCCGCAAGCACTCGGCCGCGTTCGGGGCTATCGGGAGGTCTCGCGGGGTGTGGTGGGCCCGTATCGTCATAGAGGCGCTCGCCTGGCTACGCCATTTTTTTTCTTCTCCCAATATGAGAAATAGTTGAAGAAAGGGAACACTGCGCCTACGTGACTGAAGACGCAAGAGGGCGACAAAAGGTGAACGGACAGGCATAAATACTGTCTTACCGACTAGATAAAGAGGGGACCCGGAGTTGGCAGGACAGATTCCCCACTCAAATGGGTACCCCTGGAGTAACTATGTTGCTTTAAGAAATCTTCCTCCACGCCCTCTTAAAAATTAAAGAACGGGTTCTCATTACTAATCAAGAGAAATTACTGACTGCCGTTAGGGATCGAAGATCCATTGTGGGAAATACTTGCGACCTTGTATCGAGATCGAAACGAAATCCCAATAAATGCTGATGTCACGTGGATGTCTAAATCAAATTATTAAAGGTCGCAGATTCCGTTCCTTTCATTAATGGTGTTATAAATCGAGACTCGGAAGAAAATACAAACCAAAGAAACACTAGAGAGAGAGAAATATTTTGACATAATGAAGAAGGACTAAAAACACGAAATATATGCTAAGTAAAATTTAACAAGAGATACATTTATAACAAAATAATAAAAGTTAACTATGCAGAAACGAGGTAATTAAACATTGGAATTTGTAAAACGCGAGACCATATATTATAAAGGCGTGATGCGGATTTGGGTCACCACGTTAATGACTTAGGAAAATTATATTAACAAAAGAAATTCTACAAAACCATAATGGTTCATGATCATAAAATAATAGCACATAAGTACGACAAAATAACAACAAGAATTACGACCATTCTTAATTCATAATCACCTCCACTAATTATATTGGGCTTGTGATCAGAAAATTTCGTATTGGATTATATTAACGAAAATCTTGTATTTATTCGTTTTGTCGTAATGCATACAGAGAAACTTAGTAATTATAAAAACAATTGCGATCTTATATCGAGATTAAAACGAAATCCCAATAAATACTGATGTCACGTAGATGTTTAAATCAAGGTCACGGATTTAGTTCTCTCCGTCAAAGCTGCTACAGCTCGCTATACAAAAGAGGAGATAAACCGACGAAACGCTACCCGCGTAGAAAAAATGAATCTTGTGAAGAATCTTTTAAAGAATCTTAAAAAAAGTCTTGAAAGAATCTTTAAAAGAATCTTTAAAGGAATCTTGAAAAGAATCACGTATAGGATCCGAAGCAAGACTCTTTTCAAGATTCTTTTCAATTTTTTTTCCAGATCAAAACTCCGAATTTTTGTAATTTTTTTAGTTTAATTCAGTTGATTAGTCATATTTGATTGATCAGATCCGAAAAATAGCGTGATTTGATCAGATTAAAGCGATAAAATGAGAAAAAAAAAAATGTTGATCGTGGGACTTGAACCCAGGTCCCTCGGCGTACTATCCCGTTATCTTATCTATTCAACCACATCATCTTTCTTGGATAGCAGTAAAATTAAATGATATATGAGTGTCACTTGCTTTTTCAGAACTTTGTTTTTTTTTCGGAAATTACGGCGCGATGCGCGTTACCACTTTGCACCGTTTCACAGTATCTAGTTTCATTAAGAATTCATCTTTCACATTCAGTTATTGCTCCCTCATAAAAGAAACTTTATTTGCGAGTAAACATACGTTCCAAGATTTTCAAGTCAGGACACTCAAAATAGTCCAGAACGTCGAGAAAAGTGGTTTAGAAAAAATAAATAAGTGCATTCCGCAAACCTAAACCTTAAAATACATGAACCTGGTCTTCAAAAGTGTCCAGGTTTATTGCTTCGAAGCTCTCAGTGTCCAGATTGACCTCTCCATAGTTTTCGGTGTCCAGGTCGACCTCTCCGTAGTTTTCGGTGTCCAGATCAACTTCTCCTTAGTTGTTGGTGTCCAGGTCGATCTCTCCATAGTTTTCGGTATCCAGGTCGATATCTCCATGGCTTTCGGCGTCAGGATCGACATCCCGATGGCTTTCGATGTCCAGGTAGACATTTCTATGGCTTTCGGTATCCAGGTCGATATCTCCATGACTTTGAACATCATGGTCGACATGTCCATGGCTTTTGGTGCCAAGTCGATATTCCCATGATTTTCGATGTCCACGTCGATATTTCCATAGTTTTCGGTCTCCAGGTTGATCTCTCCTTAATTTTCAGCGCCCAGGTGGATGTCCAGCACCTGGACACCGAGAAATATGGCGAGGTTCATGTGGACACCGAAAACTACGGAGAGGTCGACCTGGACACCGAAAACTATAGAGGGGTCGACGTAGGTACCGAAAACTATGGAGATGTCGATCTGGATGCCGAAAACTATGGGGAGGTCGACCTGGACACCGAAAAGTATAAAGGGGTCGACGTAGATACCGAAAACTATGGATATGTCAATCTGGATACCGAAAACTATGGTGATGTCGACCTGGACACCGAAAATTATGGAGAGGTCAGCCTCGACACTGGAAAAAATAGAGAGGTTGACGTGGACACCGAAAATTATGGAGAGGTCGACCTCAATACCAAAAACTATGGAGACGTTGATCTGGATACCGAAAACTATGGTGAGGTCAATCTGGACACTGAGAGCCTCGAAGGAATCAACCTGGACACTTTTGAAGACCAGGTTCATGTCTTTTAAGGTTTTTGTTTGCGGAATTTAATTATTTATTTTTTCTAACCCACTTTTCTCGACGTTCTGGACTATTTTGAGTGTCCTGACTTGAAAATCTTGGAACGTATATTTTCTCGCAAATAAAGTTTCTTTTATGAGGGAGCAATAACTGAATGTGAAAGATGAATTCTTAATGAAACTAGATACTGTGAAACGGTGCAAAATGGTAACGCGCATCGCGCCGTAATTTCCAAAAAAAAACAAAGTTCTGAAAAAGCAAGTGACACTCTTATATCATTTAATTTTACTGCTATCCAAGAAAGATAATGTGGTTGAATAGATAAGATAACGGGATAGTACGCCAAGGGACCTGGGTTCAAGTCCCACGATCAACATTTTTTTTTTTTTTTTTTCTCTATTTATCGCTTTAATCTGATCACATCACGCTATTTTTCGGATCTGATCAATCAAATATGACTAATCAACTGAATTAAACTTAAAAAATTACAAAAATTCGGAGTTTTGATCTGGAAAAAAATTTGAAAAGAATCTTGAAAAGAGTCTTGCTCCGGATCCTATAAGTGATTCTTTTCAAGATTCCTTTAAAGATTCTTTTAAAGATTCTTTCAAGACTTTTTTTAAGATTCTTTAAAAGATTCTTCACAAGATTCTTTTTTTCTACGCGGGTCGAGAGAAGGAGAGAGAGAGACAGAGAGAAACATTTCGACGATGAATAAGGATTAAAAACACGAAAAATAGGCTAAATACAATTTGACAAAATTACATTCTTAACGAAATAATAAAAGGTCAATTACACGGTAAATTAAAACCTGGAAATTTGTAAATCACGGGACCGAATATTATATAGGCGTAATGCGAATTTAGTCGCCAGGTAAAAAGACCTAGGAAAATATATTAACGAAAGCTATTCTGCAACGCTATAATGATTTGTAACTATAAACAATAACACATAATTACGACAAAATAACAACAAGAATTATTACCGTTATTAATTCAAAATCACTTCCAACAATTATATTGGGATCATGATCAGAAAATATCGTATTGAATTATACTAACGAAAACCTCGTATTTAGTTATTTTGTCGTAATACATAAATAGTAATTATACAAAATAAGGTAGTTGATTAACGCGACACGTAATAAACGTAACGAATATTTTCATGTAAAGTACTAAGCGGCAGGGATATTGGTAACCAAAGCGTGCTTTGTATCAACAACAGGCTGTTCAATTCGTTGGTTGGTATAGAGACGCTCGAGACTCCAGAGATCTATATTAAGAATTCCGGGAAACAATAGCGTCGGCGATGCAACGAGCGAGTTAGAATTAAGGAGTTCGCGAAGATGTTAGTTGCTGACCGAGCAATCGAAGTAAGAGGTAACGGCCTTGAGACGACATCTTCTTGGAAGTACGGGCGGACGAACGGGAGCTCGGTCGCTAGGCGAAATAATGAACACCGCGGATAGCGACCGAAAAATCACGCCATTTATTCTCCGCCCCCCCCCCCCCCCCCCCCCCCAATTACAAAGCATCATCGCGCGATCCACTCTTGCGATCCCTTATAAGGAGATTTAGTCTAATACCTAAAAAGAAGGAGTGGGCGAAAGAAAGGGGGGTGGTCACTCCTCTAAAAGGCGGTGATTTTGCCGGAGTAACAGCGACGGGTGAAGCTACGGGTGAAGTGACGGGTGAAGCTACGGGTGAAGCTACGTGTGAAGCTAGGAGGCACGACGAAAAGCACGACGGACAATGCACGACGGACGTACGCACGACGCGGACAGTGAATACGGTGTTAGGTTTAAATGAGACGAATTTTTAGCGAACTTTTTGCGGGTGTACGACTGGCAATTAGCCACCGAATTGAGTAGAATTAGAAGCACCGGGTATAAAGAAAAAGTAACGACGGAAGTATATCTTGCAGAATCGGTTCATAAAAGACTTTACGAAATTTAAATTCTCGTTTTAAAGAAACATAATTTTGTCGGACCGAATAGTGATTCAGCGTTCCTTGGTGGAGTTAATAACTCTTTCATTGTTCAACGAGTTAAATTCAGGATACGGGCGTGGCTTTCGAGTCAGTCCCTCGTCTGAACAGTTTAATTCGGAATCAACAATTTATTTGAGAATTCATCCGACATCTGGAATCTTATTTCGTAACGTATTGATTTTCCATTTTTACAAATTCAAATTCCCAGTTTAAATAAACATAATTTTGTCGGACTGAATAGTGATTCAGCGTTTCTCAGTGGAGTTAATAAATCATTCATTGTTCAGGGAATTAAATTCAGGATACGGGCGGGGCCTTCGAGTCAGTCCTTTGTCTGAACAGTTTAATTCGCAATTAACATTTTATTTGAGAATTCATCCGACATTAGAAAACTTATTCTGCAACATATCGACATTTCATTTGAAGAACAATTTTAAAACCCGATCACTACAATTTTTATAGAATAACGGAATTTACATTTAATTAAACGTTGCGATTATTACTTTTAAGTTTCCATGTAAGGGGTATTGAACGCCAGTATATCGAAAGTTTACGCGGTTTGGAAGCACCCGATTTCAGTTGATTAAACTTTATTTTTGAATAAACATCTGGACCAGTACTCCGACGAAAACTAGTGTGATAATTATTTCAACGTCTTCTAGCAACAATCTTCTAGCTACAACATTTTGGATTTTCATTATTTCTAATTGGAATTCGGAGGAGCTTCACACTACGAACAATCGAGAATCTTACTTTCGATTTATTATTCATGGGATATTAATCGTTTCAATTAAAACTTGGAAGAACATTTCAAGTACGGAAAACGTTTAAACGCAGTAAGTACGATACTTTTTCTTTATACACGTAAAACATTTTTAACCACAATTTTTCTTAAGTGAAATTCCCCTTTTTGATGAAATCCGTTTTGTCCCTCTTTCAATTATAAAGAGCCATCAAACCCCTCCTTTCCCCCTAATTTTTCCCTCTCTCGCGCTAGGACCGCATTCTTAGCTCTGTCCTGAGTAATTTTCCGCAAGGTTAGACTCGAAAAGGAGCTTGCGAATTCAGTGTTGACCGGCAGGTGTGGTAATAGGGAGAATTTATTCTTCTTGACCAGAGCACGGGAGACCTGAAGCTGAATCGCACACAAAGCGTGTAAATCATCGGTTGATCAAAAAACTGCATGGTTTGACGTAACACTCGGCCAGCCTTGGGCCAGTGCTGGGATGTAACCACCAGCCGGACTTAACCCCACTGGGGCTGCTAACCGGGCGGCCTCCCATTAAAAATCGAAAATGGGGCATTTAAAAATTTTTGCCCGCAATAATCTTTTAGGACAGCATTCTAGAAACCCTAATGAGTCATTTCCAAGGAGAAAAAAAAATCGCTTTTTCGAAAATTCTAGAGTGGCCTAACCCCTTAAGCTAAAAAAGAAAAACTACACCTTACAACTTCAAGAATCGCTTTCCAATGTCAAAGACGCGAAAGCATTCTGGTTAACCTATAAAAAACTGAAACCAAAGACCAACAGTCAATGTAATATACCAGTAGCGGTTTGGCAAACATTTTATAGCGAACTTCTACCCGTAAGAGATCCTACACCTAGAATCTACCCCAACCGGCACGTCCCTATGCTTGACCATGAAATCACTGTCGACGAAGTTAGGTGCGCACTAAGATGGACAAAATCGAAAAAGCAATACCGTCAAACTGGCTGCCTCATGTAACGTCACTCTTCAATCGCGTGTTTACCTCTGGCCGAATTCCACCTGATTGGGCTAAATCAGAAGTCATCTTATTCTTTAAGAAAGGAAACGGGGAGGATCCCCAGATTTACAGAGGGATAGCTTTGGCTAATGCAATAGCTAAAATTTTACATCGGTGTTTGCGGCACGATTAAATATATGGAGCGAAGCGTTAGGTATTCTATCAGAGGCCCAAGCGGGGTTTATGAGCCGTAGATCTTGTGACGATAATATTTTTACGCTTAGCGCAAAAATATGCTTAGCACTGACGAAACCAAAAGGAAAGCTCTATGCAGTGTTCGTTGATTTTCGCCGTGCGCTCGACTCTGTCAACCACGGCATACTCTGGGATAAGCTCTACAAATTGGGAGTCAGCACAAAAGTCATTGAATGTCTTCAAAACTTGTATAGAAGTGCGACCTTCAAGATTCGACTGAATCACGGCCACAAAACAGAAGATATTGATGCAACACAAGGTGTCTTGCAAGGCGATCCAGCAAGACCAACGCTATTCTCTCTGCTGTTGGTAGACATTGATCTATACTTCATGGACCATGGCCACGAACAAATCAACGAGAAGATCGAGCTCTTGCTCTTTGCAGATGATCTCATTCTCCTTGCGGACGACGTTATAGAATTACAAAGAAAACTAAATACACTCGAGGCTTATTGTAATGAAAACCAGTTGGAGGTAAATATTGATAAAACTAAAGTTATGGTCTTTCAGAAAGCGGGCCGAAGGAAAAAAATAAGAAGAATAAAGTATAAGGGGATACCTCTTGTAGAAGTAGATAAATATATCTATTTGGGGGTTCCATTTGTCCGCTCGGGGCTGTTCAATACGGCAACCAAGAATTTTACGGCGAAAGCTAGAATAGCGTTGGGGCCTATATGGGGCCTATATGGGGCCCTATGATGATGGCAAAAGTGAATAACTGGGAAGCAAGAGTGAGACTATTCAATTCCGTCGTTGAGTCGACACTGCTGTACGCGTCTAATGTTTGAGGCTTGAAGCACTGTGAAGAACTGGACAAAGTTCAGCTACGATTTTTTAAGTCTCCTTGCAGTTCCCGAGTGCACACCGGGATACATGATCAGGCTTGAAACGGGTACAACAATCATTGCGCAACGAGTGCTAAAAAGAATTCTGACCTATTTGATGAAGCTACTAGCGACGGCTACTAGAGCCTATAGCATTTTGTGACTAATTTAGAGGTCGACTTGTGGCCTCTAAAAAGAAAGTATATTTTACGAGGACATTTTGTTGATTAATAATCAAGAGCAATTTACCGAAAAATTTATTAAGGTTATTTAAACTCATCTAGTCATTTCGTTTGAATAAAAATTATTTATTGTGAGTCCCGTAATCATTTTTGGTTTCAATTATTTATGACACGAACTCCCAAGGGGTCTTACCCTCCCACTCTACGTATTGAAGTTGCGGCTAAGCCAGGCCGGTAATTGCCAAATTTCATCTGTATTTTTCTTCCAGAGCGAAAGCGCCTGGCGCCCAGTTCGAAAGAACAAAAATAAAGGAAGAGAATATAACGGCAATTTAGAGTGTGTGACGTAAGTGAAAATAGTCGTTACAACCTTTTCGCCACCAGAATAAACGGGAAATGCAGAAAATTCTGCTCTTGGCACCCAGATCCGGAAGCTTACACAATAGACGCCTTCTCATTATCATTGGGAAATAAACACTTTTATGTCACACTGTGCGTAAAATGCGATTTTACGCACGCTTCGCGTGCGTTAAACTGCATTTTCTCACATCGTAACATAAAATATCGTTCGACACTCGTGCGAAAGACTTTTTCTAACTCGTGTGCAAACTCGCACTCGCCAGAAAAAGTTTGTTCGCACTTGTATCGAAATATACTATTACGCCTTCCCGCCATTCGCGTTGAGCCTACCGACATTAAAAAAGATTATACACGACAGGGCCACGGGAATGATAATAGTACCCAAGTGGCCAACACAATCGTGGTATCCTCTGGTAGAAAAACTACTGACACACAAACCAATGGTATCTAGATCGAACACAGGATTATTAATATCTCCTTGCAGGTCGCAGGTACATCCTCTGGAGGCACAGCTCACGCTAATAGTAGGCAGTGTATCAGGAAAGTATATATGTCACGAGACTTTTCACCAGAGGTAGCCTCGATTCTCGCCGACTCTGTGGCACCGTCGACACTGAAGCAATACGACGGACCGTTGAGAGACTGGCAAATATTCTATCCAGAACGACAAATAGATCCATTTCAAGCAGAAGCAAAATCCGTCTTCAATTTTCTTGTCAAAAAATTCAATGAAGGAGCGTCTTACGGCTCACTGAACTCTGCAAGGTCAGCCATATCACTAGTGTTAGTCAACAGCATCTCTAACGACCCAACAATTAAGATACTGCAAAGCAGTGTTCAGGAAAAGACCACCTACGGCCAGATATGAAATCACCTGGGATGTGAATGTCGTTCTACGGATCATAGAAACAGTGCGAACCCGACGAAGAAAACCTCGGAGCAACATCGGAGAAAACTGCAACGCTCGTTACGCTAGCGACAGCGCATAGGATGCAGATACTCGGCTTAATAAATATTGACAACATCAACGTAGGCGCAAACGAAGTAGAAATTATGATCCCAGACCTCATAAAAACGTCAAAGATTAATCGGGCACAACCGAATCTGATGCTACCATTCTTCAAGCAAAGGCCAAAAATATGCGCAGCCAAAGCTGTAATAGAATATATGGCTATTACCAAAGACATAAGAGGAACAAACAAAAGACTGTTTATATCTACAAGAAAGCCACACAAAGCGGCAAACATCCAAACGATAAGTCGGTGGATCTAGAACCTCCTAACGAAAGCCGGAATGGACACAAAAACCTTTACGGCATATAACGAGGCATGCAGGCTCATCGGCAGCATTGCGATGGGGAATCGACATTGGGACCATTAGAAAAATCGCGGGCTGGTCCGAAAACTCGCAAACTTTTGTTAATTTTTATAATTGGCCACTGGGACCAAAAGAAGAAGAATTCGCTAGAACCGTCCTCGAGGATGACGATACTAACGACTGACGGTCCAAAAAAGAAAAAGTGACATCACTAAAAAAAAATATTCTTATTCTATACATTCTTAACAATAACAATAATTATAACATCAATAATAATAAAAAGGAGTAAAACATTTAACTCTAAATATCTACATTTGATCTTCGAAGAACGAGGCTCGAAATATAATTATACGATAAAACAAACTTACCTGTGAAGTTCGATCGTAATTATATGAAGAGCCTCGTTCGAGAAGATGCTCCCACCCAGCATCTTCTCGAAAAAACCATAAAAAGTCTTCGTCTTTTTCGGAATCGTAAAAATCCCAGAAATCCACTCTAAAAATATGACGATAACGGCGCACGAGCGCCAACGGGAAGGGACAGTGTTACCAACTTTCCCTTTTAAAAAGCTCTAGACGTTGTGAAATTCCCAGTAACGACTACTACTACATCAAGAGTCGCGGTAGCGACTCGACGCCAAGTTAAAAAAGAAATTAATGTTGCCTTCACACTACGATTTGTCTGTCTGACTGGACGGGCTGTTACTCCTGGCGCGACGGTCGCTACTGCTACTCTATTTATTCGGAAGGCGGCCACTCACCGGCCGTTTTCAAATTATAACTCGAATTATATTTGACCACACGTCGAGAACGGAAGATGTGTCAGGTTCAATATTTTTTATTTTTTTTTCTCTTTCAAATGAGACCTGCGGCAAGGAAATCTGTTTCTTTAATGCTGATATCTGGCATCTTAGTAATTCTCGCCGAGCGACTTTATGTTCCTCCCGTACGGCCGCACTCACACAACTTTAAATGTCCCAACCTATATTTGCCGACGTATTATCTCTGACCACATGTCGCGAACGAAAAATGTATCATGATCAATATTTTCTATTTTTTTTTTTCTTTCGAATGAGACCAGTCACAAGAAAATCGGTTCATTTACCGCTGATATCTGGTCTTTTCAAAGTTTTTCATTTTTAACGCACTCACACAATCTCGATTCACGTATTCACGTACACACATTATATAGAAGCGCCGCGCGCAGGCGCGAGTGGCGGCTCGCGAGCAACCAGTGTGTGACGTCACACAGTCGGCAGCGGTTCAGTCAGTCAGCGCGTGTTGCACAGCCGACATCATCAAGAGTCGCGGTAGCGACTCGACGCGAAGTGTACATTTATAATTCGCGTATTTTTATACTTTATCAGTGTTTAATAATTTAAATTTAAATCAGTGCGTAATATTTTAAATCAGTGCTTAATACTTTAAATCAGTGCTTTTTTTTGCTTAATAAATAAATATATAAATAAATAAATCGGAAAATCGTTCAAAAAGTTAATAAATAAGTAGATGAATAGCAAAATCGTTCGAAAAATTGAAAAATAAATGAATAAATATAATATCATTAGAAGTCTGCGGTTAAAACAGGTCGCGATAGACGGGCGATTTGTCAGAGACGAACTATCCGGATACCTGAAAATCTTAGCAATAGTCATTTGCGACATGTTGCATTTCTAACTTTTGACTAACTTTTAACTAACTTCTAACTTTTGACTAACTTTTAACTAACTTCTAGCTTTTGATTAACTTTTGACTAACTTCTAACTTTTGACTAACTTTTGACTAATTTCAAACATTTGACTAACTTTTGACTAACTTCTAACCTTTGACTAATTTCGAACCTTTGACTAATTTCGAACCTTTGACTAATTTCGAACCTTTGACTAATTTCGAACATTTGACTAACTTTTGACTAACTTGACCAACTTCTAACTTTTGACTAACTTCTAACTTTTGACTAACTTCTAACTTTTGACTAACTTCTAACTCTTGACTAATTTCTAACTTTTGACTAACTTCTAACTTTTGACTAATTTCTAACATTTGACTATCTTTCAACTAACTTCTAACTTTTGACTAATTTCGAACATTTCACTAACTTTTGACTAACTTCTAACCTTTGACTAATTTCAAACCTTTGACTAATTTCGAACATTTGACTAACTTTTGACTAACTTGACTAACTTCTAACTTTTGACTAACTTCTAACTTTTGACTAACTTTTAACAAACTTCTAACTTTTGACTAACTTTTAACTAACTTCTAGCTTTTGACTAACTTTTGACTAACTTCTAACTTTTGACTAACTTTTAACTAACTTCTAACCTTTGACTAATTTCGAACATTTCACTAACTTTTGACTAACTTCTAACCTTTGACTAATTTCAAACCTTTGACTAATTTCGAACCTTTGACTAATTTCGAACCTTTGACTAATTTCGAACCTTTGACTAATTTCGAACATTTGACTAACTTTTGACTAACTTGACTAACTTCTAACTTTTGACTAACTTCTAACTTTTGACTAACTTCTAACTTTTGACTAACTTCTAACTTTTGACTAACTTCTAACTTTTGACTAATTTCTAACTTTTGACTAATTTCTAACATTTGACTAACTTTCAACTAACTTCTAACTTTTGACTAATTTCTAACTTTTGACAAACTTCTAACTTTTGACTAATTTCTAACATTTGACTAATTTCTAACATTTGACTAATTTCTAACATTTTACTAACTTCTAACTTTTGACTAACTTCTAACTTTTGACTAATTTCTAACATTTGACTAACTTTCAACTAACTTCTAACTTTTGACCTTTGACTAACTTTTGTCTAACTACTAACTTCTTTTGACAAACTGTTGACTAACTTCTAACTTTTTATTAATTTCTAACATTTGACTAACTTTCAACTAACTTCTAACTTTATACTAATTTCCAACTTTTGACTAACTTCTCAGTTACTTTTAACTTTTTACTAACTTCTGACTTTTAAAAGTTAAAAGTTAGTTAGTAGGTAGTCATCAGTTGGTGAAAAGTTAGTAGTCAGTCAAAAGCTAGAAGTTAGTTGAAAGCAGAGTTGTGAAATTTTTAATGTGAAAATAATGCATAATTTTTTATGAAAAAAATTGATAATGGAACTCGAATCCACTACTCATTACTTTATTAATGAGCAACGGAGCAGAGGTCCATCACCCATTACTTTATTAGTGAGTAATGGAGCAGAGGTCCATCACCCATTACTTTTTGCTTCCTCATAGAAGAAGCTTTTTCATGAAATTTTTTTTTCGAGATTTTCATGTCAGTACACTGAGAATGGGCCAAAACGTCGAGAAAAGTGATTTAGAAAAAAATGTCTGTATGTATTGTCTGTGTGTGTGTGTATGTTACACGATCGAAAAATGTAAACCTTTATAACTCGGGAATGCATTGAGATATCAAGCTGAAATTTGGACAATAGATAGAGGGATCAAGCCTCATCGTTGATACAGATGTTTGTTAAAGTCCACTTCATCGTTAAATTATTACGCGTTTTTTAATTTTTTGAAAAATGTCTGTTTACTCGATAACTCTTTCAATTTTCGAGATTTTGATCTTAAAATTGGTATGAATGTGAGCTTTCATACGCCGGTGATCGCTATTGAATTTGGTTAAGATCGGTTGAACCATTAAAATTTTATGATGTTTTGAATTTTTCAACAAATTGACATTATCGCTCTATTGTAACTTTTGCAAAACTTCAGATAGCGAGCTCAAATTTTGAATAAAAATGAAACAATATTCAGCCATTATATATGTATAATTTAGTGACGAACGGTATGAAATTTTTGATTTTATGGAATGTTTAGTAGTGTCTACTTACCTTCATTTACTGTTCATTGTACATGAACTTTTTAATCAATACACAGATATAACTAAAACATGTGTTCTCATTATTTTTTTAAATTAAGTTTTGACTTTCAAAAAGAGAGCAAATAACACCAAAAATGTTTTCCCAAAACAAAAATGGTACGCCAAGTTAAAAAAATTGCTTTAAAAAAAATTGCTGACAAACAAAATTCCTTGCAAAAATATTAAACCAAATCCAATATATTAGCCAAGTTAAACTCGCTACAAAAAAAACTTGGTGTGCCAGGGACTAGCTCCCGTACATAGTCCATTAGCCAACATAAACTCGCTACAAAAAAAACTTGGCGTCCCAGCGACTAGCTCCCGTACATAGTCCATTGAAGTAAGGACGGGAGGCCAACGGACCTCTAAAAATGACCCTCTAAAAATGGCTCGCCCCTTGGCCAGGGCGGATGGGGGGGGGGGGGTCATTTGCTATTTTGACTCTCGTTCTATTCAAAACAATCAAAATAGCGAATGGCTAAAATAGCGAATTTCATAATGATGGCCATTCTAGATTCCGATGTTCATTATTCTAAAATTCGCCATTCATGTTTTTAAGGGTACCACGTGGGCGGGGCCGAGGGGCGAAGCCGCGAGGCGTGCGGGGGGGGGATGATCATTCGCTATTTTGACTCTCATTCTATTCACAGCAATCAAAATAGCGAATTTCATAATGATGACCATTCTAGATTCAGTCAAGAGTCGCGGTAGCGACTCGACGCCAAGTTAAAAATAGTATATTATGCAACAAGGGCGTAAAATGCGATTTTACACACGAGCAGTGATCGTCGTGTAAAATCGCATCACGCGATTTTACACACGAGCGCGATCACGCGAGTGGGTAAAACGTACGCCCGAGTCGCATACGACATTTTTTAGCATGACGTGCGTAAAATTCGCATTGTGTTTAGGGGAATACAACGCGGGGGTCCAGGGGCGAAGCCCCGGTGGGGTGCAGGGGTGAAGCCCCTGCTGGGGTCCAGGGGCGAAGCCCTGGTCGGGTGCAGGGGTGAAGCCCCTGCTGGGGTCCAGGGGCGAAGCCCTGGTCGGGTGCAGGGGTGAAGCCCCTGCTGGGGTCCAGGGGCGAAGCCCTGGTCGGGTGCAGGGGTGAAGCCCCGGTGGGGGGTTGGGGGGGCGAAGCCCCCCCACTGAAGACAGAAATAGATTTATTATGCATTCGCAAAAAAGACAGAACGTGTTTAATTGTGAGTAAACTTTGTTTATAATTATAATTACTTTATTTGGTAATATAATTATTAATTATAGCATAGATGAAAGAAAAGTAAAAATAATTTTTTTATTTTACGCACACTGTTTCATAAAGTTGCATTTTACGCACTCATATGGGTGTGTAAAAACGAATTTTACGCACACTATGCTAAAAAGAAATTAATGTTGCCTTCACACTACGATTTGTCTGTCTGATCTTGACTGGACGGGCTTTCTCCTGACGCGACGATCCCTACTGCTACTCTATTTCTTCCGAAGGCGGCCATGATTATTATCCTGAAATTCGCTATTCGTGTTTTTAAGGGTACCGCCTGGGCAGAGGGGGGGATCATTCGCTGTTTTGACCCTCATTCTATTCAAAGCAATCAAAATAGCGAATTTCATAATGAAAGCCATTCTAGATTCAGATGTTCACCCTGGCAATTTGTGTCACCGTAGTGTTAACCGGAAATAACTGAAGGTAACCGACATTTTAACCGAGGAAAGATAAGTCTCGATTAGCCCACTGTTTCAGCAGTTTTAACCGATTAAAAACGTTTCGTTCGGTTTAATTGTCAGTTAAAATCGGTTAAATTCACCAAGCAAAATTGAGTTTTATTAATTCGGTAAGAATGTCGGTTACAATCGGTTAATTCACCAGTAAAAATCGCTTAAAAAATAACAATTTCGGTTAAAAGGTCAGTTAAACTGGGTGAAAACGAGGGTTAATCGAGACTGGTTAAAACACCGGTTAAAAAGTCGGTGACACTGTTTGCCAGGGCATTATTCTGAAATTCAGAAATTCGTTACTTTAGCCATTCGCTATTTTGACCCCCACCGCACCGACAGTTCGAAGAATAATAATCTTTCAAAGATTTATAAACACCAAAAATGTTTTCCCAAAACAAAAATGGTACGCCAAGTTAAAAAAATTGCTTTCAAAAAAATTGCTGACAAACAAAATTCCTTGCAAAAATATTAAACCAAATCCAATATATTAGCCAAGTTAAACTCGCTACAAAAAAAACTTGGTGTGCCAGGGACTAGCTCCCGTACATAGTCCATTAGCCAACATAAACTCGCTACAAAAAAAACTTGGCGTCCCAGCGACTAGCTCCCGTACATAGTCCATTGAAGTAAGTGCGGGAGAAAACAATTCCTAATGATATTTCGTGTTTCGTATTACCGAACCTGCAGAGTGAGCTCAAGTTGCATATCGTACCTTATTCATTACTTTTATCTAATTTATCAGTTTGTATCCCTACTTTCTTTTGACCTCATTTAATCTAATAATATCTTAATATATATAAATCTTTGAAAGATTATTATTCTTCGAACTGTCGGTGCGGTGGGGGTCAAAATAGCGAATGGCTAAAGTAACGAATTTCTGAATTTCAGAATAATGCCCTGGCAAACAGTGTCACCGACTTTTTAACCGGTGTTTTAACCAGTCTCGATTAACCCTCGTTTTCACCCAGTTTAACTGACCTTTTAACCGAAATTGTTATTTTTTAAGCGATTTTTACTGGTGAATTAACCGATTGTAACCGACATTCTTACCGAATTAATAAAACTCCATTTTGCTTGGTGAATTTAACCGATTTTAACTGACAATTAAACCGAACGAAACGTTTTTAATCGGTTAAATTGTCGGTTAAAACTGCTGAAACAGTGGGCTAATCGAGACTTATCTTTCCTCGGTTAAAATGTCGGTTAACTTCAGTTATTTCCGGTTAACACTACGGTGACACAAATTGCCAGGGTGAACATCTGAATCTAGAATGGCTTTCATTATGAAATTCGCTATTTTGATTGCTTTGAATAGAATGAGGGTCAAAACAGCGAATGGTCCCCCCTCTGCCCAGGCGGTACCCTTAAAAACACGAATAGCGAATTTCAGGATAATAATCATGGCCGCCTTCGGAAGAAATAGAGTAGCAGTAGGGATCGTCGCGTCAGGAGAAAGCCCGTCCAGTCAAGATCAAACAGACAAATCGTAGTGTGAAGGCAACATTAATTTCTTTTTAGCATAGAGTGCGTAAAATTCGTTTTTACACACCCATATGAGTGCGTAAAATGCAACTTTATGAAACAGTGTGCGTAAAATAAAAAAATTATTTTTACTTTTCTTTCATCTATGCTATAATTAATAATTATATTACCAAATAAAGTAATTATAATTATAAACAAAGTTTACTCACAATTAAACACGTTCTGTCTTTTTTGCGAATGCATAATAAATCTATTTCTGTCTTCAGTGGGGGGGCTTCGCCCCCCCAACCCCCCACCGGGGCTTCGCCCCTGGACCCCAGCAGGGGCTTCACCCCTGGACCCCAGCAGGGGCTTCACCCCTGGACCCCAGCAGGGGCTTCACCCCTGCACCCGACCAGGGCTTTGCCCCTGGACCCCCGCGTTGTATTCCCCTAAACACAATGCGAATTTTACGCACGTCATGCTAAAAAATGTCGTATGCGACTCGGGCGTACGTTTTACCCACTCGCGTGATCGCGCTCGTGTGTAAAATCGCGTGATGCGATTTTACACGACGATCACTGCTCGTGTGTAAAATCGCATTTTACGCCCTTGTTGCATAATATACTATTTTTAACTTGGCGTCGAGTCGCTACCGCGACTCTTGACTGAATCTAGAATGGTCATCATTATGAAATTCGCTATTTTGATTGCTGTGAATAGAATGAGAGTCAAAATAGCGAATGATCATCCCCCCCCCCCCGCCGCACGCCTCGCGGCTTCGCCCCTCGGCCCCGCCCACGTGGTACCCTTAAAAACATGAATAGCGAATTTTAGAATAATGAACATCGGAATCTAGAATGGCCATCATTATGAAATTCGCTATTTTAGCCATTCGCTATTTTGATTGTTTTGAATAGAACGAGAGTCAAAATAGCAAATGACCCCCCCCCCCCCCCATCCGCCCTGGCCAAGGGGCGAGCCATTTTTAGAGGGTCATTTTTAGAGGTCCGTTGGCCTCCCGTCCTTACTTCAATGGACTATGTACGGGAGCTAGTCGCTGGGACGCCAAGTTTTTTTTGTAGCGAGTTTATGTTGGCTAATGGACTATGTACGGGAGCTAGTCCCTGGCACACCAAGTTTTTTTTGTAGCGAGTTTAACTTGGCTAATATATTGGATTTGGTTTAATATTTTTGCAAGGAATTTTGTTTGTCAGCAATTTTTTTGAAAGCAATTTTTTTAACTTGGCGTACCATTTTTGTTTTGGGAAAACATTTTTGGTGTTATTTGCTCTCTTTTTGAAAGTCAAAACGTAATTTAAAAAAATAATGAGAACACATGTTTTAGTTATATCTGTGTATTGATTAAAAAGTTCATGTACAATGAACAGTAAATGAAGGTAAGTAGACACTACTAAATGTATCCTGCATGTTTACAAAGAACAGAGGCAGCAATAAGAATTCTACAAGAATTCTTGTCTAACTTTGCAAACTCAAAACATTCAATGAAACCAAAATTTCTATAGACTCGAAATCTCGTCGGAGGTGAGGCATTCCATTATATATATACAGACAGAGAAATTGTCGTGTGACAGCAACATTAATTTCGTTTTTAACTTGGCGTCGAGTCGCTACCGCAACTCTTGATGATATCAGACTTAGGATGATACCATCATCCAACATCGACGGATGCAATGCTCTCATTGCAAATGGAAGAAATGCGTAGTTGGCACAAGCGAGCTCCAGTTGTAGTACAACCGAAAGGGCATCTTGGGTCAGAGAGAAAAGTGGTTCCGAAAGTAAAGAAAGTGCCACTCCATCTGGTACCATTATCAAACCACCGTCTAAATCGTTGACAATCACGTCCATCCATCTAGAAAAAACATAAACATCTGACTCATCGAAATTTCTTATACTTCATTCCTCCAAAATCTAGTCATTCAGCTAATTTTTTGCACGTATTCAGTAGAACTATTCATTAGTTCGTCAATCGTAAACTATTGTATAGTTCTAGACGCAATAGTTCCTTCTAATAGTGTACTTTTATCTCAATAGTGTAGTTCAATAGTTTCTCCCAATAGTCTGCCAATTTAACAATGGTTTATAGTTTAAGGGGAAGGAGTCAGGTAAAAAAAATTGATTTTGGAAATTCCATATCATCCAAATCCTATTGCATATAAAAATGCCCAATGCACTATATTGTTGGTGCTCGATGAAAGGATTTTTTACTGTCGTCTGACTTGCATATGCTTTTCAATATTATCTTAAGCAAAGTTCTTAGGTTTTCCATTCTGCGCATGATTCAGATGAAACTACTAGGCAGATTGGAATGGTTGACATCTCATTTTCTTCTTCATGAAAAGATACACCGGCTAAATGGAGCAAACTATTTTTTTTTTCATTCTGAAAGCAAAGATAATCACTGATTTAGAAAATAGCATAACATTTATTTATTAATAATTGTGTCACTGAAAAAATATCACCTTTTAATAACATTTGCTTTATTTAGCCGGTGTATCTTTTCATGAAGAAGAAAATGAGATGTCAACCATTCGAATCTGCCTAGTAGTTTGATCTGAATTAGAGTTGTGAAATTTTTAATGTGAAAATAATGCATTATTTTTTATGAAAAAAATGGAGTATGGAATTCGGATCCACTATCCATTACTTTATTAATGAGTAATGGAATTCGGATCCATTACCCATCACTTTATTAATGAGTAATGGAACACACATCCATTACCCATTACTTTATTAATGAGTAAGCTACCTCTATGAGGAAGTATGTTATTCCATTTTTAGCTTCCTCATAGAGGAAGCTTTGTAAAACGCGAAAAATAATGAGGAAGCAATGTGCAAGGTTCTACATTGCATCCTTGTTTTAATTAGATAAATATACATGTTGTGGATTCGTTTTTCTATTTCGTTATTATTAGAGCGTTGCCGAAAGTGAATGTGATAATGTATATTTTTAAAAATAATTCAACTTTCCATAAAATCAAAAATTTCATACCGTTCGTCACTAAATTATACATATATAATGGCTGAATATTGTTTCATTTTTATTCAAAATTTGAGCTCGCTATCTGAAGTTTTGCAAAAGTTACAATAGAGCGATAATGTCAATTTGTTGAAAAATTCAAAACATCATAAAATTTTAATGGTTCAACCGATCTTAACCAAATTCAACAGCGATCACCGGCGTATGAAAGCTCACATTCATACCAATTTTAAGATCAAAATCTCGAAAATTGAAAGAGTAATCGAGTAAACAGACATTTTTCAAAAAATTAAAAAACGCGTAATAATTTAACGATGAAGTGGACTTTAACAACAATCTGTATGAACGATGAGGCTTGATCCCTCTATCTATTGTCCAAATTTCAGCTTGATATCTCAATGCATTCCCGAGTTATAAAGGTTTACATTTTTCGATCGTGTAACATACACACACACACAGACAATACATACAGACATTTTTTTCTAAATCACTTTTCTCGACGTTTTGGCCCATTCTGAGTGTACTGACATGAAAATCTCGAAAAAAAAATTTCATGAAAAAGCTTCTTCTATGAGGAAGCAAAAAGTAATGGGTGATGGACCTCTGCTCCATTACTCACTAATAAAGTAATGGGTGATGGACCTCTGCTCCGTTGCTCATTAATAAAGTAATGAGTAGTGGATTCGAGTTCCATTATCAATTTTTTTCGTAAAAAATTATGCATTATTTTCACATTAAAAATTTCACAACTCTGCTTTCAACTAACTTCTAGCTTTTGACTGACTACTAACTTTTCACCAACTGATGACTACCTACTAACTAACTTTTAACTTTTAAAAGTCAGAAGTTAGTCAAAAGTTAAAAGTAACTGAAAAGTTAGTCAAAAGTTGGAAATTAGTATAAAGTTAGAAGTTAGTTGCAAGTTAGTCCAATGTTAGCAATTAATAAAAAGTTAGAAGTTAGTCAACAGTTTGTCAAAAGTAAGAAGTTAGTAGTTAGACAAAAGTTAGTCAAAGGTCAAAAGTTAGAAGTTAGTTGAAAGTTAGTCAAATGTTAGAAATTAGTCAAAAGTTAGAAGTTAGTCAAAAGTTAGAAGTTAGTCAAATGTTAGAAATTAGTCAAATGTTAGAAATTAGTCAAATGTTAGAAATTAGTCAAAAGTTAGAAGTTTGTCAAAAGTTAGAAATTAGTGAAAAGTTAGAAGTTAGTTGAAAGTTAGTCAAATGTTAGAAATTAGTGAAAAGTTAGAAATTAGTCAAAAGTTAGAAGTTAGTCAAAAGTTAGAAGTTAGTCAAAAGTTAGAAGTTAGTCAAAAGTTAGAAGTTAGTCAAAAGTTAGAAGTTAGTCAAAAGTTAGAAGTTAGTCAAGTTAGTCAAAAGTTAGTCAAATGTTCGAAATTAGTCAAAGGTTCGAAATTAGTCAAAGGTTTGAAATTAGTCAAAGGTTAGAAGTTAGTCAAAAGTTAGTGAAATGTTCGAAATTAGTCAAAAGTTAGATGTTAGTCAAAAGTTAGAAGTTAGTTGAAAGATAGTCAAATGTTAGAAATTAGTCAAAAGTTAGAAGTTAGTCAAAAGTTAGAAATTAGTCAAGAGTTAGAAGTTAGTCAAAAGTTAGAAGTTAGTCAAAAGTTAGAAGTTAGTCAAAAGTTAGAAGTTAGTCAAGTTAGTCAAAAGTTAGTCAAATGTTCGAAATTAGTCAAAGGTTCGAAATTAGTCAAAGGTTCGAAATTAGTCAAAGGTTAGAAGTTAGTCAAAAGTTAGTCAAATGTTCGAAATTAGTCAAAGGTTAGAAGTTAGTCAAAAGTTAGTCAAAAGTTAGAAGTTAGTCAAAAGTTAATCAAAAGCTAGAAGTTAGTTAAAAGTTAGTCAAAAGTTAGAAGTTAGTCAAAAGTTAGAAGTTAGTCAAGTTAGTCAAAAGTTAGTCAAATGTTCGAAATTAGTCAAAGGTTCGAAATTAGTCAAAGGTTCGAAATTAGTCAAAGGTTCGAAATTAGTCAAAGGTTAGAAGTTAGTCAAAAGTTAGTCAAATGTTCGAAATTAGTCAAAGGTTAGAAGTTAGTCAAAAGTTAGTCAAAAGTTAGAAGTTAGTCAAAAGTTAATCAAAAGCTAGAAGTTAGTTAAAAGTTAGTCAAAAGTTAGAAGTTAGTTAAAAGTTAGTCAAAAGTTAGAAATGCAACATGTCGCAAATGACTATTGCTAAGATTTTCAGGTATCCGGATAGTTCGTCTCTGAGAAATCGCCCGTCTATCGCGACCTGTTTTAACCGCAGATTTCTAATGATATTATATTTATTCATTTATTTTTCAATTTTTCGAACGATTTTGCTATTCATCTACTTATTTATTAACTTTTTGAACGATTTTCCGATTTATTTATTTATATATTTATTTATTAAGCAAATTTTTCTAAAGTAATGGGACTATCATATATCCATTAGTACGTTCATTACCCATTACTTTAAAAAACGGTGATGGATGTGAGTTCCATTACTCATTAAAAAAGTAATGGGTGATGCATGTGAGTTCTATTACTCATTAAAAAAGTAATGGGTAATGAATGTGAGTTCCATTAATCATTAAAAAAGTAATGGGTGATGGATGTGAGTTCCATTACTCATTAAAAAAGTAATGGGTAATGAATGTGAGTTCCATTACTCATTAAAAAAGTAATGGGTGATGGATGTGAGTTCCATTACTCATTAAAAAACTAATGGGTGATGGATGTGAGTTCCATTACTCATTAAAAAAGTAATGGGTGATGGATGTGAGTTCCATTACTCATTAAAAAAGTAATGGGTAATGAATGTGAGTTCCATTACTCATTAAAAAAGTAATGGGCAACGGATATGAGTTCCATTACTCATTAAAAAAGTAATGGGTAACGGATATGAGTTACATTACTCATAAAAAAATAATGGGTAACGGATATGAGTTCCATTATTCATTAATAAAGTAATGGGTAATGGTTCTGAATTCCATTATGCATTGTTAAAGTAATGGGTAAAAAAAACGATAATGCATTAAAAAAATAATGCATTATTTCCAACTCTGATCTGAATCATGCGCAGAATGGAAAATTAAGCAAAGTTCTTAGGTTTTCGATTCTGCGCATGATTTTCAGATTCAACTACTAGGCAGATTGGAATGGTTGACATCTCATTTTCTTCTTCATGAAAAGATACACCGGCTAAATGGAGCAAACGTTAATAAAAGGTAATATTTTTTAAGTGACACAATTATTAATAAATAAATGTTATGCTATTTTCTATCAGTGATTAACTTTGCTTTCAGAATGAAAAAAAAAAAATAGTTTGCTCCATTTAGTCAGTGTATCTTTTCATGAAGAACAAAATGAGATGTCAATCATTCCAATCTGCCTAGTAGTTTGATCTGAATCATGCGCAGAATGGAAAACCTAAGAACTTTGCTTAAGATAATATTGAAAAATATGCAAGTCAGACGACAGTAAAAAATCCTTTCATCGAGTACCAACAATACAGTGCGTTGGGCATTTTCATATCATCGAGTACCAAAAAATACAGTGCATTGGGCATTTTTATAAAAAAAATATTACCTTTTATTAACATTTGCTCCATTTAGCCGGTGTATCTTTTCATGAAGAAGAAAATGAGATGTCAACCATTCCAATCTGCCTAGTAGTTGAATCTGAAAATCATGCGCAGAATCGAAAACATAAGAACTTTGCTTAAAGTAATATTGAAAAGCATATGCAAGTCAGATGACAGTAAAAAATCCTTTCATCGAGTACCAACAATACATTGCGTTGGGCATTTTCATATCATTGAGTGCCAACAATACAGTGCGTTGGGCATTATCATAAAAAAATATTACCTTTTATTGACATTTGCTGCATTTAGCCGGTGTATCTTTTCATGAAGAAGAAAATGAGATGTCAACCATTCCAATCTGCCTAGTAGTTGAATCTGAAAATCATGCGCAGAATCGAAAACATAAGAACTTTGCTTAAAATAATATTGAAAAGCATATGCAAGTCAGATGACAGTAAAAAATCCTTTCAAATCTATGCACACTGATTAAAAGAAGGTTAATCACGACAGATACTTACTGAAATGAGGTTAGTCACGGCAGACACTGACTGAAACGATACTCGACTGTAAACGTAGACAGCAGTCAGACACTGATGAAAACGAAAAAGATCACACTTTATGATGAAAAATAATCCCATAAAAGATGAAGCACTGGGGTCGAGAACGCACTGCGATTGTTGTCAACACTCATTTATCACACACTTATTTATAAAAAAATTAATTAATTTCAGCACTGATTTAAAATATTACGCACTGATTTAAATTTAAATTATTAAACACTGATAAAGTATAAAAATACGCGAATTATAAATGTACACTTCGCGTCGAGCGCTACCGCGACTCTTGATGATGTCGGCTGTGCAACACGCGCTGACTGACTGAACCGCTGCCGACTGTGTGACGTCACACACTGGTTGCTCGCGAGCCGCCACTCGCGCCTGCGCGCGGCGCTTCTATATAATGTGTGTACGTGAATACGTGAATCGAGATTGTGTGAGTGCGTTAAAAATGAAAAACTTTGAAAAGACCAGATATCAGCGGTAAATGAACCGATTTTCTTGTGACTGGTCTCATTCGAAAGAAAAAAAAAAATAGAAAATATTGATCATGATACATTTTTCGTTCGCGACATGTGGTCAGAGATAATACGTCGGCAAATATAGGTTGGGACATTTAAAGTTGTGTGAGTGCGGCCGTACGGGAGGAACATAAAGTCGCTCGGCGAGAATTACTAAGATGCCAGATATCAGCATTAAAGAAACAGATTTCCTTGCCGCAGGTCTCATTTGAAAGAGAAAAAAAAATAAAAAATATTGAACCTGACACATCTTCCGTTCTCGACGTGTGGTCAAATATAATTCGAGTTATAATTTGAAAACGGCCGGTGAGTGGCCGCCTTCCGAATAAATAGAGTAGCAGTAGCGACCGTCGCGCCAGGAGTAACAGCCCGTCCAGTCAGACAGACAAATCGTAGTGTGAAGGCAACATTAATTTCTTTTTTAACTTGGCGTCGAGTCGCTACCGCGACTCTTGATATATTAAGATATTATTAGATTAAATGAGGTCAAAAGAAAGTAGGGATACAAACTGATAAATTAGATAAAAGTAATGAATAAGGTACGATATGCAACTTGAGCTCACTCTGCAGGTTCGGTAATACGAAACACGAAATATCATTAGGAATTGTTTTCTCCCGCACTTACTTCAATGGACTATGTACGGGAGCTAGTCGCTGGGACGCCAAGTTTTTTTTGTAGCGAGTTTATGTTGGCTAATGGACTATGTACGGGAGCTAGTCCCTGGCACACCAAGTTTTTTTTGTAGCGAGTTTAACTTGGCTAATATATTGGATTTGGTTTAATATTTTTGCAAGGAATTTTGTTTGTCAGCAATTTTTTTTAAAGCAATTTTTTTAACTTGGCGTACCATTTTTGTTTTGGGAAAACATTTTTGGTGTTATTTGATCTTCTCGAACGAGGCTCTTCATATAATTACGATCGAACTTCACAGGTAAGTTCGTTTGATCGTATAATTATTTGATTAAATGAATATAGATAAAAGAATTATGTACATAGGTTATTTGTTTTCCTATGCTTGGGTGATTATGAAATTTTTTTGATGATATTGGCTATAAATAATATAAAAAATTATTTAGAATGTCCTATAGGAAATATTTAATTCATACAAACATTGCTAAATCCATGGCAAAAATTGAACCTACAATTTTTTACTGCAAAAATGTGAATTTGCACAAAACTGATGTTCAAATCTAGTCAACTATTGAATTTAAATTATGTAAAAGTCGCACATAAAAAAGGATGTTCACTATTCTACTTGAATAAAAAATTGGTATAATTTATATTCCATAAATTACTTCTATCTTTCCAAACTTCTGTCAGTTCCTATAATTTATCTCCATATAAACAGATTTTTTTACTGAATAATGTTGAGTGATTGTAATTTGTAAAAGAAAGAAGTGCACAAATCTGAGTTAAGCACTGAATTCCACTGAGTTTATCACATTTATTGGAAAATGAAAAGCGTTACACATATAATTAAAAAACACTATAAGTTCTTAATATCTCATTTCTGATAATAAGTCCTATTAAAAGTCCCCATAAAAACCGTTAAATTTCACCAAGTGACATCAGAAGTTTGGGAGTGAATAATAAACTAACAAACGGATAGAAAGACATGCGTACAGGTTGCATTAAAGGCTGAAGTACACAAATCTCAATGAATTACGGAATAACCACTAATTTTATCGAATTCATTAATAAATAAATCTTGTTAAGCATATGATTTTAAGAACACTTTAACATTTATGTCTAAGTTCTGATAATTAATTTCACTAAGTGGCACAATATTTAATAGGATGAAATTAGGAGCTTGGGAGTATATCGTAAATAAAGAAATAAGAAACACTGAACTATCTTAACTATAGAAACAATCGAGTATAACCATTACAAAACCCTTCATTTATTAATATCTAATTCAGTATAAAATAGTCTCATTAAAAACGGATATTTAGCAGCATGACATTTTGAGGTTGGAATAGGAGTCAATTATAAACGCAAAAATAAAAAACCACTGAATTTCTTTATCATTATTAAACATGAAAATCATTACCCATACAACCCTATTTTACCACTTTTCACACCAAACGATTTGCTGGCATGCAAATGTCGAGACTGCGAAAGTCCGAAAGAACCACTGAAACCAGAGATGAGTAGAGAGATGCCAGTGGAGCGATATTTCTGACTTCGCTTTTTCGGCGTCCGCCACGCCGCCCCACCGGAGAGTTGCCGAACTAGACGCATCTTTTTGATTGGTCGAGTATATATAGATATATTTCTCGTGGAAAAATATGCGCTACCGACCCATGTTTTTGATTAGTCGAGTATATACACATATACTCCACGCGGGATTCGTAAGCTTTCGAAGCTCACAATCGCGGACGATCGTTTGCGCCCGCTGCGAGGATTCCGGGACCATGTATTTTTATTTCAGCTATTGCACGAACTTTGGCGTACTCTCTTCGAGCCTTGCTTGACGATATTTCAACTGTAATATCAAAGAATTTGAAATATTCAAACAAGCCCGTAAAACGTACGCCAGTTCAAGAGCTCGCTCCTGCACCGAACGAATTTCTACTCGTTTATTTTTTATTTTATCGTTTATTCGTAATTTAATAAATGTATCTTCGCAGCACCGCATTTGTTGCTGCGAAGATATATATATATATATATATTTTTTTTTTATTTCAAGAATTACAGATAAATATGTTCAGGTATTATATCGTATATTTTAAACGTGTAAGGTAGCTGTACGTATTGAGTTACAGCCTGATAACTTTGGAGGTCTGGGGTTCAAGACCTCAGATTTACTTTTTTTTTACAATTTTTTTTTTTTTTTTTTTGAAGACCCAACCTTGCATTGTTCGCATGGGGGTGCGAGCGATGCAATGCGTAAACTTTTATAAATTTACGGTCCACAAAATGACGGTCGCTCGGGTCCGCTACGTAAATAAATCAATGGTCTAAAGTGTCAAGTGCATAACAAGTGAAAACAAATTTATTAAGTCGAAAAAAGAGTACATCTGGACAGTTGAATTCTTATTATTGTTCTAAAAGACTGTACTCGTGTTACTAAAAATGCTATTGTTCGTGCGGTTGAGTGAAATACATACGACCAATTGGTTTTTGACAGCCAAATATGTAGAAACGAAAAAAAATAGTAGCAAATACATGTAAAAGTGCCAGTTCAACTGAACAAAGAAAAATAAAGCAAATACAACAGTAATCGGGAAAACAATTTTATATTGTAGATGTAATTCTGGAGTTTGAACAATTGTTGATGACTTATCTCGCGTCGGTAAGGAAGATTTTGAAAAAGTATACTTCAGTGAAAATTCGCCGTAGAGAAGTAATACGAGTTTGGTAAATAGCTTTATTGACCATTTACGAAGATTTTCGAAAAATAAAATACCAACTGACATTTTAGTTGCTCCTGCTTACGAAATACATTGCTTGCCACATTAGTCATTAAAGGTAATTGATTGTCTTTGCATCTCGAAAAGCTGGATAGCTAATGGAGTGTTCTGATTGGGTACTACACCCATATGAATAATACGATGCACGATGCGACACTGAGTTTACGAGCGTATATGTAGTCATTGGTAGTCATTGTGTATCATTAAAATATTGATCAATTAAAAAAAACGGTAACGTTTAACTAAAAACGTGACTCATTTACTAAAAAGAATTTAAAAAAAATGAAATGAATACAACAGTAAACGGAAGTGGTAAATTACAATTAGGCGTAAATAAAAATGAAAAAATAAATCAGATGTCTGAAGTGTCAAAGTATAACAAGTGAGAATAAGTTTATTCAGTTTATTGTTTAAAGAAAGTGTAAATCTTCACAATCGAATTTTTATTGTTGTTCTTAAAGACTATATTCGTGAACGATGTTACTGAAAATGCGATTGTTATTGCAATTATGTGAAATACAGACGTCAAATTGGTCTTTGACAGGGAAGCATTTATAAATGAAAACATGAACAGTAGTTAATTCATTAACGAGTGCCAGTGAAACCTAACAAAGAAACAGGGTTAAATTCAGAATATACATATTGGACATTAAGTTTTAAAAATAAGTTAAATGTTGGGAATGGATATGCTTTATGACTTTTATGTATAGGTTATGTTCAGTCATATTCCATTCATTTGTATCTTGATTATCAACTTTCATTGTAATTAAAGTGTACAAATGCACTGAATAAATGAAACAATAAAAAAACACACAGGAAATAATGACTACATTATTTTATGGTGTATAATACAAAAGGTTGCAATGATTTTTCATAGAAAAAAGTATTTATGTTGTCATTAGTGTTAAATTTATTCAAACCATATATCTAAATTTTATGGAGTTAGGTAATCAACAATCACATATTTAAAAACAAAAAACTAAAAAGAGATACATCTGCATAAATCAGGAGTATGCTACAAATTTGAGCATAATCCTTCCGCTCGCTGCAAAGATTTTAACAAGTACACAATTTTCACCTGAAATGTGCCATTTTTTAAAATGTAAATTCATACATTAATAAATAGAAAATTTATTATAATTCATGGGCATACTATCCAATGCTAGGTTAAGAAATGCTACAAATTTCATCTTGTTTGATGTCTTCAATCCCGAGCCCCTGATTGATACAGATGTCTGGGTAACATAAAATCATCTCAAAACATAAAAAATACTAAATAATAAAATTCATGTATTCTGTTACAACAAGAATATGTATTTCATTTTGTTTAACAGATCTGCTGTAAAAAGAAATAGATTGATTCATATTACACCAACCTTTACCGTAAAAACATAGAACAGTCATGCGGAGACCAAATGCAATAGGCACTTGTGTGTTTTCTTAAAACGTGAGTGCCTAAAAAAACGCGAAAAACAATTTTGCGTCGGTTCTCGGACTGGTCCCATAGCCTATTCTATGTATTTTGCCGTGCTAAACAAGAATCTAACGCTATTTGGATGAGAGGACAAATGGGGAAAGAGAAAAACGCAAAAAACCATTCCTGAAAAACACGATTTTCGATGAATTTACATTTCACGCTGTATTTTTTCGAAAAATGATAATGCATGGGTCATAGCTGATTCGATGTATTTTTCACTGCTGATTAACAATATATTAGTATGTATGTTACACGCTTGAAAAATGTAAACCTTTATAATTCGGGAACGCCTCGAGATATTGAGTTGAAATTTACCCCGTAGATAGAGGTATCAATCCTCATCGTTCATACCAATTTTTCTTAAAATCCCCATGATCGTTACATTTTTACGCGGTTTTGAATTTTTTTACAAATGTCTGTTAACGCGATAACTCTTTTAATTTTCGAGATATTAAGCTTGAAATTGGTGTGAATGTGAGCTTTTATACACCGATGATTCCTTTTGGATAAGCTCGGTTGAAACGTTAAAATTTTGTAAGGTTTTGATTTTCTGAGTTTTTAGATTTTTTTTCTGCGACGCAAGTTTTGGTATCAAATATCGAGCTGGGAGTTAAATGAGTGCCGGATTCATGATTAACAGAAAAAAAGTCAGATATAGTCCAAAAATGATGAACGATATCACATTTTCATAGCGATTTTGTACAATCTATATTGCGAAAAGGAGCGATTTATGTCGTATAAACTAGCCATAAACGAACGATCCTTGTTTCCCAATGAAATTTTGGAAAACACCGGTTTCTATTGTGTTCTGCAAAAAAAAAACAGAGAAGGTAGAGTATTCGAGGGAGTTTCCGGACCGTTCGGTCTTATTATATTTTCACAAAGCGGGAGTGTGCGCTTATTTATATTTATTTAAAACAAGAATTCAAAGTAGAACCTTGCACATTGCTTCCTCATTATATTCCGCTTTTTACAAAGCTTCCTCTATGAGGAAGCCAAATTTAATTACCATACTTCCACTTAGAGGTTGCTTTGTAAAAAGCGAAATATAATGAGGAAGCAATGTGTAAGATTCTACTTTTTTTCAGATAATACCGGAATCGTTTGATTTAGAAAAATAAACTTCAACTTTTATTGGACAGTACGAAAACACGTCATAAATCAGGGAAACTTCCAGGATATTGTGAAACATATGTTGATTATTTTCAGAGACATACATTTTTTAATTTTGTTCCCTCATAAAGGAAGCTTTGTTTTCATGAAAAATTGTTTTCGAGATTTTCATTTCAAAACGTTTAAAATGGTCAGAAACGTCGAGAAAAGTGGTTTAGTAAAATTGTCCGGATGTGTGTGTGTGTGTGTGTGTGTGTGTGTGTGTGTGTGTGTGTGTGTGTGATGAAAGGCTAGAAATTCATATAACTGTAACTTATAAAGTATTCGACCGAATCAGCTAAAATTTAAACAATATGTACAGTACTCGCTAATCTTCAATTGGTATAAATTTTACAAAAATCGCTTAACGCATTTCATTTTTATAAGAGTTTTGAAATTGTGAAAAAAGTACGTAAATGCTCTAGCTGAAACGAATTTTCAACTATCAGGCTGAAATTTCGTTTTAAAGTTGTATAAAGTGATACGAACTTTGGTATTGAATTTGGACCAAATCAGTAAAGCGGTTCGGTTTTTATGAAATTTTGAGTTCTTAAAAAAAAATTCGTTTTGCTCTAATTTAGGTAAAATTTAAACTAATCGACTACAATTTTCTACACAGGAAAAATAACATTCAGCCCTACTACGTACCAAATTTGGTGATAATCGGTAAAGCGGTTCGGATTTTACGTGATTTTGAATTTCAAAAAATGTATTGGTGTCGCTCTGGATTTCGTAAAACGTCAGAAATCGTCAACTTCGTCAATAATTTTCATCTTTCGCAAAGGTTCCTTTATGAGAAACCCAAAAATAAAATAAAGAAATCCTCATAGAGGCGAATTTGATAACTTTATAGGTGAATTTAACTACTTTTTTGTAATGCATGCATGAGAAGTGCTACTTCTCGTGCCTGCCGCGCGTGGCGTAAGAGACACTTTACGGCCATTGATACTATTTTACTTCTCGCACGCACTTCTCGCACGCGCGCGACATTACACTCGGTAGCACTTCTCATGCATTTGTTACAAAAAGTATTATGCGATACAGAGCGAGAGAGCGCTCATCATACGACGGTTGTGAAGTTGATCGCACTCACCGCACTCGTACCACAGACAGCAATCGCCTTCGGCTCGTGCTGCTGTGATACTCGTGGGGTTCGTGCGGTCAACTTCCCAACCTGCGTATCATGATCGCTTTCTCGCCCTTGTATTGCAATAGTACATTACGATACGAGTGCAAAAAAACTTTTTCTGACGAGTGTGAATTTGCAGGACGAGCCGAAGGCGAGTGTTGCAATCACACGAGTTAAGAAAACGTTTTTCGTATGAGTATCGTACAAAATTTTATTTCACGAGGTGTGTAAACGATGTGTGACGCACGCGAAGTGTGCGTAAAACCGCGTTCTACGCACTGAGTGAAATAAAGTACTATTTGGTAAATTGGCGAAAAATGTTGTGAACATAAATTTACGAATATAAAAATGCAAAAGAAAATATTGTTTACGACTATAGTAAAGGGTTTTTTGACTAAAGTTTACCTGCTACTATTTAACGGTATCTCCAAATTACCATATAAGACCAATATCAGGTATACAGGTGAAAGCTGCAAAATGCAAATACAAATACACGATGCATTGCCATATCGAGCGGTTTGTGCAGAAATAAAATTGGATTTTCCGAAAAATATTGGTCTTCCAGAAAACAAAATTCTAATTGAATTGCAGAAAAATCTTAAGGTACATAGTTTGCATCCATGAGGGTGGGCGAGGGATGGGCTTGGAAATGCACTCACATAGTCACAACAGCTATCGTAATTTTGGGTCTGATATCCTTTTTCTCTAATCATATTATATCGAACTTTTTTAGCAGAAGTGTGTTTTTAGTCGCCTAGAACTGTTCTAAATACTTAGTAGCAAGCTATATAATATTATTATAAATAATATAATTCCTGTATGAAATTTAATAATAAAAATACACGAGCGTAGGAGTAATATTAATAATATTGCATTTTTCATTTTAAAAAAACCTTCATGCACAAATCTTCGGATTGAGATATTTATGATATTCAAGTTTCATTATGATAGACACCCTAGCAATCTTGACAACCGTCGTTTCCAGCTGATTTACCGTAAAAACCACCGTCAAACAACCGGGTGGATTTTTTACAAAAAATAAACCGGAATTCGGTCGTAACAACAGCGGAAACAACGGCTAGAATATTTTTCGGTTTTATTTTCGCAAACACCACCCGGTCCTTTTTACGGTAAAACGGTAGTTGTTGAGATTACTAGGGCATCCTATAGCTGTGAAATGATGAGAAGAGAAACGTGTTAATCTGAATGAAATTATTGTATACATGATAGAAAACTTTTTCATTTATATCAGGGTTTTACGATAAATCATGATAATTCTGGCAGTGCAAACACGTACGATTTAATCCGATATACTTTCTATAATTGTGAGACGATAGAAAATTGTCGGATCACTCTATTGATGCCTCTTTGATTGCGAACGATTAATGTTCAACCATATATATTTACGATATAACACGATACACCACAAACGGATAAAAATTAACAAATGACAAAACGTAAATCCAATATGAAATATTGTAAATCCGTTGGTGTACCATAAATAACGATAACGTATCTATCGTATTTAAAAGAAAACTATAGGAAACTAATAACAATGATTCAATTTGTATAAATTGATCAAAGTCCGAATAGATAGAGATGATAACATACGATTAAATCCTATTCAAATTCTATCGATCTGTATCAGTCTCTACCCACATAGCACATAATATTGCCTAAATATTGCAGGAATATTTCGAATATTTCATTACACGGGAATATTTGCATAAGCTTCCAATCGAATATTCACAAATATTTAATTGGAATATTGGGAACGTAGAGTTCAGAAATATTGTTGAAGTTAAAACAATTTGCCAATCATTTTTTAAATATTTCTGAATATTACCTGTAAAACAAAACATTCCATTTCTTCAACAATATTTCACAAAGTTTCGAATAAAATTCGAATAAAATTTCAGATTAGCTTTTGCGAATATTACAATGGAACTTTTGTTGCAACATTCCAATATATTTAAAATGGAAATTTCTAATCTAGTTTAAAAATTTTGAATTTGACATGATTTGTATTTCGCGATAAATTCACCTCGTTCTCTTGAGTATCATTCGATTTGATAAAACTCAAATTCAATAGGGAAGTCGCCATATGATTATTTAGAAATGGGGTCAAATTCCGACAGAAATTGGAAGTCTCGTTAGAATTTACTGGAAAACGCGATATGGTATGAACCGTTTTTTTTTACAAGATTGTCATGCACCAGAAATCTTCTGAAAGGTTGCTCTATATTTATTTTTTAATTCATCAGTCTTTGTCGACAGAACATACGGGCGATGAAAGTATAACGTTTGTACAAGTAGTCGATAGTCTAGTGGTTAGCGTGATAGACATTAGGTCGTTAAATAGGTTTGATAGGTAGGTAGATGTAAGTCTTTGAGCGAGAATCTACGTTTCTTTCAACCGTATTCACCTCTGGAACAAATATAGTTAATAAAACTCTAATATTGTTATATATTTTTGAAGCAGAATCGCTTTTTAAAATTACTCGTCGTTAATTCGACGTGGATATGCTATTTTCTTTTTTTTTCAATAAATAAGATTATTATCGAGGACATCCAATGGTGCTACTTAAAAACTCGTAATCAAAAAATTATATTAAAAACGATGGAATTTCTTACGAATTAGCCTTGGGCGGAAAATGTAATATTAACACAATATTGCTCTGTAATATTATTGAAATATTGTATTTGCAACGTTTTGAGCGGACATTGCAAGATTCCTACAATATTTTAGAAATGTTTTAAACATCTCACAATATTTTCGCAATATTGCATTATTGCAAAGGAATGTTTTGATAATGTTTCAGAAATATTTCGGTGTTATGTGGGTATAATTTATTTTTATCAGGGCCATTCGAATAACTTTTCCGTAACAATCCAAAAATTGCTACGTGGGTTTAATCAACATACTTCATCATATAGATAACTTTGAAAAAGGTGAAAAATGAGGAAACAATGTGCAATGCCCGACTTTGTAAACTTTTTTTTGGTTCACAGAGCTGTTTTCTTCGTCTGTGTAGAATAAGAACCAGTTTATTTTCCCCGCTGTTGACTAAACTGTGAAGTGATAAGCGAATGACTTCATGAGGTACATGCATATCATGAGGCAACGGAGGAGATTTTCCGAAAGATGTCTCACGTGCAGAATAGCAAATGGCTGATGTGCTAAAAAAAATTGCAGAGCTACCGAGATTATCGAGTGTCGCGTGTTTAGTCCTCACAACCAACTTTTCCGAAATATTTGCGTATGACAAATTGTCGTTATGTTGTCCGTAGGTAACAACAGATCTATTCGCGAGGAGGTGAGTGCGATCCTTGATTCACACTAGATTATTCTCGCGATTTCAACGACACTTATAGGTTACGGTCATGGCCCCTTTATTTATGTTTTCATTTGTACCTATATAACGCTGTGCTCGATATCGTACACATTCGAGCGTGCTTCAGACTTGAAATTAGTGCCAAGTAGTGCTCCACTATACAGTGTCACTAATTGCTCCAAAAACAAGCCTTGTAGACCTGTTTTTGGCAATTTAATAACTTTTATACATTCAACAAGATATATATATATAGACTTTTTCTGTTGTTCAATTAATTGCTGATTTTTTAGGAAAATGCAAGTGAGAATGGATCTGATGAATATCCCAGAATACCACTATCATCATTGGATGGTCCAAAAGAATGGACTTATACAATGAGGAGGAGTATGCAAGTAAGATACAATTATCAAACAAATTACAAAAAAAAAAGTCAATTGTGTTTAATTCAATGTCATGTTTTGTTGGACAGGAAGTTGTACCTGGTTTGTATCTTGGACCTTACAGCTCAGCCAGTAGATCAAAATTGCAGTCACTTCAAGAGCGTGGCATAACTCATATAGTATGTGTCAGGCAGGACATAGAAGCACATTTTATAAGGCCCAACTTTCCTGATAAATTCAAGTGAGTTTATTGAATGATGATTATTCTAGTATAAATGAATAAGTATTCAAATTTATATATGAATATTTAGTCACACTATTAAGCATCTATGTGGCAAAATCATAAAAATTCTTTTGAAAAACCAAATGAGTGATACATTTATGTTTTTAATATTATTTTGTTTTGCAGTGGTCTAGTGGTCAGTGTACTGGCCTCTAGTCCAGGGCATCGGTAGGTCGCGGGTTCGATTCCCGGTGCCGTCGATTTTCGTCGAAAATATAAATACGGGCGCGATGAAGCTCCAGATGTATACATGAGACCCACACAGGTATTTCTACCTGTGGAGATGACATGTATACAGCTGTAGTCCGTGTTTACGTTCTCGACGAAACGTGACGTTGCTCCGGTGCCGGGAGGCAAAAGCGAGACCGGCTATATCGGCATAGGTTTTCCGCAGTTTCCCTATGCCCATGGCAGAAATGCGATATAGAGGGGGAAGTCGGATGCGGCCGCATGGGGGCCTGGTTACTGATCTGGACCAGACCCCCAGGGGGGACTGGCTACTGATCCGGGCCGACCCTGTATAGGCGTAATGCCTGCAGACGAGGGGAAATGCAACATAAATTTTAAAAAAAGAAAAAAATATTATTTTGTTTTTCAAAAGATTTTTTTTATTTAGCCACATCCATGCTTAACGGTGTTCATAAATTCCGACAGAACTTTTTTCTCTGGATAAACTGTAGGATGGTGGGTGTATTTCACTATCGATTATGTGAGTCTTTAATTTATAGAACGTTTTTTCAGAAACATAATGTTCCATCTTGCATGAAAAAGAATTACTAAATTTTTTTCTTCTAAACTTAATGTGGTAACATTAAACAGTATTTTATTCATACACGACTATTGAAAGTCTTATTGCTCAATTCATAAATATTTATAGAAATGGTTATAAGAAGGTGACATTGATTTGATAAGTATAAAATGCTCCAAGCTTCTTAAAAGTTTTTTGTATCATCAGTTTTTGAGATAACCAAATTTCCGATCTGATAGAGATTGCGACTATTATGACTATTTTGTCATCAAATACTTATCGATCATTGCTATCGTAAAGTCTGCAACCCAAGAAACGATTGCAATTAATAACATTATTATTTTATTATTTTAAGGTACCTCGTGCTAGATATAGCGGATACAGCGACGGAAAATATAATTCAACACTTTCAACGAGTCAAAGCTTTTATAGACGAAGGTCTAAATTCGGGTGGTCAGGTTCTAGTCCACGGAAACGCGGGAATTTCAAGATCCGCTGCATTGGTTCTCGCCTACGTTATGGAGACGTACGGTCTCTCGCAAGTGTGAGTCGAAGATTTCGAATATCGCGAGGAAAAAAGTCATTTGGATTAATTGACCATATTATTAATTTCAGGCGTGCCTATGCGTTGGTGCAACAAAGACGATTCTGCATAAACCCGAACGATGGTTTTATGGCACAGCTTAGAGAGTACGAACCTATTTACCAAGCTCAAAAAACCTTAAGAAACGGTCAACAGAGTTCGGCGAGGCAACGCAGCAAACGAACGATTCATCAGCTCGACAGCGAACGGACGGACGATAGATGCGATGCAATGGACAGTTGATAGCGGTTTCAAAAACTACCAAAGTTACCAAAAGACTTAATTAAAGAAACACTTAGACTTATAGGAAACCCGAAATCACTATGCGAACAACAGATACGAAAAAGATGGTAAAAAACGACGAAGTTGGAGACGAAGTCACTCACTCATTGAGGAAGCGAATCGATCTGCGAGTGACAGCTCTTTTTTTCCCATCGCTTTTTCTCATTCACTATCTCTCCGACTATATCTCTCCTCGATATTTCGCATCAATATAATAGCGTATTATCGATGTTTTCCACGGGAGTACAATATCATTGGAGCTGCAGGATAACGGGTTTGATTGTATCCAGAATAATAACACGCTGAAAGCGATTTAAGGAGTATGCAACGCTTCACGGTAGTCAAATTAGTGTTGAATTTTTCAAAGCGATTTTACAATTTTACGTCGTTTAAAATATTTCGAGCGTAA
This sequence comes from Ephialtes manifestator, assembly GCA_963970395.1. Lineage (NCBI taxonomy): Eukaryota > Metazoa > Arthropoda > Insecta > Hymenoptera > Ichneumonidae > Ephialtes > Ephialtes manifestator. The sequence continues at coordinate 18,624,948 of OZ019970.1, read as the reverse complement.
GATCATAGTCTTCAGAATTTAATAATTTTCGGATATACTAAAGTTTTATCCCGTAGATTAATGTTAAAACCCCAGATCTGGTAACCGGCCATTTAATTATTATTTACAACTTTAAGAAGTGCAATAATAGCACAGAAATTTTTGGGAAAAGCTCAAGTCCACATTTCAACTGCATATTTCATGAGGCAAATATCTCGATATCGGAAAGATATTATATGCAATTGATACAGCGGATTTTGGAGATTAATTATCACGTTTAAAAAACTGACCTTACCTAAGTCTTACGTGAGAAAATATTTCCTATAGATGCGAAAAAAAGTCCAATATCATATGAGACTCACAGCGGTGCTTGCGACGTTATACCTGCCGCCGCTGCACATCCTCAGTCGTGTTTATATCCCGTGTCGGCGATTTGCTCGAAAGTATTTGTTTGAGGTTAATGCCGATCTTATTTCTGTGTTATTAATTCACATCAATAATGTCATTAGTACAACTCATTTGAGATACTTCATTCCTACCAATACAGCAGCGGACAGCGCGTTTTGTCGTTTTCGTCATATTTCGAAACGATCCTGTATTATTATTTTGACAGACGCAGCTATTGTTTTGATGCCCTTTAATTCAACATGGCACTCAATTACGGTACGATTCGTTGCCAGAATTATTGGTATGAGTTTCAAGGGAATTTGGAGAATAATTACACGTTGATTAACTGTCAATTGATAATCAACGTGTAATTATTCTCCAAATTCCCTTGAAACTTCTACCAATTTAAAAACAAAATGGAGATGAGCAGAATTGATTGATACATTTTTTTTAAATTAAAATACTGTATGTTTTATGCATCGCAGAGCTTAATCGGACCTTTGAAAAAATTGTTGAATCATTTCACAGCGTTACATTCTCGAAAATATTGGGGGCCACGCCCAAGCACGCGCAAAAACCGGTACCTTAACGCTCGGAATACCTTAAATTATCGTTTAAAGGGTTGTCTAATGCAGTTGAATTTTTAATATACAAATGCATTCACAGCGATGGTTTGGAACGACTAATATATGTTGATGACAGTTCATCGTCCGATTTTTAATAATAATAATGTTCTTTTGATTAAATAGAAGATGCTTTATCAATTCACCAAAAATACTTGCGATAGCTTGAAGAGTTAAAAAGTTTAAGAGCGTTTGTTTGTCGGACGTTGGAGAAACAAATATTTTAAACTCGTAACCAACTAAAGCTCTACAAGATGTCGATGGATCGATAAATCATCTTTCAATAACTAAAGTGCGCTGCGGTTCATATAATCACGTTTATAGTGTCGTCCATTCTTTTAGAAAACAGCACGGACGCACCTTTTTTTTTAATCCGCATAAATTGATAATTTTTGTTTCAACTACAATTTTAAATATACGTAATTTATCCTCTTAAACAGGCAAGAAAATCACCAGGAATGTAGAAATGTTTTTAAAAAAATGGGCACTGATGCGGCTCTTATGAATCGCTTCATACTCCTTAAAAAATGCGCTCTAGACACGATTTATTGAACTAGGCTGACTGATATAGGCTGTATACTTCCTCGTTTAACGACTCTTGTAAGTAAAACTAGAAATTGGACTATGGCGCGCGCGCTCATTAAGAAAATAATAATTTTTATTCGCACGCGGGGGTGTACGATAGTCGTGGGTGACGACGAAAGTCGATAAATCGATATTTTGTAAAATAAATTTGTACGTGACTAATTTAAAAAGTCGATAATGTTTTTTCATAATTTTCTATACTGTGTAATGTTATAAAAAAAATTAATCACGTCGATTAACAACGAGATTTGTTCGAGATAGCGTTAACGAGGTCGATGTATTGAACATTCGGTACACCCCCGGTAAGCACTAGTTACGTACGTAAAACGGTAATCTCTTGTGAACCCAACGTTCATAGCATGAATTTATTTAACTTTTGTAAATTACGCTGACTCGCCTCCTCCTCTCCCCCATCTACTCCGCCCGCCCAATAACAACAACAACAACAAAAAAACGAACCTCAAATACTCTATTTTTATTTATTAAGCATTTAAGTTGTTTATAACTGTTGTTACACGATTGTAAAGAAACGAGGAACAAAAAATAATACATACGATATTTTCGAGTTGCCCCGTGTCTCGAGTATTTATTTGTCATGCTTCGTTATTTTTGTACCAATGATGTCATTGACATTTATTATACGATAAGCCAGATCTGAGATAAATTTACGTAAATCGCAAGAACATGTTCTTATTTCATAATAAAATATTCCAATGAGCTATTTATTAGAAAATTTAAAAAATCGTTTATTGAATAAACTGAATATTTTCTTAACTGCATAAAATTCGATGTATTATATTGATTGTTTGATTTGTATATTTTTTTTCGATTTGGGATGTCGTTTATCTTTGATTATTCCCTCCTATAATTGGCATTGTTTTCTTTTTTAATAGAAATAAATATAATTCGAGATACGAGCAATTTCGGTGTTTCGAAATAATAAAAGAAGTTTATACCTCTAATGATTTTCTAATATCACTGGGTCGTAGAAAGAGCAAACTAAGCCGGTGAAACTGCCTTGGATCGTTGCAACTAAGCTTTATAAGCGATTAAAGAAGCTCGTATCGTGGAGGAAGGTTCATCGATTTAGTCGGATTTTCTCATATCGATAATTCCTATTTTCCCTGAATGATTTTAGCCGGAATTGCTGGTTGGTGAATTTACTGAATCTTCGCTGGAATTTCAATGCAGACGATGTCTTCATTATCCTGATCTTTAAGCTGCCATCTCACCTCGAGTGACAGCTGCAAAAATATAAGAGAATAAATTATCATATGAGTAGCTGCCAGCCAATTAATAAAAATGCAAATATAATGATTCGTCGTGTCCTCCTCACCCTGGGATATGCTTTTTCAACGAACAACGTGTTCGTGAACGTGTACGGCCCGCCGTTCTTCGTGAGTGGACAGGTCAAGCCGGAATCTTTGTCAGCACAGGCATCGGGATGCGCGATTGGAAAAGGCACCGGAACGCCCGAGAGTACGCCGTGCACCACGGATGTAACTCCGGTTACGTCTTTGTCTGAGAAGCGATAAACAAAAGATTAATATCGTTTAATAGTCTTCGATGTACGTTCGATGACCAGAAGGTTTGTGCATCAGAATTTGTCGTATCCCTGGTGAAAATATTTCTATGCTAATTTATCTGAAAAACACTAAGCGGACCGTTTCAGTGAATTTCTCTAAATATCTTTGTCATTTTCTCGTATTTTCCGAAAATTTCTGGATACCTCTTATTTTTTCTGATAAAATACGTTAAGAGAAAAGACGAGTTGTTTCTAAGATTTGCTCATTTTGTTACTCGTACCAAGAGTAGACATTTTAAGAGAAAATACTTTTTATTTTTCGGAAATGCTATGATTTTCCCGAATAATGTGAGTTGTAAGAATTACAACTCACATTATTCGGGACAACTTACGAGTTCTCTCTAAGATCTGTTCATATTGTTACTCTTCCCAACAGTAGACTTTTTTAGAGAAAATATGATTTATTATCTGAGAAGCTCTGCATTTTTTCGGATAATGTGAGTGTAGAAGATTTCAGAAAATGTCCGAGTTCGCTCTAAGATCTATTAATTCTGCCCTGGTTAAACGATCCGATTAGAACCAGTAAAACGGACAAAAATCCGATTGAAACCTATTAGAACCGATTAATTTTCAATCGGAATTTTGTCCATTTGATCGGTTTCTATCAGTTTCAATCGGAATTACGAAGCAGGGTGGTACTCGCACGTTAGGGTCTAGGCTAGCATTCACAAGGTCCCGGGTTCGAGCCAAACTTAGGTCATTCAGTTTTTCTTTCACCAAAATCGGTAATATAGTAATGTAATATATTTGTACGTGTGTATCCTAAAACGACGTAAACCATGATGATTATTTGGTTAACTGAAATCAATTTTTTTAAATATTACCAAACTTAATAATTTTTATTACTTTATGTGAGAAATTCAATGAAAACAGTCTATGAAAATCGACACATGATCCAGTACACAGAACCAAATTCTGTTAAGACATCTTTAATTGGTTTAGAGAACATTGTACTAATAGAAATAGGCATATTGGTGCCATTCCAGTGAAACATACTCCCGTCTTTTTGCCCTGCGGCCACGCGGCAGTAAAAAATTTGACTTTTTCAGAACAATTACAAATCTCTAGATACAGAAAAATCTTTGACTTTCTCTGAAAAGTGCAAAAAGTAAAACATATTCGGAGGACTTTTCAGAGAAATTTTCCGAGATTTTCAGATATATTTTCCGAGATTTTCAGATATATTTTCCGAGATTTTCAGATATATTTTCCGAGATTTTCAGATATATTTTCCGAGATTTTCAGATATATTTTCCGAGATTTTCAGATATATTTTCCAAGATTTACAGATATATTTTCCGAGATTTTCAGATATATTTTCCGAGATTTTCAGATATATTTTCCGAGATTTTCAGATATATTTTCCGAGATTTTCAGATATATTTTCCAAGATTTACAGATATATTTTCCGAGATTTTCAGATATATTTTCAAACATTCAGAGAAGTATTTTCACCAGGGATATAACCGATAAATAAATGCAGTCCTAAACCATCGTCGTAATCTTGTAATCGTGTTTCATTTGCTGCGCACGACTGTTTACTACAATATCTCAGACATATGCGATGCAGTTATCAACTCAAGTAATTACGATATTAGAGGTGCACAGTAAGATACTCTGGCTACAAAGTCCGAATAAAAATAAAAACACAATAAGCTATCGTGATTTTAGTTTGTATTTTAGTGATTTCAATAATTTCCTCGTTGATACCTTATTTTGGATCAATTATTTTGTGTTTTTTTTCGCGGAAATAATTGAAATCACTTAGTCCGACGTTTCAGTATGAAACTCAATTAATATTTAGCTAGTTGGTTTTTTACTTTAAAACATAAAAGGAACCACCCCAACTGAGAGGCCTCGTAGTCTTATTATTTTTTAGCAGAATTTAAAGCTCATAAAAACTTTTTGAGAGTTCCTAGCGTTCATACAAAGAAAGCCGCAGAAAAAAATCAGTGTCTCTTGCATTATGGTTCATGCAGGTATTTTTGATATTTTCATCAATTGCTAATAGCCAGTTAGCTGTAAATCTTTTTGATTTTACTGAGAAATCCCAAAATTTACATGGAAAACTATATAAGTGGATCTCATATTTTCATATTTCCCAATTTTTGGGAAAGAAAAACCACGAATCGAAAGTGAAAAATACAATTTCACCGAAAAAGGATCCCGCAGAAAATTAACAATCTTACATGCTTCTTTGGATGGATCCTTGGAATGTGATAGAAAATCGGGAAGCAGCGGAAAATTAGTGAGATAGTTTGACAAAAATAAGAAGAAAACGAGTAGGAAAATCGCAAATTATGGATTTTAATCATTTTAACTGAAACTCGCAGGCTTGAAAGAAAAAAAAGAGATTCAAGAAGCTATCTCGTTTTGTACGGAAATGCAAGATTTATAGCATTTGTATATAGCATATCAACCTAAAAAAATGCAGCACAATCTGTTGGTCATGTAGAAAAAAAATGTAATTACACTGGCTGACACCAAATACCGAGGGAAAAAAACAGGATACCCACCAACATCAAATTGAATTCCAATCGTTGCATTCGTATTTCGCTTGAGTATGCATTTTTGGTCAGTCTCGGGACAATCGGTGACGGTGATGGTCGTGTAGTGGCCTACTTTGGAACCTGTAAACACGCCAAAGAACAATTTACGGTGTGATCTGGTTCAAAAGTGCAATGCGGAGTAGAATAAATAAAAACTATTTGTATGAAATGACACAAGAGCATATTATACAGCATATACATTGCTAAATACATTGCACAATGCCGTTAAAAAGCCAGACGGTATTTTACGAACGACAGCAAGGTTCATCTTTCCAACTCCTATATATAATTGCGTGTATCTAAAAAAAATTCTGTTAAATAACTACCTAATCCACTTACTACTTACTATTGTAAGGAAAAGGCGTTTGCCACTTACGAATTTATTATTAAACTTAACAAACAAACAAAAATTGTGGAGGTATATGAACAACAAATTGTTGTTAAATGACAAAATTTAAGTACTTTCCAAAATGATTGGCCTACCAATTCAGCGTGAAATCGACAACCGTTTATTATAGGAGGGAAAAAACCAGAGATTTTAAAAAACTTGTTTCATCTAATGATACGACCGAGTGGACATTTTAAGGACGGTCATTTTAAGCCATTTGAACAAACTTCGATTTTAATTTAATAAAAAAGACTGAGTAGCTTTACGGTTATTTTTATGCCAAATTACGAAAAAGCGACAGTCGTCTCGATTGCTAGGGTAACTGCTATTAATATTCTAAAATTAATTAAATTGTTTGGGTAAGTAAATATTATGTACACAAAAGAGGGACGTGCCCTTTTTTCAAGCTGAAATTTTATACGTGAACGAAATAATATTCAGTGATGATAAATATATTATTTAGTGAAGATCAACATAAGGATTCAGATTTTACAGGAATTTGGCTTTTTCTTTATTGACTAAAGTTTTATTGAAATTCAATTTCAAAAATTGATTTAAAAGAAGGATACAAATTAGAACATTGCCCATCACTTCCTTCTTATTTTTCACTTTTTACTTAATTTCCTTTATAAGGAAGCCAAAATCGTTGAACATACTTTTTCATAGAGCTGGTTTGTAAAAAGTGACAAATACTAAGGAGCAACGAGGAATGACTGAAGATATCTGTATCAAAGTGCAATTTTTGGCTCGCTATAGCTTTCATCTTTATGATTCGATAGACTTCGTTGACGACTTATTCGTTTCGTTATCTAAGTTTATTATCTAAGTGAGCTATTTCTTTTTCTCTTTTTCCTTAAGGTTGTACATCGAAAGTAAATGTTTGGCACATTTATTTTCAATGATTCCATTAATTATAAAATTATCTATAACGGATCGAATCAGCCCTAAACGAAGTATATTCAATCATAAAGACGGAAGTTACAGCGTGCCAAAAATATAATTTTGTCTGATCAAAACATCTTCAGGGTCACCCGCTTAAGAAAGGCGAAAAAAGTGAAACGATTGCTCACTTTCACAATCTTATAATAAAACAAATGAGCTTAGAATAAAAATGTTTCAATAAAAGTCACGGCCGTTGAGGCGTGCTATATTGATGTTAAAAGCCACCACCTTAAGTAAGAGGGGTAATAAATAGCTCACATAGATGATTTCATAACACAGAGACGGGAGCTATGGTGTCCCGCGTAGAAAAAAAGAATCTTGTGAAGAATCTTTTCAAGAATCTTAAAAAAGTCTTGAAAGAATCTTTGAAGGAATCTTGAAAAGAATCACGTATAGGATCCGGAGCAAGATTCTTTCCAGGGTTCTTTTCAAGATTCTTTCTATCCGAAAGCGTTCTGAGATTCTTACAAAGAATCTTCGAAACAATCTTGAAAAGCGTCTTTAAGAGAATCGTGAAAAGATTCCGTCGATTAAACACAAAAATCGTTGAAAGAATTTTAATGAAATTCTTCAAAGGAATCGAGCAAAACCTGTTGTGGCTTTCCCTTGTGTCATGTGTAGTCGAACTCAGAAAAGCTTTCCAGTCTTATATATACGCTGAGGCTTCAAACCACTTGCGAAAAACACTCCGTCCGTTCGCCACCTAGTGGTATCATACGAAACACTGGTGGACAATACTCCGCTAGATGACTTGAAGTCTGAGCGTATATAAGACTGCAAAGCTGTCCTGAGTTCGACTATACACGAGGAGTTTACTATTCGTTGACGTATCGAAATGCACTGTCTCGACACCAAGGGAAAGCAACAACAGGTTTCGCTCGATTCCTCTGAAAATTTTCATTAAGATTCTTTCAACGATTTTTCTGTTTAATGAACGGAATCTTTTCACGATTCTCTTAAAGACGCTTTTCAAGATTCTTTCGAAGATTCTTTAGAAGATTCTCAGAACGCTTTCGGATAGAAAGAATCCTGGAAAGAATCTTGCTCCGGATCCTATACGTGATTCTTTTCAAGATTCCTTTAAAGATTCTTTCAAGTTTTTTTAAGATTCTTTAAAAGATTATTCACAAGATTCTTTTTTTCTACGCGCAGTGCTAAACATTTATTTTCGATGTGACACCTTAAGGAAAAAAAAATAGCTCACCTAGATAATTCTATCACTAATCGAATGAACAAACGAAGTCTATTATATCATAAAGACGAAAGATACAGCGCGCCAAAGATAGTATTTTGTCTAATACAGATATCTTCAGGGTCATAATGTGCAAGTGTCAAGTTGTCACCGTAGTGTTAACCGAAAATCACTGAAGTTAACCGATTTTTTAACCGAGAAAAGATAAGTCCCGATTAGCCCACTGTTTCACCAGCTTTAACCAATAATTTAACCGATTAAAAACGTTTCGTTCGGTTAAATCGTCAGTTAAAATCGGTTGTATTCACCAAACAAAATGGACTTTTTTAAAATTCGGTAACAATGTCGGTTACAATCGGTTAATTCACCAATAAAAATCGCTTAAAAAATAACAATTTCGGTTAAAAAGTCAGTTCAACTAGGTTAAACAGGAGATAATCGAGACTGGTTAAAACACCGGATAAAAAGTCGGTGACACTGTTTGCCAGGGATGTTATCGTCTCTATCTATTCGAACTTTTAGTTTTCGTTTTCTATGTGTTAAATACGATAGATATATTATCCGTATGTATAGTGCACCAACGGATTTATAATATTTTATATTGAATTTACGTTTCGTCATTCGTAAATTTTTATATTTGTGGTGTATCGTGTTATATCGCAAATATATGATTCAACATTCATCGTTCGCAATCAAAGATGCATCAATAGAGTGATCCTATAATTTTCTATCGTCTCAAAATTATAAAAAGTATATCGAAATAAATCGTACACGTTTAGACTGAAAGAATTATCATAATCTATCGTAAAATCCTGATATAAATGAAACAGTTTTCTTTTATACAATAATTTTTTGCTGCTTGACTCGGGAATATCGGATAGGAAGTCTATCATAATGAATCTTGAATATGATAAATATTTGAATCCAAAGATTTATAGATGGACCTTTTTTTAATGAAAAATGTAATATTATTAATATTGCTCCTACGATCGTATATTTTTATTATTAAAATTAGTACAAAAATTATGTTATCTATAATAATATTATAGGATATGGAAGAAACATGTAAGATTTTGATCGTAAATGTATTATTGTAGTATAATCTAAATTCGCGAATCAAAATCCGTATTCGGACCGATAGTATTTTTTTTAATCGTTTTCTATTTTTACCAGTTATAGCATAGCGATATCGTCTCACGTATCGCACTGCACGATAATAATACAGAACTGTAATCAGAACGTCTAACCGAACCTAATTCTCTGAAATAGAAAAAAATAAATTGCAATTCGCTGTGTCTGAGCTAGGGGTATTAAAAACTCATTACGTCTTTGTGTCCGGCGTGTAGCCAGGAATTAAAAAATATCATATGCAAAACGTGCTTTTAGAAGAAAAAAAATCGCAGAAGAATGGTGTATTCGAATGTTATGCAATACGTTGGGAGGCAAGCAAAGATTTTAATTGAAGCATGTGGAGATAAAATTGTAGGTTCGGTAAACGACGAATTCCTGCTTCTTGTTTTTCTTTCTGTACGCGACGTACAGAGTGTGATGCGTCGCCATATGTGACTATCGTGATATTTAACGACACGATCTTCGAACCATTTATCTTCTCATTACGCCGGATATCGTTAATATCTATAATTAAATTCTAACGCAATATATCCAGCCACGCACTTTTGGTTAACACGCGAAACGAGTAAATTCGCGTGTTCTTCGACCGGATGATTACGTGCAATAACACAATGTATCACATCTCCAGTTTTTGTTCGAAAATATATTCGTTATCCAGCAAAATGTCACCTCCATCGCGCCAACAGAAACGTATGACAACAGGAAAGTGACATTGGTTACTTCTTCTGGACTTTTAATAAGCGATAAAAGAAAGTGAAACCTGATAACAAGTAGGAAATTAGAATATCGCCGCTAAATTAATTCACTACACAATGTCAGTCCGAATGAATGTAAAAAAAAAAGAAAACAAGTTCGAGTTAATTACCATTAGATACTTAAACAAAAGAAAAATTAGGCGTGTCGTGACCGGATATTTCGATATGATAAGACATCAATTCCTTTCGTATTAATTCTATGTGAAATATGTATTCCTCTAGAAATATTTCACCTCTGGTAAAACCGAATGATTAAGAATAGTGTAAGAAATAGTATTGAATTTTTTTTTCAGACGGCAAGCAAGTGATAAAAGAAAATTGAAGGTGATAACAAGCGGAATATTACAATGTTGCTGCCAAAATGATTCACTATCCATTGTTGTTTCAGACGTTAAAACCAATGCGAAACTGATTGCCATTTACAATTCAGCACATTGACATTATTCAACTGAAATATAATTCTGATGATGGAGCATTCAGTGTTAAGTTATGATATTGGAAGAAAGAAAACGTTGATGTTAGAAGTACAAAGGCTTATTTAGAAGGCTTCAATGTATCTCTAGCTTAGTAAACAAAGACGAAACGCAGTAAAAGCAGACAAAGAGAAAGGTTAATAAGTAAACTATAGAACTCACCGCAATCTTTATACGGAGTGGCCTGCAACGCCGAAACGCAGAGAAGCAAAACACAAGTAAATCGGTACATCTTGTTAGCTTGATGTCGCGACGCGAAATGAAGCGCGGTTTCGTCGTTGGGCGAACCGCGACTTTTGTCGTCGTCGCTTACGGTGTCGTCGACGCTGTCACGCGATCCAAATAACCCGGTAGATAACGTGACTGCAAGAAACCGCGTATTGTATACATTATGCCATCACGCACGTTTATCGGCGGAGAACCAGAAAACCCGGCAGTATTTATTTTTTCTTACAATCATTTGCTGTTATAAGTATAATAAGGCACGATTTTTAAGACTTACTGTTAAAGAAGATACCAAGATTAAATAAAAAATGTCGGCCCGTAAATTAATTTAAAAAGAAGAAAATCTGAGAATATTTATTATACACTAAAATAGAATTCGGCATTTTACATCGTGTTGTCTATAAACGAACAATTTTTATTTTTATTTTTTAACACATTTTTTATTGTCATGTTTGGTTCTAGAGTTTGCAAAAACAAAAATACGAAGCCGTCGTTACTAATTCTGGCAGTTGATGCGACGTTAAAAAACCGGAAAAAAGAAAAATACGAAGGAAAATTCGTATAAAAAATAGAAGGATAAGTTGACGAACAAAGTTTGTAGATGTGCCAAAAAAAATTATATTGTTTTTACTTCCTCATAGAGGAAATTTTGCTTTCATGAAAACAAAAAACTTCGCGATTTTCATGTCAGAATACTCAGAATGGTACAAAATATCGAGAAAAGTGGTTTAGAAAAAATGTCCGCATGTATGTGTGTATGTGTATTACGTGCAGGTCTTTGAAATTTAAATAACCTATAACTCACGAACCGTTCAACTGATTGAGCTACAATTTGGCACACAAGTGAAGGAACAGCCCTTCTTTGACTGTTGAATTTTTTTACGAATTATATGCAGAAGTTTTTAATTTACATCTTTTAAATTTTTTTCAAAAAAGGACATGCGCGCTCTAGCTATCGCAAAATTAGCGATATTTCGCCAAATAATTCTTCAACAGTGCAGGTACTCTTAATGTTGTTTAGTCCTGAATTAGATCGAAATTGGGAAAGCGGTTCGGATTTTACGCGGTATTGAATTTTTTATTTATTTAAGTTTTCGCTTGAACTTTCGTAAAAGTCCGGCAATTCAGTTGAACACTGACATGACTGACATGACTGAAGATACGTTAAAAGTTGTTTGGTATTTGATTTTAACAAGATCGGTAAAGCGGTTTGGATTTTACGTGATTCTGAATTGAAAAAAAAATTAGCGCTTTCACGCTGGATTTCCAAAAATTTGAGAAAGTAATCCAAAACGTAGTGCATAATAAAAATATAATGCAACGGTATTTGTTACGGCGTTTTGTACTCGAGTGCAACTTTGATTATTTTTTTAGATTACAGATGTTATCAAATTTTTATGCTCGTAAGAACCAAAATTCAATTGCCCAACATTTTTTAAACGCACGATGTACCAATCTGAAATTTTGCATCGAAGTGGAGCTTCTCTCATCTTCAGTTACTGTAATTTATTATGAAAACTATTCACACATACAGATTTATAATATACACAAAATAATATATTGAAATACTCAATACATTATTTTCAACAATTTTTTGTAAAAATTGACAAAACTGCGGATAATGAAATATTGAGATTAGTAATATTTTATAATAATCAGTTTTGACTAAAAAACCAACTTATATGTAAATATTATAAGAATATTTGATATTGAGTTATAATATATTTATATTCAAAAGTTACGGTTGCCAAAATAAAGCTGCAAAGTTCTACTTTGCAGCTTTTACTAGTTGGATTATTAATCCGTGAATGGAAATCGACTTATTTATTCTTTGTTACAATTTATGACTCAATATCTTTGCTTTCTATCATGTGGCAGCTCATTTTTAACCGATATATTTATTGTATACTGAAATTGTCCATTGTTAAAGAAAATATCGAGACTAAAAAAGAATCCGGCCAGTACAATAATTTTAAAAAGAAAATCTAAGAACTTTTCTTGCACACTAAAAAACATTCTATATTTTACATCTTGTTGTGTGAAATGGAGCTACTTTTATTTCTTGTTTTAGAATTTTTTAATCATTTTGTGGCGTTTCTAGATTTAGCAAACAAAAATAAAAATGAAAATTATTGAAAGCACGAAAAGGATAAGGACAAGTTGACGAACATTGTTTGCAAATGATACACATATTAAAATATTTTTATTAACTGAAGAATTAATTCAGGACTGTGAAATTACTTTTGATAAAGTAACAACTGGATTTCATAATTCTAATTTGGCTAAGTTTTTTTCGTATATCTTTCCTGACAAGGTCTGGAACCGAACTTTTAACCGACATTTTTTTTATTTCCAGCTTTTGTAATAAATTAAAAACTTAAGTTTGTTGTAAAACTTTATCAATGCTAAATATTTTTATCTTTTTTGCAAAGTTTTATAGTTCATTACTTGTCGCTCTACAAAAAATTGACTTTTTTGTACTTTTAAGAAAATATTTATGTTCACAACCGCCTAGAAAAAATTATTATTCATTTTACAAAACAACCGATCATTTTACTTTTATAAAATCCCTGGAGACGATAAAAAAAGAAGTTACAATGTTGGTTTATGTTGATGATACAGTGATAATCGAGATTTATATTTTCTGGTTATTAAGGCTGTGAGTTTCGGTGATATTTGGTCGAAGCTCAGAGATAGATTTTTCGAGGTTTAGGAATATCTCAAAAAGGTGTACACAACCTTGCATTTGCCATAACGTAAGATAAAAATGATAAGTTGTTGTAAATACGTGTAATATGCATTACAATAATAATGTGCAATTATTATTATAAATACAAATTATTATTACGTATTAAACATATCACACGTATTTAATAATATTGTAATACGTATTTGCAATAATATTGTAAATACGTATTGTATTGTAATACGTATTTACAATAATAATGTGCAATAAATTATTGCAAATCGATATATACAATGATAAGTCGAAAATGTTGACTTAAAAAAAACTCAAATATGTAAGCAAATTCAGCATTCTTTTACCGAATGTTTATTGTTAATATTCCGGAGCTTCTTAAGCAAGGTATGAAAAGTACACAAGTTTTCCTTTGCAATGCTTTGAATGCATTTTTTTGCAGAACTCTTTTTTCTTCTTGGTCTTGGTTTTAAACTCGAAAAAATTACACGGTCTATAAAACGTGTCATCTTCCCATTGATCTTCCGGCATATCCTGTCAAAAATTCAGTATAAAAAATGCATAAATCGTAGATTTTTGACAAAGCATAAGCGAAACTGTTTTTTTTCTTCTTTTAATTTTGTTTTCATTTTTGTTTCTATCGCTTTAGCGGAAAACGAAGAGAAATAAATAAAATAAGTTAAGTATGATATAATATTACTAATAAACAATAAGATAAAAATTATATTTGCTCATTTTTTAAAGTCTTACCTACTTTAAAGTCAGGAACCTACAATCTTGTTCGTTGTTGTTCGAAGTCTAATATTTATTTTTCGTCTTCCGTACTAGCGTATCATATCTTTTTTTCACCCTACTCAACTTCCAACCACTAAATACGGTTTAAGCACTCGTTTCATTATCTCTGAGAGTTAATTGGTACTCTCGTTACTGAACTTGTGAATCGAGCTGTTTGTGTCTGAGTCACATGACCTGAAATAACACGGACAGCCTTCGTCTTCAATGGTCTGCAAGACCAAATTGCAATGGTAACTGCCTCGTCATGAGAATGTTTTCAATCAAAAGGGGTCATTAACACGATCGCATGATCCCATTAGCAGCTTGAATGAAAGTTAGAGCCGAAGCTTATCTAAAAAGGGTAATTACGTACCCATACGTACACTGTTAGAAAAGATTGGAAGTTTTTATGCATAAACTCGTAATCTCAAATTAATATACAATTGTGATAAAAAATTAATGTACTTTTGCAGTAAAATTAAAGCAAATTATTAAAATTCAAATACTTTTACTGTAAAATTAAAGTAAATTATTGAAATTGTTGTACCATACAATAATTTTACATCACACTTGTATATTAAATTGAATATCCCTGGTAAAAATAAATTATAGAAAACGATTATAAAAAATTCTATCGTTCCGAATACGGACTTTGGTTCGTGAATTTACGATGTACTATCATAAATTTACGATCGAAATCCTATATGTTTCGTCCATATCCTATAATATTATTATAAATAATATAATTTTTGCATTTAATTTAATAATAAAAATATACGATTGTACGTATATACCAATGATGTACTATGCCAAGCAAAAAAAAATCGACCGGATTAATTACGTTTTTTTTCTGGTCACCCATCTTTATAGTGACCGCGGCCCAAGCTGCTTTACTTTCACGATCTCTGATAGACTGCCTAACTATTTCACCCAACCGCGTTCTTGTAATATAATATACATCAATAATATATAAGCCGCTTCATGTACTTATGAGTAACAACAGTAAATTGAGCAGTTTTTTTAGCATCTTTCTTACTAAATTATTTATGTTAATTAACTCTGTAACAATGCTTCACGTATACATTCCTTACCGAAAGTTTTATTTTATCCGTATTTGAGTACTTCGCGATACGAGAAAAATCTAATAAATAATCAAGCATATCAAGATACTAATAAGAGCATTGATTTCGGATAATAAGAGGTCTAAGAATTTATTTAAAAATCAGTTTAAAAAAAATTATCAAATATTATAAATCCGTTAGTGTACCATACATCCCGATAACGTATCTATCGTATTTAACCAATAGAAAACGAAAACTAAAGGAAACTAATAACAACTATTCAATTTGTATAAATTGATCAAAGTCCGAATAGATAGAGATGATAACACACGATTAAATCCCATTCAAAATCTATCGATCTCTATCAATCTCTATAATATATTTTTACCAGGTATAGCAGTTTATGCATAAAAATTTTCAGTACTTTCACCTCAAATTTCAAGTGGATTTTTTTACAGTGTAAATTTACTAATTCATCTTAATGTAAATTCGGACCTTTTATTCAGAATAAGTCTATTATGTACTTTCGAAAAAATTGGGCACATTTAGCCAAATCGGTTTTGGTGGAATTCGAAAGAAAAATACCTTTTATAAAACGAAAAAGCTGCAGAATTTAATAGAATTATTTCAATAAATTTTCGAGACTGTCAACTTCAAAAACTTTCTCATAATATATTTCTTCTCTATACTAGAGTCACACTCGAGAAAATTCTATAAAGTAACAACAATTAATTTAAAAGTCTGTGGGAAAATGTTAAAATAACTATAAAATAGTCGTCGCAGCTATAAATATATAGTTAGAACAATTTTTTTGTTACCGTAACTAGGAAAAAATTGCATGGATTGAAAATAAATAGCTATCACTCTGTAGTTGCCAGTACTTCCACAATTTTTTTAAGTGCAACAATTTTTTAAGGTTCAGACTTACGTACCTCGATTATACTTGCATAAATTTGGCCGTTTGACACATGAGTTAATTTTATGAATAAAGAAGTATTATACATTTATTTAGACAAGTACATTTCACCTTTGTCTAATGTATTATGTGATTAATTATCTGATAATTATTTATACGTCTGATAATCACCCGATAACAATGCGAATGCGTAATCCACAGTAATACTTTAGTTAAAAAGTAGATTCGCCGAGTAGAAGATAACAAAGTACAGGTCAAATTATTAAAACTGCAAAAAATGTAATTAGACACGTATTTTTTTACATTCTTTTTAACCGGTTAAAAAATACGTCTTTAATGTTTGAAAAGTTTAATGTAATTTTATAGCTGCATATTAAACTTTATACTATTTTACGCACACCGTATAGCAAGTTTTTTTTGCAGTCATCACAAGTTAATAAATATCATTTTAATTAAATCTAATATGAATGTATGTAGTAATTTTTGGAAAATTGAAGCAGTTATAAGATACACACGGTTTTACAACGTGTTTAGTATACTTTATACTAATTCTACACTGTACTTGCCTATTAAATTTAATATACGCGGTGTCAAAAACTTTCTATACATTTTAATAATTTTTATAATAAAATTTTTGGCTCTGTGCAATTGCTAACTTTATTATTTAAATGTTATTTTTAAAAGCTGCAACATAGAACTTTGCATATTGCTTCCTCATTCAATTCCATTTTTCACAAAGCCACCTATGAGGCATTCTTTACCAACTGGGCCAATTTTGTCGGTCGACCTCCCAGATATTTTTCTAAATTTGTCAATTTGTTGTACTATTTGAGATGGGTGTTTGTGATTTTTTCAGATTTTTAAAGGGCGCGGTTCAGGATTTACATTTTTTTTTAAATATCACTATATCTCAGAAAATACTACACTCTTAGAAAATTCTTAAGAACATTAACTTTTTCATTTTCCATCGACTTTCGAGTGATATTAAAATCATAATTTTTCCAACGGAAGAAAGTCAATTTTTCGCAAAAAAGCAATAAATAATTTTTTTGACGAAAAAAGCATCTTTGATTCCGGTCTCAATTTCACAAGGTGTTTCGCATTATATGAAGATACCGAGAAAAAAATGCCAATTCTTAGGCAGTAAAAAATTGAAAATGAAAATAGAAAAATTAATAATTTTTTTCCTGCCCGTTTTTTCCGAATTATTTGGCGCA
Source organism: Ephialtes manifestator (assembly GCA_963970395.1). Lineage (NCBI taxonomy): Eukaryota > Metazoa > Arthropoda > Insecta > Hymenoptera > Ichneumonidae > Ephialtes > Ephialtes manifestator. The sequence continues at coordinate 18,607,468 of OZ019970.1, read as the reverse complement.
GCCCGTCGTCCGAGAAGTTTCTTTTTATCTTTTGGAAATGTGATGAAATCCGCTAGGGAGGAACTCCAAAACCTCCGATTCTTAGGCAGTTTTTAGAAATTCACAAGTGTGCGAAATATACGATAAAAATTTTGAAAAAAAATGGATCAAGCTCAATTTACTGGCGTGAATGATAAAATAATCCACTATATCGACGACGGTCATGGTAAAAGGTGGTCCGGTCGGTGTATAATGCCCCTAATACTTCGTAAATTCGCGTATCAAAGTCCAAATTCAAACGATAGGATTTTAAAAAATCATTTCCTATCATTTATTTTTACCAGGGATTTGAAACGTCGGTAAGTTTGGTGCATTCAAATGGCGTCCATGCTTAACTGGCGCGTCGCCCGTGTGGCGTCGTGGGGGCGTCGTGGCGTCGCTACGGTCTCCAACGTCATTCGGTGCGGAAGTGACGTTCCGACGCATAGTCTCCACGTAGCTCGCGCGCCGTTCACGTCCAAGCTAGCCTCTCAGTCGTCAAACAACACTTCGCAAAGTTTAGCCAGGGCGTACGCAACGTAAGTAACATACTTAGCTCCGTTCTTCACATACTGAAACAAACTAAATATCGTCGTGAGTTACATTGTTAGTGAATTTTTTCATTTATATTCAACGACCGCGGCAATCTATTTATATATTCGTGAAAATGTTTAATTTACGTAAAGATGCGTTAACCAATGCGTCGAGCCAACTTTTGGCTTCGTTCAGTGCCAGGAAAATTTAATGCCTCTCGTTCCACTGACATATGTGTGAAAAGTTATTTGCCAATTGTGCCTCAACAAGATTTGCGATTTCCCCGAAAATATTAATGTCACTTCCGAACGTCACACTTAACCTAGCCATAATTTACTCCGAAAATAGGTATATTCTAAATAAAATTGTGATTTCGTGTTTGCAGATTCTAAAACAATCATGGATCAAGTCAAGAAGCTTACTGAACCCAGCCGTCAATTCACCAAGGACAGTATTCGGCTTGTCAAAAGATGTACCAAGCCTGATCGCAAAGGTAAAATTTCTGATGAAACAACTACGATACTAGGAAGCATCACTGATTCTTAATTGCTGTGTCACTAATGAATTTTTTTGAATATCGTTACAGAGTTCCAGAAAATCGCTATTGCTACTGCCATTGGCTTCTGCATAATGGGATTCATTGGTTTCTTTGTCAAACTGATTCACATCCCAATCAACAATATCATTGTGTAAGTATTCCACTTCTTTTGATTACCCTTGCTATATGTTATTTGATTATTCTTACAATATTTCATTCTGAATATGAGTTTCTGTTCATAATTTTCATTCCCGTATGGATGTTTAACTTTTTGCTATACAAAGCAAAGTTTTTCTATTTTTAAAGGAATTAGCAATTGAGCAACATAATTGCATATTACTTTTCTCAACATTTTTGAAATTTATTATGTGCTGGTATCTTTAGAAATGCACTGGTTTTTTTAAACTATTAAAAAATAAATATATGACAATTTAATTCTGGAAAATACCTCAACTGTATGACATTATATTAGATCATTGCCATATTAAAAATTTTTAACATGCCAAAAATCTGCTATTTTAACATCTGGAATGCCAGAGTTGTGATGTGATAGAATTACAATATGGTAGAGATGTATTCACGAAATTTAGGGTGATGTGACACAACTTGAAAAACTGTAATTCAATTTACTGTGAACTGATGGTTATTTTAAATAAAAGCGAATTCCATTTAACTTTGTATATATATATATACCGTGGTCAAACTGAAACTGCCTTTTTTCAAATATGAATTGTTTGATTATGGTTCTTTAATTTAATTGGGGAAAACATCTCTTCTGAATTACAACACAGCTGAACACAGTCAAGCTATAAGTTTTTACCGCCGATGAGTCGTCACATCAATCAGTTACATATTGTAACTTTACAAAATTTATGATGTAACGCAACTGCAGTAACTGTAATTATCAATGAAAGCTGTAATTCAATTTACTAAAAGCTAAATATAATTTTAGACAAAAGCAGATTCAGTTTTGATTAATTTTTTTTCCTCGCACTGAAAACATTTTTGCTGTTAGTTTTAAAGTGAGAATAATGAGTACATTGGATAACAATCATTTATATCTTCTACTATAGCACAAGTAGAGAGTTGAATTTGTATCACATTGTCTTAATCATGGTAAAATTTGTTTTTTTATTTTTTAAGAGAAATTAATGATGAGCAATAATCATACTGAATATTGTAAGAAAAATCAATTGATCGAATGTTAACGAAATCGAACTCTGTCCTCAAATTTACATGGGTTCTAAATTTATGAGACAACACTAATTCATGGTTTTTTTTTTTTTGTTACAGGGGTTCATAAGATTTAACACCAGAGATTATATTTATTGTTAAGGAACCCTAATGGTTACTTCCTTGTCCCCCTCACCTTCCCCCATTCCCCAGGAGACTCTTAGATTTATTTATACGGCAAATGATATATCGCGTTTTGAGTTGATTGTGATTGTAATAGATGAGAGCAAGATGTGTGCATAATGACTTTTGTAATAAAATAGGAAATATTTCAAGTTTCAATTTGTCTTTCTTATTTACCCTATGTAATTCCTGATAAGCGTTGAAAATTAGTGGACACTTTATTTTCGTATTGAAGGCACTTTTATTCGAAGAATAAACATTTCTTCGGGGAGGGGTTACAACGGTAAATTTTTTTTTCGTTAGCCAGCTCTTTACGAGCGACGCGTGCTTTGTCAAAAGTGCTGGCCATCGCATTGGCAAACAATTTTGCCAGGTACTGAGTATAGAAAAGAAAAAAAGTATATATATATTTTTATATTCAATATGCATGTTTTGTAAAATATAGTAACGAGCCTACGCGCCAATCGAACTTCGACCGGTGAAAATCGGGATTAGAATCTAATCGAATGAACATCAGTCTCAGATTTGTAATGATGTACCCCTCTCTCTGTGGGTGACTTTAATTACAATAATACGCGCGCATGTGAATTCAAGGAAACCGAGTCACTTAAGAAAAGTCGCGAGACAATATGGTTTATCGACGATCGTATGAAGCTAATTGTATCAAGTTTAAAAAGAAAACTTCAATTTAAACTTCATAAATTGTCTATCAAGATTAAAGATCTGCAATGGTTTAGGTCAAAATACTGCGCGTAAAATTTCAGGCCTCTACGAAAAAGCCATTGATAAAAATGTGTAAATAAATCTTTATTTGTGAAAACGACCGCATTATGCGGTTGATTCGATACATTCTGCATTCTGTTACTCGGAGCAACAAGTCTCGCGAAAAAGACCTTGAAAGCTAAAATGGGTCCACTGGTTTCATTTGAAAGTTGCGACAAGTACAACATTTTATATTTCATATTGCAGCAGTCTGATGCAATATATGACTGGACAAAATTGAAGATTTAGTGTTTATTATGTGTTTTAAGAGTTTTAAAAGCAATATATCATCGGTAAGAACTATTTTATTTTGCCCTTTCTTAAGTGACACGATTCCTTCAATGAAATAAAATAAATAGCTCGAGCTCTGGTGAACAATAAACATTAAGCAAATACAATTATTTAAATGGGAAGACTATGGCAGTCGTACCAACGAAACATATTGTCAACGATTGTAAAGATGGGAAAGCGCTGTGCGTCGTTAAACTGGCAGTTACAGTAATATTTGCGCTTCGCTGACATCAACAAAATAATAATAGATCAAAAGCTTCGAACATTTGTTACCCTCACCCGATTTTCACTGAGAGCTTCGAGAGTTCAGGACTTGCTATGCAATATTTCACGTACTTAACATTACGTACATTAGAGACCGTAAAGCTAACGAAGAAGCACTGTTTTTCATTCTTTACACCTTACCGACTCGCACGTTATTCGCTTCGTGCAAAAAGACACGAATTATCAACGAACAGGCCACGCGGGCGGACAACACTCCATAAAGAAAAAAAGAAGAAAAAAAAACAAAGCGTTCTGGCCCTTGGCGCGGGGGCCTTTTAAGCGTTTTCATGACTCTTGTCTCGCGACGCGTTCTCCGATCTCGAAATTAACTGTCGCGGTTAATTGCGGAGACGCGTCGTCAATGTGGCCCTTGGTGCGTTAACGACCGACGTACCTGCCCGTAGACATCATAATATGTATATATGCACGTAGTAAATACAATAACGAGAAGAAATGGGTGCAGCTTTAAACTCTGCTACGATCATCTCACTCGCTCCTTCCGGGAGGCTCTTAGCACCGGCCAAACAGAGGCTTTTGAGGCTTCCTCGACGGATGGAAGAGCGACGAAATAGTTAAAAAAGAAAAAAAATGATAAGAAAATAAAGAGAGACATAGACATAACGAAAGCAATCGGTCGTTAACGCATCCCGAGTGGGTAACTATACCCACGATTTGCACTGAGGTATGTCGTTAGGCACGCGGTACTTTTCATCCTTAACAAATATATAATAATCATCATAATAGTAATAATAATCTTACATATATGGTCGTAACGTTAAATCGTTAACATTTTTCTCTGTGTGCTTTTGCATCCGTGGTGTGTGTATATATAAAATATATCGATACGAATACAATAATATTATTTAAATATCGTTACACTTATATTGTTATAAGTATTCTCTGAATGCGGATTTTTTTTCATTCGCATCAATAATTAAAACAAAAATATCAACAGAAAAATTCTCGTACACTGGGACGCGCGAAAATTGCAACGGAGAACGAAAACAAACGTAGCCAATGACGAACGACGAGAAAGTTTTTTTTATCGGTGTCCGAGTAATAATGTCCTGCACTTACTCGGCTCGCGAACGGTGGTGTTTCGAGCGCCGAGGGTACTTTCTCGTTGCGTTATCGATTATTAACATTACGATCAAGGCCTTACGAAGAATGTCACAGAAGAGTTATTACGAAGGAATGTCTCGGGAGTGTTCATCCTCGAACGTGTTTGTTTTAATTAATAGAGTTAGAGCTAAGGACGAGACGACTTTTTAAAAATACATTATAGAAAGAGAAGGAAGAGAACAATTAATATACGCGGCTTGTAGCTCGGATAGGCATGTTCAATACAAATGTATTCAAAGTATTTTTCGGTTTAAATTTTCTTGCATAAAAATTATCATTTGAGACAATTAACCTTAAAGAAGTCAAATCTAAATCGGTGATATTAATTGATGAAAAAATATATGCTGTTGACTCTTTGAGAATTTTCTGCTAGATTGCAAAAGCATCTGCCTATTCTGGCTCGTTTGCAATAACTATTTTTATTTTGCATTGCATACCTTTGTATAGAAATTGATATGTAAAACATTTTCAAATAATTGTATATTGCAGGAAAAGATAAATTCAGCAAGCGTTCAGCGATTTAAGATAGAATTCAAATTTAGGAAATAGTATTGGTTTTAGTAGTGATTAAAAAGTAAATTCTTTTATGAGATGTAGACTAATTTCTAGACCATAAAAAAAGGTAGACTCCAGCCGTAAGGATGCATCTTATGTGCATCAGAAGTAAAGACCAGTGCGTTTGAAAAATGTGCAACGGATAAAAATAACAAGAAACTATTGTAGGTGATCCAGAGATGCCAAATACCTTTGGCACCTAGTAAAAAATTCTTTCTTTAAAGAGTCAGCATATACATTTTTTTCATACATCACTGGCAACTAAGCCAGTGAAATAAACATCACGGAATATCACGATTCCGTTCTCTAAAAAATCCTATTATTGCTCTTCGTCAGAATTTATTCTCACCTGTTTAAACTGAAAAATATTTTAAATAAAATTTAATTCAATATCGCCAATGCCTAGCTAATATACACGGGGGAAGTATATCGAGCACGCTTTAATGGCGTTTCAAGATAATTTTGCTTGTGTCTCTCTTAAATTTTTGAAAGAGAAAAAAAATGAAACATATTTTAACGAGAGCTAGATAACACACTGGGGAGGGATGATAATACCGACCACGTTATCCTGGCGAAAGAGAGTGTAGCGCGCGCTGTTGTACAATCGTACAGTGCATAGTGTCAATTACAAAGAATAAACGATTCCTTTTGATTCAATCTCGCTTAAAACGTATAATTCGTGGAATGCATAGTCCTTCATTCGCGATTGATCGACGAGCTCCGCCTCTCTCTCTCTTTTTCTTCCCTTTGTAATGTATTAATATCTTTGACTAATCATAGAAAAACCTGAGATCAAGCAGCAAAACGAGACAAGAATCTATCGACAGTGTCCTGCACAGTCTGACATTCTTTTTCTCTTTCTCTTATTATGCATTTGCTAGATCGCCTCGAGCCACGTGCAAAGAAGAGAGCCGGAGCTAAGCACCTGTGCGTTATGATGATATGTACACGATAGACGAGCGGATTACTGTCATTTATATTCATCTTCCGTCCAGTCGCATTCTAATCACTAACTTTTTTTCTGGACTTTATGTATTGATGTCATTGTAAAAGTTCAGAAAGTTACACAGCATTAAATTTTTGGAAAAAAAAGTACGTGTAACAGTATATAGAACAAAGTCAACAGTAAAATAAAATAGAAATCAATAGATAATCTACTAACTCCAGTACAGTAAAGCCTCTTCATAATACCGTATTGTTTAAGTGCATGCAGCTGTTTTTTTTTCGGTGATAAACCAATCATTATGTTTAAGTGTAGATAGACATTGATTGATCCAGAGAAGATCAAGAGTAACATGCACAATTAAAATAGCACGAACTAACAGAAAAGGCTACTGTAGATGGGTCTTAGATGTCTGGACGTTTTTTTTTTTTTTTTTTTTTCAGAATTCAATCCGCTCGCCCATCAACGTGAAGATCGACAATCGCGAGAAGTGCTATATTATAAAATATAAATTGGTTTCATGATTTAATCTTCCTCTCTTTCTCCTCTTAATCGAAGAAGCGCTAAACCGTACAACCGGCGTCGGACGTCGGCACGTATGAACTGTTATCCTGCCGATAAAAATCCTGCGTCCCTGAATCGTAACCCTCGACTTTAACCGGATAATCCGTGACACAATTTTGTGGCTGATTGAGGGCGGGTGGTGGTTGTTGTGCTGCTGATGTTGCTGCTGCGTTTGTTGCTGCCGGTGCGCCAAAGTTTTCCTGGTAGCTCGGCAATGGTTCGGCGTACTGTTGATAAGCAGCCTCGTTATTGCCGCCCTGTTTGAGACAGGTCGGCCCATGCAAACTCAGCATATCGACGAGCCTCCGCCTTTGAGTCTCGAGCTTTTGTATCTCCGTCTTAAGATCATGATTCTGTGTCTCCAGAATCTCGGATTCCTGTACGAGTATAACAGTCTTCTCGCGTTTTTTGAGTCGACATTTGGTGGCGGCGATTTTGTTGCGCTCGCGTCTTCTTCGTCGACGCTCCTCGTCCTCGGGCGTCAACTGCGAACAAGCGAGATGAAGAGAACGTTATTTTCAAGCGGTCGCGAGAGAATATGCCCTGAGGCCCTCGATTTCTATGCACGTGTTCTGTCCTATGATAAATTCCATGAGAAGCTATTTTTTTTTTCACCGAACACTTATGATTAAGCCCTTGGGCTTAAGGCCCTTTGTTTCACTATCCTTCATATTCAAGATTTCGTAAGGGATTTGCGATTGCTCAATCATGTAGAAAATTCAGGTTCTGTCCAATGTCAGCAAATGCGGCGGAATTTTCGTAAGCGGATATTGTCGTGGGGGATTCAGGCTCGAACGAACTAGCACTAGAAGTGTACATCAGCTTCATTAGGATAATTAATGGTAATTTGATCGAGACTCTGTGAAGACGAGTCACGCCCTCCGGGGCGAACACTCCCTTCATCATTAAATACGTAGCACTACCGGTTGTTAATACGAAAATAATATGTATTTTCTTCTTACACCCCGACCGTTGTTGGTACTCGAGTCCCCGTCTTCTTCCTCATCGTCCGCACTACCGTCCTCCTTCTTTGACTTCTTGCTCGCCTCGTCACTGCTACCGTTTGCTCTTCTCTTAGTTTGTAGCGTCAGCTTCAAACCTGATGATGAGGGGAATGAAAAAAAAGAGATGTCAGTATATAATTTGATGATTGATGAGGTATTCAAAAAATGTACTGGTACAAATATAATAATTACTATTATTATTATTTTCTTTTTGATCGACTACTTTTTCTATTTTTTCCAGAACTTAGAGAATGCTTCACACTAGTTAAATCAGTTTTTGAAAAAATGTTTTGTGAATTTATTGACCCGAATGAAAAGTGATTTGCATTTCGCTATGTGCCCATAATAGAAAAGATCCGTTTAAATAACGATGAATTTATAAAAAATGTTATATTGCTTAAAAAAAATAAAACGCAATTTTCTGTTTCTTTTATTTATTTCATTTTTAATGCAACATGGCTCTGTGTCTTTAAAGATGTTCTGCGAATCAATCACCCAGATATTTAATAATGTTGACCGTATAATAATTAGAGCCGTTTGTTCATACAAGTTTTTTTTTCGTTGCGATGATAACAAGCTGCAATTTCATAGCAATTAACGCTAACTAATAATGAGATAATTGATTCGTAAAGCTTCTTCAGGAAACAGAACGGGCCGTGCATGGCAATGGGTACAAAATTATGTAATATTCCAGAAAAAAGCAAATGTTTCTTCTCGAAAATTGGTATTAATCAGTTAAAGTTTCTTTTGCAAATCTGTTACTATTGATACTTTTTTGAAGTAAGAAAAAAATGCTATCACACAAATTGCTGTTGAGTCCTCTTGAATGCATCAAACTTTGCAGGACAGATAACAATAATTTAGCACGCTTAATGACAAGGACTCCAATCACCTTAAGGGCCTGGAATAACCTTGGGGTCTAAAAAACCGACCGTTTTAAAAATTTTTTCTCGTATTCGAGTATTAGGATGACAAGGTCCGAAATTTACCCACAATTAATACATAATCTTGCCAAGTTTGAGCTTTTTTTTAATTGAAAAATATTGGTAGAAAATGAATTTATTAGTTCCACCAAAGAAAGTGCCGCTGAATATTTCTATAATCTATATTAATCTGTTTCGTGATCAAGAAACGCGGTAGCGTCTCAACGCTAGGTATTATATGTATTTCAATTAGTTAATAACAAATAATTAAAGTTGTTTTTTTGGTCGAAAATCTTGCTTGTAATTTCCTAATTCTCTAAATTTGAAAAAAGTATCGGGTCATACGATAGAAAATAGTAAAACTCTATGCTCTATGCTCTATCCGAATTTGATGTGAATCTGATGAACAGATTATTCAGCGACAATTTGTTAAAATTATACGGTGGCACTTTGCTCAAATTAATAAAAACTTCATTGTTTATTAATATTTTTCAATAAAAAAAACTTAAACTTAGCAAAACTATATATTAATGGTACGCACAGTCCCAATCTCGTTATCCCATTACTGTCATCAGAAGAAAAAAAAATTTCATTTACCTGTTTTTTGGCCGCAAACAATTTACAGATTAGTTTCACTCAAATTTATTCGTATTCGTCTTCAAAACATATTTACGTGAACCAATGAAAAGTCATTGTTAACTTAAAAATTCTTTTATTTTATAATTCTTCAGACTACCCTAGAAAAAAAATAGCAGAACTGGCTACTGCAATTTTAATAAGTTGCAAGATAGCCATACACGAAACTTCCATATTCTTTTGATTAGACAAGCAAAAACTTTCCTCAATGAGAAAGTTAAGTTTATCAACGAACTTCCTCATAAAGGAAGCTGTATGGGCCGTAAACCAATGAGGAAACAACGTGTAACGTTCTACTTTGAAACTATTTTTCCAATTAGGCGATTAAAAAAAATAATAAAACTAATTACCCACATGGAAATGAAGTACATATATGCAAGATATATACAAGTAGTATCCTAGATAGATATACAAAATATATCTTTTCCAAAAATGCTATATGTCTGATATTTTTTAGGATATATACGAAATGTATGGGAGCAAAAAATATATCGGAGATACATCCAAAACATATTTAAAATGTATTTTTGTTATATTATCAGCCCGAAAGTTCTGTATGTCAGATATAATTTCGTATATGGGGATTTCTATCTGAACTTTTCATGCTCTGACCCTGACCCCCTTCAATAATTTTGATAATTATTTATCAAAAAGTATTTTGAACAAGAAAATATACGTATTTTTTTTTATTGGCGCTACGACCAATATTCACGTCAGACGAATTTTTGCAAAAATTAGATTTTTTCGGTATTCATATATTTTTAATCGTGAATATCTTGAAAATGAATAGTACTATCGAAAAATATCCACGATGAAATTTGTTCAGTTTGCAAAGAACTACATAGTGTAAATAAAAAAAGTATTATTGTAGTTTTCCTAAAATGTTATTATATGACGATAAACATCAAAATACCTTTATGCAAAAAAAAACAGCCACTTTATACTTTTTATATACTTACAGAAAAATTCTGTTAAAAATTACAACATTTATGTGACCCTATGCAAAATGGCAAGATTTTTTACTGAAAAGTTATACATAATTGAAATTTTTTAATATCCTGAATTATTACCTCATATAACAATGTTTTACAATATATTCTACAATAAATTTTTTATATACATTCTGTAGCTTTTTGCAAACTAAACAAATTTCATCGTGGACATTTTTCGATAGAACTATTCATTTCCAAAATATTAATGATTGAAAATATATAAATAGTGAAAAATTCGTCTGTCAAAAATATTGTTCGCGGCGCCAAATTAAAAAAAAACGTGTCTTTTCTTTTTCAAAATACTATTTGAATGTATTTTGTAAAAATTGTAAAAATTATTAAAGGGCAAAAAATAAATCGACAAAAAAATGCGGAAAATGAATATAAGTAAATTAGCAATTAAAATTGAAATGAATAAAATTAATATTCACGCTCATTAATTTCAACGCACGTGGCAATGAAGTGAAACCTGTTTTGAAGTGGACCTACGCAAAACGGAAAAATTTTTTATTGAAAAAAGAAAAATGTGTCTTCTTTTTCAAAATTTTCTATAAAAAATTATTGAACAGAATTCAGCTGAATTCCAGCAAAATTCAGCTGGAATGCCCCATATACTTATTACTTTTTTATGGGGATGGAGAATGCATGTCTAGTGTATGTTGATAAAATATTTCACCTTCTTTGATGAGTTGACTACAAGTGTGCTGAATACTCCGTGGACTAGGCTCCCCGCTACTCGTAGAGTCTGTTCTGTCTCGACTCCTGTCGTTCGAGTAGCCATCGAAGGGGTTGGTCATCGCGATTAGGGAATTTACGATTTCCGGTGTCCTCGGTGTGACCTCGGCCGCCGCGACGCCGAGAAGACCCGCGGCAGCCATAGGGCTAGGATTCACGTTTACATTCAGATTGTACATTGTCGACGATTATCATTTAATCTGCGAACAAAAGAGAGAACGCGCGACGATTCGCTCTGTAGACGACGTTGATGATACCGTGCGACAGAATTAAAATTAATTGTTGCAGTTGTGCGTTCTTCTTTTTTGTTTTTTCGCTTCTTTCAATTCGTCTCGCGCACTCTGATTAACTTCTATATCATTGTTGCGTTATGCCATGCCAGTTGTGAGACAGAGAGGAGAGGATACAGAGTGAGAGGGAACAAAGGGACGACCAGTCACGATGTCTAGTTCTCGTGTTTGACCTTCGCAGAGAGAAAAGGTGTGTGTTTAGTCGCTATGCTTATGGTATACGTATATATATAACGAGGCCGTTGTTTTTACAAAAAAGAAGGTCTACTCCATCTATCCTTCATTCTTGACTTCAACGCAACTAAATCTGGTTCCCTCTCTTGAGACTCAAAATCCATCCGTCTCGGTTTTAGTATCTAGCAGGAACAAAGACCATTTTTTTCGGAACTAATTAACGGACGCTCGATTCTAAATGTGATACTGTGCATTTCTGCATTTTTTTTTACGTCAGTAGATCAGTTTTGACTACTAATTTTTTGAAAATTTATTTAGTGCTATTCGTGTTATCAATTAATAGGGTGAACCGCTTGTGGTCTCCCTTCCGCTTTTATAAAGTATAAAGGCATGTGATTACGAGATCAAGTATTAAAACGATCAGTGACTAGAATGACTATGTTCTTACTTGATCGTACTAAGGATATAGAATATAATTAGATGTTTTTACAATTTAAATATTAGTTTTCCTGAGAAATTACATAATTACGAACTTCATTTTTTCTCCACAGCAGTAAAAACTGTATTTCGGTCGTTTTAATTGTTCTTTGTATTGTGCAAATATCTTTGTATTGTGCAAATATTGTTTTGTCAATTTTTACTTTTACCACACGTTTGAAAAGTCACTTTTTGAAAATGTATTTATATTTTACGACATGTTTTCATCATTGTTAGAATAAAGTGCAAATATAACCCTTTTTTTAATACGATAAATTTACAATTTTTTCAGTTACTTCGAACTTCATAGTATATAAATTTCATCTTTTTATTTTTGTCACTTTTAATTTTATTCATAAATGTTTGTCAATTCGCCAAATCTACTTTCAGTTCGTTGCTGTTCGAATTTTATTTTTAAATCAGTACAATACAACAACAAATTTGTGAAATTAACAACATAGTCTTGTTATTTACGAAAAGGGCACGCCGAAATTATATTTTGTTATGCAATTGTGAAAAAATGTTCGGTTAACGAAATTCTAGACTATTGGGTGGAACACCTGTATATTGATCAAAAGTACTGAGAAATTACATTCACATCCTGATTAAAAGTATATGTAACCGCTTATTATATGTGACGCTTACGAAACATTCAATGAATTGGACGATGGAAGTTTCCTTAATACAGAAAATAAATAAAGAACAGCCCGATAACAAAAATTCTCCACGCGGTAAATATTCATGGTTTTTTTACCGATAAAAAATTCCTAGATACTAATTGTTGGAACTCAATTTTATTTTTAATTTATTTAATCATTTTTATCAGGCCAAATCCCTTTTACAGCAGGTATGGCTGATATTGGAATAAATTTGCACATAAAATACTTTGCGGTTTGCATAACTATGCGGAATTACGAGAAAACGTTAAAATTATTAAATCTTGTTTGAATAACAAAACCTTTAATATCAAACTTACGTTAACGTTTGCAAATTGTATTACAGGTCTTAGTTAACAATTATTGACAGTTATTTAAATAGAAAAATATTTTGAATTCATTTTTTGACAAAGTGGCTTTAAATTACGCTTTTGATTAACTTCTCTGTATTATTAGTGTGGTATTTTATTCTGTGTCGTATAGTAACATTTAAAATGATTATGAATAAATGAATAACACTGTTAATTTTTGTATGAAAATTAATATAAAATATTGGAACTTTTTTTGCGCATACGTGTATACTAAATTTAATATCCAAATATTAATTAATATACAAAAAAAATGTTGTAAAATTAATATACACTATACTAAACACTTCATAAAAGTTGTGTTTATAATATAATTATTGGAATTTAATATACCGCATCTGCAAAACAACTTTCAATACATATATTAATTTTCAAAATATTTTTAGCAGTGAAGTAAACTAATCAGATGTTTTATAAATATATCAGGTTCCCATGATATGCTTGTTGGTACAGTCATCATTTAACTAGACTGTACCTAATGATCGCACTACCTTGAAGTTTAGCATAATAATAGCGATAGTATATTGGAATGCAAATCACTACATTTCTATTACACTTGGATGGAATTCTAACAGTACTTAGAGTACCGATAGTACCGATTGTTGCAGATAATAATAATAATAATAAAATAGTGTTCGTCGAAATGTAGCCTGAAGTGGAATTGAGTACCGATAGTAGAAAGTATGTACTGATAGCGAGGTACAATGAAAGCGTTTTTGCTGGGGAAAAAAACTGTTGAGGTAGCGAAGCTCGAGGCTCTGCCAGAGGTAAATAGCGTTCTCATTTCGGCACGAGGCGAGAAGGAACACGTATACGAGTGAACGCGGGTGGCCAGCCGTGTTCGACGTTAAAAGGTTGTCAATGCTTGTCAAAGCCTATTTCTGACAACCGCGTGAGGCGTCCTGTGTCTACGTTTCTAAATAATAAAAAAAACAACAAAAGACCAAGCGCTGCATTGCTCTTCATTGCCAAACAACGAGAGTTTCTGACGTGGGTTTTCACTGATTTAATATCCTCGAGATCTCACAGCGCCTAAATTCATGATTTTACTCGAATAAATCGTCGATTAATTCAAAATGTATTCTGCAATGTTTGCACAGAGTCAACACACGCTCTCTTGAGCTCCTCGACGCACAGCCTTCCAACAGAATCTCTCAATGAAGAATATACATAGATATATAGATATATATATATGATACTATCGAGTCGTATAAATTGTCGATAAATTATCAATCGGTATAACCGTCAGTCGCGCGCGCGCGCGCATCTACAACAGTGACTAATGCGATTCTTTAGTCGGTAGTAACGTCAGAATATTAGCTTATTATAATAGGAACCGTCGTACAAGTGTACATAAAGACAGGAACCTGCTGGAAGTTGCTAAACCGCTGAGACTTGCTCGGATGCCGCTTGGCTCTTCGGGCAGAGCGAGAATTTCGTAAGAATTTTTATCGTTCCCTTTCTCCATGCGTGAGAAGGCAACGCCGCCTAATGCCCTTTTGCCAAGCGCCCTCGGTTGCTGCTCCTCTGCCTCTTCCCTTTTGGCATCAACAACACAGCCTTTCAAGCTCGCTTCTTCTTTCTTCGTTTTATTTCGTTCCTTCCTTCTGCTGCCCCTGAAGTAGTCGCACTTTTACAAAGCCTCGAGTGTTGGGTCAACACATCGATACACGTGGCTTTCGTACGTCTGAAACGAGGGGGGGGGGAAGGGGAAACGACAAAGAGCTCTTCGCAGACGCCTGCAGCGACGATACTACACCCAGTGACCTATATAAGAGAGACCGCGGGTGCGTTAGAGGATATTCCTAAAGATTCGAGAGCTTAATCTTTTATTATTTCAGTCGCTCCTTCTCCTGGAAATCTCGTTCGCGGTTTTCCGTATGTTCTCGTATCTAGCGACTGACTCGAGTTTTGCGCGAAATACTGAAGTAGTAGAAAGCGTACACGGGGCATTATACACCGACCGGACCACCTTTTACCACGACCGATATAGTTGATTATTTTTTTAGTCATTAACCCCAATGGATGAAGCATGCTCAATTTACTTTTTTTTTTTTTCAAATTTTTCATCGCGTATTTTGCGCACTTGTGAATTTCTCAAAACTGCTCTAAAAATTGCGTTTTAAAACATTCGAATGCCCGTATCTTCTTGAATATAAATCTTATCGTAAAAAAATCTTCATAAAAGTTTTTCATTTTGAAGTGTACTTTTATGTAAATTTATTTAATAAATTCTATAATTGCTTCGAAGCATTGATTTTTAATTGATAAACATAAAAATTGATTTTTAAAAAACTTGGACACTTCTTTTGACAACAAAAATTTCCAACATACTACTCATAAAGACGAACATTTTGAGCATAGACGGGAAGTGGGACAATCTTTTTTTAAATTATTTTTTAATGAGTTTGAAAAATTAGAAAAAATTTAAACTCTCGTAAAGCAAGTTTTGCCCCAAAGTGGGACATTTTTTGGCCGAAATTTTATGAGTTTTCATTTTTTATTTATTTTTTAAACTCTCATACAAAGTCGAAAAAAAGATTGTCCCTCTTCCCGTCTAGGCTTAAAATGTTCGTCTTTATGAGTAATATTTTAGATATTTGTTTCCGAAAAAATAAAAAATACCCAAGTTTTTTAAAAAGCTATTTTTATGTTGACTAATTAAAAATCAATACTTCGGAGGAGTTAAAGAATTTTTAAATAAATTTACATTTTTCAAAATGAAAAACTTTTATATACATTGTTAAAAAAGATCGTAAATTAACTGTTTCAAGTAACATGAAATTTACAAAACTGGTGTGTAAAATAATGTTTAGCATAACATTATGAGCATAACATAAGAGCAATTTTTAGAAATTTAAAAGTGCGCGAAATATGCGATGAAAATTTTGAAAAAAAATTGGGCATGCTCCATCCATTGGGGTAAATAACTAAAAAAAATAATCAAATATATCGGTCGTGGTATAAGGTGGTCCAATCGGTGTATAATGCCCCATACTCGTTGCGAGATACCCTTGTTTCAGCTTATTTCGACTCGAGCAACTACTCGCGGCCATCGCCACCTCCGCCTCGTTAAAGTTTATAAATAGAAAATCATTTGATTTTGACGTATGGTTCGAGCAGCTACTGCCCCGGTATTCGAGGGATCCTTCGACTCGATGCTTACCGTTCGCTCTCTCGCTGACGGTAACGCACTTAGAGATTCGCCGGAGAACTCTTGCTGTATAGCTCGCAGCTTTCGCGTCCAAGGTATGCTTGCGCTATTTAGCAAAATCAGTTCTCGCAGTGCGTTATGCTGGTGCGTTTACAGTGCCGCGTGCCTAAGAATACTTTACTACTGTACCTAATGCACGAGAAGCGTATCGTCCCGTACTCGCGACGACTTCTCTAGCGAACCAGACGCGTTTTCTTGCCGAAGGGATCGGATTCCTCTTTTATCAATGTTATTGAGAGATAGAGCGATCGCGGGGTTTCTTTGGCATACACAAAGTTGCTCGCAGCTTGGCTCGCTTCCAACGTCTCCCTTTTACTCAATATAATAATAACAAGGATATTGTTAAGAAATATCGCACAGTTCCAAATGTTGTTCAGTAATGTTTAAGAAGTGTCATGCATAAGCTGATAAATTTAATTTTAAATTGTGATATTAATGTACTTCTACAGTAAAATTAACGCAGAATAATAAAAATATTAGTACTTTTCAGTCCAATTGATGCATATTATTAAAATTGAAGAACTTTTCAGTCAAATTGAAGCATATTATTAAAATTAAAGTGCTTTTAGCGTTTTTTACTTTATTATAAATTCATTTTACATTGAACTTCTATATTAAATTTAATGTATCCGTTTAGGCATAAAAACTTATAGTATTTGTACATTAAATTAATAGTAATTTTCTTGTACAGTGCGTGAATGATACACGTTTTTACAGTCTTATACACAATTTTTTGTTAACAGTTATTGTTAGATATAATTGATGATAAATATAAGCATTACAAATTTATATTCATTCTAAATCTGAAAAACATGATAAACCAAATAAATTATATTTGTATTGAATGAATAATACTTTGACGTATATTTAGATGTTATGTATCATTTTGCATTAAGAATGTTTAAGCTTCTATCGATATTCAAAACAGTACTTTGTTGTATGATTATAAAAGTAATATTCTACTGATTTGATAACAAATGTACAAAGACAAATGCGAAATATAAATAAAACTAAATTAGCAATTAAAATTAAAATGAATAAAATCAATATTCGCTATCATTAATTTTAACGCACATGGCAATGAAGTGAAACCTGTTTTGCACA
Organism: Ephialtes manifestator; assembly: GCA_963970395.1. Lineage (NCBI taxonomy): Eukaryota > Metazoa > Arthropoda > Insecta > Hymenoptera > Ichneumonidae > Ephialtes > Ephialtes manifestator. The sequence goes on along the minus strand of OZ019970.1, from coordinate 18,589,948 downwards.
GGAATAATATTGAATAAAATATTGCCTCGAGTAATTATTTGATTGATTCAGTTGGAATGAAGGCGATTCTACAAAGTTATTATTGGATTGGCGCTTGTTGGTGCGACGGATTTTATTTCGTTGTGTAAAGTGCTACACGGAACGAAATGTTTGGTTGTGGCAACTACGTTTTGGATTTGCTGTACACAATGTCTAAAAAAGTAGTTGCCTAAACCATATCGAATAGTAACCTCAATCATTCACGATTAGTTCTCGCGAGATTAGTTAGGTTAACTAATCCAATCGTTGGACTACCACTCGAATAGTTGGGACTACCATTCGAATCGTCGGCATTACCATTCGAATCATTGGTATTACCATTTGAGTTGTAAGGGAAATAGAATAATCGATTGATCGTGTCAACTCATTTCTTGGTTATGGCAACTAATCTTTTTGTCCGTGTAAATTGAACTTCGAACAACTATGAACTTCGCAGGGATATAAAGAAATTAAAAAAATGTGCTTCAATAAAATATTGTGGGGAGTAATTATTTAATGAATTCTCTTGGAATTAGTTGCTTTCACAAAGTTGCTGTTAAATTCTCGTTTGCTGGTGCCACGAATATTTAATTATTCTTTCATTGTGCAAAGTGGTAAATATAAATTGATAGTCAAAAAACTATAAACTCCTGAAAGATTTAAAGAAATTAGAAAATTAAGAAGAAGTTTGTCTCTGGAAGTACAGTTATAGTGTAACCGTAACCTTAATAAAATATTGTTGCGAGTAATTATTTGATTGATTCAGTTCGAATTCTGATGATTTCACAAAGTTGCTGTTAGAATGACGTTTGTTGGTGCAACGTATATTAATTAATTACTATCCCATTGTTATTCCGTCGTGCAAAGTGTTAAATATCAATTGAACATCGAATAGCTATATATAGCTATATAATAGCTATAATACTCCTCTAAGATTAAAAGTAATTAAGATAATTAAGAGCAACTCAGGGTAATGAAACGCAGCGCAGTGAATATCAAGCTTGTCTCTGGAAGTTCGATTACGGCGTGTTTAAATAAAATATTATCGGGAGTAATTATTCGATTAATTCACTTGGAATTCATATGATTTCACAATGTTGCTGTTGGATTAACGCTTATATGTTCTATGGATACTATTTCGTTGTGTAAATTATAGACAACGAGACAACAGTTTATTAACAGTTAACAAAAGAAGTATTAAATATGGCGAAATGAACCATTTAGTTATTCTTATTAAATCTCAGTTGAGTTAAATAACATTGAATTGCTCCAAATGAAGCTCGCTGACATTTGTTGATAGTTAACAAATCTTATTTGGCTTGATATACATTTAGTATCAAAAACTAAATATTTCGTTTCTCTATTATTAACACTTGATTTATTAACTGTTAACAAACTTTTCGCTCAGTGTATAATGAATATCAATTGAATGTCGAGCAGCTATGAGATCCTCAGAGACTTAAAGAAATTTGTAAATTAAGAACATCTCGAGGTAAAGGAACGCAGCGCAGTAAATACCAAGCTTGTGTGTGGAGTTCGGTTACAGTATGCCTCTTTGTACGGCGCAGCGCGTTAACTTCCCCACGTTCCAAAGTCTGCTGCGCCTCATTGAAACATTTCGGTCTACGATATGTGTGAAGTTCCACTTCCACTTTGTAACAGCACGCGTTTGTGTGCGATGTCTCGCTATGATAATGTGAAATTGGTCTATCTAATCAGTGGGAAACGAGACTTATTTGTCATCAACGAATTAAACGTGCTTTGATATGCCATTAGATTACGGGTGCTAATTCGGCAGTGAAGTGATAAATATAGCTAATGATCATAGTTTGATAGAAGTCTTTTTTTTGTTAATGGAAAGGTACACGTGTATTGTCGCTAATTTTTTGCCTCCTCAAAGGGAAGAGGAGGGTTTTCATGAAAAAAAAAAATTTGAGATTTTTATGTCAGGACACTAAGAATGGTCCAAAACGTCCATAAAAGAGATCTAGAAAACATGTCCGTACGTATGTATGTATGTGTATGTCGATAACTCAAGAACCGTTCTGTCTATTGAGTTTAAATTTGGCACACAAGTAGAGCAGTAGACCCTCTTCAATTGTTGCGATTTCTGGCAAAACATATGCGAAAATTTAGATTTCGTAGCTTCTTTAATTTAAAAAAAGGGTGTGGTCGCTCCAAATTCCGTAAAAAATAGCCTATAAAGCTAAATAGTTTCTCATAAGAGAATGTGCACTTGATGTTATTTGGTATTGAATGTGGCTCGAATCGGTAAAGCGGTTCAGATTTTATGGAATTTTGAATTTTTTTTTAAATTTACATTATCGCTCTAACTTTTCCAAAACTTGAGATAGCGAGCTCAAATTTTGTATGTAAGCCAAACAATAATCAGCCATTGTATATATACAATTTAGTGACGAACAGTGTGAAATTTTATATTTTATGGAATTTTGGATTATTTAAAAAAATGTACGTTATGACATTTACTTTCGGAAACGCTCTAATAATAATAAAATAATGAAATAGAATAAACGATTTCACAACATATTTTTAACTGTTTAAAACAAGGATGCAAAGTAGAACCTTGCACATTGCTTCCCCATTATTTTTCGCTTTTTACAAAGCTTCCTCTATCACGTACAAACAAGTCAGTTGGGATAACCAAGTTACTGGTTAAATAAGTGACAGATAATTAACTTATTAGTTATACCAACCACGAATTTGGTAGCCGTAACCAATATCTTGGTCGAACGAACTAATTTCTTGGTCGAGCGAACTAATTAATCATCTGTCACATATACCAATATCTTGGTTATCCCAACTAATTTTTTTCCCAAGATGAGGAAACCAAAATTAATTGACATACTTCCTCATAGAGATAGCTTTGTAAAAGGCAAAAAATAATGAGGAAGCAATGGTTCTACTTTACAGGCTTTTTTTAATTTGGGTAAAGCTCACATGTGCGACCATAAACGCCATTGGACTCCCACGCATAAACTTGCGCAACGAGCTCGCAACCATTTGTGCGATGAAAATTTTTCATATTGCTGCTGCTTTTTTTTTGTTGCACAGCACGTTGCTCTGCACGCTCAGATGTCGTTCCGCCCCGTCAAATTCTCGTACACGTCTTCGGCACGACCCTCGGACCATCGCAACGAGCTTCTGGGCGTTCGTTTCACACCCTTCGAAACTCGCTGAGAAGACAGAAACATCGGATTGTCCCACGACTCACGCGTACCCGAAAATTGAAGGAGAAAAAACTTGGTGTTTATATATTTTTTATTGACACCACACCCAGAAAAAAATCTAGTTAACGTAACTAATTTCATATATTTAATTCGTCTTTATTTGTATTAACCAAAATTGGCTTCCCATGAAACATATGGGTCATTTCATACCAAGTGGGTCATTCATTTGTCATCACGCCAATTTTTCTGTAGTTTGTAAACATAAGAATGGAAATTCTCTGAAATTTTGGGAAAAACCGGAATGGACGGTTTCAACGAAAGAAAAATGATGACCCTTTTTTGTAAAAAAATTGCGGAAATTTTTTTTGCGCGTCTATGGAACATTTTTTATTGAAAAGTACATTCAAAAACTTAAATTTTATACTGGAACAAATTTGTTTTATGATCAGTAATTTTGAATGTACAGCGAATGGAAAGAAATTAAATTTAAAAAAATATTATTAAATTTTGGGCAAACCATAGGCGCTAAAATTCTGAAATAATTTATGGATGTTCATGATCTAAACAACTTTTGACAAAATTGTGAAGATGCTAAATTGTTAAAATGCTAACATGCTAAATTTGGGTGGCCCACTTGGTATGGAATGACCCATGCGTATACGTATTTCATTGAAATATGCAATGTATTGATTTCCATCATGTTTATTTATTTGAATCAACGCTCATAGAATAACGGTCACTGAATAAGAATTCTATTTGTTTTTTTAAATGTTATTTATTTAAATTTTGTTTTAACAATTTTTTTTATTTACTCGGTAAAAATATCTAATTAAATTGACAAAATTCCTGTATACAATCCTTTTTATTTAATCGAACTAAATTTTTCTTCAATCCGGTGTATATTCATTTCATGTCCGAAATAGATTCATTTATACAAATCAACGTTTATTTGATAACATTAGGCTGTGAACAATTAACTTTTTTTGTCTAATATCAGTAAAATAATATTATAAATATTATTGCACAATGGTCCATTGTAAAAAATCGTCCTGTAATTAATTATTAATTTCTACATTGTTTATACTGAATATGATTAAACAAATGTATGTAAATCAAAAACATATTTATTTCATGTTAATTACTCGATTGAAATAAAATAATTTACTTAAAATAAATACAGTCCTATTAGGCCGGTATTCAAATACGAAAATTTATTTACGTCAACTAAAATCTAGTTCGATCTACTACACTGAGAAAAAAAATCGTTAGAACCAATAAAACGTGCGCTTGCGAGCAGCGAAAAGAATATTTTATCGATTGGACAAAATATTTGGCCATGGTAATCGAATCATTTTTTGATTGATTAGCTGTTCCTTCGATAAATTACATATTTCATTCGATCAAAAGAATATTCTTTTCGCGGCCCGCAAGCGCACGTTTTGTTGGTTCTAATGATGTTTTTTCTCAGTGTAGATCTTTTTTTCTGGGCGCAATGTTACCGCGCTCTATTTTAATTAATTAATTTATTTTTTTTATTTTTCATTTTACCGCCCTTCCCACCCTTACTCCTATCACTTACCCGTACTTCGCTAAACTAACCTAAGTTTCTGCACCCAGAAAACAGATCTTGTTAACGGGACTAGAATCTACGCATCGGAAATAAAATTCCTTATTTGGATGCCGACCTACTAGACTTCCATTCACCTCAAATAAATTTTTTTATTTGTAATTAATATACTTATTGAATAGTAAATATATTCAAACCTAAGAAATATTTATTTGGGTCGGCAGTTATATAAATGTTGAAAAAAAAAAAAATTATCAAATCGATAAATGTTGCGCGTTGATAATAATAAACTCCAATGATGAAAGGAAATAAATATATATTGGATTATAAGATAGTTCAAATTGATTGTATTAAAAAATATCTAATGTATGTATTTGGTCGTTTTAACTAGATCTTTTTTCCGGATTAAGAAAGAATTTAGTAGCAATAAATAGAATATATTTTTAGTATCCGCTGCACAGTGAAAGTTGATTCAAATAAATAAATATGTTGGAAATTAAAAAACTGAAAAATTGAATGAAATACATATTTGTCGGAGGGAAAGTAAATTTTCGTTTTTCGTATTGAAATAATTAAATGTTGAATAGATCATTTTAGTTAATATTACCAAATATTTTTTCTGGGTGTGCGTCCGCAGCCGACTTAGCTACACTGTACCGCATTCGTCATGGGCACGGGGAAACTGCAGAAAACCCGTACCGGTACAGACGGTCGTATATTCTTCTGAGTTCCCGGTGTATACACGAATATAATTTTTACTGAAATATATACACCGAAGCCTCAGAAAAACTGACCTTCCATTCACTAGTTGATGCGCCAGCCGGTGCACGGCTAAGCGGTCACCCATCCAAGTTACGGTTGCAAACTTCGCTGCCGAACTCGAGGGACCGCCGAAGCCGCACACCGACCACACAGCCACCGATGTCGGTGTTACCACTCTATATTTACTAATAAATAAGCTTCGAGAATAAAATTTGCTAAATAAAAATTAGACAGCACAGACAATAAAAAAGCTTAATGTTTATGTAAATAACTTGTGCAGCTTCCCATGTGTTTTGCTTAAATCTCCGACAGCGTATCATTTAACGTCGAAAAGTTACGGACTTTTCTTTTGCTCTCTTCGACTGCTATGTTCTTCTCACTCTAATGTCGACTGTCAACAACTCTCTACGTCGAAAATAAATACATCCACGAATATTCATGGGTATATCTCATCAACCTTTGACTTTCAAACTTGAAAGAAGAAAAATTTATGTTGAGAAGTACAAGTTTGCAAATGTTTTCCACACATTTCTTCAGAAGGACATATTTGTCCAGGTACGACTCTTATTACACTGGAAGCACACACAAAATTTAATTAACCCTTTATTTTTTCTAAACCATGAATTCGAGACATTTTTTTCTAATCGTTTATCTTTTTTAATTTTCTTAGAAATAAATAAAACTTATTTATTTCTTAAAAGAAAAAGTATTTAAACGTAAAAAATATTTTCAAGTTATTTCCGATAGTGCACTTTCCTCATTGTTTTCATTCAGAACAATGTTCTACAATTGAGAAAAAATAGTTTTACATGTTTTTTAAATTTATAAATAGTTTTACTGACTACAGTAGTATTTCAGTAGTTTAGAAAAATGTTAAATATATTTACTATATATAGAATAGAATAGTGTTTATTTGCTTTCCGAAAATTTATTTATTATAATATATCAAAATATATAATGCTTATATCGGAGATGTAAGAGAATTCATCGAATAAATATGGATAGGTAAGTACGTTTTTTTGAAGATATCAGTCACAGCAAATTTAAATAAAATATATACGCCATTTATAAAATTTGCCTGTTTGCTCTTTCCATTCTTTGGCTTTATTTATTGCAACCAATAAGTTAGTCTTCCAACCAATCATTCGTCGTTGACCAAGGCCACTACGCGAGGAAAAAAAACAACACGGACGAGAGCATCGCCAGTGCAAAAAGGTGATAGAGCACGGACGAGTCGTATCCAGAAGAAAATGAAATTCCTTCGGAGAACGTCGAGACACAAATGTAGATTCTTTGTCCATCGACGAGAACGTCACGAGTAAAACGTTCGAGAGAAAGATAATTTATGAAATAATATCAAAGATGTACACTGAGAGAAAAATATAGTAATTTTAAAAAAATATTGTTAGTCCGATGATAATTTAACTATAAAATATAATTCCCAAGATGAACGCCTCTATTTTATGGTTATAGCAAAAAATAATTATAGAAGCAATCATCAAAATGATAATAGTTTCTCATATGCCGTTTCGTTGCATGTACGAGTTCAAAGTTTGTTTCCAATAATTTTGTAAGTATCGTTTATTGAACTATATTATCATCGCTTCAGCCATAAAACATTGCAAGCGTTCCTATATTCTTTTTATCTTGTGAAATCGTTAAATCAACGATATGCTTTTCTCTCAGTATACGAGAGCAGTATTGTTATCTGCCCCAAGTACACAGCGCAACTAATTACTAAAGCGGTTGACTTTGATGTTCAGAAACAAAAATACGTAATATAGTATTATAGCAAGTTGAAATCGAGCTTATGCGGTCTGCGTTACTCTTTTTGAGCGCTTGCTTTTTAGTGCCAGCTCGGGTTTCCTCTATTGCTGGTCTATCCCCTCTTGCTCCTTCCTCTGTTTGGTGTTCGTGAAATTTATGCTTCCTGTCCGGGCACAATACGTTCGCTGTTGGCCTCACACTTACACAAAAGATACACACTCTCTTTAACGCTCGTACGTGTTTAGCTGGACGTTCATTGTTAAAACTTCGAGAGATCTCGGTGTTCATTTTATTCCAAATGTTCTACACGCAGCTATTACTCGTACTTCCCAATTCGTTTCGCCTCCGCTAAAGCTCGTTTGCTTTTTTTTTCTCTTATTCTTTTTTATCTCTCCTCCCTTTTTTTGGGCAGACGAGAAGAACCGCTTTTCGAATGAACGTGGTTCTAGGCAAACGGAACGCTGGGAAGGCATCACGGAATTGGACGAAAACGACGAAAATTAATAGAGATTGATGCGAGAGCGGGTCCCGCATCTCTCGCCTCTGCCGTCGCTTGCCTCCGGGGTATTAAAACACAATATATATATATATATATAGATATACATACATAACTGCAACCACATTATACATATACGGGCGCGCAATTTCGTGGTCAAAGGTCGGACCTCTCTCGATTCCTTGCGCCGTAACGTGCAGCCCACAAGATCTTGCGATACAAAAACGAAAGCCAGATAATGAAATGCACGTAAAGAAAAGAAACGGGAAGGGATAACGTAGAACGTCTTTCATCGTAGTCTTCACTATTACAGAGACGGACAATACTTTTAAGTGAATGTTATACTGAAACGTTGCAATGCAAAAAAGAAAAAAAAAATCTTGTATTTTTACAAATGTTACTAATTTTTTTTGGTACTTTTATTAGAAAATAAACGGTACATTTAGAAGTCCATTCTTAAGGTGAAACTTCTGAACATAAGTTCGATCTTAAGGTATCCCGAGCGTAAGATGATAGTCTTCAGAATTTAATAATTTTTGGCTATACTAAGGTTTTATCACGTAGAATCATGTTTTAAAAAACCCCAGGCTAGGTAACTGGTCATTTAATGATTATGTATCACTTTAAAAAGGGCAATATTAGCACAGAAATATATGGAAAAAGTTCCCATCCGTGTTTCAACTCGAGATTTCATGAGTGAAATATCTCGATATCGGAAAGATAAAGTATCCGCGTAAAAATAATTATGTTAAATTGTGATCATAAATTGACATATCTCAAAAAGTGCAATTTTTAAGACGCGTTAAGACAAAAAATCTTAGGAAAGTTCTAAGCGATTTTGAGATCGATTTGATACCAAATTTGTTAAAATAATTTGAGTGCAATTATTCACGAAAAAAAAGATTAGTTGCCATAACCAAGAAATGAGTTGACACAACCAATCGACTGTTCTATTTATCTTACAACTCAAATGGTAATACCAACGATTCGAATGGTAATACCGACGATTCGAATGATAATACCGACGATTCGAATGGTAGTCCCAACTATTCGAGTGGTAGTCCTAACGATTGGATTAGTTAACCTAACTTAATCTCGCGAGAACTAATCGTGAATAGTTGAGGTTACTATTCGATATGGTTGAGGCAACTAATTTTTTAGACATCGTGTACAGCAAATCGAAAACGTAGTTGCCACAACGAAACATTTCTTTCCGTGTTGCGCTGAAATTCAATTGTACATACACTGAGAGAAGAGTTTGGTAACAGTTAACAAATCTTCGTTAAATATGGCGAAATGAACCATTTACTTATTCTTATTGAATCTCACTTGAGCCAAATAAGATTTGTTAACCATTAACAAATGTCAGCGAGCTTCATTTGCGACAAGCAAATTTTATTTAGATCAAGTGAGATTCAATAAGAATTAAATGGTTCATTTCGCCATATTTAACCAAGATTTGTTAACTGTTAACAAACTCTTCTCTCAGTGTATGAAAGATCAAAATCAGTTATACATATCACGTTTACTGATATCAAGTCAATCTCAAAATCGCTTTGAAATTTTCTAAGATATTTCGTCTTAATGCATCTCCAAAAATGGCACATTTTGAGATATGAATGTCGATTAGTGATCTGAATTTGACATCGTTATTTTTACGCAGGTATGTAATGGACACGGCAGATTTCGGAGATTAATTATCACGCTTGAGAAACTGACCGTACCGGAGTCACTCGCGAGAAAATATTATCTGAAGGAGCGAAAAAAAGTCTAAAAACATATAAGAATAATGGCGGGGCCTGTGATGATGTTGTATTATTATTTTGGTAGACGTAATTAATGTTTTGATGCCCTTTGTTTCAACATGGCGCTCAATCACGTAGTACACTACAACCGCGTTGCCAGATCTCCCGCGAAGGCTCAAGGCCGTAAGATTTGAAAAATTGGTAGATTATTTTTAACCCTTCGTGGTTACACTTTTCATTTCGATCACGGTGGTCACACTAGGTCGATTCTACCCAATTTTCAAAAATCTATTACGACCAAACTATCTTTCCGAAGTGGTTTAAAAATTGTGGGACATATTGTGAACATTCTAGATGATGTACGAAAAATTGATTTATAAGAAATAAAATGGTGACATGTTAACAAAAATTCATAAAGAGATGAAAAGACGCTTTTTCGCTCAAAAAATCATAGTTCCGTAAATTTTCAACATTTTTACCTAAAATTTGGACGTGATACTCCTTAGATATGTTACTATGTATTAGGAAAAAAATGGTAGCATAATGCGCGTTCCAAAAAAGGTATTTATTCCGAAAAGTAATCGATTTTGGAGTAGGAAAAAACGTCGAATTATGCAAAAGTATGGAGAAAAAAAAGTGATACTTGACGATACTTCAAACTCCAGGTAGATGGCGAATACATATTTACGCCAAAGTTGATCGACGGGTCATTTCTATCCACGAAGGGTTAAAAAATTGAAATACTATATATTTTATGCATCCCGGAATTTAATCGGATCTTTGAAAAAGCTTCTAAAATCATTTCACGGGTGCATTTCGAGGCACATACTCGAAAATATTGTTGGTCTCGCCCAAGCATCCACAAAACTCGCAGTTTCACGCTCGAAATACTTTAAGTTTAATATTACACTCGAAATTACAGGCAAAATTCCATTTTAAGTTTACTGTTAAGATAGTCATTCTGCCACGTGCTAATAAAATCGGTACTAAATTTTTAATAGTGTTTTTATAAATGTCGGTTGTTCTGTTGACTATTCTGAAGAATGGATTGCACATCAACATGAGTCCTTAATATATAAATACATCCACGGACACGGTTTGAAAAGAAAATGCACAAATATTGACAAATGTCTGATATGACGTTTTTATCATCGAGGTTTATAGTAGAAAAAGCCATAATATTGATCCTATTATAACGAGCAATAGCTCATTTTGTTCATTGAAATAGGCTTTATTGATCGACTGGATTCATCATTCGTATTAGTCGCCAAAAGTTACAAGCATGTGTACGTCTAATGGTATATTAGGTTAGATAAATAAACAGGTGTAATTTTCTTATAATGAATAGGTATTACACAAAATGAGCCATTACTAATATAAAATTGGGTGGCAAAAACACTTTATCGGACATTTGTATACATCAGTGTATTTTCTTTTTAAACCGTTTCCGTGGTTAGATCTACATATTAAAAACACATATAGATGCACAAATCACTCTTCAAAACCGTTGATTGCACCACCAAAATTGTTGGAAATGCTTTTGAAAATTTCTTACTGATTTGTCTAGCACGCGGGACTTTCTTAAGGTCGATCTTGCGTCTAAAAATTAGACCCTTAATATCCATAACGAAAAACAACTATGAAGAGATTCGATTCCGGAATACTCTGCGCTGTTAAAAATATTTGAAAAATGGATATACGTATAGAAAGTTTTTTTTATATCCGGTATCAAATTAAATTTTGTATATGCTGTCAACTAATTTAACTAATAAGTTAAATTAGTTGACAGTTAGATTAGTTAATTTAACTAATTAGTTAAATTAGTTAAATTAGTTGAACTAATTAAAAAGTAAACAGTATATTCATTTTCATAACTGAATATGTAATAATTATTACGACCCTAATTATAAGAAAAACTGATATGTGTCATAGTAAGTTTATGGTTGGCGTCGAGAAGCTGCGTGTCTTTTAATAATCTAGTAGAGTCATAACGAAGTAGAGATGTTCTCCGGAATTAAATTGTAGTAGTTATTTATTTAGACAAATAGTGGTTAAGTTATCTATGTACCGAGTAAGCAACCAGAAATACATTGTTGATTACAAATTCTTCAACACGATGAATATGAACTTTCATTTACTGTGGTTAGTTTGAAAATACAATATACCCATGTAGTAAATTTCATAACTTTTTAAACAGTGATATAACATAAAATTCAATGTATGAGTACTAGATATTTTTGTGCATAAACTGCTATACTAAATTTAATATACAAGTGCAATGTAAAATTAATGTATGATATAGTAAAAATTAACCAGCATATGAATAACCATTTCCAACCATTTTTAACTTTAATTTGTATAGGTGTAAATAAAAACACCCTGTAAACATTTTTTAACAATACAGTGAAACAAAGAATTGACTTTAAAAATGAAAGTCAAGAATATAGATATAAATACAAAATACTCCAGTTATCTATTTTACAGATAGATAAATCGAATAAACTAACATTATAAACATAACGTATGCTGACTGAAAAATGTATAATTGAAAATTTTATCAGTGAATACATTATGAGACAAACAAGAAAAAATACGTTTTTTTTTTCGGAGTTACGATTGCCCTATTCCGCGAACGTAAATAGTATTCAGATTCCTATCTAAGGATTCTATCCTTAGGGTGTAGGTCGTAACCTTGAATCGTTCTGTGTACAGTACTCGCAGTGTACTCAGCGACTCTCTCGTGTGGGTTGTGATTTGATTCTCAGCCGACAGTCTAATACGGGACCTGAATCTCGAATGCAGAAACTTGGCTGAGTATAAACAGAGTTAGCAGCGGCAGCAGCAGCAGTGGCAGGAGGATATGGGAATTTTAGTGGTTTGGGTGGCCGAGCGCAAAGGATCGTCGTCGCCGTTCGGCGCGCGTCGTTGCCTCGTCCAAAGAAGGCTCGCAAGAGCTGCGAGAGGAAAGCGAACGAACGAAGCAAACGAGCGAGGATCTTCCAGCACCGGATCTCGATGGAACCGCGCGGGTCGCAAACGTATACACTCGCGGCTGACTGAGATGTGTGGCATAGCGCGTGCAAGCGATAAAAGGAATTTAACGCTGCAAACACATATGTGTTTATATATATATATATATATATATATAGTGAGCAGCAAAAATTCTTCTGCTCTCTCGGATTGCCAGTGTGCAGGAGAAGCAGCAACAGAACGGGCTGGCCTCTCTCGTATTTCCACAAGGTTAAGAGAGTGAAAGAAGTCGGCGAGCTCAGCTGCGTGTAGTATACAACTATATACAGTTATACCGACACGTGTGGGCTATGCGCTTGTGTATATAAGGACATACTGTAGAGGACTATATGCTAATGTTTATGTGTACAGTACTACAGCGTTACAGAAAAGACCTACGCTCGTAACGAAGACTCATCTTCGTTTTCTTCTTTTTCTTCTTCTACTTCGGTTCTTAGTGAGTAGATTTCTAACTTCGACTGTAGACTCATCTTCAATAGCGGATTACTTTGTTATTGAGTGAAATCATTAATTCTACGAGAATGCGATGTGCACACGGTGATTTATTAACCCCCAAACAGGCACCCTGAAGTCTTTTGCAGATTTTTTTTGCTTCCTCATAGAGGAAAGTCTGTTCTCATGAAATAAAAATTTTGTGATTTTCATGTCAGGATACTCAGAATGATACAAAACATCGAGAAAAGTAGTATAGATAAAATGTCTGTGTGTACCTATAACTCAAGAGCTGTTCAACAGATTGAGCTAAAATTTGGCACGCAAGTGAAGCAACAGCCCTTCTTTGACAATTGAAATTTTTTTCCGAATTGTATACAGAAATTTTTATTTTACACCTTTTTGAATTAAAAAAAAGCACGTGCGCGCTCTAGCTTTCGCAAAATTAGCGATATTCCACTAAATAATTCTTCAAAAGTGCAGGTACTCTTAATGTTGTTTGGTATTGAATTTGACCAAAATCGGAAAAGCGGTTCGGATTTTACGCGATTAAATATTTTTTTTTTAATTAGCGCTTTGGATTTTACGTAATTTTGAACTAAAAAAAATAAACGTTTTCGCTATAGGGTTCCAAACATTTGAGAAAGTAATCCAAAATTTTGTACATAATAAAAATATAATGCAACGGTTTTTGTTACGGCGTTTTGTACCCGTGAGCAACTTTGATTATTTTTTTAGATTACACATGTTTTCAAATTTCTAATGCCCATAAGTATCAAAATTCAATCGCCCATAATTTTCAAACGACACGATGTAACAAGCTGAAATTTACGTTGAAGTGAAGCATTTGCTCATCTTCAGTTACTGTAATTTATTATGGATATCCATCCACACATACAGATTTATAATATACACAAAATAATATATTGAAATACTCAATATATTCTTTTAAACAATTTTTTTTTTATTTACAAAATTGGCGATAATGCAATATTGAGATTATTAATATTTTATAATTAACAGTTTTGGCTAAAAAACTAACACATATATAAATATTATAAGAATATTTGATATTGAGTTATAATATATTTATATTGAAAAGTTACGGTTTGGCAAAATAAAGCTGCAAAGTTCTACATTGCATTTTTTTTTATCTTATCGGATATTTAAAAATCTGAAATTATAGTTTGATGTCTACAGTAATTGATGTCTACACGAAGATGCAGCTCGAAGGGAAGACGGGAGAGCCCACCGAATTCAATTACAAAGTTTATTTTATTAGTAAAAAGAATCTTATTAAAAAAAACCCCAGGATTCTTTTACGGTTTTCGGTTAAGAAAATACATCCTCAAATGCAAATGTAGAAGATTTTGGGAACGCATTTTTGTCGAATCGACAATTTTGAAAAAAAATATGAGCAGGTTATGTGAAAAAAAAACTTTCATATTAGCCTTGGAATAGAATGCCAATTTTTTGTTTTTTTTTGTCTATTTTTTTTTTTTTCTCAGTAAAGCCAAGTGGTTTGTTATCGAATCAAAATGGCGGTTACATATATATGAAAATACTTTTTGGCTGAAATTTGCCGCTGAAGACCTTTTCAAATAAACAAAAGGATCTCCAATCTTAAGGGGTTTGATACATTTGAAAATTATTGATTTTCTCTGTGGATTCATTTTTAATTTCTACTAACAAATCAGCCATTTACGCCCGCAGGTAAATAATTTATTTCGTGAAAATATTCAAGTTTTAATTTTCCTTGCATAAACAGAAAAAAAATTAGCAGTTGGTTCTAAAATCTCCCGAGATCGATTTATTTTTGTTCTAATAAATTTTTTCTACTTCAAGGTCGCACGATTCAATACACTGTTATGCATTAATCAATGTCTCTTTGAAAAAATATTTTTCAAAAGCAAGGATTAATTCGTTTAACTTTTTTATCACCTTAACAGTATACAGTTATATTTACTGCATGCACATTATGCGTTTCGTGCGGTAGAGCTGCAGGACAGCTCCGGCTATTTCGCCGAATCAACTGCGTCCTAAAACCGCTTGGAAACAAAAATTTAATGGACACAGAAGAGAAATAAAAATGTGCCGTCGTGTAGGCGCCGAAAAGAGTTTCGATAGTAGCCGCGCAGTCCCGAAGTTCCCACTATAACACAGTGTATAGGTATATACAAGTATACTATAAATACCAAAAAATTAACGAGTCAAGCAGATGCAACTCTGACGGATGAAAGCAATAATAAAAAAAAACACGGGGACCGTGTGTGATAAAGAAACACGGGAAACTGATGGTGGAGCCGAGTAGAGATTATGTGGATCAAAGATCTGAGAAGGAGAGAATAGAAAAATTGAATGAGAAACGAAAACATCGAACTGGCTGTCGACACTATGACAGAAATCATTCGGACCGGATACACAGTCTCTCGTTAATGATAATCTTTGCCCGCGAGCTGACGCGTGGGTGCTGTATCGAAGTCACATAATATACAATGTGTGTTGCAGACACTGTGCCTGGACGGACAGCAACAGAGTCGAATGTCTGCCAAGAGCGCGGGCTATCCCCGAGAGTTATGTAATCGTGATTTAAGGTGGTACCGCCGCGACGTACCGGTGGCTTTAGATGTGATGGTGTGCAGGGAGGTTACGTTCCGTGGATACGTGTGCTATTCACGCACTACCACATCCGGCCTTAAGGAAGCTACTGTGTTACACACTAGTCAAATCAGTGCTAAATTTTCAAAAACGTTTTTAAATTTTCTGGTGCACTGAGAAAAAAGACCATGGTATTTCGAACAATAATATCATAGTAAAAAATTTATAATATCAACCATATTTTATAGTTGAATCAGTTTTCATATGGCTTACCGAACTATTGTCGTGAAGTTAAGGAAACTATGCAGTTTGGATAGTGCATCTAAATATGCGCCACACTTAAGAATAACTTATCGTTAAAACTGTAACAATAAAATTATGATATATTTAACACATTTATGAAATAAACACTAAGAGAAAATTATGGTCAGAGTAAACATATTTTTACTATTAACTGTTTTCCTGAGACGACGACTATGCACTGAGAAAAAAAAATGTAGGAATTAACTAAATCGGAGTTTGCCCTCGTACAAACGAATTTCTCGTTTAGGACAACCAAATGTTTAGTGTCTTCAATAATCATTTAATTCAGTTGACTAAAATATATTTGCGGTAACTAAAATATTTGTTATACCAACTAAAAATTCATTTGAACGAGGGTGAACGCCGTTTTAGTTCATTCTAACATATTTTTTTCTCAGTATGCTTTTATGGTTATCGTAACCAATAAAAATATAGTTATCATGTGCCATAATTTCGTAGTTATGTCAACTATTTCTGTACGTTAGTTGCAACTATTCGTTCTTTTACTGTTTATAAAGTATTTTGAACTGTTGGAGGACAAGAAAAGCATATAAAATATATAGTTATTTTCCAATCATGTTTATTTATTCCTATCATCTTGTATAGTAAATGATGAGAACAAAATATGTACATTTTATTCTGAAGATAGTTGTGTTCAAGTGTGATGATAAGTACGAGAACTGATGCTATACAGCTGCAAGTAATACGTCGAGTGTAGATTCATTCATTGCTTAATAGGCAAAAATACTTACTATTGTTGCTGGATTCATAATACTTTTGTGTACTATAACAATGGCAGTTACTCTGAACACATTTTTCTCTCAGTGTGGTTAGATTGATAATTCCGAGGAGTTTTACACATAGCGGAATTAGTTTTTAACGTATATGTACATTCACAGCCGTGATTGGAATAGAAAATCGACTAATATATGCAAATGTCTGAAACGATGTTTTTCCGTGCAATTTTTAAAAAGATAACCCATAATAGTGGTTCAATTATGACGAGTAATATCTTATTTTGATTATTGGAAGATCCTTAATCGATTAGTCGTCCAGATTTTGTATAGTATTAATAATTCAAAAGTTGCAGCCATTTATATCCCTGATGTTAGGCTAGAATAGGATAATCAAACGGTTGTATCTTTGGAACTACTGATGCTATCAAAAATCTGGATGGTCAATCGATTGAGGATCATCCAATAACCAAAATGAGATATTGCTCGTTATAATTGAACCATCATTATGGTTTATTGTTTTCAAAAACCACACGAGAAAGCATGATATCGAGTATTTGCAAATATTAGCCAATTTATATTTCAATCACGGCTGTGAAATTACTTATATATTAAAAACTAAGCCTGCTACATGAATAACTTCTCGGAACTGTTAATTAAACCACTGGAAATTGTAAAAAGGTTTTTAAACATTTAGCACTGATTTGACTAGTGTGGAGATCTACCTTAAGGTAGTAAAAATAATTGTAAATTTGTCCGTTTTTACACTTTTAGTGGGTCAATTGACGGTTTTGAAGTGTGTTTATGCATCTGCATTTTCCAGTTTTCAGTTTAAAAATCTCTTTTATTCCTATTTTGTGTTTGTTACAGGTATTTTTGAGCTTGTTCATGTTTATGTCTTATTCTGTTATACCTAGTTTAGCTTGTTTATTTATGTTTTGATTGATTCATTATTTGCTATGTTTTATACCTCTTTGAGTGAACATTTGGGGAAAAAACAAGTGGGTGTGAGAGAGGCAGATAACAACTGCTTTCCATGCAAGACAGTCAATCAACGCGTTGGTGTGAGAGAGCGCGATAACTCGAGAATGCATGATTTAGAGAGAGAGACGCACGCCAAAACAGATAGTTTCTCTGATGATATCTCAAAAATAAAATAGACAATCGACTCGAAATTTGAACACAACTTTGGGAAGAAACATGTCTTCTCGACACAATTTTTGACACTTTGCTTCCTCATAGAGGAAGCTTTGTTTTCATGAAATTTTTTTTTTCGAGATTTTCATGTCAGTATGCTTAGAATCACCTAAAACGTCGAGAAAAGTGGTTTAGAAAAAATGTCCGTATGTATGTATGTGTGTGTGTGTGTGTGTGCTGGGCTTCGAAAATTCAATCTCCTCTCACTCGGTAACCGTTCGAGCGATCCGGCTCAAATTTGGCACGCAAGTAGAGTAGCTGCCCCTCTTTGAATGTTGTGATTTTTGACAAAATATGTGAAGTCATTAAGATTTTATGTTGATTTTAATTTGTTGAAAAAAGGGCGTGGTCGCTCTAACTTTCGTAAAAGTTCGCCGATTTGACTAAATAGTTCTTCATAACTGAAGATACGTTCAATGTTGTATGGTATTGAATTTCGACGAAATCGGTAAAGCGGTTCGGATTTTATAGAATTTTGAATTTTTCGAAAAAAATAGATTTTGATCTAAATTACGTCGAATTTCAACAAATGAACAGAAATTTTGTACAGACGAAAAATAACATTCAGAAATGCCATGTACCAAATTTGGTGATGATCGGTAAAGTCGTTCGGATTTTACACCATTTTTCATTTTAAAAAAATGTAGATTTTCGCTATAACTTCCGGAAAAGTTGAGAAAGTACGACAAAAATTTGTATCTAATCAAAATTAGATGTAACGGTGTTTGCAGAGGTGATTTATAGCTGTATAAAACACCTCTGCAAAAGAGACACAAGGTATAAAAAAAGATGCAAAGTAGAACCTTGCACATTGCTTCCTCATTATTTTTCGCGTTTTACAAAGCTTCCTCTATGAGGAAGCCAAAAATTGAATAACATACTTCCTCACAGAGGTAGCTTTGTAAAACACGAAAAATAATGAGGAAGCAATGTGCAAGGTTCTACTTTGCATCCTTTTTTATTTCATTTCATCATCCATTCTTTTTAAGCGGTTGAATGGCGTATATTGCATGAACAACTTTGACATTGAACATTTCTGAAGTACATCAGGTTCAAATTCTGCAGAATTTTTTTAATATTGTTGATAAACATTCTATAAAAATTTCAGAACGATGGCATTTAGAGGGCATTGTCCAAAGGAACACCTTACGTTTCTCCGCACTTATGTGAGATAACCGGTAAGCCGAAAATTTGTAAAATGTGCTCAATTGTACACAAGAAGAATCCGTCTGGCTGGAGCTTTTTTTTCGTGAAATTAGTGGTTACAATTTTCTAATGAAAATACATTTTTTAATTAACACTCGAGTCTATGGCATTTTTCCAATTTTATCTTTATCTCAAATCGCTGCATTCAAGTTGAAAGAATTCTTCGTATATACAATTGAGCAGATTTTAGAAATTTTTGTCTTACCGGTTATCTCAGAAAAGTGTGCGGTAGTTTAAAAATCCATAAATATCCTATAGTTCATTTGCAATAGTTAGATGCTTTTTCCATAGAGCGAAACAATTTTTGTTTTAGGATTCTAAAGAATATATATCTTAGTTTAACAGAGGAAGCTTTGTTTTCTCGTAAATTTTATTTTTTTATTTTTTATGTCAGCTCACTCAAAATGATCTAAAACGTCGAGAAAAGTGGTTAAGAAAAAATGAAATTCAAACTTACATATTTCAAAACTGCTTTAACAATCGGGCTGAAATGTAGCAAACATGTAAAACAGGTCGACGCCTTTGTTTGTGGTAACTTTCAAAAAAATTCAAAAATATGTTGAAATTTTATTTGACTATGCAATTTTCGAAAAAATGCCTGTACGCTTTCTAGTATCCACAAATTTTTAGTTATTGGGCTAAATAATTTTGTAAGAATAAAGCTATGTTAAAGGAGGATCGGTATTGAATTTGGAATGAATCTGTAAAAAAAAAGTTCGGTTTTAATGGGATTTGGAATTTAAAAAAAAATCATTTTACTCTAACTCACGTCAAATCTCACGAAATCAACTGAAATTTTCTGCAGACGAAAAATAACATTCAACGCTTCTACCTACCAAATTTGGCCGTGTTCGGTAAAGCGGTTCGGATTTTACGTAATTTTGAATTTTTCAAAAACTATATAGGTAACGAAAAAAGTTGCAAGGTAGAATCTTGCACATTATTTCCTCATTCATTTTTATTTTTTACAAAGCTTCCTCTATGAGGAAGCCAAAATTAATAATTAAGCTTACTCATAGCGGTGGCTTTGTGAATAATGAAAATTAATGAGGAAGCAATGTGCAAAGTTCTACTATGTAACTTTTTAAAATGACATGAGCACATAAACAAGTGTCAAAACACTATCAATAAATATCAGCAATTTGAGTCTGACTTCCTCCTCTTAATGCACCGGATGAGAGAGACGCTGTTACTCGTGACAGAGAGACAGCAAGCAAAACGGCAACGAAGCTTACCGGTAAAAATAAAAGAAAGAAGGGTGTCGAGGCGTCGGAGTCACAGCACTCGTTAGAGACTCTTGCAACAGCAAGAAAGAGTTTTCGAGCGGCCATGGACCGGCGAGAATTACTACACACGCACTGTCAGGATCTCAGGCGCGCGCACACTACGCACTGTACACAGAAAGCTTAATCAACTTTGCGTCGCGCCCCAGCGTACATATGCAATTATATTGGACGCCGCGCCGCCGCCGTTTGCTTCGACTTCATTTGCATTAATGAGGCAGTTTGTATTTTCGCGACGTACACAGAGTGTAGACGAACTTTTCACATTGAGCTTGTGTTCCTCTCGCTTTTTCTCCGGTGCTATGCAGGACCTTGCAACTACGAATCTATTATTTTTTTTTGTTGGAATCGAGAACGAGTCAGGCACGAGGCTAAGTTTCTGAATACGAGTATGTAATACCCACGCCTCGAGAGCAAAAAAAGTGAAGTAAGAATAGCTGGTCAGGAAGGGCAGGGTCGAGCGCAAACGCGTTGGAGGATTCCGCTAGAGAATATGCAATAATCGTCTGTGCGGCTTGTAGTAAAAATATTCAGCTTGCACCGATATTATTTTTTTGCATACGTGCACAGCGATGAGACGGCTCTGCCGGTTTGCAGTTGATAAAGCGATAATTGAAGAATCGAACTGGGAAAGAAAAACAAAGTATATTTTTAGGGGAAAGAAGTGATGCTATTTGCACAATATTTGGGTAATATTAGTATATATGTTTGTATTTATAAGAGAAATATTTGTATGTATGCTTGTATTTATATGAGCAATATTTGAATTACAATGTACTCAGAGTATCTAACAAGTTTAACCGAAATTTCATGATATTGTTAAGGTCTTCTCTGAAATAAATATGCATTTTTTTAAAAATAGAGCATTATCGTTTATAGCTTTGCGTTAAAAAATGAAATAGAATGAATACCTTAAATTTGTTACAAAACAATATACTTCAAAAATATTAGACAGGGACTGAAACTAAAAAAATTGTAAGGATTAAATATCTAAAAAGCCAATGTTATGATAAAACTTCTATTTCTTGAGTGTATTTAGAAATATTTGGCTAACTAGCGAATGACCTTTAACCTTTTATAGAATAAGCCCCATACCGTAGAAAATAAAAATATTTTCCAAAAAGGAAAAAAAAATTTCCTGAATGGAAAAAGTACAAAGAAAGCATTTGAAAAATGAAATAAAATTTCATCAACTAAAAATGTAGGATGCATTCCTAATTCCACTATTTGTAAAATTGTCTCAGAATTTTTTAATAAAATTTAAAAAAAATGTCTTTCAAAAATTGCCCTCCCCTCTCCAATGCTGCAAAAATGATACTTCAGCAATAATTACCTACAACCGACAGCAGTAAACGTATGGTCTAATTTCTCATATAGTAGAAACTCAGTAAAAATAAAGCCGCCTGTATTAGCCAGGTTTTCCGCAGTTTCCCTGTACCCATGTACAAATGCAATACAGTTGTGCATTAGGAAGAGCGGTTGCGGGTAACAACACTCTATTTGGGTCTCAAGGAATGGGGAATAAAGGGGTGGGGATAGTAAAAGCCAAGTGGCGTACATGTGGAATAACGATAAAAAAAATAATAATAATTACCTACAGACTTAAATGCCCAAATTTCAGATCTCTGCCAATTTTCATGACACTTCGTCAATTCGAATAGCCTTCAATTTCATGTAATTTACTTCATGGAATTTTTAGGTCACCGGGCTCAGTGTCATATATTTTTATTTAAACATTAATTTTTTTAAAGCGACGCAATGATTATTTTGTCTTGCATAAAGAAATTCAATAGTATATTATGCTTCAACAAAATGCAGCTTGCAGCAAGGTCGCAAGAATTGATCACGTTTAACCAGTAACGAGTATGCATGTGCAATAGGTTTTCATTACTCCCACTGTGCAGAAATCAACTGTTTTCCTCCCTAGGGAGTAATGAAACCGGATTGCGCATGAGTACGAATTAGAGTTAAAAAACGAACAATTTCGCACTCGCGTTACGTGCACGAAATAAGGTAATTTTAGCGATGTTGTCGGAAAGAAATAACGATAATTCATTACGAAAAGAAATGCACTGTTAGAAATGTTTTCGATTTCACATTACCGGAAATTTGATTCATCAGCTGATATATTAAATTTAATACACGTGTGTAGTGAAATTACAAACTTTTATATTTAACTTCCTAATCATCATAATAATTTTCCTAATTTTTATAGGAGCTAGTAGAAAATACTGTAATTTTACATTTACACTTGCATGTCCAATTAAATATGCCAGTTTATGTAAACGAGCTTCCTTTACCCGTAATGAAAATATTTTTAACAGTGCGGCTCTTACCGCTCGTTTATGAGATTAATTTTTAGTTGTTTGGGCCAAAATTGTTTTTAATGCGTTTTTATCCGAAATATCCATCCCTGGTAGTAATTACCGGATTACGTATCGCACCGAGGCCACAGAAACATCCGGACCTTGAACGCCGTTTGGGTTCCGCGTGCGTGCCGATATGTTTCGGATGTCAGGCCCGCCAGCGATATCGAATACCAACGATATGTTTATTTCGATAACGAGAGATTGGAATCGCACGCATGCATGAAACGACAACTGACATGACATGGCGCACTGACACTTTTTCCACCTGTCTTTCGTATTAATAGCGTAGCTCTGCTGTGCAAAGTATACATATCTCGTAAAAAGAACACAAAAAAACACGTTGAAGGTTTTTACGTAAAAGATAAACACTTGGTTCTGCGTTCCTAAACGTTCGTAATGTAACATCTGTAATTTTCCGTAAACGCGCGACGAATTCACTGTATATATCGCGTCTCTCAAACCAGTTTTATTTCGATGAAGTAGAAAAATACAGATTTTTTTTTCCTAGTGGTAATTTAGCCGTGACGAAATAAGTTAATAAAGCGTGGAATAAAAAGTATTCAGATGCTTATAATTACTTAGTTGCCACGGATTTGAAGAAATCAGGAAAAAGTCATCATAGTTTGCGGCGCATAAACAAGCATGTCACCGGTCGATAGGTGCGCAGCACGTGCGTGTGGCCCACCGTTAATTTCCGGAACGCGAGTCTTGCCTAGCCGCAAGTGCAAGTCGGTGGGATCAATGCGCACAGTTGTAAAAGCGCAGGACGCCGGGAAACCCGTGAATTAATCATTCGTTGACCGAACAAGCGATAAGGATTCTATGCATACAGCGTTAGGCTGTATGATGCACAGATGAGAGAACTTGTTGCGATTAGATTGGTATACAGAGGGAAAACCGTGAAAGCTGGTAATCCTTTTTCGGCGCTCACTCGTAGCATTCGAAAGATCGATCAACGAGACATAAATATATATCCACAGTCGTGCACCTATCTACTGAGCATCTATCGAGCTTGAAAATACGCGCAGGAAATTGGGTAGTTAAAGAGGAAAACAAAAAGTCAATAAGTATCGTGAAAAGCAGCATAAGCGACGCGAGCATGCAACGCATCTGTTTGTCTATTAATACGATAATATATACACAACATGTACGCTACAATCGCGTTTCTCTACGAGAATGTAGCTGCAGTTATTTAACGTCTTTATGAAGCAGTCGCCATTCCTACCTTCGATATTATAATACTACGTGCACTCTCGATAACAAAACTCAGTTACGGAATTGACAGAGTGTCCAGTAGCGTGTGTTAAAAAACCCGCGATAGACCGAACGACGCCCCAGTGTTTCGTGTAACACTGTCGGCTGCCGGCGCACGACTGTGGACATTTCGCGGCCGCGACCGGCCTAGATATATAAGAGCTATTTTTAGCGACTGTCGTCAGAGAGAAGCGACGCTATTGGTTCGCGGTGACGTGATCGAGTCAAGTGATTGGACGTCGCGAATCGAGGTAGGGCCCCCTGAGGCTGCTGCTGCTGCTGCTGCTGGTGATCCTCTCGTCGTACTACATGCGCATACATACACAACGCGTATCGCATAATACGTGTACATAACTACGTATGTACGGTAACGACGGATCCGTGGGTGCGACTCTCGGGCGATCGCGAGAGACAGACAGCGCGCGCGGACGCGCGACATTTGTTGACATGAAACTGTCAGGTATAATGCAAAGGACAGACGCACTCGGCCACTTTTCTCTCTGTTTCTCTTTCGTTTTATCGACCCTGTCGTGCCGGCGATCACAGCGATCCCATATACGCATTACTACTCGGAAACGGGAGATGCACCTTTGGAACAGAATTCTTTGCCTCTTTCTCGCGTAGATATGCGATTCGTCGTATACTTATCTGTAAGAAGCTAGAAATCGTTGTATAGCTGAGAAAGAGAGAGAAAAGGTGGAGATGCGCTCGGAACGCGCGTGGGCGTTGCACATGTGGATGAAGCAACGTGAGTTTGAGTGTTTGCTGCTATTACACACACTCTAGCGGTGACAGAGAAGCAGGATATAGGATGAATCTCGTGTGACTCTCCGATGCTCGCGGACGATCTTTTACCAGAGACGAATAAATTCGATTTCTAGGATCTCGTTTTGTCGCGGCTTGTGCAAAATTTATAAATGCCGCGCTCAAGATCTATATACCGAAAGTTCTGCGATGCTCTCGATAACCTCGGAGATCAAACGGTGCGTCGCTCTCGTTTTCTAGATATAATTGACGAGCGACGTTGACGCGAGAGCTGTTTCGGTGCTCTGGCGATATAATTGCGAGACTGCGCTGTGCTTTTGCTCTTTGCCGCATAGAAAATTAGGAGAGCTGCCACGATGCCAGCGCTCGTATGTGGCAGTCACACATGTTTACGCTGCGAATGGCCAGCAGTGCGGCATTAGACACGGTCCGCGCTATTAATTTACGCGTTGAAGCTTTCGAAAAGCCTTGAGGGACTCTGGCTACCAGCGAGTGACAATCGAGAGGGCCGAGCCTCCGTCGCGCAGCTCTATGAAATCATAGTTAGTAGCCGCGAGGCGCGACTCATTATTCGACAAATTACTGCAATGCACTCTACTATGTACCACTGCGATCATCACGTACACACGCGTTCGCGGTGATCTTAGTCATGTACATATCGCGTTAGCTGGCGTGATCGCCTCTCACGCTGACGATTGTTCGATGTGGGTTTGGCCGAAAAAAATCCAGGAAACCTTCGAAGCTTTCCCGAAGTATTTCGCTACCGATCGCGAGGCGCTTATGAGATATGAATGTTTCAAACAATAGGGGGTAATAATAGATGCACCCGCAAGACTCCTTTGCGTGCTGCTGCATCACCTGGATTCATTAGGAATTCTCTGTCAATGCGACCACTTGTTTTTAACCTTCGCAGATGTTTCTCATGGCAAACCAGACTAATAAAACGAATATTTTCTGGGCTTTTTGAAAAATTTCGAAATTGCATTCTTTTCCTTTTGCTTCCTCATAGAGGAAGATTTGTTTTCGTGAACCTGGATTTTTATTTCGGATTACTCAGAATGATCTAAAACTTCAAAAAAAGTGGTTTAGAAAAAATGTCCGGATGGATTTATCTGTGTGTGTCTGTGGCAAGCTTGGAAAATTCAAACTGCTCTATCTCAAGAACGACTTTAATAATTAAGCTGAAATTTGGTACACTAGTAGAGCAGTAATGCCCCTTTCTTTGTATAAATTTACGAAAAAATTGAATTATTTTTTTCAGATTTCATAAGACTGATTTTTTCGAAAAATGTCAGTATGTTCTCTAGCTGCCGCAAATTTTTGAGCTAGTGAGCTAAATAGTTCGTGACAAATAAAGCAATGAAAAATGATAGTCGGTATAGAATTTGAGCAAAATCCATAGAGCGGTTCAGATTTTATAGAATTTTGAATTTACAAAAAAATTTTAATTTTTTTTCAGATTTTATAAGACGTTGAATTTTTGAAAAATGTTTTTATGTTCTCTAGCTACCGCAATTTTTTAGCTAGTGAGTTAAACAGTTCTTGACAAATAAAGTAATAAAAAATGGCAATCGGTATTGAATTTGAGCAAAATCCATAAAGCAGTTCAGATTGTATGGAATTTTGAATTTTCGAAATTTTGATATTTTCGTTGCAATTCAAGTTAACCTTCTGAAATCTTCTACAAGGACGAATTAATATTCAGCTGTAATTTGGTGAAGGTCGGTAAAGAGGTTCGGATTTTATAGGATTTTAAACTTTCGAAAAATTGACGCTGTCGTTATAATTTAAGTCAACTTCGACCAATTCAGTTAATTTTATAGGAGATACCGAATTCAAATTTGGTGCATATACGGATTAACATGGAACAAAGTTGAGGCACAAATTTGACATGAATGGATCGAGCCGTTCAAATTTTATGACACGTTAAATTTTTAGAAAAACGTCTCTCGAGCCAAAACAAGACTGTAAAGTAGAACCTTACAAATTGCTTCCTCATTATTTTTTACTTTTTACAAAGCTTCCTCTATGAGGAAGCCCAAATCGATTAATATACTTTCTCTAAGAAGAAAATAGTTGAAAAAATGCAAAATAATAAATTTTTATTTTTCAAAGACCTTTTTAATGTTCCATTTTAAATACTGTGTTATATCATTTTTTAGTAAAATAATAGCAACGATTTCGTGCCCATCCTGGTTATTTCGATTTTATTTCTAATTTTACATAATATATATAGTACATGGATAAATTGGCTGCGTCGTTCCAATATCTTTAAGGGGTCTGCATAAGTTTGAGTCTCAAAAAATAGGTCGATATTGTTTTCTGATGGTAGTATTGGGATGACGAAGTCGCGATTTTAGACACAATTAATACATAGTATTTCCAAGTTAGAGCCTTTTTGTATGAAAAATATTGATAAACAATGACTTTATCATTATTATTTAAATAAAGTGGCGCCCAATAATATATTCGTCAGATTCATTGCAAATTGAACCAGAGTATAGTTTATAACATTTTTTATCGTATGTATCTCGATAGATTTTTTAATGTTTGTACTGAGATCGACGTAGTCCCTTGCGACAATACTTCTGTTTTACAGTATTATTCGAAAAATGAATGTTTTTGTTTCCTCATAGACGAAGTTCTGTTTTGGTAATAAAAAAATCCGGATTTTCATGTCATGTTACTCACAATTGTCGAAAACATCGAGAAAAGTGGGTTAGAAAAAATGTCCGGTTGGATGTGTGTGGGTGTGTGTAGCAAGCTTGCAAAATTCGAACCGCTATATCTCAAGAACGGCTTTAACAATCAAGCTGAAATTTGGTACACCGCCAGAGCAACAACACTCCTCCCTTTGTAAAAATTTACGAAAAAGTTTAGCGATCTTCTCAGATTTCATAAGACTTTGAATTTTTCGAAAAATTCTAGACACTCTCTAACTGTCGCAATTTTTTGGCTAATAAGCTAAAAAGTTCTTAACAAATAAAGTAATGTAAAAGGACGGTCGGTATTGGATTTGAGCTAAATCTATCAAGCAGTTCGGATTTTAAAGAATTTCGAAATTTCGAAAAATTTATGTTATCGTTCTAATTCAAGTTAGCTTCGACCAATTAAGCTCGAATTTCCTATAAGGGTGAACTAATATCCAGTTGTAAATATATAATTTGATTGACATCAATAAGCAGGTGTGAATTTTACAGAATTAAAAATTTTCGAAACATTGTCCTTGTTTTAATTTAAATTAACTTCGACAAATTTGATTCGAATATTCTGCAGGAGTGAGCTAATATTCGGTAATGATAAATATCAAATTTGGTGAAGATTAAGTAAGATCTTCAGATTTGATAGCAATTTTAATTATACAACATTACACTATTTTTTCTTTTGGCACATACAACAAAACGGGCCGAAACCTTATTTATTTATATGGTACCAAATTTTGTGAAAAAACAACTGAGACGTTAGCATTTTGTAGAACATTCAATTACTCAAACTTTTGCACCTTTCTCAAAGCTGCCTCTATGAGGTAGCCAAATTTGGTCAACATATTTCCTCATAGCTCCGAGATAAATGTAAAATGAGAAAGCAATGTGAAAGTCCCGATCTTGCAACGTTTTTTTAGTTGAAAATAGAAGAAAATCGTACCACAGTTGCATTCATAATTTCGCTAAAAACATGTATATCATTCTTTTTTCTGGTGCTATATTTATTTCTTGTAAAATCTAAAAATCCCTTGAAAATAAAAATATCCTTTCGAAATAAAAAAAAAGTTTGGAAACGATACACAGAAAATAGCCTCACGTAGTAGTAAAATTGGAACAAATTGTGAGAAATAACTGTGGGGGTTAGAGAAAAAGCGGCTTAATCGCGGAGAATGCCTCACATACTGCAGTGTTTTATGAGTTAACTATATGAATAGTCTGCAAAGCACAGTATATACTTCTCGGCACTGACGAGGATCGATAGTTTTCTTCGTTCCTAGCTCTGTTTAGTTCACGGTCATCCGCAGATATGCGATGTGTGCACGCAAGCTAAATTCCTCCCGCGGCAAATCCTTTCGTACCTCGCGTGCGAATGACGTCGGGATACCTGTTAGAATTCTTAAATTATCCACTTCGCAAACCTACTTGTAGAATACATACATTTTGCATATCGGGATTGCAAATCGAAACGAATCGGTGGCTATGCACTGCGCTCCGGATATAGTCGGGGTTAGACAAGAGTTTGCTTTCTACAGATAGAATGATTCACACTCTGTAGATTGTGCTCTCGCTATCGCGATTTAAATGTAAATTGCAGAACGAGGAAAGATAAAAATCACACTGGGGTTGCACCCAGCGCTGTTAGTTGCGTGGGAGTGAATCGTACCCGCAGCGAGAGGTAAAACAATCATGTCAGCGCCCAGGGTTCGAAATGGCGACGTTTAGAGATAGTTTCAAGTATTATAAGAGCCGCAAACCGCCTCCGGATCTCAGCGATGTGATCGACTTCGTAAAACCCGATCCCGGTAAGGTTAGTGATGGAAAAGTCGAGCTGTTTTACGTTCAATAACATGCAATACTTGCCTCGTTTTTTTTCTAGGTTAAACGTGTAGCTCCGCGCGACTATGAATTTTCGAAGGAGCGTTTTGACTTGTGTGCAACGAATACGTGGGAGATCTGGGAATTTTTTAATATTCCCGGTTTGATATTCATAAGGAATCCCTTTACTCCTGTTGGACAACGGTTCTGGATCACAAAATGCTTGAAGGATTATTCGAGAAAGCCGAATAAACTTAATATTGACGCACATCATTTTCTTAACAACAATGAAACCTGGTGGGATGTTTGTACTGGGTAAGAATGGTTCATAGAGTTTGCGAGGTAGTAAATACCAATGTGGAAAAAATTCAGAAAGGTTCTTTACAAAACACAGGCATCTTTTTTTTTTCTTTTTTTTAAACCGGGAATCTGTATGTTTATATACACTTCAAATTTACCTTAGATTTTTATTATTACTTATTATTCCTTCTGTTATTTGTAAAAATGAGATAGAATACTTTTTTGAGTTTCCTCATCTATATTGGGAGCTTACTGCAGTCCTGTTGAAAATATTGACTGGCCTTAAGATTTTGATTCAATTCAAATTAAATTTAAGTGCTTTGCGACATGAGAAAATGTTGAAAAAACAAATCAACACCATTGAAGATATTAAGAACATTAAATTTGAATAACAGTAATAACAAAAAATATAGTCATATTCATGAATCTTATGGATATAAAATGGATTTGCTAATTTTTCCAAACACTTGATTTTTTAAAGATTTTTTTTTAAAGTCATAAGTTACCATTTTTTGACATCCAACAGCTTCATAAAAGCAGCTTGAAAAAATATTTAAATACAGATTTAATAATTAGAGAGAAGTTTGCAAGGTTTTTTATGCTCTAGATAGTTTACTAAGAATTCAAAGTGTCGTAAAATTTTAACCGCTTGACCGAATTCTTTCAAAATCGTATTTACACCTTGAAATTTTTTTTTTCATGACTAATTTTTTTGTTTTTATGAATCAGAATCGAAATTTTACAACATCGCGATCATCACTGATAATCACTTATCATGATTGAGGTGGAAAATTGCAGCTAAATATTTCAGAATTTACACGGGTTGAAGTGTTTACAGACGCTTAAAAAAATTAATATTGTCATAAAATTGGAACCAATCTATTGATTCTTGCCAATTTTAGCAACCATCGTGATGATTTAATGTTAGTTGATTTGCGTGCAAAATCTCAGCCTAATATGCCGTAATTTATGAAAGTTATAACAAAAAAGGACTTTTTTTTTTAAATTTTCACAATGCTATAACATTTTTACCTCTTAACTGATACGTGTCAAATACAATCACAAACAAAATTAAATGTATCTACATATATGAAGAACAAGTTAGTAAAATACCTTAAATTTTAGAAATGCAGGATCATTCACCTCCTTTTTTGAAAAAAAATTTAAACAGCTACAAAAACTACGTTTCTTCATACATTTTGTCAAAAAATGCAGCATTTAGCTTTAACGATTAATCGGATCTTGAGTTACAGGTGATTGAAATTTCGAAACCCTGCACACGCACACACACACATTTTTTCTAAACAACTTTTCTCGATGTTTTGGACCATTCTGAGTGCTTGGACATGAAAATCTCGAAAAAAATTAATGTTCACGAAGACAAAGCTTCCTTTATGAGGATGCAAACACAAAAAAAAAAGAAATATTTGTACCATTTTCTTTGTAACTAATTTATTTATAACATTCTGGAATTATGCTATTCAATTATGAATTTAAGAGTTATGTTATATTGTTATTCAAGATCTACTTTTTGAGTATCTTTATTATCGTTCTATTGCTTCCTCACAGAGGAAACTTTGTATTCGAGAAAAAAATTGTTTTCGAGATTTTAATGTCAGAGCACTCAGAATGGTCTAAAACGTCGAGAAAAGTGGTTTAGAAAAAATGTCTGTATGTGTATGTTCAGATTTCCTTGTAAGCACGATAACTTTCGTAATTATAGATGCAAGGTAATCGGCTGAAAAATAAAAAATTTACAGCATTTTGAAAATTTTGAAAATATCGTTTTCACGCTATTACTTTTGCAAATTAAGAGACATCGGGCTGAAATATTGTACGTAAATGGACTACCATACCATTATGTATACCAAATTTGGCGAGAATCGATGGGGTGGTTCTAATTTTATTGCAATTTCAATTTTTTTTAAACGTCTGCAAAGACTTCAACTTCTGTAACTTCTGAGATATCCGACTGCAATTTTCGACATGATTTCACGATTATTGATTACTAATGATGAATTTAGTCAAAGGAACTATCGATATGTCGGTAAATTTCGATTTTGGTGAATAAAAAAGAAAAAAATGCCGGCACAAAAAAAAATTTGAAATTTTTCACAGATTTATCTTAAATTTTGTTCACATATGGACTATCATCGAAAAACATTTGAATACAAATTTGACGCAGATCTGACCAGCCATTTAAATTTTACGGCATTTTGAATTTTTCGGAAAATCTCATTCTCGCGCCGACTCGTATAAATTATGAGATACCGGGTTTTAATTTGATCCACACATGGACTACCATGGTACAAGGTTTTAGTACAAATTTAAGAAAAATCGGTTACACAGTTAAAATTCTTCGACACTGAATTTTTAGAAAATTGTCTAGGACATAAACAAGCCTGCAAAGTAGAACTTTGCAAATTGCTTCCTCATTATTTTTTCCTTTTTACAAAGCTGCATCTATGAGGAAGTCAAAATCGATTAACATACTTCCTCATAGAGTTAGCTTTGTAAAAAGCGAAAAATAATGAGAAAGCAATTTGCTACTTTGCAGGCTTGTTATCCTTCCTAGACAAAGCTTTGTTTTCGTAAAAAAAAAATAGTTTTCGGGATTTTAACGTCAGGTTACAAATGGACTGAAACGTTAAGAAAAGTGGTCAAGAACGAAATCTTTGTGTGTGAATCTCGAAAAATAAAATTCGTTAGTGCTCTATCTGACGTCTAGTGGCATCGAGTTAGTTTTTATTTTGAGGTTTTGTATTTGTAGGTATTTTTGAGGTTCCTTAGTTTTTATTTTTCGATTTTTAACGTATCGCAATACTACTTAATATGTTCATCAAATCAAATTTTTGGCTGAGAATATATACCAAAGACATCCTCGAGCGATCAATATTCAATTCGTAGTAGATGTCACCTGAATGCAAATAAAATATATTATGTCTCATCATTTTAGAAACTCTGAAAGAAGTAAGGAGCTCGTAGCAAAACTAAGATGGTCAACACTGGGCTATCATCATAATTGGGACACAAAGCACTACTCGGAAGAGTCCAGAACTGATATGCCAACAGAGTTGTCAGAGATGACTGGAATTCTCGCGAAAGTCACTGGATTTAACGAGTTTAAAGCGGAAGCAGCGATAGTAAATTATTATCGTATGAATTCGACTTTGGCCGGTCACACCGATCATTCCGAAGTCGATCATGAAGCGCCGCTTTTTTCTATCAGCTTTGGACAATCGGCAATCTTTCTTATTGGTGGATTGACCCAGGATGAACCGACGAGCGCTGTGATCCTGCGGAGTGGCGATGTCGTCGCAATGACCGGCGAATCGCGTCTGAAATATCACGGGGTGCCGAAAATTCTACCAGCCGACGAAGTCCCGTGGGATTTAGACAACAAAAACGATAAATCATTCGACGAAACAAAATTAGACGATTGGTGCAAAGCAAGAACTTTCATTTCTGAAGCTAGAATTAACATCAACGTTCGACAGGTCTTAAAAAACGGGCAAACAATGCTTTATTCAGACGAGTAACGGAAAAGTCATATTAAGTAATTGACCGAATTATTATGTTTTATTTTACTGGGCATATCGCTAAATCCACGATAATCTATATACCAGATACATAAAATCCTTAAAGTAACCCTTCCATAACGTTTTTACTCACTTTATTTACTGATTTGTTCTGTTACTTATTTAATAGTTTTTTAGTATAGTATTCCACAAACAGTGAAGTTTCTTAACTTTTTTTTAAAGTTCCACGAAATACGCGCCAAAATACTCCAAAAGAAAAAAATTAAAGAATGGTCTATTTCTCTATTTAATTTTCATAATTTTCCTATAAGCATTTATACGTATATAATTTTTTCTTGTTTTCAAGAAGATATGTAAATACTTTATGACTAATAGAAGAAAAAAATAGCAAAAATCAATTATATAAAATAACTGATGTAACAAATTCAGAAATAGAGTGAGCTGAATAGACGTAGAGGGAGGGTTGCTATTTTGAACCTTCCATTTTCAAGGAGTTTTTCAAGGGGTTCTCTTCCTTCAGAGACTCGTTGCAGGTGCCTTCAATAAATTAATATCGACAGAGCACTTACAAAGTCGACATTTAAAAAAAACGAAAGTGTGTACGCTGTGTATAGTTATTATATGTTGTACACAAATCTGTATAGTTTTATGGAAGAAAAATTCAGGACTTGTAAATAATTTTATATTACTGAACGATACCTTGGCTTTGAAAAGTTTAATAAAGATCTTTCGTTACGAAACTTCCGAGACAGTAATGGTTTTGAACGATAATTCTGTCCGCTATCAACCGTGTAAGTTCCGACTGCGGATAATATGGTTTCCCTTGTCAAGCGTTCGTTTTTCACCAGGAAGATAACGTCAATTACGCTGACGCCAGATCGCTGAAAGGCCATTCGTTGGAAATCATACTCAGAAAAACACCTCTAAGAATCCTGGCAAAAAAGAACCTTTCGTTCACGCGTATCTCTCGCGGCTGCGGGGCAAGTTTCATTCTAATGAGAATTTCATCGCAAGCGTTCCTCACTATTCCCGGCTGCCAGGAATTATTGTACAGCTCGCTGTGGACCGCGTTGTTACACTCTTGGTTTTGAACGCTGGCCACTCCGTTTATCATTGTCAAAATTCTGGTCAAATCCTTATCGCTTTCGTCAATTTTTTTTTGCGAATTCATTGCACTTGTAATTTAGAGGTTTATAAATTTAAGGTCGTAAAATTTTTTAAATTTTGGTTAAGTGGCCGAAATTTATTTGAGAGTTGTCATCGTCCGTACTATTTCGATGCGACGTTTTTTTGTCGAGAAAACATTCGGTTTTGCTGTTGTTCCATATTCAAGTAGCCAATTTTGGTTTTGATTGAAGGACTAAATTTACAAGACAAGGGTGCATTGATCTGTACAGGGCCCGAAACCTGAATTCTTCATTACGTTAACTTATGGTAAAGTTACTGTCATATTTTATTCAAATTCAGCTTCAAAAGTCAACAAAATGATCAGAGATTATCGTAAGAGGTATGATAATCTTTGGTTAAAATAAGCCAGATTAGGTGAATGTTTTGTTGAGGCTTGGAGCAGAATTTTAGTGAAATGTGACAGTAACATTACCATAAAATAACGTAGTGAAGCATCCGGGATCTGCGGCCAGCAGTTCAATTTCGTCCCGTCTAATAATGCATATCATCAAATTGTTACTTATACCGAAACTATGGTCGGAAAAAACACCGTTAATACTAATTAATTTGTAACTGTGAGATCAAAATTGAATCGTTAACCTCCGTCTAAGAAGTTGTGTTTCTTATGTGACTGATAATCCGCCGCGGAAGCAATTCGGGATAGAAAGTTCAATCACTTTTTTTGGCAATATACATATTGCTATTTTTGTTTATAATGTCTTTTTTGTATGAACCTTGAAAACGTGGATAATAATCTAAAATTAAGTTTACGATTATAACACAAATGCCTATTTTAGACAAAAAAAATTCTAAGTCAAAACTAAGATCTAAAAGACTACTGGGAATATCTTTTTGACTCGTGCGGAACGTGAAAAAAGGGTTACGGTTAGCACTCTGCGGTTCATTTTCCGTGAGATACGAGATTTTTACGGACGTTTAATATTAATATCAATCATTTATAAATTTCCAAATAATTCTAATTAATGAAGCCCAAAAAATTCTGAATGAAAACTGTGAACTAAATGACTACTGAGATTATATTTTTGTGACATGTGCAAAACAAATAAATAACTCTGGTAAAAGTAAATTATAGCGACTGATATAGAGATCGATAGAATTTGAATGGAATTTAATCGTCTGTTATCATCTCTATCGTTCGGACTTTGATCAATTTAGACAAATTGAATCGTTGTTATTATTTTCCTATAGTTTTCGTTTTCCATGGATTAAATACGATACGTTATCGGTATGTATGATGCACCAACGGATTTATAATATTTTATATCTAATTTACGTTTCGTCACTTCTACATTTTTATCCGTTTAGATGTATCGTGTTATATCGTAAATCTATGATTCAACATTAATCGTTCGCAATCAAAGAGTTCGCATCTATAGAGTGGCCCTATCATTTTCTATCGTCTATAATATATCTATCTATAATAATCAATTTTGAATACGATAAATATTTGAATTCAAAGATTTGTGGATGAAACTTTTTTTTATGAAAAATGTAATATTATTAATATTACCTCTAAGCTTGTATATTTTTATTATTAACGTTAATACAAAAATTATATTATTATTAATAATATTATAGGATATGGAAGAAACATATAGGATTTCGATCGTAAATTTATGATAGTACTTCGTAAATTCGCGAACCGAAGACCGTATTCGGAACGATAGGATCTTTTTAATTTATTTTTACCAGGGAAGGCACTTTACCATTCGTTTTTTGTAAGATACCAGATTTTTACGTCTTTTTAAAAGTAATATGACTCTTATTTTTTAATTTTCAAATAGTTCTCATTAATTTAAAGTCCGTAGTGTACAAAATGCTTTTGATGTTGCGCCGAGGGATATTACTTGGAATTTTAAGTTTGTAGACGAAGTTTGATCTTTTCTGATTAAATTTTCTACTTACCAACGGAGCGCGGTTAGTGGCACGCGCTCTACTGCTCACGCGACGAACTTCCGCTCTCGCGAAGTCAGCTGATCTATTTCATTCCTGTCTGCTTGTCTGTATCAGCGAATATGTCGGGAAAAGACAGACTTCCAATTTTCCCCTCTCGGGGGTAAGTTAAACACTTATTGTACTTAAATCCGCATTCATTCGGTTCGTAAATATTCAATTAATATTTTCGGTGCATTTTTTCTTGAATGTGCATTGACGTTTCGCGTATGTAACACTTGCTCCAAAAACTGGGTGTAACCCTAGTTGAAAAAATGTGTAATTAATCTGCCTAAATCCGCCCTGATCCGAGAAATAATTTATTGCTATTAATATTTTAGAGTGATTTTTATAAGCCCCTGACAAAATTATCTTTCAGAGCAGAAGTTACATTTTTTGTTTACATTCACGCAAGTGACCTTCGTGCTTAGTAAAATCTTTTGCAAGCATTTTATTGGTTTTTTGAGCTACAAAATTCTACTGTCACATTGTGTGTTTACAGTGCCCAAATGTTGATGAAGTCCAGGCTGCAGGGAGCAACCAAGGGACATGGGTTGCTCAAGAAGAAAGCTGATGCTCTGCAAATGCGTTTTAGGATGATCCTGGGAAAGATCATTGAAGTAAGTTTAAGATTAAAATGAGATTTTTTATGCCAGCATAAAAAATTACTTTGTAATGCAAACTCTATATTTTAATTGTCACAGATGTCTCTTCTAATTGGCTCGAATTTACTGTGACTTGGGTCCTGAGAATGTCTGTGAAATTTAAAAAAATTATATTTCCCAAAAATGTATGTTTTTGGAAATCTTCCATCTCTATTTTTTCCACATTATTTACTTTTTGAATGATAAACATCTAGATGAAAGAGACGTTTATAAAAATTGAACATTATTTGATCTATAATGTTCAATTGCTATAAACATTTCAATGTAATGGTGGTTCAATTCTAATGTTTGTTTTATGCTTGATAAATGCATTATTTAAACAATGTAATTGAATTTTTTTTTGGGTGTTTTGAGACTGTCCGTTTTACTTTGTTGCACAGGGTTGTGTGTAGAATCAGCAAAAAAATTAGCAGAAATAGCATTGGATATTTAACCAGTAAAAAATCACTTGAATCTGAACTCGCACAATGTATGGCGTTTATGGTTTTTAATTCAATTTTTTATTCCCTCTACATATTCAATGGCCACACATTTGTGTATGATCTATACATGTCTGTGTAAATTCTGTAAAACTTGAAATAAAACTAAAACTTCCACATAAAGCAGAAAGAAAATGCTTATTTTGCTTAAAAAAATTAGATCTATTCAGCTCAAAATAGGACATTAATATGAAGCTACTATTAGATATAATAATTGATAAAAGATATTAAATTTTGTTCGTCTTTTTCTTTTGAATGTTGTTCCTTCTGGAATCTATACATTATAAAAGAAAAAAATAACTCCTGAATTTAAACTACAAAACTCTGAATAATTTTCCAGAAGGGAATTGAAATTATTTCGAAGTTAAAACAGGCTAATTTGAAGAGAAATATCTGGGAGACAAAAGAGCTCAATTGATAGAGATTTACCCACATTCAAAATCTAATTTGCCGAACGAATTTCAGACGAAAACTTTGATGGGGGAAGTGATGAAGGAAGCTGCGTTTTCC
This sequence comes from Ephialtes manifestator, assembly GCA_963970395.1. Lineage (NCBI taxonomy): Eukaryota > Metazoa > Arthropoda > Insecta > Hymenoptera > Ichneumonidae > Ephialtes > Ephialtes manifestator. The sequence continues at coordinate 18,552,101 of OZ019970.1, read as the reverse complement.
CTTGCTGAGGCCAAGTTCGCGACTGGAGATTTCAACCAGGTTGTCCTGCAGAATGTGACAAAGGCGCAGATAAAGATACGTTCGAAGAAAGACAACGTAGCTGGTGTGAATTTACCGGTATTCGAGTCTTATCAGGATGGTACTGATACATATGAGCTCGCTGGTCTCGCTAGAGGTGGTCAGCAGCTCGCGAAACTTAAGAAGAATTACCAGAGTGGCGTGAAACTGTTGGTAGTGCTGGCTTCACTGCAAACGAGTTTCGTAACTCTCGATGAGGTGATAAAAATTACGAATCGTCGTGTAAACGCGATCGAGCACGTGATTATCCCAAGAATCGAGCGAACTCTCGCTTACATTATATCCGAGCTTGATGAGCTCGAGCGAGAGGAGTTCTATCGGCTGAAGAAGATTCAGGACAAGAAGAAGGCGATAAAAGCTAAAGTACGCAATATTTCGACCAGGAAGAAGCAATATTCGAATAAAGATATGTTTAAAATGCTTGTCGGTTTGAATTAACACGCGTGATTATTAAATGTTGATAAAATTATTCCAATTTAAGATAATTAATATATTTAAGATAAATAATCTTTCAAAATCTTACAATCAGTCGATTTTTAAAGGATTATTTACATTTTTTTTATTCATTCGATCTGAAAAATATTTTGAATATATTTTTATTCGAGTATTGTTCACCGCTGATTCGAGCTGGAATACAATACGCAATAAATAATGACTCACGCATTCAATTAATTGATTTGTTTTTCATTCCATCTTTCAGGCCGAGGCACATCGCCAAGAAATGATCGCTGCGGGCAAAGATGTTCACGCCGCTAACATGCTGGACGAGGGTGATGAGGATCTGCTTTTCTAAAAAAATATTTTCTGTAAATAACCGTCGTCGCATTCGCACATTCGAATATGTTTTGAAAAAGAAAGAAGGCGAACGGTCCGTACGGGAAATTTGAAATAGAGATTTTATTGTTGGCAATTAAGGAGATTCTGTCCTTAGAGAAAATTAATACGAATACACGGTTTAGTTTCCGAATGTTGTTACATGAGTCTCTGGACGGGAGGGCGAACAGCTCCCTAGCCCTCTCATTCACAGACTCGTTGAATTTCTGAAAAAATATGGACACTTTTTGTACAGTTAATCGTGTCGTACTCTCCATTGTTTCGTTAACTGCTTTATGCAGTCAACCAGCTCAGTTGCATAATTTAGCGTTTAGGCACGTGTTTAGCGAGTGACCAAGGTAATAAAACCGGAAAAGCCTGTATTAAAATGTCCAAGAATTTTGCTGATTTACAAATAAATCATCGGAAGCGCTACAGTGCTTATTATTGAAAAAAAATGTCGCGTTAAAATCGCGATGCGCGCACTTTATCATTTTACATGTATCACAGGATGTAAATAACGACGGAACGAGCCATCCCGAGGTTCCTGGGCAAATCCGAAGAATTCATTATTCCGTTGCTTGTTACTTTTATCGTTCGTAAACAATTATATTTTTAAGAAGAAAAGTACTACTTCGAGTATTCCAATTGTCGTCTGTCGCTCGATCACGATGTGGGTATGAAAAAAAAAATCATAATTTTATCTTGTATATCACTCCACGGCTTGCGTACGTTCTACTATATATAACGATATAGTCTGATACAAGGTTTACTGTAAGATACGTTTGAAGGTATTAAAAGAACTATTATATACATAATAATAAACGAGAGTGTATCGTGTCTCTGTACGTTAAAATTTTCAAGGATTTTGTTTATTATTCGACATTCTCCGCAACCTGAACCTTTACACAGCTGGAAAGTTCTTCATGAATATTTATATACTGTACAGGATTTAAAAAAATAGATACCGTGTATCTTAAATTTAATATACAAGTACGATAGACAATTAATGTATATTGCTACTATACACGTTCTAAAAGTCGTGTGTATCTTGTAAGTCTTAAATTTACAACACACTTGGATATTAAACTGAATTTAATACGCGATATCTGCAAAAAAGAATTCTACAGTATATTAATTTTACAAATATTTTTATCATTTTAAGGTGGCTAAAAAAGTATCATCTTCAGCAATTTATCCAGAATGAATTGGATGTTTCGAAGAAGACATTTTGATCATCCGCGCTCATTGCGCATTTCAGAATATTTCTATGATGTGAAGACTAAGAATGGCCTTCGGCATATTGGGATTTTCCGAAACTGGAGTTGATTTTTTTAGACAGGAAACAGATGGGAAATAGCGATTATTAAAAAATTAGCTTTTAAGTTTATCAGTTTCTAGAGGTATACAATATTGGGAAGCGATTTTTAGTATTTCTCCAGAAACGATGTAAAAGTCATGTATAATTAGAGAAAAACAAAAACACCCTCAAAAAGGTCGGGTTTAAATAGTAATTTTCGATACTAGTGCGATAAAACTTTTTCTGACAAGTGTTGCAATTACACGAGCTAAGAAAACGTTTATCGCACGAGTCTAGTACGAAATTTTATTTCACAAGGTGTGAAAATGGAGACTTGGACACGCGAAGCGTGCGTAAAACCCAGTAAAATAATAGTACTTTACGATAATAGTGCGATAAAATTTTTTTTACGATCATAAGTTTGCAGCACGAGTTAAGAAAACGTTTATCGCACGAGTATCGTACAAAATTGTATTTCACAAGGTGTGAAAATATGGATTACGCGTAAAACCGCGTTTCTTGCACCGAGTGAAATAAAATATTTACAAACACAGATGTTCGAAATTGACCGAAAATACAGTTATTACTTCCGTAAATTTAAAAACAGCGACAACGTAAAATCGTTCGATATTCATTTCGTGAAGACGCCCGAGATTAATTCATAATATCTCGATAGATTTTATATCAAAGCTACATTTTTTCAACAATCCCCTCATTAGAACCGATGATAATTCTTTTTAATGCTAGTTTTCGAAAAAGTACGCCAGTTTTCGATCGTTGTCCAAACATTGACCATATCATTATTTATAACAATTTCCTACCTGTATTTTCAATAACCGAATATCTATCTGAGTATAATCTAAGCTGTAATAACTTGTTGCGTAAATAAATCCTATTTTAACAGTTCACATACATTGAAAAATCGTAAAAAATTGGGCTGAAGTACAATAGTTTTTTTTTTCAAATTTTTGAAATAAAATTTATCGGTATATTATAATTTTATCCTGGGCGGTGCAATTTCTATTCAACTTGATAACATATGAATGACCAACGCCAATCTACAAATAAAGCTTATTATTTTTATTGTTAATCGCGCTATTAGGTGCATAAAAATAGATAGAATAGACACTAAAAATAAGTACATGCAGGCGCTCGATGATTCGATCGAAAGTGATAGTTGAAGGAACTCCGCGACATGTCAATGACCAACTCCAATCTTTAAAAAAACCTTATTCTTTTTTATTGATCACTCTATTCGGTGGATAAGAATAGAAAAACGAGTATAGTGACAATAAAAACAATTGCACGCAAGCGCTCAATCGTGCGATTGACAGCAGAGCCAGGATCTTGAACTCTTCACTACACTGCACTGTTGAAAATGCAAGAGAATTTAATATACAAAACGATATCAGATTTACGAAACGGGTATGTGAATTCCATATTAATATACTTTTATTGTAAATTTTTAGAATAGTATGAGAATTCTCCGATACAAGTATTTGAAAATTACAGTACGTGAGTATTGTAATCTTCATTTTAATATGCAAATATTGTATTTGTCAATGACGAATGCATCTGAAAATTATGACCCTCAAGATTTCTGCATCTGCATTTTCGAATCTTCGGACAACGATAACAATTAAACCGTACATCTGAAACGGAATACCTTCTGCAGTCCTTTATCTTTTTCAATTATCTAAATACGGATTTAAGATAAAAAATATATGTTTCAATTTAAGGGTGTTTGCGTTAAATTAATGCTTTGGCTCGCTATAGCTTCCAAGCACTTACTAGTAAGATAAAAATTCGAAAGCAGTTTTTTTGCGTTTTCAATTATCTAGATGCGGATTTTTTGTTTTTTTTTAAGCTCTTTTTTAAAGGCTTTTTTCCTTAAATTTGTATGTTAGCTCATAAATCCTCGATCACGAATCAATTCACGCATCACGAATCAATTTCTGACGAAGAGTTTTTTTTCTAAACATTTATTATACGGATTTAAAAAAAAATTTAATTTTTATATTTTATAATTTTTTTTTAATTTTAATTTTTTAATTTTTTTTAAATTTTTTATAATTTTTATATTTTTTTACTCTTTTATTGTTTATGATTTTTTTTTAATGCAGAAATTTTTTTCCATTCGAAAAAATCCTTTATTTTCTCGAGTTCAACCAATTTGCGCATAGATCGCACGTATACACAAAAAACTAGTCCACACGAGAAAAGTAAACGCTTTTTTGACCGGCTTTCGTCTACAAATAATGAGTTTAGCGTCTTCGTAAAGAGTCTCGTTGTCTGAAAGATTTACATGTGTTTACTCAAATAGTCGCACAGAAATATACTCATCGATTTCTAATTACACAGATATCCATTTAGAAATTTTCCCGGAATTTCGACAAACGTTTGCATCGATTCATTTTATGATACTCGAGTTAACGCCGTACTTATCAAACTATTCCGCCAGGTTTCACACCTCGTAAAAATTTGGTCCAGAACTTTGCACCGATATAAGCGGCGGTCTTACACGACTATTAGACAATTTTTTTTGTACATTCTCACACGGGTATATTAGCAGAGTCATTGTATTATACAGGATTCTGAATGACCTTATCAACGCAGCTACAATGTCTTTTATATTCCGGAAAATGGTAGATGCTGTTGTGCTCCGCGCTCCGAGCGAACCTAAGTTTTCTTTGGCTAAAAAATGACAAGACATTTGTAGATTTAGTAACCGAGGGAGTTCTATGCAAACATTTAAGTGGCAGCTTGAAACTGACCCCAGCAAATGATTCCCAAGATTCTGACATCAGTCTCGCCGCGGCCCTAGTGTTCGATGATAATGGACCCAAGAGGCAAGCACGAAAGCCGGTCAAAAAAGTGTTTACTTTTCTCGTGTGGACTAGTTTTTTGTGTATACGTGCGATCTATGCGCAAATTGGTTGAACTCGAGAAAATAAAGGATTTTTCCGAATGGAAAAAAATTTCTGCATTAAAAAAAAATCATAAAAAATAAAAGAGTTAAAAAATATAAAAATTATAAAAAATGAAAAAAAAATTATAAAATATAAAAATTAAATTTTTTTCTAAATCCGTATAATAAATGTTTAGAAAAAAAAACTCTTCGTCAGAAATTCATTCGTGATGCGTGAATTGATTCGTGATCGAGGATTTATGAGCTAACATACAAATTTAAGGAAAAAAGCCTTTAAAAAAGAGCTTAAAAAAAAAAAAAAAAAATCCGCATCTAGGTAATTGAAAACGCAAAAAAACTGCTTTCGAATTTTTATCTTACTAGTAAGTGCTTGGAAGCTATAGCGAGCCAAAGCATTAATTTAACGCAAACACCCTTAAATTGAAACATATATTTTTTATCTTAAATCCGCATTTAGATAATTGAAAAAGATAAAGGACTGCAGAAGGTATTCCGTCTCAGATGTACGGTTTAATTGTTATCGTTGTCCGAAGATTCGAAAATGCAGATGCAGAAATCTTGAGGGTCATTGAAAATTAATATACGCTATATGCATCCGAGCTTTATATGTGGTATGTTATAATAATTTTCAAAAACAAATGTTTTACACTGTTAACAATGCAAGTGAATTTAATATACCAAACGATATGAGATTTACGAAACGAGTATATGAATTCCATGTTAATATACTTTTATAGAAAATTTAAGAATAGTATAAGAATTCTCCGATACGGGTATTTGAAAATTACAGTACGTGATTATTTTAATATACAAATATCGTATTTGTCAATGACGAATGCATCTAGAAATTAATATAACGGTATATGCATCCTAGCTTTATATACTGTATATGGATTTTCAAACAAAAATTTTTTAGTGTTTAAAAAATTTTTGTTTGAAAATTAATATATTCAATATATTCAAATACCAGTATCGGAGAATTCTTATACTATTCTTAAATTTACTATAAAAGTATATTAATGTGGAATTCATATACCCGTTTCGTTCATCTCATATAGTTTGGTATATTAAATTCATTTGCATTTTTAACAGTGTAAAACATTTGTTTTTGAAAATTAATATACCGTATATAAAGCTCGGATGCATATACCGTATATTAATTTTCAGATGCATTTGTCATTGACAAATACAATATTTGTATATTAAAATGAAGATCACAATACTCACGTACTGTAATTTTCAAATACTTGTATCGGAAAATTCTCATACTATTGTAAAAATTTACAATAAAAGTATATTAATATGGAATTCATATAGCCGTTTCGTAAATCTCATATCGTTTTGTATATTAAATTTTCTTGCATTTTTAACAGTGTACGTTAAGGTGTTCTTATGGCCGCCCGTTACGCGGGTGTCAGAGAGGCAGATATCAATGGTTTTCCGTGCAAAGCAAATAATTAATGCGTTGGTGCGAGAGAGCGCGATAACCCGAAAATGCATGAGTCAGAAAGAGAACAGATACTTTCTCTGATGATATTTAAAAAATAATCAATCGACTTGAAATTTGGACTCAAGTTGGGGAAGAAAATTCGACACAATTTTTTGGCTTTTTTTTCATTTCATCGTCTATTCTTTCTAAGCGAGTGTAACCTATGGGGTATATTGCATGAACAACTTTAACATTGAATATTTCTATAAGAATTTCAGAACGATGGCATTTAAAGTGTCCATAGGAACATCTTAACTTAGGGCAAAGTTACTGTCACATCTTATTCAAATTATGGTCCAAACAACAAAACGATCAAAAATTATCTTAAGAGTGACGATAATTTCTGGTTAAAATAAGCGAAGTTAGGCGAAAGTTTTGTTGAGCTTTAGTGCAGAATTTGAATAAAAAGTTGCAGTTGCTTTACCATAAGTTAACGTAGTGAAGAGTTGAAGGTCCGGGCTCAGATAGTTGAAAGAACTCACCGACATGTCAACAATCAACTCCAAACTTAAAAAAAGCTTTTTTTTTGCTGATCACTCTATTAGGTGCATGAGAATAGGAAAATGGGTGCTATGACACTGAAAGTACATATATGCAAGCGCTCGATCATTCGATCGACAGCGAGGCCCGAATCCCGAACTCTTCACTACGCTAACTTATGGTAAAATACTGTCCCATTTTATTTAAATTCCGCTTTAAACCCCAACAAAACGATAAAAAATTATCTTAAGAGTGAAGATAATCTCTGGGCGAAATAAGCCAAGTTAGGTGAAAGTTTTTTTGAGATTTGGTGCAGAATTTGAATAAAAAGTTACAATAACTTTACCACAACTTAACGTAGTGAAGAGTTCAGGGTGAGGGCTCTGATGGTTGAAAGAACTCAGCAACATGTCAACGATCAACTACAAACTTAAAAAAAGCTTTTTTTTGCTCATCACTCTATTAGACGCATGGAAATAGGAAAATGGGTGTAATGACACTAAAAGTAAGTATATACAAGCGCTCGATCATTCGATCGACAGCGGATAGTTGAAGGAACTCGGCGATGAGCTTCGGAGAGTCTCGTCGAGTGTCCTCGACATCCCGTGGCAGTCTTCACTTCCGTGTGATGGTGTACTATACAAAACGTTCGGCGTATAATAATTATATCTGGTGAATTCTTTGAACTGGGTCAATCAATATAGAGTAGAGTCGGCTCATGGGGCGGCGGTCGGTCCAGCACGCGCTCTCGTACAGTGTCGCGGAACGTGCGCGTGAAAACTCTCGTCACGGTAATACGTATAGTCGTCGCTATAGCCAACAACCCTAGGAAAACTACCGTGACACCCGTCCCTAAAAGATGTCCTCCGCCGATCTGACTGTTGCTGCAATTCCCGAGGCTCGTTTCGACGAGGTGATCGACCATCTGAGGTACAATTTCTTCGCCGACGAACCGCTCAACAATGCCGTTGGACTCTGTCGTAAAGGTGAGCCTCATCACGACCTCGAGAGACATTGTCTCTTTACGCTGAAGCAGGGATATTGCCGGATGCTCGTCACCGAAGATGGAACGGTAAGTAAAAGGCGTTTCCGATTCTTCGATTTTCTGAAAAAAAGTTAATATCATTAATTATCGTATATTTTTCACAAATGTAAAATACAATTTTCAGATAGCCGGGTTAGCTTTAAATGGCGTTCAGAAAAAGGGCGAGCGCGAGGAAGCCGAACGTCGTCTATCAGAGATGAACGACGTTAAATTCAAAACTATATTTGGCCTTCTCTACAAACTCAACGAGAAGATCGATCTTTTTGAAAAATACGGGATCGACGAGATTTTTGAGTGTCGGATTTTGAGCGTCGACGAAGAATTTCGTGGTAACGGCCTCGCTAATGTTCTCATGTCCGACAGTGTGGAAACTGCTAAGAAGGCGGGATTCAAGGTATCGATATTTGAATGTGCTCACGTGAACCTTTGATGAGAACTTCGCATGGGATCCATCGTTTGTGCTGTGTTAGAAAAACATTTTAATACATTTTGATAAATTTTCCCGACACTTTCATTGTAATTCACGACATCACAGTCTTCACCGTCGATTTTTTTTTGTTTCAGCATGCTCACTATGTTTAATGTGCATGGGAGTTATTGTGTCTCGTTAAAGATGTTTCAAAGAAACGTGCTGTGTGTAATATTTGTGCCGTTACCGTAAAAAGGTATTTTTACTAAATGTAAACATAAGCTTTGCTCAAAGTTACCAATACTCGAGCACGCTTTTCCAAATTTCAGATTTTCAAGGCTGACGCTACAGGAATCTTCTCGCAGAAAGTGTTCGCGAAGCATGGCTTCGACACCGTTGCAGAATTGCCATATTCTGAGATAGACGAGAAGATCCGACCGGGACCGCCGCACCGTTCGCTGAAACTCATGATCAAAGTCCTGAATTAAATTCACGACGAAAAATATACTCTCGGGTTTCTCCGATGGTAGATAATGGAATCCTATTTTTTAAATTAGTGGGATCAAACGAAGACGTCTTAGTAGGTGGAAATAAGTGTCTCGTGTCGTTGAAAGTGTGACAATAACAGCTCTCTAAATATTGCAAAAGCAAAAAAAAAAAATTATGATTTTGACGCAGATTAAGGGGATACATAATCGGTAAAAAATCTTTTTGGTAGCTGTGTTAATAGTAGATTACGATAAAAGTGCGGTAAAATTTTTTCTAACGAGTGTTACAATCACAAGAGTTAAGAAAATTTTTTCCCAACGAGTATTATACAAAATTGTACTTCACAAGGGGTGACAATGGGAACTTTACGCACGTCAAATCTGTGAGAAAAAGTTATTCCGCACTTGTATCGTAATATATTATAAAAATTCGACGTTCGTATTTTTGATTTAATGGTTTTTTTTTCAATCTCGGCCCATCCATCCAAGAGATAGTGTTTTACAAATGCCGTAAAATTAGTTTGAAGCAAAATCCAAGTCCTTATTTGTTCGCAATACACTTCTGAACTCGCAATCTGAATTTCAGTCGAAAATTTTAATGAATGCTAATACCAGCTAGGAATCAATCCTGAAGGAATTTACATTCTAGGATTTGTCCCTAACTGTCGCTACGGTTTTTAAAATACTTTTCAATCTAAATGGACATTACATATCATTTAGTATTGGTCCCTCACTGTTCCTACGATTTTTTATATTTTTGGCTAAAATCGAGGTTACGAATTCAGAGGATTAATTTTAGAAAAAAAAGTTGTCTTGCTTCAAATAACTTGACGACAATTTAGCGGTGGTATCTTTTGAATGAATATTTTTCCTATAAAAAAATAATAGCTGCATACAAGAATTTTTTATATATTTCATATAACAGCTACCAATTTTTTTTCGGATGAAAGATCCTCTCGGTGGTATACAAAAAAAAAAAGTACCGATACTTGTCGTGATCGTCGTTGTGTCTAGACGCACGTCCGGGTGTCTCTAATTAACGAAAGAGCTGGCTCGTGTTTATATTGTGATTGTTCGTTAGCGATAGAGACTCGGTTAAACTGCCCTCCCCCTACGTATGGATCGTTCTGCAAATTATTGACAAGCGTTTGTCTTCTCAGAATTAGCTGTTACTTCGTTAATGTTAAGTGGAGGTCGCTTGAATTTTTCCAGATTTTTTCTCGAGTATCCTACAGGTTCCCTAAAGGTATCGGATTATTGCGATTTTAGAAACCCTCATTCAAAATCATTTCAATACAGTATTAATGTTTCCCGAAAAATTTAAGATGACGACGTATTCCTACGTAAAAAAGTCTCAGGTTTAAAAAAAAATGCTGTCGTTACGTTCCGAATTTGTTAAAGCAGTGAAAATCAACAAATCAGTCCAAAAAACTGTTTTTTGAGGGTCTTTCGCCACTTGAGTCACATTTTTATTACTATTTTTGAAAAACTGAGAATTTTTCACATAATATCTGTAAATTTCAGGATTTTTTCTAGACTGATTTCCGCTATTTTTGCTTCCGGCCATAACAAAAACTATATCCCATTCAGAATCCACTCTGAAATTTACATATGTTATGTGAAAAATTGTAATTCAACTGCTGGAAGGCCCTCAAAAAACTGTTTTTTTTAACTAATTTGTTGATTTTCACTTCGGAACCGAACGACAGTAATTTTTTTTGAATCTGAGACTTTTTAAAATTAGGACTATGTCGGTATCTTATATTTTTCGGGAACCATTAATTCTGCGTTGAAATGACTTCGAATGAGTGTTCGTAAAATTCGCAATAATTCGATACCTTTGGAGAAAATGTAGGGCTCTCGAGAAGAAATTCAAGCGACCTCCTTTGAGGGTATACTTAACATTGTCAATGTTACAGCTAAATCTGAGAGGGCAAATACAAACGCTTGTCAATAATTGGCGGAACGACGCGTATACAGTCCGTTATTATATCCGCTGTTAAAGATCCGATTTTAAAGATTGAAGAAGGTGTTCGTCGTTTAACTGTTGCGCCGGGCGAGCTGTAAGCTCACCACTCGAGGCTGATGATATATTGCAAATGCCTTCGCGAGATGGAAACTAAAGCACAACATTCAAATTTATACCTATACAAATGCTGATATCAAAAAGAAAGAAATATATATATATATATATTGCAAGTTCGTAAAGAGATAACTAATCGCTGGATGATAGGTCCACTCATGCCCCTGGAGGGGAGAGTACACATACGAACTAACATATAATATATTGAATATTTTTGTTGTCGTCGTATATATTCTAAAGTATATATATATGCTAAATATTATACGATACGTTATTTTGTAAGGATTTCACCCTGAGAATAAACAAAAACGAGTTTATTAAAGCCTCCGAACCTCTCGATTTACTGTCCCAGCGTTATCATCGAAATGCGACAATCAACGGCCTCGAACTTTCGAGCGTCAGCGATATTTATTATTCAAACAAACGTATATATCTTACAGCTCAAGCAATCGCCGGGTGAAATAATAAAAGAATTCGGAGTAAGTAAAAACATATGTAGCTCCAGTGTGAGAGAGTCTCACGTCTAGAAGTTGACTTGTTGCCTGAAGTAACGCTGAAACTTGTTGGCCTTGAATTGTAGCTGCGTAGAATATTTCGCTTGTACCCTCTGCATGTACTTGATGTCCCGGGCTTTTTTCTCAACCGCTTCCTTCTGCGTAGCTGACCAACCGAGAGCTCTGTATTGGCAGAGAACTTTTCGAAGTTTGTCGCTCTTCGGTATAGCCAGAGCTCTATTGGGATCCAAACTTTGCTTGTAATATCTCATGAGTGATCTGTGTCCAATAACGTTTCCGGAAGGCAGAACCAGCTGATAGTCGCTGTCGTCCAACTCGGGAATTTCGACTTCTGCGTCAGGATCGACATTTTCCCCAGCGTCGGGATAACTGGTGGAATAATCGTAGAAATCGGCGTACTCGACGAGAGCTTCACCCTCGTGGAGCATCTTGCAGTGCCCTTTATCGATCATATGAGCTTTCGCGGCGTCAGCGCTCTGAAAAGCTTTGCCAGTATCGTTGCACCAAAGGCAGAGATAACCGGCAAATATTTTTTCGCCCAAATAAATTAAGAGACCTTTCGGATCGATGCAATACTCAGGATCGGGAATGAAGAACGAATGGGCGAGGGTCATGTGTTTGAGATTTTTCAATAGTGACCTGCTGTGATGACTGCAGAAGAGACAGGAGTTGTTCGTAGCTGGATTTTCCGTATCGTCTATCCATTCGTCGGAATCCACGGATTCTACGTCCGAATCCACGTCCATATCGTCCTCAATCTTCTTGCTCTTCTTTGTGGTACTCTTTGCTAATTTTATCACGGAATTCGAAGGTTCCACGAACGTTGGTTCAAGACGTTCGTTTTGACTCTCCATCGGCTGATCCTCATTCTCTACTGATTCTTCCTGCTCATCGAGCTCGTTCTCATTCCTCAGAGCTCGCTCTTTGTGCTTCTTGGACAGTGTGTGATTCTCTAACTGATTCTTTGTGCTGAAACTTTTGTGACACGCCTTGCAGCTGAGCTGAGTGCCCTTTAACTCATCCTCCTTTCCTCGCTGCGCTATCACGCGCTTCTGGAACTCTTCGACGGAAACGGGAGGCAACTCTGCCACCTTTCTCTTGAGATTGTATCTGTGCCAGTCTGATTTGTAGTGCTGACGCTGGATCTCTAGGTCTCGGAATGCAACTCTACATGTTATGCACGTGTATGTAGTGCGAATTGGGTCGTAAGACATCGTGGTGGTATCGATATTGGCGAATCTGGAATAAAAATAATAATATTATTATTAATTTATTAACGGATTTTTCTTTTACATAAATAATTACATTTTGTGAATCAGAAACACGAGACCAGTAATAATTCGTAAAATATATATATATATATATATATATATATAATAATGTATATAAAAATAAATGAAAATAAGATATAATAATTATATTATAAACATGAAGAGAGTGTCTCCCATTCAAAATGGACCCCATCACTTTGGTGAGGGTTTTTCTTCTATATTTTTTGTACTCATATCATATCTGAGGGCCATTTCATTTGTCTGTGCCTTAAATGCTTTTAATGATACCATGTGAAATGCAGCATTTTGTATTGATTCTCCAGTCTGACAATTCTTGAGATCGCTAAGTTATTTCCTATATTTATCTTATTTAGGCTTTCGTAAAAAAGATGAGACATATTGGACCATGCATTTTTTTTGTCTTGGCCCTCTCTGAGCAGCGCCCTTTAAGATGATTTTATAATGCCGTTTAACACCTTATAAAGGAAACATACATCTCCCAGCGATCTCACAGAATTCAAAGTATATTTGCTATTTTGGAAATGTCGGAGGAGCTGTAGTTGTTAATCGCCATAAGAAAACCTGACCTAAATGCAAACAGTCATAAGAATTTGTCAACGATTTCCAATTTTGTCGAGTACAATAAATATAATAATAATAAAATAAAATATTAATTTGATTGGTCTCTCCTTTTACCCTTTATTGATTTATTGAATTTCTGGAGCATTTGCATTCTAAAGATGTAAAAAGAAACTCCAGTATAATTTAACATACCATATTCACTTTCGAACCTAGATAGTCGTAAGATTGTTAAACATAATTCTGTCTTAGCACAATTATGGTTAAAACAACTAAAAATAAGGTATAAATTATTTGAATCAACTAGAGTCATATATTTTATGTTGTTTCCAAATCTTTCCAAAAATTCTTTTCATTGTGGTTACAAAATTGATTATTGGAACGTTATAGTTTGTCAAACGTCGCTTTAAGTTTAATTATTTGTACAAAAAGTATTATTTTTTTGGTACTCAATCAAATCTTACTCTGTATTCTTTAAGACATTAAATAACATGTATATTTTTTCAATTATTTACAGCATCCTTAAGGCTCTTTAGTAGGGAACAAAGGGAAGAAGCCTTGAATGAGAGAAGGAATTCATAAGACAAATATTTTGTTATCCAAAGATAATGATATCAGTGTGTATTGCAATAGTTATAATAATGGTCCAGTTTTATTGCACATGATTAGGTAATGACTATTCTGCTTCCATCAATCTTATAGGTATAGTTCTGTATATTGCATAAAATCACTGATATATGAGACATTTCTGAATGCTTAGCTTTGTGTTTCTCTTAGTCTCTTATAAAAATGATACTATTTGGTAATTATAGTTGCTGTCGATATCTAAAGTTACTATATCATTGACGATGCATACTTTTTCTTGTATATTTATGAAATTAGTGTGTAAAATGTCTTCAACTTGAACAATTTCATTGTTTGTTTGGCTGATTTTTCAGTGTCCCTTTAACTGACCATTAGCCCTTGTACAATGAGTAAATAACCAAGAGTTTTGATGTTTCAGTCCCATATTGTGGCCCTACTTAAAGTTCACACAATTACGACCCTACAACTATGTCTAAATAGAGAAACGAAATAAACTTTGATGAGGACCCTAATAAAGGGCCGAAACGTCAACGCTCGGGATTGCAATAAGGTCGATTATCACCGAAACACCGTTGCAACGAATATGCTATAGGTTCAAACTCGCCGAAGGCGAAACGGATTGATGAAAAAAAAAACTGAATTTCGCTTACCCCATTAAATGTATTTATATGACGTGAGGATTTAAAGATTTTTCGGTACACGATGATTCACAAAACGTGGTTGTCATCACGTGCGTTCTTCTCCTCGTTCGTACCGCAGTATGTAATCTCGTTTCGACAGTAATCGTTGAGGTTAAAGGCGCGTGATCGTACGATTAAAAAAAAAAACGCGTCTGCGCTTTAGGTCGCGAGAAAAACTGGCAAAAGTCTTTGGTGCCACGCAAAAAATTACTGCTGTACTCTGAACTCGCATAGACGAGGTAGAGCCGTGATGCACAGCGTACAAAAGTCGTGAACTTGATTCTTGCTGCAGCACGGAGGGAGGGAACATACAATATTGTATTTTTCTATCGAGGATAAACTGCGAGCTATCGATGTGGCGAGAATATATCGATGCTCAGGTTCGTAGTCGTCTCATACGTGCTAAGGGAGAAAGAGAAACAAAATATTCTATCATATCATCGAGGAATCTGTTTCGTCAGGCACGAGTAACTGATAAGAACTCGTGGCTAAAGCGAAATGTTTTTATTCGTTCGATAAGCCTTATCGGAGTGTCTAACAACGAATTCCACCGAAATTTCATGACGTTTAAGATTCTTTAAACATAATATAGGGGTTTTTTTCCCATGATATTATTTATGGGATAATTGTACATGGAAGTGATAAATTAAACGCAATTTAGGTATAACGAAACTTTGTCATACACAAACATACTCCAAAAACGTTAGGAAGGAACTATTCTCCAAATGACGTACGCGAATCACATCCGTAAATATCCGGCAAGCTTTATTTTTTAATATTTGTATTAATAGTCTAATAAATTTCTAATCTGGGAATGATAAATTTAAAAAATTTTCATATCAGCCATTCAATTTTTTTTCCTTTTCCTGATTTCTTACACACCGATTTTTATTTCATTAGATATAAGAACATAACTTTTCCAGCTATATCTTGCTTATCTTTAGAAATAATAAAGCTGTCGCGTTTTGCGATGAACTTGAAAAGACAAAACGACGTCGATTTCCTCGTGTGAAAAGTTTTTCCGTTTCTTGATTTTTTACAGACCGATTTTTATTTCATTAGATATAAGAACATAACAACTTTTCGAGCCACATCGTGCTTATCTTTAGAAATATAACAAAGCTGTCGCGTTTTGCGACGACCTTGAAAAGACAAAATGGCGTCGATCTCCTGGCGTAAAAGTTTTTTCCGTTTCCTGATTTTTTACGGACCGATATTTTTTAATTAGATATAAGAACATAACAACTTTTGGAGCCATATCTTGCTTATACATATTTAGAAATAATAAAACTGTCGCGTTTTGCAACGATCTTGAAAAGGCAAAAAGGCGTCGATCTCCTCGCGTGAAAGGTTTTCCCGTTTCCTAATGTTTTACAGACCGATTTTTATTCATGATGTCCAGTGGTCCTTGAAGTCCTTGAATTTTACGCAACGTCCTTCAATTTTTCATATCCTCTCAAATTTAATCTTATTTCAAAATATCATTAGCACCTAACCTAAAAAAATTCTGTAATACTGTAATATACAGTCTTATATTCTGGAAGATAAATACATAATATTTATTTATGGCTTCATCTATTTTCGGTTTTTATTACTGTCCTAAAACAACCTGGAGGTGTCTGAAATTTTTTGAAAATGTCTCAAAATGTCCTTGAATTTCGTCCGAACCTTTTACTGGACGCCACGTTATTTCATTAGATATAAGAACATTTTTATGTTCTTTTTTTTTAAGTTTTTACTTTTCGAGCCACATCTTGCTTATCATTTAAAAAAATAATAAAGCTGTCGCACGTTGTGTCGAACTTGAAAAAACAAAACGGCGTCGATCTCCTCGCGTGAAAGGCAATAAAAGGAGGGATTAACAAAAGCACGTAGAAATGTTGTATGTCGTCGTCTGTGCGACATACAAGAGAAGCAGTGTTGCGAAATCACATAAGCGGCGGGGAGTGAAGCGAACGGAATCGCTCCAATCGCCGGGGTCTGTTGTTCGGTTATCACGGCCCTGAGACTCGCGGCTATTCGCGGTTGCATTCAGGCAGTAGCCGTTCTCATAGCCGGAACGTATATATCGCGCTGCGCTGCTGTTATACTGCTCGATTGACTGAACTCGTCTTAATCGTCAGAGCATCGTGTTCGTGAACGCGCTCGTCACAGTTGCAGAAAAGCGAACGTTCGTTACGCAAATTAAAGAAACTTAATCGGGGTGTGCGAGAATTTATTCGAAAGCAAGGTAAATAAAAGAAAATCAAAAATATCACGAAGATATCAAGAGAAAAAGTAAACTCCGCGGAGCGGAGTGTGTACTGCTCTCACATGTGGTTACTCCGGGAAAAAATCGCTCGCTCTGTATTCACCGTATCTCTTTAACAGGCCGAGCACGAAAGGAACAGCCGCAAACGCAAGCACGGGGTGCTCTCGCGAGGGGGCCATCCATCTGTCCCAATTTTCACGTGGATTACCATTGAATTTTCACGCTAGAAGGCGGCCGTCCAGCAGGGCGTTACCATTTTATATGACTTTTCTTCGACGCCAAGGTAAGGAACTTTCCAGAAATACGATTATTTATCGTGAATTATTTATTGTCGCAAGTACCACGACTATCGTATATTTTTCCGCGACTGACGCAGAGATACGTATGGACTATAATATCGTTCTCTCTCTCCCTCTCACTCTTTCTCTCTCTGAAGCTCTTGCGATTAACGTTTTTTCCCCGTAAGCGCTCGTCTCTTCGACTGTACGAATTCAGGCTAATTTTAGCTGAACAGCCATTTTGGAAGCGAGCGAGTGCGTGCGATTCGCGAATTTGTTTCTCGGGTCCTTTCTCGGTCAACGTAACCCAGGGAAATGAGCTGCGACACAGCGCAATCCTTTCTCCCCCTACCATAGTCACGAATATTTTCTCAACGACTCGCGACGATCGAATGTCGCGAACGATATGAGGCAAAGCTGCTGTTTATCGCGTTGGAGCTCAAAAGGAAAGCGGGAGAATGATGCAACGTTAAATACTCGACGAAAGCACAGCGTGTCTCGCACGCCATGAGCAAATTAATATATCGTTGCCTCTGTATGGTCTTTTAGCTATTTGCCACGTGGCCAAACAGTAATCGCCATACGAAGAATTCAACGTCTCGCTATTTGCCCTCTAATTTAACGGTAGGATATGACCAGTGAAGTAGTAGTTCGTCAAATCTACTTCCTTTATCTAATCTGTATGCAAAGTCACGTTACGATTATGCGGACGTACAACGCATGCTACGAACGAACGACCGCACATGCTCGTTTGTTTTTCTCTAGAAAATTCGCTAACGCCTAAATTTCGGACGATTTTTGTTTACTTCGGGTTTTGTCTAATCAGCATCGCGTCTAATGTTCGCTTATTAGTTTTGTTGCGGACGAGACAGCATAGGTTAGAATATTAATCTCAGAACTCACATATGTCTCTGGAATTATACAACTGTAAAACGGCTGCATATGCTCGTTTGTTTTTTTTTTTTTTTTTTTCTGAAAATTTACCAACGTCTAAATTTCGGACTATATTGTGATAAACACTTTTGGCTAAAAAAACCAACACATGTAGATAACTATTATAAGAATATTCGACATTGAGTAATATATTTATATTGAAAAGTTGCAGTTTGACTAAATAAAGCTGCAAAGTACAATTTTGCAAATTGCTTCTTCATTATTTTTTTTTCACAAAGCTTCCTCTATGAGGAAGCAACAATCAATTAACATAATTTCTCATATAGGTAGGTTTGTAAATAACCAAAAATAATGAGTAAGCAATTTGCAAAGTTCTACTTTGCAGCTTTTTTTTAAATTTACTTTGGGATTAGTCTAATCAGCATCGTGCCTAATGTTCGCTTATTAGTTTTGTTACGAAAGAGACAGGATAGGTCGGAAAATTAATCTCGAAACTCACATATGGCTCTGGAATTATAAAACTATAAAACGACTGGACATGCTCGTTTATTTTTCTCCAGAAAATTCGCCAGCGCCTAAATTTCGGACTATTTCTGTGTACTTTGGAATTCGTCTAATCAATATGGCGTCTAATGTTCACTCATTAGTTTTATTGCGGAAGAGACAAGATACGTTATAATATTAATCTCAAAACTCACATATGCCTCTGGAATTATAAAACTGTAAAATGACTGCACATGCTCGTTTGTTTTTCTCTAGAAAATTCGCCAGCGCCTAAATTTCAGGACTATTTTTGTTTACTTTGGGATTCGTCTAATCAACATCGCGTCTAATGTTCGCTTAGTAGTATTGTTGCGGACGAGACAGGATACGTTAGAATATTCATTTCAAAACTCACATATGGCTCTGGA
Organism: Ephialtes manifestator; assembly: GCA_963970395.1. NCBI lineage: Eukaryota > Metazoa > Arthropoda > Insecta > Hymenoptera > Ichneumonidae > Ephialtes > Ephialtes manifestator. Next base: position 18,533,023 of record OZ019970.1, on the reverse strand, counting down.
ATTTTACAACTGTCGCTGTCTACATTTACGTTGTGAGCGATCCGGGGGACAGACAGAGATTCTCAACGTTATTTCCGGACGCGGAAGTTAGACTTCGTGAACTCGCGGGTATCTAATTTCGAAAGAAACCTAGATATAGCGCAATAGCTCATTACGGTTTACGAAAGGCGTCTCGTAGTTTTATTACACGATGATGAACATGAAAGTTATGATGGACCTTTCGCCGCTTATGTTTTCCTTTCACAGTTCTTTCACACTTTTTATTTACACCGCTAACAATGTCGCACCTCTTACAGCTTCGAATTAAAGTCTTTGCTCATTTCGTTTACCGTTTATTCGAGATTTGTTATGTTATAAACATGGCGTAAAGTATCTTAACAATAAGATGCAGTAAAAAAAATTAATAAAAAAGTTTCGTTAGCTACTGATCTATTATGTCAATTCAGCAAATTATGGTTGTTGTATTTTTCTGGATTTTACGTTAAATTTTAATAGTGATTAAAAGATTCTTAAAATTTTACAGAATCACAACTATTTTACACTTTTTTTTTTTTGGGTAAATTCTGAGAAAATGTTATGTGTAAACAAATGAAAACGTTTCTCTGTGAAAATGACAGAATATTTCGTAAATTGAAAATACAATACTTTAACCTACTATTTTTATTCTTTTCATGCAAATTGACAACAAATTTTTGTGGACATCTGTGGACTGAAAAATTTATGTTCAAAGTACATTATTTTTTATTTTGTTGTTACTGTTTATACATAGTAATATCACTATACAATACGTTTCTAAACGAAATAATATTTTTTTATGTAGAAACTGAAAAAATGTGAAACCGATATTGTGTCGTTCTTCTGATATTGTGAGTTTCACCATAGAATCACTGACTTGTTCGATAAATTTTTTTTTTTTAGGACAAATGTATGGCTGGATGTGCGCGCGCGCGTGTGTGTATGTGTGTGTGACCTTCACTCAAAATTCAAACTTACATATCTCAAGAACTGCTTTAACAATCGGGCTGAAATTTAGCAAACATGCGAAGTAGTTTGACGCCTTTGTTTGTGGTAATTATTTAAAAAAATTTAATATGTTTAAATTTTCTTTGTCCGCAAATTTCGAAAAATATCTGTACGCCATCATGTATATCTAACATCCGGAAATTTTTAGCTATTGAGCTCAATTTTTTATGAATAAAGCTAAGTTGAAGGAGAATCGGTATTGAATTTGGAATGAATCTGTAAAAAAAAGTCAATTCTTATGGGATATTGAATTTTTTTTAAATGTTCGTTTTGCTCTACCTCACGTCAAATCTCACCAAATCAACTGAAATTTTCTACAGATGAAAAATAACATTCAGCGCTACTACCTACCAAGTTTGGTCGTGATCGGAAAAGCGGTTTGGATTTTACGTGATTTTCAATGTTTCATGAACTATGTAGGTAACGAAAAAAGTTGCAAAGTAAAACTTAGCACATTGTTTCCTCATTCATTTAAATTTTTTACAAAGCTTCATCTATGAGGAGACCAAAATCAATAAATAAGCTTATTCGTAGAGGTGGCTTTGTGGGAAATGAAAGTTAATGAAGCAATGTGCAAAGTTTCAGTTTGCAACTTTTTAAATGGTTTGTAAACAAATTTCTATACCAGAAAAATCAATGTCTACGTGCCGATTGAATTATTACCAAATTAATGAGAAGTGCCGATTTCTACATTGCCCAAGTAAAGTATACAGATTGTTCTCTTTTTCCCTTGTAAACGTTTATCGCTGTGAAGTTGAAGATGGCCTTTTCCCTGCAACAAACGAATGTCACGATAGTGATAGAAAATAAACGTTCCTCATTCATTAAATGGATAGCAGTGTCTCTCAAACGAATTGAATTACCATTCAGCGTCCAATCTCATTAATTAATTCAATATAATCCCGCCAGTAATAATCAAATTCTCGTCAATAATAAAAAGATGTAATTAAAGCATCCGAAATGATATTTACAGACGCCGTAAGGTCGTTCAACTTTCGACCACTCTGGCTGACGAATTTCCTGTATATACATTAACTCCGACCAATCAATAATTTCACTCCGCCGAGCTTATCGACTTTTAGTAATTAAGTTTTGAGCCTCGAGTTGCCTCTCTCTTGCATTCAAACTGGGGATGTTGTTTATATATATAAAAATAATAAATCGATAATGGTTTACGTTATCTACAATTTCAAAAAATGAAAATATGTGTCTCTTAATGGCCTATAATATAAACAGTTGTTCAAATTCAATTACATAATTTTGAATGATATTAATGGCAATATTTTTTTTAATCGTGTTTTAAGGTAAACGGCATCTTTTATTTTACCGAAAATTTATATTTATATTATGTTAGACAAAACAAAATGTTCTGTCGAAATCATTTTATGCGCCAGGAATTTTTACAAAAGTGGCAGCAATTTTATTTTTTTTAAATATCAAAAATGGCTCTTTTTTTAATCAAATTTGAATCCTATGAAACAATTTCGATAAAAAAAATGTTTTTGCCTTACAGAATTCGAAAAAAATGTAGTCGGTGCCAATATCTAACATTTTTAATCTTATACAGATGAATGACAAAAATGTATATGTTTAAGCTGGAAAACGTCGGATATCGGCTCCGATTTAATTTATTTCAATTCTGTCAGGCAAAAACCAATGTTTTGCCTACATATCTTTTCATTTTTTCAAATTATAGATAGCATAAACATTTTTGAGATATTAATATTTTAGTTAAAATAATAAATTAATGAAAAGTATAACCAAACTTTTTTTTTTTGAAATTTGGTGTATCTGTTGGAATTATAGAACCTGAGTTTTAGAAAATTTTCCAGAATTTTTTTTGGGTGGCCGAACTGATATGGAATGCCTCATATATCGTTCACGGCTTCTCGAATGTCATAACTCTCAGCGACAAAAGTGCCGTCGAGGTCTCTGCGCTCGCCCAATAATACACATTGTGTACATCATCATATAAGCAAGTGTATAAGCTTATAAACGAGCCGATGCTTGGCGATACACTACTGGACAACTCTCGCTGTCTACATTTCTTCGACGAACCCGAGACGAGGCGTTTCATAGTTCGTGATATAAAATTTCGTCGTAATAAATTCCCCGCTCAGCATCCTGTGTGGAATTCTTCGACGAATATAACTAGAGATAATGAAGGAATTCCAGTTGCTCGTCGCATAGCTCGACACGCAGATAATAAATGCATCGTAGCGTATAGAACTTCCGGGAGAGGGTCAAGTGGACAACGGATATGGATTGCGGAATCGTGAGCCTCGAGTGCTCTCGCACGTGTTATGATTCCTGTCGCAACGACTGCAGCAGGATCGTCGCGGTAACCCTGACCTATCGCACACACGTCGAGTGGGGTGCGCCCATTGTGACTAGGGGTGCTGTAGCAGTCCAATAGACGCCAAGACGAATGTTACAGTCATCGGCAGTTTTGGCAAAGCTGCACTGAGAGAAATTAAGATGGTCCCGGTAACTATTCAGTGATAATTATATTTTATTAGCCTGGGTGACTACTTTCGTAGTTACATTAACAATAACGTAGTTACGCCAACAGTGAAGAGAGTTTTTATTTCAATTATTCTTAACTCATACACTAAGAGAAATTGAGATGGTCCTGACAACTATTTAAGGATAATTACATTTTATGTCCTGGTGACTATTTTTGTAATTACGTTAACATTGAAGAGAGTTAATGTAACTACGAAAATAGTTACCTGGACTAATAAAATATAATTATCACTGAATAGTTACCAGGACCATCTTAATTTCTCTCAGTGTATGAGTTCAGAAAAATAGAAATTTGCATCGCTGTGGTGATGATCAGAGCTGCAGAAATCAACACATGAAGTAATGACCACTATCATCATTTAAATGACTATTAATTATTACTTCATGTGACTATTTTTAATATTTAGATTGAGTTCGTTCATTGGTATCATAACTAATTGGCGATAAATATAAAAATCGTCACAAGGATAACGTAATAATTAATAATCACTTAAAAGTTCCATAATATAGATCTCTTTATGGTACTCTCAAATAATTATAGTCGTACTGGGTAGTATTTATGCGACTACTATTATTTGTTAGCGAATGCGATTATTTATTATGTATTTAGATTGTATACCAAAATACTGTGAAATAGGAATTGCTGTAGATGGCTTGGATTCTTCCAAACTTTTAGGCTTGTATACTCTGGAATATGATGCACATGTCGGCTCACTTCAAATAATATATAGAGATAAAATAACTCTAACATTGTGACCGTAATTGATCAATCAATGGTCATTATTAATTAGTTAATGTAACTGTTAAAATAGTGTCACGGACTACCAAATAATAGTTTTCACTTAAATATTTAAATAAATAATAGCCAGGAGAACACCACCACGATTTCTCTCAGTGAGGCCATAGACGTTCTGTCCTGCAACAAGTATCGATAATTCATTTTGAAATACCGAAATATCTCTCAGTCATTATTCACCATTTATCGGTGAAACGATTGGTTTTCGATAAAGTTTAAAATCTGACGTTCGAACATAGTTATGAAGAGTGCACTCCTATCCAAGCTAATACCCATTTAACCCTTCGTGGTCACTCTAGGTAGAATCGACCCGTCGATCAAATGTCGGCGTAAATATATAATAGTTCCCGACTTCGAATGGGAATGTATTCGCAATCTACCTGGAGTTTGAAGTATCATTAAGTATCACTTTTTGTTTACCATATTTTTGCATAATTCGACATTTCTTTTCTACTCCAAAATCGATCACATGTCAGAATAAATACCTTTTTTGGAACGTGCACTATGCTACTATTTTTTCTCAAAAATAGCATATCTACGGAGTATCACATCCAAATTTTAAGCAAAAATATTAAAAATTCACGGAACCATGATTTTTAGAGCGAAAAAGTGTCTCTTCACCTCTATGAATTTTTTTTACCATGTCGTCATTTTATTTCTGATAAATAAACATTTCGTATATCATCGAGAATGTTCAAAGCATGTACCACCATTGTTTAAATTACTTCGGACGGATAGTTTGGTCACATTACCTTTTTGAATAGTGCCTGGGTAGAATTTACCCAGTGTGATATTGTGATCGAAATGGGAAGTGTGACTCCGTGGTCACACGTGTTAATTGACTTTAAATAACGCATATCGTCGTGTAAACCATCAAACTGATCCCCTTTCGGATTATTATCTCACTTTCAGTGCCTTAGCCATCAACATTTACGTCCATCCTAGGAGAAACAGCGGAGAACCAAGAAAATGTACGTGACCTTGTACGAGGTCCGTCTCTGCAGATACGAATGGAAGGGGAAAACTGCGACACTCGTTAGAATTTCGCCATGCTTGGAACCTATACGAAGGATCTCGAAGTTCTTGGTTTTTCCCGTCTGGACGCACCGCTAGCGCTGAGGGCGACGCACGTCGCTGTTGGCCAAAGTTCTGGCTGGCTCGTCTCCACCCCGGCGTCCGAGTCGACGACGATCAATAACCAAGGGGGTTTTCTAGCACAGTGCGAAGAGACGACGACCACTACCACGGACTACGAACTGGAGAATATATAACGCTGCGGTGGGTGCGCGCTGGAGTCAGGCGCGCATGCACGGTATCCACACACACTCACACACATGGATGACAGAAACACACGAGTTCCACCGGAGACTATCACACCGGGAATACGGTGAACGAGCCGAGAGAGATCCCCGTGTTTGGGAATACGCCTGCGCCATAAGACGTCGACGGAGCTCGTCGACGAACCCCGGATTCGTAAAACTGCGCCCCCCGCGCTAGAGCCTGTTCAGTAACGCCAAGCTAGCGCACAAGCTAGAGCAGTGCCGTCGAGTTCCGAGTCGTCGAACTATATTACAAATCTTCTCCTCTTTTTCGTCACCGCTTCTCGTCACGTCTGCTCTGCTGTCGGTTAAAGCTCTGATAGATAGCTACTAAAATATCCGTAGCAATTTGTGGCAGCGTCAGACTCGGATAACCCCTGGATTCGTTGTTTATTGTTAGAAGAATTAAAGAAGGAGAGGAAGAAGTGGATCGCTCGCTTATATACTACGAACACCTTCGTGCAACGGCAGAAGAAGCCAGACGTAGGCAATTTTAGCGAGACAACGAGGAAGAGCCGAGATTGCGGAAGCTAATCGGTGGTCGGGGCAATTAAAAACGTAGCGAGCAGCCGAGGCATCGTCAACCAGCTCAAAGCACGACTTATGCGTCAACGCCGAGCAGGTAAATCTCCCTTATTCGGGACGACACGCAACGCGAATGAGATTATATTGTCGTGGTCGGGATTCTGCGGTCACCTCGTGCTGCGATGATGTGAGATTTTTTTTTTATGGTCCTAAGAGATTATTTTTCGTAGCTCTGAGTGGGATGAATTTTAATGGATTGTCACAGTGTTTTCATTGATCGTAAAATTTTTGTATGTCACGAGGAGAAATTATTTCGGAGAAAAGGAATGAAAGGGTTTTTTTTAAGTATCTATTTTGTAGAGAATTATTCTGTTAGTCTCTAGCTTGATTCACATGTCTGAGAGGGTGGAATAATAGAGATTGTCTGTAAAGACTCTAGAAGCCTCAGCTCTCAATAATGAGCACATCCTCATTACTCGAATGAATCTCTGGAGATGCTAACGTATTTTTTTCTTCTTTTTTTGCGAAAAAACTGCTCGTTGCGAGAAGCATATGGGGTGGTGGCCAGCGAGCTGTAGGTCTCGCCGGGAAACAGCATGATCGATAGGGACGTTGTGTGAGCACGAGTACTCCATGGATAATTGCATGCTCATGTTTAATTTTGTACTCGGCGTGTTACGTAGTTTCGGTGCCGCGCGACTTACACCCAAGAAAATACTTATTAAGAATTAAACAAACGGTTGTTTTTTAAACATTAGTGTTGATATAGATAAAATAAGAAACATTTCTATTCATTTCACGTAAGTTTTAGTTTATTTAAATAACGTTTTATTGTAATTAAATTTAATGTAATAAAACTTAATATTGGATAGATTGTGCATCCTATTGACAATATATCGAACAGTGGGGTCGAGATTCAATGAAAATTTTAATACCAATTTAATTTAATTAGTTATGATATTTCGTTGTTTGAAATTAACTTTTTCGCATTGAATAAAACAATATTTGGTGGATTACGATATCCAATTCTAACATATTTAAATCTGTTAGGATATATTTTTCAAATTTTAATTGGAATTTAATTTCGTTAATTGACATAATATTGTTTTGATCATCACATAAATTTTTGATGCTTCAGAGAGGAAGCTTTGTCATCATGCATTTTTTCTTTTCGAGATTTTTATGTCAGGACACTCGGAATGGTTCAAAACATCGAGAAAAGTGGGTTAGAAAAAATTTCATGTGAAAAAATGTAATGATATTATTGTATTAACTTTAGAAAAACATAAGATAGCGAGCCCAAATTTTGTACGTAAACGGAATAATATTCTATGATGCTACATACATAATTTAGAAGACCCCGGTAAAAGGATTCGGATTATATAGAAATTTCAATTTTTCGTTATTGTTTATTAACAACTGAAATGTTGCTAAACTTCAGTGTCTTAAATTGATTTAAAACAAGGATGCAAAGTAGAACCTTTCATATTCCTTCCTCATGACTAAAAAATTTTTACAAAGCTTTTTTTATGAGAAAGCTAAAATTGTTGAATATACTTCCTCATAGAGTTAGATTTGTAAAAAGATAAAAATAATGAGGAATAAATATGCAAGATTTTTTGTACTTTTGTGCTATTCAACTGTAACATATTGAACCATGTTAGGTCAGATAAAAGAAAAAATTGACTCGAATTTAATTTCATTAATTATAATGTTGTCGCTTCATTTACAATTCACTTTTTTTACAATATATGTTCCGGTCCTTTCGCGAATATTACTTTTCTTCTTCTATGCACTTTTGTTTCCTCTGAACGACGATAACGATAACGGTCGTTTTTCGTGGGCGTTACGGGGGCGCCACACGCGCGCGTGGCTATAATCAATTTTCACGTGGAATTGGACGATAAGACGGTGGCGAGGACACGCACAGACGACTTTACGGAGTGCTTGCCTACAGTTTTGAAAATGTTCGTGTTATTCGATTAAAAGGCAGCCATTTACGTGTGTAATTCTTAGCTTCATTGTAGACAATGCTGAGAAATATGCTTCTAGAAACTCCGAGAATGTAACGAAAGTGCCATACAAGACTGCGGTTATTTCGAGAGAATCGATGAGAATGTACGAGAAATATGTAAATACGCTTATGGACGACACCTATACGCGATCATTCCCCTTGATTACCTCCTATACATTGGAGTAGAAAATGTCTGCCAGAAAAACGTCACTGATATTATTATTTATGTGTACTTATGAATATCTTATGACAAACATGAATATATATTCGGACCGATATGGAAAAACGATACATGAGGCACTCGCCGTCAGTTAATCCACATTTTTTCTTCATTACATTTTTTTCATATACTCATTTACTACCATTATTTTCAGTTGAATTGAAATGTATTTTAAATTGACAGAGTGGGCAAAAAATGTTTTGAAGAGTAAATAATATTTTTTCAAACGTTACACTTGCTGAATTCACCGAGAATGCTCCATAATAATTGATATATAAAAGTTGTGAGATTTGGGGGAATATTTGAAATTTAAAAAAATAAGTACAACACACGATTAATCTTGAAATGCTCACATTAACATTTCTTGTACATATTATATACATTTTATAATAATAATAATAACAATAATAAAATAACAATAATGAAAGTGTATAACTTTGCACATTGTTTCCTCATTAATTTTCAATTTTCACAAAGCCACCTCCATGAGTAAGCTTAATTATCAATTTTGGTTTCTTCATAGACGAAGCTTTGTAAAAAAAATGAAAATTAATGAGGAAACAATGTGCAAAGTTGTACTTTGTAACTTTTTTCGTTATCTATATAGTTTTTGAAAAATTCAAAATCACATAAAATCCAAACTGCTTTACCGATCACGACCAAAGTTGATAGGTAGCATCGTTGAACCTTATTTTTCATCTGTAGAAAATTTCATTTGATTTGGCGAGATTTGACGTGAGTTAGAGCAAAACGAATATTTAAAAAAAAATTCAACATTCAATAAAAACCGATCTTTTTTACAGATTCATTTCAAATTCAATACCGAGCTTCCTTTAACATAGCTTTATTCATAAAAAATTATTTAGCTCAATAGCTGAAAATTTGCGGATGCTAGAGAGCGTACAGATATATTTCGAAAATTATAAAGTCAAATAAAATGTGGACATAATGTTAAATTTTTTTGAAAATTATCACAAACAAAGGCGTCGACATGCTTCACATGTTTGCTAAATTTCATCCCGATTGTTACAGCAGTTCTTGAGATATGTAAGTTTGAATTTTGAGTGACGGCCACACGCACATCCATTTTCTAAACCACTTTTCTCGGCGTTTTAGACCATTTTGAGTATACTGACATAAAAAAAAACCAAAAAAAAAAAATTTCCCACGAAAACGAAGCTTCCTCCATGAGGAAACAAAAGTACGTCATCACATGATTAATCTTGAAATTATTGCATTAATATTTCTTCTACATATTATTTGGCACAATAATAAAAAATATAAAAATTCGTTGACAATACAAGTAAACATTTCAACACCTTTGAGCAGAATTATAAATGCCTAATACTTATAGAAATAATGATGATACGATCAGCTCTATAATTATGATTTTATAATAATGACATGTAACGATTGTAATACGATGATTAAACTTTGGAATGGCTACAAAAATTATTATTTAAAAAAAAAATTCACGGTAATCCTTTTGAAAAAAAATGGAAAAAAATAAGTAATGCATTAAGAAAGTAAGGCATTACTTATTTCTTCCATTTTTTCCACTATTTCTTGCAATATTAAAGCAAAAATTAGTATTTTTTACAGCTATTCAAATGTTTACACTCTATTTTATAATCACTACATATTATTATTATGAAATCATAATTACAAAACACATTGTACTGTAAACTGTATCTTATGAATTAATGGGGATTTACAATCCTGCCTCTGAGAAACCCTGAAAATAATTGATCATCTTGAAGACATTACAATATTCCCTGATTCTGGAGTTAATATGCTGCTACATATTGTTAAGCATACAGAGATGTGCACGGAGAAACGTGCCAAACGGTGCAAGGTACGCCGGGTGCAGCCCGGCGTCGTTATTATCGATCCACGTGCATCGAAATCCGAGTCGTACATGCGAGACGGCCGGTATGACGCTATAACGCTACGGTACTCGCGGCCGTTATTAAAGTAACGTTGCAATTGATTTTCGTCGGTGCCGCGAGGCCGCTTTGGGTCTGCGACGGTTCAGCACTCTCCGCAGCCACCAACTTGAGACTCAGGGGATTATGCGGTACGCGACTGGCTGGTATTTTGGCACGAGTACAAAATGCCTTACCAGATTTAATTATTCAGTCATATTCGCGTTCCGACTTATTGTGTCTATCTATCTACGGTATGATTATTATATATGCATATAAAAAATATGCAGTATATATAATTAGAGCAACAGTATAAGCAGTATAGTTCGAACCGCAGCTTGCTATATCCTCACAACCCCAGACTCTAATCACCTCCTAATCCTGTTTACCAATGTTTTGCAATAGGACATTGTATAACGTCGCTGACCGAACGAAAAGTCGTGTCGCTTGGCATACACTGCTGCTGTGGTTGCATACGAATCAGTTGCGCAATGCAGGAGCGATCGAGTTGAAGCCCCGATAAAAGAATAGTAACGATAGAGAGCCGGAGAAAAAAAATTGTATATATAAAATCTGAGGTCTTGCGAATAATTCAATTCGCTCAACGATCCTCGTTGTATGAATGATAGACGGATTCGCATGACGGATACGTGTCGAGTTACAACAGCGAACAGATTAATATTTAATCGGAAGTTCATTGAGAATCTGCGACTGCTGTCTCCGAATCGCATGAATAAACGAAGGGATAATGCATTAACGCCATGAAGAAAAACGTGACTGACACATTGTTAAAAATGTTTACAAATTTACGTTACCGGAAATTTTATTTATCAGCTGATGTATTAAATTTGACACCAGAGTGGAGTAATATTACAAATTTTTTTTTTGTTTTCTAATTTTTGTAGGATTTAGTAGAAAGTTTTGTAATTTCATATCTCACTTGCTATCGAATGAAATATACCGGTTTCTGTAAAAGAGCTTCCTTTACCCGTAACGGAAATTTACACTAAATATTTTTAACTGTTTAGTTTTAACGACAATCTATCTTGAATGAGAAAAATCCATCTCCTTAACTTCGAGGGTTAAATATCTTTAGGAAATCAGCGCCGCTTTAGCGACACTTCATTAACTGCTACTGATAAAAGTACACAATGTGTTCAAACAACGTGGTCAAATAAAAATAAGTGTTTATTAACTGTCTCTTATCATGAGATCTCATAAAGATAAACAACTCGTAATACCAGTTAGAAAAAAGTAAATATATTACGAGAAAATGTCTGTGATAACGAGATATATAAAAACGCGTGAGTCATATATTTGTGCCAATTGACGATCGGTGTTTTGTCATTTGTTTTTTTTTTCTTTTTGCTCACTTTTGAAAAGCTTGACACTTCTGTCAACTTGATGAGTCGCCGCGGACGCGAACGTTTCCGTTCTGTCATCGATGCCATGACGCAGTGGAATTGTCGAGTACTCGGGAGAAGCATCTAAATGGTCGACAGAGCGAATTGGATGAGAGTGCAGGCGTTTGCCGGGAGATTGGTCACGACTGGCTAAACCGTGAAGCAAAAGCAAAGCTCTGCAGTAACACGTCAGCAGAAAGCTCAGCAATCAGCTAAATTGGCCAAATGAAAGAAAAAGAAGGGCTCGTGTCCGCGGATGACCCAAAAATACATTATTTTCGATGATAATTTCAAGCGAACGCTCTTGGCAGGCTGACAATAACGATTATTAAAAACCTAGCGAGCCGAAACGAACGTTTGACAAATACGCTGATCATTACATGACGAAGCACTATTGAAAATTCTTTAATCATTGCGTTCTGCGAAGTTTGCACATTCAAAGATTTTGCATTTCATCTTTCAATGCTCGAGATGTCCTTTACAATATTTTTACTCTCGTATGTTTTTTCATTGAATACAGTTTTCGATGGTAAGAAATATTTACTCATCATGTGTTTTGTGATTTACAGAAACATCCAGGATATCATCCAGAGGGAAAGGATCGGTCTACAGTACAGGCGGCGGTGGCAGGACATTGTCCAGGCATCGTACAAACGACAGCATCATCATCTCTTACGCTCGGTGTAATCGTTCGTTACGTGGGACCGTCGAGTCGCCGCTATCGCCGTTACCAACCTGGTACAAGGATATAATTCTTGAGGGCACGAGCTACGGACAGGCAGCGTGTATGATCATTGAAGACTACCCCCCTCTGCCCACGAGATCGAGGCAAAACCTGCACCAAGATACCACCCAACGATTCCTGAATCATCTGGTCCTGCCTAAGCACAGGACCTCAAAATTTTCCAGGTCAATAATTCATTCTGCCGAAAATTTTTTTTAAATAAAGAGAATACATAGCCTTTTGACCCTAAGTAAAAAAAAAATTAAAATACATTATAGAGTACCTAGTTTGCAGTTTATAAAAATCGGTCTTATTTCGGAATTAAAGAAAAAAACTACTTGATCGATCACTCTTAATTCAGTTACCTTATTTGTTTTACTGATATCTAAAGATTATATAACTTAATAACTAAAATTAAATCGTGCATATAGTTTTGGTCTACAAACAAAAGAGAAAATATAAGAAATGTTCAACGTCTCGTATTCGGTGGCTTAATACGTCAATAACATCATTTATTCATATGAACTGACAAAAATTCATGGATAATTTAAAATATCAATAAAATATCAATATAACACCAATAATAATAAAACTACCAATATAAATCTTTACTTTCTCCATATTTTTACCGACAAAACTCGATTTTGACGGCTCCTAATGATACTGTAGTAACTCAGTGAAATTGTTTAAACTGACTATTTCAGCGTTCTATTCTAAACTGACTTATTTTAGGAATCAGATACAAAGTACCATATCTCAAATACCACTATTGAATTGACATAACTCGAACTGTTACCACTATGGGTATGTTTACTCGGCGTAAACTGTGATTCATTCATAATCATTTTGAAAAATCGAATGATCTCCTGATAAAATTTCGAAGGAAGAGGCAAAAAAGCCCGGAATTTTTTATTTTATTCATTTCTCTTTGGTATAGCCCGAATATTTATAAAGTAACAAGAAACTACAAGATATCGAGATATATGTGATACGTACGTAAAAATTCATCGAGGTTCATATCCATATTGTGCGTCTGAAGCATCTTTCGCTCGATAACTAATGAAATAATTCAACCATTGTGAATTAAAATTTATTATGACAGCAGTCGGCTTCTGTCGTTGTTATGTACATGGAAATTGCAGTATTAATTGGATGGCAAAAACATATCTTCGATCACATAACCAAGAGTGAACCCATTATAATCAATTGTAATTGTACAATATAATAATCCTTGTCGGATTAGGCCTTTTTAGAATCATGTCCGAATTACGTCAATTCAATAATGATATTTGTGATAGGATAGTTCATATTTGACTCGTATGATAAGTCAGTGTAAATAATTTCCTTGAGTTACCTCATGTTCACTAGGAGCCGTTGATTTGATATTTGCGCAAGAACCAAGTTAAAATGTTTTTGCAGTTTTCCTGATTCATAATTCAATAGCCAATTTGAGCCGTCGCATGTTTTTCCGATTGATTTTCGTACATTCTCATAATTTTCGAAAATCGTTACAGTAACAGGCATCGGAAGCTGCAGCCGTTCAGAGAAACGTGACTGTCGTCACCGGGTAGTGCGGCACACCTAACCGCAACCTACGAAAACCACCCTGACTCGACACGTATCGCGCTACCATCGGGTAGCAGCCACGCACCAAGCCAGGCAAGGTCGTTACACGGCGTTCAAGCTGTCGTCGTTGACAGGCGTCGTCGTAAGCTGGAGATCCGGAAGAACGAGGACTAAGACGTTACCGACCTGAGAGACGAAAGCCGTAGCAACGGGGGAACGGGAGAGATATAGCGAAGGGGGCGTCGCCGCCGTAGGGAGACGAGAGGCAGCTTGGAGTTGTGATAATTGAGAATTGTCAAAAGGCGATAAGTACAGAGCGGCTAAAGAGAAGTTATCGTTGAAAAAGACGAGTCGAAGAAATAACAATTGGTGTACACGGGCGCATCGAGTGGGAGGCGGAGAGTAATTCGATATTTCAATAGCAGATTTAAAAGGAAAAACAAAACAGCTATCATCATGGGTACCTTGAACGTAAATCGCAATGTCAGCGATGCTTTCTATCGTTATAAGATGCCGCGAATTCAAGCGAAGGTCGAGGGCAAAGGAAACGGCATTAAGACCGTGATCGTGAACATGGTGGAAGTGGCAAAGGCAATTGGTCGCCCCGCCACGTATCCGACCAAGTATTTCGGTTGCGAGCTCGGCGCCCAGACTCAGTTTGATTTTAAGAACGAGCGTTTCATCGTTAACGGCTCTCATGAGGCGAACAAACTTCAAGATCTCCTCGACGGTTTTATCAGAAAATACGTTCTATGTCCTGCATGCGATAACCCGGAAACGGAGTTGCTCGTGAGCGCGAAGAAGGGCACGATATCGCAAGGATGCAAAGCCTGCGGCCATCACGGTCTTCTCGAGAGCAATCACAAGCTTAACACTTATATTCTGAAAAATCCCCCGAGCTTGAATCCAGCGGCTCAGGGCAGTTCGCTCACCGAAGGCAAGCGTGGAAAACGCTCAAAACGCGCTAACGGTGATGCGAATGGCGATCGCTCAGGTTCCCCGGATAATGACACCAGTACCACCGATATCGTCGTCGAGGCACCGCAGAAAATCGCCACTGACGCTGACGATGACGCCAATTGGGCTGTCGACGTTTCGGAGGAGGCAGTACGCGCTCGTCTTCAGGATCTCACCGACGGCGCCAAGGGTATGACCATCAGTGAGGATCTCGACAAAACTGAGAAGGAACGCATGGACATCTTTTACAAGCTTGTAAAGTGCCGTCGCGACGCCGGACAATTGGACAATCACAAAGAACTCCTTGCCGAGGCTGAGCGCCTGGAAATCAAGACTAAGGCGCCTCTCGTACTCGCTGAATTACTGTTTGATCAATGCATCGCCGCTCAGACGAAGAAACATCGTGTTCTCCTGTTGCGCTTCACTCATGACGACATCAAAGCGCAAAAGTATCTTTTGCGTGGAATTGAGCAAGTTATCGCCCTGCACAAGGACGCGCTAATGGCGAAAGTGCCTGGAATTCTGAAAGTGAGTCACCGTCTTTAATTGCCGTGTATTTTGCATATTTATCGTACAATACCGGAGATAATTAACGCATATTTCTGTATGTGTTTGTTTTTTTGTTTATTCTTGCAGTTGTTTTACGACGCTGATATCCTGGAGGAAAAGGCTTTGTTCGAGTGGGCGAGTAAAGCTAGCAAGAAGTACGTTTCGAAGGAACTGTCGCAGGAAATTCATGACAAGGCAGCACCGTTCCTCACGTGGCTGAAGGAAGCCGACGAGGAAGAATCCGAGTCCGAGGAAGAGGATGACGATTTAGAGGTAAATAATGCTTACTTTATTTTCAAAATTGCATCGTAGGTAACCTTAGAATGGTTACACTTCCGACTTCGATTACTAAGAGTAAAATACGGAATGCCACCCGCACGGATTAAAGAAGTTGCTTTTTTGGCAACAGCTATGATTTTTTTAACAATTTAGTATAGCAACTTTTTTTTGGGAAATTATGAATACGACTGTGTTGGCAAAAAGCGATAACAAAATGTCTGTCATAAATAAATCGTAAGTCTGAAGACGCTTGGACATAATTGTTTTGGTTCGAATATTGCGAATTATAGTTAACAGCCTCGATTTTCTTTTTTTTATTTACTCATGAACTTTTTAAAGGAGGATTTAACATACTTTATTATTATTTATAAATTTATATATTTATTTTTATATTTTTATATATAAATATAATGTTATATATTTATATACAAACAAATTTTTTTTATTTTACAATTTGCGAGAGGAGATTTATCATTTTTATTGTGAAAATATGAACTTATGCGCTATTATAAGTAATATAAAACCGGATTCGCTTTCTTTTCGTGTCCATCAAATTTGTTAAATTAACGAAAAGCTAAAGGATGATTAACAACGTTATATCAACCTAAAAAATTAAACCACTACGATTTGTTACGTTTAATTGAATCATCGCATTTTTAAAGAATAAGAATTTAATTTAATTTTCTTTTTCACACAGATTGAGTACAACGACAGAGCGAAGCAGCCATTGAAGCAGCAGCAACAACAGCAGCAAAAACAGGCGAAGAAGCCGATCGAGGACGAATCCGAGGAGGGAGACGATTTCGACATCGATGCCATCTAAACAACATTAAACTCGTGAATACTCTGGGCTTCTCAGAGCCACGGAGTTTCCAGCAAACTCCGAGATGACGGATACCTTGACCGGAACGATAACATTTACAATCCACTCTCCCCGCGCACACTGGTCACACGAATAAGAGTCGCCACTCAATATTTCACTCGTATAATATGTTAATTAATTGTTACCCCTTTTTCACGAGTTGGTTTCCTACATGAGCGAATTGTTATGGCCATGCTCATACTTAAATATGACACACGTACACAGACACACACACACATCCACACTTTCCTTCATATTAAAAAAAAACACCGCGTAAACGCAGGACACAAATTATACCGCAAACAAATTTTAATCGATTCTACAATGATATTTTTTAATTAATGTTTCGTTTTTTATTGATGCAATTATTATCTATACAATTATGAATTATCATTGATTATTGAGACTATCTCATTATCCGTGCCCGTTGTCCCGTCCTAAAAAGCACGTGGGTCCTTTCCACGCCTGTCTGACTGTTCCCGCCACGTTTTCACTTGGATATAATATACTACCTTATTATCGGCGATGGCTTTCGACCGTGATTAAAAAGTTGGCCTGCTAAAAGCGTTCTCCATTGTAGTACTACAACCTATTTACTACTATCTTTATTATAATTGATCCTATTCGAATGATAATAAACTTGATTTATCGCAATAACAACGTGTTATCAGTAGTCACGAGAGTTTTTATTATAGAACACAATATTAGATTAGACTTTTACAATAAAAATTACGAAAAACGAATGCATGGAAGTAGCACTCAATAAAGCTTTTAAAATACTTTTGGGATACTTCGTTTAATTAATCTTACATTTTTTATTTTTCTGTAGATTTTTATGCTCGGAAAATTAATAATTTATGGTAATCGTTTTTATTTGCAACAAGTTATGAATGGATATGCAGAATAATGGAATGGCCAGAATTATTATTTTTTACGCAATGATAATATTTATCGGTGACGCTTTTCTGAATTAATCGTACAGAATAGTAGATTGTGATACTAGTGCGAGAAAGTGGCCGTTACGCGCGGAGGTTAGGAAGCGGCGCACTCGCCAAATCGAGTGCTACAACGACACGAGGCGAAGCCGAGTGTTGTTTGTACCACGAGAGGAGGCGAGTGCACCGCTTCCTAACCTCCGCGGGACGGCCGCTTTGTCGCACAAGTATAACATACTACTTTTTGTAACGAATGTCAACGTGATGTCACACATCTCCGTGCCTGCAAAGCATTGCCTAAAATCATCTTGTAGATAGTTTCACACACGCCAATGTGTGCGTGAAGTTATCTACAGAAATCTAGATAATTTCATGCACCAGATGGCGTACGTGAAATTATCTACGTTTACATGAGCATAATACGCGATCTCACGCACGCTTTGCAGGCACGAAATGTGCGACATTACGTGCATGAGTTACAAAAATATCGTTTCTTTACATGAGTCAAATCAGTGTTGCCTTTTGTAACTATTTTAAATCATATTTCATTGCGGGAGAAGCAGGTGAATCCATCATGAAGGGTAAACAAAGATCATGCATTTTAACTCAAGATTAAGTACGCAGTAAAATTCTATATTTGGTGTTATTTGTATGGATGCTAGAAATCCTAATAAAAGTTTATGAGACAGCCCGACATGTTTATAGCGATTAAAGTCATGTGGTACAAGTTTCGAAATTGCAATCAGTATCAAAAACTGTAATCGTGTTTACTCATAGATGATTAATTTATTAAGCAAAAGCAAATTTAAAAAAGCAAATCTATCCATCCTGCAGTGGAATCTTATTTGTTTTTGTCTAAAATTTTAATAAGTTTTGAGTAGAAAATATTACAGTTTTTGATACTGATAAGGCCTGGGGCGACGGGAGGATGTGCCATATCGTCTTAATTACTAAAAGTAAGTAGAACTTACAATTTCGAGTCGATCATGGACCGCAACACGCATTTCCATGTATTTTTCTTTTGGTTTTGACGTGATTGTTCTTTTTACAACAATAGAACAAGTGGCTAAATGCCCATTTACCCATTCTATATCGAATATGCCGGGCTAGAATATGCCAAGGCCCGTTTTTTTTTTTAAATGCCTACAACTGGAAAATTTATAAAACCCGAACATTAGAACGACAATGTCAATTTTTCGAAAATACAAATTCTATAAAATCCCAGGCTCTTTATCGATCTTCACCAAATGGAATATCTACTACAGTTGAGTATTAGTTCGTCCTTATAGAAAATTCGAGCTGAGTTGGTTCGAGTTGGTTTATAGCATTATTAGTAACTACGTGAAAAAATAGTTTTCGGAAAATAATAGTTTTCATGAAAACAATGCTTCCACCATGATGAGGCAAAACAAAGAGATATTTGGATAGTAGTTAATCGATCTTATAGTATGCCAAATGGCGCAGCAGGGTAAGTACGGGTGGGTTGCCTTTACGCGGATTCGGCCCATTTTCAGCAGTAACTTACTACTACTATTATAGTTATATCCTATAAACCTCAGCTTCGAAATTTTTTTTTTTTTGAGTTATTGCAAAAAATAAAAACATAAAAAATTTCTCCGAATCATAAAAAAAACATATTTTGACAGGCCAATTGAGAGTGCTTGGAAGAAAATTGGAAATCTATATTGTTCAGAGGAAGGGTTAGAAAAAAATATTTTGTTCTATTCTTTTTTTTTCTGTCAGATCCATTTTTTTGAAGCACAGTCACCATTATTTTTCTATAAAATACCCAGGCACTGATGAGAATCATTTTTTTTTGTTTAAAATTTGATCGGAGCGGTCCGTGTTTACGTTCTCGACGAAACGTGACGTAGCTCCGGTGCCGGGAGGCGAACTCGAGACCGGCTATATCGGCATAGGTTTTCTGCAGTTTTCCTATGCCCATAGAAGAAATGCTATGGCGAATACAATATAGAGGGGGAAGTCGGATGCGGCGGCATGGGGGCTTGGTTACTGATCCGGACCAGACCCCCCGGAGGGACTGGCCACTGACCCGGGTCGACACTGTAATAGGCGTAATACCTGCAGACGGGAAATGCAACATAAAAAAAATAAAAAATTGATCGGAGCGTAACTATATAAATAAATTGTTTTTTTTTTAGTCCTGGTGACATCGGCGTTAAGGATATGAGTGTCAAAAATATACAATTGTGAAAATGTAATGCAAAAGGAAAATTCATAGTTATTGTTTATGATGTTTCTGTGATGTCAAAATGGTTGTTGTTAAACAAATGAGACTCGTTTAAATATAAAATATATATATGGGGCATTCCATACCAACTCGGTCAACGTCTGAACCTCATATTTTTTTTTGCGGCAATTTTGCTTCCTCATAAAGGAACCTTGTTTTCGTGAAAAAAAATGTTGTCGAGATTTTTTAATGTTATTCTTCCAACTGAAAAATGCATGCAGAAATTTTTTCAGATTTTATTTAATGCAAATTTCTGAGTTATAAATAATTAAAGCTATCTAAAAAACGTCCTAATTTAAAATACCCAAAAAAAATTCTCAAAAATACTATGATGTACATCATAGTATTTTTGAGAATTTTTAAAGTTTCAAACGTTTTTAAATGATGTACATCATAGTATTTTTGAGAATTTTTTGAGTTTTTTAAATTAGGGCATTTTTTAGATAGCTTTAATTATTTATAACTCAGAAATTTGCATTAAATAAAATCTGAAAAAATTTCTGCATGCATTTTTCAGTTGAAGGAATAACATAAAAAATTGGCGCTAAAAAAGAAATTTGAGGGTCAGCCGTTGACCGAGTTGGCATGGAATGCCCCACATATTGCCAAAGAATGTTTGAGGGAGTGAACGTTACAAAATGAAGTGGGCTCGAAGGCAGTATACGGGAAGAAGTGTTTCAAAAAGAGTGCTTGGTCCATTGTCCCGGGCCCTTGAGATTAGTACGCCAGCGATAAGACGGCCGTCGCACGCTTGGTTCCTGCGCGGCGGTCGTCCGCGAGCGTTCCAGGCAGCACAATTCGAGAAGTTATCCAAATGTCGCCTAAACGGGTACCAAATGTCCCTTTGGAAGTTATCCATAAGTTAACAACCGTCCTTTTACGCACATGCAAACTTATGGATAACTTCCAAAGCGACATTTGGTACCCATTTAGGCGACTTCAAGATACCCTAACACTTACGAGAATGATCATAATAACAGGGAAAATGACAGTCGTTTTTGTACACTTTAATAACGGCGCGATTTTGGTCAGAATAACAACAACAAAAAATGACGGTGACCATGATTTTTCTATTTTTACCAAAATTGCACTGTTATTAATCTTTCCAGTGTGACGGCACGAAAAATAGCCTATTTTCACGATTTCTTTTCAGACGGTTACTATACGCCGATCAATCTGAATGACAGAAAATGATTTTTTATAAGACGATTTTTATTGTTTAAATATATTTTCTTAATTGTTGAAAATAATGTTGATAAAAAAGATAGCCTCATGGTGGACATCCCAGGGGTCACAAATTTGATCTGAAAAAAAAACCCCAAAGGATTATTAATTAGGATGCGATTGGCTGTCGTGTTATGGAGGCTTTTTTTTAAATAAAAATTGACAAAACGGCGGCCGTTTGAACAAAAAGTACCGAATTTAGCCGTGTTTTTCGACAGTTTTACTTTTAAAAAAATGGGAAGATTAAAAAAAAAAGCTTCCATAGCACGATAGAGAGTAGCGTGAAGAATGTTTTCCTAAAATTTGAAAACGATCGTTTGAAAACTGTTCCCTGGAGAATGTCCACCATTTTGAAAAATGTTGTTTCTAGAAAAACGCGTTTAAAGTTTCGAGTGTAGATTTTTCATATACATAAATTGTGTACTTACGACTAAGAGTATGCCAGCGAAGTATTTCGAATTTCGCTCTAAAAATTTGAGAGGATATTTTTGACCGTATATACTAATGAAAAAAAACAAAAAAAAAATTCGATTTTTTTTTCACACTGGAAAGATCCCTTAAGGTGTACAAAAACGATTGTCATTTTTCCCGTCATTATGGCCGTTATAATCACCGTTATCGTGAGCGCTACCCTGCTTAGAAAATCCTATTTAGACCAATAGAATGGACAAAAAACACCATTTATAACGATAAAACCGACACGGTTTCAATAGGACTTTATGAGTTTAAATGGGATCAATGGGATTTTTCAAACAGGGTAGGGAAACTTTTTGAATTGGGCTGCCTGGAGTGTGATCGCTGACGCAGCTGAGATAAAATATATAGACGGAGTATTGAGGGGCCGTTAGATTTGAAATTCTAGGATATGTCTCATAACTGCTGACATTTTTCCCGGACAGGTTGTCAGTCAGATTGGAAACGTTATACTCATTCAACACAAGCAAGAGTTGATTTTGAAGTGAGGTATAAAATGAGAACCTGGGGTATTTTTTTTAAAACGACCGGGAGGGAAACTAGTGCAGAAATTGATAAATGTAGAAAATTAGGTGAACAGTAAAATGTGAATCTTTGGTGAATAAGAAATCTTGCCGAAATACAAAAAAGAAAAAAGAAAAATGTCAAATTTTCCAAGGACTCTTAATCGTCCTGACAACATATATTCTTTCTCTGAAAATCGGCCCAGTAGATTCGAAGAAAAAAAAAATTTTCCTTTTTTAATATTTTTTGCAATAATTTTTAAAAAAATTATTTTTTGAAGTTGAAACTTATAGCATATAACTATAATAGTAGTAGTAAGTTATTGATGTCTTTATATGAGTCATTCCGCCAATTATTGATAAGCGTTTGTCTTGTTCTCTCAGATTTAGCTGTAACTTTGTTAATGTTAAGTATACCCTCAGTGGAGGTCCCTTGAATTTTTTCAGATTTTTTCTCGAGTACCCTATCAATTCCCTAAAGGTATCGAATTATTGTGATTTTAGAAACAATCTTTCAAAATCATTTCAATACAGTATTAATGATTTACGAAAAAATTAAGATCATGCCGTAGTCCTACGTAAAAAAATATATATTGTCATTACGTTCCGAATTTGTTAAAGCAGTGAAAATAAAAAAATCCGTCATAAAAGTGTTTTTTGAGGATCTTCTACCAGTTGAATTATATTTTTATTTCTGAGAAACTGATAATTTTTCACATAACATCTGTAAATTTCAGAGAAGGGTCTAAATGGTTTATCAATTTTTTCTAGGCTAGATTGCGCTGTTCGCTTCCGGCCATAAAAAAATATATCCCATTCAGAACCCACTCTAAAATTTACATATGTTATGTTAAAAAATTCTCAGTTTTTTAAAAATAAAAATAAAATTGTAATTCAACTAGCGGAAGACCTTAAAAAAAACTGTTGTTTGA
The DNA here is from genome assembly GCA_963970395.1 of Ephialtes manifestator. Classification (NCBI taxonomy): domain Eukaryota; kingdom Metazoa; phylum Arthropoda; class Insecta; order Hymenoptera; family Ichneumonidae; genus Ephialtes; species Ephialtes manifestator. The sequence continues at coordinate 18,510,016 of OZ019970.1, read as the reverse complement.
CTAATCTGTTGATTTCCACTGCTTTAACAAATTCGGAACGTAATGACAATACTGTAAAAAAATGTTTGTTTGGAAATTAATATACAGTATATAAAGCTCGGATGCATATACCGTATATTAATTTTCAGATGCTTCCGTCATTGACAAATCCAATATTTGTATATTAAAATGAAGATTAGAATACTCACGTACTGTAACTTTCAAATACTTGTATCGGAAAATTTTCATACTATTCTAAAAATTTACAATAAAAGTATATTAATACGGAATTCATATAGCCGTTTCGTAAATCTCATATCGTTTTGTATATTAAATTCTCTTGTATTTTTAACAATGAATATTTCTTTTTTTAAAGCAGAGACTTTTTGTACATAGGGATACGTCGTGATCTTACCTTTTTCGGGAACCGTTAATTCTGCATTGTAATGATTTCGAATGAGTGTTCGTAAAATTGCTCGTAAAACGTGTAGGGCACTCGAAAAAAAAAATCTGAAAAAATTCAAGCAACCTCCTCTGATGGTACACTTAACATTGACAAAGTTACGGTTAAATCTGAGAGGACAGGTACAAACGCTTGTCAATAATTGGCGGAACAACCCATATCTTTTAGACTTGTGGTGCTTTGGTACATTGTAAAAAAAATCTACTTGAAATTTAATGTACTTTTACTGGAAGTTTTTATGCATAAGCTAGTATATTAAATTGAATATACAAATGTAATATAAAATTAATGTATGGTACAGCACATTTAATACTTTACTTTAATTTTACAGTAAAAGTACACGAATTTTATACCATAGTTGTATATTAAATTTCGATTACGAGTTTATACATAAAAACTTCCACACTGTTAAAAATATTTTGAAAATTCATATACTGTATATGAATTTGATATACTGTAGATTTAATACACCCGTGTATAAAATTCAATTTAATATACGAAAGAAACTGAAAATTCAAAGTACGTATTACTTACAAAATTCGTATTAATTAATGCACATTATATTAAATACGCCATACGAGTCATGCTTTTAATATGAGTCAACTTTAATTTTGCAACACACTTGTCCACTGTTAATATACGTGAGGTAAAATTACTACAATTGTGCAGGACGTTTTTTTGCAGAAACGGTTATATAAAGTTACTACACGAGTATAACGTAAAATTGATGTACATGTCTGCTAAATTCGTTACAAAAGTCGTAATAATTGGTGCACACTATACTAAAATTTATAGAAAGTTTGCTAATTCATTAGAAAATTCGTGTTTTCAATATACCTTAACTTTAATTTTACAACACGTACTTTGAATTTTCAGTTTCTTTCGTATATTACATTGAATTTCATACGCGGATGTATTAAATCTACAGTATATTAAATTCATAAACAGTATATGAATTTTCAAAATATTTTTAACAGTGCAGTCTTTTCTAACAACTTTTAAAAATTCGCGGGTTCCGACGCGAGCTCCAAGAGTTCACAAGATGTCCACTAGTGAGCGCTGCGTAGCCTCGGGAATGCTCCAGTCGTGTTTTTTACGATCGGCTGACGGCCGTCGTGGGTTCACCCAGTGTTTCACCGAATTTCCCTGTCCCGAAGTGACTTCAACACAGTGTCCGTACGTTAAGTGATACCACAGAGTGTCGTGAACGAGGTAAATCATCGATATGACGTTCGCGTGAACTCGAGAATTCGGGAAAGCTCATTTTTCCCAAAGTTTCGTCGCTCTCGTATCGCTCTCGCCATTTTATTGTCATCCGTCTCTCTTTGTCGTTCGCTCTCGCTTCCGACGATTCGTGTCAAGACGGGAATTTCGATGCACTGTTTCCCCCGGAACTCTATTATTACAGTCGCGATGCAGTCACCCGTTCATCCGGAAAAATCCTTTTTTACCTAAGAACTTTGTTATCAGGTCCGAAGTCGCGCATAGTCGGCACGAAAAATCAATTTTTCTTTTCTCCAACCTCAGCTTCTAACAGCACTCTAAACGAAAACCTGGATTTCTTAATAATTACACAGAGCTGAAGTAGGAAAACGACAAGCACAAAGAGAGACAGAGACAGAGAAAGAGAGACGAACGAAGGTGAAGGCGGGCCGATATCTAAAAGACGTAAATCTTTTTTTACAGTGGTGGGATGATAATTTGAAGAAGGTCGAGGGATTCCTGCATGGACCGTTTACACGAGTAAGTGCACAAAAAAACTGTCCGAATTCCTAAGACCCTTCGTATCCGTTTTTTCGTGATTTCTTTTTTGTCGTAGACTAGACGAGTCAGATCGCTGTGCATTTCGGTACTCTCGACACTGTCGCAACGCGTATTGATTCACAGAGAGTCTGCTGGCCAGACAGCGTGAGAGTCCGTCGAGTATGACGATATACCGCGGCGTTTTGAGAGGCCTATCCTCTCGCACCTGCCACGCCTCTCATCCTCCACCTTAATCGTCCTTTTTCTCTTCTCTATACAGCCCATTATATGATCCATCGTCGCAGGTGTCACCGGAAGTAAATCCGCTCTTTTTTTTTTAATCAGTTTCCGCGAAGTTCGGGGTGCGGGTAAGCGTGACGAAAAACTCACTGACCATGACCGTGTGGGTTGTAACGTCTTAGCGACGTAGAGACGGGCGTCTTCGAGATAACCCGGCGAGTTGCGAGAAAATAGCTTGCGGTTATAATTTATATCGAGTTTAAATAAGAATTACTCAGCTTGGTTGCTGAGTAAGCTTAGTTTATATTTGTTTCTTTCCATTTCTATTATCAACGCCGGAACGGCAACGTGTCGGCTGCAAATGCCTCGGGTAGAGGAAGAAAGTTTCATTGATCGTGGCGAGCACGTTGCACGTCCTCAGCTAAATTCGGATTAGTCAGCGAATTTCATGTTGCGAATATCAATGCGAGGCGTTATGCACTCTGATAACTGAGTTACATATACGGTCTTCGAACTGGTCTTGCAGCGTTTCGCAGGCTCGAGGTGTTCTATTAGCGAGGCGCGCGCGTTATTATATTTGGCCCGCACGTTTCTTGTTAATTATTCAGCTCCCAAACGCACGTGTTACTCTACCATCCGCACGCTCTTTCTCTCTTTCGACACATTGTTATTGATAATACGTTTCTTATTTTTGTCTGTTAAGCTTACCGAGGAAGAGATAAGGAAACACGTATGTTGATAATGATAATATGTAATATATATACTCTATCTAATATAATATTTACGATCTAAGGTGTAGATGTAGCTTCGGCTGCCTCGTGACATAGGTAACAATGTGGAGTTTGTCAGCATTCTATTGCTAGAAATAATCGCAATTTTGCTTCCTCATAGAAGAATAATTTTTTTTTCGAGTTTTTTTTTTAAATGTCAGAACACTCAAAACGGTCTAAAACGTCGAGAAAAATGGTTTAGAAAAAATGTAACTATAATTCCCAAGAGGAACGTTCATATTTTATGGTTAAAGCAAAAAATAATTATAATGCAATCATCAAAATGATTATAGTTTCTTATATGCCGTTTTGTTGCATATACGATTTCAACGTTTGTTTCCAATAACCTTGCATGTTTTGTTTATTGAACTATATTATCATCGCTTTAACCATAAAACATTGCAAGTCTTCCTATTTTCGTTTTACCATGTGAAGTCGTTAAATCACGAATATGCTTTCCAGTGTGTGTTATCGTCACTCAAAATTCAAACTTACATATCTCATGAACTGATTTAACCATCGGGCTGAAATTTAGCAAACATGTGAAGCAGATCGGCGAGTTTGTTTGTGGTAATTTTCAAAAAAATTTTAAAATATCTTCAAATTTCATTTGACTTTGCAATTTTTGTAAAATGTCTCTACGCTCTCTAGTATCCACAATTTTTTAGCTATTCAGTTAAATAATTTTTTATGAAGAAATTATGTTAAAAGAGGATTGGTATTGAATTTGCAATGAATTTGTAAAAAAAAGTTCGGATTTTATGAGATTTGGAATAAAAAGAAAAATATTCGTTTTGCTCTAACTCACATCAATTCTCACGGAATCAAGTGAAATTTTTTATAGATGAAAAATAACATTCAGCGCTGCTACCTACCAAATTTGGTCGTGATCGGTAAACCGGTTTGGATTTTACGTGATTTTGAATTCTTCAAGGACTATATACATAACGAAAAAAGTTGCAAAGTATAACTTTGCAGATTGTTTCCTTATTCATTTTCATTTTTGACAAAGCTTCCTCTATGAGGAAGCCAAAATTAATAAGAAAGCTTACTCATGAGGAGGCTTTGTGAAACATGAAAATTAATGAGAAATCAATGTGCAAGGTTCTACTTAGCAATTTTTTGAATGGTGATTCCGTGAAATGAATAGGTCTAAAAGGATGCTTTTAAACCCATTCATTTGTAGATGTTGTGAATTTGTGTGCAATATTTTATAATATAAAGCTGTTGCGGCTATTTTAATGACCATTTATCGGTAATTATAGGTAGAAAAAAGCCTCAGTGATCGTATTACGGATTCAAAAGGCTGCGCGTTTCCAAAATTATCAGTAAATACGGTTCATGGTGTTGTAGGGTACCATGTGACACGCTAATTGAATAATATTTACGAACTTTACTTATACAAGCACAGGAAAATCAATGAATTAACGATCATAGTAAATACTTGCATTAAAAATCATAAAATAAATTTAAAAATGTATTACTAGCAACAAAGTTCATACATTGTGTTACAAGGTTCCCTGCACGACATTTTACACATAAGAAATATGCTATTGAAATATTACAGCACTCAAGAATGTTACGAGCATATAATAATTGGTCAAAAACCTTATTTGTTGATTAATAAAAATCAATTCTATACAAAGTCTGCAAAGTGTCGCATGCTACCGAGTGCCACTACCGGATACACGTTGTAGCTGACCTTACCATTGAACTTATTAAGGTAATTGCTCTGCTACGTGCTAGCGTAAATCAGTGAGAATTTTTCAAAAGCGTATCTAACAATTATTGTGGCTTAATTGATTTGATTTCGAAGAAATATTTGTGCATCTCCTCATTAACATATAAATATAACCACGTATTCGGTTTGAAAAGAAAATACACTGATATATACAAATTTCTGAAAAAATGTTTAAAAAAACCATAGTTTTCATTCGATTGTAATGAGCAATGACTCATTTTCTTTTTTAAAAGATGCTCCATTGATTGAACTGAGATATTTTTAGATTATATACTCGGTAAAAACATGACAACTGTTTGTTTATCTAATCTACCATTAGATGTACACATGCTTGTAACTTTTGGAAAACTAATACCAGTAAAGAATCTGTCCAGTCAATCGACGAAGCTTCTCTCAATGAACAAAATGAGGTGTTGTGCGTCATAATCGGACCAATATTGTGGTTTTTTTTTCTGATGTAAAGCTGGATAACAAAAGCCCCATATCGGAAATTTGTATATATCAGTGTATTTTCTTTTTAAACGGTGTTTGTGAATGTATTTATATTTTAAGAACGAATGTGATGTCTAAGCCACTATTCAAAACAATCGACAAAACTACCAACATTTTAGAAACTCAATAGAAAATTCGGCACTGATTTGAATAGCACGTTTCAGAACGATTACTTTAAGGTAGCTGACCTTATTATTATATAATTGTGAGAAAATCTGTGCCACAGATGCGGGGCGAGAACGTTGGTCAGTGTGTGAGAGAGAAACATTTATCGCGTGACTACTGAGCTGGAAAGACGTCAAGCGTTTCTCATTTGTTCGACTCAAAGACTAAACCGTCAATCATGTTCAGAATTGGATACAGACGCTGCTTAAGATCATGTCTTCCAGTTTGTTAATGTTTCATTCCGATCAAACTGAAACTGGTTGAGAAACTCACTGTATCTATTAACGTGGGGCGATTTCCTCTCGACTTGTCCACATAAAACTTCGTAGATTTAAGCACACGCGGCTAAAAAAATGGATCTGTTAAAAACATGGAGAAAATTGTAAAAGTAACGCACTTTTCTGTAACTAATTGTAAACTGATTATGGCACAAACTTTCTCAAAAGGAGGTTTAACTGATTTCGGTACACTCAGAGAAATCGGTGTTACCGATTTATTTAAATCAAATATGGGATATATTTCAAATAAACGAAATTTTATTTATATTTTTTTTTGTATGCAATATATTCTATGTGATCGAAAAAAATCCTATTAGGCCAGCCATTAAATAAACTTCTTCAAATGCTAGCATAATAGGATTTTATTGTTATCAAATAGAGTTTATTACATTCAAATAAATGTTATTGATTTCAAGTAAGTTTTGGTTGATCGGAATAAAATTTTATTGATTTGAAATAGAACCGGTATTTGACTAATACAAAGTATTTTGATTTTTTGAATACAAAAAAATGAAATATGACTTTCTGCCTGAAATCGTTGGAGGAGGGCTCCACCCTCATATTGAAAATTAACATTGAAACGATCGATGGATTTATAAAACTATCGATGAACAAGGAATTTCGAGACTTTCCAGACGTAGAAAACAAGCGATTCCGGTCCACGCCTCCTCGCTCACTCGCTTCTCGCAAGAGTGGGCGCAAAGATTCGTCGGATTTAATGCCCCGTAAGGAGAGTCTAAAGTGAGAGAACAAACTAGCCGCTCGGGTCGAGATCGTACTTACTCGCTGCTCTCAGTAGCAGCCACATGTATTTATTTTTGCGCGTGTTCCCTCGCACCAGACACTATTGAATTGCTCACGGTGCTATGTCGTCACTGCTGCTAGTAAGCTGCTGCTGGTTCTGCTAGGTATGAATCATCGGGTGATCACAGACTCACCGATCGCAGTTTGCCTGCTGGTAAACTGAAGTAGGATACAAAAACGGAGACATCCAAGCGAGGGAAAGAGAAGTAACGCATTATTGCGACGTAAAAGTCAATTATTCTAGCAGAGAGAATCGGGTTATGAGGCAGTGCACGCCTCTTCCCCACTCGCTAAATATGTAGCCACTGCTTCTCAACGACTTTACCATATAATTCGTTAATGAGATCCAAGAGATCAGCGCTCTACAGAGAAATCGGTTTGATGGGTTTATTTGAATCAAATATAGGTTCTATGTCAAATTAATACAATTTTATTTCGGTCAAATAAAACTTAATTGAAATTAATACGATTTAGTTGAATGAAATAAATTCTATTTGATGAAAATAAAATTCAGTTATGCCAGCGTTTGAAGAACAAATTTATTTAATGGCAGGCCTAATAAAAGTTTATATCTATGAAAGAGAATTTATTGCATCGAAATAAATCGTATTAGTTTTTAATAAAATTTATTTGATTCAAATAAAATTTAATTTGTAATAAATTCCATATTCGATTGAAACAGAGTTGTAAATCTCTAATTCTTCTAGAAATATAGTCGATGATATAATTGACTTTATGATTACACGGAAACAAATTTTTGATTGTGACAACTACGCTTCCCATTTGCTGTACACAATGTCTTAAAAATTAGTTGCTTCAACCATATCTAATAGTAACCTCAACTATTCACGATTAGTTCTCGCGTGACTAATGAGGTTAACCAATCCAATCGTTGGGACTACCAGTGAAATAGTTGGAACTACCATTCGAATCGTCGGTATTACCATTCGAATCGTTGGCACTACCATTTGTGTTGTAAGAGAAATAGAATAATGATTGGTTGTGTCAACTCATTTTTTGGTGATGGCAACTAATCATTTCTTTCAATGTACATTTCCATAAAATTAACATGGGGCGATTATAATGTGATGTTTAAACTTTTGAATAGCTGCAAAAAATATCAATTTTCAGTTCAATTTCATTGTAATCTTCTCGAAAAAATGGAGAAAAACAGTTAATGCATTGCGAAAATAATGGAGAATTGCACGCTTCCATTTTTCCGCATTTTTTCCCAAGACTTGATTGAAAATGAGATTTCTTTTCAATTGTATAAAAGTTCACATATAAGTTCATAAAAACTGTAGGTTATTTTTGCGAAGTCATTACTGCAAAAAGAATTGTACTTTAAACTTTATTTCTTAAAGTAATGAGGTTTTACAACACTGGATTGAAGTAAACCCATGAGACTGATTTCTCTGGGTGTACAGAACGTGTAATCGTCTAACGAGTGACCAACTGTGGCGCAGCCATCGAAGCAGTAACATGCGCTTTCTGGACACATCATATCTATTCGAGCACCCTTTCTCTTCGCTTTCTAACGCACTCAGATTTTTCATCAAGAGACTGATTCTCTTTCTGTCTCGCTGATTAATTCAATTAGAAAAAGTAAATAAAAATAAACCAGCGTAATTAGTCACTATTAGTTGGTCGACTGTAAGTGATGACCTTCGGGGCTCATTATCTCACTGAACGTTCTATATTTCCATACTCTTTTCCCTGGAGATAACTCACGGAGCACGGGCTCTCCTGCACTCGACGGTGGATTACTTCACGTAGGGTTGAAAGCAGCCAAGGGGGGAGGATGGGCTTTGCGTGTTACAGTAGAAATTCGCAGAACGCTTTTTCACCTTTTAAAAAAAAAGGTTGTTACGTACTGAATGAATTAGAGATGAATTTCTAAAATTGGTTTTGTAGCAATTGCAGTGCGAACAGAAGTAATATTGTGCAACCTGCACTACACTATATGTTTTTGACTCATATAATTACTAATAGCGAATTAGTTTTCGATGCAATAGTTGTTGCGTTCAATTTTTTGGGATGATACATTTTCATTGAGTGGTTCAATGAATGTTGACAACCGATAGCCCGAATTGGAATACAACTATAAAATTTGGTTAACAATTTTTTAATAAACAAAAATTGCTATTGGAAAATAAATTTGAATCCATGAGGATGATTTTTTTTTTCAGTTAGTGACTATGCACCTTTTAAAAGATTAGAATAAATAAGGATATTGATGATTGGTATTATTTTCTTTTACACTAATATTACGCACTTTTGTTTATCGTATAGGAAAGAAATGTGCATTTCAATTTCAACCCATTCCAGTTTAATTTTTATCCTTTAAACAGCTCCACCGATTTCAGGCTGCAAAGCGTATTTTGTTTTTTATGAATGAAAAAGTTCATACAAAAATTCTATGCAGACGAGTCGTATAAAAAATCCAATCATGAAGTCTGAATATTAAAAAACTGCAGGGGTTTCATAAAATGAAAAAAATAAAAATAGAAGTCTACAACCTTCCACAATGTTGAAATCTTGAATTTTTTGGCAAAAATCTGAAGCACCTTTTTTGCCTAAAATCGGTGAAATTCCTGCTTAAATGATACATTCATCGTTATATTATTTTTTATTTAATTGACTTACAGTCTACCGATTTTGAATTTCAGAAATGGTTTACGAGTATTTTGTAGTTCAGGTGATATTTGATTCAATCGAAAATACATTTTTTCTGCCTGATAGAGGAGGCTTTATTGTCGTGAGAATTTTCTTTTTCGAGTTTTTCATGTCAGGACACTCAAACTGATCTAAACCATCAAGAAAGGTGGTTTAGAAAAAATATATGGGTTGATGTGCGTGTGTGTGTGAGACTGGCATTCAAAATCCAAATTTACATATCTCATCAACAGTTATAACAGACTGAAATTTAGCACACATATGGAGCAGGTTACGCCTTTGTTTGTGATAATTGCAAAAAAAATTTCAAAAACATGTTTAAATTTTATTTAACTTCGCAATTTTCGGAAAATGTCTGTACGCGCTCTAGTTTCCGCAAATTTTTAGCTATATGGAGCTAAATAATGTTTTATAAATAAAGCTACGTGAAAGGAGGATATGTACTGAATTTGGGATAAGACCATAAAAAAGTTCGGGCTTTATGGGATTTTGAATTGTCGAAAAAAATTACGTTTTGCTCTAAGTCACGTCAAATCTCATCAAAACAACTGACATTTTCTACAGATGAAAAATAATATTTAGCGCTGGTACGTACCAAATTTGGTGATGTTCGGTAAAGTTGTTTGGATTTTATATGATTTTGAATTTTTCAAAAATCACTCAACCAAACTCAACCAGACTCCACCAAAAAAGTAGAACTTTACACATTGGTTCCACATTAATTTCCATTTTGTACTAAGCTTCCTCTATGCGGAAGCCAAAATGAATAAATAAGCTTACTTCGAGGGCCCATTCACTTTCCATTTAGGTGCACACAAAATTTCAATGAGTGTCTGATTTCATGCGATTTCCTGTGTGATTTCGGTGATTTCAAACGCTTCGCGATTTCACTGAATTCATATATTTTCGGGTGATTTCACAGATTTCAAATTTTTCGAACTATGATTTCAAACCATTGGAAATCGGAAGAAATCGCTTCCATTTTTGGAAAACTCAAGAAAACATTACTTTTTAAAAAAATGCTTGAAGCTTACAAAATATTTTTTACTTTCTTAAAGATAACATCATTTATAGCTAAACCTTTTGTCGTTATGTCCGGTGGAGAAATAGTAATGTGGCATTGATTAATAAAACGAAAGACAGTCACTCATGATGACCGCTCTTTGCGAGCTTCGTCTTTCAACTGAATTATCATCAATCTTCACTCTATACTTACCACCAAGTATGACCTTGCGACCAACTGGAAATTTAAATAAAAATACATAAAACAAAATAAAAATAAATAAATTTAAATTAAAAACTGGAATTTATTTGATTCCGATTTCACAAATTCATGGGATTTCGATTTTGTGAATTGATATGATTTCAATGTGATTTCGAGGAAATCTTAAATCAATGATTTCGGGCGATTTCATATGATTTCGTTCTTGATTACATATGTGGTGCTTCAGTGATTTCGCTGGTGAATGACCCCTCGACTTAATTAGTAAAAAATGGAAATTACTGAGAAAGCAATGTGCATCCAAGTAAAAGAATATATATAATCCGACATATGAAATTGGTCATATACGTTTTGTATAAACTCTATATACAATCTTTATATAAGATTAAGTGTGAAGTTGGATTTATGTATCAATTATATATAGATTGCATATATACACTATATATTCCCAATTTTATAGTTAAAACTATGCATTTAGAAAAAAATATACTCTATATATAATTGTTTTACTTGGCCAAAGTTCTACTTTCTAACTTTTTTCTTACAATCAGTGTTACCAACTCGTCGATATGATAAATCTTCGTTCTCGCCTGAGGAAATCTCAAAAAATCTCCAAATCGAAATCAACCAGAAATCTTCAGGTTTACACCAGAAAAGCCAACTCTAGAACATATTTAGTATTGATACAGATTTTTTGAATGGATGTTGAGATTGATGTTTATCATCAATTTTTCAATTCACGGTAACACTCTAGAAAAAAACTCCTATTGAGGTTAGTCTTCAAAGCGAAAAGAAGAGACTAACAAAGGAAAAAGAGAAAAGAAGAACGGAAAGGAAGGAAGAAAGGCATCTTTCGACTTTCTGTCTCCGTCTTTTTTTTCCGTTCTTGATTAATATTACTTACTGTTATTGTTGCAGTGATGTAATACTGGATTTTTCAGAACTAGAATATCGACCCCTTCATGAACAGTGGGTTTCGCGCGCGTATGAGAAAAACCGTAAACAAAACCGCCGATCGGTGCGATTTCTACGATTTAAGTAACGGAGAGAATACCACTTTACTGGCTGTTGAAAACCTTAAGAATTCTCTAGACCTCGACAACAAATTTTTGAAATCTCCATAATTCTCTATACAGCCTCTCGAAAATCTCCAAAACTCTATGAAAAATCACCAAGGTTTAGACGTGTCTAAAAGATGCAAAAAAATCTCTATGGGCTATTGAAAATCTCCAGATCTAGTGACAAAATCACCAAATTGGCAACACTGCTTATAATTCAATAAATGTTGTTTTTCTGCCTTATCAGCTGTTCCATTTAGTGTGGAACTGTTTAACTGCAGTGTGTGGATTAGTTACACGGATTATAAAAATATGCAGTCTTCTACTGTACAAAGTCACTCGAAGTTGCAGGGTGCGCAGGCGCTGACGCATATTTCCGCACCACCCCTGAGCGAGTAGGGGGTGCGCGCGTCCGCACTCCCCGTCTGTATGGGGTGGTAAACCAAGCGGCGGGACGGGTCGCCCCGCTGGCGTCGTTCAGTGAGAAATGAGAGCCGCCGTCGCGAGCAACCCTTCGTATAGCTTAACCACCAAACGAGACGGATTATACATATAGATACATTAAAAAACCCATATATGCTATACAATAGTGTATATAAATAATATATTTTTCTACCGACCTGAAAAAAAAGACGCCTAGACGAACGAAGTTATGTTTTCTACATGGGGTTTTATGGGATCGCTGTTGTATCAAAATACTCTTGCACCGTAGAAAGTGATAATATTGAAAGAAATATCGAACGTGCTTTAACCATACCGATGAAATAACGTTCGGCGTTGCATGCAGTGAAAGCGAACGGACGTGGGAGAAAGGGAGAAAGAGAGAGAGAGAGAGAAAAAAAAAGACAGGTCGATATCGTAAGCCTACAACTTCCATTTTTTTTGTTGCAATTCTCTCGTCTCGTCTTCTCTGTAAATCGTTTTTAAAACGTTAAATCTATATAGGTAGACATATCGTGGCAGAATCCAAGATTACCCATGGGTAGAACAGATATGTCAAAAACGCTGAACGCTTATAGAATGTGAGTAGTAAATCCCCGTGAGTTATTGATAATAATAATTATTCATTCACGATTGTCCAATCATTTAAGTCACGTATCCACGTAGACCCTTGAAAACGAATGTGCATCGTTCGACTCTTACTCGTGACGACGAATCCTCTTCCGCATCGCTTTACGGGCTTCCAGGCGCACGTTTTAGTCACCGCAGTCCCAAGTGCCTCTCGATCTTATCTCAAATAAGCTGCTCGATACAAACTCCTTTTTATCTCTCGTTTTATCGTTTCTACTTCAAGGACCCTCTTGTATTTGCACTTTGACTGCGAGACGGGCCTCTTCAGCTTTTATTTACACTAAGAAAAAAAAGTGGATAGCTTAAACTCAATGTGTGGCCAAGAAGGGTAAAAAATCCCACGAAAAGAAATTCTTCAATAAACTAATGAATTCATCGAGTAGAATTGACCGTAAATTTTTTGGAGGCCCTTCTGAGTGCAGGTGAAATATTGTCCATGACATTTCCGACCTCGCATTAAAAGCGGATCCTTAGAGACGTTATCCTTGCCCTTTCGTAGCTATCGACCTGCATTACTGCATGAACTATTCCTCGGTATTTGGTAACTTTGAAAGTTTACTATGAAATCGCAAAAAGTTGTTGAGCGCTAAAAATAGTGATGTTCTAAAAACTGACTTCAAAGCCCGTCTCTAGTTTTATTTACATTGAAGGAAGAAAATTATTGAAAGCATGAACTAAATGTGTAATCAGTGAGCGTAAAACATTCCGTGAAATAAATTGTACCGTAGAATAATAGATTGCTCAAGTGAAATTGAACTGAGATTTTTTTTGTTCAGGCTCCTTTACTGCTCGTTAAATATTGTTCCTGGGACATTCCATTTTCTTTCATGTTTTATTATTGCTTGTAGCTTGGAACTTAAAAAATTTATTTTATCAGTGTAAAAACTGTAACGTTAAACGGTTACGACCTACCTCACTAGATTCTCAACAATTTATTATCCATGGTGTTCACGTGAAATCTCATATTGTCCATTAGCTGAAGAAATTCTCATGAACGATGCATTTGACGTCCCGGAAGTTTTGGGATGCACCCTCAAACGACGTCGTAACGACTAACTACGTTGAAAAGTCTCGCTCGACCCTCTTAATACTTGGTTGTAATGACATAACACTGCCGGGCGTTTGTTAGTGCGACTCGGCCTTGCGCTGATACAAACGTCAGCTGTTAACTCGTCCAGCATGTGTGTGACCCAGGGAACCGTCACACTCCACCACCATTGCATGTATTAACTATATACTGGAGGTGTGCGTACGTAGAGCGTGAATCGAGAATGAACGGTGTCTCTCTCAAAGGCCGAATAGCACACTCACGCCGTAGTCTCCGTTCCCCTATCGTCGTAGCACGCGCGTGAAGAGTAGAACGTCAACGTGCCTTAGGGTTCCCCTCGTGAGCGCGATTTTTCCTTTCACGTTCAGAGAATACCCCAGGCCCGGGACCCTTCTCTTAATAGCCACGTGTCCAGGTCACCTTTCACCAATTCTCCACTCTATATTAGCTCTCTCCAAAAATTTCTGTGCCCCTTGGCAGAAAAAAAGTCATTTCCACAATTTTCCTTTGCCTCGATAACTAAATATTGCTGGGATGGAGTTCAAGATAGCGAATGATCAAAATAGCGAATGGCTAAAATGGCGACTTTCATAATGATGGCCATTCCAGATTCAGACGTTCATTATTTTGAAATTCGCTAATTTGGTCATTTGCTATTTTGACCCCCATCCAATTGCTGTACTTCATTTGATGGTAAAAGAACATCAAAAAAAGGTCAAGGCGAATGGTGTCGTCTGACAAGGACTCGGGCAAGGATTGAGGCGAGGTCAAGGTTTTTCAGGCACCACGTAGACCTGCAGCCTCGACTTGCCGTCGCCTCGGTAATTCCTGAAAAATGCAGCATTGAGGAAAAGTGGAAACCGCTTTTTATGGAGCAGTATCGATATATATAGAAATTCGTGCGATGTTAAAAGACACGATTGGTACGTGCCTTTTTGTTTCTTCTTTTCTTTCATTCAGCTGAATTTCTTTGGACTTCTCTGTCGATATATATATGTCGATGTTCCGCATACGCGGAACCGAGCGACGGGGGGTAGGAAGTGCGGGACGACGTGGGTGATTGCGCGTGCGCTGAAATATTGAGCCGCGTTTGATATTCTCTCGTGGTGGAGGTTGTGGTGGTGGTGGCTTTTCGCGCAGCCCTGACATGGGGTAAGTTCGTATTCCGATTAAATTCAATGTAATTGATCTTCTCGAGACGTCTGGCACAACCGCGACGTTTCCGTCTCTCGTGGTTCCGTAGCTGGCGCGACTACCGAGAAAATTTTATTATTCACGCTCGATGATTCGAGCGGATCCTCAGATTTCAGCCTGAAATTGAGCGAAAGCTTTGCAGAGTGGAACCGGGGTGATGGTACAGTGAATTTTGCGGTGGATGACAGCCCCTGCACCGGTTCGATTGTGCACTCACTGTATTACGACTCAGCTAGGAATATTATTCACCATCTTAGCTCAATTATGAAAATGATTATACTGTGATTGTTGCGCCCTATTTCATTAATTTCCTTACCAAATTCGACTTTTTAATTGTTGGGGTTGTAGAAAAGTTTTTTGCCACCTGAGCAGCCTAAAAAAATTAATGTTTCAGTGCTGGTACATGATTCTTAAGTATAGATGAATTAAGATAATATAAACATTGACTTGCCTAAAATTGAGTCGATTCAGTTTGTGAAGAAATGAGTCGGTGCAAATTTGCGCTTCTATGAGGTTACTTGCGTTAAATTGATGGCTAAAAGTTAACTAGCAAATAGTGGTTCGGCGATATCAATGCCCTTCCGCACTCGTGACATATTCAGAATCACCAATGTTACTTAAAGCAAAAGTTTAATTCGATTTGAAAAAGGAGCGTTCTACATTAACTCCCATTTTGCCTTGGCCTCCAACCGGTGTCGCTTCTGTTTTTTGCAACGCGACAACTCCGACTCTCCGCACGTTCGTTGGATTCCGAATAAATAACTTTAGATACGTGAGACGTTTCGAAGGTTTTTCTTCGTCGTGTTGTTGAAAGAGAGGAGTTGTCGACCTTGGGTAGTCGTCGTAGGTCCACTACCATCTTCAGGATTCAACGCACACATTTCGAGTATTAACGACATGGTTTTCTATGTTTTGCAGAAAGAAAATCGAACACATCGGCAGGATGACGGCAATGACACAGGAGGAGATCGTTGCGGGTGCTCGAACGGTCGCTCAAGGCCTGGAGGCACTGCGAGTCGAGCACGGTGGTCTTCTACAGGGACTACAATCACAAGATGCCCCGGCGGCACGTGACAAAGCCAGTTTACTTGGGAAAAACATCGAGATGATAGAATTGGGCCTCGGCGAGGCACAGGTGATGATGGCACTCGCCAGTCATCTGCAAATGGTCGAGGCTGAGAAGCAGAAACTGAGGACTCAAGTTAGGAGGCTTTGCCAGGAGAATGCTTGGCTCAGAGACGAGCTAGCCGGTACACAGCAAAAGCTTCAAGCCAGTGAACAAGCTGTAAGACATTTTTTATTTCCCATTTCGCATTTTTAGATAAACGACTTAAGAATATGTGCTACTGCTCGGTCGGTAACAAAAGCTGTAAAGCGTCGTTCTCGGCCACAATTGATGTTTCTCACTAAAGAAGAGAAGCGTTCACTGCGTCTGAGAATTCTACAGTGAACGCTTCTCTTCTTTTATTCGAAAAATCAACCGTGGTGCTGAACAACACTTCAGGAAGATTCAGGTGTCTCCCTCGCACGTCCCGGAGATCCGAGGCGACCCCTTCGTTCCATAAAAAAGCTTAACGGAACGATTTTTTTTTTTTCATTTTTACAACAATTTAAGAAATTGGAAAAAAATAGACTGTAGCGCCCTAGGTCTGGGTCTAGTCGGCCTAGTCGTTAAACCGCCCCTGTCCTCACACTTATAGCAATCTGAGAGCGACAGACGATATGTAGCACATCATTTTAAGGGGATGTTGTAGTAGAGTTTGTTTACCGACTTTGGTCGGTAAAAAGGTTCAGTTTCGTAGTTCATAAAATACGTTATTAATATATTACAAATATGTTTCAAATTGCACAGGATACACCATAAGCTCATGTGCGTTTTGTTGAATTTACGGTGAAAACGTTTGAAAAATAAAGAAAATCGTAAATTCGTATACCTACCGAAAACCAATATGGCCTCTCGAATTGTCAACATGACCTGTTTCGGACTATAATATCTTAACATTTCTAGGAATCACATGCAAAAAACGAGATTGGACGCTAATTCTAGGAGGTTCTCCGTATATTTCAAGATCGTTGGACTGACGATCGTACAAAAGATGCGCACGTAAAATATAAATTACATTTACGCAGTCTGTTCGCTTGTGACAAGAGATTAGAGTCGGTCAAGAAGAGCGCGAATGTAGTTTTTTGATCAAACTGCGTAAACGTAGTTTACATTTTATGTGTGCTTCTTGTGTGCTGTTACCAGTCCAACAATCGTGAAATATACGGAGAACCTCATAGAATTTGCGTTCGGTCTCGTTTTTCGAATGTAATTCCTAGAAATGTTTATATAGTGCGAAACAGGTCGTGTTGACAATCCTCGCGGCCATGTTGGTTTTCGGTAGGTTTACAAATTTACGATCGACTTTATTTTCCAAGCATTTTCACCCGAAATTCGACCGAATCCACATGGTTTATGTTGATATTATAATCCTGTGCAACTTGAAAGATATTTGTAATATGTTAACAATGTATTTTGTAAACTACGAAATCGCATCTTTTTACCGACCAAAGTCGGTAAGAAAAATCTACTCCAGCATCTCCGCAAGGTGATGTGAAAGTACTCGGTTGGTAACAAAAACTGTAATCCGAATTTCTCTGCCACGGTTGATTGTTTAGATGATAGCCGAGAACGTTTCCCTCCACCAAGAATTCTGCAGGGCGAGGTTCTCGTCTTTTATTTTTTAAATCAGCCGTTGCGAAGAAATTTGAGATCGCGAGAATAGTTCTGTCTCTTGCAATCGTACACATCTCACATCACCTTAAGGCAATGCGAAAAACCGATCCCACTCCACATCCCGCGCTCGATATTTAAAAAAACTACAAAGAAAGGCATTTTCAGACTCCAGGCGGTTGAGTATGATGGTCAGGTTTGCATTGCTGTCGATAAATAATTGGGAAGATGAACGAATATCGATATAATTTGTTTATTAAATTTGGAGGGAGAGCAACGTTCGAACGAAATGTGATAACGGTGTCCTGATAATTGGAAGAATTAAATTTTACAAGGACCGTTACAAGGAAATTTTTTTTTCCCCGCGGAATTGACAGACATGGGAATCGGTTTAATGATTTTCGTTTTCCTCAAATGTATGCAATCTTGAAACGATAGTGTGGACAGTTCTTGATAACGACCGAGATGACATCATCTTATGGATAGACGAACGCATACCTATATTTCTTTAATCGAGAACCCTTGAGAAAACAGATCGACAGTTTTTAATACCGAGAGTGGTACATCATCTTAAGAGGATTACGTCACGTAAAAGATGGCATAGGAAAATATTTTTATCGACAATATCATCAATTTTGAAAACATGCATTTTATTAAGTGGCCTTCAAGGGCAGTAAACGTGTAATACTGCATAGCCATATAGTCCAACAGAATGCTGCAAAAAAAAAAAACGTAATATTTAAAAATGTTATTTTGTTTGTGAGAAAGCGGTTTTTCATCCATCTATAGGGTTTCAGGGAGCAAGAAAAATACAATGAACAATATCCTATTTTTAGTTAATTAAAAAAAAATAATAATAATTTGTTTATAAATAAAAGTGAAGAACTTTCTCATACAGATCTCGAATGGGAATCTCTATATACAGGAACATACATCAGGAAGACATTCGGTTAAATACAAATGGTACCGCGAAAGTTAAAATTCGTTCACTGGTTTTAATCTAAAGTTGCAAAAAGTAAACGTTTTTATACATAATACCAAATTCACAGATTTATAAGTGCATTTTATAAGAATCCAATTAAATCAATAAGAAATATATTATGAAAGGTTTCTTTAGTCGATTTGCGAGTTTGTCCTCTAAACCCCATTAAGTGTCAACACAGTATATTTACAACATTAAAGAAATAGCTGTTGCCTAAAACACCTTTTTTCTTGTGGTAAATCTTTATTTTTCATTGATATATGGTATACCATTAGTAATGTATTCTATATTTTACGCTCATGAAAGAAAAACATATTTGTAGGTGAAAATAAAAAAAGTTAATTGTTCAAAAGTACGATTTTTTACACTTCTCATTTAAAATATTGTGCGACATGTTACAAAATTATTTTATCTAACTGAAAAAGGCCTTTGCCACTGAAGGTTTTAAGCCAGGCGAAACATACTCAGTCGGTAACAAAGAGTTTAATTGATAGTATTGAGACGTTGTGCACATTACAGGAATTAAACAAAGTGTCATCGGAATCAAAATTTAAATTTATATCGGACACTGCTTTTTTCTGAAATAACAATAGGTTCTCAATGGCATTGTTCGAGAATTTGCAACTAACTTTCTCGCACTTATATGTCACGCAGTAAATGTTTCACATCCTTACGATTTCACATATCTACATGAATTACTATTTGAGTATCTGATAAACGGATTTATGATTTTCGCAGGTCGCTCAATTGGAGGAAGAGAAGAGGCACCTCGATTTCATGAATAGCATGAGACAATACGATCCGGATCCACCAGCGGACGATGAGAACGCAAAAGACAGACCAAAGGACGATCCAGTGGTCGATCTATTCCCCGACGACGAGGCTGACGAGCGAAACAGTAGGTGTATGTAAAAACTTTGAGTCTCTAACGATTTTCGTATATCGTATGGATCTCATTGTACATCGTTGACGGACTTAAAATAACTTAACCATTTTATTTATCATTGCAGCAATGTCACCAACACCGCCGTCGCAGTTCGCACAGCAAGTAAACGCTGGTTATGAAATTCCAGCGCGTTTGCGTACTCTGCACAACCTGGTGATTCAATATGCAAGTCAGGGACGTTATGAGGTCGCAGTGCCGCTTTGCAAACAGGCGCTCGAGGATCTTGAGAAGACGTCGGGACACGATCATCCGGATGTCGCGACGATGTTGAACATTCTAGCCCTTGTTTATCGCGATCAGAACAAATACAAGGAGGCGGCGAATCTTCTTAACGACGCTCTTGCGATTCGTGAGAAGACCCTCGGTGAGAATCATCCAGCTGTCGCAGCAACGTTGAACAATCTCGCTGTATTATATGGCAAACGTGGCAAATACAAGGAAGCCGAGCCACTGTGCAAGCGAGCATTAGAAATTCGCGAGAAGGTACTCGGTCGTGATCATCCCGATGTAGCAAAACAACTCAACAACCTCGCCCTACTCTGCCAGAATCAAGGCAAATACGAGGAGGTCCAGAGATACTATCAGCGAGCGTTGGAAATCTACGAGGCTAAACTTGGCCCTGATGATCCCAATGTCGCGAAAACGAAGAACAATCTCGCCTCGTGCTATCTTAAGCAAGGAAAATACAAAGACGCTGAAGTGCTTTATAAGCAGGTACTCACTCGAGCTCACGAGAAGGAGTTTGGTGCTATTGATGGTGACAACAAGCCCATCTGGCAGGTAACAAATATGTTTTTTAAACGTTCGCTTATCAAATCACTCATTATTCAAATACGATCAGAAATGAGATTTACATTATGGCAATGTTGAAATATCGTTATTTCAATTTCGCAATAGTAATATATCATAAAGTTTTACTTTGGAAAACCAGCTACCAGAGTTGTAAATCCCCCATTAATTCATGAGATATAGTTTACAGTACAATTTGTTTTGTAATTATGATTTCATAATAATAATATGTAGTGATTATAAAATAGAGTGTAAGCATTTGAATAGCTGAAAAAAATACTAATTTTCGCTTTAATATTGCAAGAAATAGTGGAAAAAATGGAAGAAATAAGTAATGCATTACTTTCTTAATGCATTACCGTGAATTTTTATTGAAAAATAATAATTTTTGCAGCCATTCCAAAGTTTAATCATCGTATTATAATCGCTATATGTTATTATTATAAAATCATAATTATAGAGCTGATCGTATCATCATCATTAGTTCTATAAGTATTAGGCATTTACAACTCTGCCAGCTACTATATTCACCAGTGCCAAACGTTAACGCGAATCACTCACACAAGAAAACACGCAAATCGTTCCCGCGCACAAAACAATTGACACTAAAAATGATTGAACTCGCCGATGCTATCTACCGGCAAACTCTACAAACTATTTTATAAAATAAATATCCGCAAGACAACGACTCGCCGTAAAGTTACTCGAGACTCCAAAACCACGATCACATAAAGACTCGCGGACTTCTTACACGCGCCAGACCGATGTCACTACCGATACAATTATGGTGGGAAAACTATTATTGTAGAATTACAAAAAGACTCTAATTGCCGGATGATAGAAGCTCACCTCGATGCCGAAGATACGGGAATTTGCCTTTACTTGCGCTCTCCCCTCAGCCCCCATAGCTACGCCAGATGCTTACGAATTTAGCGGACGACGATCGGACGAGAACAGCGTAGGGATAAGTCGATCGCGGCAGCACGACTCTTACAACTACTCTCAACTACGATTAGTAATTTAATATTTGTCGCTCTGGCGTGCGAAGTTGAAAATCCAAAAGACGACAGTTGGTAATTCGTTGTTTTATGCGACGATGTTTCTCGGGATCCTGTCCTTCCTTCTTTCGGTTGAAGATTCGGCAGAGAAAATTAATGTGAGCGCAGAAATGCGCCTCGTGATCGGCTATTTCCTCTTTGTCGTAGCGTATCGGGAATTTCCATGTCCACGTTGTTAATATCGATGCGCTAAACTCTCAACGCTCGGCGTACATAAATAATAAAAATAGAACGAATTAAAATTATGTCCTATTTGCCTATCGAAACTTTATGGATTTAGCGGTTGTTGTCGTCTCGCTAAGAATCTGAAGGGAGTGTTAGTATACAAAACGTTTGTACAATACAATTTTTAAACAGTTAATCTCCCGGCGAACATAAAATAAAGAATCAGATCAACGACAGTCCAAAAATGTAAAGCTCTTTCGTTTGTTTCCTGGCGGTTTATTTATGGCCCTTAAGCAGCGGCTTGTTGAGAAGTAAATTCTTCCCTATGTTAAGTAAGGAAACCCAAGTCTTAAGTTTTTACATCCGATCTTGGAGTATTCAGCAAAAACATTCGTCATTTGGTAATCAGTAGAACGTTTTAAATCGTATAGATTCTCGAAACTTATTGACTGTCTACTTTAAAGTGGCCAAAACTTGGGTTTCACCGACTTAGACTCTTGCACAGTCATTCATTTGATTCAACAATGCTACTCGTCTTCCGCCATAGGTTGCTGAGGAACGAGAGGAGAATAAGCACAGAAACAAGGAGAATGCACCGTACGGTGAATACGGTGGCTGGCACAAGGCGGCGAAGGTCGATTCGCCAACGGTAACTACTACACTTAAGAACCTCGGGGCTCTCTACAGACGACAAGGAAAGTACGAGGCCGCGGAAACTCTAGAAGACTGCGCCTTGAGATCGCGAAAAGAGGTGAGTTAAACCGCCACACAGTGGCTAAATCCTCAAAAAAAATTACTGTTCTTTCATATCAGCACGCGCTTTCATTCCGACTCATTCTCATCCCTCCCGAATTTCCCTTTACACGCAGCACTTCAAACAGGTGAGCCGCATTTAAATCATTTATTCAAGTGGCCTGAACGATCGTAAATCACTGTCGTATTAGCCCTTGTGAAATCGTTTCCTCTCACGATCCCGCTCCTCTCGAACGTACAATAATTCCTTCGACTCCGATGAAATGCAACTACGTTTTTATTGTCGTGCTCTCTGCTCTCTCTCTCTTTCCTACTGAACGAATTATTTCTCATCGGCGTGGATGAAAAGTTATCTCGTACTTTGCACGCAGGCATTGGATCTCGTGAAGCAAGCGAAGGTCGCACAAATCCTAGGTGACGAGAAGGGTACAACGAGACGCGGTTCCCGTTCCAGTCTCGCGAACAGCGAGCACGAACAACAACACGACGAGGTGAGTCGACCACGTTTATCATTTTCTTTTATTTATTTCTCGTCCTACCTCATAGTAACGAAAAACACTTTTGTTTTACAATTTTTTTTTCCTATTTTTTTTTGTTATCAATATTTATTTGTTTATCTCTAAATTTCTGTTACTATCATTAGTACGCGAGATACATTAGAGTCGCACAAAGCATGCAGTAGTTACCACACCACCACCATTAGTCGTCTACTATCCTTTTTTCTTCTTTCTTTTTTGTTCTTTTTTTCGTTGTCCGGCTCGATCTGACGATTCGACACACGATCACACAGGGCTCCCTGCCGCTGGTTCAAAGGGCGCTCCACGAAGGACAGTCCGGCCATCACGACGCTAGTCCTAACAAACCCGGTTTTAAAAACAAGTTCTTTCACGTTTTCGGTATACACTCGTCCACGTAGGAGGAATTTAAGAGCCGCCGTCGACGCCGCTTAAAAAAAAAAACTGTTCTTTGCATGTCAATTTCGCGTGTACCCTGTTGGTTCGCGTTTCCCGTAGGTATCGCGAAATCCGCGCGAGCAGTCAGAGTAACTGTGCTGAATACTTTCTTTTTGTTCTTTTTTTTTAAATATTAAATCGGCTAATGCGAAGTTTCAGTATTCGACACAATTACCAAAGAATACGAAGAAGCCCTCGATTTGATAGTGGTGCTTCTTCTCTTTGTAACGATTCTTCCGAGCATTTGTTTGCCTTTTTCCGGGGGTGCGAGCTTCTTCTCCTCCGGAGGCCCAACGAATTGCATTTACACGTACAGGTCCTATTTCGCGAGAGTCGCGTTTTGTTAGAACTCGAGGGAAGGGAACGTATTCTCGCTTTTACCAGCATCGATCGATCGACAGATGTACATTTTATTTTTTACTGAGCTTTTAACGTGGCTTGATTAATCGGCTTGTCTCGAATTCACAGAGTTTTTGGATCGTGTATGATCGTAGCGAGGGAAGAAGACGGATGCGCGCAAGTTAATGTGGATCTCTTCCGGTTTCGTGCGGTTACGTTTTTTGTATTCAAACTTTATCGAATCGAGATTTTCTCTGGCTTATTTTATCGCGCCTTTAGCGTTAAGGTATTATGGAAAGTTCGAGCGTGCATGGTGTCTCGTCCTCCCCTTTAATCCTCGCAGCGATGCTCCTATTCCATATTGTCGTATTTATAGTAGTTTAGAAAAAGACGAAAAAAAAAGAAAAATAGACCAAACACTTACGTACACGAGGATCTCAAACGCACGTCTAACGAGCGATCATCAATATAACCTACTATGAACCCTCATAAAAGTTCGTTATTGTTTCTGATCGAGAGACATCCTGCACGCCGTTCTCGACGGACTAGCATAGCTATGTTTTCTAATCGATTGTTAGTCATAAATATTATACATACATATATTTTAGATATTATTTGCTAGTTAGGTTGAATACCGCTGTTCCGAATTTATACAAAATAACGTTGAAAGAAAAAGCGAAAAAAAGAAAAAAAAGAAAATAAAGACCTAGTAAACGAAGAGTTTACTGGGTATCGGTGATCACGCGAAGCGTCGGAGAATATCGGAGGGTTAGTGCCTTGATACTTTAATAAATATATACATGAAGAAATAAATTATTTTACAACAGCCGTTCTTTATTGGTGTTAATAACTTTGACTACCGAATTCGGTAATATGTGAACTGTATGTTCTTCGTTCTTAGCCTTCTCACGCACGCAATTGTGTCTTGACCGTCACACTCTTTTTCCATCGTTCTCTACGTTTTTTTTCCATTTTTTTTATCGATATCTGCGTTGTCGTTTTTTTTTTCGCTTTGATTTGAGTATCGCGGGCCCGGGCGCTTAGGTACGGATGATACTGGCACGCTGATCGAGGACAATACGAAGGGCCTGAAGAATCGTGCGATACCGAAGTCAACAGGTGCGTACACGTAGAATTTACAATATTCGTTTACGTTCTCTTCTACTCTTGGTACCTTAGTGCACTTCCGATTAATATTACGTGTACGATAACCCATAGACAGGCAGTTGCTAACAAATTATGGCTTCTGCGTGAACATAGATCTTCGTCTTCATTTTCAGTACGTGTGTGGGAGTGTTTAGAGTTTTTTTTCCCGAGACCTGCTGTGTAGAATAGCATGATCGTTTGTGATGTTTTTTTTATCGGTAGGTAATCGAGTGTTGGTGATATCTACTTCAGAATTTTATGCAAAAATAATATTTAAAAAACGCTACGACTTGAAGTACACGTTTGTTTTGCCTATTGCCGCGTTGCCTCTGTATTTTGTATTTTTCTATTTATTTTACTGTTATATTTATTTATTTTTATTATTGTCCATCGACTGGCAATAATTCTTTGTCGGCAATTGCTATCCACTTTTTACCAATATTTTACACAACTCGCGTCTTCGATAAAACGTAGAGGCCGTCACCGAAGCAGCGACTCGCATTTAGAGATCGGCATCTTGAATTTAAAAAAATTGTTTGATACTTCCTGCTTTAAGATCATTAATGATTTTTGTCTGTCTTTATAACTCTTAATCTGTAGCATACTTTTCTATCTCTTCGTATTAAGTGCAAGACAATGGTTTTTGTAATAATAAATACATCAAATCGTTGTAAATAAAAAAATGATTGGTCTTGTATTTAACAGGAAGATGTAGGAAATTGGGATATAGATTTAAAGAACTGAGAGAAAAAAAGTTAAGCAATGAATGTTACAAAAAAAAGAATCAAACAACGGTGTTTAAATGTAATTTAAAGTGCCGTTCTTTGCTCGCACTGCATTCAGTTTTTTTTATTCGACGTTTTATCTCCTGGAGTGAGTAAACGTCATTATAGCGCAAACTTTGCTGGCGTTATTTCACATTCACCTCGCACACGGCAGAAGTAACAGAGCCAATTTCGAAGACGCAAGGTTTTTTTTCTTCTCGCTTTACGTGATAACAATCGGTAATGGATAACGTGTATCTCTTGTGTTCCAGGATCGAAAGCACTCCGTTCGTGCCCAGTAGAGAGAGAGAGGGAGGGCGATAAATGAGGGAGCTAGTTGCGAGGATACGAAAGACAGGAGAGAGAGAGAGCGAGAGGCGATGAAGGCGGCACAAGGACTCTGCAGCGTTTTTCCTCTTAAACGTTGTTCGCGACGTCTGCCCCGTGTCTGGATTGTTCGTCTACGCGAGCAAACAAAAAAAAGAAAACATTCCATCTGCTTTGTCTCACGCATATTGGATAATTGCGATCACAAAAGCGAAGCTAAAGGATTGTCTCTAGCTTCTGCGTGAGATTGCTGACACGTCGATGTTGCCCGGCAAGATTTGATCTACTAATTTGCTTCGACTGTATTCCAATCAAAACGAAAAAAAGGAATCCAAGTAACTGCATTATTCACGTGAACGAAAAAAAAACGTGCATTATGTGCTTAAGTAATATCTAGCCCGCGAGACTTTGAAGTAGCAAAATTAAAAGAAATCGTGTTCACAAAATACAGACGAAAAATACATCTATACACGAGAAAAATCACTGATAAGCAAAACGGCACGTCTGATTTGAAAATTTCGTTTTGTCTTTTAAACGCTATTACGAATTATGTCCGCAAACATATCCCCTCGTAATTGCGACGAAGCGGAAGTAACAATTTTAAAAAATCACTGCATTTACGATGGATCATTTAAGAAATAATTGTACGAATGGCGAAAAGAGAAAGAGCCTGTGGAAATTGAGTCTGCTCTGTCCGATCGCTCCGTCTAAAACGGTCCGCGTGAACTTAGTCTATAAGTTACTTATAAACTTTTTTAATTCTTTTTTTTTCGTTGAGATACATAACTTATTATTTTGCTAAAATCGTGGAAAGTAAAAAAAGCAGAAGTGGCGAAAAGCTTGTAAGCGAGAAGGGGCGCGAATGCATGGAAACGGATTGTGGGTGTAGGACTAGTCACCCGACAAAATAATTATTCAGAATTTATTTAATATATCATTTTTAAGTTATTGATCTTTCCTAGCGAGTCACAAGTTTGTTTTTTTTTTTTTTTAAATTTTATTTTTTTCTTTTCCTGCGAAATTGTCTTATGCGAATTCGTGGAATGTTGAAATCCAGCAATATTGAGACTGTCCACGTGTGATGTTTAACTATTGAGAGCCCGTTCTGTACTGTCGAAGCTTACGGTCGCGGCGAGAGTTGCATCGTCCTGTCGGCGAGTTTCTTTCGCTCCGCCGAGCGCAAACTTCGAGACGTATATCGGGCTTTAGGTCCTAATCTCTTGGTTATTTATTTGGCAGCTACTTTAAGCGAAATGGCCATTCGGAGAAAACGATCGCTTCCACTTTCGAGGTAGACAAAACCGCGAGTTAAACAATATAAAAATCATGTCGCAGACTTCTTAAAGGCTGTGGAAGCGACCGTAGTTACCGGGGCTCAAAACCGTTCTATCTCGGTATATATTATATTTAAATTGACGCCCTTATATTATTAATATTATTGTCATACGACGGTGCATAGCTCGTAGACGTTACGCCGCGCGTTAGTTGATTAACCGATGAAAGTTTGCATGAGATATCTAAGCAGTGCAATTCCGTGTAATCTATAAGAATTTCCAAGTCCGCGGATACCGAATATTTTATTAAACGGGATAGCAATTGATTGAGAATTAAATAAAAGACACAGATATAAACAAAGAAAAATGAAGAAATACGGATGTGATGTTAAAAGGCTTACCTTTATTTACCCGTAGGTACGCGACGTATTTTTCTTCGTGACTTTTAGGTTCTTATTATACATTATTATTGTGATGAGTTGATGCGTGTGTGTGTGCTCTCAAAAACCCGCGCACCCGTCTCGTTCACGCATTTAAAGATTGTACGCATGTGCGCCTGAGAGCTCAAAGGCCTAGAGACAGAAATAATGTGTAAAAGAAGCCGCGGACTGCCATCGGTACAGGAGAGTCAATGCTACGTTTTTACATTCGATTCGATAATGCAGACTGGTTGGTCGTAGGATGATGATTATTCGATTAGGAATTATGCCGTTCTTCGTACGTACGTTTCGCTTTCGAGATGGGTTTCGGAGAGGCATGACTATATTAAAGAGCGTCCGGAGAACATTTTTTATACACATAAGCTTCGGCATAGCGAGCCACTTTTTAATATAGTTCTGTGACTCCACTTGCGCACAGAACGATGAAAGCTCTTCTTTTCGATTCATTTTATCAACATGAGGTATTTTCTTTCCGTTATTTTTTTTTTTTTTTTAATGAGAGGAAGAGATAAAGCGAGCAGTATTTGCTAATATTTTGTATGCAGCGAACCGCGTTAAGTGATATACTAGAAACGATATACTATATATATTTATTAAGGTTCATCAGAAAAAAAACACAAGTCTGTTCATACGTTACGTATAAGTATTAAAGTTTACATTGACGATGATGTATCGCGTAAACGAGAAAAAATAAATAAACAAACAACAACCACATTACAGAGTGTATTAGGACTGCAGGTATTCTGGCTCTCAGGTGCAAATATTGTTATTCAATGATGATCTGGTAAACTGTAAGCTTTGGTTTATAATAAACATTCTAACTTGTATAAATACTGTTATTCTGTACTTTCCCACCAGTCGTAGGGGGGAAGCTGAGGGAATTAAGGTAACGAAGCAGCAGCAGAAAAAAGGATCTCCGAGTCTTGTTTTCACGCGTTTCCATTCATTTATTATTCTTTCTTTATCGTGTATATATATAATATATTTATATATATATATATATATCTAATCACATTTATTACAGCACAATACACAACGTTACACTCAATAATTTAATCGAGCTAATTAATAGTTCGTAGTACAATGGCAAACGATCCATGGTGTTTTCTTTCTTCTCATATCGTTTTTTATGTATACATACTAGTGATCTGGAGGTATAAATAGTACACTCAATGTAACATAGCGGCGGAGCTCGTTTGAAAATTTCGCAAATGCTCCCGAGCCGGCTTCTCCTTAACTTGGCAAGATATTTCTCTCTTATTCTTCCTACCTGCCCACTAGTCACGGATAAAGATTGGATATGTAATATAGCCTTTGACTTATACTAAAATCTACCTTAAGTCGGTGTACATTCTATACATACGTTTGTTCGTGTGTGTCAGTGTTTGTGTTTTTATTATAGGCTGCGACGATTTACGTACTTAACTCTCGTACGCTTCAAATTGATTTATTTATTTCGTAGGCTTTCGCGACGAAGTTTAAATCGTTCGTAAGTACATCGTCTGCTTCTGGGAAACGCTGCGAGAGCGTTTGCCAATCGTTCGTTTGCCGGGTGAGAATTAATCAGGTTGAGACAATATTCGAATAAAAAATATATGCAGAATACTTTTTTTTAATCTAAACAAGTATGTGTCATTTTTTTAGAGCGAGAAGAACATTACTTTTTTCTTTTAATAAAGTCGTAATTTGGGACAATTGATTTAAAAAAGTACTTGCTATCGCTCGTTTATAATAATTATTTTTATTAGTTATGCGAACCGAAAAGTATTTTGAATACAATTTTATTTAAATACTGTCTATTCCTGGTATTAATACGCAACGCGATTATACACGGGGGTTTTCGTAATATCGTCGCTTCTTCCCACTCGTGTGAGTGTAGATTTATTCTCGCTAGCATCCAAAAGCGTATCAAAAAAGATTGGCACTCTGAAAAAGACTGATCGGCTAGCGCGGTCCCTACGGTCGAGTTTTTGCGAGTTACCGAATAGAAAGAATTGCAATTGTTAAGGTAATGGCAGTTTCGCGTAACCCTCGCCGTTTTATGTGTTTTTTTTTAGGAACTCGTTATCAATGACTATCGAACGCGATGTCCATTGGCAATGGATTGGTCGATGCGATTTTTTGTATCTGCAATTTTTCTACACTCTTCGGTTGGTCGCTATTCAATGTTCGCTTTGGAAATACGCGACAATTGTTATTATTTTTTGTTTTTCACTGTCGTGACGAACAAGCGCCTTATCGGTTATCCACTCGTCTACGTGATTAAATCAGGAATATCGATGGTAGCGATAAAAGAGCATGCTCGTTTACAGACGAAGAATTAATGAGCGCTCGTATTCATTAAGCCGCTCGGAATCCTCGTCATCTTAGCCTCTAAATACTGTCCATAATGTACAAAACCGTTCATCGAGTTAAAGTATACAATAAGAAATAATAATTAAGAGAAATGGTTTCGAACGAAATATCGAAGGAAGATCGTGCGCGGTTTAACAAAAAACCGTTGTTCGCGCTTACAGAATATCAGTATTATTGTGCATGTTAATAGAAACAACAGTGTTAATGATTAGGTCCTGCCTTTGAAGAAAAGCTTTGACGATAGGATCACTATAATACCGATGCTTCCTATGACCTACAGAATAAAGTACAAATAATAATAGTAATAATCATAGAAAAGAAGCACAAAGTGGAGAAGAGAGTCTTAATAATTTATAATATAGAAAATGTACAAGAAAGATCTACATTTACGAACGCGTACATAGTATTAATAATAATATAATATATATATTTATATATATATATAGAATAGACGACGCGGCCGAGTAGAGGGCGCGCGTGCGAGAGCGATCATAATAAATAAACTTACAGTAAAAAAGATGAAGAAAAAAAATGATAAATTCTGCCCGCGCGCGTTTGCTATCGGGACATACGACAGAATATTTTTTTTCGTTTAACGTATAGCATGAATAGAGACGAAGATCGCGAACGCGGTAAAACGTGGCTGCTCCGCGCATGGAATATAATCGCTGAAGAATTTAAGAAGGAAGATCGGTATCGGAGTCCTACGGCGACGGGGGTCGTAGGTCGGAAGAATCGGTACGGCGAACGACAGTGTGCGCGAATTGTGGCTTTTATATATACATATTTAGATATATATACACACACACATATATATGCATGTATATATATATATTTATGTAGAGCACAAACGCGGCTTTTTCCAGAGAATAATACATTATATATAAATACTTTCGATGAGATTTGAGTCATCGTATATAATATAGATGAGATAGGCGGGGGGCACGATCGACGAGAAGCTCGCGTACCCTCGATAATCGCTATTACCCTCGCATATACTATTATAGCATAGTACATATACTATAGTATATAAATCCGAGAGAGACCGCGCGACGAGTTCCGCTCGCCTCGTCCAAATTCCTCTCTCTCTCTCTCTCTCTTTTGCTCGTCGTTACGATAATAATCGTTATAGCGCACGTATAGATCAGAGATTAATGGGCGAGACTCGTTCGCTAAGATGAGGGCGGGTGTTTATCGCGGTTACAGCAGCAGAAACGCATCCTACGTTCACGAACGAATCGCATGGACTCGCGAGAGACTCGGCCACCCGATATTCGGCTTCGATGATAATATACGACACGGTTAAATATATTTCGCGATCCTTCGTGTGTTCGACTCTTTCGCGCACGGAAATTTGCTGCTGCAAAGAACCGTCTTATCTCTGTCTCTTTGCGCACTCTTTACTCTCATATCCTCGCATTATTATTGCCCTCGTAACCAGCTCCTTCTGTCTCGTTTTCTCCGGTCTCTCCTTCACTTCTCTTCGACGCAACTTTAAGCCGTCTCTCGCTCTATCCCGCGACCTGTTCGCGTTGCATTCTGCCGTCCTTCTTTCACCCGAGGGTGCAGTGAATTACAGCGGTAGAAGCGCGGAGGCTGCCGCGAGTAAATCAAAATTTGAAACGTAAACGGTGCGCGCTCGCTCTTCACCGTGACGCGTGATCTCGTTTTGCCGGAGAGCACGCGGCAATATGCCTCTTCTACACAGACACACGTGGCAGCAACACAGTGGTGCGCAACGGTGTCAATGAGGAATAAATTAAAAAAACACTGCTGCTGCGTTTAATAAACAGCGTGGCTACACTATAGTACTACTAATATTTCGTTAGATTTCGACTAGAGTATATCGAATACCATAGACGCGCGATTACAATAATAGTTACACATCATTATATATATTACCGTCGCGTAAGATGAAAAATAATGGATTTTCTCGAGAGCGAGAGAGAATCGTTTCGTGGTAAAACTTAATTCAGTTTTTTTTTCCATCACTTATTTATCTACACTTTTCGCCGTATTTTTTTTCTTTTCTTTCTTTTATCGATACAATGCTCGTTTTACAATAAAGATATGTGTACAATATAAGGGACTCGTTTCTTAAATGTTAAAAAGAAATTAAACAATCGCTACAAATAGTACAAGCGCTGTCGGACAATTAGATGGGAATGATCGACGATGGAGAATCAATTTTTTATGCTGTGTGTTGTATTTTTTTTTTATCTTTCTTGTTTCGTTTTTTTCCTCTTGAGGTTTGAGGTTGTTGAGGTGGTTGCTTCCAGGGCTGAGCACCACTGTAGGTACACGGATGAGCTCGCGCTTTACGCTCTCGAGCGTATTTGCGAGTCAGACGCGAGTGAGCGAGAGAGATTACATATGTATATGCGGTACCGGTTGTATTATATCATAGTAGTGTAGTGTATTCGCGCGAGCACTCGCCGCTACTTATTATTATCGATCGTCTCTCGGTTAAATCGGGGTGAGCAGGCGCCTCGTTACGTGTGTGTGTGTGTGTTTATGCACGCCTCACGCACCCCGGCGCTTATACATGCGATTAAAACAGATCGACGCCGACGCCTTCGTCGCGAGATCTCGCGATGCTCCTTTTATCCTTCGTTTCACCTCTTCAGTGGCAGGATCTCGCTCGACGCTGAAATCGACGCATTCTGCGGTGCCACTCGTCTCGCCACTCGATCACGATCGATCGTTGCGTTACAGTGAGGCCGCCCTGATTTCCACCGTCGTTCTCGTGGCCCAGAATCAAGTACGATCTGAAAAATATAACAAGAACAGCGTTAATTACAAATTCGGGAATCAAACATTTATAGCACTAGTAACAACGTGCTCGCTTCGCTCGCACTCCTTTTTTTTATTTGTCTTTTCTTGTGGCTAAACATGATAATTGCATGTTTATTCGATTCGTGACTCTATTTCTCCTTCAGTATTTAGTTGTAATCGATTTTCGACGTGCCATGTCTTTTTTTTACGGGAAAAAAAATTGAATATATTCCACAATTGCGAAAAATACAGCTATTCAAAAAGCGCGCGATAAGCAACTCTGCAGTGATCATAACAGTCTGAAGTTAGCTTTACGTCAAAGCCATCGACGACCAATCAGAATGTTTGAAAACTGGCTTCAATTTTCGATATTTCGACTTTCGATGTGCCATGTCTTTTTTAAGAGAGAATATTAAATTGAGTTCTTAAATTATTGCAAGATTATCACTACTAAAAAGAACAGTGCACTCAGAGAAATCGTAATAGTATAGTCAACTATAACGTGACAACTATTAATTAGTCCATGCAACTATTTTCATAGTTATGGTAACTATTAGATAGTTGTGACAACGAAAAAAAAATTGTTGGAGGAACTAAAAATGAATAGTTGTCACTTTATAGTTACTAATACCATGATATACAAATATATTAACAGCTACGATAATAGTAAATTGATTGATATCTGCAAATATCCGATGTCATGTTTTTTCATTAATTTTTCTTCCTCATAGAGGAAGCTTTTTTTTCGTGCGAACATTTTTTTTTCGAGTTTTTTATGTCTCTACACTCAAAATGGTTTAAAAGATCGAGAAAAGTGGTTTAGAAATAAATGTATGGATGGATGAGCGTGTGTGTGTGTTTGTGTGCGACCGTATAAATTCAAACTTACATATCTTAAGAACTGCTGTAACAAACAGGCTGAAATTTAGCAACCCTGTGAAGCATGTCGACATCTATGTTTGTGGTCATTTTCAAAAAAATTCAAAAATATGTTCAAATTTTATTTGACTTACCAATTTTCGAAAAACGTCTGTACGCTCTCTAGTATCCGCAAATTTTTAGCTATTGAGCTAAATAATTCTTGATAAATGCAGCTATGTTAAAAGAGGATCGGTATTGAATTTGGAATGAGGCTGTAAAAACTTCGGTGTTTGTGGGATTTTGAATTTTTTTAAAAATATTCGTTTTGCTCTAACTCACCAAATCAACGGAAATTTTCTACAGATGAAAAATAACATCCAGCGCTGCTATCTACCAAATTTGGGCGTGATCGGTAAAGCGGTTTGGATTTTACGTGATTTTGAATTTTTCAAGAACTATATAATTACGAAAAAAAGTTGCAAATTAGAACTTTGCACATTGATTCCCCATTCATTTTCATTTTTTACAAAGCTTCCTCTACGAGGAAGAAAAATTAATAAATGAGCTTACGAATAAAGGTGGCTTTGTGAAAAAATAAAATTAATGAGGAAGCAATGTGCAAGGTTCTACTTTGCAACATTTTTTAAAAACCGCTAACTATAATATTAATCCGGTTATGACGACTAATATCTCATCGACTTCATTCAAAGATACTTTATCGATTGGCCGTCTAGATTTTTTATAGTATTAGTAGTTCAACAGACAGAACCATTTGATTATTCTATGCTAATCTAATATCAGAAATACAAATGGCTGTAACTTCGGGACAACTAATACTATAAAAAATCTAAACGGTCAGTCAATTAACGTCGTTCCAAAAATTGAGATATGCTCATCATAATTGGACTACTATCATAATTTATTCTTATTAAAAACTGCACAAAAAGGCATCACATCGGATATTTCCATATATATCGGTCGATTTTCTATTCGAATCGCGACAGATAATATATTTACATATCAGTAACTAACGCTGTTTATATGATTAAGCCGCGAAAACTGTTAATTAAATCACCAGGAATTTTAAAAACGTTTTTAAAAATTGCGCACTTTTTTTAAAATTGATTTGATTATTATTTGAAGCGCTCCAACATCCTTAAATTGATGGAAAATGATCACTACTTGACAGGTGATTTGTAAAGTATGCATTTATTTCTAGAGATTTTACTTGCACCTGAAAATTTGAGAGAATGCCAGCTATTGAAAACTACCGAGTGATTTTCCATTTTAAGCGAGAATATTTTTAATAGTTATTTCTTGTTTCGGATATTCAAAGGCTTTCTCATGGAATGTGGTATGTTTAAGGTAATGCTCCTTTAAAATGTCGTTTTTTTTTAAATTATATACCCAGGATGTTGCGATGGGAAAATCTTGAATTGAGCTTACTAAATTTTTTGACGGATTTGTTAAGTATAGACTCTGAATTTCATGTAAAAGATGATAACTTTATAATGTGGACCCTCGTTTTTATTTAGGAGTTTTTTCTGACCATCCTTGAAACTATATCCCCTATAGTTACTGCACCTTGTCTTCTACACGTTAATTTTATTGCATTTATCGGCTATTCCATCATCCATAATTTATATATTGAATATATATATTATATATTTATTTATTGAAATTATTCGTACACTGATACGAGCGGATTCCTTCATGTTATTATACACCGTCAACATTTTCATTATGGAAATTAATATATTTAAAAATAGATTTCTTATGCAGAAACAAAAAAAAAAATGTCATTCATTGAAAAAAAAAGCTTACTTGCGGGCTGTGGAAAACTAATAGTATAATTCTAAATCCGTATCCAATTCTTATAATTACATATGACATTGAATTAATAAAATATTATCTTGTTAATTTTTTATTTGTTATTTCGATGTTATAAGCAATTCCAAGTGTTATATGCAGCGTTATTGTTCAGTTAATTACAATTTTTTTAGTGTATATATTAAATTTAATATATAATACAAGTATTGAATATTGCTTGTTGAATTGTACATTAAACTCATGGTAAGCGACTTTCTGCATAAGAATTGTCCGTTACTTTTTTATTATTTAGCAATTTGATCAGTGTGATTAGACAATAAATAAATAAACAATAATGAACTTCTATCGAATATATTGAAATGATAATGCTCGTTTGCGTTCCGAGACATGATAAAGAGCTCGCTGAAACGATAATAGTAATCGACGTGACTTCACGATGCATTCACATTAAAGATACCCGCACGAAGCCGATGGTGTGAGTTGCGAGAATGGATGGAGATGGATTTACGGCTTTCGTCGAACAAATAACGAACGTTGTATCCTAATTGGATTAGCGGTGGGGTATATCGTACACATAGTAAGGCGAAGGCATGCGTTTTACAGTGAAGAGCATCGGCCACCGCTCAATTGGCCACGATTAGTGCGTCCCACAATCGCGATTGATCGATCGGGATGTAAGCATCTCTCGCGAAGAGCCGCAGCGCCCACGCCAGTCTGTCAGCACTGTGTACGGCTCACAACGAAAGAAGAAAAAAAAAAGACGATGAGAAAGAAGAAGAGGCGCCCGATTAATCGATCCGGAGGCCCCGAATGCAGTTTACTAACGGCGTTCTACACATGTGCTACATTATACGTAGTAGAAAAAAAATAAAAATGCTAAAAAAATATTGGTTTGGACGAATATTTTATCTGTCGTGTTTTTTTTATTAGAAGGAGAAAAAATACAGTAGCAATTTGAAACTGCACGGCAGAATAGGGGACCGGATCAAGTCTACACCGAACAACTTGACACAATGAAATCTCTATACGAAATCAACTATACACCCAATAAACTTGACACAATAAGATCTTGACATAATAAAATATCTACACCGAATCAACTTGACATAATAAAATATCTACACCGAATCAACTTGACACAATAAAAGCTTAACTTCTGGATCCCTCTGATTTTTTTGATAAAGTACGTGAAGAGAAAATTGGAGTTTTCTTTAAGTTTACTCATTCTGTTACTCCTACGAAGAGTAGAGATTTTCAGAAAAGATACTTTTTATTTTTCGGAAATGCTATGATTTATGTCGATAATGTGAGTCTAGAGAATTTCAGAAAATGTAGGAATTCACTCTAAGATCTGTTAATTCTGGTATTCGTACTTTAGGTTCTAGGGTCTCGGGTTCAGTCCAACTTAGGTCGTTCAGTTTTGTGTACGCGTGTATTCAAAAACGATGTCACTCATGATGATTATTTGGTTAACTGAAATCAATTTTTTTTTAATGTTCCCAAACCTAATAATTTTTATTTACTTTGTATACAAAATTCAGTAAAAATAATCTATAAAAAAAACACACCAACCGGTAGCCACAATCTGTGTACCAAACTTTTTCAGAAAATAGTTTCTGCGTATAGAAGAGAAATAGGCTTTGAATATCAACAAAGTTCATAATTTTTCAGAGGAGTTAGCAGGAAAAATCAAAAATTTTCAGAACAATTAGAAATTTCTGGATCCAGAAAAATTATTGACTTTCTCCGAAAAGTGAAAGACATTGAGAGGACTTTTCAGAGGAATTTCATATACATTTTTCACGATTTTCAGATAGATTTTCAGACATATTCGGAGAAATATACTCACCAGGGACCCAGGTCTTAATATAACGTTTTTTTACTTCCTCATGACGGAAACTTTGTTTAAAAAAAAAATTTCGAGATTTTCATGTCAGGATACTCAGAATGGTCCAAAACGTCGAGAAAAGTGATTTAGAAAAAATGTCCGGATGTATGTATGTATGTATGTATGTGTGTGTGTATGTATGTATGTATGTATGTATGTATGTATGTGTGTGTGTGTGTATTTATGTATATATGTATGTATGTATGTATGTATGTATGTATGTATGTATGTATGTATGTATGTATGTATGTATGTATGTATGTATGTATGTATGTATGTATGTATGTATGTATGTATGTATGTATGTATGTATGTAAGTGTGTAAGTGTGTGTGTGGCACGCTTGCAAAATTCAAACCGATGTATCTCGAAAATGGTTTTAACAATCAAGCTGAAATTGGGCACGCTGGTAGAGGAGCAACGCCCCTTCCTATGTATACATTTTCGAAAAAATTGAAAAAAAAGAAATTCATTTTTTATAAGCCTTTAAATTTTTCGAAAAATATCTGTATGTTCTCTAGCTTCCGCAATTTTTTAGCTAATGAGCTAAATAGTTTTGGACAAATAGAGAAATGAAAACTGAAGGTCGGTATTGAATTTGAGCGAAAAAGGGGTTCAGATTTTATAAAATTTTGAATTGTCGAACAAATTTTATTTTCGTTCTTACTCAAGTTAAGTTCGACCAAACCTGCTAAAATCTTTTGCAAGGTACAATTAACATCCAGTTGTAGTGGATATCGAATTTGGTGACGATTGCTAAAGTGATTCAGGTTTTATAAGACATTGAATTTTTCAAAAAATCTCTGTATGTTCTGTAGCTGCCACCATTTTTTAGATAATGAGCTTAAACAGTTTTTGACGA
Organism: Ephialtes manifestator; assembly: GCA_963970395.1. Lineage (NCBI taxonomy): Eukaryota > Metazoa > Arthropoda > Insecta > Hymenoptera > Ichneumonidae > Ephialtes > Ephialtes manifestator. The sequence continues at coordinate 18,471,850 of OZ019970.1, read as the reverse complement.
ATAAAGCAATGAAAAATGACGATCGGTATTGAATTTAAGCGAAATACATAAAGCGGTTTAGATTTTATAGAATTTTGAATTTATGAAAATTGTTGTTTTCGTATGTCATTAATTTGTATTTAAAATAAGAACGCAACGTAGAACTTTGCACATAGCTTCGTCAATAATTTTCATTTTCGCAAAGCTTCCTCTATGTGGAAGCCAAAAATAAAATAAAGAAACTTCCTCATAGAGGCGGCGATGCAAAAGATGAAAATTAATGAGGAAGCATATGTGCAAAGTTCTACTTTGCATCCTTTTTTTAAACACTTGGCTACAAAACGTTACCACGTCCCTCAGTAAAAGAAAGGTAGAAGAAAGGGACTCACTTGTTTGGCTTGATCTTGGGACATTTGCAGGCGAGGTCAGCCGTGTGAACGAACAATGACATCGCTCCACGTCTGACCCTCGAGTCCTGAGACCTCTTGTAGATGACGTCAACGTTCAGGGTGAATTTGGTCCATGACGAGCCTGGAGCACCACCGCTTCCCGTGGCAACGTCGTTCTTCTTGTGTCTGTCGGTCACTCTAGCCAGGATTGCTGCAAAATATCAAATAAAATTTCGTTAGTACAATTTTTTTTTCAGCAAGACATGTATGTTATTATCCTTTCGACAAGGTTGCCTTAGAGTCTGCGTGGGCACGCTCGGGGCGGACGCGAACGATTTATCGAATTGGCGCGGCGGGATCGAACCATTCATTATCCGACTCCACACGCTCGACGCATAATCGTATTAGTATACAACCGTCTGGCATCTCATAGGCGTGAGGACATCATTCGCCACTCTCGGACCTCTTATAGACTGACAGGAGGGAATTCTCACTTGGGGTGATTCTTCCAAGAAACCTTGCTTGTTAGCTTTAGATTTGTTTTTTCAAATTTTATTGCTTCCTTTACAGAGAAAGCTTTGTTTCCATTAACGAATAATTTTGAGATTCGAGCGTCAGAATGCTCTAAATACTCAAAGTGTCTAGAAATCACATTTTTTAAATGGAAGATGCGTATTTTCCGATGTTCTTTGCAGTAGTGTGATACTTTTTACAATAGAGCATATTTACAAAATGTATACATACGCCAAGTATTAAAAAAGAAATTAATTTAAATAAAATAAAAATTTTTTATTTTATTTTTTTCAAAATACGATATTGCATATAAATGATGGGTTATTTCGCATGTTTCATCAGATAACAAATAATAGCACTATCTAGAACCAGCGGGAGAATCGAAAAATAAGTCAAAATAAAAATTAATATTTTGTGATATATAAAAGTATGAAAATGCGTAATTTTTACGGAGGGTGTGCGTACTGCGTATAAACCCAAGTTTTGTGTGTTGACTTATTCATGGAAAATGTAACTGAAAGATACAACTGTTTTACGTTCAAAACCAATATTTCCAACGATTGGGTTTTTCATAAGTCAGGTTTTACCCAAAGAAGAAACCACAAATTTAGGAAAGAATCTCAGAGTCCATTTTTTTTCTCTTCTCGTATTGGCTCTCGTACGTTGTCCGAACCTCGATGGTTTTGCGTTCCTGAGTCGGACACCGAGTGAAGTTGCACTGTATTGTTTTTCGTACACGCGTAATTAAGGAGTTAAGATAATACCACTATTCCGCCGCTGATTTCGGATAGCCCATTGACCTTATATGTCAGTATAAATACTGGTCAGAGTCGAGCACGGATTCAGTTTACATCCATTCAGACATCAAACATTACGCAGCGTTACTTCGATGCAAAAGTAGAATCCAGCGCATCGGAAATATCTGTTTGGAAATATCGTACTTGGGGTGAGTATGCACAATATAAGGTATAGAAATCTCTCGTGGAGAGTCCGTATATACCTAGAAATAAGCCTGATTGGGACAACCAATACCATGGTTATATATCGGTCATTCCATACCAAGTAGGCCATTCAAATTTAGCATGGTCGCAAAAAAAGTTCATAATTTTTTCAAAAGTTGTTTAGAGTATCACAAACATCCATCAATTATTTCGAAATTTTAGTACCTATGATTTGCCCAAAATTTAATTACGATTTCTTTTTATTTAATTTTTTTCATTTCGCTGTATATTCAAAAGTACCGTATAAAAAATATGTTCCTGTATAAAATTTTAGATTTTGAATGTGCTTTTCAATAAAAAAATGTTAACAGCCGCGCAAAAAAAATGACCGCCATTTTTTGACAAAATAAAGTAATTATATTTTGTTCCGTTGAGACAGACGATTTTGCTTTTTCTCAAAATTCCACATAATTTGCCTTTATTATGCTTACAAACTACCGAAAAATTTGCGTAATGGCGAATACCCACTTGGTATGGAATGATCCATATGCACGAGTTGATTAATCGGTTAGTCCAACCAACTATTTGTTAGGCGCACAAATACTTGGTTGTGATAACCAATAATTTGGTAACCAGTATTTGGTTGCCTAACTAATTAATTGGTCGGAATAGCCAATTATTCTTCCGCCGCATAAACATAGTTCTTGGTTGTCCCAATCAAACGTTTTTTCCGTGTGCTTTGATCAACGGGAGTAGACATTAGAAATTTGAAAACATGTATAATCTAAAAAAATAATCAAAGTTGCACACGAGTACAAAAGGCCTTAACAAACCGTTGCATTATATTTGTATTGTGTACAAGGTTTTGTATTGCTTTCTCAAATTTTTGGAAAGCAAAAACGAAAACGCTATTAAAAAAAAATTCAAAATTGCGTAAAATCCAAACGGCTTTTCCGATTTCGGTCAAATTCAATACAAAACAATATTAAGAGCATCTGCACTTTTGAAGAATTATTTAGCGAACTATCGCTAATTTTGCGAAAGTTAGAGCGTGCACGTCCTTTTTGGAAAAAATTCAGAGCTGTAAAATAAAAATCTCTGCATACAATTCGTAAAGAAATTCAACAATCAAAGAAGGGCTGTTGCTTCACTTGTGTGCATAATTTTAGGTCAATCGGCTACGGTTCTTAAGTTATAGGTGATTGAAATTTCAAAGCCCTGCATACATACATACATTTTTTTCAAAAACAAAACTTCATATATCAAGAAGTAATACGCTGGAGTCGCATGCGGTTACAAGAAAATATTGTGCCACGGTCGCGCTGGTGTCTTTTCCCGTGCATTTTTCACCTGCGTACACACAGCGAATAACTCATGCATGAAATGTCCACCATTTTATGCCTGTAACATGTGAGGGAAATGGCGTATTGTAGTAAGGGGTGTGAGAATATATTGCACATGCACGGCACCGATGTGATACATTTGCGCACGCAAAAATGTGTGCAAATGTATCTAACTTGGCTTCGGCTCGTCTTACTGTAGTACTCGATTCGGCACAATACTTGATCGTAGTACAGGATTCGGTACGTGCGCCGCTTCCCAATCTTAGTAGAATATCCGTTTTCCTGCACTAGTATCACAATCGACTATTTTGCAACGAATAGAGACATATCAACAATAAATTCCTTTAAATTGACGTTCTTAATTCTTATTTAGTCCATTTTTCGGGGAGAAAATTACAAGATATCATGATGGGTCAATCTGCTCTACGTGTACTCATCGTTGCAGTGGTCGTACTGTATTTATGTAAGTAAAAGTTTCAACATTTTCTTTTATAATTAGTTAATTACAAGCATGTTTAACTTTTTACTTATATTCTGTTAGGTGAAACAATTGAATGTTATCACACAAGATGCGGGGTGAATAAAATGTGGGACGATTGTCAAGCGAAAAAATCGTCATGTATCCTGGCATGCGATACAGTAACGTTGTTGGAGAGTTGTAACAAGGTTGGTACTATGTGTTGTATCAATGGCACAAATATAACCATAACGATCTCTTTAAAATTCACTGTTACAGAATTTTTAAGGGAATTTAATAATAAGTAAAAAAATCTAATAACTGAATAATTTCCATTACAGCCATGTGTACCTGGGTGTCGGTGCCAACCAGATTTATATCTGCTACCTGATGGCTGGTGTGTCCAAAATTGTCCTGAAAATACGACTCAGGCACAGCAATAATGAATGCAGTGCCTCGATAATTCAATGAAAGTTGTACAACTTTTTTAACAACAATTAATATAATTGCTGTACGTGCAAAAAATATTTGACGAATAAAAAATAATTTTATTACGTATTTATATCATCATTCGTCGATTAAAAACATAAATCTTTTGATGATGAAGTATTTAATACCTTTATATTCACTTAACATGTTAGGAACTGCAATTCTTAAATGTGTTATCACCATATGATAACTGGGCTTAAGTAATGAGATTGGTCTGGCGCTAAAATTGCGACACAAAAAATCAGTTATATTCGTTGATGCATTGGCACTGGTCTTATATGCAAAAATATGTGAACCTTTCTAATACTGATTTTTTGTTTCTACCTTTTAATTAATATTATCTAAAAATTGGTAGGTAAAATGCTCTCCAATAGTTGATAGAGTTATGCAAAAGAGTTTCATTATTCGATATATTAAATTGAATACATCACGATTGTAGTAAAATTACAAGTCTTTGTATCCCGCACCAAAAGGAAAGTATGAAAACAGTATTTAAAAAAGTACGAAATGTATAATATCTCAAGTATGATCTATTGGACTGAATTAATATTAAAAAGTATTAGGCCGTATTATTAGTTTTCCGGGTCGATATGTCCACGGTTTACGGTATCCAGCTCGAAATCTCCATAGTTTTTGGTGTCCCGGTCGATATCTTCATGGTTTTTGATGCCTAGATCGATACCTCTATAGCTTTTGGCGTCCAGGTCGACCGCTCAATAGTTTTAGGTTTACAAGTCAATACCTCCATAGCTTTCGGTGTATAAGCAAATTTTTTCATAGTTTTCCGTGATCAGATCGACATTTCTATAGTTTTCGATGTCTGGATATAGTTAGATACAGCCTTAATGTCCAGGTTAATTTTCCTACAGTTTTCGACGTCTAGACATACTCCCACTTGTTTTTTAACTGTCTAGATCGAACTGGATAGTGAAAATTGTAAACGAATATAATAGTACAGCTAAAATTATGAATCGATCGATCTGGACCCCGAGAACTATGAAGATATCAACCTGGACACCTAAAACTATGGAGCAATCGACCTAGACAACTAAAACTATGGGCCGATGGACCTGGACATCGAAATCTATGGAGATATCGACCCGGACCCTGAAAACTAATAATACGGTGTAATACTTTTTAACACTAATTCAGTCCAATAGATCATGCTTAAGATATTTCTTATTTCATACTTTTCTGAATACTTTCTTTTTTGCGCGGGATGACATTCCTTAATTTTCATAGAATTTAGTAGAAAGTATTATAGTTTTACATGTAACTTGCATATTATATTTAATATATCAGTTTGTGTCAAAGAACTTCATTTATCTGTAATCGTGCACTGTCAAAATTGTTCAATAAATTAATATACATTGATTGGAAGTTTTTATGCATAAATCCGTATAATAAATGTTATATATATGCTTAAAGAATATTATCGTACTTTTATATTGAATATGACTTTTTAACGTGTTTAAATACCGCGTATTGTTTTTATTTCATATTTATACATTAAATTTGATATACAGGTTTATGCGTAAAAACTTCCGATAAATGTATATTAATTCTCAGAATGTAATTTTTTCCAGCGTACATGGAAAAAGCGACTTTGTTAGGTTAACGAAAAAAGTAGTTGGATCCAACCTAGCGACTTAGTGCTCTGAGAGACAGACGATTTCTTGGTTATGTCAACTATTTTCAGTTGGTTCACTCTGATCGTTGCTCGAACTAAATAGTTAGTTGGGCCAACTACTATTTTGGCCCCAACTATCTTACTTAGTTGGAACACGAATAAAATTCGTTGTGTGACTAAGCCGGATGGTAAATGTGAAGAAAACCTTGAATTCAAAAATTCGTGATATGCTCGTCAAAAGTGGAACATTCTCGCTTTATACGATATAGTTACGATAAAGAACCGCGTTGTAATCTACTAGAAGACACTAAAATAAAGTACGATGCAACCAATGGTCTTCGTACACGCTATATTAAAGGCTTCCGGTTCGGAACGAACGTATAATATTCATTATATTGACATTCATTGTGCACTTGGGTTTCAATATAAAATAAACGCCGTCTATGCATAGCACACCATTTTTCTGTTGTCCATTGGATCGTCAGGAATTCTGATTCAAACGTTTATTAGCACCGTGCTTCTTCAGGTATGCGATAAATAAATAAATTCTTTAATTTTTTCATCGGAAAATGTTGGATTATCAATTTTATTCTTAAGTCTCAACGTTTGAGTATAGCATTTGGTGCATGGTAGAGAAAAAAAAGTTAAATGTTTCCTCTTGAAGATATAGAAGATATGTTAAGTTTGGGAATACTTATCGAAAATTACGTACATTAATCATACTCGAATAGAAATTTGGAGCATTACATTAGGCGTAATATTTTTTAATGCTAAGACTCTGTAAGGGCCAGGTCAGAAGGTAAAGCAAAAAATGTCAACTCGGGTATATGATAACTTATCATCACATTCGCTGCAAAGTCGATGAATACTCGTTCACAATTGATTTACAAGGATTAAAGATATGGGTCACTCCATACCAAGTGGGCCATTAATTTATCATTACGCCAGTTTTTCTGTAGTTTGTAAGTCCATTATTATAATGGAAATTCTGTGAATTGTTGTGAAAAATCAGAATGGTCTGTCTCAAGGAAAAAAAAATGGCGAAAATGTTATTTTCAGCGGCTATGACATTTATTAAATTAAAAAGTACATTCAAAAAATTAAATTTTATATAGGAACAAATTTTTTGTACGCTCGATAATTTTGAATATACAGCAAATTGAAAGAAAAGAAAATTTAAAAAATCGTTATTAAATTTTGGGAAAACCATAAGTGCTAAAATTCTAAAATAATTTATGGATGTTCGTGATACTCTAAACAACTTTTGAAAAAATTATGAACACTTTTTGCGATCATACTAAATTTGGGTGGCCCACTTGGTATGGAATGACTCATGTACAAACAATCAAAGTATTATGCCATTTGCATCGGTATTTATTATATCCTTTCTGGAAGACCCTACAATAGATCATCATGAGTCGTTCTGCTCTAAGTGTACTCATCGTCGCAGTGGTTGCACTGTATTTATGTAAGTAGCAATAAACAATAATAACTACAATTCCTCAGTTACAGACAGCTTTTAACTTATCCTAATATTCTTTTAGGTGAAGTTGTCGAAAGTCAACAGAGTTGCGGACCAAATCAAGTGTGGGATGATTGTGGAACAGCATGTCCACTTTCATGCGAGCTACCATCGTTGCGTCCTTGCACTAAGGTTGGCACTTATAAGTATTTAATTTCACTTGCCCACATAGAAAAAGATATATGTAACATATGAGACATTCCATATGAAGCGGGCAACCTTGATTTTCAATGTTCGTACAGTGGGTTCATAATTTTTTTTTGAGAGTATTTAGAGTTCCCGAACACATACGAGTTATTTCAGATTTTTGATCCCCATAGTTTTTCCACAATAAAATATGCTTTTTTATTTTGATTTTTTTTTCCTTTCGCTGCCGATTTAAAACTATCTATGGTACAACAAAATTGTTCCGGGATAAAATGTAGGGTTTCGCGTATACTTTTTGATAAAAATATTTCCAAATTAACCTAGATAAATTTTCAGGCATTTTTTGGCAAAATAATGCCATATCATTTTTTTTCGTTGGGAGGGACCATTTTTCCAAATTCGACAACTCCAAATTTGACAGAATTTCCATTATTATGTCCATTAACTATACCAAAATTTGCGCGATGATCAACTCATACCTTTATAATTTGAACATGTGAATTGCGTATGATTCAGCAAATAACCCAGCCGTGCATTGTGAAGATATCAATTTGCCATCGTGTTGATTTTTTCGTCGTTTTTTAATATTATGACGGAAATTCTGTGAAATTTTGAGTAAAATTAAAATGGCTCCTGTCAACGAAAAAAACTGATATGGCATTATTTTGCTAAAAAAAGCTTGAAAGTTTATCTAGTATTATGCATACATGTCTGCAAAATTATATGTAAAATATTTATATATATGTACGTTACGTAGGCAGTGTGATAATGGACGTTTTATTTTATACATTATGAAGTAAAATTTTCTACAATACTGGTTGGAAATAGTATATTTCGATACAAAAGGCAAAAAGATATTTGTGCGCACTGCTCGCGTGAAGACAGCACTCGACGAAGCTGATGCATGATGGAGCCGAGGCTTCATACGTGCCGCAGTGACGTAAAAAGTATTTTTCTCACCTCCGGGCCGAAAGCGACAACTTTCGTTCCGCTGCGCGGAACGAAGTTCCCGGTTTTCGGCTCCGTCGATGAGAAAAATCGTATACACTCCTCGGGCAGTAAATAAGAAAGCCTCAGATCACATGTTTGTCGACCTCGTCTTCGCCTCAGCCGACAATTACATATGATCTGAGACATTTCATACTTTACTGCCCTAGGTGTGTAATATACTATGTCTTCACACGTGCATGCAAAATCCTCGTTTGCCCACCGTTCACAGACATGCAAAATGGCCGGTTGACGCACTAGTGCGCAAAACATTTTGCGCACTGGCTCCCTGGATTTTGCTCACTGCTTGAAGTTGCAGCTTCTTTTGCATGTCTGTAAACGTCGGACAAACTCGGATTTTGCATTGCACTCGTAAAGAAAAATATGGTTCGATACACGAGGCCAAAGGAGCGTTTTGCGCACTGCTCGCGTGAAGACATCACGAAGCCCCGGCGAAGCCGACGCTCCTTTGGCCTCTTGTGTCCAAATATACTATTAACATGACAGTATATTACATTCAATAATATCTATAAAAAAGTTCGTTAAATGTATATCATACTTTGCAGAATATTTTGGACTTTTACAGGATTGTAACCTGTTTATAATAATAAGTAAATTAATGTAATAATTTGATAATTTTCGTTACAGCAATGTGTCCCTGGGTGCATATGCCAGCCAGGATTACTTTTGCGAGATGGCTCCTGTGTCGAACCGTCGCAATGCCCTTAAAAATGGAACTAAGGAATAATGAATATAAAATCTCGACAATTTATTAAAAGTTGTATAAGTGATATCGCTCAAATTATTTAATCGATGGATTTTCAAAGAATATATAAAGAATAAAGATACTTTTCATCATGCATTTATGGACTGTAATCGAAAAATTATTTCTCCGGTACCTTCGTCGGAATTCCTTTACTGTCTCCCAGGGCGTCAGCCGCCAAAAGACGACCCTACTAAACAATAACACCGATGCGTCTCGGCCACTAGCTAATTCGACAGCAGAGGAAAGTAACGGGCCTATGCCAACTAGCTCGAGGTCTTCTGGTAGAGGGGCGGGGCCGTCACGCACACACAAATTAAATTTACTCAAATCTCACGAAAAGTTTAGTAGCAATTTATTATAAATGAATGGAGCAAAACTTAGATCAAATATTTTGAATATGAAGTTGTGAATGATTTACAAAAAGTTATAAATCTATTTATTCTATTATAAAAAAAACAATGGATGATTAATGAAATTCTATGGTTGAACGGTCTTAGAAGAAGAAACGTACGTAAAATTTTGCCGGCAAACGCGACTTCTAATTACGGTGTGCCCCGTTTCCAAGAGTTTCAACAAATTTTTCTAAGACAGCTACTAAACGCAAGATAATAACGAACAACGAAATTACGCAACAAAAGCTCAAAGAATTATACGAAAAAGAATATCTCGGCATAATAAACGCCAGCTCAGATCGACAGCTCGCCGACCGCGTCGGTTATTCGTGGCTCGCAGATTTCAAATTGTAATTACTAATATGAGAGAAGCTAATGGAGACTCTAAATCCTAAATCGCTCTCCTTTACATACGGAATCGACTGCATATTAATTCTACAGTCGTTTTGACCACGCGGAAACAATCTTCCGACACGACAGCGCGAAATAACGATTAGAAAATCTGATAATTAGCTCACTGACTTAACTGACTCGATTACAAGGCTAACTCACTAAACTTACTATTAATAATCGAAATCCAATTAGGGTCGACCGCCGCACGCCTGGTAACAAAATTTACTTTTCTTTTCAGTCGGCAATATTCAATTAGCGATCGACAAAAAAAAATAATAGGAAAAAAAAATCATGCATTAACGATAAATATAACAATAAGAGACGAAACTACGAGAGACAAGTAGACCCCTCGCGATTGCAGCCCCTCTTCCAGGGCCTTACTCTAATCGAGCAACTCACTCGATATTAAATACGAAGGTTCAGGCAGCTGATAATAGGTAGTGAATATTTTCGGAAGCACTTTCGACACGTCCGCCGTCGATCACTGCTAATCGCGAAGAGCTGATCGTGATTCTTCGTCTTCCGAAATCTGGACAGACTAATCCCCATTTATTGTGCTTGAACGCCGAAAATTTACGACACGTGCCGATTGTTCCCTTCCTTATTCCGATTAGACCTCATCGCTGCTCCTCGTTACGCTGACTCTCATCTCGTATTACGACAATTGTCGTGAATTTCTTCAGACCCGACAGTGAATAAAATTGCAACTATTGCTTTCAGAGTTGACCTCTCACCACATAATAATATTTGTGGTTTCATTTGCATCGGATTATTAATTCGCCCGCTGTCCAAAGAGTTTTTCCGACACCTGATACGCCCCGCCTCAGCCTGTGGTGCGGTAACTACCGTGGAACCGGCCAATGCTGCTCTCCGGAAGATCTCGGGGGCATCCTCAGTGGTATAGGTACCGTCTCTCGAATCGAGAACGCCGAGAGATAGATCATGTCACGGTGGCGTGATAGCGTCCTTGGATCCGCATCCTTGGTGAATCCAGGGGCTGCTCCGGGGCACTTACGAATTTCCCACTAAGTGACGGATGCTTCATCTTTTCCTCAAAATTTTGGCGGTTAAAATAGTGGAGGTCCATTGCTCTAATTGGGCAGAGCGGACGCGACGGTGATAAGGTTTCAGCCATTCGTGACCTGCTGTCTCAAGTTGTGGATTCCTTCGACAAGGTGGACGATCTCGCCGGGAATTCCAACCTTCACTTGGCGTCCACTCCGCGTGAAGATGAGAAACCCGAGGGATGTGCTAACTGCACATCCCTCGGGTTCCTCACCTCAGGACTAATGCTCGTCCCCGGGAAATGGGACAGCATGCTGACAGCGAATCAAAGAACAGCTTCTCAATTTTTGTTATGTTCCCTCGATGTACGTCTTCTTGAAGTGGCCAGTGAGGAGCCGCAGTTTACAAAATGATAATTTCTCAAGTATATCCTACTAGCTTGACTAAATGACGAAAATAATAATAATTCTTAACGTTTTTTAAACTCAATTTTTGCCCTGGAGAGAGCTCGACAGCGGACGGTGTGCCATTTTTAGCCATGAGGTTCTCGGCAGCATCAGTAATGCGGGGTGCAGAAAACCACCACGTTACTGGACAACCTTGTCAATACATTGTAATCGTAAAAAAATCGAGATAAAACCGGGGAATATGCTGATCCCCCATTCCTATGTATATCTCCCAAATCATGTATCAGGCTGTATATCTGAAGTATTTTGTTGATTAACAGCGGCTACGAACGACCAGTCCGCACATTTGTGAGAAGGAGAATAATGTGCGATCTCTTCTATTTTCATTTTACGTTTCGGCTAAATTGCTGGCCCTCTTAAGAAATTTATTTCGCCCTAATTTCTCAACAAGAGACAGTTGTGCGTTCTTGTGTACGTACATTTTTCAGGTTATGCCTAAGTTATACTATATAGTATTGATGTTAAAAGCACTGACATTCTAGTGGACGTCAAGTGAAAAATTTAAAAGCTATTATATGCTTAATCATCGACTAATCGAATTTTATGCCTTTTCTGAAAATTGTCGCTCTAATCGAATCATTTTCTTTATCATTGTTTCTACCGCGTAGAAAAAAAAACAGAAAGACTCGGTTCTCGCAAAAGTGTATCACGATTATCACTTATATTCGAATATGAACTAATTAAGTAATTCATGAACCCAGTGCGATAAGTTAGAAAAAAGTTACGTATTGTTCAACGTCACCATTTGAACTGTATCTTTCCCCTGTCTTTTACACAGGAGAAAGATAATTATAATATCATATCCATCAGACCTGCGTACGCTTTTTTAAAGTCAACACGGTTAATTTTCTGATTTGATAGAATCCCAATGCTCATCATTATAAGAAGCTACGATTATTTGCAATTTTGTGATAGTGTTGGATAATACTATGAATAAAATTTGTACGTGGTATCATTTACATTTTTTCAATATAAAATAATATGCTGTTCTTCGTCGTACAGGTGCTTTGAAAAATTGTTAGCGGGTGTCTTGGTTTGCAAAGTTTACGATAATGTTTATGTAGAGTCGTCAAAAGAGAAACATATTACTTTTATACGATGCAGTAAAAACATAAAAACGAATACCCAGACTACACTGCTTCAATTAAGTTGCTAACATAAAGTTCAAAGCAACCAATGGTATTCGCACACGCTATATCAAACGTTCTGTTTCAACGTAGGCTGAGATTTTTTTTATTTTCGGAGACGTGGCGTAATGACGTTCGTTGTGCATTTAAGTTCTGACATAAAACAGGTGGGCTCTTTGGCATAATACATTGCTTTTCTGTTGTACTCTTGCTCTGAAGAGCAGTGCTTATTCAATACATTATTTTTTGGAAAAGCCACAGAATAGCATCATGATTCGTTGCGTTCTAATTGGGCTAGTTGTTGCAGAGGCCTCACTATGCCAATGTAAGAAATTACTACAAAAAAAGATGCAAAGTAGAACCTTGCACATTGCTTCCTCATTATTTTTCGTTTTTTACAAAGCTCCCTCTGTGAGGAAGCAGTATGTTATTCAATTTTGGCTTCCTCATAGAGGAAGCTTTGTAAAAAGCGAAAAATAATGAGGAAGCAATGTGCAAGGTTCTACTTTGCATCTTTTTTTTTTATACCTTGTGTCTCTTTTGCAGAGGTGTTTTATACAGCTATAAATCACCTCTGCAAACACCGTTACATCTAATTTTGATTAGATACAAATTTTTGTCGTACTTTCTCAACTTTTCCGGAAGTTATAGCGAAAATCTACATTTTTTTAAAAATGAAAAATGGTGTAAAATCCGAACGACTTTACCGATCATCACCAAATTTGGTACATGGCATTTCTGAATGTTATTTTTCGTCTGTACAAAATTTCTGTTCATTTGTTGAAATTCGACGTAATTTAGATCAAAATCTATTTTTTTCGAAAAATTTAAAATTCTATAAAATCCGAACCGCTTTACCGATTTCGCCGAAATGCAATACCATACAACATTGAACTTATATCTAGATATGAAGAACTATTTAGCTAAATCGGCGAACTTTTACGAAAGTTAGAGCATTCACGTCCTTTTTTCAACAAATTAAAAATTGCATAAAAACTTAATTACTATATATATTTTTTCAAAAATTGCAGTATTCAAAGGGGGGCAGCTACTCTACATGTGTGCCAAATTTGAGCCCGATCGCTCGAACGGTTACTGAGTGAGAGGCGATTGAATTTTCGAGGCCCAGCACACACACACACACACACACACACACACACACACACACACACACACACACACACACACACACACACACACACACACACACGCACGCACGCACGCACGCACGCACGCACGCACGCACGCACGCACGCACGCACGCACGCACGCACGCACGCACGCACGCACGCACGCACGCACGCACGCACGCACGCACGCACGCACGCACGCACGCACGCACGCACGCACGCACGCACGCACGCACGCACGCACGCACGCACGCACGCACGCACGCACGCACGCACGCACGCACGCACGCACGCACGCACGCACGCACGCACGCACGCACGCACGCACGCACGCACGCACGCACGCACGCACGCACGCACGCACGCACGCACGCACGCACGCACGCACGCACGCACGCACGCACGCACGCACGCACGCACGCACGCACGCACGCACGCACGCACGCACGCACGCACGCACGCACGCACGCACGCACGCACGCACGCACGCACGCACGCACGCACGCACGCACGCACGCACGCACGCACGCACGCACGCACGCACGCACGCACGCACGCACGCACGCACGCACGCACGCACGCACGCACGCACGCACGCACGCACGCACGCACGCACGCACGCACGCACGCACGCACGCACGCACGCACGCACGCACGCACGCACGCACGCACGCACGCACGCACGCACGCACGCACGCACGCACGCACGCACGCACGCACGCACGCACGCACGCACGCACGCACGCACGCACGCACGCACGCACGCACGCACGCACGCACGCACGCACGCACGCACGCACGCACGCACGCACGCACGCACGCACGCACGCACGCACGCACGCACGCACGCACGCACGCACGCACGCACGCACGCACGCACGCACGCACGCACGCACGCACGCACGCACGCACGCACGCACGCACGCACGCACGCACGCACGCACGCACGCACGCACGCACGCACACACACACACACACACACACACACACACACACACACACACACACACACACACACACACACACACACACACACACACACACACACACACATACATACGGACATTTTTTCTAAGCATACTGACATGAAAATCTAGAAAAAAAAAATTTTCATGAAAACAAAGCTTCCTCTATGAGGAAGCAAAATTATTAGAATTTATAAATCATAGGGGTCATTCCAAGTGGGCCACCCACATTTAGCATGGTAGCAAAAAGTGGTCATCATTTTTTCAAAAGTTGTTTAGAGTATCACGAACATCCATAAATTATTTCAGAATTTTAGCATCTATGGTTTGCCCAAAATTGAATGATTTTTTTATTTCATTTTTTTCACAATAAACATTACATAAAATTTGTTCGTGTGTAAAATTTAAGTTTTTAAACGTACTTTTTAATTTAAAAAATGTCCATAGAGGCGCAAAAAAAATTGCCGCCACTTTTTAACAAAAAATGAAGTACATTTTTTAAAAATTGAGGCTAACCCTTTTGGATTTTCTCGAAGTGTTACAGAATCTCCATTATTATGCTTACAAACTACAGAACAATTGGCGTGATGGCAAATGAATGGCCCACTTAGTATGGAATGACCCGTAGACATTTTCACCTTTTTCCTAATTTTTCTGCTCAGGTGAAGTAGCCGAAAGCATACACGTATGTGGACCAAATCAAGTCTGAAACGATTGCGGTACAGCATGTCTACCATTATGTGAAGATGTAGCCCCGGATTGCACCAGGGTCATTATTCAGGGTCATATTCTCATTATTTCTAGCAGAAGAACGCGGTTTAACGCACGCTTAGCGTTCGTCAAACGTCGTTTACACACCTCGTGAAATAAAATTTTGTACGATACTCATGCGAAAAACGTTTTCTTAACTCGTGTGATTGCAACACTCGCCATCGGCTCGTGCTGCAAATTCACACTCGTCAGAAAAAGTTTTTTCGCACTCGTATCGTAATGTACTATTTTGTGACCCGTGTATATAAAGTGCGTCTTTACGTGCCTTGAAAATATGCGTAAAATAAAGCATTATAGTAAGGCATGAAATAATGTACGTCGCCCATGCGCACATAAGCCGCGAGCGTATTTGACGCACTGATAGTATTTTACACACATTTTTGTTCATTCGGTTTTATTTTACACACACTTTCATTCATACTTTCAACAACCGTAGCGAGGCTCCACCTGAGCCTGACAGCAGACGCGTCGTGCATTCGTCGTACCAACGTGAATCCGCCGAGTGCGCGTCAAATACGACGATAGTGGAACATCGAAATAACCTCGAAATTGCTTAAAATGTCCGATCGCGAGAATACGCCGAGTGAAATAAAGAAAGCGGCACAATTGGTTGTCCAAGTATTATTGCCGACTAAGTCGGGAGTGATATACAAAAAGTGCTACCATCAATTCTTCGAATGGCAGAACAAATATCACACGTCAGTCACAGAAGAAACGATGCTCGTTTACTTTAACGAATTGTCGAAGTCGTTCAAGCCCTCGTCAGTGTGGTCGAAATTTTCAATGTTGAAGAGTGCGATCCGAAATTTTCGACAAGTGGATATCGGCAAGTACAGCCCATTACTTGCACTGTTGAAAAAAAAAACAGTAAGCATTTTACTTCGACAAAATCCAAGATTCATCAACCGGAAAACGTTGAGAGGTTTTTCACTGAAGCTCCTGCCAATCGATATTTAGCCGTCAAGGTGAGTTTCATCAACTGTTGTTGTTTGTTATAATCGTTAATCAATTTATCAGTGATTATCTAGTATTGTATCCGATTACATTAGCAAAATTGTGTTCAGGTTGCTCTGGTCCTTGGCATCACTGGAGCCTGCCGCAGGGAGGAGTTGAAGAATATAACAACACACGACATTGAGCATCATAATAACATGGTTGTCGTGAAGAATCCTCGCACGAAGAACGACGTGGCTCGAAAGTTCACAGTTGACGGGGACTTCTATGAACTGTTCAAGAAGTACGAAGCTCTGCGCCCAGAGAAACCTGTCAGCGACCAGTTCTTCTTGTGTCTTCGAAACGGCAAGTGCACGCAGCAAATAATCGGAATTAACACGTTCGGCGCAATGCCGAAAACTATAGCCGAGTACCTGAACCTTCCTGAACCGCAGAAGTACACAGGGCACTCTTTCCGTCGCACCTCCGCAACGATGCTGGTTGACGCAGGCGCGGTCTCATGACATTAAAGCGTCACGGTGGATGGAAATCCGACAAAATCGCCATGGGATACGTTGAGGACTCTGATTAACAACAAGAAGAAAATTTGCAGGCAAATTTGCAGTTCTGTGAATTTGAATCGTCAAAAACCCATCGCATCGGAGACAAACCCGAGATCGCCACAAAAAAAAGAAGCCAACGGATATTATCGACGACACCTACCCATCAAACAACACAGAGGCTCCAGTCGAGGACAAAGAAAACTGCGCATACTTACCAATAGTGACTCCAGACAAGAATGTTACAGTGCAATTGCATAATTGTAACGTCACGTTCAACTTTGCCAAATAATAAGTTGGGCTAATCATATTATTTAAGTCGATATTGTGTTGATAAAAAACGACAATTTCATTTTAATGTCATCTTCGTAAACGCTTTTTTCTTCGAGTTCAAGTCTAACATTAAGACAGATCTCAGACTCTGAAGAGTCCAAAACAAGCTTTATTATTTTATTTAAAAAAGTTAATATAAATTATAAATTCAGTTGCAATAACGAAACTGAAAATAATACTGATGATGAAGTATTATTGTTGTTACCAAGTTAAAATGTTTAACAAACTGTTTCTTATTTTTCCAACGTAATTTTGTATTTTATTTTTTTAAGTTCAGAGAACCGAAACGGACCATGCTTTGTTTATTTTGTTTTTGGTTTTTTTTTGTTTTATACAACGATGGTGTTGAATTGATAAGAAACATTTTTTTTTTTTTCATCTTTGCGAAAGAATTGTTTTCGCGTTCATAGGCGAACGTTGGAATGAGACCTCGGACTTTAAGGAGTTCGAGTTTGTTTTTCATTCTTCACTACAAATTAAGGAAAAAAACTGTTCATTATAAGTGTTAATAGGAGAGAAAAATGAAATACTGTTATTCATTTAAATAATTGCGTGTTTTCGTTTCGGGGGGCTCCGCCCCCCGAACCCCCGCAGGGGCTTCGCCCCTCGACTCCGCTGCGGCGTCACTGTTTTCTTCATTTGTGCATTTTTAGATACACTTGTTACAAAAAATAGTATGCGGTACTCGTGAGGTAAAGCAACCATAATACGCAATGTACTATTAAATACTTTCATGACTGAATGATTAAGGATTATTAAGCCTATCAAATATCAAGAGTCGCGGTAGCGACTTGACGTCAAGTTAAAATAGAAAATTAATGTTGCCTCCACATGACGATTTTGTTGGAATTTATTGAAAAAGAATAGTTTATCTAAATTATTCATAATTATTGTAGAAACGTGAAAATTTTGATTTTTGCATAACGATTAACCATAGTTATCTTAGACAAAAAGTATTTAAAATACATTTTCAATGAATGGATGTCCATCCCAGTCTAGCGCGAAAAATATTACTAGAGCGAAAGGTATATAAGATTATTTAAAATATTTAGTCCTCCGTCCAGAAAAGTGCACTTTTCTCAATACTAAGAAAAAAATTTGGTTCGATGTTAACGCTGGCGTTTAAGTACGTTCAAACGAATCTTTTGTTAGTACAATTAAAATTTTGTTTTTGCAAAGCGTATTTAGTTCGACTGACGTGCATAATTGTTGAATTTTTTTTTATTGGACTAAACGACAAACTTGTTCGAACGTATTTAAACGCCAGCGTTAGGCATCCAAACTAATTTTCTTCTCAGTGAAGATGTCGCTTGCGAAAACTGCAGTTTCGTCCTGAAATGAATGAGGAAGCAAAGTGCAAATAAGTTCTATTTTGCAACTTTTTTCGTTACCTATATAGCTCTTGAAAAATTCAAAATCACATAAAATCCAAACCGCTTTATCGATCACGACCAATTTTGGTAGGTAGCAGCGCTGAATGTTATTTTTCATCTGTAGAAAATTTCAGTTGATTCGGTGAGATATGGCAGGAGTTAGAGCGGAACGGATATTTAAAAAAAAATTCAAAATCCTGTAAAAACCGAATTTTTTTACAGATTCATTCCAAATTCAATACCGATCCTTCTTTAACATAGCTTTATTAATAAAAAATTATTTAGCTCAACAGCTAAAAATTTGAGGATACTAGAGAGCGTACAGACATTTTTCAAAAATTGCAAAGGCACATAAAATTTGAACATATTTTCAAATTTTTTTGAAAATTACCACAAACATAGGTGTGGACATGCTTCACATGGTTGCTAAATTTCAGCCCGATTGTTAAAGCAGTTTTTGAGATATGTAAGTTTGAATTTTGAGTGTCGACCATACACATACCCTCACGCACACTCATCCATAAATTTTTTCGAAACTACTTTTCTCGAGGTTTTGGATCATTTTGAGTGTACTGACATAAAAAAAGCGAAAAAAATGTTCGCACGAAAAAAAG
Organism: Ephialtes manifestator; assembly: GCA_963970395.1. NCBI lineage: Eukaryota > Metazoa > Arthropoda > Insecta > Hymenoptera > Ichneumonidae > Ephialtes > Ephialtes manifestator. The sequence continues at coordinate 18,452,624 of OZ019970.1, read as the reverse complement.
TTTCGTCTATGATATGATAAGCCAAAAATGTAGTAATGTTGTCTTCAAGTAAATAAAAATAAATCTACTTGTTGGGTCCATCTGTATACAAATGGAAGAAATGCTTCGAATGATGTCGAGGGTGGTGAAAAATCTGTAGGCGGCCCTCGGTAATCTTTTTATTTTCTTTTTACTCGAATCTCACGAGACACAAGCGGGCAAAGAGCTGTGAGTTTCGCGAAATCTATTCCAAGTAGACGGTGTGGCAGACCTGTTGAAGATTTATTCGTGCCGAATCGAGTCTCTCGCGGTTCGCCGGCTGTGTGTAACGCAAGCGAGGAAAGCGGGAGAGAGAGCGAGCTTCTAAAGTGTACATTAGGTGGGTTTGCACGTGTATATACGTACAACGAGAGAGTTGTGCGAGAATTTTCGTTCCCTTTGCCTCTCTTGCGGCTCCCGTGTCCCGGGTGTGGCCGAACAAGCACTCTGCGGAGCATGAGGCTTCATACTACTTGCCTTGCGCGCGGGACGACGACTCAAAAGCATGCCTTTCTATTATTGAAACGACTCGGGGTTTGCGAGAGCTCGCAGAGAGTCCCGAGTCCGCCAAAGAGCCGCTCTGCTCGCGGGCCTCTCATTTTCCGGACTCTCGTTCAAGCCCTCGCACACCGTTAGCTCTCTAAAGCGTTCCACGTGCATCTAAACACTCGGTAAAGTACGCGGCCGGGGGTCAGTCTCGGGTCACGGGATTCCTCCAGTTCGTTTGTAAATCTTTACCTCCTTCTTAGTTTCTTTACAATACATTGCGGAGCATTTTTGTATACGTATATTGTACTCACCGTAGTCTCGCTGGCAGTACTTGTTTAGGTTTAGTTTTTTCGTGCTCGCTCGACACTTGCCGCATTGATCTGTAACACAAGATGAATTGGTATTTGAACAAATGGTTTGTATATATTTTTTAAATATGTGTTCATTAGGGTGGTCCATATATATTTTGCACAAAATATCTTTTTTTCATGGGGCACCCCTCAAAACTGTTTTTTATTGTGAAAAACAATTTCTCGTAAATTATCGATGAGATAAAAAGAATATGGAGAAGTAGCGATGGAATTTTTCAATTTTCTTGTTTTAAAAATTGTTTTTAATGAAAATTCTCATATTCTTTAGATCTTTTTTTTTAGTTTAGATTTTAGATCCACATCCTTGATGAATTCATCTCCCGACTATAATATGCGAATAATTCTCACTTAATCATTTTTCATTTACCTAATTTGTTTATTAATTTCACTAATTTTTTCAGTCGTGAGTTTTTTAATTTTTATAAAATTCTTTTTATTCTGTACGCAATAACAGGTTATTATGGTTATTAGCAAGAGACCCGGAAGCGTCTCGACTTTTCTCTTTTTCTTTTTTCTCTTCTTTCTTATTACTAGTCTGCTCGCTAAGTTAGATTATCCATTTGCATTTAATTCACTAGCTGATGTTTCTTATGAAAACACTTTTCATCAAGAGTCACCTGAAAAAGGGTATGAAAGTTTTTTTCTTTCATAGTAGCAGTAAATATTATTATTAATAAATATGCTGTAATTCACTTTATGGGATACGGTAGTGTTAAATTAGCTTCTTTAACCCCTGTACTTTGAGGGACCCCTATAGGGGCGAGAACGTATAGGAAAATACGTTTTTCTGACAATAAACGTGTCAACTCTCCATCATCATGTTGACCTACAATTTTCACATTGTCACATGGAATAAAAATGACCTATTTGATTTCCAGTCCTCTCTAAATGTTACAACTATATCAGTCTATTCGAACGAAAATATATGGGTCATTTTGGCTCAACATCGCCCTACCGCAGGTTAATTTCAATAAATTAAACTCATACCAATATTTTATAACAATCGTGGAAATGTGTGTAATTTTCTTTTTATATATACATACATTTTCTCCAGGTGAAAAATTAGCTATTTCACACAATCAATTTAAGAGCCAAAGTCACTTCCGCACCGGTTTAAAAATAGTAAAACCTATTTTTATTCAAACGGCTCCATAAATTTTTATTCAAACGGCTCCATAAATGGGACACGCATACGTAGTACGGCTTTTATTACTCTCGCGCGGGCAGGAATGAGCTGATTACCTCCCGAGGGAGGTAATGAAAGCGGACTGCGCATGCGTACGTCATTCGTAACAAATGAGCGATTTCCCGCCCGCGTTACGGACACGAAATTGGGTTATTTTAGCGGAGTCAGGAGAAAATGCCAATTTTCAACTTTGGATACCGATTACTATACGAATCTGGGAATGAGGACTGTACTTTTTTCTCGGTATGGTTTTTGATATAACGAAATCCTCTTTAAAATCTTCTAGATTCTTTCATTAGTATTTTAATAGATGGTCGACAGCGTATATGCAATTCTACACAAACGATCCGTTGAATTACCAATTACAGAGCTTAAGGGCTGTGTTTATCGCGTGCAAGCGACACACCCCGTCATTTACGTAAGTTGTGACAGGGGTATGTCATCGCACCACATCCTATCTCCATTCGCGTGCGTGTCTACCACTTGGTAGAGCTCAATCTCCTATCCCAGCTCTCAGCCTCGACTAGTGTTCGATCTCTCGCGCCTCGCACACTATCCTCTATTATTGCCTAACTATATTCGTCGATCTATTACGTCCCGGTCCTAACTGTACGATCGAGTGGTATAGGGTATATCTATCCATCTATTATCTCAAGTCCGTTGCGCGACAGCTCGGTCGACCATCACCGACAACAATCTGCCTTCTATCCTCCATCTCTGTTCGCCGTCCCTTCGATCAGCTCCTGCAAATCCATTGCATAGCTGTTTCTCCCTTCGTCAGCGCCCGCTGCGATTAATTCCCCGAGCAATACGTTATCCGTGCTGAGCAGCCGAGCGGCTCGAATCTCCTATACCCAGTGGACTTAGTTATGTTGCAGCAATGTAACGACAATGTAAACGAATGTAACAGGTAATTTTATCGCGACGTTACGAGTGAATTAAGTGTAATTTATTTTATCACTATATGTGACAGTTATATTGACGTAAATTATATTTAAAAAAAAATGGTAGCAGTTACACAACTCCGATATTAGAATTATATGTAAAGGTTAACTGTAACATTGAAGTTATAAGAATAATATAAGGCGATATATTAATGATCATTTAACCGAAATATTCAATTTATATCACTGTGACCATCGCAGTGAGTTTCCTTTAGTCATAACTGCCATGAATTAATGTTTTAATTTCAATAGTTGCTGAATATTTCAAACTATGACGCAAGAGGTGTAGACTATGGACACCTTTCATGTTTCGAACATCCAAGGATTGCGACGTCTACCTGTCACAAAAAGACGCTGCTATCAGTGAAAGTAGAGTGAGTCGGTGGAAAACACACTGGGTTGGAGAATACCTTCGAAGGGTCGAATTTACAGTCCCAGGTTCGAACATGAGTATGAAATAACATGTAAAATTCGATTTTAAGTACGAATTTGAGTTCAAACTTGGAATTGCAAATTCGACTCTCATACATACTGAACTGACTAGTCGCCTGGGAGAATCGCGTCGCGTGGTCGCCATCTACCGTGAATAACATTAGTTATATGTATTTTACGTATCTGTTACAAACGCTGGATTTGTAACAGTACACGGAAAAACGACTTGGTTAAGGCAACGAAAAAAATAATTAATTGGTTGGGTTAACTATTTTCCTATAGTTGGCTTTGTATCGTTGCTCGAAAATAACCGCACTTTGTCATTTAGTGTGGGGATTAAAATAGCGAATGGTTAAAATAGCAAATTTCACAATAAGAAACGTCTAAATATAGAATGGCTAGCATTATGAAATTCGCTGTTTTAGTCATTCGCTATTTTGATCAATCGCTATTTTGATTGCATTTTAATAAGGTGGGGGTCAAAATAGCGAATGGCTCAATTGCGAATTTCATAATCATGGCCATTCTAGATTCAGACGTTACGTGCTTTGAAATTCGCTATTTTAACTGTTCGCTATTTTGGTCATTCACTATTTTGATCCCCACCCCAAGAACCGACCATGAAATGTCATCTTTTTCCATTTTTAACGGATTTTTTTCGAAAAAATGGCTTAAAAAATCGATGCAAACGCTGAGAGAAATCGTGGTAGTTCAGACAACTATTAAGCCATAACTATGGATCTTTAGTCCACGCAATAATTTGAATAGTTATTTTAACTGATTTAATGGTTAAATTAACTACGTTATAGTTTCTGTAACTAATTCTACAGTTGGCTTAATAAAATGTCGTAAATACTTTAACAATGAACATATAGTGAAATACAACTTTAGCTATTTTCTTATAGTTAGTGCAATTTTATTATTGTTGTTGCAAATACCATTTCAAACTTGTTGAATAATTTCTCAAAGAATACTATGTCTGTGATGATGTTTTCTTTGAACAGTACTTCGCATCTATTGCAAAATTTTCAACACAATATATTTTTTGTTACGATAACTATATATTAACTATTGCATTGACTATAAATAATTAATACAGATAACTTTTTTTAAATGGCTGAGGTTGTATTTCACTATAAACTTATAGTTGCCAGTATCTTCTTTCTGTGAACGTTTGCCCACTTTGGACATAATTTGGGCTAAAAAAAATTAATATCTAATACCGGATTTTTGAGAATAATTTCAAATTTTTAAATTGGGGCGCAAAATTTTCTTCTCTAAAAAATATGTTGCGAGATTTTGTCGAAGTGTGACTTGGTTCATTATTATCGTGTCATTCGCATTGTGATTGGTCCAAATTGGCGCGAGATCAAATCGAGAGCGGGACCAAGTTCGTGTTTAACACGTTTGACAGTTGCAATTCTGACAGTTTTGTCAAGTATACCGGGCGTGCGAGGTTTGAATTCCCAAGTTAGTTGACTTTACAATATTTCTCGGTTTCCGGATTATGTGTTAATTGTGAATATTAAACTAGGTTTAAGATGTTGAACGACAAAGTGCGACGCGGTCTCTACGGCAGCAGTAAAACCAGTTTTCTGGTTTATTAAAAAAATTCATGAAAAAAGAAGATTGAGTAAAAAAGAATTTAAAAAAAATTAAAAGTGTTTTTTCGAGCTTATCGAATAGTATAAAAAATTGTAAAGCAAATTGGAAGGGGTCAGGGTTGAACGCTTACACCGAGAGAAAAAGTTTCATTGATTCACAGAAATCTTTGCCAATGAAATGAAATACTTGAATTTCAATACTATCTTTTCTTTGAATGATCTTCAACTCAATGAAAAGTAGTGACATTGATTCAATGAAACATTTCTTTAAACCAATGAACCATTTTCATTGATTTCAAAGAAATTGTCTCTGATTCTATGAAACTTTCTTACCACAGCTCAAAATTTCGAAACCTATTTTTTCTTAAAGTACGCGGCAGATAAAGCTCAAATTTTGAGAGCATGTGCGGAAATACAGCAGAAATAGGCTAATCTTCTGGGGCGAGCGAGAGATCAACGAAAACGTTTCTTTGAACCAATGAAAAAGTCTCTTTAAAACAATGAAACTGTTTCTTTAGTCTGTTGTTTCCTATTATTTACATTGCAGTCACTTTTTACACACTTACAAGCGTATTCTTTTAACATATCATTACCATGGATAAGCAACACGCTTGAAAGTGTGCAAAAAGTGACTATAATGTAAATCATAGGAAACAACACACTTGGCAACACGCTTTGTTTTTGCAGTGTAAGTAAATGTTTATTTACAGGCAGTGAAATGTTCTCTTTGAAATTCAAATGCACTATTTCATTGAAATCAATGAAAAAAAAACATCAATCCACCCATTTCTTTGGCGTCAATGAAATCTTTTTTCTCGGTGTACTGAGTTGGCCAGGAATATTCCATATAGACGCTTGATCTCTCCTCCTCCTCCTTCTGTGTTGTTACTCAAGCGGTTGACATACGCAGAATTTGCTACTCTCCCCGGGTGTGTAAAGTTATATACTTGGCATCACTCCTACGCGTACGGATGCTGAAGTTCATTTAATCATATCAATTTCGTTAATTGACGCGAGAGGACCGTTTCTGCTGTGCATATGTTTTGAGTTCATTGCATACGATAATACGATCGCGAGTTCGCTTGGTATTAGCTGTGTTTGTATTATAAGCATCGTGTATAATTACGACGAGGAAATGCAAATGGAAAAAGAGAGGTGGAATACATGTATGGCAGTGAAAGGGGTTGAGGATCGTGTTATGGATTCCTACATGTTTGTAGCGATGATGCTGATATACTCTGCGCTGATGCTTTGGGAGATCCGGCCTTCCGGCGATACCTGTTCGCAACGTGCGTGCACGCTTCCCGGATACCTCAATTATCAGCTAATTGCTCGGTTGGCTATGCCCCGAATTTTCAACGATAATAATCATGATAGTACCCCGGGAAAGTATGTTGTACAGTATGCAAACGAGAATGCTTGCATGGAATATGTTTGAAGATTATTAGTCTATACGATATTACGCTATTTTTTTTTTAAATCGCAGTATGGAATTTACTTGCTCGAAATACGAGATAATATGTTTGCACTTGGGTTGAGTCGGGATTTACTGATTGGGGTGCATTTGGTGTAACTGAGTTGTTCTGATTACAATATGTAATATTGTATGTTTAATAATGCTCATTTTGCGAGTATTTAAAATTCAATAAATATGTTAGTGCCTTATTGCAGCTTAAGTTCTTATAATGAATAAGTACAGAGGAAATTCGCTTTGAATAATATATATTGCAGCTTCAATGCTTAGTTAATAATTACAGAAATACGGACTAATTATGCTTTGCGTATATGTACATAAATTTTCTCTAAACAGTATCGTTAATATTTAAATATGTTATATCTATCAATCAATTGTAAATTAAAAATTATCCGTATATTGAGTATTTAAGTCCTTAATTTGTTAATTTTTTTCTATCTGTGATGAAACCCGAGTAGATATTCTGATACTGGCGCAACAAGGGCATTATCAGGTAGGCCGTAGTTCCTTATTAGGCAGTGTCCAGGCAACCGGATCGGGCCCGCTGCCAAAACGTAACGTTGGGGTTGATACGGCCACGATCAGGGAGACTGTTAAGGCCATGATCCGGGAACTGTTCAGGCCATAATCGGGGAAATTGTTCAGGCTACGATCAAGCCGTGACCAGACGCGAGTAAGGCTCCTCTACCTGGAACTGTGCAGGCAGGAAATGCATAAATGAATTAAAACGCGTCTTCTATTTTTGTTTTTTTTTAAATACTTTAAGCTTTTCAACTTAAAAAAACGTTCATATTCACTGCATATTATTTTGTGAGATACACAGAAAGCTGAGTTAAAGTGTGCCAAAATTGCTCGGACTTCTCGATTGTAATGTTACCTTTAAAAAACTCGCGAAATGAATAATAAAGAATCGGAACATACATCTAGTAAGGGCCGCGTACGGTTTCCTGATCGAAATTGGTGCACAAAATGGCGCTGGGCTTAATACGGAATAATAATACATATCTAATCAGGACCTTGTACGGATTCCGGACTAAAGTTGGCCCGCGAGATGGCGTTGGGATTAATACGGTATGATAATGTATATCTAATCAGGGCCGCGTACGGCTTCCTTACCAAAGTACGCACACCAGATGGCGCTGGGGTATTATCAGGCATCTCTCTCCGCACAAAATCAGGTCCCTGTAAGGCATTCCACAGAAAGGCAAGCCTTAAGATTTCCCGATCGTGATCTGACCAGTCTTCACCCACGTAAAAATAATGATGTCAAATTGTGATCATAAATTGACATATCTCAAAAAGTGTCATTTTTGAGACGCCTTGATACAAAATATCTTAGAAAATTTCAAAGCCATTTTGAGATCGATTTGATACCAAGTTTTTTTTACTCAATTAGAGCTCAATTATTGCGCTGAAATTTAATTGTACATTTAAAAAATCAAAATCAATTGTGCACATCACGAATATTGACATCAAATTGTAATTTGGTATCAGTAAACGTGATATCAAATCGATCTAAAAATCCCTTTAAAATTTTTTAAGATATTTTGTCTTAACGCATCTCAAAAATTGCACTTTTTGACATATGTCTATTTGAGATCTCAATTCGACATAATTATTTTTACGCGGGCAGGCACCCGTGATGGAATTTCTACTCGGGAAGGCGTTATCAGGTTGCCATGAAAGCGCCCTACCAGGACTGTCAGGCGGTCTGATAACGCCCTGACTAGGGCCCGAAGATAATTTCTACCCGGGTTTTGGTGCTAATTAATCAATTGATCACGTGTAATTGTAATTGTTTGAAAATGAATGGTTTACTGTAATGTCTTTTATAATTGTTCATAAGTTCCACAGACTGTGCATTTTTTGCACCGTTGTGTAAGTTAGAAATAATTAGAGACTATATTTTGTGTATATATTCGAATAACACATTTACGTCTCTATCACGTATATCCCTTCCAAGTTGCATTTCTGTCAGGAAACAAACCTCGGTCCAAATTCCACCATAATAAACTCTACCAGATCATAACAATGACTGATTTAACTCACAGCTCCACGAGAAAACATTACGACCAGACCAAACAGCAGTTTTGCTGTTAAGTCAGAAAAAGTTATATCAGAATTTGTTGTTTTCTCTTAAGTCACAACTCTGTAAATTGGGAGTTTTAGATATGGTATATATATCAGAACTGTGAACACTGACTGCGAAATATAATATATTTTATGCTTGTAATAATAAAAATATATGAACGAAAAAAAAATTAAAATTATTTTTGTTGTTATTGAGTAAATCAATTGTGAAGAAAAATCGAACATCAACGCAATTCCGTGCATTTTACAAACTCGCCAAGTACTGAAGTTCATTTTTATTATCACAAGCAATATTTCTCTTCTAAGTTTATAATCTACAGGGTCCCTATATACATAAATAATTAACAACGTACTTGCACACGTACATGTTTTTAGTATATTTCAAAACATTTTGTATACATGATGTGACTGACGGAAATGAACTTGTCTCAAGTTTTTTTTACACATTGTGCTTTTTTGGGGGATTATATTTTACTTGTGCTACTTAACCAGGGCTGATTGTTTTTTTTCATCACTTTGATGTCTTTTATCAGACATCCCAATACAGAGATGTAAGTATGCCATTTGAATACCTATTCTCCAGAAAATATATGATAAAAATCATATAAATAGAAAGCGAAATTTTATTTTCTAGATTCTAAATTGCGTCAAGAGCGAATGCTTTATTTTGAATCCGTCAAAATTTATTCGAATTCTTGACGTCGAGACACTATCGCTCTCATCTCTTAATAAACCTATTACTACATCGAGAGAGTTACTTCAGTCATTGTATTAAAAAAAAAGTTTTTCGAATATAATGCATATGTATTTAAATGTGAGCAGGCCTAAGCTAAAACACCTATTTTACTTCATGCATTAATTGTCATTCAAAGGTACAAATATGACGTATCCATTACCTATTTCATTTGATGCATTATTTGTCATTCAAAGAGACAAATTATGACGTGTCCATTACCATTAATTACTATCATTCCTATAGGTGTCCCACGACCGGTGTGACTTGCTGTACGACCCATTGGATTAACACACGCGATATTCTTCACGAACCCATAAAATCAACTGAACCTTCTCACAGAGTTACCTCTCAAGTGTCCATAACGTTCGACACGCATGTACATATATCTAAAGCTTGTACCCTCTCGAGACTCTCTGAAGTCCGGTGAACCGAGATGTAGCTCGTCGCGGTCCCTACGGATGGGAAACATCGGCAAGGCAACTTGTATATCGTACTACGAGCGCGTGTACGTCGCTAACCCTGCCAGTCGTAAAACATCGTAAGCATCGCATAGAACGTAGTATGCTGAGCCCAAGGCGTACAACAAAACTGCGAACTCTCATGTCCTCGTGTATAATGCGTGTGTTGATGCATATATACTCACGCACGGCGATGCGTATACCGTCAAGCAAGCCGAGCACCATTCACGAAGCCATTCATGGCCGTTTAGCCATTCATGAGACTGCGCAGTGGGGTAGATATATGTATATACAGGGAGTCTCGAGGCGCGAGAGCCACGGAATATCGACGAGTCACCGATGTATCTATTCATCATCTCCGTGTGAGTGCGTGTGATGAGCTCAAAAGATTCCTACAAGACGAACCTCCTTTTAGCATAACAGCATAGTTTTTTTTAAAGTTTTTTTTTGCAATCCCCTGAGGCACACCGCATCGATTTATTACTGGAAAATTTATCGTCTGTTTTCCCAAGGAATTTTCATCGTGTTATAGGCGACGCTTTTGCTGCGGCCAGACGGTGTTTTTATTCGCGTCATAAAGCCGTCGTTTCGTCTCTCTCGATTTTGCGCTTGATCTGCTTCGAGATAATAGACATAGGGACACGTTTTATGGCCCATATACTTTGGGATCTCGTTCACATGTACATACAGTGGCGGTATTACTGGAGCACTGAAATTAATCGGGAGACGTGGTTACGTCTTGTGTCTTGGGATGTTTTTCTTGGCTCTCGAAGCTTTCGCAGAGATCGTGGAAGAGGAGGAAACGATGAAGCTCTGGGCAATCGCGAAAACAAAGAATGAAGATTGAACGGAATTTTTCGGGGGATTCTGGGAAAGTCGGCAAAAGGCGGCACGAGGGACTTTCTGATCGACGGTGCTTTTAAACGTTGAGAATAAAGTATATACGTTGTGCTGAGTTTGCGCTGTTTTAACGCGCACACATCCAGACAGTTTGCTTTTACGTGAAACGCGGGAGAAGCGATAGACGGCTTTTAATCTCTTCCAGACTCTATACATTTTTTTTTGCTTCTCACAAACGAGGAATGAGATCGAGCTACGCGCGAAGCTGTTAAGAAACTTCTAAGGCTCTCTTAAGATCTTCCTTTTCGCCTCCTTTGCTACCCCGCATCCGCTCGTGTACTTTCTACGCTTCTTTTTCTTTCTAATCTTTTTTCCGCAAGTTTTCACGCTCTTTTAGAGTTAACAAGGTGATCTGAGGTGGTTGTAAAAAGTAGGCAATTTCCTGCGAGACTTCGCCCGTCGACCGGTGAGGATTACGCGGTCCTGGCGATGGAAATTGCTCAGGAAGAACCGTAGGAGGTGCCTCCGAATGTACATAGTGCGAGGGGGAGATCGGGGCGATTTGGCACGAATTAAAAAATATAGATAGTCATCTTTGTTTGGTTATATGAAGGTTTTTCACTGTTAAATATACTATGTAAGGTAAAATTACTACACTGTGCAGGAAGCTCTATTATAGTTTTAGAAAAGACTGGAAGTTTTAATGCATAAACTCGCCATCGAAATTTAACATACAATTGTGGTATAAAATTCATGTTCTTTTTCAGTAAAATTAAAGCAAATTATTAAATTTAAGTACTTTTACTGTAAAATTCAAGTAAATTATTGAAGGTGCTGTACCATACATTAATTTTACATTACACTTGTATATTAAATTTAATATATTAGTTTCCGTATAAAAACTTCCAGTAAAAGTTCATTCAATTTCAAGTAGATTTTTTCTCGTAATAAAATCTCGTAAGATGTGTTACACTTCGTTATTTTCGTCGAAGTTTTGTTTTTTAATAATAAGTTTAATGAAATCGGTTTCCTTTTTCTCAGAGAATATTTGTTTTTAGTAGGGTAAAGTCAGCAGTGAATGAACAATTAAGCAAAACGATTTGTTTATCATAAGTTTCTATAAAATATAAAATTTCCACACAGTGGTCGAAAATTTTTACGGATGACCAGAATGTTGAATTATCTGATGTAACTAAAAAAATATCATGTTTTCATTGCAAAGTATATAAAAATAAATACTACATACTAAAAGTCTAAAAACATCAGTAAATGAACAGGCCAATCTAACCTACACTTTTAGTCAAAAATAGGCTTCTGTGACAAAATAATCGCAATAGATAGCTAAAAAATAATAAAATTAAAAATCTAATCTTCAGTTAAGTCGTCAACATTTTTCATGAACTCTCAAAAAGCTGTTGTTCATTCACTGGTGACTGTTCAATTACTGGTGCATTCACTCTATGTTGGAAAAAAAAACATTGGCGAATATTAATATTTGTGGCTTCAGTGGACAGCTTTGTGACTTATTATAAATGTGAGCAACTTACCATATTTTCAAAACCTCATATAAAGATTAAATGCAATAGATAAAATTTGATGTTTTTTTTAAACGCAGTGTGATTTATATATTGTTCGAAAAGCATAATCTGCGATAATTATGCAGTTTATCGAATTTTCACAATTTGAAAAAAATCCATTACTTTTCTTCATAGTTTTTCACTCGATGAGTAAGTGCCGACTGAATACAGCTTTTAGCAATAAAAAAATTGGAAATTGGGAGTTGACAATTAAATAAAAGAGAATGATATATGTCCAACTACACTAAAAAATGAATTACAAATCTATACATTTTAAAAATTACTTCCCGTGTGTTTTTTTTTCAAAATCATGACAAAACTCCATTTTGACAAACACACAAAACCAGGAAATTTTTTGTTCGGGATAAATCTCTAAACTGCATAATTATCCTAATTGGTTGTGATTGGAGCACATGAAGCTGTAACATTGGCTCATATGATTCCATACGTATAATACTTGAATTCTTGGAGATTCTTATTTCCTCAAATCGTTATGAATATATTCATAACGCACCTGTGCTATAACGCCCCGCTGTCACTTTCTACATGTGAAGGTAGTAAAATTCGTGGTACGTGAAAGAAGTCCCTAACAGCCTGAAAGAAATTGTACTATTCGGCCACCATGCCGAACGAGGTAAGGTCCCCCGCCAATTATTCGAAGATTTTCCTCGGCGAAAAGACCGTGCCAGGAATATTATAGGATATGTGTGGTAAGGTGTAAGGAGGAAAGACTGAAGGGGGAAGAAAATTGGAGAAATCTGCACTCTTTCCATAGTCATATTCGAAATGGCGGTAGAAATGAGAGGAAGAGAAAGTGAGCTGAGGAAAAATCCGGTTTGGTGAAGGAAAAGCAGCTCTCTTATCTCTGCTCGTTCGCGCGTTTCTTGTGCGCTGTAACGAGGATCTCCTGAGCATACGCCAGTATTCACTGGAAGGACACAGTATTTTAAGGATTAGGGTGGATCGTGCAAGCGTATCTGGATCACGTATTCTCTGTGGTACCACAAAATCCACCGCCAGCGTCGCTACCATCAGTAGCATAGTAACGCAGACATGGAGGGAGGTAGAGTTTTATTTCTTTTTTTTCTTTCCTTGCTACGAATTTCAATATTTTTCTTGGCAGGGCTGCACGTGGATAAGGGAAGGAGTGGGAAAGGAAAAGTGGTAAACGAAAGGGAAAGTAAGTACGAGAGAGAATGAGAAGAAAGCGGAAGGAGAAGGAGGAGGGAGAGGGTTCGAAAAACTCATATAAAAAGACTTGGTCCATTGCTTGACGGAAGAATCTCTATGTACCCTTATTTTTGGGGTTCTTCGGTCGGTCGTCGTCGCCGTCGTAGGATCGTCGCCGCAACGCAAAGAGTACTCGAGGAAAGGACTTTTCTCCCTTCTGTCGTTTGCCCGCGTTTTATTTTATTTTTCGTATACCAGCGTCTCGTACGACCCTCTACGTATGTTCGTTTTTTAACCGTCGATGAAAATAATGAAAGTTATAGAGAGAGGGGAAGAAAAATTGAGGCTGACTGCACGACAGCAGGTGGTATGGTGCGGCTAATTTCGCCAGATCTCGAGGTCTTAAATTCGGTTTGTGAGTTCTATGAGAGAAAGCGAGAGAGAAAGAGAGTCTAACTTTCCTATAGTGGCGTGTAACGCGCCCTTGCACGACAACCCTCTCTCGTTATTTACGTGGCGACAAAACGGGCCTCGTTAAGGGTCTAAATTGCGCCTGGGTTGTTGTTGAAATATTTTTTTCTTTTTCTCCTTTCGATGCTTTACACCGAGTCTGAAGTACACCTTGTTCTAAGGGCTTGTCTGCGTGCGGTGGTGCGAGGTCAACGAAAACTTAATTTTTGTCAAGAGATATGTTTTATTTATTCATAGAGGAAGAATTTTTCTATGTGGAAAAATGTTTGTTCCTCGAGATTTTGATATTAAGATACACCCAGAGAAATCCGTTTTGATAGGTTTATTTCAATCAAATACGGGATCTATTTCGAATTAATAAAATTTTATTTCGATGATGATTTATTTGAATGAAATAAATTCTATTTGATCAAAATAAAATCCTATTACGCTTGCGTATGAAGGAGAAATTTATTTAATGGCTGGCCTAATAGGATTTTATTTCGATCAAATAGAATTAATTATATACGAATAAATTGTATTAATTTTTTATAAAATTTATTTCTTTCAAACTAAATCTCATTTATTTTTAATAAATCCCATTTTTTATTAAAATAAATCCATAAACCAGATTTTTCTGGGTGTACTCAGACTTGTTTAGAAGAGTTTAAAAGAGTAAATGAATTTTTAAAAACCTCCCTCTTAAGAAAGTTTTACATTATTAGGGAGAGGCGGGGCTTCGCCGAGTTCGGCCGATAAACCTTGATTTATTTTTTATCGTTAGAAAATACTATGCGTTTGATTGGTCGCGATGGTTTTTTGATTATGTAAAAAACTCGGTAATAATATAAAAAATTGTATAAATTTTTGACAAACGGTAATATTTTGATAGATCATATTGCAAAAATGCTTTAAGTCTTTATATTGGAATATAGAGGGTTTTAAACCGGATCAAAATACCATTAGAAATAAACAAATGCAAGGAATTTTTATAAGACTGTTACTAAGAACAAATAATAATAAAACCCGCTTTTATTTCTGATGCTGGCCCCTTAATATTTGTATTTATGCAGGAGGCTCAGTGAATTATGTGAATAAAATCCAACATTTTTTCATCATAAATACTTCATGACTTGCGTCATAAATTTGCCTTTTCGTTACGTCCAGATTTCATTTCATTAGAGGCAATATTACACGGTACATTGGGTTAGGTCGGTATTACCTTCAGTCAATTTTTTTTTTCTTATCGAATTTCCTCTGGAATCTCGGCACCACTCTTATCAATCTTTCGCGGAATATTGCGCGCAGGAGAATATAACGGCTATGAGATTGCGCGAGCTACAGGCGCGACGACTGCTCGGCAGTCTACGAGAAAAATCGGAATTTTATTGCGAATACGATGGTACACACGCTCCATTAAATCTGGATTACACGTTCCGGAAAATAGTCGAGGGGTTCCGGGAATAAAGACGTCCTGTCCCTCGATCTTCTCTTTCACTCACTCTCTCTCTTTTTCTCTTTGGATAGAGAATATCTCGTAGCTCGCGACGCTATCGCAAATTGTGCTTTCTCCTACAGTAGCATTTGTGTGTCCTGCACTAAACTCAAGAAGTGCGGCAAAATTCCTTGAGTTCCATTTTAACTTAGCCTTAAGGTAACGGTACCAATGAACGGACACGTCCCAGTCTTCGGACACTTTCCTGTTTATTTGAGTTTGTTACGAATTTAAATATTCAAAGACAAAATTTAAACTTGAAATCGTATCTGCATTTTTTAATTGATGTAAAGAGGAAAAGAAAATTTCGATTCCAGGCATGGAGGTTGATTTTATTATTACAATTTTATTCTGAGATATACGATTCTAGTGTCCAGAGTCTGGTATGATCATCCCCAGGTAAAAGATCCAATTATCGGACATCAAGCAATACTCAGAAAAATGTATGGTCAATTCACTATACACATGTTTCTCTGAGGACAACAATGTTTTTATGGTTGCTGAAACAATAAATAATGTATCCAGCAATGAATTATTAATGGTACGATTAATTATTTTTATAATCGAACTCACTATATTTAGTAAGTTATCACATTTGTTTTTCTCAGTGAAATTATTAAGATGTTAGGTTAGGAATTTTTCGACATAGCTTATTTAAAGTATTTTTTAAATGTATTATTGTATATATTTTTATTAGTGTAATTGATAAAAATGAAGATACTTTTGTTTTTATTTCGAACCAATCGTGTTTGTGTACCAGGACTCTTCATATTCATGACTGTCCGAAGGATCGTAACTGTAGGTGTCCGAAAATACGCACATGGTGAAAAATAAAGTCCGAAAACTGGTACATTCGGCGTATTTTGTTATATTCGTATATTATTAAAAAATTATTAAATATTTTGACGATTCATCCGTAGGTTTTAAAAACTGGAAGATATGCTTGACTTTGGTTGCAGTCATTTTATAATTTTTATAAAAGACGGTTAAAAAATTAACCGTCTAATGTTTGAATATGGTCGTCTGGTGGCTTTATCTTCTTTTTGCTTCATCATAGAGGGAGCTTCTTTTTTGTGCGAATTTTTTTTCGAGTTTTTTATGTCACTACATCCAAAATGGTCTAAAACGTCGCGAAAAGTGGTTTAGAAAAAATGTATGGATGGATGTGCGTGTGTGTGTGGCCGTCACTAAAAATTCAAACTTACATATCTCAAGAACTGCCTTAACAATCGGGCTGAAATTTAGCAAACATGTGAAGCAGGTCAACGCCTTTGTTTATGGTAATTTTCAAAAAAATTCAAAAGCATGTTCAAATTTCATTTGACTTTGAAATTTTCGAATAATGTCTGTACGCTCTCTAGCATCCGCAAATTTTTAGCTATTGAGCTAAAAAAAATTTTATGAGTAAAGCTATGTTACAGGAGGATTGCTATTAAATTTGGAATGAATCTGTAAAAAAGTTCGGTTTTTATGGGATTTTGAATTTTTTAAAAAATATTCGTTATGCTCTAACTCACGTCAAATCTTACCAAATCAACTGAAATTTTCTACAGATGAAAAATAACATTTAGCGCTACTACCTACCAAGTTTTGTCGTAATCGGTAAAGCGGTTTGGATTTTAATTGATTTTGAACTCTTCAAGTACTATGTAAGTAACAAAAAAAAGTTGAGAAGTAAAACTTTGCACATTGTTTCCTCATTCATTTTCATTTTTTACAAAGCTTTCTCTATGAGTAAGGCAAAATTAATAAATAAGCTTACTTATACACGGAAAAAAAAGATTAGTTGCCGTAACCAAGAAATGAGTTGACACAACCAATCGATTATTCTATTTCCCTTACAACTCAAATGGTAATACCAACGATTCGAATGGTAATACCGACGATTCGAATGGTAGTCCCAACTATTTGAGTGGTAGTCCCAACGATTGGATTAGTTAACCTAACTAATCTCGCGAGAACTACTCGCGAATAGTTGAGGTTACTATTCGATATGGTTGAGGCAACTAATTTTTTAGACATTGTGTACAGCAAATTGAAAACGTAGTTGCCACAACCAAACATTTCTTCCGTGTAGAGGTGGCTTTGTAAAAACTGAAAATTAATGAGGAAGCAATGTGCAAAGTTCTACTTTGCAACTTTTTTGTAAGTCTTCGATTAGATATAAACTGACTAACTCCCTCTGTTCTCTCGAAGGCGGGATGCGAGCAAAAGGTCGTTTGCAGCTTGGCATCCGACCGCAGGAAGTGTCGGAGGAGATTGCCTCCAAATCACTTTACGTTCAGTAATTCATACGGTCCAAAGCAATGTTCAGCGAGACAGTAAAAAGCTATTCTGGTAACATAGACGTGGAAAACGATTTGCTGAATTAAATTTAACTAGCGTTACGGGAACTGGTAGGGTATTCATCTCTTGAGGTCACATTATTTTTAATCACAAAATGGAAAGCATATGAAAATGAGCGAAGAAAAATGCAGTCAAATATATCTTTAATTTTAATATTTGCTTCTTTATAAAGAAATCATTGTTTTTGTGCAATAACTTTTTTCAAGATTTTCTTTTTAAAGTGTACTTTAAACTGACTAAAACTTCGAGAAAATTAGTATAGAAAAGTTGCTGGGTATGTATGTTTGCAGATAATTACAAAACGTGAAATTCTTATAATCAAAGAACGTTTGGATTCGATTTTTGTCATTGCATACTGCGTCTTTTCACATATTTTATGTATAATGAGAGAGTAAAAAAGAAATTCCAGGGTTAATAATGCAACTAAATATTTTATCACATTAATGAATGAATAAAATAAATTAAAGTTTTCCTATCGGTAATCACATTCAGTCAATGTGATTAAAACTTCCAGTGTCTGTAATTGAAAGAATAATAAACCGACCATCCTGATTAAAGACCGCAATAAAAGTCAGAACTTGGCAAAAGTACCAAGTACTTTAAGTACTATAGGCGACTAAGGAAAATTGCACTTTAATTACAGTGTCCACAGTGTTGCCCTGCCCCAGCTACTAAAGTATCCAGTAGAACTGTCGATACGAATTAGAAATCACGCCTAGTACTTTAACGACTTGGTACTTTAGCCCAGCTCTAAAAAAAGGTAATCAATTTAAACCTTCGCGTGCCTATCCGGTCAGGGAGCATGCGAAACATAGAAACGAGGAAAACCGTGGTTGAGCAAGCCTCCTAGATATAGCGGTTGAATCTCTCGCGGTTAAACGTGTGCAGAGTCAGAGTTACAGAGGGAGAGAATGAGAGAGAAATATCGAGAGAGTAGCAAACCGGGATCGTCTCGTTCTTCGAAGCGGAACACCTAATTTGCGAACACGAACATTGATTGGCGCGCGCAGCGCAGCGCAGCGACGCTAGTAGCACGGAGAACGAGCAGGAGTATCGCAAGAGATATATCGCCTCTGTATACTGGCTACATCAAGTATTCCCGGCATACTCGATGTAGCCGATATATACTGTCGTACTTACACCAACTACCGTATATTGCTGTATACAGCATTTGGTATAAGTGATACATAGTATGTATCTAGGGGAGAGCGGGGCAAAATGGCAACTCGGGGCATAATGGCTACGGGGCACGAGGGAACAGGGGCAAACAGCAACGCGGGGCACAATGGCGCGGCACTATGAACGAGACCGTTCATGCTAGAACTGGGGTAAAATGTGACACATGAAAACAAAAATTCGTACATTGACACGCGGCATCCCGCAGTCTGATTTATTTTCACAAATATTTTTGAAATGATAAAACGCCATGTTTTTCACATTTTCACTCGACTCAATGCGCGCGACGGACAAAAAAGTTAGTACTTCGACACACAGCATGAGAATTGTTAATTTAAACAGATGTTCTTTATATCATAACGAACAATATTAACAATGACAAAGCCTCGAGTTATTGATTAAAAAAGTCAAACACTTTTTAAATGCCAATGCCTACCCAACCAAGCAGGAACTCATCAATCATTGGTTTGCCGATTTAAGGCCAATACTCGGCCAAGTATTCACTCACCAATCGTTGGTTTGCCTATATCAGACCAATGCTCGACCGAGTATTAAGTTACTAATCATTGATTTGCCAATCTAAGGCCAATGCTCGGCAGAGTATACTCAGTCAATATATTGACATGGCAATCTTTGGGTTGCTGGTTTGGGGCCAATGGCCGAATGACAAGGGAAGGCTCCGGTATCCGGATTTAATTTAATTTATCTTCATTCAAGTTGCCGCAGAACTAGCGCGCAATCCTCAAAGAGTTCTTATTTATGAATTTTACACGTAAAATTTATAAATGAAATCTGTGCTGGTTAAGAGATATTTATTATTTATTATTATAATCGACAGCAATGGGTGCGCGGTCGATGTGTAGCTTCGGTGATTTCTCAGCTCGATCCGCGGTCGATACTTGGATGAATGACTGCTTAACTGCTGAGCGGGAGGCAGTGTTTCTGAGTTTCTAATGTATTCCCATACAGCAGAAACATACAAGCTTGAATTAGGGATACGAAGGAATACATTTTTTTATTTAATATTATTTTATATACACGATACTCGACCGTTTCTATACGTTTGCGATAGTCTATTGTCTGTCAATATCTAGCTGCACTTATCATCCAAGACTCGGCCCGATGATTGACCAATCAATTGGCCAAAGTATATGCCACTGTCGGCAATATCGGCATCGAGCTTGGGCCCATCATCGGACATGTCCGGCCCTCCTTCATGAGGATTAATATCATGGCAATTAGACCATAATTACTAAATAAATGTTGTTATTTTCTAAATCGGTGATTAACTTTGTTTTCAGAATGAAAAAAATATATAGTATGGTCCGCGTAATCGGTGTATCTTCTTATGAAGAAGAAAATGAGACGTCAATTAGCCCCATCTGTCTAGCAGTTTGGTTTGAATCCCGCGAAGAGTGGAAAACCTAAGATCTTTGCTTAATGTGTTTTTATGGACGATGCACTTAAAATGCTATCGTTCTGAAATTCTTATAGAATGTTCGTCAATAATTTAAAAAAATTTCTGCAGCATTTGAATCTGATCGCCTACCGTACTTCGGAAATATTCAGTGTCAAAGTTGTTCATGCAGTATACGCCGTAGGTTACACTCGCCTAGAAAGATAATGAAATTAAAAAAAAAAAAGCCAAAAAATTGTGTCGAGAAGAGAATTTTCTTCCCCAACTTGTGTCCAAATTTCAAGTCGATTGCCTACTTTATTTTTGAGATATCAGATAAAGTATCTGTTCTCTCTTTGACTCATGCATTTTCGGGTTATCGCGCTCTCTCGCACCAATGCGTTGATTGTTTGTCTTGCACGGAAAACAATTGATATCTGCCCCTCTGACACCCGCATAGCGGGCGTCCATAGGAAAACCTTAAGATAATATTGAAAGCCATAAGTAAGTCAGACGACAGTCAAAAATCCTTTCATCGAGTACCAACAATATAGTTCGCTGGTCATTTTTATATGCAATAGAATCTGGATCAATTCTTTTGATCTGACTCATCCCTCCCTTTAAATTTGTTGATCATCATGTACGTAAGCTTATCAGCTTACGTACATGATGATCAACAAATTATATCGACATTTTTTTGCTCTATCGAGCAAAAAAATGTCGATATAATTACTAGTTTATGCAAAATTACGGTGACCAGAATTGAATGGTGACCGTACTTCCCCCGTTCTCCCCTACACTGATCCCATTTTGACGAGGTCTGCCACTATGCTCCTGTTCCATCGTGCCCCGTAGCCATTATGCCCCACATTGCCATTTTGCCCCGCTCTCCTTTACGTATAGTGACCGCCAGCTCCTGGATCCTGGTAGCATAGCACAAGCGCTAGTGGAGCGCTTCTGGTGTAGCCGTAACGATAGCGTGTGACACGTACCGACCACCTAGTTTGCCTGAGTATGCACCGAAGCCAGCCGATCAGCGCTTGTTCCCTCTCTGACCAGGAAATCTGTGGCGCTACGAATGAGATCCTGCAGGACCGCCAATCGATCGATCCAGTCGCGTGTATGTCTCACGCGCGAATTCTCTCAACGTACTTGCGTACGTGAACATATATATGTATGCAAAGCCTGTGATTGGAAAGCGTCCCGTGGTCGCGATGCGTTCACGTCGATACGTTCGGTGCAGCAAAGCGCAAGGGCGATTCAACCACGCTTGTATCATACTACACCTCGTTGTGTAGAGTAGCTATATGGTAGATTGGCACTGGCCCACCCTCCCACTGGATCGGGTTAATCGACACAAAGGTCGTCTCGTTAGTCGGGGATTAAACGGATTATAGTCTTCTGACCCTCTCTCCCTTCCACGCTCTCTCATTTAACCGTTTCATCATTCCACACCCGAGGAGAAGAGCATGGATGAAATCTTGCGGACACTATATCTTTGAAAAAATTGATTAATTTTCAAGATCAATAATCTGTCATTCTACCAATAATGGAATGTTTTTTTACAAGAAAGGATTTTTATATTGTATTTTTTTACATTAAAGTGAAAAGTTATTTTTATTCAACTAGAGATGTGGGTCTGATGGGTTGAGTCCATTCAAATACAGAATTTATTTAAAATAATTGAAATCTTATTTGGACCATATAACATTTATTTGAAAATAATCGTATTATGCTGGATATTAAAAAAATTTCTTTGAATTCCAGCATCGTAGAATTTTCTTGTGATCAAATAGAATTTATTTCCTTAAAATAAATCGTATTGGTTTCAAACAAGTTTTATTTTATCTAAATAACATTTTATTTGTTTCAGATAGATCTCGTATTTTATTCAAATAAATTCATCGGACTGATTTCTTTGGGTGTTTGAAGATCCTCGTCCGTAATAATTTGTTGTGCACGCACTCAGAGAAATTGAAGTATTGCAGGCTACTAGTACTTCGGAAGAATCGTGTCGACTGTAAAGTGATATTTATTATTATTCCATAGAACTTTTTTTTTAAGTAGAGTGAGACCTCGTGCCTATGAACTTGCTGTCGCGACTTGTCCATAGAATCGATGATTTCTAAGTCCAGCTTCTTGTTGTGCTCTAAATACTTTTTTCTATGCTTGGGCGTAACATCGAGATTCGAGTGTAGTTCATACGGAATTATATGAGTTTTTGAGCGAATAAGTGTCTTTTCATCTCTTTATGAATTTTTTAAAACATGTCACCATTTATTTCTTATAAATAAATTTATCGTAGATAA
The DNA here is from genome assembly GCA_963970395.1 of Ephialtes manifestator. NCBI lineage: Eukaryota > Metazoa > Arthropoda > Insecta > Hymenoptera > Ichneumonidae > Ephialtes > Ephialtes manifestator. The sequence goes on along the minus strand of OZ019970.1, from coordinate 18,430,062 downwards.
TCTAAAACATTCAAAGCATGTTCCACAATTTTTTGAACCATTTTGGACGAATAGTTTGGTCACAATACCTTTTAGAAAACTGACTAGGTAGAATCGACCCAGTGTGACCATCGCGACCACCATGACCGAAATGGGAAGTGTAACCACAGAGGATTAAAATAGTAGTAGTGGATTACTGATGAATCGTACAAATCGGTATCAGGAACATCACCATTTCTCGGATTACTCGGATATTTAGTACAAAACCCTCGATTTCCGCAGAGCTTTGGTAAATCGTTGAACAGTATTTTTATACGTTGTGCGCATCAACCCCTCGAGTAATGTAGGTGTAACGGCGAAAGCACTTGGAAATGGGAGGAGTCGAGAACAACGGGGCAACACAGCAGCAGCAGTAGCAGCACAACAGAGAGAGCTCACTCAGGATATACACAAGAGAGAGAGAGAGAGAGAGAGAGAGAGTGTGAGGGAGATAAAAAGCGAGTCGAGATCGTATTTTTGCCCTCGGCGCGCTCGATTCGTTTTCCACCGTCGGGCCGTGGGGCATCGATTGAATTTCAAACGAAATTCAAATTACGTTTAATTTGGTTAGCCACAGACAAGCTGCTGGGCGCCCATCGGGCTGCTGCTCGCGGAAAGGAGAACGAGAGAGAAAAAGGGAAAGGGTTTGGTATTGCCGTTGCAGGGCACAGAGAACAGCAGAAGCAGAGGGTACCCGAGGGGTGCATGTAGTAAAACGTCCGTGTTGGTACGGATTCTATTATCGAGCACGCTCGGCCTCTCGTTGAAACACGCTTCATTAAAACGCCACGAAATTTGCAAACACAAACTATACGCACTGATGTTGGATACGTTAATATATGTATCAATGCACATTTAGGTATTACTATACAGAGTTGGACGAGCGTTGCAATCATCCCCGCTCGTTTATATCGTTCCACATTTCAATAGCGACGTGACCAGCACCCGGTGCTCGCCGGGATTTTGCCAATGTTGCGCTCTCGCGTTGGACATATCTTTTGATGTATTGTTACGGCGTGATCACCGCGTGGCCATGGCCGCGTGCTTTCTCTCTGTCTCTCTCTCAATCTCTCTCTGTTTCTCTGCCTTCCTCTGTTTTTCTCTTCGTCGGTTGCGATGACCGCGACCAACGTTTGTCACTCGTGTCACATTCAATGATTATGATTAATTGATTTTACCGCGTTAATTACGAACTTCTCACTATCGTAAAATTTCTCCCTTCAACGATGATATGTGTAGTCGGCTTCGGCAATTTGTCGATGATTACGCGCGATAATTTTGTGTCCTAGGGGATTGCGGCGTGATTGGTTTAGGATACAATATACGTGTTAGGTGATTATAATCATGAGCTTGCCAGGAGAACTTTTTCAAATTTGGTACACGAACAAAATAGTTTGGTAGGAATTACCATGTCGGTGGAAACAATTACCATACACAGTTGAGAGTCGACGCCGATATCTAGTCAGCTTTGCTAGAAATTCAAGTTAACATTTCTGTATATATATTTATCAGGAATTGGCGGTGGTTCTCGGTAATATTTAGGCCGAGAAAAAAGATTTCATCCATTCAAAAAAAAAAAAAAAAAAAAAAAAACACGATTTTACCTATTGAATTAACAAAACATTTATTCCAATTAGGGATTTCAACAGAGTTGAGATATTTCTCCTACTTCAAACAATTTTTAAAAAATTCAAACGAATGATATATTTGGGATTAGGGCTTGAAAATAGTACTTTTGTGATACCAGGGCGAAAAAGAGGAGATTTTGTATATGTATTACTATCCGCGTAAGAAAAATTAGTATCAAAAGAGTATTAGGATAATATTAAAATGGAAAGTATGAAGTATGACGAAATCAAACTCCAATTATATTCAATACTATTATAACACTCTTTTCATACTATTTTTTTTGCGCGGCTTAAAAAATAGTATATTAGGATACAAGTGCGGTAAAACTTTTTCTTCCAAGTGTGAGTCGCAGCATGAGTCAAAAACGAATGTTACAATCACACGCATTTTGAAAAAGTTTTTCCAACGAGTATTGTACAAAATTTTACTTCACAAGATATGGAAATGAGGTCTTTTCGTCCATTATCGTACCAAATGAAGTAAATACATTTGTTTGATGACATCCTGTTTGCCGGCGGTTGACACGAATAGGTCAGTTATTTCAGCTGCATTCATTTTCATTTTTTTAACCTGGAGAACATTTATCTGCTTGACACATATCCAGATGTGTTAGGAAAACAAAAAAAAACAAATTTGCTATGATATCAGTGTAACTTTGCTGGTGAAAAACATGCGTCCGCCTTGACCGTAATATTGTTATAACCAAAACGACAATATCGTTAATTTCCAGAGGAAAGTCTAATACATCTGAGCGGTTAAATAAGATTTGGTAATGCATTTGGTGAAAGTAGCCAAGAGATTTTTTATTTAATGATAACTTTAATTCAATATAAATCCTTACTTCAACATACTGGGATTCTGAGTTTCAACGACAAATAAGTTTTCTTCCAGTAATCCATGTTCTCTCTTTCCATGTATTGCCAACAATAAATAATGAATTTCCAAAATCTGAACTGTATTTTCTAAGTTGCCATAATCACCGTATCTGCATCGTAATTAAAATAACTATCATCAAATATTTCGTCAAAGTTAAAATATCCGTTAAAAAGTGACTAACAATCAATCGTTGTCACTTATTAGCTTTCAGGTCTAGCCGATATGTCTGAATGCACGATGACCATGTATCGAAATAAGTAGTGTGTATCGCTCTAATAATCTATTATTCAAATAGACATGACTGTCGGTCGGATCCCATTAAAGATAATTTATATAATATTTACGTTGAAATTAATCTGATGGTCGATCGTTGGAGCGTGACTGAGTGACGGGCTGCTCGCTGGCACGAGCGAGACCGAGCCGGTGGGGCGAGATAAATTCTCGTGAGTCCTGTCTTATCGGGCAGGGACTCTCTCTACTAGTAAACTAGTGATGGAAGAGTCGGAGAAGCGGTGGAACGTCTCGTCGCTACCGTTACCGCTCCGGTAGTGTCGGTATCTTCTTAATACTATCGGCGGTACAGCCACCAGAAGCATCTGCAGGAGCAGTTCACCGTAGTCTCCAAGAAACGACGTGGGACGCGATGCCGCGAGCAAGAGTAAGAGCTGCGACGCTCCCTAGCATAAGACGTGACAGCATAAGATCGCCGAAGACACTTTTCTCTCTCTTCTCGTTCGAGCAACAGCACCACACAGAGTTTACCACGATATCGAGCCTCTCATCTGCCCGGCGTTATTAGGACGTCGTGTCACGCCTCTGGGCGTCTCATTAAATTCATTCCAAGCCGAGGGGCCCTTCCAGAGAATCGCACGGTACTCTCCGAGTGAGAATGAGACAGGCGCAACGTCTATCACAGAGGAGAAGATACTTGAAGAAACCGACAGACGAAAGGAGCTCTCTCGCTGTCACGATAATTAACGATACTTTGGTACTTCTTTCACCTGCAATCTTTAAAAGTGTAAATAGAGACGGTTTTTTTATTCCGTTAACGATAAATGCTAACACAGCTTTTCACTTGAATCAAATTTACAGTAAAGTGATATTCTGGTGCGGCACTAAATATTTGTTTAGTTGCAATATCTTTACCACTTTTATTCTATTTATTAATTTAATTTAGAGAAATGAAACGATTCTCTTTTCGTGCCTATAGCTTCGTGTATTTTTAGTTGGACATTTCGAATTGTTAATCACATCATCGTATTATTCATCTGCGCGATGCAGCAGTTGTGAGAATGTTTTAACTATTCATCGGGTTTTAATAATTATGGGTCATATTTCAAACGCTCCAAATAACGATTTTTTAATAATAATATAATCTAATGACGGAGAGGTTAAGAAACATTATATATTGCGGAATAAAATATAATTTTTAGTATTCTAACTTCTTTAGCTAAAAAAATCAAGATAACTCAAAGCCAATACAAAATAAATATTAGGAATGAAAAAATATTCGGATTTACAACAGCTATATAAATTTGATATGAATAATATATATTCTACAGAAGTCTGTTTCATATTGAATTAATTTTGACAAGATTTTAGGAAGCATCAGTATTCCAGGCGACAAATAGCTTGAAATAAGGATCACGAATGCAAATTAGCTCGGCGATCCCTTTCGATTTATCGGTCGCCCCTTACTACGTCTGCCCTTTCTTTTCTTTGCTACGTCGCGACCAAATCCTTTCTTGGAGGATATTCCGGAAAGACTTTCGTTTCCTTGAGCTCTGTTTAGTCCTTTAGTATTTCACTCCCTTCCAACTCCATGCTTCTCTCTGGTGATTCCTCGTCCTCCGCGAATATTTTCGTTCGACTAAAACCCTCTCTCGCTCTTTTGCTCCGTTCACCCGTTCTCCGCTCTATATCTCATCACATCCCTCGCCCACGATTTTTCCCTGCACACAAACGCGAGCCCGCAATCTCTGTGTGCTCTGTGTGTTGAGAAACCCAGCGAAATAAACCGTCAGAATCCGGGTTTTCGTGTCTCACTTCATCTGCTTCCTTCGGCCTTCCACCTTTCCACTTTATTTTCATATGCCACGCGGGTAAAGCTCCTCTACCCTCGGTGCGGCGCGAGCGAGATTCGCATTATCTCGATTGCCTCTCTCATCCCTCCGACCCTCCGGCTCTTCTTCCCTTGTTTTTCTTTCAGTTTTATACTCCTTCGTTTTTTTTTGTTTTATTATACCATATAGCTTTGCCATCGCCGGTGTCTCTATGCACCGACGGTTTACTGGCTCGCAGCTTCATCGAGGATATACAGTCTGCACCCCCTGAAGCACTGAATTTCGGATTAAGCAGCGATTGTCGTTGCAATTAGCTGGAGAGCGTTTTGGTCGCGAAGTTTCGCGGAAAGTGCTGGCAACTCATGACTATGGGGTACACCATTCTATACTTTGTTCATAGACGTCGTCTGTTATTTATTATCGATTTGATCATCAATATAAACTTTGATTTTGCCATTGCAAACGGCCTCGAAACGACGCAATTGAGTACTGGCAACTCAACCAATTGTTATATTCAAATGTTATATGGCAAATGGTCATTCCTTGCCCTATTGTTACCATAACTACGTTCAATAAGTTACACCACCACAACTATTCGAACGTGGTTGTAGAATGGTTCATGATTATCTATATATGGGACATTCCATGCCAACTCGGCCATCGGCCGAGCTTTACCTTGTCAAAACTGGTCCGCGATTATTTTTCCACACGATAAATGCATGCAGAATTTTTTTCAGATTTTTTTTATTTACATTTTTTGATTATTAGTGCATTACGTTACAAGGGAGGGAAGTGCAACTTTCCACCGAGAGTGAAGTTTGATGCCCGAGCGAAACGGGGGCAGAAATTCACGTGAGGTGAAAAGTCACACCGCTCCCATGTAACGTACTATACTTTTCTCCCAATTTCGCTAAAAAATAACCACATTTCGTGTGTGCAACAAGGACGGAGAATAAGCTCATTTTTAATAAATGACGAGACGCATGCGTAGTACGATGATTACCTCCCTCGGGAGGTAACCCGTGCAGAAAATAGTTCGGGCAGCCGCGATTAAATAAGGGGCCTTTTTAGGTATAAACGTGGCATCCACAATAGGGAATCTACTCTAGAACCCTACTAGACTCAACAGAGGCGGCCACGACAAACTTCGGGGCCTAATCAGGCTTAAATGTGGAACCCTCACTAGGGTCGCCCATATTGAGCATCTTCGTTGCCTACAAAGGTATAACTTTCAAGCGTGACTAGTCTAGTAGGGCCCCTAATAGAACTGGGGCAAACTAGAAGGGACTAAGTCAGAGCCCCATCTATTTTTCTACACGCGAATGAAAGTGGACTGCGCATGCGTACGTCATTTTTAACAAATGAGCGATGTCCCGCCCGCGTTGCGGACACGAAATGGGGTTATTTTAGCGAAGTCGGGGGAAAAAATATTTAAAGCCAAATAAAAAACGTCGCAATTTAAAAATCGGAAAAATACTATGATAAACAACAAAAATTTTTATCTGCAAGCGAAAGTAGAAAAATAATTTCTTCTAGCTTTTTTTAAAATACTTTCTCATGTTTTTTAGTGTACACAATGTTAACAAATATTTAAAACTTTCATGGAAAGACTGTTATGAAAATTATCGATAGTCGTGACTTCACATCAAGCTCTACACGGTGACGATAGAAAGCGGTATCCGGAGCGACATGAGGGATCCCGACGGATAAAGTGTCTCGATGTACAGAAATGGTCACAAGAGATTGGATAGTCATGAGGGATAGAACTGGGCATGAGCGATTGGGGAATTCCAAGGGATTGGAGGTTTCTACCCAGCGATTTGTATAATCAACAAGTAGTTTCTATAACCAACGAGTAGTTTCTATAACCAATGAGTATTTTCTACAACCTATGAGTCGTTTCTATAAGCAACGAGTAGTAGTTGATGCTACGTCAACTCCTTCGAGTGGTTATCGGAACCCATTATCGGTTTCTCCAACTACTTTTTTTTCTCAGTGTAGTTCCGGAATATTGCAAGCCCCTTACGTATTTTCGTCCTTTTACCTTGGCCATTTTAATCTCGTTGAATCGCACTTGAGTACAAATCCGAAGAATTGAGTGAAGGAAGTACAGATGACACTCTTAAGGAAAGAAGAAGTTCTTGATGCATTCACCAGGTACTACACTTATGCCCTGAAGCAGAGAAGCGAAGCAGGAGCAGTGAGTGAGCACACACGGGGCCATAAAGTAACGTCTTAATTATAAAAGGGCCCCGGTGTGCGACGGGGTGTGCATTACGAGACGCCTTAAGTGCCCTCACGTTGAGTACGAGCGAGAAAAGCATAACGAGAGTCAGAAAGAGAAGAAACGGTAGACGTCGAGGTAGAAAGCTGGCTTAATGGGCGCGTGGGTGGAAGCCGCCAGCAACAGCAGCAGCACACAGAGCCCCCTCGACAGAGAGACCACGAAATGGACGATTTCTCGTGTCGCTGATCGCGGAAACGAGCTCGACGATGTTTCTCGTCGGTGCAATGAGCGAACGACACCAGAAACGGGAGATCCTGCTGAGTATACAGTTGCTGTGCAGTATCTAGGCGTATATACTCAGCGTGGGATATGTAACACTGCGTCGACCAGCACTGAAATACATTTCCTTTAGAAATCACCACAATTTGTTCTCTCCATTTCTCTCTACAGGTATACTTGGGAGTTTCAACGTTACACGAAGGAACGACTAAGTTTAATCTCGATATACCTGTACATTCTATGGAATCGATAGTTCTCTTGGCTGATACTCGGCCAGGAAGTCGTCCCGACGATATATGTACAGAATCATCCGCTCATATTATAGTCTCCAGAAGGACTGCAAGGGACACTAAAGTGGCTCTCACTATACATAGAACAGTTGATAACTTTGCCGAAAGTTTGCTGATCCGAGGAGGGGAATGAGGCTAAGAGAAGTGGATTGAGACATAGCAGGATCAATTAGTCTTTATTTAAATTAGCGAGAGGTTATAGCTCTGTTCATTCTCGTGCTGCTGCTGCCAACGATAATTAAGTTTGGTTCACGTCTGCCAGGAGACGTTATAGTATTATAGTCCTGTTCCCGCTGTTTAAATGGCTCCTCCACCCACATGCAGAGTCTCTTCGTGTTCCTCTCTCGACTATACACACGCGTGCACGTAATTACGATAATTAATATCGCGTGTTCGCGTGTAAGCTACAGGCATAACGAAAAAGGTCGTGTGCCGTATGAGAGTTAGGAATTCGTGTTTCGAGGTTCAACGTGCTTGCGCCACTAGCTTTACATTATTTAGCATTTCAGAATTCGAAGCGATGAAACGAAAGGAAATTTTTTAAATTTAAAGAATAATGATGCCGTCATGGAGTGAGAAATGGAAAAAAAATGCAGCATTGCTGAAATTGTCGTGGACAGCAAAACGCGCTTGTAGCTCGTATATCGAATTTCACGACACAGCAGCCACACGTTCGCGTCGAGAGAATTTCAATTATAATATGAAAACGCGAGCGGTCGGACATTCCAATTATTAATGAAATTTGTTGGGAATTAACGCACTCACCAATCCCTGCTCGTCGGCACTTTTCGCATTCGTTTTGTAATTTTCAATAATTTATTATTATTGTAGAAAAGCCATAAAAGCAACGAGGTGAGAGAATTGTGTCCTAATTTCAGGTGCATTGTTGCAATTTCGGAGAATAATTAAAATTTACGGTGAGTGCGCTCGTGTTTTGGATGTATTAAACGTCGAACGAAATGGATAGGAATGAGCGATGAGGTGACACGACGTACTTGTTATTGAATTAAAAATCGGAGGCGAAAACGGGATTGTCCGTGATATCCGATCGGCAGCAGCTTGGGAATACATTGTGCACCGAATGCCGTAACATACTCCGAATACAGATCCCCATAGCACTACACATGCTGTATAGAAGCACGAAACAATGCAATGCCGAATGTTGCATTCATAAAACACCGCTCATAGAATATACTACAATGAGAAAATCTTATTCGCGGAAGGAACTAATGAGCTGACAATACCACAAAAATCTGTTAACAGAACGAATCATTACTCCAATTCTTCTACAACTCCGTGTGGTTTTGGGCGCAAGTTAATGGTGGATATTTCGTGGCCCTTTTTTTTAGTACACGGAAAAACCACTTCGTTAGGTTAACGAAAAAAGTAGTTGGACCCAACCAAGCGACTTAGTGCTTTGAGAGACAGACGATTTCTTGGTTAAGTCAACTATTTTCAGATGGTTGGCTCTGCTTGGCCAACTGCTATTTTGGCCCCAACTATCTTACTTAGTTTCAACACGAATAAAATTCGTTGTGTAACCTATTTAAGTCAACTAAGTCAGAATGGTAAATGTGACTAATACCAGGTTGTTACACCGACCAACCGCATGGTTGTGGCAACAAATTTTCACTCAACTAATAAATAGTTAGTTGGGCCAACGAAGCTGTTTTTTCCGTGTGGTATTAGTTGGCCCAACTAATTACTTAGTTATCAAAACTAACTCATTGGGTTTCTGACTAATTGCATGATTGCAAAAATCAACTGATTGTTCAAATTAAGCAAATTAAGCAAATTAAGGAGGCGTTTGTAGGAGCTATTAATTGTTCTCTTTTGATACTTGCAGACATACCTTTATCCCATCTTTTCATCTCTCGCTCTGTGTCTCTTCGGCGAGACGATATAATATCGGATATTACATACATAAATGTAGCAATTTCCATTCGAAGTACACTCTCTGTCGGGGTATCGACAGTCTGGGCCATTGCCATGAGGGCACAGCCCGCCATCACCGTCGATGCGGTATCGGTGCAGATAACCAGCAGCCAGGCTATACAGGCGTGTTATAACAACCAGTCGCCAGTCGCTGTTACTCTATTGGAAAACTGCCAAAAGGGAACTGATATAGTTCGATCGGGTGGACCAAAGGGAGAGGTAAAGTCACCGCGAAGCTCGCCAAGTTCTTGCGGTTCTATCCTGACGTGCCTTTGGATTTTCTTGGAAATTGACCGGAAAATGGTATAACTGTTTCGATCCTCGACCATTTTCTTTTTACTCCATATGAATTCTATTATTGTATTACATTTGCACTCAAATTGTCAGTGTATCCGGTCTATAGAACCGATGTTAAGTAAATCTGGGGATAAAAGGACCAGACTGGATTGCTATTTTTTTCCCGTATTACTTTACGAATTTTATGAGGGGGATGAAAGGATTTTCGGAGTTGATCCAGGGAGGAGTGAGGGTTCGAAGCTCGTTGCGTCGAAGGCGAAGGCGAGGTATGGGACGACGAGCCTGTACATGTAACATATTGCAACCGAGTTTCGGCTATAACAGGGACAACAAAGCCAGCGGGAATTATCTTGGCACACGAGCTGGACCGTATCGGGGGTGGCTCTTGCTTGAATTATAGATTTCACGCTCGAGCTAAGACAAAGCGTTCTCGCACCAGTCAGCAGTATAACCTAATAGCTTAAACTACCCCTTGTTACCCGGAGTTCTTATATCTGGGACACAAAGTGTCAAGGGGATATAATCAAGGGCAACAATATTGTGTTTTAGCTATTGTTACGCTAATTTTTGAGTCGATGCCTTGAGTTTTTTAAACATGATTGAGCTGTTGGTCAATATCTACGGAGATCGTTTATTTTTAAGTTAATTCATTTATTTAAACTGATTAAAATAATTCCGACTTTACAGAAACAACATTTTCCTGCCAATATACGTGTTTCAGCTTGAGTGATTTAAAAAAATATTTACTGGTTTTCCTCAGACTGACCTAGATGCGGAAACTTCTATGTAAATTAGTCTGAAAAAACTATAACTAGAAAAAATTATCATATAGGAAATAAATTATCTTATTTAAATGCCGGCCTCATACGACTCTGAAACTGATTTAAATACTTTTTCGTCATGTTTGGGGAAATTACATTTGACTTAAGGACATTGCTATTTATATTATAGTATAAACAATAGAGTATTTATTAATTTATTGCCGACGGTACCTTTCACAAGCATCTTTATGCAGCAACTGTAGTAACAGTAACTAATAAATATTGAAAAATTAATTTGTATTAACGGCAATTATTAAAGCAATATTAACGGAATAATATGGCACGATGCACGAATACTATATTACCATTATGTCTTCGGGTTATCAAAAAATGTAGCAGAAACAAGTAGAATATCTCTTCAATAAACGTGCACTCATGAATATTCATCCAAATCAATTAATAACTTCGAAATAAATACGGTACAAAATCAAATTAAATATACATTTAATATAATTAGATATAACGAGATATTTTTCACAGAATGAAAACATTAGTTGACATAACGAAAAAATTAGTTGACACAACCAATCGATTATTCTATTTATCTTAAAACTCAGATGGTAATGTCAACGATTCGAATGGTAATAGCGATAATTCGAATTGTTGTTTCAACGATTAGTCTCATACGCTTAATAATCTCGCAAGAACTAATCGTGTGAATAGTTGAGGTTACCATTCGATATGGTTGGGACAACAAATTTTTAAGATCTTGTGTACAGCAAATTGGGAACGTAGTTGTCACAACGGAACATTTCTTTATTAGTTCGCGCAAGATTAGTAAGCACAGCCAATCCAATCGTTGAGACTATCATTCGTATGTCGCACGGAAAAAAAAGTTTGGTTGTGGCAACTACGTTTTCGATTTGCTGTACACAATGTCTAAAAAATTAGTTGCCTCAACCATATCGAATAGTAACCTGAACTATTTACGATTAGTTCTCGATTGGTTTCGGTAGGTTAACTAATCCAATCGTTGGGACTACCACTCGAATAGTTGGGTCTACCATTCGAATCGTCGGTATTATCATTCGAATCGTTGGTATTACCATTTGAGTTGCTAGAGAAATAGAATAATCGATTGGTTGTGTCAATTAATTTTTTGGTTACGGCAGTTAATCTTTTCTTTCCGTGTAATTTCATATTACATTCAAGTTCGTAGTACCACTTTCTTCCATATTATTAGATACTTATCATTTGAACATTGGCTTAATTTTTTACGTATAATTGTGCACAGCGATTGAAACGTGAAGATTTAAAGTAGCGAATATACTCTTTATAACTCAGTTAAATATAAATAGCTTGTAAGAACAAAACGGTTAAGAGCGAAATTATTCTCATATGTTTAACCGCTATTATATTTTTCTCTCCTCCTGCAGTTTTGCTTGCGTGCAAGGCAGTCACGTTAAAAGCAACAAAAAGGGGATGGAGTAGGACCAAGAGGAGGCAGAAAGGTTGTCGGATAAATACGAGGGGACTCTCGTGTATTCACGGCGTGTCTCGCTTACGAGCCTCGAGACCCACCACCGCAACTTCAACGTACAGAGCACATGCAGTCCCGCCGACGCCGTCGGTCGTTTTCGAGCGAGATTTACACCCGCGTGCCTCCGGCGCGCGAACCTCTCGCTCTTTCCTTGCGTCTCCAGATTACCCACTACCGCAGAGAGAGAAAGCAGAGCGAAGTGTTTGGTGCTGGCTGAACTGAAGCTTTACCGTAATTAGGGCTCGATCGAGCTCAATATATATCGAGACGAACACCTCGTTGTGTGCCATTTTTTTTTCCTTCATATTTTTCGATCGGACTTTGCATCCATATCCGCATGGAAATCTCTTATGGAAAGTAGCATATATTATTTTCGTATAGATAATTATTTAAGTAACAATTTTAATGTAGAACTCAGGAAAATTGTGGTAACCTCAGTAAGTGATAATCCTTTAAATATTAGCGCTGCAAATCATTCAAAATTTGTATCCAGAAATTTTGGAAAGATTTGACGAAATTTGGGATTCTATAAAAAATGTACTTAGGAGAGAGCGCGGGCATGTAAATTTGTGATCATAAATTGACATATCTCAAAACGTACCATTTTTGAGATGCGCTAAGACAAAAAAATTTAGAAAAGTTGAAAGCGATTTTGATATCGATATGTGCGATACATTTTGTGATTTTAGTTTCAGCAACCATTTTAAACGTCTTTTTAAAGACGATGTTATGTATGAAACCAACGCATATAGCTTGGATAAGAAATATGATTCTACATGTATAAAATATTTTTATAATTCGTTAGAAGGGATTGGGTTTGTGAAGTACTTCGTTTAAGCATGTGCTTGTAATTGTAAATCAGATAATAATTGAAACAACTGCACTAAGGAATGCAAAATTTTTGCGATTATTAAACAAAGTAGAAGGATACATGTTTTCCCCGATGGACTGAATCAATCTGTGTCAACCGTTTATAATTGCGAAGTTCAAAATTCGGAATCCGTTGTTGCTGCAGTTAAAGTGCAGGATACTAAATGCGTTTGTCTTAAATTTAGAAGTAACAATTATCTCTATACTGTGGAACCAGCTCAACGTATAGCAGAAGTTCCATCGTGTCTTATAGCCATTATGCCACGTGTTGCCATTTTGCCCCGCTTTCCTATACACTTTTATTTCATCATACCCGATTTGGGGGATTCCACTATTTTCATAGTTACATAAATTTCGTCCATTGTTGCCGTTAATATAATGATCTAATAATTCTTAGTACAAATGAACATTTAATTGATAATGCATTTTAATTGCGTACTATTAACAATTAATGGTTGCCTGTAGTAGTTGTCTGTATTACCAGGATCTCGTTAAGCGTACTATAAAATTCTCTCCATTAAAATATACTCCTCGAGCAATCCAAATTTAATCTAGGTAATATCTACAATTATTTATTGACATTAATATCGTGGCTATTGTTGTAGTATGGCTTTGTGTTATTCTTCACTAGATATAATCGCTATAATATTAACACATGGAGGAGTAGATACATCGAACACATACACACGTCGCTTCAATTGCTGTCTTTCTCTCTCTCTAACAATGTTTTGTTTCTGTACACCCAGAAGAAAGATCTTGTTAACGAGACTAGAATCTACGCATCGAAAATAAAATTTCTTATTTGGATGCCGACCTTTTATTTGTAATTAATATACTTGTTGAATCGTAAATATATTCAAATCTAAGAAATATTTATTTAGGTCGACAGTTATATAAATTGACAGTTGATAAAAAATAAAAAAAATTTTGGTATATTCCTCACTATCCCTTAGGGCAAGGGACCGACTCTACACCTCCCAACTCTGCACAAAGACAAGTCGACACAAAAAGTCGACACGAATGACTGTACACGCAGGCAACTCAAGGTGTGTACAGTCATTCGTGTCGACTTTTTGTGTCGACTTGTCTTTGTGCAGAGTTGGGAGATGTAGAGTCGGTCCCTTGCCTCCCTTAGAAGCTCAGAAACTGCCTCCCGCTCAGAAGTTGGCGCGCAAACCAGTGCGCGGCTAAGCGGTCACCCATCCAAGTTATGACCGCAAATAATGCTGCTTTAACTCTGGGAACCGTCGAAGCCACACACCGACCGCGCGTCCACTGCTGTCGATTTAAAGAATACATCATTTTTATATAGATATACGACAAGAATTAAATCAAATAGATAAATGTTGCATGTTGATAATAATAAACTCAAATGATGAAAGGAAATAAATACATATTGGATTATAAGATAGTTCTAATTGATTTTATTAAAAAATATCTAATACATGTATTTGGTCGTTTTAACTAGATCTTTTTTCCGGATTAAGAAAGTATTTAGTAGCAATAAATAAAATATTTTTTTAGTATCCGCTGCAGAGTGAAAATCGATTCAAATAAATAAATATGTTGGAAATAAAAAAACTGAAAAATTGAATGAAATACATATTTGCTGGAGGGAAAGTAAATTTTCGTTCATTGAAATAATTAAATGTTGAATAGATAATTTTAATTAATATTACCAAATCTTTTTTCTGGGTGTAGTATTTGCCAGTATTACCAGGATCTCGTTAAGCGTACTATAAAATTCTCTCCATTAAATTATATTCCTCGTTCAATTCAAATTTAATCTAGGTAATATCTACACGGAAAGAAATGTTTGGTTGTGGCAACTACGTTTTCGATTTGCTGTACACAATGTCTAAAAAATTAGTTGCCTCAACCATATCGAATAGTAACATTAACAATTCACGATTAGTTCTCGATTGGATTAGTCAGGTTAACTAATCCAATCGTTGGGACTACGACTCGAATAGTTGCGACTACTATTCGAATCGTCGGTATTACCATTTGAGTTGCTAGGGAAATAGAATAATCGATTGGTTGTGTCAACTCATTTCTTAGTTATGGCAACAAATCATTTTTTTCCATGTAGAATTATTTATTGACATTAATATCTCAATCCCTTTTTTACTATTTTTGTAGTATGGCTTTGTGTTATTCTTCACTAGATATAATTGCTATAATATCAACACACGGAAGAGTAGATATATCGAACACATACACACGTTGTTTCAATTGCTCTCTCTCTCTCTCTCTCTCTCTCTCTCTCTCTAACAATGTTTTGTTTCAATCGTTGGGAACAATGTGCGTGAGGGGTGGATACGGATATGGAGCTGCCGATGTGCTGTGTTTTTAGGGTGAGAGAGAGAGAGAGAGAGGGAGAAAGGGGTGGTTAGCAGGTCGCGCGCAATCTTGGTTGTTACGGCAGAGCGAAACCTCCCATTATCTCCTCACGTGCACCACGCATCGTACCAACGAGCTACACGACGCAACGCACTGCCCGAAGAGAACCCTCAACAGTGTAAACTACCCGGCAATTCTCGGTGGCTCTCCCATACTCGTCCTTCTCAGCCTAAACTATATATGGTCTTCCTTGTCATGCTCCTCAGTCCTGAAGCTTTAAACCGCGTGTCAGCGTGGAAAACGTGAATCTTTGCAGTGCAAACACAACAACACTTATACTTACACGGGTATTTTATGTGTGGTACGCGTTGAAATGATATGTTTCACGAAACGGAAAGACCACTGAGGGGACGTTTAGCCAAGCGCAAAACGCGAGAAGGGTGAGAAGAAAAAAACATTGAAGAGACAACGAAAGGGATACGTTGTGGTCCCTTTGACGATGCTTGCTTCAGAACGCAAAATCAGTGAAAAGTAAGAAAAGCTTAGAGATGGAAGTGAAAATAATATGTCACTTGAGTGAGATAGTGTGCGTGTGTGATATTTTACAAGATTTTCACATTAAGTTGTATTTTATGTATAAACAAGATTTATTTAAATGCAGTTTAACGATATTCATATCTTACTCATAGATATGAATATTTTGTACATACACTCAGAGAAATTGTGCAAATCGTGGTAACTCATAAAGTGACATCTATTTGTTTTTAATTTATGCAACTTTTTATTTATAGTTACGGTAACTAAAATATTGATCAAAATATATTTTTATATGTGCGAGGAATATTTTGAGTCTATTCTAATCTAATAACTAATATAATGAAGCGCTTGGTTAAAATAAAATTTTCTTCCGTGTAATTATCATAACTATAAAAATAAAGTCGCATAGATTTAAAATCAAATTGTTGTCTCTTTATAGTTACCAATGACTCTGTAGAGCCCGAAAATCATTGTTAGTTTTCCGACGATAAAATTGAACGACCGTATAACAAGAAAAACCGATTTTCAACTTCGGTGTCTCCTGACAGAAACGTTGGAAATATTTACATCAGTTTATTCTGAAGTTCTATTTTAAATCCGCAATTTTCAACTGTAGGACTTAACATTATTGAACATTACCCGAGATAAAATTACAGTCCCTGAATAGAATTTATATCAGCGCTTTTTTAAGTCTTTCTATCCCCTTATTATTCAAACAGAATTTTCGAGATTATACCTGAGGCATTCCATATGAAGCGGGCCAGCCTGATTTTCAATGTTCGTTGAGTGGGTACATAATTTTTTTCCCCATAGATTTTTGATCCCCATAGTTCTTCTGCAATAAAATACGCTTTTTTAATTTTTTTCCCTTTCGCTGCTGATTTAAAACAATGTATGACACAACAAAATTGTTCCGGGATAAAATGTAGGGTTTCGCGTATACTTTTTGATAAAAATGTTTCCAAATTAACCTAGATAAATTTCCAGGCATTTTTTGGCAAAATAATGGCATATCATTTTTTTTTTGTTGAGAGGGACCATTTTTATTTTACTTAAAATTTCACAGAATTTCCGTCTTAATGTTAAAAAACGACGAAAAAATCAACACGATGGCAAATTGATATCTTCACAATGTACGGCTCGGTTATTTGCTGCATCATACACAATTGACATGTTTATATTATAAAGGTATGAATTGATCATCGCGCAAATTTTGGTGTCGTTAGTGGACATAATAACGGAAATTCTGTCAAATTTTGAGCAAAATCAAAATGGTCCTTCCCAACGAAAAAAATGGTATGACTTTGTATTGCCAAAAAGTGATTGAAAATGTATCTAAACAATTCGGAAACATTTTTCTCAAAAAGTATACGTGAAATCCTACTTTTTATCCTGGAATAATATTGTTGTGTCATAGATAGTTTTAAATCGGACGGAAAGAAAAAAAAATAAAATAAAAAAGCGTATTTTATTGTGGAAAATCTATGGGAATAAAAAATCTGAAATCACTCGTATGTGTTCGGGGAACTCTAAATACTCTGGAAAATAATTATGAACCCACTCTACGAACATTGAAAATCCGGGTGGCCCGCTTCATATGGAATGCCTCACCTGCTATTTCACAAATTTTCTAAAAGAGCCTTTACTTGTTCACAAAAGGAAAAATTAACAAATTTTATCAGGTATTATGAGAGATTCTCATAATATAAATAAAAATATAAATAAAGTTTGTCGGAAGCTTAAAATTTTATCCCGGGTAATTAAGCTTGTGTCAAACGGTCATCTCATTTTGAAATATTTATTTATATTCCAGTGGCACAACTTTCCATCGGAATATTTAAATTTCAATTTCAAAACTCATTTAAATACAAATGTCTGTGCAGTCTATGAATATTTGCATAGGATGAAATTCGAAATGTACTTGAAAGTCTCGGTACGGGATATATATATATAATGACAAAAAAAAATAACTATTGAAGTTAGCGTGGGTGGTCGTACGTAGGATACCTGTACATGCAATACATACTTCGAGTGTTCTTTGTTGCAGGTAAACTTTAAGGGCGTATATATGTTGTGTCGATGTAGCACGTGTCAGGTATATAGAAGGGAAGACATTTACGACTGGTTTTATCGAACGCGATCGCTGTTAAAGGTGATGTCTCGTATGTTACTGCTTCTCCAACTATTCGTAAATTCGGCGAGACTCGTGCGGTCCCCCTCGATCATTATTCCAGCGTGGGCACCGCAGCAGCAACTTCTGTGCACAGTGAGGCACACTAAAACATATTATGTAGGAATACACGACCTTTTCTCATCGTCGTACGGTAGCTAGTGATGCCGTCAAGACTCGAGAATTCTCGATTTTTCGAGACAAGACAAGAAATTTCTTGTCTCGAGCCCAAGAATTCTTGTCTCGAATTGAAATTGTCTTGTCTCGACGAGTCGAGACAAGACAAGACATAGATCTCGAGACTCGAGATTTCTCGACGAGAAATCTTGTGTCTCGAGATTTTTCGAGATTCTCGAAATTTTTCGAGATTTCTCGAAATTTTTCAAGATTCTCGAAATTTTTCGAGATTTCTCGAAATTTTTCAAGATTCTCGAAATTTTTCGAGATTTCTCGAAATTTTTCAAGATTCTCGAAATTTTTCGAGATTTCTCGAGATTCTCGAGATTTCTCGAGATTTTTCGAGATTTTTCGAGATTCTCGTGATTCCTCGAGATTTCATGACATTTCTCAAGATTTCTTACGATTTTTCGAGATTGTTTGTAAATAGCGTCTTTTTTAAATTATAAAATAAAAAATCAGAAACAATTCTGAAAAAATGTATACGTAGTCAGAAAAATAAACAGATTTGCTTCATAACAAAAAAATTAGGTTGCCGAGTCATTTGGTGCACTATTATTTATTAAAATAATTTATTAATAACATTTCTCAATTATTATTGCACCAACGAAAATTGTTCACAGATTGTTTATTTTGACCGAGGACAAGCGTCGCGGTTTTCTCGGCCACTGTCGACTAGCGTAGAAGAGACAGTTGGCTTTTTTTACACCGAAAGACATTTAGCTGTAAGCTACTTTGTGATACGGAGCGGATGTTTACTGTAATAAAATATAGGAGCGGATTAACCGTTTTCATTTATTTTTTTTTTTTTCGTCAATGATTCGCAGCATTTACAAAGAATCGTTTATTAATATTTTGTCTTCGAAATATTGATTTACATCGATCGTACCTTTTTAAACGGCGTACGTGTGTGTCTGTTGTGTGTGTGTGTATGTTTGTCGTCTGTCCCTGTAGATGTTTTTTTTACTGCGAGGATCGTTACTTCCCGTCGCAAATGCAGTCACACGCGCGTTCTTTCCGGCGCAAAGAGGTAAATCGTTTATTCTATTTTGTTTACTCTGCCATTTCGAACTGACGACCTCTCGGAGGACATTAAACGTCGATCTGAATGACACATTTCTGGCACAGCCTCCGTGTATATTTATTTATATATATTATTACTAAAAAAAAAATTATGAGACAAATGACGTTTTTTAACTGTCAAACTGCGTAAAAAGTAATTGGCAGTGTCGAGAAATTCGGAAAAAGAGAAGGAATCTCGATATTTAACAAGAAATATCGAGATTTCTCGAAAAATATCGAGATTTCTCGAAAAACTCGAGATTTCTCGAAAAACTCGAGATTTCTCGAAAAACTCGAGATTTTTTCGAAAAAATCGAGATTTCTCGAAAAACTCGAGATTTCTCGAAAAATTCGAGATTTCTCGAAAAATTCGAGATTTCTCGAAAAATTCGAGATTTCTTGAAAAATTCGAGATTTCTCGAAAAATTCGAGACAAGACGAGAAATATCGAGACAAGACTCTTGTCTCGAAAAATTTTTGAGTAAAATTCGAGACAAGAAGTCTTGTCTCGAATTTTTTTCGAGACAAGACTTATTTCTCGTCTTGTCTCGTCTTGTGGCATCACTAACGGTAGCAGAAGATAATAATATACAAGTAGAATGCCGTACATAAGTGTTTGCGTACAAGAAGAAGTGAGAGGTGCAATTTTTCCTTTCGCAAAAACGTGTATTATCCTCGCGCCCGTACGTTTCACTCGCCTCGTGGGTGGTAATCGATGCTCAACGACGAGAGAGGACGACCGCAAAATATATTCACGCGTTTATCCAACGTTTACGCGCCGAGCGTATACTCCCGTCGATTTATTCGATCGTGATCCGTTCCGAGAGGGTCAAACGTATCTTCATAAATTTTTTGTTAAAAAAAGCTATTAAAAAAAAGAGAGTTGAATGTCGAAAAGGCCAAGAGTCTCCAGAGGATTTTTGGGGTGTATCTGCTTTAGGAATTTGAGCTTTCTGCGAAACGCTTCAAGCGTATCAGTTATATATACAGATATAAGGGCTAAACGAGGGGAGAGAGTTCTTTGCAGTTACCGGAACGAGAATGGTCCCGTTCCCATTGCGAATTCCATCGCGTCGAGAGGGGTGTGCTCACCATAGAGGGTAGAAACTGCCGTACTCGCGAAACGACCGTCCCGCGAGGGTTCCACTCGGGTCATATCTATACACCATGGCAATGAACACTCTATATATATGGGTTATTTCATACCAAGTGGGTCATCGAAATTCACCATGGTCGCAAAAAGTGTCCATAATTATTTTAAAAGTTATTTTGAGTACCAGGAATATCCATAAATTATTTCCGAATTTTAGCATCTACGTTTTGCCCAAAATTTAATAACGATTTTTTAAATTTCAATTCTTTCAATTCGCTGTATTTTCAAAATGACCGAACGTACAAAAAATTTATTCGTGTATAAAATTTAAGCTTTTGAATGTACTTTTTCGTTAAAAAATTTCCATAGCAGCTCACACTATGCTTACAGCTTGTTACTATGCTTACAAACTACAGCAATATTGGTGTGGCGGCAAATGAATGACCCACTTGGTATGAGACGACCCATATAATACAGGCAAAGTGCTCACGCATACAAGTCCTTTTCGTGTGACCCTGTCGCTGGCACGCACCCAGCTCTGTAATAACATTCGTCCAACCGTTCGATTAATAAATATCCAGGATTATAGGATTAATTGCATCAGGGAAAAACAACAGTTTTATCGTGACCACTCTCTCGAAGTAATATACGCCAATAAAAATGGATAACGCGATTGAAATTGTCCAACGGGATAGCTGTAATCCACCGAGGTTTAATCACCTGTTTATACATTCATGCACAGAGAGTGTACACCGTTATTATTATTACATTCTGCTGGCAGTCATAACATGTCACGTGAAACATTGTAATGGCATATTATACGAAATGTGGAGAAGCTGATGGCTCGTCGCGTGCTCGAACCTACCGCAAGGCTCTAAGTAAGTCGTATATATGTATGGGGCATTCTCTGTCCAATACGCTACACTTTTCATTCATAATCATTTTTTTTCGATAAAAATAAACGTATTATTTAAAAATGATGACTGCAATTTTATTTAAACATACATTTTTATTTCAATTGTTTGTATACTAGAATTTGGATCGCTAAGCCAATCATTTCTAAGGTAATTTGTGTGGCAAATAAAAATGCTGATTTCTAATTTTGATGAGTAAATATAATTAAAAAAAAAAATTTTTTTAAATAAATCACCTTAAGTACTATTGTGGGCCAGCAAATTCAGAACCACCGACCTATTTTTTTTGTTGGTTGTAGTTTTAAAAATGAACTTTTCATCGATGGGAAAATTATTAATAGAACTTCTTTGAAAATCAAACATTTTTAAACCAACATTGTACGAACATTTTTGTCAAATCATTTTCACGATTATTTAACAATTAAGGAATACTGACCTCCTTAATTTTAATTATTGGAAATCTAACGAAAAATGCATGTAAAGCGGAAATAGTTCGGCTTTCTCATGAAAGAAGTCATGTAAAAAATGAAAAATATTGAAACAACAAGATGCCAAGTTCCGCTATGTAACCTTGTTTTAAAATATTAGGAAAATTGAACTCTATTACGATCCAGAAACAAACAAAAAAATGTGAGAAATTAGGAGTTCACACTGATTTTATATGCGAACAAAATCTTTTTTTTTCTCAACAGACTGGCAACTCACATATTTCTGTTTTACAAATATGGAGAATATAGAAACCAGAAATTAAATTTAAATGAAGATCGTTATCAATTTTGTCTATATTTCATATCCATTTTTTTTAAATTGAGAACAAATCTTTTTCTGTGAAGAAAAGAAATCTACAAATTCTAACTCAAGAACCAGTATGAGCCTGGAAATAAAAAACAATTTCCAAGAGCTGAATAAAATAACTGTTAAAAATGTTTACAAATTTGCATTCTCCGATATTTTAGTAATTAGCTGATATATCAAATTTAATACATGAGTCTAGTAAAATTAGTGACTTTTATATTAAATTTCCTAATTTTCATGAGATTCAGTAGAAACTACTGTAATTTTACATCTCACTTGCATATTAAATTTAATATACAAGTTTCTGTAAAAGAGCTTCACTGTTAAAAATATTTTGAAAATTAATATATGTATTGGAAATTCTTTTGCGAATGCGGTATATTAAATTTCATTTAATATATAGATATGTTGTAAAATTCCAGTAATTATATTATAAACAACTTTTATGAAATGTTTAGTATACTGTATATTAATTTTACAACAATTTTTTTGTATATTAATGAATATTTGTATATTAAATGTAATATACGCGTATCCGCAAAGAATCTTCCAATACTTTATACTAATTTTCGTACAAAAATTTCTAACAGTGAATTCTTTTACACGTAATGGAAAATAACGCAAAATATTTTGAACAGTGAGGACTTGCGCAGTTGACAGGGAATATGCCATGTACTCGTGTAATAACAACGTGTACTATTACCGAGAGAGTTGTGGCTACGGCGACGTTCTCTCGCGGCGGCAATACCGCGAGTAGAGTGAGAGTTGGCGACACAGAGCAGCCTAGACTATAAACGTGAGACAGGAGAGGGCGAGGGTTGGTTTTAATTAAGCCATTAGGGGAGGCTGAGAGGCTGCAACGACGAAGCGCCGGCGAGACGTCCTTCCATCCGCTCTTCCTCTTTCTCTCTCCATTCGGTTACTATCCCTTCCTTTCACCCTTCCGCTCTTCTCTCCCTCTCTCTCTTTCTCTTTAACCTTACTCCCTTCCATTCCCATCTGCGACAGGAGCACCAGTTTCACTACCAACAAGCGACTAGCTCCCCTCCTGCGATTCTCTTTGCTAAATTAATATCGCCCTCAAATTCCGTTCCCTGTTGCCAGCACGTGGCCACACCGAGGCTTACTTCGCGCACGGTGAGCGCTCTCATAAGGGAAACGTGTCCGCACCCCGCCGACATTGCTTACAACTCCGACTGCTGCTGCTTTACCCGCCCCGAAATTTCGAGCGCAGAATTAAATCCTCCTAGAAAATCGCCTGCACTGCTGTGAAGCCCTATTTCGGTTTGTGTCAACGTGACGAATATTTTCCGGCAATTTCCCCGTACCACTCCCCTATCCTTTGTGGTCGAAAACACTCATCGGCATGTTATCGTACATGTTTATATCGGGTTCCTACCCAGTGTTGTTTACACTTAGAGAAATCAGTCCCATGGGTTTATTTACATTAAATATGGAATTTACTTCAAATAAATGAAATTTTATTTGACTCAAATAAATTATCCTGAGTAGAAATTCTGATACTGGCGCAACAAGGGCGTTATCAGGTAAGCCGTAGTTCGTTATCAGGCAGTGTCAAGGCAACCTGACCGGGCCCGTTGCCAAAACGTAACGTTGTGGTTGATACGGCCATGATCAGGGAGACTGTTAAGGCCATCATCAGGGAACTGTTCAGGCCATAATCGGAGGAATTGCTCAGGCCGTAATCAGGATACCTGTTCGAGTCGTGATCAGACTCGAGTAAGGCTCCTACCTGGAACTTTCCAGGCAGGAAATTCATAAATGAATTAAAACGCCTGTTATATGTTTGTTTTCTTTATTACTTTAAGCTTTTCAACTTAAACAAACTTTCATAAAACATTTAATGTTAAACAAATATATATTCTTTTTGTACCTCTGGAAACATCAGAACTGTAGGTACTTATCTTATATTGCGAGAAACACAGAAAACTGTGTTAAAACGTGCCAAACTTACTCCGACTTCTCGATTGTAATGATACCTTAAAAAAACTCGCGAAATGAATGATAAATATTCGGAACATACATCTAGTAAGGGCTACGGTTTCCTGATCAAAATTGGTGCACAAGATGGCGCTGGGGTTAATACGGAATGATAATACGTATCCAATCAGGACCTTGTACGCCTTCCTGACTAAAGTTGGCCCGCGAGATGGCGTTGGGATGAATACGGCATGATAATGTATATTTAATCAGGGTCGCATATGGCTTCCTGACCAAAGTATGCACATGAGAGGGCGCTGGGATTAATACGTCATGATAATGTATATCGAATCAGGGCCGCATACGGATTCCTGACCAAACTATGCACACGAGATGGCGCTTGGGTATTATCACCTTAGCAGAAATAGTGACCAGTTTTTCGCAAGGGCCACGCGAGTTAACCCTGGATATTGCCGAGGCACTCGCGAGGAAAAATGGCGAGGGCCTCGTCTGGCGTGTAACGCGTGTCATAGTCAGCCGCTCGGCTGGCTGATTGCCTAGTATGTGGCGAGTTTTCCGTGGTAGCAGCTGGCGTGGCGAGTTTTCGAGTCAATAGCGAGCTTTCCTCGACAGTTGCTGGCCTGGCTAATTCGCTCGTTGCTGGTTGATTTTTAAATGGTGTACAATGTAATCAAATGAAATCCGTTTTCGGAATAAAATATTATTTTATTATCATACTCGCAAACACGCATTTTATTATCATTCTCGAACTATAAAAGCACGTTTCTAGAAGGCATTCGCAGCAACGCTCTTGCACTCCAAAAACTAAGCGGGTTGCAAGTGCGTTGTTTCCTATCTTTTACATTGTGACGAGTTCCTACACACTTACAGGCGTGTTCCTTTTAGATATCATTTATCATGTGAATTCTAACACGCTTGAAAGTGTGTAAAAGCGCGTCACAATGTAAAAGATAGGAAACAATACACTTGCAACACGCTTGGTTTTTACAGTATGCGAGCCTTGCGCAATCCGTCCCAATCTTTCGCGTTGCAAAGCACGTGAGTCAGTTTTAACAACACCTGCTGGTTTTGCAAACTCCATTTCTGTTTGTAGGAAAAATTTCTACAATTGGAGAGTTCCTACGATGAGAAATGGACCATGCAAAACCAGCTTGGTCCTGTGTTGCAGACTGAACTCCATCGCAGCTTGAACTCTATCGCAGCCTGAACTCTATCGTAGTTTGAATTCTGTCCCAGCCTGAACTGTATCGCAGCCTGGATTCTATCGCAGCCTGAACTCTGTCGCAGCCTGGATATTTTAGTAGCCTATTGTTTAGTGAATATTCTTTTGCAGAGTTAAATAAAAAAATGAAAAATCAGCAATGACAAGTCTCTGTCAAAATATTCTAATTGTAATATTTAACTAACTTTCTTTCTGGTCTGAGACCAGACAGAGAATTCCTTCGAAGAAAATTGGACTTGCGAAACCAGCTTGGCTCTGTCTCGCAGCCTGAATTCTATGACAGTGCAATAAAGCTCTTACCAGAAGTTCCATTGGATTGTCGACAGTTTGATGGTGACAGTGCTCTATGTTGAGAATGTATGAATTTCTGAATAGCTCTGTGTTTTCTAACACGAGCTGATGTCAAAGCTCGTGTCCGTTGTTTCTTGTCCATCGTATTCTGTACTTTTCATCTATATATCTACAATGTATGAAATTGCATATTGGTATATTATGGAACCGGTCACTTTATGATGGAGACCACTTATTATTAGCGACTTTACTAGGTAACAAACATAGTCAACAAATTTTGATACAGAGGAAGTGAGTTTCTTGGAGGTTAATTATCGATCTATATGACAGCTATTCTGCACTTATTAGAACTATACTTGTCAAACGAAACATACCTTGAAAAATGATCATACATCGTTCTTAACCTTACCGTTCAGACGCTTGAAACGTAATTTAAACAATTTAGCCTCCAGCTGTCAATGAACTTCGTTTTTCATGGATTTTAGCACTAACAGCTGATACATATGCTTGGTAGCGATAGACTGTGAGCGCTGGTGAGGCCATCTCGTGGAGCGATAGGTAGTGACTTACTACGTGGGCTCGCCAGCGGCACGTAGGTTCTACTAGCGAACACAGCACGCGAGGCACTCGCGAGGCACTCACGAGTCTTCGCTCGCGAGGCCATCTCGTGGAAGAATGGGCAGTGACGTATCATGCGTGATGGCCAGCATCTCGTAGGACAAGTTGGCGACCCCATCAAGCTTGTGCCTCGATAGTCCCACACCAGCTATCCTGATACTAGCACGACTAGGATTACCCTCGCTAGCCACTCGTGTGACACAGGGCAAATCCGAGCAAATTTCTGCTGGGGATACTTTATAGTTATACGACAATGATAAAAATAGTAGCTGCAAATATAATAATAGCTCAACTAATCAAATACATAGTTTTCAGTACCCATCGATATGATCGTCCTTCCTAGGAGTTATATCGGTATAGTTCGACCTACTATTCTACTATATTTTGCTGTCAGTGTATTAGGCCAGCCATTAAATAAATATCTTCTTCAAATGCTACCATAGTACGATTTTATTTTGATCAAATAGAATTTATTTTATTCAAATAAATCGAATTGATTTCAAGTAAGTTTTATTTGATAAAAATAACATTTTATTAATTTGAAATATATCCCGTATTTGATTCAAATAAACTCATCAAACCTATTTCTCTGGATGTACACTCTAAAAACCAAGCGTGTTGCAAGTGTGTTGTTCCCTATCTTTTACATTACCCACTCTAGGATTTTGGAAAAATCGATTTTTTTTTGGCTTAAACAATACTTTAGAATCATAAAAACAATATGCAGTTAATCCTATAGTGAACAAATTTTTTTTAAAAGGTTCAATTATCGAGCGGCGGCTGTTGTACCGTTACGAAATCGAGAAGCCAAGCATCGAGAACGTTGGCACATTGAGTGGAAAATTAGCAGCATTCGATCTTGATGACTTTGAAGTAGAAGAAGGCATTGATTACCGAATTTTTAACTTTTTAGCAGTGTTCTCCGTTATATCGCAAGATCCTGTGTGAAAAAAAAATGCAAATTTGATGTGACATTCACCGAGTCTCGTAAGTGCTCGTACAATACTAAACGCGTTTTTTTCGAAACAACTTTTTTCAAACTGGGCAGACAGATAAAAAAAATGGTTGCATGGATTCGTCAAATTTTGACTCTACCTTCACAATGACATTCTAGATGGCAGTACGTAGGAAGTTTTTTTGTCGGAACTTTTTTTTCAAATGAACACAACATTTTTTAAATTTGATTTAAAAAAAATCCCTACGTACTATCATGCCTACTAATGTATACTTTAAGAAAAACTTTTTGTTCTAGGGTTCACCATGTACGAGAAAACAATCCGAAAACAAAATTGCTTGAAAAATAATTTTTTTTTACTTTTCAATAATTGTATGATAAAGTTCTTTAAACGAATTTTTCATTTCGTTTATTATTAATCCACAAAAAATCGTCAAAAATAGATGTAGCTGGATTGGTGTTACCCCTTATTTCGACAGGATGCAAGGCTCCTGAGTTATCTCAGTCGAAAACAAAAATCACCAAATTAACATAGTCCAGCTGATGTAATACTAGTGACCTTAATACTCCGAAAAAAATTATTGTAATCGAATATACCGAAAGCTAAAAAAATAATGTGGTGGGGTCATTTTTTAGGTGGCTGAACTTTGATGAAATGCCCCATATGTATAATTTCGCAACATTAAATTTTCGTTATTTTTAGGTGATTCGGCCACTTAAATGCCCAATAACTCTGTGCGGTTTATGAATATCTTAAGTCTCACTGAGACGTACCTCGCGCACCCATAAAGGAAAATTATCCGCGCCTCATTAATGTACAAGTGTAATGTAAAATTAATGTACGGTACAGCGCATTCGAGGATTTACTTTAATTTTACAGTAGAGTATTTAAATTTTAATAATTTGCTTTAATTTGACTGGAAAAGTACATGAATTTTATACCATAATTGTATATTTAATTTCGATTACGGGTTTATGCATAAAAACTTTTTCAACAGTGTACAACTCCTATTGCTAATGCTTTACCCGTTTCGAAATTTCAAGCGGAAAATTAAACCCGCCTCAAAATCCTCTACACTGCCAATGAGTCCCCATTTCGGCTTATGTCGACGTGTCGAATATTTTCCGGCAATTTCCCCGAACAACTCCCCCATCCTTTGCGGCCGCACACACTCGTCGGCATGTTATCGCACACGCTTATATGGTGTTTATACACGTTCCGATAACACGGCGCCGAGAAAAGACTCGAAATTCAGAGCTGTTAATTTTTATCGCAGCTCTTTATTTGGAGAACCTTTTTTTTCCTTTCTCAGTTTCTTTTGTGAATAGTTTGGAGGGTATTCGATGTTTATAGTTCGTATTGTCGTTCCCTTTTCTTTTTAGGGTCGCTTGAACGAGTTTTACTCTGGCAGGCTTTTTTTTACTTATTCAACTTACTCACCGGCTCGTCCAGCGTAGCCGCGCTGCTCCTCGTCCTCCTCGTATTCACCGCTGTCTTCGCCTGCGGTTCCTTGGGTCTGCACTACTTGCGGTATTTCTGCGAACGAGAGAGAAAGATTAATGAAATAAATAAGTAAGTAAATAAATAAATGGAAAGGAAGGCGATACACCGCGCGTGAATAAATAAACGTTTAATTGAAGAAACTGGAATAATTTATTGAGCGCCGTAGCCGTAAAAGGCTGACGATAATCGCTTCTCGCTCGAAGAGCGGTCTTTGGGTTCCGACGATGTGCAGAGCAAAGAATTTTGTACAGTATATTTCTCTCACCGATGACTGCGTAAACCAACCAAAGAAATCGGGATTTCAGCTAATTTCGACTAATTGGCCGCGAGAACTCGATTTCGTGAGTCCATTCGATTTTTATCTCTGCACCTCTCGACGCGCTCGGCGTGTTCAACTCGATCGACACGTTCATCAACATGTCAAAAGATTTTGGCTAACATTTATTTTGAATGCGATATAGCTTTTGCATCGGGGTGATTAAAGTGACTAATTTATTTATCGAATGGGTTAATTAATATCTATAATTATTGGTGTTAACTTCGATAATCGAGAAAATTACTCACTGACGCAAGGCGCAATTTGAGATCTGCTCTGCTGGTAGCCTCTGGCGCACCTATTGCAAGTTGTTCCCGTCACGCCATCTTTGCAAGGACATTGTCCCGTGCTCTGATTGCATGTCTTTCCGGAGGCTCCGATAAGATGACAATCGCAGGCTACAAGCAGAAGAAAAATTTACAATTATGATATGAAATTTTTGTGGAATTATGGAAATCATGATGGTTCATGACCCATTGTTTTATAGATTTTTATTTAAATTTTGACAGATATAAGAAATTTACAGATGTAAAAATTTAGCTCTGAGCATATGTATGAAAGGTTGCGTAGCAAAAAGCTGCAGCTTTACTGTTATATACGTTTCATAGAATGAAGAGCGCTGCTTGAAGATTTAATAGAATGAAGGCACTAATCAATTAACCATAACTGGAAGAATAATTTTAATAAAAATTTCTTGTTCCGTTCGTTCACCGATAGTTTATAGACCATTTGCTTAAAACGTTAGTTTTTATAATTTGTTGTACGGCGCGATTCGACACTCGAGTTGATTAATTTTCTATAAGTAATAGAAATTCTTTCAGGGACGACCAGGATAAAGTTATAATTTCCCGATAAAAATTATTTGAGCGATTTATCTGAGAGAGGAAGGTCAGTATTACTTTTAATAGTACCATTGGCAGGATGTAAGACTTTGTTGGACAATGAACAGCTGAATTTCACAGCACGAATTTTTTGCGATAACTTTCGGAAAATTAATGAAGATCTGCAACTTTTTTTTCAAATGGCGTCAATTGGACCCATCTCTATTCTAAAGCCGCAAACTCACAATCATTGTAAAATCGTCTTCTCTGTTAATGGATCGATTCTTGGAAGATTAAAAAAGCTCCCCGATAAAAATTCTTTCGAAGGATTATAATTTTATGTTTGGCGTCGATGACAAATTAATGGTTCTGCTTATATCTATTAATTCACTAGTAACTTAACCCTGCAATTGAACCACCGCTTCGTTCAGTAGAAAAAAAGGAAATAGGAGATAACGATTCGTCGATTTGCATCGAATTCGTCGATTATTTTTCTCTCCCTTCAATTCGTTCGATTACAATCGCAAAAGCATTCTCTCGCATTCCCCGTATCAATTGCGAGACTGAAATTGCTGGAATTGGTGGCGTGAGCTGGGCAATATGAGAAGAGAGCACAGTCTGCATCAGCAGCAGCAGCGGCAGAAGCAGAGGCACATAAATCAACAATTCGTACGATCGTTGATCGTTGAATTTATGCGCGTCGGTTGTAACATTCGACCATTGGAGCTAATGCCCGAGGATAGTTGACGTCCGAGTGAAAGGAAGACAGAGTAATACACAAGCGTGAAAGCGAACAAAAGAGGGACAGAAGGCCAGAGAGTTCGTGAGTATCTCGTCGTGAATCACGAATTCCCGTGAGCATTTTCGAGAATATCCATTGAATAATCGATTCCAGTAGCCGATGTGCTACTTCTTCTATATATCTCGTTGTAAGATTATTTCTATAGCCGAAGAGAGTGATGGAGTGTGGGAGTACCACAGCAAATGCTTATCACCCTCGAGATAAAATAATTAATTGAATTGATAGAATAAAATGGAAAATAAATAAACGATTATCATCCGTTGTGCCACCGTGTGAGTAATAATTCATTAGGCAGAGAAAATCTACGAAAGCATCTCTGCGGAGGCCTATCGTGACTACTGCAGTCGCGTATACACACGTTGGTATATAAATGTATAGTAAAATGCCCATTAAGAAGATACGATACCATCATCATGAAGGCTCATAAAAAAAAAGATAGAGAGCGAGAGAGATAGAGTATAGTCCCCATATGCAGCGTAAAGCTAGGCATACTGGTACCACTTTATCGCATTTATCATCCTTAACCGCGACGAAACGAAGCAAGAGAGGAAGGGACGTCGAGAGTCTCACGTCTCGTGCCATCCGGCAGAGACTCCTACGCGTCTCTCGGTATGTCTAGTTTCGAGTCGATTGGAAATGCTCTCATCTTCTTGGCGCAACTCCGAGAGATCTTGAATGGTGCACGAAGTGCGCGATAAATATCTAAGGTAAACGGCCCAGTTCCTGACACTGCCGCACTGTCTGACACCGACGGTACATTTATATCTATAGTAAATAAAGTTTTCGTCAAATAGACAGAGAAATGACTTACCATTATCAAAATATCGGTTGATGCAACCAACCAATTTTCCGAATTTCCTTATAACTCAGCTGGCACGAAAAAAAAGACTTGGTTGGAACAACCAAGTGCCTTGGTTATATATGCGCCCGACAATTAATTGGTTAGACCAACCAAGTTATTTGCTAGGCTACCAATTTCTTGGTTGGACTAACCAAGTCACTTGGTAAGCTAACCAAATGACTTGGTTAGACCAACCAAGAAATTGGTAGCCTAACAAATAACTTGGTTGGTCTAACCAATTAATTGTCTGGCGCATAAATAACCAAGACACTTGGTTGTTCCAACCAAGCCTTTTTTCCGTGTGGTTAAACAAACAGTATTAGTTGCACGGATCAAGTTTTGTTGGTAGAAGCCCTGTCAGTTGTGGTAACCATCTATGATTGCCACTTTACCTAAATGATTGGTTGACGTAAATGTGACGTAATTGCATTATTATTTCCTAATGAGTTAACTTCGAAGCCGGGTAAATCTCATTCAGAAGGGCTCAATATACACGTCAAACGATTTTTTTTTCAGTTTCATAATATAACGCGTTCGTAAATATAGTAGAAAATCGGGTTCTAAAAATCTGAGAAACTGGACGGTTTACCTTATTACATCTATGCTCGATACACAACATACCTTGACTCGACGGGCATTTGGTCGAGATTTAATTTGACGTTATCTGAAGCGAGAAATAAATAAATTTTCATAATATATCATACGGGCGATTCATGTCGGATCATACGCATGGCTGTACTACTACTTGGACTGCTCGTGTTTGCTGATGATGGGTGCACCGTCGACTCGTGAATGTACATATGGAACGTTATAGTCCAGCGGTAATAGCCGGCATCACTGCAGGACTATTATTGTAACAGACGTTGAAACTGCGGGTGTCTGCTGTACTGCGCTCGGGCGCACTGCGTAAGCAATGCTATGTCGAAGGCTAGGCATAACACACAAGCGAGCCAGTGGTACATACTGTGCGAGACAGAAACAGAAAGGGAAAAAGAACGAGCGAGAGAGAAAGAGAAAGAGAGAGAGACAGAGAAGTGGCGTAATCCGGGAGTGGATGAATTCCGAAGTGCCTCGCTGACGGACAAACGAGCCTTTGTCTCTTCTGGCTCTCCTCGCATGGATATCTTGTGGCGGTGGCTGCGTATATACAAGTTTTGCCTGTGTATTTAAGCGGTATGTTCATGCGTCGCAATGTGTCGTGCAGGCTCATCACGCTGATGCACATCGAGGTGCGGAGGAAAAAAAAGGAGAGGAAAGGAGACGAGAGAATCTCGCGACTCGCTGGGCCACAACACATTCACGTCGGAGAAGGGAAAGCACCGTTATCGTGAGACGCGCATTCGAGTTATCGAGACCCTCGCTTCGAGAGAGTCACCTGGTCCCCACCCTCGCAACTCTTGCATGGAGAGTATCTTATTTATTCTCTTTTCATCTCCTTCTCATCGTCTTCTTCGCGGCTGACTCGAGCGAGTGCGAAGACGATTAATCATTCCCACGTATATTGGCGTGAAAGCAGGGGGGTCGTCGTCTCGTAGGTGTCGGGAGGTCCTTTCCATTGGCGCCTCTTTCATTATCTCTCTCTTTCTTCGAGAATAAGAGGAGATCCACGTGCAATGCTTTCGACAGGTTCTCTTTTTTTTTGCGTAAACGTTTCAGTGAAGTTAACCTTTTGCAAGTGGAAAATATGTGAATTCTTTCATTCCGTAAGCATGTTTTCTTTAAGCATGCTGTGGGTGGCAGCAATCAGCGCCGCTTGAATAGAGTCATTTCATTTGCTATTCTGACAGAGTAATTGCTAATAATTCTATTGTAGAGATGATTAAAATGATTCGATGAAAAATTATCAACTCAATATAAATACACTATTTGGAGAGGGAAAATATATTTTAAAAAAATGTATATTTGAATAATATAATTGGTACAGGATTATTTTCTTTTCCGTTTACCAACCTTTTATTTTCCAAGTTTTTGAAATGGTTTTATCAATAGACCTGTCATTTACATGTGTCGATTCAATTTTCGTGCCCTGTGATTAGCATCAATTAAATCCAATGGTGGCTTACCGGAGACAAAAAGAAAAATCTAGTGCGATTAACGATGCGTTAGTGAATATAAAAAACATTGTGGTATCAGGTCGCAAACGTAGATTTGTCTAGAAATTAAAACTTAGTACTAATACCATATGCAATTGGGTGGTCCATTCATGATGTTTCTAATGTGTTTAGAAACTTGTTTTAGAAAACTTCAAGCATTTTTTGTTTAAAAGACTCAATGACAACGGATCTCTCCCAATTCTTTTACAATGTTTTGTGATATTTCGTCGGTGTAATGATCGATAATATGTCACTAAATATTTTTCACTCCCCACGCTCTATAGAGTGACGTAGTGTGTTAATAAATTGTAATAAAAAATAAAAGTTTCGGTCATGGCTAACATATCATCGTAAAATATGGGTCTTCAACCTATAGCCTTAGTCCGTCTTTATTTGCTACTGCTGATTCCTTGCAGCATTTCCGTCGCCAGTCGAATTCTTTTTAGCCGTAAGGAGATTCGTACAACGGCGAAAAAACGTCGTTCGAAGAAAGAACAATGACGACGGATCTCTCTTAGTTCGTTTGCAATGTTTTGTCATATTTCATCGGTGTAATGATCAACAATATGGCGCTGAATGCTTTTCACTGCCCACACTCTATGGAGCGACTAAGGGTGTTAATAAATTGAAATAAAAAATAAATGTTCCGGTCATGGCTAGCATATCATCGTAAAATATGGGTCTTCAACCTGTACCCTTATTCCTTCTTTATTTGCTACTGCTGATTTCTTGCAGCATTTCCGTCGCCAGTCGAATTCTTCTTAGCCGTAAGGAGATTCGTACGTCGGCGAAGAAGCGTAGGTCGAAGAATCCCAACGGTACTCGGTCGAGGAGAAGGCGAAGTGTTTACATCCGTCTAAGATTATCGCGGTTTGTCCAGGCGTCGAGAGCGAGAAGGAGATGAAGATAGAAGTGGTAGAGTTTGAGGAAGCTACAAGATTTTCGGTCCTCTCGAGAACGCCGTTCATAAATTCGACTTATCCGCGAACGAGTTGCCAGTCGGCGGAGTATAAGCGTTGCGGGTGCGAGATGCTGCTGTTGCTGGTATATTTATTCGTGTACACGAAAATCGTGAAGGCTCACGGGCGCAGAGACGCGGGCGCTTTAAGCCGATTATCGTCGACGAGAGAGGCGGAGGGTCAACCTAGCCTTGAGAGGTTTCTTCATCTCACCCTTCCCGACAGGCGTTTCAGCACCATAACCCTCTTGGATGCAAAGTTGCTCTCTCTCTCTCTCTCTAAGAGTCATCGAGGGCGAGGGACTCTCTTTGCAACTTTTTCGTCACCTTCTCACCTGCACTGAACAAACAACTCTTTCACTACTGTACACCGAGAAAAAAGAATTCATTGATTTCAAAGAAATGGGTGGATTCAATTTTTTTCATTGACTTTAAGGAAATATTTCTTTGCTTTCAATGAACTGGTGCATTTGAATTTCAAAGAACGAGTTTCATTGATTCAAAGCACAATTCACAGATTCAAACTATATTATATTAGATACGAAGATGGTCTCTCTTTATAAGAGTCATCGAGGGCTAGGAATCCTCTTTGCAACATTGTTATTACCTTCTCACCTGCACTAAACAAACAAGTTTTGCACTACGGTACACCGATAAAAAAGAATTCATTAATTCCAAAGAAATGGAT
Source organism: Ephialtes manifestator (assembly GCA_963970395.1). Taxonomy (NCBI): domain Eukaryota; kingdom Metazoa; phylum Arthropoda; class Insecta; order Hymenoptera; family Ichneumonidae; genus Ephialtes; species Ephialtes manifestator. The sequence goes on along the minus strand of OZ019970.1, from coordinate 18,395,115 downwards.
GATTGAATTTTTTTCATTGACTTTAAAGAAATGTTTCTTTGCTTTCAATGAAATGGCGTCTTTGAATTTCATAGAAAGGGTTTCATTGATTCAAAGAAACAGTTTCCTTGACGGCACCCGGTCCGCTAATGGTTTGCGCGATCGCGTCAGTTGCGTTGAGTCATTAGTCGCGAAAAGTTGACAAAAATGGATAGGCAGGTATCGGCGTTTAATGAAATAAATTATTTCTATAACCTTTTTGTTTCGAGTAGGGCATGGAAAAACATTCTTTTAAAGCAACCTCTACCGTGCTTTTATTCCTTTAGCGACATCTCATTTTATAGGATACGTTTTTCTTTTAGTGTCTGAAAACGATTTCTTTGTAATCAATGGAAAACGGTTCCTTGGTTCAAGGAAAATTTTCACTAATTCAATGTCTCTACATTTCATTGCATTTCTGATCATTCAAAGAAAATATAATATTAGTTTAAGTATAATTATTTAATTTATTTCAAAGAAATGTTTCATAGGTTGGAATTTTAATGAAATTTTTTTGAATCAAGGAAACTCTTTCTCTCGGTATATAGTTGAAGAGTTCAATTATGCTACAAGAAATGGAACTGTATGATTTTTGCCGAGGGCAAGTTCGCTCCCCGAACGAAGCAATCATACGAGGTTCTTTATTTTTCTATTTTCTTCCCAACTTCGCTAAAGGATAGTCTTCCGTGCAAAAAGGGCGATAAACCACATCTTATAAGCCAATGAATAGTATGCGCAATACGGTTTTTATTACTCCCGCCGGGAGTAAAGAGCTGCTTTGCTTCCTAGGGTGTTAATGAAATCAATCAGTTAATAGTGAGCGATTTTGTACGCGTATTGCAGGCACGGAATGTGGTAGAGTCGAGAAAAATAGTACTATATTGTGTATCAAGTGCGAAAATAATTTAGTCGCACGAGCGGTTTATACAATTTTTCGTAATCGCCGTGAGATAAATGAGGAATTTCGGGGAGGTTAAAGTGCGAGTTCTCCGAAAGTCGTGCGTAAAGTAAACGGAGTGCGTAAAGTTATCACTTTACGCACTACGTAGTGCGTAAAGTGATAACTTTACGCAGTACGTTACCGTAAAATGTCCATTATCGCACCCAGTGAAGTAAAATATATTATACACAGAAGTGACTAATCTATGGCATGTTTATTCATTCAGTATGCAGGAACAAATCATTTCTCTCTACACGAAATTAAAACATTGCGAAGTAATGTATTAAATTCGAAGCATTGCATCCATCATCAATTAACATTATAGTGTGTGCATTAAAACAAGGGTGTTAAAAAAACTCAGACCTATATTACTATTATTTTGTGGCATTCATTGGGTGATAATTATTAATTAGTAAGGATAGTGTATTGTTTTTCTTTAAAAATAATTTGAATTTAACCATACGCTTCCTAAAAGTCTTATCGACAAAAAAAAGAATGACTTCAATTAGACCCGTGGCAAAATTCAGTATCAAATGCATTACTACCAAAAAAGCTGCACACAAATAAATTACCGTAACGAAATGAGAAGAGTTAATTAAACCAGTAAAAATGATCAGTGGGACAACAACAAAGAGTTGCACCAACTATTATACAAAACAAGGATGCAAAGTAGAGCCTTGCACATTGCTTCCTCATTATTTTTCGCGTTTTACGAAGCTACCTCTATGAGGAAGTATGTTATTCAATTTTTGGCTTCCTCATAGAGGAAGCTTTGTAAAACGCGAAAAATAATGAGGAAGCAATGTGCAAGGTTCTACTTTGCATCCTTGTTTTAATTAGATAAATATACATGTTGTGGATACGCTTTTTCTATTTCATATTACGTTATTTCGTGATTATTAGAGCGTTTCCGAAAGTGAATGTGATAATGTATATTTTTTTAAATAATTCAACATTCCATAAAATCAAAAATTTCATACCGTTCGTCACTAAATTATACATATATAATGGCTGAATATTGTTTCATTTATATACAAAATTTGAGCTCGCTATCTTACGTTTTGCAAAAGCTACAATACAGAGATGTCATTTTTTTGAAAAATTCAAAACATCATAAAATTTTAACGGTTCAACCGATCTTAACCAAATTCAACAGCGATCACCGGCGTATGAAAGCTCACATTCATACCAATTTTAAGATCAATATCTCGAAAATTGAAAGAGTTATCGCGTAAACAGACATTTTTCAAAAAATTAAAAAACGCGTAATAATTTAACCATGAAGTGGATTTTAACAAAAATCTGTATGAAGGATGAGGCTTGATCCCTCTATCTATGATCCAAATGTTAGCTTGATATGTCAAGGCATTCCTGAGTTATAAAGGTTTACATTTTTCGATCGTGTAACATACACACATACACACACACACACACACACACACATACAGACATTTTTCTAAATCACTTTTCTCGACGTTTTGGCCCATTCTGAGTGTACTGACATGAAAATCTCAAAAAAAAAAAATGTTTTCATGAAAACAAAGCTTCCTCTATAAGGAAGCAATTAAGGCTGTTTAACTATGTAGCTGTGGTTACTGCAACTATAGCATTAGATTTAACGAATTATGTAATTTGTTTTATCGTAACCTATAAATCTTGTTTCTGTAACTAGCATGATAGTATCAGCAACCATACATTGCATAACTTTAAAAAAATAGCATATGTAACTACATTTATCTTCTGAAAAGTACTGAAAGTATTAGTTACGAATACCAAGAGGCGATAGCTATGACAGCTGGAAACAATTACGGCAACAACTGCATCTAATCATGGTAACAATGAACAAGTTAATGTCATTATAAAAATAGATCACCTGGACTATCGAAACATAGTTAGGGGCGAATGATTACCAGGGTCCTCTTGCTTTTTCTCAGTGTGCGTGCGAAATTGGGAAGCCACATAGTACCAGGTCACAATATTCTGCCAGTGTCTTTGTATTTTAATTAATCAATCAACTGTTGCAATTATATTGAAGATCGTAACGGTAACATGATAAAATTAACGATAACTGTACAAATAATCGCATTGGTTAACATTTACTATTCTTTAATACTAATCCAGACTACATCGATTATTTGAGTGTGTTATAAAAATTTGTCCATGTAGCTTCAGATATACTTGACTAAAACTCAATCAAGATACGCTTCAGATGCGCTGATAATTTTTTTTATATCTTTCAACATCGTGAAAATAAATGTTGCATAAAAATGAAACGAAATACCGAATCAAATAAAATACTAGATGGAGTGCCTTGTAATTTGCCCGGGCTTATAAAAACTCAACATATATTCCAAACGTGTACTTGAATTCCCGTTGCATACTTCGCTTTATTTTAACGAAATGTGCGAGGACAACGACCACTGCGACATTCCACTCATTCTCGTTTTCTCTATCTTCATCTCCAACGTTAGCTCGTAACGGGTGATAGCGGCCAAAGATTGCGTGCTAAGAGAGAGAAAAAGAGATAGCCCGCGTGTGTCGTCGCGAAGCAGGCCAGTGAGTAAGAGCAAAGAAGCAATGCATGCACGAGCGCTGGTTCGATGTTACATACACCGTACAGAGATGGCTACAAACTAGGTAGGTAAGCCACGCGAGGGAGATCGAATCGATTTGATTTCTCGCCAGAGCAAGATTCGCCGGTTACGCGCTCGCGGCTCTCGGACCTCATCCCTCGGCTATCTCAGTGTGCATATCCACCTCCACACACAAACATACACACACAATATATATATGGTTGAGTGTACACTGCGCATACACTCCGTGTATGGACCAAGCATTCGCCCTGGGCGAATGCGGGCCGATCTCAAGAGCGCGAGCACTAGCTCCCGAGTAAACGAGATCCTCGCGGTGAAACAATTTATAACGCGGTGCTCGCATATCGCGCGCCCACTCGTTGGCTTACAGTCTCTTCTTTTTTATTTTCCCCTCTTAATCTCGGAGACTGTTCTAGTATACTAGTATAATGTACTGCGAGGTAGCCAACGAGCGATGACCGTCTCGATAGCCTTCAGCAGCAGCCGCTATTTTTTTCAAAACTACATTTTCTTTTATCATCAATCTTCTATATTTTCTCACCGCAGATATTTTTCGCGAATACACCAGCAACGTCTGAATAACACAACAATGGATATTCCGGGACGGCTGATCGGGGAAAGTTGATAACTTTTACGTCCGGGCATATTTTTAATCATTAAAAAATTAAGAAAAAAATAAATAATCTTGAAAAAATATTGTTATTATTTTATTCGATAAAAATGAATAATAATAGTGACATTAAATAAATAGTTTCCATTTTTTTAAACATCCAGTAGCGAGAAGCGCGGGTGTTTTTATAGCGTAGTCGCCCATCAAAATAACCCGCCGCACAACCTTTTATTGTAAAAAAATAAGTTGTGTTTAAATAGTTAATAAAATTATATTATTATTGTGTTTTAAATTGCAGTGTTGAGGTTATTCATTTAAATAAATTAAGTTTACATCACCAGTCGCTTCCCTAAAACCCTGAGGCGGCACAAGCCGGTAAAAAATAGAGGAACTGATAAAAATAAACTTTTATTTGTCGCGTCGTTCCAAAAATGAAATAAAATAAATTAAAGACATGACGCAAAAAAAGTTACTCGCAACTCTATTACCGTAACGAAATGAGAATAGTTAATTAAACTAGTGAAAATGATCAGTAGGACAACAACAAGAAGTTGTACCAACTATTATACAAAATGAAGGCTGTATTTAACTATTTATCAGTGGTTACATTAACTATAGCATTACAGTGGATATTCCGGGACAACTGATCGGGACTACTTGATAACAATGTTTTTTTTTCACGTTGTGGAAACACATAAATATATTCTCGTTTTATTATCCTCGTGGTTTTTTTTATCACACACTTGTTAAATTCTAGTAGAATCGATTGGGGATGCGAAAAGGCATTTCGTTAGCGGGTGATTCAGGGAGTTTCAAGGGTACCTGAGCTCTTGTGGCTCTGGATAAGATAGTGACGGGCAATTTCGCCCAACTGTAGTGGCAGCGAAACGCCAGGATGTGGGAGACAGGAGGCGAGTGTGTCCTGTTGTATACATATACATATATGATATATATGTCTACACATATATATCTAAGAAGGACAGTCTCGTGCCCGAGTCAATTTCCACGCGCGTCGTTCATCCCCCCGCGCGTTCGAAGAAAGAGAGCAAACGAGATCACACGGGCGAGAGGCAATTCGTATGCGAGTTCGCCCACTTTATTTCCCGAGCGATCCCTTCTCACTCTCCTTTTCTCTTCTTGGTCCCTCATTCGCGGCGGGTAGCTCGTACGTTGATGGTCGTCCGGTGCGCCCACGTCTTATTCTTCTTGTTCTTCTTCTTCCTCTTCTCCCTCTTGTCCTTCTTCTCCTTCGTCTTCTTTTACTCGCTTTGCCTGGTCCACTCTTATATTCTAAGGATCATACGTTTTTTCTTGTTGCTTCTGTCTCGGATCTTCCGGTCTTCTTTTCGCTCGTCTCCCAGTAGTCCTCAGTGAAAAATAAGAAAAATAAAACTATACAGAAACGAAGAGAAAGATCTTGCCGAAATTCCGATCGGAGCGATGACCACGCCTAACCCCACGTCGCACACGTAACCGAGAGTCCAGAAAGGCGACGTAAATGGCCAATTAAATCGGTTGAACGCGGGATATACAGGCGCAAGTGAGCCAAGAGATATTGGCTGACTGAACGCAGATATATATATATATATTATATATATACTCATGTATGTGTGTGTCTCGCGCTGGAATCTAGCTGTGGGCGCCGAATACCCGCCAATTTATTAATCGGATTATCGAGCTGATTTCCCTGCGGAGAGTGAAGCGCCGTGGTGCGCGACAACACCCGAGACCAGTTCTCGTCGCTCCTCCTCTCTCTATCTTCCTGCTGTTGCACAGTGACAACGTAGCGAGTCGATTTCTCGCGCTGTTTCGTGGTAAGCCTGAACGATTTCGATATACCTCTGATCCTCACCCATCAATTCACAATCATTCACGTTCCCGTGGGAAAAGGTGCACGAAATTTTTTACTATGCGAATTCAAAAATGAATAAAAGGGGGGAATAATGTTTGCTAAAATCAATTGCATGGCTAAGTTCGTTCTAGCAAATGAAGTGGGTTTATTTTGTTTTTGCTAGGACGAACTTATCTAATCATCAATTTAGCTTTGCCTTGTATAGATCACACTGACTAATACTACAATGATTTGAAACTGCACAGAGCAATGATGGTATTTCCACTGTAAAAGTAACATCCTTATCAAAAAATTTATATTGGGATTAGAAACATTTCAGGATTTCCCCAATATTAATTGTGTATCTGATTTGGTTTGTGGTTTTAGCACGAATCTACGATGCGAAGCTATTTCGAATATGGCCGCTAATTCGGGATAGGATCGCAAACCGATTAAGCGTTAAACTCTGACTCTGTCGGCAGATACAAAATACATAGAAATTTATCACTGAAAATGATCTTCTCAAATTCGGTGCCCTTGAGATTGCGAACGTCATATTTTGGCCCTCGTGGCTATTATTGCCATGAGTTAGTAGGGGCAAACTTATTTATAAGACGGTTATTTAGATGGGTTATAAACTGTGACTGCGTTTATATCATTGCCGTTCAAGTTATTCCAAATATAGATCCGGTCAAAAATAACCTTAACAAAAGGAGCTTTAGAATGAATTGCCAGACATTTTTCATCACATTTCATTGAATTTCGGATCGTTAAATGAAAATATAATATTAGTTTATGTATATTATTTCATTGATTTCAAAGAAATGTCTTATTGGTTGGGATTTGAATGAAATTTCTTTGAATCAAGGAAACTTTTTCTCCCGTTGCATAGAAAAGTATAATGTAATCATAAAAATGAACACATAGATTAACGATGAATTGTACTATTTAATAGTCGCGAGGCCTAGCACGACTTCTTTGTATACTCAATGATCCGCAATTCCGGGGTTTGAAAACGGAATCAGATGGTTTACCATTGCATCTGCATCTTCGTAAAGCTAGTAAAGCTTCGTGGCTTATTCGAGGCGTCTTCGTGGGATTCAACCAGACATTGACGTATTCGAAGGGTAATACGGAATGATCACAGGATTTGGTGGGTGTGACAAGACGAGATACGAGATAACGGTGTGATACAGTAACGAGGTTTTGTCCCTGAGATAAATCGTGGATTCAGACCGAGAGAACGAGAAATATAAAGAAGGATGGGTTGTATATACGTATAGACATAGAGAGAAATGGTTAGAGAGTAGTATGTTGGAGAAGATGAGTTGCTGGTAGCAGGGAGTTTCACCGCAGCCACAACCATCACGACTGATTCTGGTGATGCTGGACGTGGTCCACAGCCACAATTCACGGCTCGTTGGGCTCTCGTTCTTTCTCCACCCCCGTCGATTTTCGAGCTCGTTTCCAGCTTGTCGCTGTAGCTGTTTCTATCCACCGATGCCCGAAAATTTCCCGTGGGTAAAGAGCCAAGCTTATCGCGCTTGTATCGAATCGAACGATCGGCAATCGAGAATATTCTATCCGCACACTCTGCTGCCGGATTTGCTTCATTTTCACATATCCCCCATGACCCGCCGACGACCCTCTCACCACGAAGTGAGCTTGCCAAAATAACGTTATCCGCATTCGTCCATAAATTGCGCAATATTCGCATCGTTCATTTTGTCGTGAACGACGTAAAAATTTGTTGAAAACTCAATAGCTGATTGGAATATCGGGGGAAAATGATATTTTTATTTATTTTACGAGAGCTGAACAAATTTTACGAGTTTAAAGTGGGGTAGTTTTTATCGAATTTAGAGGATGCAGATGTTGCTGAAAGGTCGTTGAGAGGCCCGAATGAAATGTCCGCGAATTCTCATGGGGCTTGTGGATAGTAAAAGGATTTCGTTGCTGAACTGTAGCGACTGGCCACTGCTGACCGAGGACCTTTCCAAAGTTTTCTTTCTCCCTTTTACTCTGTTTTTATCATTCCTCTGTTCCTTTCTTTGCGCCCTGCTTGGCCTTTAGTTCGATATTTCCCTCGAGACGTCCTTCAACCCAACCTCTGTCTTTGCAGCGCCATCGTCCTGCACGTCCTTTCTGAAATTGTCCTCTTGTTCTTTTACTAGAGCATCCTCATCTCTTTCTTTATTTCTCTCGTTCTCTCTATTCTTATTCTCTTTCTTATCCATGGATTCCCGAACCTGTACCGATGAGAGTTCGCACAGACGGTAAGCTCATCGTGCGGAAACTGATTATTTCAGGAGGACACTATTGGTGTGTATATATATATAAGTCCTCCAGTAATACTGCAAGAATTCTTTTCATATACTTCTCGCGGTCCACGACAAGCAACTCCTTGGGATACCATCGAGATATTATTAGAAATCGAGGCTACTGTCACTTCGAATGTCCCTGAGATGTGCACGGCGATATTTATCTTACTTCGACCCTTTCCTCTTCCATTATCCCGATAAACAATCTCTGGAAGCTTTTCCCAGCGACATCCAATCGAATTTCCGGGATTGCTCGAGTAAATCCCGGCGACAGATCTGCCGTGCAATATACTGGAAAATACGGACTTCTACGGATATATATTGTAGTCCTCCTAGTCAGCGGCTTTAGGTGGAGCTTAGTAACGAAGTTTTCTTCGGAAAGCCTCACAAGTCTCTTCCTCTTCTTAACTCCTTTTCCTCACGCCTTAACCTTCTTCCGGGTATTCGTTGAAACTCGTCGCAATGAATACCATCGCATCTGTGGACTTCGCTTGGTCGCGGAACGAAGTGAAGTCGTAGAAATGGCATAGACTTCACGAGCGTGCGAGTTCGATTTTCGAATCGAGACACGCTCTTCTATCTCTCGCCGTTGGGCTAGAACTTGATTTATTCGTGTCACGACGACGACGACGACTCCGAGGCTTTCCATTCGCCTCCGCTTTTCCACCCTCGCTTCTGTCCGTTTCCCACTCTCGATGTCCTCGTCTCAGCCGCGCGTAACCTTATCGCCTGTTCCTTCTTCTTCCAACACCATAATCAGACGCTGGAGTCGAGAACGCGTGGTTACCACTTCGCAAAGAAATTCGCATTCATAACTCGAAGTCTCTCTCTTTCTCTCTCTTATTCGTCGTGCTGTGCCTATGGCGTTCTGCTCCGCACCTTTCCTACCGTACAGAGTCAGCAAATTGTTTCCCCTTTCGTGTACACAAGCCTGATTGCCACGATTCGTTCCACTGTACATATCTCGTTTGCGAACGACGACGACAGAGATACTTTTCTCGGCATTATCTGCTGTTGAGAAAAAGTCGCACTTCATAGTCTCTCTCGATCTTTTCGCTCGGCGATCCCACGCAAGGAGTTACGTGACGATCTACCCAAGATGAGGCTGACAGATAAAACGGCGAAGAGATGGAGACGTTTCTACGATTTTCGTTTATATACGCGATCGGGAGCCTCGTTTCCTCCTTCTACCTTAGCCACCTCGCGTCTGTAGAAATCCTCTGGCGTTAGCATACATAAATTCAGAATAAATCTCGCGGATCCCAGAGTGAATTTGGGGAACCCAGCTGCGCGTTTGGTGGAAAATTGGAAAATCCTTTGATCGACACTTATCGCTTTTATACCTGAGTCAAAATTTTAAAGCTTATTTTATCGTTCAACCTTACAGACTGGTATTCGGCGCTCACATTCTTAATATTTGGTCCGCGCTGGAACATCCGAAATTTAAAACCCTCTATAAGTCTTCCAACTCTGAGCGCCTGATCTGCTCTGGGCCTTTATACACTAAAAGAAAACAGAAGTTGGGAGAACCATCTCCAGCATATGCTGTGCCACAAATTGGTTGTAGCAACTAACTCGATCTGTGAACTGATGTATTTGCGATTGGTTAAGAAAAATAGTACGTTAGACCAACGAGTTGATTCCTGCAACCAATCGCAATACTGTTTTTACCAAAACTGTAGTAGTCATAACCCACTGAGGAGTTGAAGCTATATCAACTCCTTCGATTAGTTCTCGGGACCCATTTATTGGTTTCTCCAACTACTTTTTTTCTCAGTGTACACGGCCAGAAAAAATTGGTTGCCCCAGCCATTCGCGTTGTTAAATACGCTCCATCCGACAAACTTGGCTCGGTTAATCAATTTTTTGGTTGAATCGACAAACTAGTAAGTTGTGACACCCAATTCGTTAGTTGCCAATCAATTAATTTGCTGGCTAAACCAACTGGTTTTTGTCGCCTCAACTAACAGACTTGTTTCTGTAACCAACTAGCTTAATGTAAACCAATTTTGTCGCCTATTCCATCAATTATTTTTTTCTGTGCACGATTAAACCGTTTATATTTCAATCATAATCCACTAAGGCTGTTGAGAGATTAGCAAACAAAAGGAGTGATGCGGACGAGCGAGATGAGCGGGAAAAAGTCGAGATCACGACTAAGTCTCGGAATTTCACAGCTTGATTGTCATTTCAATTCGAGATTATCGACATAGCAAGATTTTTCTCTTGTTCTCGTTTTGAATTTCGCTCGAAATCTCGTCTTGACAGCCGGATATTGTTTTTCTTTATTTCCTTATTAACTTCGCTATTTTTAAATTATTTCCAATAATATTAATGTTTCAAAAAATGGATAACGCTGAGAAGAATAGAGTAAATTGTGAAATTATTTATATCAAATATCTGGTGCTGTTATTCTAGCCTTGAAACAATTAAATGATGAAATCATTGGAGTACATTCACCGCTACATTAAAGATGAAGGTCACGTTTTTTGTTCAATATTAAAGAAAGTTTTTTCACTTCGTAGAACTGCGCTAACTTTCTGAGATTCCAGGATGATGGTTTCTTAATAATAGACGTTTAGATCGGTTTTTAGGTAGAGCTCACCATGGATATCTTTTGAGGTTTAAGTCAGTTTTCAAGGACGATTCCATGGAATGATTCAACGGAACTTTTTCGCTCGGTGTAGTCCTTTTACACTAGACCATCAACGTTTGAACCGCTTGGAAGCCTATACCATACTTCCATGCCGACATTTCGGGAAGCTGTTAGGCACACAATTTCATTTTCGTGGTCGGTGGCAGGGCCTAACGGAGCATATCCTATTGTATCGTGCGATGCTGTCGCATTCAGAACCATAACATAGCTTCCATTTTGTTAACAGTTTATTTTAATTTATATTCTATTTTATTTTAAGCAAGATCGAGCGAAACCATGATTTTTTTCATACTGCAAGCTCGAGACGAGAACTTCAGATAAATGACAAACGCAGGAAAGAACGAGCGAGAATCGAGATAATCTCGTCTCAAGCCGCATCACTAAACAAAAGCATAGTTCGATATTCGCCGATAGATGTCTCACGGTACTTGGCGTCTTGCAATCGTAGCATTATTTCAGAATGCATAAAGCCACTAGGTGGCACGCGGATTGCAGTTGTAATTATTGAAGTTTATTTGGCTATATTTTTTACACATAAGTTTCTAGAAACGGGTGATGGGATACAAAAAATGATACACAACTGCAGAGTGTGCAATTTTCACTGGTGCCTCTATTACCTAATCGAGATTTACCATTGCAGATATGGAATTCAATTGAGGCTAAATCTAGGGTCTCTTTGGCATTGTAAATGGCTTGCCTTTAATCCTTTTTAACCTCTATCGATAATCCGAAGTGACATTATTACAGAAAGGTGACACAGTAAACGATCCGAACCGACCGTATCCATGAGAGAAATAAAAATTTAGTATCGAATTATTGAAAGAGTAATAAAAATTTATGAGCTGCGGTTGGAGAGATAAGTATATGGATCGAAATGAAATGCGTGAAAACTTAAAATCTCGCCGCGTATAGATTTTCTTCGGAGTACTGTGAGCCATCAAAATATTCAGTGTGGTAAAAGAGACATTTATCCCTTTTTATTATCATTATTATTATTATTATTATCATCGTACCACCAGAGACTAGAGGTTCAGTTTGCTGGTTACACGAGGCAGAAGCCAAGGTGATACAGAGATTGAAAGAGATCCGGTGTTTTCGTTGTTGAACGAGCCAGAAAGACAGAACCAGCAGCACCTGTGGAGAACGTTGGCTCTGTTCTCCAGAAGTTCCGGACTGGTGCCTGTTCTATATCTCCAGCGAGCACTCGCGTTATTTACTCGATTTTCGCGTCCACACGTACATCCGCCATACTGCAGCCACGTATGGAAGTTAAAGCAGAAGCATCAGCAGCATTACTACCACGTTGTTGGAGGTACGTACACATACAACAGTTGTGTAAACCGGGGTACGGATGACCCCGCGAGATATATCCGTAAATCGAGGAGCGCAGAGTGCGCGACGACGTTGTGGAAAGGAAAGAAGAGAGGAAACTGGTTTCGTCGTCAGTGCTCGAGGAATCGCGAACGCCAGCAACAGAGAACCGAAGGGCACCACCACCACCATCAACGGCAGCGAAGCAGAAGGAGAGTACCAGAACGACGACGATGCCCACCTGTAGGAACGTTGAGGCTTCGCTCTGTGCTCGTTCTTCTCTTCTTTTCGCTCTTGCGACAACGATACAGCAGCATCTACCTCTACAAAGCGAAAACTCTCCGACTGGCCACTGTGAACCACCTCACGCTGGACTCTCGTTTATATAAAAGGAGTTCGCGTGAGGATAGCCCGTTCGCTTGCACTCTTCGACACGGCAATCGTTCCAGCCGCGGCTTCTTACTTCGTGTACACGTGTGCAGAATTCAGGTACAAAGACTCAGCTTTTATACCATACACGACACGGGGTGTTGATGTATCAGCAAGGATACACGTTACTCCTGTCTTCTCCTTCGTGTTTATAGTACAGCGAGTCTATTGTGCGGAGTTCTGAAACCCCAAGATATCGATCCTGCTGTGAAAAAGGGAGTGAACGTGATCTAGTTAAAATTTACCAGTGTATATATGCTGCTATAAAATGCGTTATTGGAAAAATTGGAAACGCGACACATTCATTCTGGTCAGCGGTGACAAAGCCTTTGCAATCAAATTGATCGATGAAATTGCAATTAACGTGAAGCAATTAGTGATCGGCACAATTAAGGATCCAGACAAGGTTGGGTCACGAATTTCCAAAAAATTAATTACAAAGTTTCGTCAGAGAAAAGCAAAAAAATAATTTAATTGATTGAGAAATGAAATTTATGAACGTCGATAAATTAAGCATGAGATGGTCTTTACTTTATTGAGATAATAGAAATTCCAGTTTTTATTTCTGTTTGCCATTACTTATTTCATTTTTGAAAGTTGATTTTTTTGAAAATAAGTTTTGAAAGTTATTTTTGAATTTCAATTACTGCGAAGCAATTAGTGATCGACATAATTGAGGACCCAAACAAGGTTGGGTTATTACTTTCCAAAAATTGAATTAGAAAGTTTCTTAGAGCACAGCAACAAATTATTTAAAAAACGAATTAAGAAATGAAATTTAAGGACGTCGATGAATTAAGCATAAAATGGTCTTTATTGACATAGTAGAAATTCCAGTTTTTATTTCTGTTTGCCATTTCTTATTTTATTTTTGAAAGTCACTGTACTGTGACATCTCGAACTACACACTTATTGGGGGGAACCAAACATTTGTTTCGGTGCATCACTGTTCAAAAACTGGTTTTAACTCTGGCCGGTGAGCATATGAGTCCACATAGACTGCCGATGTTAAATAGCTCATCTCAATTTGCATTACTACTTCGAAACTTTAAGGACATTTTATTTAAAAAGAGGTAAATTGAATTTAAATATTTGTTTGGGTTTTGATCGTATTATTATTCTGAATTGACTGCAAAATATTTGTTGTTTTTTTATCCCCTTATCGTGAACATAAATATGCTGAAAGTATGTGGGAGCCGAATAATTTTAACATACTTCCTTATGTATAGATTTTCCACTATGAAAAGTTTTATTATTAATATCAAAAGAGTCAATACTGATAAAATTCCAGACCAATCACTTTTAATAAGCTGAATTTATGTGCATATCACCATCCTGAAAAATTCTGTAATGATATGTAAATTTGGAATACATTTATGTTCCATATTGGTCCGCATTACTTTGTATAGTTTTTAACTATTCTATATTTAATAAAACTCAAGAGATGCATCCTGCGGCTTATTGGCAGTAAAAGGACGTAAATCCCGCGTGTAAACTATATGGCGATTAAACATTGCTAGAGATAAAATATATGGAACTACTGTGGTACAACAGCGCAGTATCTACGAGTACAAGTGGTGCTGTTGCTGTATTGAGGAAATATAAGGACACGAGATCGTATAAACGAAGTTGTGTGTTTACAGCCTGACTATTATTATACACCACTTATTTTACAACGCCTCCGAGCTAAGCTTCTCTCAACACTATCTCTCTCAGGTTCAGCACGGCAGGTATTTATATGATTCGTGATATAAAAGTTGATCGCCATACGTGAACAACCTTATATGCCAGCAATATAGTTTATTTTATGTATGATCAGAGGGGTTTCTCATTCCAGTGTGTTGTGCTCATATACTTTCTTATATTTGCTGTTCTCGCGCCAGGAAGAAGAAAACGATATACGTGTGCTGTTTAACAGTATTATCGAAGTATGCCGACTGCTTTGTGTGAGATCGTGACTCTTTCACCTTCGGTTTTTCGTCCAATTGTCGAATACTGTACAATTCTAACAGCAAGGCTTCTTCTCGTTCTACGTTTTCGCTTGTCTTTTTCTTTTTTGTATTTCGTCACGTCCTAAAGGAACTTGGACTGAGGTGAATCGCTCGTCTAGAATCGTCGACGAGCGGAGGTAAGGTGGGTAGCGATGAAGCGAGAGAGACTCGACAATCATGAGAGCAGAGCTCATCGAATGCCCGAGACACGTATGGAACGAAGGAGGAGCAGAGGCGAGCTCACGAGAAGTTCCAAAGGCACGTACCAGGTGCACCCGCACAGCCACCGAAAGGCGCCCGTCTTTCCAGAGAAGACCAAGTTGGATATGTCGAAATTCGATTCGCAATTCAAGCAAAAAGCAAGATAGGAGAATCAATGAGTTGATGCGAGGCATGGAATAGATGTTGCGACGGTTTCTCTGATAGCGGACTTTAGGGGTAACAAAAATCAAGAGCAAGGTCTGAGAATACTATGTATATAGTATATGTTGTGTAAACGAAAAGTAGTATCTATAGCATAGCGGTTGCGTTAGGCACGATTCAAGTCACGTATCTGCAGAGAAAATGGTGTTGTAGTTTTAACTCTACTTTTTTAATTCTTGCAAATCTATATAACGTTTGAATAATAACACATTGCGTTACAAATATCATGATAGTCATATTTTTAATCTTTTATCGCATCGTAAGAATTCGAAACGAGGTTGGAATTTGAAAAGCTGATATTCATTTTTTATGAAAATTTTTTGTAGGGATAACACATCACTTAAGTTTCAGTTTCTAGGTTTACCAGCTTAGCTGTGTGTTGATGTATATCATTGAGAGACTTAAAATCATGAAAGCCTTAAAGGGGACAGATTTGTTCAAAATATTGAACAATCTTGATATTTACTATAATCTGGCTCTGGAGGAGGCTCATGCAAATAAAAATAACCCGGAATGGAAGGAGAGGAAAATAATGAATAACTTTTTGAAATATATCTATAGATCTTTCGTAGTATTCCGTGATGGAAGTGTTGTTGAATTAATAACCTTCATGTTCAGTGTAGACCTTGTTTACCAAGAGTGGAAAACAAAAGTATACGAAGAAAGCATTGAGAAAATCAAATGGGATTGATGGACTGGCAATAGAAAAGCCACATTTGTCGAAGACACTGGTGGAATGCCAATAAAATTACCGGCGAAGAGGATAAAAAGATCAAATCCCCTTCAATTTACCTTCCGTCTGGGGTCTCCCTTGACTTCCTGTACTTTACGCGCACTTTCCGCCTCCTCCGTCCTATTTTATGAACGTCGTGTTCCAGGACATTCATTTTCCTGGCGGAAGATTGCTTTAAAGAAAAAAACAGGGGGTTTGATGGATTGGAGGTAGAGGGCGAAGTGATGATTTGGATTCATAAAAAAAATCATCGTTTATTCCGAAGACCATGTGATACTTCTCCGTTAATTGATTGGTAACTTGTATCTCCATTTGCTCATTTTCTCGGTTCAGCTCTTCTATCGTAAGCTTCCGAGGCGTCTCGAAGTGATAAACTACACGCACATGCCTTTTCTCTAGTTTCATCCACTGCTGCACACTGAAGACGATTCTCAGGGTGGTACGATGATGGCTGCTCGAATTGAAAAGATTCTCTCACGTCCCAGGCCGTACTGGCTAGTTGCTCTTTCTCATCCTCTCATTCGACTTCCGTTTTCCAGAACGAAGAAAGGTCGAACGAAAAACTTTGCCATGGCGAGCGTGACGACGTGACCTCCGGATCTGCCTCAAGTTTTTCTCTCTCCTAGCTAACCGTTCCGCAAACCTCTTTCGTACCCCATCGCGAAACCAAGTTTAGTTATTTCCCCTTCTCTCGGTGGTCTATAGGGAAGCATCGGAGTACAGTTAAACTTGCCTCCGGAGCTTTGAAGCAGTTTACTCCCGAGAGGGGTTGATTTTAAAAGGGGGTTAGACTCAATGGAGCGTAGAATGTGAACTTTTATTAAACAATACATAACAATATTAAAAGAGTTTTCCCTGATGTTATTAATATTATATTAACGAATGAGACCAACCGTCCGAGCTTAAATATAATTAGACAGCTTGATGTTACAACCGTGCCGAATCACCTGAGTAGAAATTTGAAGCGTTACATCAGGCCCTTCACATCGCCCAGTCAGGGCCTGATTTGTGCCTGATGTAACGTTAAAATTTTCTGCTCGGGCAAGTATTGGTACAGTATGAGGTATGTCTGATTTCAACCTGATCTGGACCGGAACTGATATTAGTAAGGTATGCCAGATCAGGGATGCTTGATGTTAGCCTGATCCGAAGCAGAACTGATATCGATGCCATTTACCGGATTTGATTCGCTTGTTATCCGTCAGATGGGCGTCAGATCTGATATTAATACGTCTTGTCGGACTCCGCTCATTGCAGACCAGCCAGATATGGCAGGATCAGGTATCAATTAACCCTGTACAAGTTATGATCAAATTGTTGACACCTTATTAATCGCGAAACAGTAATGTTGCGTATTTGAGCCATCAACGAGCTTCCAACGAGTGTTAAACATTTTATTTCACTCGGTGCGAGAAACGCAGTTTTATTCCTGAACTCCCATTTTGACACCTTGTGAAACAAAATTTTGTACGATACTCGTGCGATAAACGTTTTCTTAACTCGTGTGATTGCAACACTCGCCTTCAACTCGTGCTGCAAACTCACACTCGTCAAAACAAGTTTTATCGCACTAGTATCGTAAAGTACTATTTTGATACGAGTACGGAAAAGAGACCATTATACGCAGGCTGTAAAGATGAACGCACAAGTACGATGAAAAAAAAACTGAAAAATATCTGTATAAAAACTATTTACTCGTCTACTATTTACAATGTTTAACTCCCGACTGTCACCCCACCCCTCTCCTCCTGTGACGAAAATACGGGAATTACGCGGTTCATCGATTTAATTATTTACTGAACTTAAAATGTATTAAATCTAATAATTATTCGAGACAATGAAAGGTACTAGATATGTGACATAATTGATTACCCTCAATAAAATATAGACATTAAGATAGACATGAAAAGATTGACTTCTACATGGGGGTCTACAATAAATCTTTTTTCGGTCCGATTGGTGTATCAAAAAGGTAAACGGTTAACGTCATTATTACCAATACCTAATTATTTCTACAAGCACGTCTTACACCCACCATTCATAATTTTTTGGCCAATGCAACAATCTTAACCCTTTGCGTCACAGTGGGTCACTAAGTGACCCGCCAGTTTTCGTTCAAATTTAGATGTTTTAAACTAATTTCTGACAACAATTAATCTTTTTTTTCACTTCGGAAATGAAAAATGTATGGTTCAAAGGGTTAACGCTGTTGAATCATTCGATGCCAATATATTTCTCTGCCGTTAAAATAAACGCACTGTGTTTTTATTTCTATTACGCATCATTGTTTCCTATCAGCTTTTCGTCTCGTCGTAGATCTGCTTTCTTATCATCGGGGATATCTCCGAAACGTCGACGGAGATAGAGAAGTGGAAATAATATCCGGTCCCGAGGGGAAGTTCGGTAGAGGAAAGATTTGCGCAAGAGAGGGAAAGATGGAGCCGCGTAGCTCGCAGTCGGTCGATGTCAACCCCTGTTCGATTTATCTGAGAGTAGCTTCAGTCACGGATTCCAATGCAGTCTCCCTGCATCATTGGGCTCTCTCTCCACGATTGAGGCGCCGAGAGATCTCTCGTGGCAGCTTCACGCTGACAGCACGGAGGTCTCGAACTGCATATACGTAGCTCCTCGTCTTGCGAATACCTCGTCGACGTTGCTCGTGAGCATCCGGCGGAATAAGTTCACTCTGGAGGGCGGAATGCTAGTAAAGATCCCAAGCAAAAAAAAACAAGGACACCGAGGGAGAGAGGAAAGAAAGCCGGAGGCCGCACGGGACCCTCGTTTCCGTCGCTTTCGAGATTATCTCACCGCCGCGGTCTCCGCACAACCCTCGATCGCTTTTCTCGATTCGATAAATCGACTTTCGCCTTCTACTCCTTCGTCTCCTTTGGTTTTCTCCCGCGCCAGAGAGTCTGGACGCTTCGATTTCCGAGATTTTCAGCTTCAACCAGAGACCCGACCTAGACGTCGTCGTCTGGCGTCTCGACGTCTATAAATGTATATATATATATATATATATATATGTATAGGTATATAGGACGGCGAAAAATAACGATCTTGGCTTCCCTTTCCCTCTCGTACTCCCGATAACGGCCCAACTGGTTTCCCTCGAGTATTCTCCGCTGGATACCTACTGCGTGCCCTGGATGATCGAGATATACAGAGGCCCATTTAATTGCGACGATTTTTACTCGATACACGAATCCCGTTTGTCTGGCTTCTCTGTCCTTCACGTTCTTTCCTCGTGCGCTCTACGAGAAAGGATATAGCATCCATCGTTAATCTCGTTGTCCGTGGTGCGATAGCAAAACAGTGCAAAGAGAGAAAGAGACGGAGACGTTTAATTAAGACATCCGGGGATATCGCGCTCGGTATTAAACGCTTTTATTCGAAGTCGCGCGCGATCCGCTTCATCGATATTAATCGCATCGATTTGTAATAAAAGGAAAGGAGAGAGGAGACGATAGAGCTGCGAGGCTCGAGATTATAGCCGAGAGTTGGTACCAACAACATAGCAGCGGCTTCATGCGGTCACGCACGAATCCATTCGAGCCAGTCGAACGGGAATACACTCTCAAATTGAGTATCTTCCACCTCTGATGCTTCTGGAACTCTAGCTTCGATAATTACCTCATTCCTCATAACACCAACACTGCAAGAGACACACGAAGCAGTGAATTCACAGACACAAGGAGCTGACTCGACCCGGATCTCATTAGAAGCGTGATAGATCGGGAGATGAGAATGTGTGTTGCGTCTTCAAATTAAGAAGGCGAAAAACGACGTTGAAAAGAATGAATGGCGATTCTTTCCCTTTCGTTCAAAAGAAACGACAGGTTTTCATATTATTCTCTTTCATAATTCGTAATTCATTGCAAATGTTTTTGGACAAGGCTTATGGCGTCGATCAATCAGAATGAAGAGATGATTTGTAAACATATGCGAGAGGTGTGAATAATTTGAGAACTTTGTAGATGTTCACTAAACGTGTATACAACCCTCACAGCACTTCTAGGGCAACTTTCTTCATTCACAGAGCATCACTGGATTTTACTGTCATGGGATAATCATATTACTAAGTGACTTGCATATTCTTAACTTACAATGGCGCCAATTTGAATTTATGAAATGTACGGAGTGTCAAGGGTTTTATAAACTTTTTTTTTACTAAAATTTTATTTCGATGAATTGTTGTTATATTTTCTACACCGAGAGAAAAATATAGTACTCATTCCCAGATTCGTATAGTAATCGGGGTCCAAAGTGGAAAAATGGCATTTATTTTCAGCGTTGCCCGCTGTACTATTTAGTGTAAATAGTACAGCGGGTACTATTTACGCTAGTAAATCTTTGTATGTGTCTGGAAAAAAATGCCATTTTTCCACTTTGGATTCCGATTACTATACGAATCTGGAAATGAGTACTATACTCCTTATCTCGGTGTAAACTAAAAAAAAATTACAAATCTTGTTTTAGTGTGTTTTCATTTAAAAACCAAATTTATGAATTCTCTTCCTCTTATCATGAATTTGTTACACGATAACGACAAAAATCATGAATGCGATGTTAAAAACATCTGTACCCATCAAAGTGAAAACATGCCCTCCTTTTTCTCGGCCAAAGTTTTGAATGTTAGCTGATAAGATCTGCAAGATCTATAAAACGTTGTCCCATATTTTAAGGGGAAGCAGCTTAAAAAAATGTGCAACATTGACGGTAAATACTTGAGATGATTAGAAAGTAATCTCAGTGGTATTCAGTCACTATAGTCTCTTCTTGAGATATCGAGAAAAACGTAGTCTTTTCGTAGGAACATCAGCAGGTACATAAAGTATCAGATAGAATTTACGAGATGCGCGTTATCGTGCCATTTGTCGTAAGAAGCCGCGAGAGATAGTACATGCGGCGACGAGGAAGACGTTGAAGTCGGTCGCGAGCACATCAATGTATACACAGACGTAGGAAATGTGCTTAAGGAGCGCGTGGAATCACGACGATGCATATCGTTGAAGTCGTAACTCCCATCTGGATATCGTCATTCGGGATACTTGGTGCGTTCCACGCTATAGATTCAACACGTCAAGAAAGCAATACGTACACATATAGACGGTCTACCTACGATATTATATATACACACACGTTATTCTCTCCGATCTTCGTCCATCGTTCGGCGCGTCGTTTCAATGCGGCGCCAGCGCTAACAAAACTTGTGTTCGCAAAAATATTTATCGTTCGTGACTCGATTATTATTTGCTCTGAAAAAGCGCCCCCTGGCTATATTCTCGCAAATACCTTGACTCGCTGCTGCTGCTTCATTTCGTATCTTGTATATATACCGAAGGCGCGAATATTAGTCGCCTGTTTCCTCCACCCCGGGGGTGTCGCTCTTTCTCTTTCGCAGTCTGTTCCTTCACTCTGGGGAACCCAATACCAAAGTCTGCTGACTGGCTGGTTGGTTGGCTCGCGTAGTTGGCCTCTTCATCGATCATATTTAATTGAAACCCGACACCCGTTCTCTCTCCGTGTGTACCTCTATAAATCTCGATCTACGTCGACTATTTTCACGGTTGCCGGGTTCAAAAGAAATCGCGATGAAGAGAGAGAGAGAGCGAAAGAGAAAGAAAAGGAGGGAGAAGAGCTGCGGGTGATTTCCTCTGCAAGTAGGAATGCGCCAAAGCCTGGCGTTCTTTCGATAAATGCATGCTTTCGTATTAATAATCTCAAAAGCTCTAAATATCAAACGCGAGATATTCCCGTGAAAAGGGAATAGAAACCTCGCCGAGCGTTCATCACGCTGTGAAACACTTATATTGCTTTCCAGCCATGAATAAAAAACCTGTATGATAATAGACTTTAATTAATATTCTAATTAAGCGAACTAATAGCTGACGGAAGAGAATAAATATTGTTTCAAATTATCTATCTCTTTGGCCTTTTAGTTTTATTTGTCTTTGCCCCTCTGAGAGATCTCGGATGTTGGGCGTGTGTGAGATAGCGCCGGGCCGGCTCTCGTTCGGGGAAAGAGTGAATGAGTGGCCGGTGAGTGAATGGGAGAGAGTGCAGCAGAGCCCAATGAATGCCGTCCAGAGTCTCCGCCCGAGCTGCGCGGTGTGAACGAGCCGAGCCGTCGTCGCGTCTCCGTAACACGTTTGATTGGGCTCCACACACGAGCGACTACGACACTACAGCATGCCTGCATAGTAGTACTACGTGCTTCACAAGTGGAACCCGAGACATTCGAGACAGGAGCGTGGGCGCATCCGGAAGACACGCTCCGAGGGGAGTCCATATGTTTTTTTTTGTTACGTTGTCGTGTGAGGTCTACCTTAGATTTCGTCCCGTTCCGTACTCCTTTCAGCAAAACTACGTTAAATGACTTTCAAACAAGTGTAACATTCTGCTAATTGCTAATTTATTTTTCTCCCGGAAAGTAATCTCAGTGGTATTTAATTCTGAAAAACATCTCTAGACATACCACTTGTGGCCACTTCAAGCGATAACCTACTATTTATTTGAAAATCAATTTGAAATAAATCCATCAGACAGAAATCGTCAAGTGGAGGCAACATTAATATTCCTTTTTAACTTGACCATGTGTTTTTTTTTTGTTATCCCGAGTAGAAATACTGATACTGGCGCAACAAGGGCGTTATCAGGGAGGCCGCAGTTCCTTACCAGGCAGTGTCAAGGCAGGCGGATCCGGCCCGATGACAAAACGTAACGTTGTGGTTGATATGGCCATGATCAGGAAGACTGTTAAGGCCATGATCGGGGAACTGTTCAGGCCATAATCGGGGAACTGTTCAGGCCATAATCGGGGAAATTGCTCAGGCCGTAATCAGGATACCTGTTCGAGTGGTGATCAGGCTCAAGTAAGGATCCTACGTGAAACTTTCCAGGCAGGAAATTAATAAATGAATTAAAACGCGTGTTATATTTTTGTTTTCTTTATTACTTTAAGCTTTTCAACTTAAACAAACTTTCATAAAACGTTTAACGTCAAACAAATATATATTCTTTTTGTACCTCTGGAAACATGGAAACTGTAGGTACTTATCTTATTTTGAGAGAAACACAGAAAGCTGAGTTAAAGCGTGCCAAATTTGCTCCGACTTCTCGATTGTAATGTTATCTTAAAAAAAAAACTCGGGAAATGAATCATAAAGAATCGGAACATACATCTAGCAAAGGCCGCGTACGGTTTTCTGATCGAAATTGGTGCACAAGATGGCGCTGGGGTTAATACGGAATGATAATGTATATCTAATCAGGACCACCTACGGCTTCCTGACCAAAGTATTCACACTAGATGGCGCTTGGGTATTATTAGACACCTCTCTCCGCACCAAATCAGGTCCCTGTAAGGCATTCCACAGAAAGGCAAGCCTTAAGATTTCCCGATCGCGGCCTGACTAGTCCTCAGGTACCCGTGATAGAATTTCTACTCGGGATATTGTTGAGTAAGGTCTACCTGATATTTCGTCTCTTTCCGTACTCCTTTCAGCAAAACTATGTTAAATGCCCTTCAAACAAGTGTAACATTCTGCTAATTACTCATTTATTTTTCTCTCGAAAAGTAATTTCAGTGGTATTCAATTCTGAAAAACATCTTTAGGTGTACCATTTATGGCCGCTTTAAGCGATAATTTATTTGAAGATTAATTTCAAGTAAATCCATACAAGCACGTAAAACTTTAATCGGTGTCATCCGTAGGATATAGGTAGGTAATAGAATTATTATGAATGAATGTTCATTTACATCAGAATTAATCGAGAAAACAGTAAATAATCAGCGAACTCCTTATTTCACCTTAACTGGCCACGAATGTACTATTTTTGGTGAGTCATAGTGCTATTTGTGGCCACTTATTAATTTTGTGCACCAAATAACATATTTCGATAGAAAATATATACACGGAGAGAAATGGATGCGCGGATATAGGTGCCACTCACAGAAAATATGGTACGGCGGTGACACATGGCCTTTATGGTAATAGCTCGTATAATATTTCACGCGTTACGGTACATATCGTAGCTGGAACGAGGGTAATCGCAACGATTACTATAAATATTTGAAATTCTCCTATGTGTATAAAAATAATGACGATAAAGCCCTTGTGTCACCGCGGTACCAAATTATACACTGTTAAAAATATTTTGAAAATTAATATATGTATTGGAAGTTCTTTTGCAGATACGGTGTATTAAATTTCATTTAATATACAGATATGTTGTAAAATTCCAATAGATATATTATAAACACAAGTTTTATGAAGTGTTTAGTATACTGCATATTAATTTTACAACAATTTTTTTATATATCAATTAATATTAGTGTATTAAATTTAATATACGTGTATCCGCAAAAAAACTTCCAATACTTTATATTAATTTTCATACAAAAATTTCTAACAGTGTAGTAATTAAAAACAGAAACCCACGTAGCTACAGACTTTTTTCTCCGTGTAACAGTAATACAACATAGAACATATTTTGATAGAAGACCATATGACGTCGATGATAAGCCGCGTTTTAAAAAAAATGAACTTGTGTTTTTGCAGTTTCTGCTTTTCTCGTTGTGTTATCTCTAATTCCTCGACTTTAATCTTCTTGTTTAGTTCCATTCTCGCTGCTCTCTCTTCTCTTCTAATTCGTTTTTTTTCCTCTTCGTCGTTTTTGCTTTCTCTTTGGCCTGCATTATTTCGATCCATTTATCGGATGTTATGACCGTAGGCGTATGTTCGTTCGGTTGGTCTTGTATTGATTTCCGCGATTTCGTAGTTCGCTTCTTCGCCCAAAGAAATATCGTGTCCAAAACTTCATCCATTGATTTTTCGCGAATCACATTATTGGGAGAATAGCCTTCAGTGGCTTTTTAATATCTTCTTCATGATAGTTAAAAAATTGTCTTTTAATCATTCTTTTTTTTTACTGTCTTGTCTTTTCTCCCTTCTATGCCTTTTTTGGTAGTCTTGTGTTTGTAAAGTTCTGCGTGAATAGTAGGGCAAGAATATACCGACCTTCGCGTGTGCACTACGTGTGTTCCCTAACTGACTAATGTAACGTGATACTCTGCAGCCACCGAAAGCGCCACGAGCCCTCCGGGAGAATTTCCAACACCTGAAATTATTCTGTAAACTCAATCTCAAGATTTTTTTTCTCCTCTCGTTCAAGAGCTTCAAGTTACCACTACAATTTCGTTTTGTTTCTTTTCCCAAATCGTCTGCGTGTATACGGAAAAACGGTCTATCAGCATTTGAATCCACTTTAAACAGAAATGCGTTGCTTCAACATATTTATCCGTACGTAATTTTTAACACGTGTTCAAATGATCGAAATCGTTGTTGCACTTAAGTGTGTTGTAAAAACACGTCTATAGACAGAGATATTATATCATCCTTGGTAACTATTGAGTGATGAATTCTCATTGCTACTCCATGCGTCTATTTTATAGTTGTATGTAACTAATTTACAGTTTCAATTTTGTTACAGGTATTTGAAGCGACTATGGAACAGCCAATGTATCTGCACTGTCACAAATATTGTGAAATTTAATGTACTGTCACTGTAAGTTATTATTCATAAACTAGTAAGTTAAATTTAGTATGATATATCTAATATTAAACTATCTGTGTATTAAATGCAATATTTTTAAAGAATAACGTACATTAATTTCACATGATCCTTGCATATATCACAAATTTAATATGCCAGTTTATCCTCCCCTAGTAAATTCATGAGTAACGTATGCATAAAAACTCCGAACACACCCACTCTAATTTTTCATTCAATTCTCATAACAGTATAAAAATGGATTCACAACCAATATTTGTTACTCAAGAGCATCACGATTGTTTGAGTGAACTATAAAACTCTCTGCGTATACATTGATGTAGTAGACGTGAGAACAATATATGGAAAACGTGTTTCTTCAAAGTGTGTTAAAAATACCTGTAGGTAGTTGTGTTGGATCAACGTACTTGCTTTTACAACGTTGTAAAGATTCATGAATGTTGATTTTAAAATTTTTTATCGAACAATTCTTTTTTTAACGCATCGGAGTAGGGATCATCAGGCTTGAGAGATCGCTCTCGGGAAGTTTAAGAGGCTGAGTACAGAGCTAGAGTAATATGGACAAGAGGCTCGCTGCACCAGCAGCTGATCGATAGCTATCTCTTGTTCGTTTACATGCGTTTGAAGCGCCTCGAGTGGTGCCCAAGAGAGAGCTGAGAGGTTGCAGGAGAACTCCGAGCCCCTGGAGAAGAGTATGTGCATGGGCTCTCGGCTATATGCTACATACGATGCGAAGTCTCGGCGTGTGCGAGTGCGGTAATGACGGCCGTCTCGAGAGTTAATGAGAGACAGTCTCCCTGCGAAGAGGCGCGAGCATCGCTGATATGCACCCAACCGGTGTCTGCAGTATTACCTACTTTTCACGGCTACATATATATATATATATATCCATTTACACACAACGAAATATGCAATGACGAGAAAATACGTGACAATTATTAGGTTATGGGGCATTAGACACCGGTCGGACGACCTTTTACCACGACCAATATAGTTGATTATTTTTCCCATCAGAATTTCGGCCAATAGAAACGACGCATTTGGCCCCATGTGGGGGAACCTAGTCGATTTTATTGCGGATATTTTTCGGATATTTCCTAACAAGTTGCTAAGCAATAAAAACAATTTCTGAATAACTCTGAACCTGAGAATTCTTCACATCTGTCAAACTTCCAACGAGAACCGGAACGTGATCTGAAGAATGAGCCGAAATCCCGATGAAAAAAATAATCCGACAAATACCCCTCGAGCTGCAAAATTAATCGTGTGTTTCCCTCAAACTTCCCGGCATACAAACAAACGTGTCAAGTATTGCAGAAAATTCCCTCGCGCAAGTACTTGGGATTTTCTAACCTGTAAAACTTGACACGATTGATTGTATGCAACGAAGTTATCGGGAAATACCCGATAATTTTGAAGCTCTTGGGGTATTACTACTGATTATTTTCCCCATCGGAATTTCGGCCAATAGAAACGACGCATTTGGCCTCATGTGGGGGAACTTACACTCTAAAAACTAAGCGTGTTGCAAGTGCGTTGTTTCCTATCTTTTACATTGTGACGAGTTTTTACACACTTACAGGCGTGTTTCTTTTAGATATCATTTATCATGTGAATGCTAACACGCTTGAAAGTGTGTAAAAACGCGTCACAATGTAAAAGGTAGGAAACAACACACTTGCAACACGCTTGTTTTTTAGAGTGTAGGCGATTTTATTTCGGATATTTCCTAACAAGTTGCTAAGCAATAAAAACAATTTCTGAACCACTTTTAACCTGAGAATTCTTTACATCTCTTAAACTTCTAACGAGAACTGGAACGTGATCTGAAGAATGAGCCGAAATTCCGATGGAAAAAATAATCCGACAAATACCCCTCGAGCTTCAAAATTAATCGTGTATTTCCCTCAAACTTCCCTGCCTACAAACAATCGTGTCAAGTTTTGCAGAAAATTCCCTCGCGCAAGCGCTTGGAATTTTTTAATCTGTAAAACTTGACACGATTGTTTGTATGCAACGAAGTTATCGGCAAATACCCGATAATTTTGAAGCTCTTGGGGTATTACTACTGATTATTTTTTTAGTCATTCACCCCAATGGATGGAGCATGTTCATTTTTTTTTCAAATTTTTCATCGCATATTTCGTGCAGTTCTGAGTTTCTGAAAATTGCTAAAACTGTGTTTAAAAACTTTCGAACGCTTGGATCTTCTTGAATATAAGTTGTATCGTAAAAAAAATGTACGTAAAAGTTTTTCATTTTTAAGTATACTTTTATGCAAATTTATTTTAAAAATTCTTTAACTCCTCCGAAGCATTTGTTTTTAATTATTAAACACAGAAATCGGTTTTTAAAAAATTTGGAGATTTTTTTTCCGAAAAAATCTCTAATATACTCATAGAGACGAATATTTAAGCCTAGACAGGAAGTGGGACAATGTTTTTTCCGACTTCTTATGAGAGTTTAAAAAATAAATAAAAAATGAAAATTAAAGTTCACCTGTTTTCTCGATGTGTGGCCATTTTTAGTGAAGGGAGAGCCATTAGTGTGATTAAATTCATACTGATTTAACTTCAGATATCCGAGCAAAATATTGGATAATCGCGTAATTTCAGGGTACCGTATACACAATCTTCAGGGCCCGAATCCTTAACACTTCACTACGTTAACTTATGGTAAAGTTAATGTCACATTTTATGCAAATTCTGCTCCAAACCTCACATTTTTTTTGGATTACAATACTTTCCCTTTTTACATATTATGTAGATGATAAAAAAGTAAAAAGTATGGAACTATTTGGCGCTACCAAGAGCGAAATTTAACGATGGTTTCAATCATATATATATAGGAATAATAATTTCTGCAAACATGGTTAAAATTATTGGAAAATATTGACAGGTGGTACCACGATCCAAAGATTATCAGTCGTCTATTAGCACTTTTTCTCAGGTTATATGGTAATTTTAACTACACCCATCTCTTCACGTAGAAAATTATTTCCGAATCAATCGAACGCACCTACATCAATATAAACATGGCGCTATAAATGTAAATAACTCTTTTTTTCTCTCCCTTTCCCGTCGAGGTCGAACGATTTTAATGGCACAAAGCAAGACCCGAGTCTCGACTCCCGGGGCCTCTTGCCATCAATTTTATCGTCGCCCTCTCCAACAAATGCTGCCGCTTCTCCTGCTGCTGCTGCTGCTGCTGTTGCTGCGGTGGAAGGATCGGTTTTCTTTAAAGTGCCGGGTTCCCGATCTCACGAACGGATATACGCGGTGCGCTCGCTCGCATCGAACATCGTGTGCGACTACTAGCAGCTCGCAGAGAGTTTGCAGCCTGAGTGTAGAGAAGAGGATCGAGTGAAGCACGAGGAGGTGAGGAGGTGAGGGGGCGGCGATGGAGGACGGAGGAGAGTTATACCCGCGTCGTGCCGCGCCCTTAAATTATTCGCGCAATTACGGTGTACCAGGGATAGAGAGAGAGAGAGAGGGAGTGTGTATATATGCACGTAGCGCTGTACAGGCCCAGCTAGCTAAGGTGTACCGAGGCCGTACAGCGTAATGCCGACGCGTATCGAACGCACTTGCAAGAGTACGTGCAGGCGTGCGAGAATACGTACATATATGAGGTATTCCAGCTAAACCGAACCTACTTTCTGGCTGATATTTTTTGATTTTCTTGAAACTCGTACTACCCTTCAAGTATTACCTCAAAGGACGCCATACACCAATTTTCAGATTTCTAACAAATTTTTCCATCGAACTACACGGAAATGAATATTTTTAAACTTTTGACTTCTCCAATAGTTTAGAGTTGTGGGAAGGTATGAAAATTTAAATAAACGATTTTCTTACAGTATTCCGATAGGAAATTTTTCACGCTTTCCGAAAAAAATATAGCCATTAAAAAAAAAAATCTTTTTTCACCAAACACCTTTAAAATGACTTTTCTCAAAAAGATTGTAATTCATTCGAACGAACCATTTAAAAAAAATGTGTATGTCTATCTGAGAAGGTATTCTGTAAATTTCAAGTTGGAATTCGCATTCTTCTAAAAATGGCGATAATTTTCGTATGACTATAAATAAAAGAATATCGGCCAGAAAGACGGTTCGGTTCAGCTGGAATACCTCTTATATATGTATGTGCATACAAGAGTTCTTCGCACAAGGCGACGACGTGATGGTCGTTGAATGGGAACAGCCTGTCGAAGCACCATCGATATTATAAATGCTATATGTGCACTACAATAATATTGTATGCTTAAAGCTGCAGTAGCATTTCTGTAAGTGCGTAAGAAGGGCTTTACTCTACATTTTATGATATACTGAAATCACAAGCAGAGAAAAAAATCTATTAATCTATTTATTTTAAGTTGATACAACCGTTTCATTATACTTACGTTAACTGTACTATAGATACTATACAATAAACTAGATCAGAGTTGTAACTATTCCGGTACCAGCGATCTGACTTTCATTGTTTATTAATTCCATAAATAGTTTGTCCTTAACTGTTTTTAAAAAATATCAGTCTGTGGTAAGAAGAAAATGTATATACACATTTTATTATAAAAAACATGTTAGAAAAAAATGGATCTTCACAGAAATTTATTCATAATGTCTTAAAGATCGAAGTAATCAACATTTTTTTTCTTGATTACCCAGTATCAATTATTTTTTGGTATTCACCTGCGGTAAAAAGTATAAAAAGCGTATTAAAATGGTATAAACTAAAATGGTCATATTCAACTACATCAAATTATACATCAAATTGTACTCAACCAACACTTTACCAAAGAGTATGTAATATGACAGTATTATACAAAGGAATATAATTTAATATAACTGAGTATAATCAATTCCAGAGTTGTAAATTTCTAATTCTTCTAGAAATATAGACGATGATATAATTTATGATTACGTTTCCATAACATTAACATGTGGCGATTATAATATGATGTTCAAACTTTTGAATAGCTGCAAAAAATATTAATTTTCAGTTCAATTTCATGGTAATCTTCTTGAAAAAATAGAGAAAACAATTAATGCATTGCGAAAATAATGTAGGGTTGTACTCTTCCATTTTTTCCGCATTTTTCCCAAGGCTTGATTGATAATGATATTTCTTTTCACATGTATAAAAGTTCACATATAATTTCATAAAAACAGCGAGTTATTATTGCAAAATCATCACTGCAAAATGAATTCTACTTTAAACTTTATTTCTTAAAGTAATAGGGCTTTGCATCACTGATCTATTCCAATAGGACATACTTCTTATACCAACCATTTTATTCTATTTTAATAATTTTTTCATAAAAAAATTATGCTCTATTCTGGTGAAAATATAGGCACTCGCACTTACAAAAGCGCGCACTTATAGAGAGGCAATTTTCCATTATAGTATTATAGTACTTTTCTTACGTAGTAGTAGTAGTAGCAGCATTATATCAGTCTATATATTGTCATATATCAGCAGTGTACGTAAACGCATGTACAATGTTAAGCTTTGCCACAAAACCGCAGCACAGTCTCAACACATATTCCACGCGCATGCATCTTAATCGATAAGCCACCTACGGGTCATTGGCACGATGTTGAATGGGTCGTCGTATACATTTCTACTATAACCGATCCATTTTTACGATTGCCTTCATATTTATCAATGCGATTTGCTTTATAAAACATGTACTAGTATATTGCAGATTCTATCCGCTTGATATACTCCGATATACTCGGTTATATAGTGTCGTTAGCTCTGTATATATTTCCTGGAAATCACGCGCTCGCGGTATACTAAAATATTTATAAGTCGTTGTGGCACTGGTCGTTGGTCCGGATCGATGTCACTGGGCTGCCGGCTGATGCTCGATCGTGCTCGATTTATAGTAACGGAACTCGCTGACTCGGTTGCCAATGGCAAAAGGCGATTTATTATTCGCGAAGGGAGTATGCGGTGGAACCCTGTGAGGGTTATGTGCGAAGAGTAGATGGCAGACGAAGAAAAGCAGGGGCCTCTGTCTGTCGCGTTTCTGGTATTCGATAGCAGTAATTTTCTAAGCTCCTTAAAGGATTCTAATTGGCTGCTAGAGAGGGCTCCAACCTTGCAGCAAAGATTTTCCAACTCTGTTCAGTGAGGATTTGCGCAGCTGACGTTTGAGGAATGGAATTGAAAAGGCGAGCAAGTTGAGATACCGACTAGGGCTCACGTTTAATTAGTGTAATCTGATTACAGCTTTAATTCACTGAGTATCGTTCGCAGGATTAAGTTTAAATATTTCGATCTGAAAACGGCCAAAGCAGTACATTCATAAAGGGCTTCTTGGAATTTTAAGTTCAATAGTTAAACGATATGAAAATATGAGAAATCATATGTAGTATTGTCGACAATAATTAACACTTAAGGTTGATATAACACATAAGGCGAAACATAAATTTGTTTTATTTATTATATATACCTTAATATTCATGAACGCAATAGATGTGAGAGTTTTTAGGAAATACACTGAGAAAAAAATATAGATGAATGGACTAATTTAGCGTACACCCTCGTTCAAATTAATTTTTCGTTAGTTACAACCAAATGTTTAGTTTCCTCAATAATCGTTAGATTCAGTTGTCTGTCAAAATATTTGTTATGCGAACACAAAATTCATTTGAACGAGGGTGTACTCTAAATTAGTCCATTCAACTATATTTTTTTCTCAGTGTATAAACGAATTATATTTATGCGCCACTGAACATAAGACGCAAATGTAAATATCCAACACATACCATATACCAGCGACTTGAAGAGATGTACAACGAACAATTGTAACATTTGAAATGTAAACACTTATATCCATGGACCATGTTATACGCTGTACTTGAAAGAATTATACATGTAACCGAAAGCACTATTTTTGGTGAAAAATAGTTAAAAAATCACGACTGAAAGATTTCAGTCGATGACTGATTGGCGATATATGATTGATATATACCACGACCGTTGTTGATACACTGTTAGAAAAAATTGGAAGTTATTATTCATAAACTCGTCATCGAAATTTAATATACAATTGTGGTGTAAAATTCATGTACTTTTCCAGTGAAATTAAAGCAAATTATTAAAATTCAAGTACTTTTACTGTAAAATTAAAGTAAATTTTTGAATGTGCTGTACCATACATTAATTTTACATTACACTTTTATACGAAATTTAATATACTAGTTTATGAATAAAAACTTCCAGTAAAAGTACACTAAATTTCAAGTAGATTTTTTTACAGTGTACAGTTGGTTATTTTTATAGACATTCACTCGAATGGATGCCGAATACTCAATTTATTTCAAATTTTTCATCGCATAATTCGCGTACTTGTGAATTTATAAAAATTGCTCAAATAATTGCGTTTAAAAACATTCGAATGCACGTATCTTCTTGGATATAAGTCGTATCGTAGAAAAACGTATATAAAAGCTTTTCATTTTAAAGTATACTTTTATTTAATAAATTCTTCAACCCTTCCGAAGAATTATTTTTAATTAATAAACATAAAAGTCGATTTTTAAAAAATGTTGACATTTTTTATTTTTTTCGAAAAAATGTCTAAAATACTACTCATAAAGACGAACATTTTAAGCCTAAACAGGAAGTGAGACAATCCTTTCTTCGAATTTTTGAGAGAGTTTTCATTTTTCATTTATCTTTTAAACTCTTATACAAATTCGAAAAAGGATTGTCCCACTTCCCGTCTATGCTTGAAATATTCGTCTTCATGAGTAGTATCTTAGAGATTTTTTTGGAAAAAATTAAAAATGTCCAAGTTCTTGAAAAATGGATTTTTATGGTTATTAATGAAATATCAATGCTTCGGAGGAGTTAAAGAATTTTCAAAATAAGTTGACATAAAAGTATACTTCAAAATGAAAAACTTTTATGCAGGTTATTTTACGATACGACTTACATCCAAGAAGATACGTGCATTTGAAAGTTTTTAAACGCAATTTTTAGAAATTCAGAAGTACGCGAAAAATGCAATGAAAATTTTGAAAAAAAATGGAGCAAGCTCCATTCATTGGGTTGAATGATTAAAAAAATAATCAACTATATCGACGACGGTCATGGTAAAAGGTGGTCCGATCGGTGTATAATGCCCCATATGTATGTGTAATATTATAAGATGTACTCACTACTACTATATTTATGCACTAATTAAATAATGTTGGTTTAATATTAATGTAATAATTATTATGAATATTCGCAAAAAAGAATTCATTGTGATGACTTGTAAAAATGCAAACAGCTATATTTCGAGAACGCCTCCACCGACCATGCTGAGTTTTGGCATACAAGTAGGGATTCGAAATCACTTTGTTTGGTGCAACTTTGCAAGAATTCCATAAATAATTTAAAAAAATATTACAGAACTTTGATTTTTTTTTAATTTTCGAAAGGTGCATTAATAATCGGCTACCGAGATAAATACCTATGTATTACGCAGTTATGGTTGGTATGCAATTTGACAGAAATTACAGAGAGGGTTATGATATTACATGATATTTAAATTTTCGAGAAATTCACGTTTTCGTACTAACTTTCGTATGAATATGTCAAGCGGTTCAAATTTTACGGACTTTTGAATTTTTCCATTTTTCATCATTACACCTTTCGAAAATGTTGACGAGCCAAATTTTTTGTACCTGCTTAATACTGATTGGTAGTGATAGGTAGTATATTTTGCCACAATCGATTAAACGGTTCATATGATGTATAAGATTCATTTTTTTTATTTCGTCAACCTTCAACGAATTAAAACGTTCCACTCAAGTAGAGCAGTAAGAACTGCTAAGCCAAATAATTTCTTGCAAGAACCCATCAAATATACAAGAGCCATAAATAGTTATACACATGAACCTGCAAAGTGGAACCCTGCAAATGGCTTATTAATTATTGTACACTGTTTGCAGAGCTTTCCGCTTAAGGAACCCAAAATTCTTCATTATACTTTCTGATAGAAGTTGCTTTGTAAGCAGTGAAAAGTAATGCGGAAGTCATCTCCATCTTCACTATGTAGACTTTTTAGAATAACTAAAAATAGCGCTTTCAAGCATTTGCTATTAAATAGAGGTAATAATAATTTGAATATTTATCATTCGAATGTTGGAAAATCCTGTGCGTTTTTAACATCCGTAGCCCGACAATCGACATTTATTTCCGAAAAAAAAAAAAAAAAAAAAAAAAAAAAAAAAAAAAAAAAAAAAAAAACGAACCTGTATGCACACGGATATGCAGGTGCAGTAGGACTCGTACGCGAAAAAGAGAGCCAAGTCGGTGCAGAGGACGAGAAACACGCACAACAGGAGAGGCTGTTGCTCGTTCGGTCTCGCGGAGGTGTATCGTCGCGCCACGAGAATAAATTAAGAGAGGCCGAGAGGAAGCAAGGGTATGGGAGTGTTTGCCGGAGCCTCAAGAGGAAGGGGGTAGAAGAAGGCACAGCAGGTAAAGCACTGCTCAGGTATCCTGTCCACGCGGTAGTAACTAGACACCACATTCACCCTCGCTCGAATCACTCGTTTTTCACTATTTTCTATTTAAATCTCTTTGCACGCTCGACTCATCTTGAAACACGCGCTACACACCTCGATATTCCATAGTCGGATTGCGTCTTGGCTGCGATGAGACACACGGCAGCCAAGCTGAGAGTGATAAAAGAACTGATATTTATTTTCATTTTTCAGAAAGCCACCTCTATGAGTAAACTTATTTATTAATTTTGGCTTCCTCATAGCGGAAACTTTGTAGAAAACGAAAATGAATGAGGAAACAATGTGCAAAGTTCTACTTTGCAACTTTTTTCGTTACCTAGGGGAAGGTGTGGCAAAACGAAACGCATAAGCAAAAATGGCTTTATCACGAAACTCAAAGTGTATTTTTACTGCTTTTCACTTAAAAAGTCGATTCCAATAATCGATTTTAAGCGTTTGGGTCAAAGTGAAACAGTTCCTCAAATTTGAAAATGTATGATTTTTTTAATTGTGTGCCACTGAACGTCCTCAGTGTTGATGGTATTTTAATATCAATTGTGTTTCCCATTAATTTCGACATTTCGTAAAAATATATCGGCAGGAGGAAAATAGGACAGTCTCCGAAATATTTGCTCCGCTGATTTGTATCGAGTGCTCATGTGGGATACAAAAAATTAATATATTTGACTGTGATTGAGCGCATGCGCGTTAGTTAGTATGATTATTGCGAACAACGCGATAAAATGGTGTTAAAAACATTGTATTTTGAATAATACGGCTGAATTGTATTGTTGAAATGCGTTTTTAATAAAATGTCGGCGTGTTTCACTTTGTCCCACATTTTTTGCCACGAATGACTGTTTCACTTTGCCCCACTTTTCCCTATATAGTTCTTTAAAGATTCAAAATCACGTAAAATCCAAACCGCTTTACCGATCACGACCAAATTTGGTAGGTAGCAGCGCGGCATGTTATTTTCCATCTGTAGAAAATTTCAGTTGATATGGTGAAATTTTACGTGAGTTAGAGGAAAACGAATATTTTTGAAAAAATTCAAAATCCCATAAAAACCGAACTTTTTTTACAAATTCATTCCAAATTCGATACCGATCCTTCTTTAACATAGCTTTATTCATAAAAATATGATTTAGATCAATAGCTAAAACTTTGCCGATTCTAGAGAGCGTACAGACATTTTTCGAAAATTGCTTAGTCAAATAAAATTTGACCATATTTTTGAAGTTTTTTGAAAATTAACACAAACGAAGGCGTCGACCTGCTTCACATGTTTACTACATTTCAGCCCGATTGTTAAAGCAGTTCTTGAGACATGTAAGTTTGAATTTTGAGTGACACACACGCATATCCATCCATCTTTTCGTTTTAGACTATTTCGAGTGTATTGACATAAAACATTTGAAAAAGAAATATTGCACGAAAACAAAGCTTCCTCTATGAGGAAACAAAATTGGAATTGTATCAGAAAGGCGAGCATTTCTCGCTCTGTCTACCTTTTCTTCTATGGTTTTTCTAAGTTGCACTGAAAGAAAAATTGACTCAACGGCAGAGTGAAAGAGATATGACAAGGACGTCTCCAGAAGAGAAGAGACTAATAGTGCTGATCCGAGAGTGCAAGAGGTAGGCAAGAGTGGGAAGAACGAAGAGGCTGCAGCGTAGTACAGTAGAGTATAGAAGAGAGGAGAATAGTACAGCTCGTCGTCGTCGTCGTTCGCCGAGCTTCAAGCAGCCTCGCCGGCTAAGTGGCGAGTAATGAATATGCTAACGTGTGCGGAGAGCTACGAGCGAGAAAGCTTTGTACTTTGGATATATCGGGTTCAAGCACCTTTGGTAGTGTGGCGTTGTAGCCCATAGACGAACGAGTGAACGCGAGCGACATGAAGCACACTGTGAACAAGTGAGAAAAGCAGTTTAAAATATGACAAGAGAGAGAGAGAGAGAAAGAGAGGGTGAGGGCGCGGTGTGCCCCTCTTCCCTCCATTTTCAGCCCTTGCGACTTCGGTGAGCGACGTACGTGCGCGCTCGACTCACGAGAATCGTCGATACATTGAGGACCAAATCGCGCGACGAGCCAAAGAAAAAAGAAAAAGAGAGAGAGAAAAGAGAAACACGAAAGAGAGAGGGAAAGTCAAGTGCAGGTGTGCGCAAAGGAGCTGCTAGAGTTGTTCTTCGCTGTTTTGTACTGCACACGGGATTAACTATATCTATAGAGCGAGGGAGAATGGAAGGAGGAACAAAAAAAAGAAGAAAAAACGATGAAGAAGAGTCGTAGAGTACGTAGTAGTATCTTGCTAGCTCGTGGTGCTCTAGTGACAATGGGTGAACAGACACTTGGCGCGCGGCGCGACGTGTACATGGCTCTCTTCTACTCGGGGGAATTGAATCAGCTCTTTCAATTCTTTCTACTGTGCTACTGTACTGAATAGGATGGGAACGACTCTTTGGGGTTAATCGTCGATAGAGTGAGGCGGCTGACTGTATGTAGTCGCTTGTCTTGCTGTCTGTGTCGAGCACATATACCCCGCGACACTCTACTCTACTCTGAATACTCCACTGTACACGACACCGTAATTCAATTCATCGTCTATACATCATACAAGCGACGAAGAACGATCGCCTAGCCTGCAAGACTCGACTGTCCGAGTTAGGGAAGGTACTGCGCACCAGTTAAATAAGTTTATTTTTAGGACGAGTTTTAACGTTTTTTTATAGACGGTTCGACATTGATGAGCCAAGTTGTATTAGTGCTAATTTTCATGGAAAGAAATGTTTGGTTGTGACTATTACGTTTCCAATTTGCTGTACACGAGGTCCCAAAAATTAGTTGCCCCAAAGATTTCCAATAGTAATCTCAAAACTGAGAAAAACAAATGTGATAACTTGCTGAACATAGTATGTTCTACTATACAAATAATGAATCGTGCCGTTATTTAGTTGCTGGATACATTATTTATTGTTACACCGAGAGAAATTTCTGTGTTGTGACAACATAAAACGAGGACAACAAAAATCGTTACGTTAGACTAACAAAAAAATGGCTCAGCCCAGCAAAAAGATTTGTCAGCCGAACAAAAGATTTGCCAGCCTAAAGTAACGATTTTTATTGTCCCCATTTTATGTTGTCACAACACAGAAATTTCTCTCCGTGTACAGCAACCATAAAACCATTGTTGTACTCTCAGGGAAACATGTGTATAGTAGAATTGACCATACATTTTTCTGGGTGTATTCGCACGATTAGTTTTTGCAAGGTTAGTAAGCGTAACTAATCCAATCGTTGGGACTTCCATTCAAATCGCTGAGACTATGGAGCAGACATTTGATGGAGCAGGAACTGCATAAACGCGTCACAGAACGACATGCTGTATTGAAATTAACATAGCGATGTGCGTCCAAATTGAGCTATTATGTGACGTTATACCGTGCCATTTTATCATGACGCCAAGACAAATTCATATTTGTGGTACTTAAATATTATGGCACGGTGCACTAAGTGGCATTTCTCTTAGTGCACCGTGGCAACATTTCACTGTCACCATGCTGTAAGCTCAGGTTATGTTTCCATGGTGCCATAATTGGTCCATGTTGTATCACTGAGTGTCTGAGATGTGAACGTCACTATAACGTCTATTACTATGGCGTCATTTTTGCAGAATATTTGCAGTATATTTGCTGAATATTTGCAGATGACAATTGCAGTACAGTAACAACGAAATGGTGGCTCGCTATGATGAATTAAAATTCGTTATGCATCTTTTCTAATTGTTAGCTAGGCATCGTAGGTGTTTCATTTTTTTCTATCTGTTACTTGCATTAATTTCTGCTTTAGTTTTTTTTTCTTTTCTAACATTTCAAATTCTGAGTCAAAAGAATAAGACAGAGCAGATTCTTTTATGATGTCCGATATTAAAGGGTCCGCTTAGCCGTACATTGTACAGTGACCAATGAGCGGGAGACCAATTCTTTTGATTTCTTGGTGCTTTGCGTAAGTTAAATATGTGCCAGTCGATTAATTGGTTATACTAACCATGAATTTGGTAGACATAACCAATATTTTCGTTGATCGGACTAATTAATCATCTGGCACATATTTAACCAGTAACTTGGTTATCGCAACTAACCTGTTTTTTCGGTATATTCCGCAGTTTTCCCATATTCGCAGCGAATGCGGTACAGTGTAGCTAAGTAATTCGGCTGAGGCCGAAAAAAATAGAAGTTGGAAAAATCGGTAGCAAGGGAAACTGGATTAGGGTTAATTAGGGAGGAATCCGTACACTCAGAAAAAGGTTTAGTTAGAACTACCACAAACTTGGTTAAAAATGTGACCAAGAAAACTTGGTAGAGACAAGCAAGTTATTGGTCAACATAACCAAGGATTTGGCAAGACATCCAAGTATTTAGTACGGCAAATCAATAGCTTGGTTGCGTCTACCAAATTGTTCTTGATACAATTTTTAATCAAGATCACAGCAAGCCTATCTAAACATTTTTCTCAGTGTAAAGACCCGAAAAGGGTGTACGAGTCTAATATCAATAAAACATTTTTTAAAAATATTCAGCAGTTTAACTGAGTTCCATTCAGTTAGCTCATATAGCTCGATTTAATGCACATACATTCACTTAAAACTAATTTATAACTCGTATAAATTGAACTTAAATAAAAACCATATCCAAAATGATTTAACGCCAACTAAATATCGCTTGGTTTAATTTTTATAAAACTTTGGGTCAACTAAATATACCTCAATTCGACTGTATGAAATTGTTTACTCAAGTTTGCAGCGACTATTACCATATCCTTCCGCACGTGAGGTTGAGATGTATGTAGTTAGCGAAATTAATTTCACTTTGTGCCAACTACAATCAGATGGTTCTAATTAGATAGTTTGTCTCCCAGTGTACTATGGTTCGAAATCACCACCCCTGTAGAGTTAAAACAGGAGGCAATGGAAAGCACTAAAGCAGAGAGGAACGGTAGCGCAATGTGGCGTCGCGTGCACAATTGCACATATATGTAAAGCTTTTCTCTACACAAAGACTCGACTGTCGTGCGTAGTGTGTTGTTGTCCTGTGCAACGCTGTTGTACACATAGTATGTACGAGCATAAAGCAGAACTGTTCACAGTGCAAAATCGATGGAAGAGCGAACGAGAGCTAGGCTGTTGGTGGCCAAAGCAGCGCAGCCTCGCCGCAACAGTAGCCGCGAGCGTCTCGGTGACCGATTCTGTTTGAGAAGCAACCCTTGCCTCAGGCAAGGCCTGCCTGCTGCCGTTTCTGTGCGGGGAACCCCCCACGCTACCAGGGTTAAAGTAAACAGCCGAGTGAGCGAGCGACAGAGCCTGCAATGCGTGGACGTACAAACTCCTCTAGTTCTTTCCCTCTCTCACCCTCTTCACTGTTGAAACGTATCGTTTCGGTACGGTCACGCGTGCTGGGCAAACAGACCGCGGGGTGAAGTTTCTAATATAACGTACGTATAGGTACTATCCTATATGCCTGTGATGCAGTCGCGTGCTGTTGTACCGTAGCTCATGTGTGTCAGCCTATGCGAACCTTCATGCCGACCAGAACACTCTGTAAAAACGCTCTCATACTCTTCGTGACGATTCACGCGTATGTACCCATGAATTGAGCTGCACAGTCATTAGCTACTCTGCAGATATTGGCCTACAAAACGCATCGAACGGGAAGAGACGAAAATACGCCGTTGGTCAGCAATTGTCTTTCTCTTAAGGAGGTTCGGTACTAAACGGCAATTCGAGATTAAAATTTGAAAATTTTTCAAGCTATCGTGAAAGCCTTGATAAATGCTACTGCAGAATTTTCGGTGGATTTACCGTACAGTTTTCGAGATATTAAATGTTAAAGTCACCGAATTTTATACATGTGGGAGAGCATTAGGACCATTATATCTCATATTTCGATTTTTTTCTAATACTTGGAACCAAGATATAGTTATAAAAAATATATGGTTGTGTTCATTAAATTTTTTCGGTAATTAAAGAAACTAGAAATAGTTCGCTTACCGCAACAATAAGAAAGAAACATCGAAATATAGTGGAGCGATATACCGTAAATTTGGTCAGCGAGACTATTGTGACGTCTTAGCCTCCAACTTGTTTTTACGTTTGGCAATGTCGCATACCCGTGAAAAATTGAACCACCTCTAAGGTAGGTTTCAATACGAAGTACAAACAGGATTACGTGAGCTATCGAATTGCAATGTAAACCTCTCAATGAGAAGACAAGACCTAAACGGTAGTGAAACTCTTTGATGAGATTTCTAAATTACACTGGTTGGTCACACGGCTTACACCACATATCAGTGGCTAATTTTTCAATTTTGACGATACGACGACCGTCACTTGGAAAAGCCGGTAGAAGAGGTATAACCTCGATATGACGCTTCTTTTCGCCATACGAATGTTTTCTTCCTATTTGTATATTTTTAATGGCAGAACCGTCCCTTATCTCTCAATGGAGCTTCCGTTAAATCATTTTCACTTTTATCATCACTTTCTATTTCACCTTCTTCCAACTTCTTTACCGACTAGAAACAATACGAATTCGGCAGTACTCAGCCATGCATCAGACGACAAATGTCAAGATTGCAGCCAAACGTCGAAAACATGGCTTACAACGCGCAGCAAGTATCGCATTCTATGCATATTTATGAAATGATTAAATAAACACGGACATCAACAATCAGTCCTTAAAAACTAAGCTTGAGAAAATTACGGTTTTTGATATGTTTATAACATTGTAATATTAGTTGGCAAAGCAGAGTTGTTTTCTACTAGCGTAGCTGTCACAGTCACGAAGAATTTAGTTCTTATTTCCACGAATTATAAAGCAGCACTTATCATTCGTTCTTGCATTGTCATAGTAATCTGTTTGATAGTATAATATAATCGTCCTAAAATTTTTTATATGGTACATTATTTTTATATGGTATAAGTATTGTAAATTGTGCTTTGGATATGCGATCCTTTAAAATTGTTCCAATTTCGCTTTGTATACGCTAGTAAAGTATCACCAAAGGCGCCATGCCGTGGCCGCTATCCGCAACTTCCAATAACACAGCTGATTCGATAGAGAATGCTGATTGGCGGACAAAGCAAGCAGTGTGTTATGGGAGTGCACCTAACATAGTCGGGTTCCTCCACAATTCGATAAACAGCCAACGAGAGCTTGTGAATCCGTAACCTGAAGTTTGGAGTACCGGATACGAGAGGCGCGCACGTCGCGTTTCAGAGATACTTTACTAGCGTATAGAATTTACTCTTCACGGAAAAAAAAAATTAGTTGCCATAACCAAGAGATGAATTGAGACAACCAATCGATTATTCCATTTTCCTTTACAACTCAAATGGTAATACCAACGATTCGAATGGTAATATCGACGATTCGAATGGTAATACCGACGATTTGAATGGTAGTCCGAACGATTGGATCAGTTAACCTAACTAATCTCGCGAGAACTAATCGTGAATAGTTGAGGTTACTATTCGATATGATTGAGACAACTAATTTTTTAGACATTGTCGACAGCAAATCAAAAACGTAGTTGCCACAACCAAACATTTCTTTCCGTGTTGTGTAGTCAAAACTCAAATTCAAATGGTCGTACTCATGAGCTAAGCGAAAAATTCGAAAATTCCACAATGACCGGCGAATGTTCTTCTCTTAAAGAGCTAATTATTACTTCCGTATTATATTCTTATTTCTCCCTAACTCTCTAATTTTCAGCCGGATAATCCACCGTCAACCAAGCTGCGCACCAATTGGTCAATAAGATATTAATCAACAAAACCCATCAAACATAAAAGAGTCGAAAAACGTAATAACCAGCGAGTGTCTGTTCTTAGAGAGCTATTTATTACACGAAGAGAACAAGGCACAAATTATTACATCGCCGAGAAAAACCTGATGAAATTGCAATTAAATGATATATCATTTATTTGGTATATACAGTAGAAGTATGTATAACAAAATACCACTCTTCGTATGCGTTACAGTTTTTGACCTCAGTTGCGTCCTCCATGCAAAACGCGGCTCACGCTCGAGGCTGTGTTGACGCGCTTTTGCCCTGGGAACTGCTGTGCATGCAACCGCTCACCGAGTGAAAGAACGAATAAATGCCAACGGACAAGAAGATGGTCGAAAGTGTGTGTGTGTGTACGCAGTTCACGTAGCGTCGTATGATGCGTACGTAGTTAAATGTAGTTTAGTTCACAGCGGTGATGGTGCTGTGAAGGAGAGAACACGTTGATGTGTGCGACGACGCTGCGCCATTTCTTATCCGACTTTCCCCGAGGCTCAGGCCGCACACCAACAAATTTTACCGACAATTTCGCTTCGTGCTTCGTATGCTATACGCTCACCGGGATTTTTCCATGTTGCTTCGCGCTCGATGTAGCTTCTCTGTGCTACCGCGAAAAAGCGGAAACTCTGAGCTTTTGCCTCTCGGAGACTCTTTGCTCTTCCGCTCTCTCCGCACCCAGCGATTGCCCGCCAAGCTTCTGCGTTCAACACTCGACTACAACTACGACGACGGGAGCAACGTGCCGCGAATCCTGTTCACCGCACGTCCCTCTCTGTCCCTCTCCTTCTCTTTCTCGAGCAACCTATTCGCAGATTTTCTACCATCCGTTTTTTCTCTCTCGTCCGGGTATTAAGGGCGAATTGGGGCAAGATCTACTCTGGGTCGAAATTTTGCGAGGAATTGCACGGCTGCCACTATATTCCTCGCGCTGCGTATTATACCGAGCGGAAAATAAAAAGACGGGGTGAAGGAAAAGAAGAAAAAAACGTCTAGGAAGGAATGGTAAAACGTTTCATCCACTGGATTTGTGCCACGAGTCAAGCACGCAGAAAGATTATAGGAACGAGTTGTAAAGAAAATTGCAGAGAGACGTAATACACGAGTGACGAAATAAAAAAAATAAAAAAGTATTGAATGCAAAGCGGGTCGACCTTTTCCGGACGAACATCATTCACAGGTCCTGCTTCTCTTCTGTATTATTTCTCGTCGCTTTATTGTCAGAGTTGAGAGGCCTTTGCGAAGAGTGCAGAGGATCGCGTGCGCACCACCAGGTCGAGAGGAAAAATTCTCGGATGGAAAGCCCACGGGGCCATCCTCTTCTCCTTCTACTTGTGTTGCTCCGCTCGCTTTGTGATCTTTTCCTTTCTTTTTGCATTCGCACTCCTCCACCCTCTCTCGATACTCGTGGTCCCGATAAAACTCTTTCGACGGGATAGCTCGAGCTCGTAATATCTGCGAGCGCATCGCGCCCGCGCAACGAGAGAAGGAGTTGCGTCTCTCATTGTTCTCGGTACGATGCGCTCTCCGGCGACTCGCTCACGATGTACGTCCGACAGGCTGTTCGCTCGCATTTCGTTCGATTCGCCGTTCCGATAGCCGCCGAGGTGGCTTCGTACGTCGGAATGCCCAAGCATGCCCAGCATCTCTTTTCTGCATTGAAAACGGCATGTTTAAATATAGACACGTAAGGAACTCGTGGAATGTAAAACCGGCCAAGATTCAGGAAATCCTGGAAGTGAGAAAATGTACCGAATGTTAATTTTACAATTCAGGCTAAACAATGAAATTTACAATGCAATACTGGAGATGTTGGTATATAAAATTTAAAGTTGTATGATTATGATCTTGATTATTACCGATTTTATATACTACAAATAACAAATAATGCATAGAAGTATCTGTGTAAAAACTCAAGCAAAATGAACGGCT
This sequence comes from Ephialtes manifestator, assembly GCA_963970395.1. Taxonomy (NCBI): domain Eukaryota; kingdom Metazoa; phylum Arthropoda; class Insecta; order Hymenoptera; family Ichneumonidae; genus Ephialtes; species Ephialtes manifestator. Next base: position 18,350,402 of record OZ019970.1, on the reverse strand, counting down.
GTTCACGGTAAATAAATAAATCAAGAGGCGCGGTAGCGTCTCGACGCCAAGTACCAAAAAAGAAATTAATGTCGCTTCCGTACGACGAATTTTTCCTTTTCTCTATCTTGTCTTGATAAAGTATTTTGCGGTTAGATGCATTTAGGAAAAGCTGTCTGATATATTCTGGAGATTTCAACGATTACATTAGTATTGAAAAAGTTCGAATACTCGATCACTTAATATACATTTAGTAGTTAATGTTTGCAATTAGTTCACGATCATAGAACTCACAGTAAACTGATATTGCAGCATCATGAATTCGGAACCACTGATTTATTAACCGTGCTAATTAATGATATTGGATAGGTTGCTCGCAAAGCATATAGAATAACGGGAATTTCGTGTAACGATCAATGATCTGGAAAGTTGTTATCGAGTATGAGATCATTAGCAGTAATTATGCCGTTATTTAAATATACCATACAGATTATGTCCGTATTCAAAATTTGTATTCCGGTCAAGTAATGATCGACAAAATTAGACCTGTACTTCGTGTATTGTAGGCGTAGTCTGTTCCTTGCAACCCATTATTTTGCAACCGGATTTTGATCCGCAATTTTTGTGTTTTCTAGTTATATCTCGTGTCTACAGCTTCGATGATACCCTCCTTAATATATGAATGGTGGAGAAGTATCGAATCGTAACCGCTACTTCTCCAACATTCATACTAATACACGGCCGCTTACCTCTGCTCATAAATCCTCCTTAATATAATTTAAAACTTCGTTGTATAACTTTGCCGCTGCAGAAGCATCTTCACCCACACTATTTTTCTTAACAGGTATTTTAAAAAATGTTGCTTGTTTTGGCTTTCGTTTGTTTTTCCTGTCGTTCGGGTTGGTAGCTTATTTTATTTTAGGCCTAGGTGCACAAAGACCTTCAAACTATGCTCTTCAGATGTCCAGCAGTTTTTATAGGGCATAAAGTTGTTCTGTCTAATTTCCAGACAGCTTGTTACAGAATACCTTAAGCGCTTTGTTGTTTTGAGTGTTTTTAGCTGGTTAATATTTGCACTTTGTCCTAGCTCCCATGTAAGCCCCCATGAAAATAAAATATATTGGGAAATATATCATTTTTTTACTAAATTTATTTGCGCCGACAAATTGTATCTGTTAGATATATTGTAGGATATATTTCATTTTCCATGGGGGAGTATTCCGTAGTTTATGGTGGATGAATATAAGTCGCGAAGGATCATCTTTTGCCTTGGTATGAAATATAATCGCATTTAAAAATAAGCAGAATTTGAAATAACATGGTAAACTATATCGTCCACTTAACAATTATTAATATTCATAAATAATTCGAACATAAGAGGCCCTTATTTTTTTGCGGGTCCGACCCATATTACTCTATCCTGATTTCATCTGCGACCATCTTAAGCCCCTAAGGTGAATGACCCAATTAGTGACCTTCTAAGCTCAGCGCGATGTTGTTAAGGCAAGAAGATGGATAGAAATAGCATATTGATTAAAATGAAAGATATTGCAGTGAAGTTTAGAGTTTTTATTAAATTTAACGAATATTACTTATCTACTTTTTTATTATTTTGAGGTACTATTATTTAAATATACGCCGTCATCCAAAAGACCAAATTAGTGTCCTACGATTTTCTCGTCTGGCTTATTTTACGTCCTATTAAAGACCCAAACACTGACCTATGCCGTCTTACATCTATACCCGATTAATGACTAGAATCAAAAGGGCAGTGTCCCTGATAATGACAGACCTTCTTGCGCTTTTCCAGTTGTAGTTAAAAAAATATTTTTCGGGAATTACACTCAATTATACATATAAAATTAAGTTTTTTTAAAATTTGTTTATTCTCGGATTCCAGCGTACGCCTTCAGGCTTTTACCTTCCCCACCCCTTTGTTACCCGTAAAATTCTTCAAGTTCCCCCCAGAATGTTAACCGCAGCCACTCTTTCCTAATGCACTACTGTGTCGCATTTTCACGAGGGCACAGGGAAACTGCGGAAAAGAAACCGGCCGCGTACCCACGATTGTCGGTGAAAATTGAAAAGCCAATAAAATATTCTCATTGATTTGTAAATTGAACTCAAATATACTCTATTTTCATTAACATTATTATTAAACTGCCAGTCCGATCGAGTTGCGGACACAAATCGCAACAACCCAGCGTTTCGGTGAACCTTTTTCTGACCTATATATTTTTCGGAGTAAGAGTAATTATTTGTTCTTTTCGCACATGCTAACGTTTTCTTTGATTCTTAATAATACTCTACGAATTAATTTTGTCCCTTAAATACATTTTAAAAACATAAAAAACTATATTTTTTAGATGGTAAGTTCTTATCGACACAGACAAGAAAATGGCTGGTGATGTCTCACTTCTGTCGAGTCGGCAGATAACATTTTAAAAATCGATGATTATCGGAAATTAATTTTCGGCGCTTCTTATATCGCATAATGCAAAAATCAAAGAATATAAACAAAAAGTTTGATGTGTATTGGAAATCAAGAGAATTTTTTATGGTAAATAATATGAAGAGTGGACACTAATTGGGCCACGGTCAATAATTAGGTCGTTCACCTTACATTCGTACTAAAAGGAATCACCAGTTGCGAAAAAAATAACTCACTAAAACATCATTTGATGGTTTGGTGCCATGGCTATGGTAACCCATCCGAGAAATGATATTATTCGGTTGGGTAACTTCAATACGGCAGCGAGTACTTACTATTGCCGATTAGTAAATTTAAGTATTTATTTTTATGCCAGCGTGTGAATACTTCACGTTTTTATGAACACTCTTCCCTCTTTAAACGACTTTTCAATTAGTTTTAATTTAAGTTACGGCCAGTGCGTCGATGTATAAATTGACTTTTTATCTGTTGTGTTTTTGGCTAATATATTCAGCGGTATGTGGTATCACGTAGTGCGGCTATAGCCGATTTGAATTTTGATGGGTCTCGGATGGCTCGAGGTGCACGCGGTCTGCCGCACGACTCATGGTGGTTTACTACTACATTCTACATACTATTACTGCCGCTCAGACGTTCCACGAAACATCCTATCATCGTGTCTCTCGCGGTTTCACCTCCATGTCCTTTCGTCTTCGTCGTGTCTCGCGGTTATAACAGAGAAGAAGATGAGCTAGAGAGGGAGAACGATGTAGTACTCACGTTTGCAAGCCTTGCGGTGGGTGATCGGTCTCGTCGGGTCCCTGTAGTAGCCCTCACGGCAATAGTGACAGTGCCTGCCAGCAGTGAAGTGTCGGCACTGAAGACAAACGCCCCCGCTCACTCGTCCCGACAGCTTGTACAAGTCGACGTTGAATCGGCATTTTCTCGCGTGAAGATTGCAGTTGCACACTGTTGAAACAGACAAAAGAAGAAAAAAACATGATTTACTATGCATGTATTAATCCGTTAACCCTTTAACTACTAATATGACACGTATAGACGTTTATAAAAAATTCCTACATATCAACAAATTGTATGCAAAGTCACACACCTAGATATAGATATGTCAGAATTCTTTATTGATTTTGACAACAATATTGTGGTTTATTACCACATTTTATGCAGTTGCCATCTAAAAAGTATGATTTCGAGGTTTATTTCCTTCGTCATCATTCGAGATTTAAAATGATTTTGGAATTATAGAGCTAAAAGTATGTTTTTTTTTAATTTGCGGGGTAGACTTTTATACAACCCCTTCTCGGTTCCTTGACGATCCTAAATTACTAAAAAAATCAACTTTAAATTATGAGAAAAATGTTTAAAAAGTCATCGTGGCGTTATGATTTTCATAAATTCAGAAAGATCATATGATTGTTGAAAAATGTTATGACTAAAAAAGCTGCAATTTTATTCTGATGGAATTTTATAATGTTTTTTTATCAACTACACTGTGAAAAATGTTTGCAAATTTACATTACCGGAAATTTTATGCATCAGGTGATGTATTAAATTTCATACACGAGTCTAGTAAAATTACAAATATTTATAATAATATAAACTTTCTAATTTTCATAGGATTTAGTAGAAAGTATTATAATTTCACACCACATTTCAATATTAAATGTACGAGTTTCAATAAAGAAGCTCTTTCATCCGTAATGGAAATTTAGTGAATATTTTCAACAGTGTAATAAAGGAAATATCATCTTTTTAAAATAAAAATACAATATATTTTACTGAATATCATACGCTGACAGAAAATGATCTGAAATGATCTTAATTACATATTTTTTATGGAAATGCACACTAATGGATTTGGCATCACAACAAAAATATTTTTTGCGACAAACAATTGATAATTCTATACGATTAACGCCAGTGTGGGCTGTTTTATTTCTAAGTACAATTTTTTTCTGTTTCATCAATGGAGCTTAGATATTACATAGCCCTTCTTCCATTGTATCCAGGTATTAATTATATCAAATACTAAATCAAATGCCTTTAATTAATCATGTTTTTCAATCCAATTTTTAAATTGTGGTATTTTTAACTAAGCTCTATCATAGAACAGTTTCATAAATAAAAAATAATGCTGTTCCAACGTATTAATTCTGTTTATTATCATCATGTACCATCCGTTACGTAATAACAGTTCTCGAAGCTTTTCTCACTCCCCGGAGAAGTGAAAAGTACGCGATGATACCGATAACCCCCGAACTCATTGACTCCTTAAGTGAAGGGAAAGAGCTAAAGAAAGGGGAGAAAAAACTCGCTCTCTTCAGCACGAGCAAGGCTCTCGCTATCGTCTCTGCCAGCTGCATTCTCGAGTAGAATTGAATCGGTGCAGCGACACATCCCTCGCACACGACTTTACGGCGAGTCGAGCTGAGCAGGAAACACGGAGAGAGAGAATTCTCTCGCGAGAAGGGTCTCGAGAGTCGCTGGAGTCTCGTCCGTTCATCGACTTCTTCCTCTCCCTGTCCCCAACATTCGTTACCAACGTAACTCGAGATAGACAAACGAGACAAATTTCCAGAGTCTGCAATTTCACATTTTTCTCATCTGTGACACGCCTCCTCGCGTTACTTTTTTGCAATTCAGCTGAGACGATGGACGTGTTTTTTTTTTGTTACTGAGAGAAGTGTTGTATCTCGACCTAGTAATACACGGAAAAAACGACTTGGTTGGTGCATCAAATAAATTGGTTACCTACAATCAATTGTCGTAATTATATATGCGCCAGACGATTTTTTAGTTGCATTAACCAATGGAACTTGGCAAGATTAAATTAGTTAAAGGATCCAAGTTATTGGTTGGGCCAACTACGATTAAATAATTAGAATATCCAATTTCCTTGGTTGAAGGAACCATTTCACCGGGCCGGTTTAACCAATTTATTTGGCAGGCATAACTTGGCTGGAATAACCAATTTTCGTAGCTGGAAAAACGAATTCACTTGGTTGCAAAAACTAATCCACGTGGTTCGCGTACAATACAGCTTCACGGAGAGAAATTTATGTGTTGTGACAACATAAAACAAGGACAACAAAAATCGTTCCGTTAGGCGGGCAAATTTTTTTGCTGGGCTGATCAATTTTTTTATTTGCCTAACAAAACGATTTTTGTTGTCGCCGTTTTATGTTGTCACAACACAGAAATTTCTCTCCGGGTTTTACTACCAAAAAAGATAGACATGTATTGAAGCACAGGTCTAAAATATAAGAGACCACAAAGTTCTTGTCTCCCATTCGAATTGACACTTTGTTTAAACAAACCAAATACGACAAACGCACGCACCCGATTTGTAACGCAAACACACGCTTCGAGGTTTTTCCTAAGGTGGTTACGCGAATAACGGCTGATGATGGTACTAACCAAAATAGTTAGCCTACTAACCTACTAATAAAATTGGTTGGTTCTTTAAGACCACGCTAACTACAATTTCTTGGTAACGACAACTACATGGAGAGAAAGATCTGATAAAATTTACCAGACACTATGGTAAAAATTATCAAACGCGCCTGGTATTGGGAAGCCATAGCCGCCACCTGACGAACAGTATGAGAACTATGAGAATTTCTACCATATACATAGAATTTTTTTACCATATTTCGTGGTAAAAATTCCCGTAGTTCTCGTACTTCTTGATAGGTGGCGCCATGGCACCTTGTGCCAGGAATTTGCGATACTTTTTACTAGAAATATAGTAAAAACATATTTCGACATTATATTTATGAATATAGTGGTTACAATGCCCAATTTTGTTTAACTAATATAAAAAATCTGTACATTTCAAGTCATTTTTTCCGTGTGATTTCGAGAGCTGTTGTCGGCGTCCGGATGATAGAATTTAAAAAAAAAACGATAGAAACAAATAATTTACACGAAACGAAGCCTGTCGTCGGATATCATCCAAGACCGGCAGTGGAAACACGATTCCATATCTCCGGAACACGGCAGATCGCTCGACGAGGAAGAAGATTCCGTATCTCAAGCCGGAGATCGAGGCGGGTCCGAAGGGACAGAAGCGACAGGTACCTGATGCCATTTTTTTTTGTTTTTCGTCGAAGCTGCCTTGTTCCACCGATCGACCAGTGTCTTCTTCCTTGCTCTCCGAGACAAAACGATAGAGAGTCTTTTGCCGCTCGTTCATCGCCAAGAGTTTACGTATCTTGCTCGATCTTCGACAGATCGAAGGTAACAGCCCGTGCGGATAACGGAAAAGAGAAGAAAAGGCAATAATGTAGGGTAAATCGACGACTGGTTCGTTAGCGACTGATCCTCAAGTCCTTTCTCTTGTTTTCTAATCAAGAACTGTGGTGGCACTTGTAGTCGTATGGCGAGCCGACAAGATCCGACTGATTTCTCACGCGGACAAAAAGGCTTGGTAGGGATTTCTAACGGAATTGTTGAATATGCTTCAGGTAAGTTCTTACAGTCGTTGCCAATCAACTTATTGGTTAAATACTGTCAAACAAAAAATTAGATGGTTTATTATGGCGAAAGAATGATATACTGCTTACAATAAAAAATTGTTTGTTCAAACTATTCCAAATAAAACGTTGGTATAATACGTCAAAATAATTAGTTGATTTGTCCATCTATTTCATAATAAAAAGTTAGTTGGATCAACTGTCTAAAATGAAAAGTGCATCGCTCTATTAAATATAACAATGATCGTTGGTGTAACTATTTACACTAAAATGTAAGTAACATTGAATATTCGAACATTCAATGCTAAAATTTGAAGGGTCCAAATATTTACACATCAAACATACAAAATAAATTGATTCAACCATTGAAAATCAAAAGGTTTTCGTTCAGCAGTTCAGAATAAAAAAGTAGTTAGTCTAATCAGGAAAAATAAATAGTACGTTGGTACATCGACACAAAATTGAAATTGAGTTGGTCGAACCATTCCAAATAAAAAAAGTTGCAAAGTTGAGTTTTGTACATTGCATTCTCATTGATTTTCATTTTTCACAATCTATGGGTAAGCTTATTTATTAATTAATTTTTATCTCCTCATAGAGGAGCTTTGTAAAAATGAAAATGAATAAGGAAACAATGTGCAAAGTTCTACCGTGCAACATTTTTCGTTACCCATATAGTTCTTGAAAAATTCAAAATCACGTAACATCCAAACCGCTTTGTTGATCACGACAAAATTTGGTCGGTAGCTGAATGTTATTTTTCATCTGTAGAAAATTTCTGTGGATTTTGTGAGATTAGACGTGAGTTAGAGCAAGACGAATATTGTAAAAAAAATTCAAAATCCCATAAAAAACTAACTTTTTTACTGATTCATTCGAAATTCAATACCGATCCTCCTTTAATATAGCTTTATTCATAAAAAATTGTTTGGCTCAATAGCTAAAAATTTGCGGATGCTAGAAAGCGTACAGACATTTTTCGAAAATTGCAAAGTCAAATAAAATTTGCACATATTGTTGAATTTTTTTGAAAATTACCACAAACAAAGGTGTCGACCTGCTTCATATTTTTGCTAAATTTTAGCCCGATTGTTAAAGCAGTTCTTGAGATATGTAAGTTTAAATTTTGAGTTACGGCCACACACGAACGCATATCCATCCATACATTTTTTCTAAACCACTGTTCTTGACGTTTTACACCATTTCGAGGGTACTGACATTAAAAAAATGGAAAAAAAAATTTCGCATGAAAACAAAGCTTCCTCTATGAGGATGAAAAATTGGACAAATTATTTATAATTAACAATTCATTGATTCGTACAAGAATTCAAAGTAAAAATTTGATTAACTCAGCTAATCAGTTGTGACTAGACCGTTTTTTTTCTGTTAAACAATGACTGTAATCATTTTGGTTTCCTATTATTCTTACTTTTTCTGAGACAAAAAATGGAGGGTAGAAAGCTGATGCTCCTTTGATAGCTCAATCTCGATCATTCGGACCGAAAGAGCACTACTCACCTCTCGATACTATACATAATATATATCTCGATCATCGATTACGTGGGCGTCACACGGTTGGCCAAATCGCCACCGATGAAACTCTCTTGGATCTGCCCCATGCTGCGTGCCCACAGCTCTTTTGCTCTTTCTTATTATTACAGACGCGCGCGCGGTCTCGCCTTCGGCTTAAGGAGAGAGTAGTGTTGGTTGCCTCTTCCCTACCTTCATCCCTGTCCGGCCTTCGAAAGGCCCTCTGGATATTTTCGATCATCCGGTGGAAATTACTATTTTTATCGGTGAGAAGGGGAGAGCAAAGATCACAGTGATCGACGATCGAGCCGAGCATTGATCCCTCCGATCGATATTTATCATTATCACGTGGTGGCAAAGATGGAGAGTTTAAAAGTTATATACTCTACAAACCGAGTATGTTACCAAATGTCCTGTTTCGTATTCCTTAGATTGAAGTTACTTCTTCACTCAGAGAAAATTCGGATGTTACACTGAAAAAAAAAGTCATTGATTCAATAACTCCATCGTTTGCGGGCTGCCAAAAGAAGTATTGTTGAAGTAACTCTAGTTCTTATTCGTTCAATCTCATTTACCATTGAAATAATAAAATATTATTTTGCTTATTTTAGAGTTATTGTTTCGATCTCGTATGGAATTGGAGAAAGTCAAATTCAGATTAAGTTGATAACGCTTGTTTTTGGCAGCCCCCTAACGATAGATTTATTGATTCAATGAAATTTTTTTTCAGTGTAGTTACTATATAAAATGACAGCGATACATTTTGAGTCTATGCAACGATTTTTTTATAGTTACATAATAATGATACTTAAAAGCGTAAACGATAGAACAACGCGTTCTATACGATTTATTTTGTTTAAAGAGTTTTGAAGATTATTAATTTGTAGGCGCATTCGAATGAGTTTATTTTTATGCATCATGACTAATAATGCTCGGCGATTTTTTTATAGTTACATAATAGTGATACTTAAAAGCGTAAACGATAGAACAACGCATTCTATACGATTTATTTTGTTTAAAGAGTTTTGAAGATTATTAATTCGTAGGCGCATTCGAATGAGTTTATTTTTATGCATCATGACTAATAATGCTCAATACAACCTTCGGAAATAATCACGCTGGGACTAGAAAAAGACCCAGGGGAAATGAAATGTGACTCCAGAGATTTCACCAACCCTCTAGAGACATGTTGAGCCTATCGATTGTACATCGTCGAGCCTCATTTCTCTCTACAGCTTCAAGAGGGGAAAAACCCGAGCGGAGTCAACGCTAGCATGAAGAACGTCTTATCTTGCCAACCGTTTTGTCCTAACGAGCTGACATGCTCCTGCGACGAGACATGCCATCCCTTCCAGCTATACAAGCTCTACAAAGACACCTCCATAAACCATCAAACATGTATTTCACCTCTAACATTCATGACTGTAATTCCCATAAATTTCCAAAATAACAATAGCCAAATTCATTCCTAAGCTTAAGCGAAATACTTAAATAAACATAAGAAATTTTATGAACTAATTTCATCATAGTACACTGAGCTGAATTCAATAAATCTTTAGTCAGTCGATTGTAAAATAGGGAAACTTTAGTATAAATTTGCAAGATTACTTTTTAAATTCATCCTAAAGACGCAGTATTTTTGGGATGAAATAATAATTTTTTCAATGATCACGTAAAAAAAAAACAAAATGGAGCATTTTTCTAGAAAGCCATTTTATTAATCATTTTTTACCTAAACGAGAATTTTTTAGGCTGACTATAATGGAACGTTCGCTCGTCCGGATTATAATTGGAATGAAAAATAACATTTAATATCGACGCTTGCTACCGCGGAAAAAAGCGTGGCCTAACTGTAATGGCGGCATTAAATGGCGGTAGCGTCTCGACGCCAAGTATTAAAAAATAAATTAATGTCGCCTCCATACGACGAATTTTCTCTTCTTTAGATCTTTTTAGATTTATTCTTATGAATAACATTAAAAAAATTATTATCTTTTTTATTTGGGACGGTACATTGGAAATTTGTTCACATTTATCGCGATAAAATCTTCAATAATTCGTAGATGTCTCCATTTCCGTGGGCTCAAGGTAACTTTTCCAAATAGAAATGATATTCATTCGATGTGATTAGAAATTAAAAATTGTTCAAATACTATATTGCCAAGCCATACGATTACTCACATAAATTTCGACGGTAAATTCGTTCCCTCTGTAAATTCGTTGAGTAAATTCGGTTGCTTTTGGTTACTGGGTAGGATATCCTGTAATGCGAGGAAAGATTATGGCTCCCGCGAGGGAGTCACCGGCTTCGAAGCATATAACATGCCAGCGCTATATATACTCCCTAGGTTCTTGGTTAATCGGGGAACGCGATGAAAATTATCCTCTCTTTTGCCATAGTAATCTCCCGCTGCTCTGACTTGTACCTACAAACTCGTGAGCGGGCGAGCACACACTGAGGCCACCGGATTTGCCCGGAAATTCTCCCGGGAGCGTTAGCAGGTGGATAACCTTCTTCTTCTCGGGATTATTCGCGAGTGTGAGTGAGAGGCAAAGATGGAGTGATTGTAGAGAGAGCAGTAAGTCGGGGGGAGGGGGGAGGGGAGAAAATTATACGTACGGCGTTTACCCTCTCGCGCGGACGGGGCAAATTGCCGAACGGTTCGGTAACGAGGCGTTACTCTATCTCTCGGTGTGCACTTGTTCATCTTTCTCCTCCGTTCCTTCTTCATCCACTTGTTCGTTGTCTCGTCTTTTATTTTGCTCCTCTCTATTTGTATTTATTTCCTCCAGCGTCTCATTATTCTTAACCCGGTTTTCTTCGGCCGACAGTGTTAATACCTCATTGCAGAAATTCATTGGTAAATGACACGATATATAAAAAAAAAGAAAAGAAGAAAGTGTGTGTACGATAAATACAGTATAACAGGGTCGTTATGAGAGGCACTTTAGCGATAAATAAGTGTATAGGAAAACCTTCATTATACCGCGATGATGTGGCGAACCAATGAGACCGTACATGTTTACCGGTTTTGACAGCCTCTCTCACGATCCCCTGCACCACTCACCAAGAATTTTTATTTACAAAACGCGTTACAAAATGTGTGCTGTGTCCCGAGGCTCTCTTCTCGTTATAGAGTTTCCTCCACCGCTTCTTCATGTTCCTCTTCCTTTTTTTTTTCGGTGTCTCCTTAAGCGAGTGAGACTTTTCTTAAGTTAGCTAGCCGCTGACTAGCTGGTTAGCTTGTTCGCTGCGCCTTATGCATCTCGTTACTCGTTTACTTTATTATCCTCATCGAGTGGAGCACCGGCTACTAAACGCTTTCGTAATAGCCCACGTAATTCGTTAACAACGTTATCGAATACCGAGGAGACTTCCTAACATGTATCTCTCGAAATTCCGTTGGATGGAACGCGATGGGGAGAACTTTGCGGCGGCTAGTGCAATGTAATATCGTCTCTTTAGTAGATCCGTGGCAGCCGGTCATACTCTGACAGAGGCTGAGAGAAAGGTGAGAGAAAGGAGAGAGAGAGAGAGAGAGAGGCAAATACAAGGAGAACCGGTAGTCAACGGGAGCCTCCGAATTAAGGACGAAATTCCACGTAGCGCCGCTTAATGAACCGATTTTAATTTTGAGCGGTGCGAGACGCCCACGGAATAATTAATTAAACGCGCGTGGTGCTGCGAGGAGCGCGCGCCTCCGCTTGGATATTCCTTGGTATCAGAGGCCAGAAGCGCGCAGCGACCTCGCAGACACAGGCATCAACCGACCGCAGAGTTTGTGCCGCTGGCGGGGCGCGCGCCCGCGACCAGACGAGGAAACCAGGCAAGCTCTCAGAAGATAGAAGCTAAATATGAAGAAGACGGAGAGAAAAAAAAGAACAAGGAACGCGAGACACTGAGCCCGACTGTTAACTTTCCCGCGGCACCTCAATTTCTCAAGGTGGCATTTTATCTTAACTGTTTGGAATTCTCTGGTGGTGCAGCTGGAAATTTTTTTCGACAAATTGGACCGCTTAAACGACTGTAGATTTAATTGACAAGACTTTTTTTTCTTCTTTCTTTTCATTCGTGCACCGAGAGAAAAATATAGTTAAGACATCTACAATAGTTTGGTAAAAAAAACCCAGACAACATAGTAAATGGGATCAATCTTGGAAGTTTGGAAATGTTAACTTATACCGTCAAGAGAAATGCGATGCCCGTGGAGGGGCGCTCGCGAAACGTTTGGGCATTTTCGGGCAACTTTGAGGTTATGACGGCAAACATTGAACGATCGACGCGACACGGGAGCTGTATATCTTTCATAAATCTCATGTCGTACTAAACTACAGACATTTTGCAGGCTGTCAATAGATTTTGCGTTATTTTTCGTAACGTGAATTGGTTTAACCTGTATGCGTGTGAAGATTATTCCGAATATTTGTGGGCGCAAAATATAGAGAAGATGAGATGCGTTGTATAACGTTGTACAGCAGCGTAAATAATACAGCGGGTGACGCCTAGTAAATCTTTGTATGTGCCTGGAAAAAAATGCCATTTTCTCACTTTGGATCCCGATTACTATACGAATCTGGGAATGAGTACAATATTTTTCTCTCGGTGTGGAATACAAGAGACAACTTGGAGTAAGTTTATGACGAATATTTGTGACCAATTTTTGTTGATTAGTGGTGAAAAATATTTTACTTGAACGCATGAAAAATTGTGTTTAAAAAATTGTTAAAAGTAGATCCTTGCACATTGTTTTCTCATTATTTTTTGGTTTGTACAAAGTTTCTTCTATGCGGCAGCCGAAATTGATTAACAAACTTTCTTATAGAGGTAGCTTTGTAAGAAGCGAAAAATAATTTTCAATGTGCATTTTGTATTAGCAATTATCATAAAAATTTGTAGGATCCGACAATAATTAGCGATTCCAATGTGGAATAAAAAAATAAATTCAATTCGAAATCGTATTAAGTTCATTGTAAGTATTTAATTTTTGTGATTACTTATACGCATGCTATAAAAATCGCGTGTAAGATTGCAAACAGGTATATCGAAGTACCAAGAAATTATTAATATAGTAACTTTTTTATTTTTATTTTGCCTCTCTTTTTATTTCTTAGTTTTCTCCTTACGAGAGCTCAATTAACGACTCTTTATCGAAGAGATAATTATCGGGAGAGGGCTTCATCGCCGCGGCATCGTAGCTTTGTGCCGTCTTATTATTCGTTTATTATCATTATTATTATATTGCTCGTCGGTGGTCGGCTTGCCGAGGGTTTGTATTTCGCTTTCTTCCTGTGCTCTTGCACTCGGGCGCGGACATGCAGGCATATAAGCGTTTTCATTGCACGCGAGATGCATCCGTCTTTTACCGTGTGGCCCTCAGGTCCGAGGCTTCCTCTTATGCTCGATGACGATAAAGCTGAGAGTTATTAATGCGTGCCTTCGAGAATCACGTGTGCACTTCGCTTCGCAAACTTGCTTGGGGTCGGCGGAAGTGCGCTCGGCGCGTGGGAGGCGAACGGGTGAACGAAGAGGCCGAGAAAGTGAATGAAAGAAGAAGAAGAAGAAGAAGAATCTTATGTAGTCAGGAACACCTGTATCAACCACCAGCAGAAATGAGTCACGATCTACCGAAATTGGAACGAAATATTTGTATAACTAAAGCTGATTAATTATTATTTTATTTGTTAAAGGGACCGAGTGACCTAAAAATCGTTATAATGAAATTAATTTCTACCTTATCATTTCGAGAATACACGGAGAAAAAAAATAAGTTGGGCACACTCAAAAAGTGGTTACACGGACTCACTTTTTGTTAATCCATATGACCACGCATTTGTGAGTTGGGACAACCACTTATTTGTTGTCTCACAAAATGGTTATAGTCACTAAATAAATCATTCTACCAACTCATAAAATGGGAGTTGTCCCAACTAACCTTTTTTCTCCGTGTATGTACAGAAAAATACAACTCTAAATGCAGTTAAAAATTGGTCACTTTGATGAGAGGAGTTCTTTTTGCCCAATTCAACGGTACAAATTTGCCATTATAAGATTGTTCTAAACTTTAGGCTGCACGAATGAACCAAATTATCTCTAGTCTAGACTAGGTATCGGAATTTCATGATTTTACGCAGAAGATAAGTATACTCACGTTTTCATCACGCTGTCATTTTTTTTCTAAACTTTTTTCCGTTATTTCTGCGTACGAAGTCGAAATGGAAATTCCTATACCCATACCAAAGGGACTTCAATAAAAGACAATCGTACGGACCTAGCAAAATAATTTTGCTCCAACAGTTCAACCGGAATTACAACATAATGCAAATGAAATAAATATTGGGCAGTAAAAAAATGACGCTAATAAAAATGTTTTATTTTCTCGGATTTCCAACAAAAATTAATATGGTTTTCCGATTTTTCGATGACATTGATCCGAGGAGAATAAAATCTACGAAAATTATAATTTGTACAAAACTCTAGAGCATCTACAAATCAATATTTTTACTAATAACACAAAACAGTTATTTTATTTTAAAAATCCAGATACCTAAAAAAATGAGAATTTTTGTTGATTGGTTCTCACGACTTTTTGTCTTTTTGCGCCTCCGTCGTTTAATAATGCCAGTCACAAGTGCCTTAAAGGTGGGGCTAATAACCGAAGCGAATAATTTACAATCTCCAGTCTCACTTTACAGTGTAGAGAGCGACTGTATATAGGATTTTAGAACACTTTAAATAGATAGGTCTACCTATCAAAGTTCAATCAACGAGCCTCCACTCGACTCACTCTACTACATCGATCTAATACAATATGCAGTGTCGCGTCGCGACACCTCCGATAAATTGGTCGACCGTTTCCCGGCTCAGGTGCGTTCGCTGCTCGCAGAGATCTAGTGCATCGCTGGCAAAGCAATTGCTAGTGCTTTGCCACTTCGTAGTAACTATATACGCGTTTCATTGTCGTTTTGTGCTGTTCCACACGCTCTCGTCCAAGGCTACATGTAGGTGCTTCTCGGCTTCTCTCTGTACCCGGTATGTGACGGCACTCGGTACCCACCCTTAAACGGATTACCGCACGTACTATATCTTTTGGCGAAAAGGAGCTAAGAGACGAAGAGAGATGGAGATGCAGTTTGCAGTACATAGAGAGGGAGAGAGTGGCCGAGTGTTCGAGCCTAACTCGATCTACCCTCTCGCGGACGTGCAGCCTCCATCGAAGTGGCTAATTGATCAAGTTACAAAGGGGCTTGCTGTCTGGCCCAATAATGATACTCTCCTAATGAACACAGGCACAGAAGCGTGTGCAAGCGAAAAGTATAATGAAAGCAACGAGAAAGTTCAGCTATTATAACTGCATGGATCGGTGAAGGAGTACAATTACCTAATTTCGATAACATTAGATCACTCCGAGAAATCGTAGTAGTACAGTCAACTATAAGGTGACAATTATTAATTTTTAGTCCATGCAACTATTTTCATAGTTGTAGCATTCTCTGTCAATTCAGCCACTTTTTTTTCGACCTTCTCCCATTTGCCCTGTAATTGGTTATATGAATGTACCACTAAAAGACACTCTATGTGAATTTTTTCACATTTTTTAAAATAATTTTTTAGAAAATGGCTTTTTTATTCACGTGCAAATATCTCAGAATTTTTAAGTTACTGAAAAAAATGTCAGCACATAAAAGTTATCGTTTATTGTTAGCTTTTGAGCGGAATATTCCAAATAATTGTCACGTTCCTGGAGTATGATTTTTTTCAGAAAAATGGAGGAATTATTTTTTAATTAAAAAAGGATATTTTCTTTTACTGAAAAAATTACAGAGTATTTCTACATGACTGTACGGATGTGGTACGGATCGAGCTTCCGGTATAAAAAAAATGATTCCTCTGTTTTTCGAAACTTCCACACGAATAATTTTGTTTAATACCGTAAGCTCGATCCGTACCACTCTGATGATTTTTTTGCAACATCTACAGTGATGCAACAATACTCTGTAATTTTATTAGCCAAAAAAAAGTAATCTTTTTTTTATCAAAAAAATAATAATGCCCCCGTTTTTCGGAACTTTCACACAAATGCATTTTTTAATACCAGAAGATCGATCGGTGCCACTCTAGCGATTTTTCTGTGATATCAACAGGCATGTAGCAATACTCTGTAATTTTTTCAGTAAAAAAAAAATATCCTTTTTTTAATTAAAAAATAATTCCTCCATTTTTCGGAAAAAAATCATACTCACAGGAACGTGACAATTATTTGGAATATTCCGCTCGAAAGCTAACAATACACGACAACTTTTATGTATAGACTTTTTTTTTCAGTAACTTCAAAATTCTGAGATATTTGCACTTGAATAAAAAAAGCCATTTTCTGAAAAATTATTTTTAAAAATCTGAAAAAATTCACATAGAGTGTCTTTTAGTGGTACATTCATATAATCAATTACAGGGCAAATTGGCGAGGGTCGAAAAAAAAGTGGCTGAATTGACAGAGAATGCTTCAGTTATGATAACTATTTGGTAGTTATAGTAACTGTTTGATAGTTGTGGCAACTACTAAACAAGTGGTTCGGTTAGGTATTCATTTTAAAAAATAACGATTTTTCGAAATATATGTAATCGGTATGTTTGAGATTCGGGAGACGTTTGTCAATTTTAAAATCACGAGGAACGAGTGTAAAAAATCTCAACTTTCCAATATTATATTTTCAAAAAAATACACCGTTATTCTCTGTGATGACTACTGTGATCGACCCATCTTAAATGTGTACAATATTAACTTCAGTAAGAAGCACAAGGAATTGTTCACTTTTGTAGCACACTTTCATGAACAGTAAAGTTGTTCTTAAATTATTTAATTTTTCTATGTATATAAAAGTAATGCTACTCTATCTTTTTAGTGAGACAATTGACCTTGCAACGTTTTGATACAACATATTTCAAGTTCGGTCATCAGGTTGAAGAAGTGTGTAACTTGTATTTCATCACTCATCAAATTGCTTAAGCTCCCATTTCGCAGTATCATTTTGACTTGAACTTTATACATTACGTACGTATTATGTAATAAAATAAAATGGGAAGAAATATTCGGAAAGGAATTGAAATTACAATTTTTTTGCAATATTAATCTTTTTCTCGAAGTTGATTGACTGTACAATAAGAATAACATTTTAAGTAAAATATATATCAACTTATACATTGAATGCACAAAGACCCAATTTACATTGTGCCCCACTTTTTGCTACTCCGTACACGAAAATATATTTATTATCTACCATTAATCTATACATCAGTGACAACCAAAGGTTTCGCACAATCGCAAGACTAAGCCTCTCTTACAAGTAATAAAACCCATGAGAAGAAGAATACATACGTTATCCATTCTCCGTTCCATTGAGCTGACTTGATTCGTTTATTTTCTTTTTTCCTACTTACATTTTTGTCCTTTCATTAATATCTTTTGAATCGCTGCAAGGCACATCTCGTCGAGTGACTTTCCGGAGCCGTCTCTTCGTATCCCACTGAATCTCTCTTTTTTTCATCTCTCTCTTTCTCTCTCTTTCTCACCGAGAGAGTCCCATACCTAAGAAGGTCGCGACCTAACCGCGGGTATTAAAAACTCGAACGTCTCGGACGTCTCGATCTTATCGGTTACAGTACTACATTGCTGGTTTTCTGTTGAGTACATATACGCTATACACATATACCAAAAGCTATATGTGACTGTTGCACGGGCGCGGCGACTTGCCTTTGAAATCCAAGCGAGATCTCGTGTCGACGTCCACTTATTGTCAGTCCACCCGTAAAGTCTGCGTTTCTCTCTGCTGGTGTGCTTTTGGATCCCGCGAGCATATGCACGCTGCTGTACCTTGCGCAGTGTTGTCCCCGTCGCGTACAGCAGAACGTTCAATTCAATGTTCGAGTCAGAGGGAAAGAAAGAGTGGAAATAAAAAAAAAAAAAAAATAAGAACGAACTGCTGTTGTAGTAATATAGGCAGTGAACGATACAACGGAATTAACTATAATATTGCCGAGTGCACTACGATCAACCTTTATTAAGATCGAGGGTCCATCGAGCCGTCTCATCGAATAATTAATCTCGTATATACACTCGTATCACTGTCCGGATTTTAATTAATTCCTATACCCGCAGGACTGTAATCGTATACACAAGCGGGGCAATGAGAAATGACAATATATATTTTTTCTTTTTCTTCTATCGGCGAAGTTCTCTGAGCACGTTTCAGTGTTTAATGGATTTGTCTGAGAGATACTTAATCCCGCAGACTTGCCAACAATTCAGAACGGTTGAAGGCTGAATAATTAATCAGACTTCGCGATCTCGCGTCGCTGTCGACTCGTAATTGAATCCGAACGATGTTATTATTAACAATATTAATATCGTGGGATGCTACGTTCAGGTAGCTTATTATTGTTTTTTTTTTATTTTGCTCGAGTCCTTTTAAGGATAATCTTTGTATGATTTTATGAGCTATTTGGCTCCAACATTTTGTAGGCTTTTATTTCCAGTTCAGGGTCGAATGTGGGAGGACTTTTGCTATTTTTGTTTTCTTTCTTCATTTTATTTTTATCACGATAGGAATTCCTGATGGGTAAAAGGCTGAAGACTAATTTTGAGACTGCCCCGAATGCTTCGGCTTCTGTGAGCCAAGGAGAGGGGCAACCGAGAATGATTTATCGATACCAAATCGCCAGTCTGTTGATGGCAAAAGTCTTTCCGCTACCTCGATCCGCTTTCATCTGGTTTCAGTAGTCCTGGATGCTGGAAGCTATCGAACCCTCCGAAGGGTATCCGGATTCTGTAGAGATTCCGGCCGCTCGTGAGGATTCTTCGACGCTTTTGGCGTGCGTGCGTGCGGCATGACGAGTGAGCGAGAGAGAAGCAGCGGGGGAGGCTGAGAAGCCCCGCCGAGGGTGCAATTAACCCGGGGGTCAGCCATCATCCAGTCTCAGTCTCTCCACGGTCGATTCTTGTCTGCAGGACCTCACCCCGCACACACAGCTTCTTAGGATTTGGTTGAGTTTGAGTTTGTGATTTCTTGCCGTTCATTACGTTAATAATATTAGCTGCGTCGTTAACGACATGTAAATTATTTTATTTTAATATTGTAATTAAAACAGAGAATGATACATTGTAAGAAATTGACAGTCATGACATTTATTGTGCGATTAGTAATGCCGCGCGAGGTTCAAATACTCGTCTCCTTGTTTGACAGAACTTAGTTAAGACACTTTCTCGAATCGTATATAGGTTTTGCGTTTGCCTTTTGTTAAAATCTTGCCTCGTCTCAAGAAGAAATGATTTAAGGTTCGTCTCATAGTCGCTGATGTAGACAATATATTGTTATGAATATAGAGATTAGGCTTTATAGGAACACACGGTATGACGATCGACAAACGAATACTTCATATACTTCACAGTAAACGTGACAGAAGAGAGTCTTGGCAGGACTTTGACTGCGAGCAAACGTGTGAACAAAAGCGATCAAGATAAATAGAAGCCTTTGTAATTAATAATATCCGTCCCACAAATAAATATCCGCTTTATTCATTCACTCGGTCGTAACAATATAAACCAGCTCGCAATAGTATCGCAGAGTATCCAAGTTTATTTTTAACCTGAAATTGGGGCTCTGAGAGAAATTATTCGTGCTTGTTGCACTGAATTTTTCAAAATGTTGAGGATGCGCTTTTTATAAATGATGTCTAAAGTCGTGTTGCTGTTCTGCATTTTTTTATTTTTTGACTCTTCCATAGTTTGAAGCACGTTTTGCAAACAGTATATTTCTACTGATTTTTCATCCAAATATAAATCATAATTTTACCATTTTTTTTTGTTCGTGTGGCGGCTTTTGATTACCACACTGAGAGAAAAGCATTATCGTTGATTTAACGATTTCACACGATAAAACGAATATAGGAAGGCTTGCAATGTTTTATGATTGAAGCAATGATAATATGGTTCAATAAATGATACTTGCAAACAAAAGTTGAAATCGTATATGCAACGAAACGGCATATTTGAAACTATTAAAATAGTTTTTGAAACTACTATCATTTTGATGATTGCTACTATAATTATATTTGCTATAACCATAAAATAGAGACGTTCCTCCTGGGAATTATATTAATCGTTCATCCAACTATTTTCTTATATTTGCTATAACCATAAAATATAGATGTTCCTCCTGGAAATTATAGTTTATGGTTAGCTTATCGTCAGTGTAACTACATTTTTTTTAAATTCCAGATGTTTCTCTCAGTGCGTCATTATCCTTTCCGTTTTCATCCATTATCGAATTTCTCAAATAATTTTATATTGAATTGATACTGTGTAGTTCTCCTGCACCGGGAGTAAAAGTTTCATTGATTCACGGAAATCTTTGCCAATGAAATGAAATACTTGAATTTCAATACTATCTTTTCTTTGAATGATCTCAAACTCAATGAAAAGTAGTGACATTGATTCGAAGTAACATTTCTTTAAACTAATGAACCTTTTTCATTGATTCCAAAGATGTCGTCTCTGATTCAATGAAACCTTCTTCTTACCAGCTCAAAATTTCGAAACCTATTTTTTCCTGAAGTACGCGGCTGATAAAGCTCAAATTTTGTGAGTATGTAAGGAAGTGCGGCAGAAATAGGCTAAGGTTCTGGCCCCTCGAAACTGGAAGCCGTTCGTTCGGGAGAACCGGAAAACAAAAAAGTGAGGTTAGGTGCGAGAGAGAGATCAATGAAAACGATTCTTTGAATCAATGAAAACGTCTTTTTAAAACAGTCAAACTGTTTCTTTATTATATGCTCACTAAGTAAATCTTTATTTTCAGGCAATGAAATGTTTCCTTTGAAATTCAAATGCACTATTTCGTGAAAAAAAAAATCAATCCACCCATTTCTTTGGCGTCAATGAAATCTTTTCTCTCGGTGTGATGTCGCTCAAGATCTCAACACATTTGACGATGCAAACTGAACATCTCATATTTCGTGATTGCATTCACAAATGTCGAGATAGATGAAATTTCATTTGCTCAATACGAGGTTCAATGACTTCATGCGCCTCGATTTTTCTCGACTTTCATGAGGGCACCACTATGACATTACATTAACCAATTAATGATACTTAATTATGGTAAAAACTGTAAGTTATAAGAATAGTCGCATAGACTAATAATTTATGGTAAATTTTAGCTGTGCCGTAATAGTATCAAGGACTATCGCGAGTACATTATAAAAGTACATTTGTAAATGAATAAGTATATCCAAAAAATAAAGGACATTATGAAAACTGTCTTGTATACTCTTAGCGGGGCTGTAAACTGGTACAGGTGTTTTCTTAGAATTGAATCGTGTTTTTGTAATTTTTAAAAATAGAAAATTGAATAGAAAAGTTACGAGAGTAAAAATTACGACCCTATTTAAAACCTAAAATTGCGGTAGTCTCGCCGAGTAAGCCGAGGGTCATGATCCTCGGCAGAACCTCCGGAAATGGTAAATATTAGCAACTTGGAGTGAACAGAGAAAACAGTGAATTAAACTTGTATGCTGGTACCTCCAATTAGGTCCTACAAAATGAAATGTGGTTCTTAGTTTACTGTATAAACCTTCAACAGTGGCATATTTTACCCATTTTCATTTAATGAAAGACCTTTGAAGGGCTCTTTAACTCGGGTATGAAATGTGCCACGAATATCGCAAACAATTGCAAAAGCAATAAAAAACGCTATCTCTTTTGAATAATCAAAAATAATCAAAATCTGAAGTATCTGCTGATGTCATGGTGATAATTTTTTTTTTGTTCAATAAAGAAAATGACGCTTTGCAGGCTTTCAGAGTCGAGGCCCCTTTAAATAATAAGTAGCCATCTTATTTACATGAAATATGTGTACACCGATCCATGAATCGTCTTGATTCGAGATCCCTTTGTGCACCGTGTCCAACATAGGGAAGAAAACGCGCGTGCCACGAAGAGAGAAGAAGAGATAGCGAGTGAGAGGGTTACGTAGTGTCGTGGCGCGCGAGGACACGCGTTTAATTCGAAAGCGTGAAATCGCGTTAGGGACTTATGGGATTACGGGAATTAAAATCGGGCTGTGCTGTTGGCTCCCGCTATGTCGCCTAGAGTGTGTGGATCGCACGTTTTACGTTTTCTCTTTCGCTCTGTCGGGTTTCTCGGGTTCGCATCTTCTTCTCTCGACGAGAAAGAAGGGTGCATCCAACCCTGAGCTCAGCAACAGCAGCAGCGGCCGCATAGTATACAGGCGGTTCTTTGGGCGAATAGCACTCGGTGTCAGCTGTATATACACGCAGGCTCTGATGCTCGTATTGTGTAAACTCTAATAAAGAACCGACGTTAATTTCGTGCTCTGCACGCTCACGGCGCATAAACGAAATGCGAATTAAGCTTGTTGGGGTGCCGAGAACTCTCTCATCCCCATCTCTGCCTCTCCTTTCTCATAAACACAACATATTATACCTATATAGTGCCCCGTGCACTGCGTACATGACTCGCAGTATTATTATTTAACCATTGCCAGAGTCGAGATTGTAAACCTCCGTTGGCCTTTCTTGTGCTCCAAATTAGTGAAATATACCGTTTAAGTAGGTTGTCGGAACCGTATAGTTTCTTTGCCTTATTCCGCAGATTCTGTCTGAGTGAAAGATAATTTTGTTAAGTCGGGGTTCAGGTTTTCATGACTAACGAACTGTTTTTGCTTCCTCAAGAAGCTTTGTTTTGGTGAATATTTTTTTCCCCAGATTTGCATGTAAATGGGTTCGGAATGTTCCAAAACGTCGAAAAATCACATTTGTTAAAATTTCCGTTCGTATGTGTGTGTGTGTGGGTATGTGCGCATTATTTTACCTCATAACTTGGAAACGGTTTCAGATACTAAGTTGAAATTTATACCATATGTTGTGGAGATAAGTACCCTTATTTGATCCAATTTTTAACAAAATATATGCAGTCATTCAGATTTAACGCAATTTTCAATTTTTTCAAAAATGTTATGAACTACCACATTTTTTAGATATCGGGTTTATACTTTGTCCAATGTTGGGTTATCATAAACCAATGATCGGCATTGAATTTAAGCAAAATCTATGAAGCTGTTCCGTTTTCACGCCATTTTGAATTATTTTAAAAATGTCTTGATGCGCTCTAACTTACATTTTTTTAAAATACTGGCTTGAAATTTGAAACAAACATAAGTTTTTATTAAACAAGGGGTAGGATTAAATCTGGCGTAAATTCGTTCGATTGAGCGATCGATTGAGTCGAGAAACAAAATGACGATCTGCAGCGATGAAAATCATTTTAGATTGAACGTTTTTGAATCACAAAACAAACGTACTTTCCTACAAATAGAGCTGGATAGGAAGCAATACGCCAATGTAGTTGGCCGCTTTTTTTCCTCGTCTAATCTTTTTTGTTCTGTTCGTATTTTATTTGTGAAATTTAAAAAACAACAAAAAGTCTTTGTACCTTAGGCGAAGTTACAAATATTTTTATGTAAAATTGCAAGTAACAAAAAAAATGTGCCGATTTCACAACAGCAAAAACTTTTTGCACATTAAGCGAAGTTACAAATATTTTTATGGAAAAGTAGAAGTGATAAAAAAAAAATTGCCAATTTTACAATAACACTTTGAGTTTGTCGTATTTACAATCGCAAATTGTCAATTCAACTGAATTTATACATCTTTAAACAAAAAATAATGATTTCCTTTTTCTAGCAAAAAATACGTTTCAAAATAATTTTAAAAAGCAGATTTTTTGGACAAATTTTAACAAAATTTTTATTAACCAAGAGATTGAGTTTTTTAATTTTTTTGGAAACCAACAATAAATTAATGTAGAAATTTATGGAATATAACTTTTTGTTAATAGTACAAAAAATCCAATTCATTTTTTATAGTGTACATGCTCTGAGTACGCGGCAACGGTTGGCCCATTGTTTGAATCCAAATTGGAAATTTCGGTGATTTTGATAGAGTTCATGGCGGCTTGTGTAACAGTATCAGCAGTGGTTTAAATATCGACTCGGATGAAAAAAATGTCCTTTCATTAAAAATAGAGACCAAAGCATTTCCAACTTTAATACGTGTAACATGTGCAGTATATATGACTAGAAGCGTATATGCAATAGTAAACGAAAGGATTGAGCGGACAGCCGGGACAGCGAACAAAATCCGCATTAACGTTCGTCGAACAACGAGATGAACGAATGAACGAATGAACGAACCAACGAACGAACGTGTTGTAAATTCGGTTGTATGCCTGTAGTAGTTTCGAAGCGTCGAATGCTCGTTTGCGGCTAACCCATGGCTCTTTCTCTCTCATTTCTCGCTCTTTGTGCTCTCTCGACCGCTGAATCCCCGCAGCAGCGTATATAACACCTACACTCGGGGATTGCGCGCATCAGCATCAGAGAAGCATCAACCAGCTAGGCAGAGGCGTCGTGCGAGCGAACGCGCGGAAGCTCCCGCGCCCCAGTCATACCCGCGAGAGCTTTTGCAACTCAAAAATCCATCCACGCCTCTCTCATTAATCATTCAACCGTGCATCTCGTTCCGAGATGCAGGATCGTATATATGAACGTCCATAGGGCTGACGCCTCCTTCTTTCCCCCCTTTCTACTCGTTGATTCTGCTGCGTTTCGCATTTTACAGTAACTATATGAGACATTCTAACATCAATTCAGCCCTCCGATTTTTCAATGTTTCCGAAAAATGTTGTAATTTTTCAGTATTGTAATGCTATATTCCCTTAGAAAACGTACCAAATTTCAAAAGCCTACGGTGTTTTGTTTACGAGATAAACCGGTTGCTTATATTTTGTTTGGTTTGGTGACATCGTATTTGGGTAAAGCGTATTGTAACTTAAAACACATGAAAATCCTCGTTCTTTCCGTACTCTTTATATAAATGTTTTTCAAATTTTTTAAATTGCGTCCAATTTAATTATTATTATTATTTTTCTTCATATTATGCCGAAAGTACGTCCCTCCTGCCGCGATATCAAGGCAGAAGGCTAACTTTTATGTCTCGGTAGAGACACGCATGCGCTCTGCGACAGCGGGCCGAAAGAAATGACTCGTGCACTGAGACCGGCCCACACAAACACAAGACGGCCGAAAGTCAAGAGTCGCTCACTGTGATTATACACATGTCATTCATGTGTTGGTCAAGCTATACACGTGCCCTCTATATAACGGGAGTAGTAACTTATTCGCGCGCATTAATACTCTATACATCTTGCCTGCATAACCTCAAAGTTTATTTACAATTGATGTATGCTAAAGTTTAACAGTTAAGATAAATCAGTAAGTGATATATACTCGAAAACATACTAATAAAATTAGGCTTCCATAATCAAATTAATATTTTTTAGAAAAGTAGTGTCTATTCAGATGTATTTGATTTGATGCCTGCCCCCGACCAGCAACACTCGCTTTGCTCGTGCCGCAAATGTCGGGGCAGGCATCAATATCTTTCAATACAAAAATGCAATTTTTTTCGTACTTTCGGCCAAGTATAAAGAAAAATAGTATACACTACACAGGCAGAATTTTGAGAGCCCTGAACTGCACTCCATGATGCCCGAGGCGAGCCGAGCCTTCATTGCGCGCAGTGCAGGAATCTCAACTTTCTGCCCTTGTAGTGTAATATACTATTTCTTTTATATTTAAGTTTTCTAAGTAAGGCCCTTCCTCTATTGCTCATTTTTTTTAAATGTTCACGGCCCCATTATAAAGAAGTTATAAGATAGATAAGCGGTTAACGTAGATAAACGGTTTATCTTGTAAACGAAACATAGTAGGCTCTTGAAATTTAGTACTTTTTCTAAGGGAATATAGTATTATGATACTGCAAAATTACAACATTTTTCAGGAACATTGAAAAATGGGATGGCTGAATTGGTGGGGAATGTCTCATATGCGAATATATGTGAATATGGGAACTCCCGTGGAGCCCATGAGCAGCCCGCTCAAGGATTATATTCGGGAAAGCGGAAATTTACGAGCCGATAAATTATCGAGGCACCTATCGTTTCCCTTTCCTATATCTAGCTATCTATCCAGCAGCAACATCACCGCGATTGCGAGCTTTCTCACTCACGGGAATCGCTAACGAGGCGTAAAGCATCAGCAGCAACAGCAGTAGCGAGACCGTGCGGTTGCGTCCCGCACTCTCTGCAACGTCCAGAGCTTGTGTATCCATAGCATCCAGGCAAACGGGAATACATCCCGCCATACGAAACGCTAACGAGCTCGTCGCGCTTCGTGCTACGTACCTCGACGACGACGAATTAGGCCGTGTTAAAATCGTATTGCGGAAAGGCAGACACGGTTTGCTAAGCTTTTGGTCGACAAAACGATTGATCTATAGAATTCAATGTCGAGTTTAGATTTTTATTTCGTTAGTTACGACTTTAATTCATTCTTTTAATCGAAAATTGGATTTATTTCAGTTGCTGAAAGGACAGATTTATTTTTTGACTTAAAAAAAAAACGTTTTTTTTTCTTTGTAGAAATTATGGAGTGAATAATATAATATACGTATATTATCCTATAATATCGAGTAGAGTAATATTTCTTTTCGAATCATATTTGATTTATATGTTTAGATTACAAATTTCCTCATATACTTTTTTTGGGGCACGGACAGAAATGTTTGGTTGTGGTAATTACGTTTTCAATTTGCTGTACACGATGTCTAAAAAATTAGTTGCCTCAACCATATCGAATAGTAACCTCATCTATTCACGATTAGTTCTCGATTGGATTAGTTAGGTTAACTAATAGTTAGGTTAACTAATCCAATCGTTGGGAGTACCACTCGAATAGTTGGGACTACCATTCGAATTGTCGGTATTATCATTCGAATCGTCGGTATTGCCATTTCAGTTGCTAGGGAAATAGAATAATCGATTGCTTGTGTCAATTCATTTCTTGGTTATGGCAACTAATCTTTTCTTTTCGTGGGGGGTAATCGTTTTTCATGGAACATTTATTTATGTATTCATTAACATTTTGTGGGTTGGGTTGTTTCGGATTTTCAATAAGATATTAACATAGCTTTCATGTGTTATTTATTATTTCGGTATGATTCCCAGGTGCGGTTTTCAAGCCGGGCGATAGGCAGAACGACAGTGTCGGCCGACGTGGGAACGTCGGCGCGACATTGTCGCTAAGGTCGGTGTAGCGTCGGCATAATGTCGAAATGATAACAACGGCAGGACGTTTGTAAACGACATTCGCCCAGTACTGGGTGCCAACGCTGAGCCGACATTGAATAAAAAATATTATAAATTAATTTTTAAAAATAAATTATCGATCTGCGCAGCCGTCCCATGCCTTTTAATCATTCTAACCTGTTTTTAAATGGATTTTTCACCACTATTTTTTGGAAATACTAGAATAAATGTTTCCGGCGGTGATGGGGCTCGGACCTGCAATCTTGGGATTAGTAGTCCACGATCTCACCCACTCGGTTATCCTCATCTTGGAAAATTTAGTGTCGAATTGTGTATATAAATCACTCGTCTGTTTTACTTCATTAATACCGTATGCACTCTTAATGGTGTTATGATGGCATACCAGTTTTTAGAAGTTTATTGCAAAAATAAAACAATAGTGAAAAATAATGAAAAGGATTTAACTCAATAAATTGAGTTATATACAACGATATCGACCTTTTTAATTAGAAACGACGGAATTGCTTGATATTCGTTTATCAATTACGAAAAATGGTATAGGTTTTATTATTTTATTAATTTTAATCCTACTTTAGTTAATTATTTTGACGGAATGTCGACTACCAGTACTGAACCGATATTGCCACGAAACGTGAATTTACGGTTAACGCACCAGCGTCGGCAAAATGGTGCCAACGTCACCAGAACTCTAGGGACCATCGTCGAGCCAGCGTCGGAGCCCAATGTCGGCACAGTTATGGATTGAAGATTCGATCGACGCTGGTCTGTAGTCGGGTTCCGATTGTCGGCTGCCGACTTGTTGTCGACATACCGCCGAGCATCGACGTAATCCCCGTGTCTGGCTACCGCACCTGGGTTATTATTATTTCTATCTTAAATTAGACAGTGATCTTTTACGAAGTGAATATGGAAATAGTTTGTATGCAAAAGTGACAATCGAGATGTACATAATTAAACCTTATATAAAAATGAATATTAATCTTTACGTTGTAATTTATGTAATTAATTTCCGATTTTATGTACAAATTTCCATTATAGTTAACTATAATTTGTACATAAAATCGAACAATCAACAATTCACTCCACCCATCAATATATCGAATGATTTTTCCAAACAAGAAATATATATATATATATATATATATATAAAATATGTTAATCAACTTGTTTAAATAAATAATTTTTAATACTCTTCGCTTTTCATGTACTGTACTGTTTCGCATATAAAAAATATAAAATTGCAGTAAATTATTCATACCGGCCAAAATTTCGTAGAAATTAAACATGCGACACATGCTAAATATGTACCTAACTTGCTTGAAAAACGACAATAATGAAAAACGTTGAAAAACGACATCCTGGAATACTCACGTCAAATAATTATCAAAAGGAAGAGAAAAAAATTTGAAAAATGGCCATCGTCACGAAAATTCTTTACGCACACACGATTTTGTATGACAGAAATGAGCGGAGGTGTTGATATATTGAATCTTCGGGTGTGGTGATCCGTCATCGCAGCCGTTAAGATAAGAATAAAAGAGATTCTTTTCACGCGATGACCGCCGGTGAATGAATTCTCGGAAATACTCTACTATCTTCGATGATTTTCGAAATTCAATTTATATTACATTAATCATTGATCTAGATAATATCCGAGTGCGTATTCAAGCACACGAAGAGTTAAAACATTTTGATATCAATAATTCATATTCGTATATTTCAGTTAAATAATCTATCAAATACTTTTAAACTTTCAAAAAGTTTTAAGAGGAAGAAACTTAAAAAAATTGTTCAACTTCAATTGCGATAATGGCAAAAAAATATCTGCATAATCCGAATAAATTGAATCATTTCATCGGTGCTAATAATTTTTTTAAATGGCACAGAAGAGGAAAACGTTCTGATGCTTTGGAATTTCAAAATTGATTCCCTTCTATTTCTTTTCACATCCTCTGTCGCTTCGTTACAGTTTCTATGGAAATTGAGAGCCCTTCGGTTCGAAGCGAGCGTCTCGAAAATTTCGTGAACGGATTCCGTTTGTTGTATAGCTTTAGTGCGGCACAAGTGTGAGAGACGAGACCGTAGATTCTACGATTCGATAGGGCGCGTGATCTGGCACCGATGATCTATGAAAATAAAGTAGGAGGATACATCGAGATGCCAACTGCTATTATATAGTCAGCCTAGCACTATAGATAGACTATACCTGCGCTACTGCACCAAGGCTGAAGGGTGTCACATCGACCGCTCATAAATATCATCATCGCTAGGGAGGCATTTTCCAATTAGGTGGTGAGAGTGAAGTGAGAACGAAGCAGGAAATTACTTTTCCCTTTCAGCATGAATAAATTTCATTTAGTATTCTCGATAAATCTGTGACAATAGTAGGTCAACTTAACGCATAAGACCCATAAATATTTAGAAGAGGCTCAGGAAAAAATGGAAAACGCGAGAGCTTTAAATTTTTATGCATCAGGTTCTTTTATCCAATTAGTAGGTAACTTGCTGTAAATCAACATAATTTAACCACACTTTATCGAATAAATTCTGGAGCATAAATTTAAAAAAAAATTCAATTAAAAGTTTTCCTATTAAAATAATGGATTTGTTATCATATTTTACGTGCGAGTTTCTATTACATGATATAGTTTTTTTTATTTTTCAAGTACCAAAAGTAAAAAAAATACTCTCTACGTGATGACGCTAACTTAATTAAACTGAAAGCTTGCGGAGTGCTACAAATTCAAATATATATCTCGTTGCTCGATTAAAATGTGAGATAGCAAATGTAAATACAGGTTATTTATATTATCGGGGAGTATCGACAGAGGTTTCATCGATTCCTCGTCGACTCACTATGCACGCAGCTACTACTCACCACATTGCGATATCGCGCGTGGGTGCTGCAAGTTCTCGAGTGGGATCGAGTTAAGAGGTTGCGAGAGAGAGAATGTGAGAGAGTGAGTGAGTGAGCAGTGAGCAGTGAGGAAGACATGTTTACGTATGTTAAGCATCGTCGTGACGGCGGTTGAGTCTCGCTGAGCTCTTGGCTCTTCACCACGAGCAACATCAGAATCGACACGCTGTGAAAACGAGACGAGTAACTCGCTCTCCATCTCCTGCTATGCCTGGAGCCTTCTGCTCCAGCATGCGAGTTACGAATGTATGAATGAATGGGACAACTATATTTTTGTTTTATTCTCGAGAGCGTCAGCTCTGTAGGGATAGTCAAACATTTGAGAAAAGAAAAAAAAATAAAACAAGATATCGAGATCTTAACTGTTTGTTCAAAGCACATAAGTATATGAAAATACGAGTACCTTGTAAAGTATGTACAATGTACAGTACTTGGGGAAAAAAATAGTTAGCTGCTACAAGCAACGGTGTGTTTAAGTATACGCCGGAAAAATTTCGGAAAAATTAGTTGCGACAACCAGTCCATTGGCTAGCTTGACGGAAAAAAACGGCTTGGTTAAATGTCAGCCAATCAAGTTATTGGTTAGCACAACCAAGTTCAATAGAATTAAATCAATAACTTGGTTGGCGTAAACATCAACTTGGTTGATCTAACCAATTAATCGGCAAGCACATATTTAATCAAGCGCGCGGTTGTTCTAACGATACGGAAAAGTAGGCTTGGTTGGAAAATCCAAGTCAGACCAACTAAGTTGTTGGTTGTATTTCAATGAACTTGGTTGCGCTAACCAATGACTTGGTTGCGCTAACCAATGACTTGGTTGCGCTAACCAATCACTTGGTTGCGCTGACCAATAACTTGGTTGCGCTGACCAATAACTTGGCTGGTTTAACCTATTAATCGGCTGGTGCATATAAACCCAAGCCTGTTTTTTCCGTGCAAGTATGTTTTCCGTATAATCATCAGTTGGTTGATTGAACAACTGCTCATAACTGTGAAATAAGCTGGCGTGTCGAAGTGCACTGAGACAAAAAATTGGTTGTAAAAACTTGGCTGTAACCAGCTAACATCATAACCTCAACTTATCTGTTTATTGATACAACCAATCATTTGGGGTGGACAACACTGCGATAGTTGTAAGTTCGAAATGATTTGCTTTACGTACTATTTTTCGTTACCAATCGTAAATAGTGGAGACTATACAATTGTGATTCGGATTCAGTGACCAATGCGCTGGAATTAGTTGCCACAATTACCTTTTTATTTTCGTTTACTTAGTTGTTTCTACCAACTTATTAGTGGCCCTAATCGGTTGGTTTACCAAACAATTATTTTGCCCTGTGTATAAAAAAATAGCGGACTCAAGCGTTCAGCTCAATGATCGAATAACTAGTTAGATGTGTTTACCAACTTATTAGTGGCCACAATTCATCAGTTGTTGAACAATCCAAATAATTAGTTGAGCATGATAATGAATTGCAAGATTTTACCAATTAGATGCAAATACTGAAATTGTTGGACCGACCAACTGATGTGTTGGGACAATTATTTAGTAGGCTTTGTAATTTAATAAGTCTTACCATTTCGCACGAATTGGTATATATCTTCGAACTAAGTTCATGTACCGCGCCCAGAGATCCGAGAGTAATTCACCAAAAAGAATATAATTATATCCAACCGCAAGAAAAGCAGCAGCACGTACAGCAATAAAACAATTTCTATTCATAGTTCGAGCATTCAGGACACAGCATGTTTGCCATTGCATTTCTAATGTTCACCTTATGTGCCGCCGTTCAAAATCTCGTATACGTTGCACGCAACGAGCACTGCTGTTCACAGTGATGGAGATTGATTCGCACTTACGTGATGTCTGGTGCAGCACGTGCTACACACTCCAGTAACCAGGAGGATTCTCAAGTACCTAGACTAGACTACATTCCCATACCTGTGCGCACTTTAGGGAGTACGTCTTAAGAGCAGTTCAGTAAATAACTTTTAAACCAATATATTAGTATTTTTTTTTTTTTCGAAACACTCAACCAACCTCGAATTGCACTCAGGCAGAACTGTAAATGAATGCATAAGAATAGCGTGAGAGGCTTGATGTACCGTACACCAGGCTAGTTTCATTTTGCAGAATCGTATCGGATTCGCAACTGAAATGGGAGATGCCAGGGGTGCGCGATACATAGCTAACTGTGGATAGAATCTGGTAAAGCTCTTTCCATCTCTGTCGTCTGCTCTCGGGTGGCACGTGGTGCTAAATTAAGCTGCTAATTCCGGGTCATGCCATTGCTCTCATTTTACCCAGAGACGACGAGAGGTTTCACTCGATATTCTGGCCTCGAAGAGAGTGCAATGCCGCGGGAATCAGTGGAACAGCTTGAAACTTGTGAGCTCCGAGATTGGGGATGCATAAGCTGGTGTAAAGTGGCCGATATTGGCGCGGTGAATTAGCCGTGATGCTGCGGTGGCTTTACTACCGCCTGGAAGCCTCTCAACTATACTCTCCTATAGAGCTTCTTCCTCATTCGATACGTACCAAATACGTGCAGATATGATTTATGGTGCGCTTACTCTATTACCGGATTTAGACAAGAATTGTTGTTATTGGACCACTTAACGAGAAATGCTTGAAATTGACCGAAAAAAGATATTATACATATACATGTTAGAAGCGAGATCCATTGATGAAATTTAGTGTTGATGTCGTCAATGCATCGACATTTCACCTCGAATGTACCACTTCCATTATTATATCGATATATTTGTTTTTTTTTGTCATAAAGATGGGAAGACCAGGATGAAATACAGAGCAGAATCCAGGATAAAGTCTGGGCTGCCCAGGTTGGATTTAGGGCAGTCCAGGTTGGAGTCCAAGATGGATAACGGTTTCGGATCAAATCCCGTTCTCTATCCTGGTCTAGCCAGACTCCATCCAGGATTACCCAGAATCCATCTTGGACTCATCATTTTCACACGGGAGGTTATTAAAGTATTCGAAGCTATAATCAAACTTGAGCCACTACGCATAGGTTCAACAAGCCAAGCCATATTTTTTGATCTCCATTTGCAATTGGCAGATTAATGTAGCTCATGCGTTTCTTGAACTCCTGGCCATTTTACAATTGTATTGGCTTTGTAAAATCTTGGGAGATATGCGTAAATCTTGGGAGAAAATGCGTAATTGGCTTTGTAAAATCTTGGGAGAAACTGGATCTAGGGTACGCATTACACGGGTCTTCGAATAATTCATGCTTGAGGGTGGGTTCGCATCCGAATTTGGAATAATGCAGCTCTAATAGGGTCATAGGGGGCAGCAATCTGGCTCTGAGGAGAGGGCGGGCCCACCGCGGGGGGGGGGGGGGGGGGGGGGGGGTTCTGACCATAATTAGTTCCTTGGAGAGGGGGCCGCTAATAGAAGCCTTAGATACACACGGACAACCAAGTCTCTTTTCCTTATTGTCTTGTTAATGTCTGTGACTAATAGCATGGCGATATAATTGCCGCAATGCATCGTGCAGTGGTATATAACTAGACCATTTATGATAACTCAATGATCCATTAACGAATCAATCATTAATTTTGAGAACTAAAAGACTTATGATGACGGGAGATGGCTTATTTAGAAGAGTAATTACAATCTACCCTTTACAGCGTGAAAAAAGCTCATAAACGTACGTTTCATATATGCTGAGGTATTACGATTCGAGGTCCGATGAAGAAGCTGTTTTTATATCAAATATTTTGCATAATAAAATTGAAAAAAAAATCTTAAGTGTGCTCACAACCGGTATCTACGTTTACGAGATATTTAATACCGCATAAAATACAAGATAACGTATAGATTTTCTTGGTCGTACAGTATTTATAACAAATGTTTCCAGCGATGAATAGTAAGAGGTACTACAGCTTACGTCTTTCAGTTCAGAATAGAGTCTACAGAAATCAAAAGGATTCTTCCGCAGTACATTTGTCCTGATTTCATAGTATTGTCGATGAGAGAGGGGTGAAGAGGCGAGTTGACTAGCACGGTCGATCTATGTATGTTGCAACCTTTCTCGAATACACAGCAGAGTCGGAGAGGCAGGTCCATGAAAGAACCTGAATTATGAAGCGGGAAGGAGAGCGGGAATCATTTCGTGAGTTGGGAAAGGAAAGCGAATAGAGAGAAGAGTCGAAGGATCTTCTTTATTCTTCGCCGAAAGGAGAATACGAGCAGAGAGAATATAACGAAAAGATAAAAAGAGGAATCGAAGGAGCTCAGAAAGGATTGTAGCAGCGTGCGCGCTCCCATCACACACACGAAACCTCGCGCTGTGAATACACTCCTGCACCCCAAGCCCACCGCGGCTATTTTAATGAGAGTTTAAGTCCGCGAGTAAACGTCGAATAAATCATCTCGGTGGAGTAGCCAGCAGCAGCAGCAGTGCACAGTCGTCTGGTCCGAGGCTCGGACTCGCCGTGTTGCAAACGAGCCAGAGTGCAGATCTCTCCTAGCGCGAAGAGCGGAAGCGTGGCATTAGCGAACGAGGCAACATCGGACGCGTTAAAACTCTTTGGGACTGGTACTACGCTTTGCCGCTGTACCCGGGTTAAATAGCTGGCACATTGCGTAGGTATTGCACTCGTGTGTAATACCTGTGCGTGTCGGAAGTACGCTATTACCGAGAGATTTGTTATTGCGTGTAACCTTTGAACCTTTGCCTCTTGCAACGTCATACATAGGCAGTATTATTGTTTGGATTGCAGTTAATAAATGAAGCCTATTTTTGCTGCTTCGTGGAGGACGCTTTGTTTTCGTGGAAAGAGTTTTTTCATGTCAGTACATCAAAATGGCCTAAAACGTCGAGAAAAGTGGTTTAGAAAAAATGTATGGAAAAAAATTGCTCAGCCCAGCAAAAAGATTTGTCAGCCAAACAAAAGATTTGTCAGCACAGTAAAACTGATTTGTCAGGCGAACAAAAGATTTGCCAGCCTAACGTAACGATTCTTGTTGTCACAACACAGAAATTTCTATCCGTGTGGCTGTCATACAAAATTCAAACTTACATATCTCAAGAACTGCTTTAACAATCGGCCTAAAATTTAGCAAACATGTGAAGCAGTTCGACGCCTTTGTGATCATATTTAAAAAAATTAAAAAATATGGTCACGTTTTATTTGACTTTGCAATTCTCGAAAAATGTCTGTACGCTCTCTAGCATCCGCAAATTTTTAGCTATCGTGCTAAATCATTTTTTATAAATAAAGCTATGGTAACGAAAGATCGGTATTGAATTTGGGATGAATCTAAAAATAAATTCTGTTTTTATGAGATTTTGAATTTTTTAAAAAATATTTGTTTTGCTCTAACTCACGTCTAATCTCACCAAATCAACTGAACTTTTCTACAGATGAAAAATAACATTCAGCGCTGCTACGTACCAAATTTGGTGATGGTCGGTAAAGCGGTTTGGATTTTACTTGATTTTGAAAAATTCAAAATCAGGTTTTCAAATTCCTAATGATTAATATTATTCATTAGGTTTTCAAATTCCTAATGATTAATATTAACGCAATTTTAAATGTTTTTGTTATGGACGGAATTGTTTATGTTACTCTACCTAACATTTTCTAGCTCTTTCTTACTTCTTTCGCCTTTTGTATACAACGAATGAAGAATAGAGCTTTGAACAACTGAGAGTAATTTGCAAAACCAAACACTAATAATCATTTTTTATATTAATTATCTTTAATTACTTTTCTTTATCTATGCATCTAAAAATAACCAAATCGATTGCTCTTGAAAATTGTTTACTATTTTACAAACCGAAAAATATTTTAAATATATATATTTTATCGTATATTGCCTATTTCTGGTGTATAGACAACGGAACTGCCCTGTGTATAGAATTTGATTGAGAAGTTTACCAACGCGGCTATAATTGACAGGCGGCATGATGGATGCGCGACGTTATTCGGTCAGAGTGACATCCGTGTAAGGATCGCTTTAATACTGTCATATCGGATATATCGTCTATGTGCAGTATAATAAAAAAAATCGAGGACCCATCCAGTGGATCGCACGCGTCGCGATGCCCAACCCCCATAATAAGAGAGAGACGAGGAGTATATAATGCGCGATGCACAAGTGCGTGGGCACACATAGGGCAGAAATGGTACGGCGAATGGCAGATCGGCCGGGCGACTGCAACGAAGCGCAGGAACAGAGCTCGCGCGAGTTATTGCTTTCATTAGCCGAACAATGAAACCAATTTGCTGAACTGCCGTGTCTGCTGTCTCTGTTTCTGTGTACGGGATTTTGTTGTCTCGGGCGACGTTCCGAGGATCGCAAACGATAATCGTCATCGTCTTGGTCGCTTCGTGAGAACGTAAGTAAGGAGAAAGTATCGTCGAGTCCCGGTGGTGATTTACAACCGTAAGTCAAGACAAAAGACAATGTGACAGATCTTGCTACGGAAAACAAAATCTTCAAATAAACTTTATTATATTTTTCTCAAGAAACCATGTGAAATCATTATTTTTTATTATTACGCATTCTTCACGAGTCGCAGAAAAACTATTTTCCTGTCAATTATCATTCGAGGAATTGATTACAACAACTTTCAGCACCTGACGTTCAATTATCGAAGTAGGTTAGACAGACCCTTTTACGTGGATACATAAAATACACGCAATCAATAATACATGTTATTACTTTTTTTTAAATAGTGTAATTACTAAATTGTTTAGGACGTGTAAGGAATGCAAATAATGACCTATTTCGATAAGGGAATGCAAGTAGAGTAACAAATCGATTAAAACGAAAGGTGAATTTGCAAAGTTAAAGTGAATTTATAAAAGAAAGGTATATTTGTATCAGGTATTAAAATCAAATAAAATTGTAGTTGAATAAAGAAAAGAATTTATGTAAGTAAAGTATGATTTATTTAATTTAAATAAATCCTATTTGATCGAAATAAAATCCTGTTAGGCCAGCATTTGAAGAAATCAATTTATTCAATGGCGGGACCAATAAGATTCATTCAATGCAAGAGAATTTTATTTAGATTACATGATATTTTATTCGATTCAAATAAACTCATTAGACGGATTTCTCGTGTTTGAAAAAAACGATAAACCGACTTTAAAATTATACCTACTGACCCTTTTCAAACACCTGCCGCATAAGTTATATCTTTCACAATAACTAAGAATTCTTATTCTAATGAAGCTTAACATTTTCGTATCGAATATAGCTTCATCGGTATTAGAAACTCAGTAGTTTAATTTATGCCAATAGTTATATTATCGCTTAACAAAAATTGCATTGCGATGTAAAAATGTACATTGAAGTGTAATAAAACCGAGTGTACCGTTTTTCTTGTTGAGTCGAACCACAACAAATTTTCCTATGTCAAGAATCATATAATTTATACAAAGTCCTCGCAATAAAAACTTTGGAAATTCCGAAGAGGTGTGAAGGACATATCGCAGCAAAAAAAATTGAGGAATCCCCAGAGAAAAAAAAGCGGAAGACTGTGGTGAATAGAGAGACGAGAAGTCTATAGAGTGCGTATTAGAGCCTTGGCTCTAATGTGTTGTACACACGTTGAGCTGAGAGCAACGAGTCAGGTATTATTATCAGGTATATGCACGTAGCGTTGCTGCTGAAGTGCAATAATAGAACTCGTACTGTTTTAACGCGCGGACGCACAGTCCATAGGTTTATATACTAGTAAGTATAGTGTAGAAATAGTAGACTAGTGTGGAAGATACGCAGCAGCAACAGCGGCAGTGGAACCACCAGCCGCACATGTATATATACATGGGGGTGTCCCGGCGGCCACATAACCGGGATAATAAATATCCTTCGCCCGGCGAGACTCGGACACGGCGGACGCTTGATCTTTCCGCCTATAGCTGCTCGTAAAGCACCCAGGGCTACTACTACGCTCTCCCACTCTTTCCTTCTTTCTTGCCGGACGATCGTAAAATTTGTCGTACAGGTCCGCGGCTTACATGATCGACTCGATATTTTCTTCCAATAAAAATATTCAGCCACCCTCCAGCTACAGATTTTTCACGGCTTTCTAACGGGCAGTTGTGTTCAGGTGTACTATAAACGTAGTGTATAAAAAACATGAATGTTGACATTTGACCAGTGCACCAAATAAAAAAATGTTGCTAAGCAGAACTTTGCACATTGCTTCCTTATTAATTTTTATTTTTCACAAAGCCACGTCTATGCCCGCGCAAAAAGGAAAGTATTAAAACAGTATTAAAAAAAAGTATGAAAACTATAATATCTCAAGTATGATCTATTGGACTGAATTAATACTAAAAAGTATTAGACCGTATTATTAGTTTTAAGGGTCCGGGTCGATATGACCACGGTTTTCGGTATCCAGGTCGATATCTCCATGGTTTTTGGTATCCAGGTCGATTTCTCCATGGTTTTTGGTGTCCAGGTCGATATCTCCATTGTTTTTGGTATCCAGGTCGATATTTCCATGGTTTTTGGTGTCCAGGTCGATATCTCCATGGTTTTTGATGTCCAGGTAAATTTTTTCATAGTTTTCAGTGATCAGATCGATTTTTTCATAGTTTTCGATGTCTAGATATACTCCCACTTTCTTTTTAAGTAACTAGACCGGACTGGATACTGAAAATTGAGGTGCGATTAACCTGCAGCTCAAAAACTGTAAACAAATATAATTTTATCAACCTGGACATCTAAAACTGTGGAGCAATCGACCTAGACAACTAAAACTATGGGCCGGTCAACCTGAACATCGAAAGCGATGGAAATATCGACCTGGACACTGAAAACTGTGGACATATCAATCCGGGCCCTGAAAACTAATAATACGGTCTAATACTTTTTAGTATCAATTCAGTCCAATAGATCATACTTCAGATATTATACTTTTCATACTGTTTTTAATACTGTTTTAATACTTTTCTTTTTGCGCGGGTGAGTAAGCTTATTTATTAATTTGAATGAAAATGAATGAGGAAATAATGTGATAAAATCCGATCCGAATGAGGAAAAACCACGTAAAATCCCGCGTAGAAAAAAAGAATCTGGCCGAGATTTTTAACAAAAATCACGGTTCCGCGCCGAATCCAAATTCTTTTAAAACCTATCTAAGAATCTCGCCCAGCTTTTTACCGAGATTCTTTAGTGGGTAACTGAAAATAAAAAGAAACTCTATCAGAATCTCGCCCAGCTTCTTATCGAGATTCTTTAGTGGGTAGCTGAAAATAAAAAGAATCTCTATCAGAATCTCGCCCAGCGAGATTCTTTTCATTTTCATTGAAAATGAAAAAAATCTATATCAAGAAAGATCTTTACGAATATTGAAGGATTGCTAACACTAATTTGTTAGTACATCAACGAAGGTTAGACCACTCGTGTGTAGTCGAACTCAGAAATGCTGTGCAGTCTTATATATATACGCTGAGGCTTCAAGTCACTTGCGAGAAACGCTTTGTTCCTTCGCCATCTAGCGGAGCATGGTCCACCAGTGTTTCGTATGATGTCACTAGGTGGCGAACGGACGGAGCGTTTCTCGCAGTGAAAATGAAAATGAAAAGAATCTCGCTGGGCGAGATTCTGATGTAGATTCTTTTCATTTTCAGCTACCCACTAAAGAATCTCGGTAAGAAGTTGAGCGAGATTCTCAGATAGATTTTAAAAGAATCTGGGTTCGACGCGCAAACGCGATTCTCGCCGAGATTCTCGCTGAGAATCTTGTTAAAAATCTCGGCTAGATTCTTTTTTTCTACACGGGATCCAAATTGCTTTACCGATCACGACCAAATTTGGTAGGGAGCAGCACAGAATGTTATTCACCTGTTACGTTATTTTATCTGTAGAAAAATTCAGTTGATTTGGTGAGATTTAACGCGAGTTTTTGTTTAAATTCAAAATCCCATAAAAACCGAACTTCTTTGCAGATTCATATCAAATTCAAGATCTACCCTCCTTTATCATAGCTTTATTCATAAAAAATAACATTTTGAACCTTTTTTACAATGAATCTTTTATGTATGTTAACTAACCAGTTTTCAATAGCTTCAACACAATTTTTATTTGAATGACAGTAAGTAGGATGTATTGAATTAAGTTACGAAATAATAAACTATTCTATTGCAGACTTTGTACTGTCAACAAACATACTTTTTTTTTTGTTATGACAACAACAAGGTGAAGCCCGATTTATTTTCTTTCTGCAGTTTAAATACAAGACCCCTAAACCCGTATCGAAATTAAATAAATATTTCGTTGATGTAATTTAAAAAAAAATGCAACATTCTTAACTCACGCGAGTGTTAAAAGTGTTGACCTTACACCTAAAAAGCTTCAATACATAGACGTTGGAAATGAGTCAACAAAAATTAATTCTCAACAATCTTTTCAGAATTATGAAGTGAACAAAATGAACAAACGTCGTGAATTTCATTCAGCTACTTCTTTATAAAATGTCTTGAAAGTCCGAAGGTTAATAAAACTGGGTTGGTCAGTGGTAGTACATGAAAAGGAGTGAGCTGATAGTTGTCTCACAACATTTATTTCTTTCGCTCTAGCGCTCTGAGATCTCTTGAACTAATTAATGGCAAACTTCCGAAGTCCCTCGAGGCGCCGAGAGACTCCTCGAGACTTTTCTCTCATTCTTCTTCGTTTTTGCTTCCATCTTTTATTTTTTTCGTTGTTCAAGACGAGACGCACCACAGGAGAGCTACTGTGTCCGCGTGAGGAATAAAAAAATGGCTTCGGGCCGACAGGAATCGCTGGAGAAATATTCGACGGTGCTAAGGGCGACAAGCGGCGCTCATAAGTCGGAAGAAAATTAGTGAGAGACTCGAGGGTGTTTCCCGGCCTTACCTAACTCCCCGCGCAAGTTAAGGATGGATGGAGACGCGTCGTTCCGGTTCACCCTTATAAAATTGCCCTCTTCCCCTTCCGCTTCTTCACAGTGAAAATACTACGAGGCTGGCCGGCGTCGAGAGTGCGGATTTGTCCCCGGGGTGTACTTTCGGCTCTCGGGTTTAACGGTAAAATCCGGGAAATATTTTACCGGCACTTCCCCACCACTCTGGTCGTGTATGTATATCGAAGTGCATCCGGAGTGAACAGGGGTTGAAAAAAAAAAGAATAAAAAGCATCGTAAAAATATGTGCTCTAAAGTGCCGTTTAAAGTTATGGATAAAACTGAAAAGTTGCTTGAAAGAAAAATGTGATTTACTAAAATAACTGTGACTTTGCTTTTCAATAGAAAAGCTGTATCGACGAAGCATTAAAACAACCCACGATTTGATATGCAACGATTATTTTTATTATAGTTACAGATTTTTACGAAGCCATTTTGATAGATTTTTGTCATGTATTTTTGTCTCCCATTTGTTTTTTTTTTTGTATTGGGTATTTACTCTCCAATTATGAGGGTATCGAAATGAAATAAAAAATTGCCTTTTAGTATGTTTGAATAACCGAACAAATCGAAAAATTTCAGCTCATAATAAATTGAAAGGAATGGGCTCTGAAAAGGTCGTTAATTGATCGGTGTAATTCATTCGTTTAGGAAACATTAACCGATAAATTTGGCGATAAAATGCTGGAATTGCTGACATAAATATTGTAAAAAGTATAACGACCCGATGAAAGTGATGTGGAAAACTGTTAAATTTATAGTACGTAAAAATAGGGATATGAGAGGACACGTTAGGGACATTAATTTCTAGGTGTAATTTCTCGGCAGCCAATTACTCAAACGGTACCTGACCTGCTGCTCCTGCTTCACGAGCTCACCGACTCCATCTCTTTCTCTTTCATGAGCTCATGAGGGCGCGCGCGACCGACCCATTATCTCGTTAATTAATCGACCGATAAAACGACCACGATAAGGGAGATAAATTAGTCGTTATGCGCACGGATCGTTCTCTCGCTCTAACGCAGGTATACTAGTTATGTGCTGTATAATAATGCTACACAGAGATTCATACACGTGTTTTAAACGTTTCTTATGACTCGGGCTAAATTATACTCATCTCGATGCTTATCAAAATTTCTTTAACAGTTTTTCAG
The DNA here is from genome assembly GCA_963970395.1 of Ephialtes manifestator. Lineage (NCBI taxonomy): Eukaryota > Metazoa > Arthropoda > Insecta > Hymenoptera > Ichneumonidae > Ephialtes > Ephialtes manifestator. Next base: position 18,307,741 of record OZ019970.1, on the reverse strand, counting down.
GATCTTGTGGCATGTGCTTTATATGTCCGCCGATGAAATATATTTTATCACAGTTAAAAATCCAAACCGTAGGGTTCAGACACTTGTAATCTCACTTGTTAAACCTAAAAGCACAATTCTTTCTTCGAACTTACAACTCGACCTATCCTCGTTTTTTTTTCTGTCGTAATTTTCTACCAGCAAGACGATAAATACTGAACCCTATCACGGATAAACTACCGACGAGTTGATTTATGGTAAAGAAGACTTCGGCAAGTATTGCGAGACTCGCTCCACGGTGGGAAAGTACTTCTCTCCCGAGACGGAAATAGCGAGGAAGCTGTATAGAAGCAGCACAGTGGAAGGCAAGTCTACAGCCATCAAAAACTCGGAGACCCGGGAGAGTGTTGTTGCAGGCGACCGCCGTAAGTCACAGTAGACGTACGCGAGTAAAGCCGCACCGAGCGAGTAAAGCGAAGCTACTTCTCCAGGGATATGTATCCGCGTAAAATCTCATATATAAAAATTGCTTCGATCATTTCCCATCGCGAGAGGTGGAGTTTATTCGCGAAATAGGATTCCTCGCGAGATTGACCGATGATTGATATTTCCCTCTTAAAAAGACGCCCGACGAAGATATCTTTCTGTAGCTCGCTTCCTACTTGCCTGTACTATCCCCCACCCCTCCTTCATCCTCCTCCTCTCACTCGTGATCGTAAATATTGAAATATTTGGCTCGAGACCCGTCGATCCATCACGAAGGGGAGGAGAAATCGGGCGACGAGCCCGCAAGGTGTGATCGACGGTTTCGCGCCAGCCAACGATAAAGGCATAGACGTACGCCGATTCGGAAGAGCGAAAGCTCTTCGGAAAAAAAAATAAAATAAAAAATAAGAGCGAAAAATATATCGAGGGAGAAGAATGGAGATGGAAAGCGATGTATCATCAGTGGGTTACCGTCTGGTTGAAAAAAAGAGGGAAAAAAATGAAAATGTGTATATGAGACATTTCACACATGTTCCCAAAAAAATGTTGTAATTTTGCTTTATTGCAATAGTATATTTACTCAGAAACAATACTGAATTTCAAGAGTCTACAGTGTTCCGTTTACGAAATAAACCGTTTGTTTATATTTTATTTGGTTTGGTGATATCTCGATACCTTAAAGCGTATTGTAACTTAAAAAATACGAACATTCTCATTTTTTTTACGTAATCGTTATATAATTATTTTATAATTTTTTAAAATGGTGTCCAATTTGAATATAGGTTTTTTCTTGTTTTACTTTCCTGTTCTGTTTTCTCAGTAAGGGCCTTCCTCTATTGCACTAATTCTTTTTATCTATCTTCGTTGACCCATTAAGAAGAAGGGCTAGGTTGGTAGAAAAATTAGATTATACGAGAAAAAAACCTATAATCATATTATATCTCGTACTCTATTGCGTTTTCTATCTAGCTCTTCTTACATACTTCTTCATAATGGGTCAATGAAAATAGAAAAAAAAAACAGTTCAATAAAGGAAGGCCCTAACTTAGAAGACTTGGAGAAAGAATACTTTTCTCTTCTCTGAAAAATTGACTCTAAATTGACAATTAATTTCGTGGTTTTCGAATATGGGGGCCAATTAGTTTTAAGGAAATTATCTTTTACATTTATTCTTTTATTTTATTATCCGGCCAATCGCAGGGTGGGTAATTGGATGATCAAACTCAGAGGAATGCAAAACATGAAGCAATAAACGAAATAACTACCAAGGCAAGAATATAAGATTTATTAAAAACTTATTTCGTCGATCTTTTGACAAACTTGAGAACCGTCTACGGTTATTTTCCTTGACAAACTTTGGCACAAATTGGCGGTTCACAATTTTTTACTTCCACAATACACTTGACGAAATTCTACTATCGTCGACCTGGATGACACTTCGACAATTTTCTCTATATCGTCACAATAGACGAATTTACTACGTGAGACTCCTCGAGGGCTGACTTCTATCTCTATGTTAACAATACGAAGATCAGCGTATAGAAATGATTTTCGATGCCGGCTGGTTAGCTCGACCATAACTCGTCGATATATATCGATAAGTGATGATCGAAATTAGCGGCAATAGAATAAGTTTGAAAATAATATTTCCAACGAACGCTCGAGTCGAGTTGAGCTTTGACGTCGAGGAAAGAGTGACAAAATTATTATCCTGTTACACGAAGAAAAACGCTTGATTGGGCTTACTAAGATTTTGGTTAAAAATTTTACCAACAAAAATTTGGTAGGCGCAACCAAGTTATTGATTAGGCGTATTAAATACTTGGTTGTCTTACCAAATCCTTGATTATGTTAGCTAATAACTTGGTTATGTTAGTCAATAACTTCGTTGTGCCCACCAAGTTTTCTTGATAACATTTTTAACCAATGTTTTGGTAATTCTAACCAAGTTTTTTTTTGAGTGTACAACTTAGATTGAACGAAAAAAAACTATAATCAAATTTCACACGATTTACAAAAATTTGGAAAAAAATGATACAAAGAGTACGTAAAAAAAACGAGAATTTTCGAGAATTTTTTAATTAAAAAAAAAATGAGAATATATTATAATACCCTTTGGGGTTATCGAGATATCACCAAACCAAACAAAGTATAATCGAACGGTTTATCTCGTAAACGGAACTGCGTAGGCTCTTGAAATTTAATCCTTTTTTTTAAGGGAATATAGTATTACAATACCGCAAAATTACAACATTTTTTTGGAAACATTGAAAAAATAGGTGACTGTATGGGTGTGGAATGTCTCATTTACATGTATATATACAGCGATGAAGGAAATCGATGCTCACTCACGTTCCAGAATGAAATTCCGTAAGTTACGTATATACTGCTGCACCGCTTCGGAATTTCTCGATGGTTTACGGGAGCAAAGAGAACGCGTTAAAGCTGCGGTGTTACACGTTGACCGACGACGCCAACGATGATGAGGGCAACTCAGAGGAATAGTCTCGTCTGTTATTTGTAAACAGGATTGCTGGTGGCGTGTGGTCCGCAGAAGCAGTATAGCTATCGCTATACTGCGTCTGCGGCGTTGGCGGTGGAGAACACACGCACAGATCTCGTAAATTTGTCGATATACGTTTGCCTGAGCAAATTTGCCAAGCAAACAAAACTCTGACGCGAACGCTGTATGCTCCTTTTCCCCTATCCACTATCGGGAGAACTATAACCCGTCGAGTACTTTACAGCACTCGCCTCTAGCACATCACCGTGGTTTTGGAAACTTCGCGACACGTAGCAATAATTTCTATAAACTTAATATCATAGCATTTGCGTTACAATATAACGTCGAGAAATTATATTAAAAGCACCGCCGGATCACCACAAAATAAGGAAAATGAAATTGTTTTCATTTGGAGCATGTAATTTTATTTATAAAAACAAATATATTTTCCCAAACATTTCCCAAATTTCCGCAAAGTTCGGGTTGCACGGATGGAAACAATTAGCTCTACAAGTTTGTATTTTCTTCGTAAGAAAACTCTGTTCTAAGTATAGAAACCTCCATTTGACACTTTTGCGTAACTCGTATACTTACTTTTATACACTGCGAGAAATCTTTTGAAATGTAAGAAGGCCATTGGTGGGCCATTTGATCCAACCAAAACTTTGTTTAATGAACGAAAAAAAAAGTTTTCATCGAATGAATGAAATTACAAAAAGCATTAATCGGAAATAGATAAATCATATTTCAATGTATAAAAGTAAGACGAAAGGTGCATCCTGAATATTTTGAAAAATTCAGTTCGACAAGCACGAACAATTTCTCTTAGAAACCGAATTTCAAGTAAAAATGAACTTAGATACTTTGCAAGATTGATTATATATAGTCTACATCAGCAATGTAATCGACTATAAGACGAATCTTGAATAATTTCTCGAAACAAGGCAAGACGATTTTAACAAAAGGTAAACGCAATATCTATATACGATTCGAGATAGTGTCTTGACTAAATTCTGTCAAACAAGGAGACGAAAATTTTAACTTCGCGCGGCATCACTATTCATTCTATTACAAATATTATTATGAATCATTATCTGTAGAATCACGAAATAAATTCCATCTAATCGTAAAAATAAATAACCTAGAATTCGAAATTATGAATAGAATGATACACACAGCGGTTTTTTTTAATCCGACATATTTCGAAGCAATTTCAGTAGAATTTTCTGTTCCGATAATATAGCGTGTCGCGAAAGAAGAAGAAGGAGTGAAGAGTAAAAGAAAAAAAAATATGTTGCACCGGCCTAACTACAGAGCTATTCACCAGCTGATGCGCTGGCTTCAGGACTTCCGCTCTGTCTGGCAAAGTCTTTACGCGCGCGTGCGATCGCCTGGGGCTGGATTGTGATTCTACACGCTTGAAGACGCTGTGCGCTGCTGATTCTCGTTAACGCGTCTCTCCGCAAACGAATTAATAGTTTGCACGTAGGCGCAGCAGAGGAGTACGGCCCGGGGCTGAGGCGTGGGGCACGAACCGCAGAAACCAGAGGAGTATAAAAGCAACGAGAATACAAGGGCGAATATATGTGGTTGCAAGCTCGCGATACTGCCAACATGAGACAGAGAAGGGGGATGTATGGTGTACGGAGAGCGAGGCGCGCATTCCCCGACGAAGATCTGTTTGCGAGGCCATTAGGGATCAGCCTGGATCGTAAATTCATTGATATATTTACTGTGTAAACAGACGTAACGCGTTGGCTCTGTGCATGCGTATAGTTGCGTGTACATCCATGAGTATTACAACCGAGAGCCACAACGCACATACGTGTCTATGTATCTATGTGGCTCTCTGCAAGTCGAGCTGCAGGGTTTCACGATGAAGTTTCTCGCAAGATGGAACGATAAAGAAAAGACCAGAAGGGATATTACTTCTCCTTCCTCTTTCTCTTCTCGCAGAGACACACTTGTGCTTAGCTGCTGGTGACTGTCGCACGGAGAGAAATGGAGCCGGGAATATAGATGCCACTCTCAGAAAATATAGTACTGAGGTGACACATGGGCTTTATTATAATAGCTCATATAAACAATTCACAGGTTACGTATAGTTATCGTTCCAAATTTCCTGGATCACAGCGATTACCTATTCCTTAACATTATTGTAATTCGTTGTATATGTATTGGTTTGAAAGTAATTGTAGTAATTTTCATTTATATGGGACTGATTAGTGACGACCAGTATTTTAATTTCCTATACTGCTTTGGGATTAATGACATGTAGGGTTTCTTGAGATTCGCAAATAACAACATAGTTAATGATGTGGGGGAATTCATGCGTACACGAGAGATATATAATTGTATTACAGCTTACGCTGTTCGAGGTTTTTGTTAGTTTTTCTTTAATTCGAAAGCATTGGGTCGTTACTATTTCATAATGATCCGAACAGACGACAAAAAATCTATATATTGCCCCATGGTATAGTGCTACAGGACAAATCGGCATTAATGCTCCCGACTTATATGCACCTCCGTTTTGTTACTTCCATTTACGAGAATCGATGTACAAAATTGCCATCTGGTGGCGGCACAAAAAAAAAAGAATTGTGAATCTAAGGTATATAAGAAATGTTGATATTACATGTGCAGAATGTTCTTATACATGCAGCTGTAATCACTATACACCATAAGAATCGTTGACATGTCATATTTATATGGTACACGGAAAAAAAGACTTGGTTCGAACAACCAAGTGCTATGGTTACATATGCGCCAGACGATTAATTGGTTAGACCAACCAAGTAATTTGTTAGGCTACCAATTTCTTGGTTGGACTAACCAAGTCACTTGGTAAGCTAACCAAGTGACTTGGTTAGTCCAACCAAGTTATATATGCGCCAGACGATTAATTTGTTAGGCTACCAATTTCTTGGTTGGATTAACCAAGTCACTTGCTTAGCTAAACAAATTAATCGTCTGGCGCATATATAACCATAGCACTTGGTTGTTTCAACCAAGCCTTTCTTTCCGTGTAAACAGACCTAGAAAAGCTTTTAGAAAACATTCTCTTTTTAAAATAAATACGTTGATATTTCTGAATACATGATTAGTAATTAACTTTCATATGATTATTCTTAAGTTATTTATCGATATTCACTACCTTAACACTTTCGAATCCGAATAACAGTATTTTTATCGAAATGCTGAAAATTTGTGGAAATTGAAATATTGTATAAGATGTTGCCCGTATTATGTAAGTCGCTCGTAAGAACATACGAAATGATGAGGTTCGGTGTACATATTAAGGAATACTACATATAAAACAATACACGGAGTACATCAATTACTGTGAAGTACTGAAATTTTGTGAGTTTTCTGCCGCTAGATGACGAATGAATACGACTTTTCTCGTAAACGAAAAGATCTACGGCGGTGCATATAAGAGGCAAAATTTTCGCTAAAATTGCCTTTCGTGAAACATCAAAGACATGCCGGTAATGCTGCCTGCAATTCATAGTTTTCGTCGAGTTGTCATATCACAAGTTGGTTTATAACTTTATGACATATCGACCTACTTTGGCTAGCGTATTGAAGTGTTAACACAACAGTCAGGGAAATAAAATAAAATAAAAATTTATAATGGAATCTATAAAAGTGTTTACTACTACATGTTTCACACGCTAATATTAAAAAATATTAAATATATTTAACAGAATGCATAAAAAATCCTTCGATTATTGCTTCCAGTATTATATCGAAAATAGTACCAAAAAATTACTAAGTACTTTTTATAACCTATATAAAAAGGGAATACTTTCATACGTACACGTATAAGTAACATCTCGATAAGAAACATTAATATACGAATAATATGCATAGAACAAAAGTGAAAACGGAAGGATTACTATACACATTTTGAATGCTTCTACGTGCATAAAAGCGACAACGATAAACCCCATGTGTCATCTGGTTACAAGAATTATAGTAACCAAGAACGGAAACCCTGGTAGCTGTTTGCAGACTCTTCTCTTCGTATGCGTGTAGCTGCTGGTCACTGTCGAGAGTCCTCTGAGGATTGAAGGTCTACTAATTTTCACGCAGTTATCAACTGACATACTATAGCATATCCACTAAAACGTCGCGACTCTCTAGAACAAATAATAGCTTCAGCCTGGAGCTATATGCGTTATGAAATGAATATACTATCGGGCGAGGAGCGAATCGATACACGGCATATACGATACGACACGAGTGCAGTTTTGTCTGCATCGCCTGCAGCCCCGTCTGCCGGTACCCGATTTATGAAGGTCTCTCTCCCCGGCGTTCTGCACCGAAAAACAAAACGATTTCTCACTTCTACGCTTCGAATATTTTTTATTGCTTTGTTTGTTTTTCTTTTTTTTTTCATTCGAATCTACGGCTCACCCGCACGTTTTGGGCTGCGCCGCCTTCGGCTGTCGCAGGTTGGATCGAGATCGTCCGTATTGCGAATATGTACAGTGCTATACCTTCTTGTTGTGTGTTGTGAATGTATATACATATATACGTGTTGCTCATGAGAGTCACGCGTATCGATCGCGCGCCCAGCGTGACACGTTCTCCAACGAGCGAATATATACCAGCTCTCGAATAAGCACGTGTATTCCGCAGCAGCGTTGAGTTCGGCGAACCTCTCGCACCACCGGAATGCGATTCTGGTGCTCGTTGACCCCGAGAATCGCGAGGACTCTGCGGTACCAGCGTCACGGGCCTCAAAGAGGTCCTCGAAAAATACGTATTCGGCTTTAGGTAGTACTCGTAGCCGTTTACACGCAGTTATGCAAAAAAAGTGTGGCGAATCGTATCCGATTGAATTTACGAGGAAATAAAGATATACGGGGGAGAAAAATAATGAACTTGCCAATCGATGATGCCAATTTTCTCAAGGCTCGACTTAGTTATGAAAGCACAAAAGAATTAGTTACACATTGAACAAGTTTTGTTGGTAATTTACGTTTCAGCTATGGTAATCAACTATGCACTGAGAAAATTTCTTGGTTGGGCCTTCCATGGTAGACCCAACCAAGCCAAGATCTTGCAAGATGTTGGTTTAAAATTTTATCAAGAAAAATTTGGTAACCCCATCGAAGTTATAGGTTAGGCGTACTAAATACTTGGTTGTCTTACCAAATTATTTATGTTATATTAATCAATAACTTAATTGTGCAAACCAAGTTTTCTTGGTAACATTCTTAACCACGTTTTTGGTAGATCTAACCAAGCCTTTTTCTGCGAGCAAATGGTTAAACATGCTTCAGAAAATTCACTTGGTAGCATCATAAACAACGAAATATTAACCACCGGCTAATCGGTCTAATCTAGTTATATCTAATTAATTAACTAATCAGTTAACCGACTGATCAACTGGTAAATCCAACAACTATGCAGCTGCTTGATTCAACAAATGATTAGCCGCTTTATCCAATGAATGTCTTGTCAATTAGTCAGCTTTGGCTGATTTAGGAACTAATAGAAAATAGTTAAGGTTACTATTCGAAATAGTTGTTACAATAACTCCATATAGCGACGAATAAAACCAAGCTGTCACCAATAAACATTCTTTTCCGAATACAATATCGTGAGAGATGAAAGTGGACGTTGCGCTCATTTCTCACAACGCACTTTGATTTCGTTTTATACTTTATGTCTGTGTCAATTTTTCGTCTCTTTTTCCGGTTGGTTAACCTGGGCTCACCCGTATATATATATGCGCATGGGGCCGCCATTGTTGTTCACGAATAACAGGCTTAATCTCCCCACAATTTTCCCGGGACGATCCTCGACCACGACCGCACGAGCACGGGTGCTATGTTCTTTATGCTTGTACCTATGGTACGCACGATAGTAGCCCCGTTTGCACCGGGACAGGACACGCGGAAGAGGGATGTAGTCCACGAAACGAGGAGTTTGTGCGTGTCTTCTCGTCTAGAAAATTGCAGCTTATTTCGCCGATCGAACAACATACGTTTGGTCGTCGTGTTTTCGTACTGCTGCGGGACGTTCTGTCTGTATTAAGCAACTGAGTGCAATGTCGCTTCGACACGGTCTCTCGACGGCCCTGACGAATCACTAAACTGTCTTCCGTCTCTATTTCTTTCACTCACTTTCGCTCCACTGATGTCCCATATTATACGAAATGCACAAGCCTGCTGTCTAGTTGCTTTCGTTTTTCGCTTATAGTGCACTCATCGATTTCGTCTCGCTCTTTGCACGAAAATCTCCCAATTTTTCACCCCACACACTATTAACGATATAGCTTTTGTGCTCCGTCCATGACACCCTCGATTCTCTAATATCTCCATTGCACAGCTTCACGCATATATACATAGCGTATATGTATGCATAGCTGGGTATTACTTGTATATCTAGCAAAAGTAGGGCCGGCTTAAAGCCAGAGGCTAAGTGGATTTTAATGCGCGTTGGACCGTTCGAATCGAATCAGTAAGGGACGTCTGACGCAGTCCCTTGGATTACGAATAATAATTATAAAACGAGATGCCCTGGATGAAGCGAAAGAAATAGGACGAGAATTTACTTTCCCCAAAATGCTCTATATGCAGCTGCGCTGAATGTGGAAATGTTCTGACTTAATTTTTTTAATATACGTGAGCTCATTTTCCTCTTTACCTACCCAGAGAAATGCGTCTCATGAGTTTATTTAAATCAAATATGGAATCTATTTCAATCAAATAAATTTTAATGAACATTAATACGATTTATTCGCATGCAATAAATTCTATTTGATCGAAATATAATTCTAGTAGGCCAGTCATTAAATAAATTTCTTCCTCAAATGCTAGCATAATAGGATGTTGTTTTGATCAAATAGAATTTATTTCATTAAAAGAAATCGTATTGAATTCAAATAATTTTTATTTTATCGAAATAAAATTTTATTAATTTAAAATAGATCCCGTATTTGATTCTAATAAACCCATCAAACCGATTTCTTTGGGTGTACAATTGTAGTTATATTCATTATTAGAGTTGAATTCATACTGAATACTGTTTAAACAATTATAATATTATACTATGATCTAAATATGCTTAATGTATGAAAGTGATTATTTTCTTTCATATTCGTAAGCTGTTTTCCTCTTTAACTGAAATGGCATATATTTAATTACACGCTGAATATTTAATATTTAAATAATAATAAAAAAACTTAATTATCAATGAATTGAAAATACTGCGAAGATGTTAATGTCCGTTAAACTACCTGAATTAGTACAATTCTCTTCTTATCATAGCATTAAAAATAACGAGAATATTTACAGAAAAAAATCGTCAAAAATGCGATTATAAAAAAATGCATTCCAACGGTCTTAAAGTGATATGTCTTTGATTTCGCATCAGGAAGTTAAAAAAAGATTATATACGATGAGGGTCATCTCTGTAGGCAGGAACTCTACTTAAAATCGCGCGGAGTTAATGAATCGTGGAGCCCGCAGCGTCGTCGGGGTTCCGGTATTTAGATACGCCAAGCTCGGGTAAATAAATATATATATAAGTGATGTGGATAGCTCGAGAGCATCAAGCACCAGATCTTCGAGATATCGCGTAACAATAAAGCATGCAGTCGATGCGCCTTTGAAAAGGTACGACAGCGACGAGGTGTGGCTCAGCTCGAGAGAAATAGTTACCAATTTTTTTTTCCTTTCTCGTCCTGTGAGCATCAATGTATGTACATAGAGTTCAGCAAGAGCTGACGCACCGGCAGCGTTACGACTGCAGAAGGGGCTCGGGCGTTTCCGTTCTCTATGTAGTACATGCGGATCCTCGCCTGACAGAAGCTCCCCTCATGACGCAATTCACTTTTATTCATCTCAAGAGAAAGATTTATTTTTGCAGCTCAAGTTTTCTTCTAACAAAACAAATCTTGCGATTTTATATCTCTCGATCGGTACGTCGAAGCGAATGGCTTCAGGAGATATACGGAAGATTTTATGGATATGGAGAAAGAGAATAAGAGGCAAATATTGTGGAGATATTTGAGCATATTCAATTTCAGTGTTTTCCTGCCGAGACTTTCTAAGGTTTCTGTTACTCTCGATAGATGTTGCAAAGTTATTCTTTATCATTGTTATCCGATATTCATGAGGTTTATGCCTTTTTGCGCTTCTCCACTACTGTATTTATTATTTTTTGAGTCAATTCAGTGAAAACTATCAACTGGCAGTTCATAGTTTTTTTTATAGTTAACCAAGTGGTAGCTGCGATTTAATGAAGTCACCAAATAATAGTTTATCAGCCTTTCAGGAGTGTTGTTTAACTTTATATTTTGTTATTTTGATAAATCAATTAACCTGTCTGTTATTTTATATTCTTAAACTATTCCTAACGTTGTTATAGTGAATCTGCGTGATTCATTGGAAAGTACAGATAAATTGGTAAGTCAAATAAATAGATTTATATTTCGTCTATTTACCTCTTCACCTATTATATTGAACATTACCAATTTATTATTCATTCTCAGGTTCTCGAACTGAACTCTATAGTTGTCTCACTATTATTGGGATCGTCGCGACCAATTTAAATTTAAAATCAACATAGGCATTGATTCAATTTCAACATTTGCCGTGAAATTGAATCAATGCCTTGTCCCGGTTTAGCTCGAATCTCTATAAATATGCAATCATAAATATGTATCATTTCACAATGTTAATCCCATGAGTACAAACTGGTGTATGACACGAAATAGAACTCCGAAAAATTGTGTACTTTCGGAATTAACAAAGCTAAAGTAAAAATGCATTTGCGATAATTGGAATTAATTTTTTATATGCCTTTCAAATCCGTTCTTGTTACCACTCGCCATCTTGATTATCTTTGTAGCTCCGGTATATAGATAGTATTTCGCACATTTTAAATTGTTCTTGTCGACAGAGTAGGTGAAAATTTCATCACGTCGATGTTTCGAAGATGTCGAGGGCTTCGTTTTATCCAAATTTCCGATATCGTGATTTGAATTTGCGCTTTACGTGACAATTGTGCAGCACTCTTTATTTGCACTTTACAAAGTCTCGAAGTAATTCTTTTTTTTCGTTTCTTAAGAACGGGCTCGGACTCTAACGTTCGAATCCAGCGTGCATGATGGATTATCACTCATACGCAATGGGACATTTATAAGACGAGCGAAAATATCGAGATTCAGACTTTCCACAAAACGAGATCGAGACTGCATCAGATCCTGCGGTAGGGTCTGATGTTCGCAAAACTGATCTTCGCAAAAATTATTTTTTGCGAAAAATTCCTAGAATGAATGTCCCTATACATATTCCCTCAATCGCTCGGTAGATGGCGCTGCAAGCTTCGTCCGAATATCATTGAGCTTTTGCGGGAGCGACAGCGCATATTTGAGTTATTTAAAATTCGCCGGCTGACCGTAGTTTGAGGAACTGATGACCGGACGGTATCTCATGGTCCAAGTGTACCACTGCGTTAATCTCCAGGTCTAACTTGACCGGACGATGTCTGTCGTGCTCCAGGTGTACTACGACGTTATCCTCGAGGTCTAGTTTGACCGGGCGGTGCGTCTTGTCGTCCACGAGTACCACGACTTTATCCTCCAGGTTTAACTTGACCGGACGGTGTCTGTCGTGCTCCAGGTGTACTACGACGTTATCCTCGAGGTCTAGTTTGACCGGGCGGTGCGTCTCGTCGTCCACGAGTACCACGACGTTATCCTCCAGGTCTAACTTGACCGGACGGTGTCTGTCGTGGTCCAGGTGTACTACGACCTTATCCTCGAGGTCTAGTTTCACCGGGCGGTACGTCTCGTCGTCCACGAGTACCACGACGTTATCCTCCAGGTCTAACTTGACCGGACGGTGTCTGTCGTGGTCCAGGTGTACTACGACGTTATCCTCGAGGTCTAGATTGACCGGGCGGTGCGTCTCGTCGTCCACGAGTACCACGACGTTATCCTCCAGGTCTAACTTGACCGGACGGTGTCTGTCGTGCTCCAGGTGTACTACGACGTTATCCTCGAGGTCTAGTTTGACCGGGCGGTGCGTCTCGTCGTCCACGTGTACCACGACGTTATCCTCCAGGTCTAACTTGACCGGACGGTGTCTGTCGTGCTCCAGGTGTACTACGACGTTATCCTCGAGGTCTGGTATGACCGGGTGGTGCGTCTCGTCGTCCACGAGTACCAGGACGTTATCTTCCAGGTCTAAGTTAACCGGACGGTTACTCGTGGACGACGAGACGCACCGCCCGGTCAAACTAGACCTCGAGGATAACGTCGTAGTACACCTGGACCACGACAGACACCGTCCGGTCAAGTTAGACCTGGAGGATAACGTCGTGGTACTCGTGGACGACGAGACGCACCGCCCGGTCAAACTAGACCTTGAGGATAACGTCTTAGTACACCTGGACCACGACAGACATCGTCCGGTCAAGTTAGACCTGGAGAATAACGCAGTGGTACACTTGGACCATGAGATACCGTCCGGTCATCAGTTCCTCAAACTACGGTCAGCCGGCGAATTTTAAATAACTCAAATCTGCGCTGGCGCTCCCGCAAAAGCTCAATGATATTCGGACGAAGCTTGTAGCGCCATCTATCGAGCGATTGAGGGAATATGTATAGGGACATCATTCTAAGAACTTTTCGCAAAAAATAATTTTTGCGAAGATCAGTTTTGCGAACATCAGACCCTACCCTTCTTGACAGTCAATCTCGAAATGTGCGTCTTGAACATAATGTTTTCTCGTTTAGCTCATCGAGTCACCAGTCCAGATTTATATACCGATCAAACCAGGTAGGATATTGTGTCAAATTTTACACGACAAAATATTCGTTCTCAAGTTTCATAATTAAGATTGAAGTTGAAGATAAGAACACACGTCGATTAATCGTAAATGCAAAGACCTTATTATCGTTTATCATACCGTGCCATGGAAATGTCAGCTCAGCTATAACATTGGAGAAGAAAATCTGTCTATTGCTGCGCGTTGCACTGTGTGCCCTTTGCTGACCCCGCCAGCAGCGTTAATCTATTTCGGCCCCGGGGGCAAAGCGTGCCCCTGACACCGGCTAGGATTTTGCGATGCTGTCGGTCTCGTTCCCGTGTTCTCTACCCTTGCAAGCGGACTCCAGTATACGAAGGGGTGCGTCGACGAGAGTCTACGCGAAGCCTCCGGGCGACGTCAACTCCGACGGTCCGAGCACTACCACCCCCTCAGCGCTATCCCACAAACAGCAAAAGACCAGAAGCAGCCATGTCAGCCACGGTTCAAGTTCAACCCCCGAAACTCGAAAGCTCTTAGTCGACCAGACTAAGAGCTCCTGTGTTCAACATCAAACTTTTCCATTGTAATTTTCCTGCTACCCCATCAGCAAGGCATCCTATCGTCTCTCACGCAGCTTCGAAGTTTCTTGCATGCAGAAATTCACTGCATGTTGTAATAATTCTCTTCGAATTTACTCCATTTAGAGGAAATCTGTTGTCATTGGCCCACATAACGGAAAATGCTTGGAATTGTCTGAAATATGTTTCTAAGCACAGAAGATAGCTACATTTATAAAACCCACACTGTGAAAAAAACTACTTAACATTTAACGTGCAAGTAATGGAAGTTTTTATGCATACACTGGTATATTAAATTTAATATACAAGTGTAATGTAAAATGAATGTATGGTGCAGCAAATTCAATAATTTACTTTAATTTTACAGTAAAAGTACTGGAATTTTAATAACTTGCTTTAATTTTACCACAAAAGTACATTAATTGTATAACACAATTGCACATTAAATTTAGATGAGTTTATGTATAAAAACTTCAAGTCTTTTCTAACAGTGCAGTGATGTCGTCAACGGACCATCTTCGTGAATAGACGATGCAAGTATGGATCACGTATTTACGCATGTTATTAATACTAAGTTTTCATGTTCACACAACCCTATATAGCATTTTCACATACATTTTATATACATTGCATAAACATTTGCGGATATACAACGTCCAATGTATATGTATACATGTACTTCACATCATGTCATATCTATATGAAATATATCTGCAAAGGAGAGTCTTATTTATGTACAGCGAACATACACTGGATATCCATGAATATATTACATATTATATGAACATTAACCGTATGTACGCGTATATCCTATGTACGTCTAAATGAGATGAAGGTAATTTATTCTGTACATATACATGACAGATATGTACACGGACGCAAAATAGTATTTTTATTATTGGTTTCTTCCGTATGCCTTCTTCAGGCTTTTTTACGTTTCCCCTCTCCCCTTTTTCCCCGTTCCTTCATAGAGACCCCTCTAGAGTATGGTCCGCAGCCACTCATCCTAATGCACTACTGTATCGCATTTGCACGAGGGCACAGGGAAACTGCGGAAAACCTGGCCGATACAGTCGGCTTTATTTTTTACTGAGTTTCTACTGTATGAGAATACATTAGAAACTCAGAAAAACTGCCTCCCGCTCAGCAGTTGGCGCGCAAACCAGTGGCAAGGCTAAGCGGTCACCCATCCAAGTTATGACCGCAAATAATGCTGCTTAACTCTGGGGACCGCCGAAGCCACACACCGACCGCGCGTCTACTGCTGTCGGTCGGACGCAAAATAGTATTTATTTAATGATTAACGCAGTAATACACACAATCAATATATTCTTTGAAAATGTATCTAACCACAATGCAATAAATAATAAGTATTAGTCATCATTTTTTATTATCTATTTTGAATATTATTTTCACGAGCCAAGCTTTAAGTCATTTACGTATGTATTACAATCGAAATTTCAGCCATAAGTTTTATTGCATACAAATTTCAGAACTTTGCTGCAATCTGAAAACATTAGTCCCATTGAAAATAATATTATAATTAGTTCCAAAGATTGACAAGAAATATCTCTTTTTTCTTGAGTAATTAATTTGCTATTTTTTTTTAAATACATACCAAATACGTACCCCGTGCTCGTTACTAGACATTATAGAAAGTGTTTGATAAAAAAAACGCGGAGTTACTGAGTATTTGATTAAAAAATTCAAGTGCAAATTTAAATGAAATCTAGCCTGACGTAAAGAAGCCGAGGAGGTTGAAATGGCGGTTGAAGCCGTTGGTAACCTCGCGTCCCAAACCGGAGTTTAAAACATGTAAATTACTATATACTATGTAATATATCGAATTATAAAATAACAACATATTTTATACGTATGAGATATTAAATTTAATAGTGTAACGAGAATCTATGTCTAATACTAAGATGTATTGTTACATTGAAAAAAAATGTCATTGATTCAATAAATCCATCGTTTGCGGGCTGCCAAAAACAAGTGTTATCAACTTAATTTGAATTCTAATTCCTCCAATTCCATAGGAGATCGAAACAATAACGCTAAACTAAACAAAACAATATTTTATTATTTCAATGTTAAATGGGATTGAACGAATAAGAACTAGAGTTAATTAAAATATACTTCTTTTTGGCAGCCCGCAATCGAATTTTTTTCAGTGTAGAAGTGTGATTAAATTATGAACATTATAATCTTTAACGAGGCCTTACATAATTATATAACGCCATTTTTTTGTTTTAAAGTATAATAGCTTATTACTGCGTGACTTAATTATTGTTCCATTGTAACGTAGTTCCTGACGGCAAACTGTCCTTTTTCATTAATATAATAGTCATATATAAGTTCACGACTTCGGCATAGCGGCAAAACTACCTTAATGGACTATTGAAATTTTATTTTAATTATAATTACGTCTGTAGATTAAAATCTCCGTACGCGACAATTAGTATCATATATAAAACATTATATCGCATATGGAGTTCTTGAGATAACTGCAGAATTCCTATAAAATGCCATATTCCATGGTCCGAGTCGTCGTTGCCATCGGCAGTTTCGCGCACAAAAAAAATGATATCAAAGGTGGCAGTAATAATGCCGTTTTCCCTTTGAACAGCCAATCGGCGTGCACTAATCGTCGTGCGAAGATAATTAGCTTCTTAAGGCTACGCAAAATGCCAGCGACGTGCCCAGCCAAATGGCAGAGCTCATGTACTACGTGCATTCGCTTGCCGCTCTGGGATTAATAAATTAATCCGTGTCTGATCTCGATGCCGATGCTGAGACGCCGAAGAAACTCGTTCAGATGCGGTGTGCTCTGACGACGCCGCAGACGCACAACCAGCCGGTTTATCGATACACTTATGCTCTATACCACACTGTATATACGCGCGTTCTCTTAATTAATTAAATTGCCACGAAGAGCGAACGTTTACGAGGCGCACGTTGTGGTCACTCGCGCTCATGCGAATTGCGGTAAGCTCGCAAACACCAAGGAAAGACACTTTACGATCGGCTGCCGCATTATACTACCGGTGAGAATCTTATTTCCTTATTTCAGCGAATACTATGTGTCAAAGGACCTACTTCAGTTATTTTTTGTTTTTGTTTAATTTCCAGACGGTCGTGAAGCAGTTTAGTCGATAAAGACTGCATTAATATTGCCACTTGCTTGAAATTCTCTCTTAGCTAATTATCAATTGGAATAAGTTAGAATTTTTTATATTATTGTGAGTAATTTATTTTTTAGAATATGAGTAAATTTCTAGAATTAAATATCGAGGATAAGCTATTAAGATACACACAAATTAAATCCGTCGGCTTGTGGAGAAATATAATCAGAGTGGTAGCTAATCGTTTGCTGTACCAGCAATACATTGTTTCCAAAGCTATTTCTATGAAGAAGTATGTCAATTTACTCACAGAGGACGCTCTGTAAAAAACGAAAAATAATGAGGAAACAATTTGCATAGTTCTACTTGGCTGCGTTATTTTGTCAAACCGTAAATTTTCAATATAAATATATTATAACTTAATATCAAATATTTTTGTAATATTTACATATATGTTAGTTTTTTAGCCAAAACTGTTTACTATAAAGTATAAATAATCTCAATATTTCATTACCCACGATTTTGTAAAACTTTTCAAAAAATTGTTTAAAAGAATATATTGAGTATTTCAATATATTATTTTGTGTATATTATAAATCTGTATGTCTGGATAGTTTTAATAATAAATTTAAGTAACTGAAGATGAGCTAATACTCCACTTCGATGCAAAATTTTAGCTTTTGGTACATCGTGCTGTTCGAAAATGATGGGCTATTGAATGTTGGTACTTGTGGGCATTAGAAATTTGAAAACATGTGTAATCTAAAATAATAATCAAAGTTGCTCACGGGTACAAAACACCATAACAAATATCGTTTCATTATATTTCTATTATGGACAAAGTATTTTCTCAAGTTTTTGGAAAACCAGAGCGAAAGCACCAATAAAAAAAAATCTAAAATCAAGTAAAATCCAAACTGCTTTACCGATCTTATTACAATTAAATATCAAATAACTTTGAACATATCTTCAATTATAGAAAACTATTCAGCTGAATCGTCGAACTTTTATCAAAGTTGAAGCGATAACGTACATTTTTAAAAAAATTCAAAATCGCGTAAAATCCGACCCTCTTTCCTGATTTCGGTCAATTTCAATACCAAATAAAATTAAGAGTACCTGCATTTTTTAAGAATTATTTATCGAAATGTCGCTAATTTTGTGAAAGCTAGAGCGCGCAGGTACTTTTTTTGAAAAAATTCAAAAAGCTGTGAAATTAAAATTTCTGCATACAAGTCGTAAAAAAATTCAACAGTTAAAGAAGGACCGTTGCTTCAGTTGTGTGCGAAATTTTAGCTCAATCGGTTGAACGGTTCTTGAGTTATACACGGAAAAGAAGGCTTGGTTGGAACAACCAAGTGCCTTGGTTATATATGCGCCAGACATTAATTGGATAGACCAACCAAGTTATTTGTTAGGCTACCAATTTCTTGGTTGGTCTAACCAAGTCACTTGGTTAACTTATCAATAGTGATGCCACAAGACGAGACAAGACGAGAAATAAGTCTTGTCTCGAAAAAAATTCGAGACAAGACTTCTTGTCTCGAATTTTACTCAAAAATTTTTCGAGACAAGAGTCTTGTCTCGATATTTCTCGTCTTGTCTCGAATTTTTCGAGAAATCTCGAATTTTTCAAGAAATCTCGAATTTTTCGAGAAATCTCGAATTTTTCGAGAAATCTCGAATTTTTCGAGAAATCTCGAGTTTTTCGAGAAATCTCGATTTTTTCGAAAAAATCTCGAGTTTTTCGAGAAATCTCGAGTTTTTCGAGAAATCTCGAGTTTTTCGAGAAATCTCGATATTTTTCGAGAAATCTCGATATTTCTTGTTAAATATCGAGATTCCTTCTCTTTTTCCGAATTTCTCGACACTGCCAATTACTTTTTACGCAGTTTGACAGTTAAAAAACGTCATTTGTCTCATAATTTTTTTTTTAGTAATAATATATATAAATAAATATACACGGAGGCTGTGCCAGAAATGTGTCATTCAGATCGACGTTTAATGTCCTCCGAGAGGTCGTCAGTTCGAAATGGCAGAGTAAACAAAATAGAATAAACGATTTACCTCTTTGCGCCGGAAAGAACGCGCGTGTGACTGCATTTGCGACGGGAAGTAACGATCCTCGCAGTAAAAAAAACATCTACAGGGACAGACGACAAACATACACACACACACAACAGACACACACGTACGCCGTTTAAAAAGGTACGATCGATGTAAATCAATATTTCGAAGACAAAATATTAATAAACGATTCTTTGTAAATGCTGCGAATCATTGACGAAAAAAAAAAAAATAAATGAAAACGGTTAATCCGCTCCTATATTTTATTACAGTAAACATCCGCTCCGTATCACAAAGTAGCTTACAGCTAAATGTCTTTCGGTGTAAAAAAAGCCAACTGTCTCTTCTACGCTAGTCGACAGTGGCCGAGAAAACCGCGACGCTTGTCCTCGGTCAAAATAAACAATCTGTGAACAATTTTCGTTGGTGCAATAATAATTGAGAAATGTTATTAATAAATTATTTTAATAAATAATAGTGCACCAAATGACTCGGCAACCTAATTTTTTTGTTATGAAGCAAATCTGTTTATTTTTCTGACTACGTATACATTTTTTCAGAATTGTTTCTGATTTTTTATTTTATAATTTAAAAAAGACGCTATTTACAAACAATCTCGAAAAATCGTAAGAAATCTTGAGAAATGTCATGAAATCTCGAGGAATCACGAGAATCTCGAAAAATCTCGAAAAATCTCGAGAAATCTCGAGAATCTCGAGAAATCTCGAAAAATTTCGAGAATCTTGAAAAATTTCGAGAAATCTCGAAAAATTTCGAGAATCTTGAAAAATTTCGAGAAATCTCGAAAAATTTCGAGAATCTTGAAAAATTTCGAGAAATCTCGAAAAATTTCGAGAATCTCGAAAAATCTCGAGACACAAGATTTCTCGTCGAGAAATCTCGAGTCTCGAGATCTATGTCTTGTCTTGTCTCGACTCGTCGAGACAAGACAATTTCAATTCGAGACAAGAATTCTTGGGCTCGAGACAAGAAATTTCTTGTCTTGTCTCGAAAAATCGAGAATTCTCGAGTCTTGACGGCATCACTACTTATCAAGTGACTTGGTTAGTCCAACCAAGAAATTGGTAGCCTAACAAATAACTTGGTTAACTTATCAAGTGACTTGGTTATTCCAACCAAGAAATTGGTAGCCTAACAAATAACTTGGTTGGTCTAACCAATTAATTGTCTGGTGCACAATTAATTGTCTGCCTTGGTTACATATGGGCCAGACAAATAATTGGTTAGACCAACCAAGTTATTTGTTAGGCTACCAATTTCTTGGTTGGTCTAACCAAGTCACTTGGTTAGCTTATCAAGTGACTTGGTTAGTCCAACCAAGAAATTGGTAGCCTAACAAATAACTTCGTTGGTCTAACCAATTAATTGTCTGGCGCATATATGTATAACCAAGGCACTTGGTTGTTCCAACCAAGCATTTTTTTCCGTGTAGGTGATTGAAATTTCAAAGCCCTGCACACAAAGACATACACATACATACGGACATTTTTTATAAACTACTTTTATCGATCTTTTGTACCATTCTGAAGGTCCTGATAAGAAAATCACGAGATTAAAAAAAAATGAAAACAAATGATTTTGCTTCGTCTATGAGAAACCAAATCGTATTTTCCTTTGCAAATTTACGCAAATCTCGAAAAGTAACTCACATACGTCATATAAGTTATATTCGAATAAATCCGAGGAGCGTCTTCAGAGAAATCAGTGTACATTTACTCGTCCGTGAAAGCAAACAACCTGCACGATCGTCGGACTCGAAGTTCTGGTTCCCTCGCCGGAGATTTGAGGAAATCGTCGCAGCGGTTCTGCACAGTGTCAGTCTCGTCGGCGTTTCGTTTACTTTTTAGCCGTCCTTCGTTGCTTGCCAGCGGGACTTTGCAACGTGCTTCGCGATTCCTGGATCTCGAAAGCGGCAACCGACTAATAATATAATCCGCGAGAAAGAGTGAGATCCCGGGTGTGCGTCAAGGGGAGCCTGCTGGACTTCTTCTGATTCGCAAACTCGCTGAGAGAACTCTTCGCAGAGTCAGCACGACGCGGACACTTCTTTTTATCCTTGCCCTCCTTACATCGCTGGAGATTAATCGCTCGCACGCCTCGAGACTCTCGTATACTTCAGTGCTTTACACGTTCTTCCTTCGTTTTTAGCTCAGTCACTATCTTTGTTTCATCGCGTGATATAATTATTTCTTTTACTCTCTTCTTTTTTTTCCATTTTTTGTTGCGATTCTTTTCTTTATATACAGGTCGGTCTGTCAGTCAATCCTTCAGTTAGCGAGTTGTGCGATTTCTCTTTTATTCTTATCTCGCCAGGCCGAGAAAGGGAAAGAGAGTCCCGTCGGAGTTTGTGCAGAATTGAGATGCTCCGAATGCGATCACGACCATAAGATGCATCTCTTGGCAATTTAATTTATTTTCTCAGTGATCGCAAAAACACTTGGCCAGCGTGGAGATATCTATTTACAATTTGAAAACGCTCACATCTCTCTATTAGTCGGACACGCCTCGATGCCTCATCGTCAATCTTGAAACCCGTTTTGCTCACACACGCGAGAAAACGACGATTATGCCAGAGAGCTCTCAAGAAACGTAGATGAGCGATGTCGCGCGCGCGCGCTCGCGGGTTTCCCGGGTTAATGAATAAAATTGCTTTCACTCATGAGGTTCAATTAACTCGACATACGCTAAGCGAACTGATTACGCGCGTTCCAGATTAGTTACCACTGCCTGCCACATATACACAGCTCTATTTGCTTCTAGTGCAGTTAGCCACCAGCTGAAGAATTTCAACGTCGTAAATTCCAGCGAGCCAACGGAGCGTATGTTATTCAAGCTGTGTAGACATAATTATAAACTTATATTTCTCCTTCTATCTCACCCCTACTAATACTTTTATTATTTTTTCTTTTTCTCCCGTCGATTATACGCTGCCTTATTTTCCAGCCAAATGATCACTCAGCAAACAGCCAGAGCAAACACATACACACATGGAGAAAAAAAATATAAGTAAAACATAGTCCGCCCATATTTTTCGAGGGTGTGTGAGGGAAAAAAAAGGAAACAATCTTTAGGGTAGAGTGACGGTGGTTTCCAAACACGAGGCTTTTCCATTGCTCCCACGCGAGTTCCACATGGTAGACATGCAACACACTCGTTGGCATGAGATTGGTAAGAGTGGGGGGCTCGTAGGACTTTTGTGAGCGCCATGGGTGGCGCTGACCGTGGAGTTTCCAGAGGTTCCGTTAAAACGCGACAATGGACTCCAGCGGAGCCTTCACACCTCTCCTGGTAGCTCTTACCTCGTCGCTCCCTCTCTTTCGTGCATTTTCTCGGGCTCTCGTTCTTTCGCCGGTGGCAGAAGGGAGAGTCCCAGACCAGAGAGCACAACCGGAATTTCCTTAGAGTCCCTTCGCAGTCCTTCAACGCCTTTCGGAAAGCCCGAAGTACCAGCACATTCGGTTCTACGCTGTACCGACTCCGTAGTGTTTGTCAGCCGCGACGAATCCTTTGGGATTTCCTGGGTAAGGAGCAAGAGAGCGAAAAAGACCGTGAGGTCTCGATGCTGTATTCGCGAAGGTGCGAGTGCGGGCTTGGAATTTTATGGTACCTGCTCTACTCTAACAGCACCAAATGGTGAATGGCGAGACTTCTATAATAGGTATACTACTGTGTACTATAATATATATATATTGGACCTCTGTATTTATTGAGCACAACGCCGGTGAAAACTTTTCTTCCTCTCCCAACCCATCTTCTTTTCACCAACTTTACTCTCGACAATACTAAACAATATTTATGGAAGCATCGGGTCGGGTTGCACACCTGTGAGTACGAGAATAAAAAAAATAAGAAAAGTTGTCGTGCCTTATACGAATGTAGATGAAATCGAAGGTCTGATTAATCTCTCTCTTTCTAACTCTCTATTTGACATCTGGACTCTGAAAAATCGTAGAAGTGATGGAGTCTGTTATGTGACAGCTATTCATTTTTATTTCATGTGATTATTCTTTTTATCGTTGAGGTAACGACATAGTTTTTGTAAAATAAAAATCCTATTTTTTAAATGGACAAAAGCAGTTTTTATATTTCACAGATGTCATTGTAAAACTGGAATGGACAAAAAAAATGTAGATTCGTCAAATTCTCAAATAAATAATTTGTTGAATTGATTTTTTGTTATAACAAAAAATATTTCGTTTAAAAAAATAATAAAATTCGTAACAATTTTTTTTTTTTCAAGCTTCCATTGTAAAACTGGAAATTCATCTTTTTTCCTGCATTCAGTAGAGGGATTCTGTGAAAGTTTGTGGAACTAAAACTTTTTGTTAAATGTACAAAATATTTAATTTTTAATTACTGTGTATAGGATAGTAGAAATAATATTTTTATAGTAATCGTAGATTTTCCCTGCATTTTTATGTATCAGTAAGATGAAATTCGTTCACAGCTTCGTAGTCTCAACGTCGAAAGACCAATCAGCGGAGAATTTCCTCCAGAATTCGTTTTGTAACTCTCAATTTTACGTTGCATCGACATATCTAAAAAAAGTTCGATAGTCCGAATATGTACCGCCACGCAATTCAAGTGACGTCCCGCAAATTTATCTTCAACTACCCCCTCGACAGCTATATTTTACCCTGCCTTTCAGATTTGAATACCAGTGACTATGGGAATAAAATGCGAGACTACATGTTGGCTTCTTGAATTCAGGTGAAACAAAATTTCTAATTACACCCACAGCAATTATTTTGATGGGTTTATTTGAATCAAACACAGGATATATTTCATATTTAAAAAATTTCATTTCTATGAAATAAAACTTACTTGAAATCAATACGATTTTTTTTAAATGAAATAAAATCGTATTGTTCAAAATAAGATCCTATTATGCTAGCATTTGAAAAAGAAATTTATTTAATAGCTGGCCTAATAGGATTTCATTTTGATTAAGTAGAATATGTTGCATACAAAAAAATCATATTAATTTTTGATAAAATTTATTTGGTTCAAATAAACCTACGAAACCGATTTGTCTGGCTGCAATTTCTGTCACATTAAATTATTAATCCCTCTATGGAAAAAATTACGACACAGCTTAGTACAAAGTTCCGAAAAGCTCCAGACTCGTCGTTCGCTCCGAGCACGCAAAAATCGTTTTTTTTTCATCAATCAGATGTTTAGAGATATACGATTCACAATCTTGCACCAGAGATGACTTTCTATTCTTGCACTTACAGGTGTAAGAAGAATAGCGGCTGGGTGACCTCACAAATTCAACTGAAACGAAAGGTGATCCGATAACGATTATGTATCTTAATCGGTTCTGCACTCCATTAATCACCGTTCGTGAAAGATCGACAGCGAAGCTATACAAAGCTTCGCAGTATGAAAACCGTGGTATAGTATATGGGTCATTCCATACCAAGTGGGCCACCCAAATTTAGCATGGTTGCAACAAGTGGTCTTAATTTTTTCGAAAGTTGTTTAGAGTATCACAAACATCCATAAATTATTTAAGAATTTTAGCACCTATGGTTTACTCAAACTTTAATAATGCTTTTTTTATTTAATTTTTTTCAATTCGTTGTATATTTAATATTAATGGTCGTACAAAAATTTGTGGTTGCATAAAATTTGAGTTTTTAAATGTACTTTATAATAAAAAAATGTGCGTAGCCGCCAAAAAAAATGTCCACCATTTTTTGACAATATAAAGTGATAATGTTTTTTTTTGTATGTACAGTTAATAAAATGTACATTTTTAATTTAAAAAAACTTTCCATAGGAGAACTAAAAAAATTTCCGCCATTTTTTTTGACAGAATAAAGTGATAATATTTGTTTCGTTCAGACAGAACATTACGATTTTTCTCACAATTTCACAGAATTTCCATTATTATGCTTGAAAATTACAGAAAAATGGCTAATGAATGGCTCACTTGGTATAGAATGATCCATACGTAAAAGTAGGGGAATGTAAGCGACGGAGAGATCGTGATTCCTGGACGGTCGGGGGTCAGATCGAGGTTCGAGATCGACACCGCGACGAGAAACCGCATCGACTTGTCGAGGTGCGCGCCGCTAGCCCGATCCTCGTGGTAGCGGGTTTGCCTATCTGCTCTTCGGTTGTCGAAAGGCAAATCACCAGGACCACCAGCGCGACTCCGAGAGCTACTTCAGCTTCGTCGGCTCTCGCTGCTTGCACGCCTGTCGATGTAGCTCACTGTGACGACCGGTGAACGGCATTTGTCATGGAGATCGTTCGGTATTAGCATCCCAAGAACTTACGGTGGAGAGAAAGAGACGAGAATGCCGAAGAGTGAATGCAAACCTGATGGAGTGAAAGAGTAATTCAATGCCCAACCTGGATGCCAATCGAGAGCAGTTAAACGCTTAATCCATCGAATATCCCTTACAGATGTCTTGACAAAAATTAATTTCTCATTTAAGATACAAAGTAAAATTATATAGATAAACATAAAAATATTGCATACTCCGCGACAACATGTAATTTTTTTTATTAAAAGTTGTATGCCCACATAGAAATAAACATATATGCACAATATATTCGACATATAGACCTTTTTGGCGCTAAAATATATATATACTAGGATTTTATTGTGGCTCGCGCGCTGCGCGCGCCCGCAATCTCCCCCCAATCCGGGTTTGTGAAATTTTTTGAAATTTGAATGTGAAAACCCGTCAGAAACCTCTCGGAACCCCCCCCCCCCCCCCCGACTTTTCAGAAAGCCCGTCACTCGACCCACCAGAAGCCCCCCTCATCCCGTCGGAAACCCCACCACTCAGCCCTTCAGAAATCACCTCACCCCATCAGAAACCCCGTCACTCAACCCCTTAGAACCCCCCCCCCCCCCCCCCCCCCCATTCCGTCAGCAACCCCGTCACTCAACCCCTCACAAACACCCCCACTCCGTCAGAAACTCCGTCACTCGACCCCTCAGAAACCTCCCCCCCCACTCCGTCAGAAACTCCGTCACTCAACCGCTCAGAAACCCCCCCACCCCGTCAGAACCCCCCGCCTTCTTTATGCTGGTTTGCTCGGAATTTTTCTAAGTCCCTCGATTCTTGACACGGCGGCGGCGGCGAGATCTTTTTATAATATAGAGAGATATACGAGCGGGGCTCCGCCCCCCTAAGCGCTTCGCGCGTCAACCCCCCTCAGAATAATATTTATGTAATATTTTTTAATTTTAATAGATATTTAGATTTTAATAGATAGATAGACTTGACGAAGACATGAAGACTCGAAGACACTAAAATTCATTATTGTTGAAGTAACCCTTACAGTTTGTAATAAATCTGTATAATAAACATTCAGTAGAAAAACCGCTTTGGAGTTTGTTTTCGAGCTTTGGAGGAAATCTGTAATTGTAAATGTTTGGAGCATATACTTAATGTATGTAGGCAGTACTCGATAAATTGGAGTATTTTGAACCTTTAAGGTCACAGGCCGAAAGCGAACAGTTCATAGATCGATGGTTGCATCAGCGGACGTTGACTTACTGGATCATCATTGAAACATTGGAACCGATGTTGTAGCTACGATGTAGGCAATGTTCAATTTTTGTTTATATCCGGAAAGATGATCTCTCGTTGTGAGTTGAATGAAAAGATAAAAACCAGATAGAATTAAAATTAAATCAATTTGATTTTATTACGCATATTACGTATGGATAATATTAAGTTCAGTTTAAGCTGTAATTGAAGTGCGTGACTCAACCTAAACCAAAACATTATCAAACTTGTTTTAGAGGACTAATAAACCTATTCGAGACTTTTCCCATGAATTTTTCTCCAGAATCAAATATCTATCGGTTATATTTATAAAAACTGGTGGTGTATGTGTTTATAAACACCAAAAATACGAAGACCCTTGATCCAACAGTTTTCAAAATGTTAGCCCACAAAACATCAGCCCCCAAAGCGTCAGCCCGCAAAGCGTCAGCCCGCAAAGCGTCAGCCCGCAAAGCGTCAGCCCGCAAAGCGTCAGCCCGCAAAGCGTCAGGGATCCCAAAACGTCAGTTACCGGAAGGATATTTTTTATAGTATGGAATAGATATACATACACTGTTAAAAATATTTTGAAAATTAATATATGTATTGGAAGTTCTTTCGCAGATACGGTATATTAAATTTCATTGATTATACAGATATGTTGTAAAATTCCAATAGTTACATTATAAACACAACTTTTAAGAAGTGGTTAGCATACTGTATTTTAATTTTATAATAATTTTGTTGTATATTAATTAATATACGGGTATGCGCAAAAAACTTCCAATACTTTATATTAATTTCCACATAAAAATTTGTAACAGTGTATCTCATATATATTGTGCATATATTTTTGGACACATATATGTAAAATATATGAAGCATATAGAACTTTTTGACACCATATATTAAGTATATATGATGCATATATTTTTTTCTATCTGAGTGATTTGTCGCGAACAGCCGTTCTCCCCACGTGGATTATTGTAAGTTTCCCATCAGCCTCCCCAGGGCCAGATTATTCTGTTCCTGCTCATCCATCACCGCACACCTAAAGCCACTAAAACTAGGAATTGACATTTTTTTATAGCTGCCCTACAAATAATGATCATTTGAATATGAGTGATTTCATGTAAATTACTGTTTAGAATGTGCCCAACGTTAAACCCCAATCTGTTATTGTTGCAACTATTGTGTAAAACAAAAAATGTAAAAAGTCAATAAAATAATGTGTTAATTAAATTCGCTGTTGTTTTAACATTTTAGCTTGTGCAGAAAAGTTTTTTTTTTTTTAGTTGTTGCAGAAACGACACATTAAAAGGGAGGAAATAATCAGGCAATATCTCGAGGTGGTCCTGGAGAACAAGAAGAAGTAGAGAGGAGCCAACAGTGGATACCACTTCCACGGGTGGTCCCGTCCCCTTACGCACTTTACGTGCCAACGCCCACGCACGTGGATAGTCTCGCGAGCCTGTTGTACTACCATAAGTACGGTCAAGCCTACGTGTAGAAGCCTGGTGAACCGACGTTCGCCAGAGGATGAATCCCAGCGAAGAAGTCCGAACAGTGCAGGGAGTGTACGGAGTTGGAGTCACACGCCTCACGTACACAGGGCATTCGTATCTTCTTATACTTGTATTAAGTACGTACGTATTACGTATAGAATGAGTACGAATGCGCTACGGAAGCGGAATATCGCGTGTATCTCCTCCCACCTTTCTCACACCCCGACAGCAACCTACAAGCACGAGAAGAAGACGAAGAAGAAAAAGAGGGAACGTCCAAAAGGAACGAGACGAAGAGAAAAGTTGTAAAATTACAGAGTCCCGTTGCATCGCACTTCATCGCCTGTAATAGTATCTAACTATCTAACGTATATTACAGTAGGATTATACCGTCCACGCGTATATATATATATATATATATAACAGTTAGTCCTGAGACAGGCAGTTATCCATCGACTAATCGACGAAACGTTCATTTATTTTTATATATTTTCTTTTAAATTTCTTCTTTTTTTTATGGCTAAGACAATTTCGCGGCTGATCACGAGGAAGTGACGACTACAACGTCGCGTGATAGCGCCTCTCGAGGAGAGGAATGCACCGGGGTACATTCGCCCGAGGTCCACGATCTTATCGTGTGGACCGCCGTCTTATAACTAGCACCTACGCGCTCGCGAGCTCGCGTAACGCGTGTAGTTTCTCCTATCGTCCGTGCACTATCAGAAACCGCTCCTGCCTGCCTCTTGATCGTCTTCCCACTCGGCCCCTAGCAAGGCTTCAAGGCCTATCTCAGGATGTTGTAAAGTTGCGATGATCACTGTTGGTATGAATAAACAAATAACCATTCAAATTTATAGCGTGGCAAAATAATGTTTTATACATTTTTTTTTGCTTCCTCATAGAGAAAGTTTTGTTTTCGTGCGAAAATTTTCATTCGAGTTTTTTATGTCAATACATTAAAAATGGTCTAAAACGTAGAGAAAAGTGTGGCTGTCACTTAAAATTCAAACTTACATATCTCGAAAACTGCTTTAACAATCGGGCTGAAATTTAGCAAACATGTGAAGCAGGTCGACGCCTTTGTGTGTGGCAATTTTCAAAAAAATTAAAAAATATCTTCGAATTTTTGTTTGACTTTGCAATTTTCGAAAAATGTCTGTACGCTCCCTAGCATCCGAAAATTTTACGCTATTGAGCTAAATAATTTTTTATGAATAACGCTATGTTAAATGAGGATCGGGATTGAATTTGGAATGAATTTGTAAAAAAGTTCGGTTTTTATGACATTTTGAATTTTTTTAAATATTCGGATTGCTCGAACTCACCAAATTAACAGAAATTTTCTACAGATGAATAATAACATTCAACCTCCACCTACCAAATTTGGTCGTGACCGGTAAAACGGTTTAGATTTTAAGAGATTTTGAATTCTTCAAGAATAGGTAACGAAGAAAGCTGCAAATTAGAACTTTGCAGATTGTTTCCTCATTCATTTTCATTATATTTACATAAAAACTTCCTCTATGAAGAAGCCAAAATTAATAAATAAACTTACTCATAGAGGTGGCTCTGTAAAAAATGAAAATTAATGAGGAAGCAATGTGCAAAGTTCTACTTTACAATTTTTTAAATCATAATAAATGCTACCTGAAAAATTATCTTGCCAAATTGCCCTCAGTTTTTGAAAGTAAATCGTTTAGATTTTTTCTGACTCGATAATTGTTCTGTTGCTTTATTCTGCTGCGTCAATGGCACGACAGGTGACGAATAAAACAGTTGATTGAACAAACTAACTATCGTAGTAATTCATGAAACATCGATACCAAGTATCGCTTTTTCAATGCAGTATATTAATTTGACTTGTTTTTCTTTTAAATCACAACTACACGCAAAAAAAAGGCTTGGTTAGAAGGTGCTTGGTTATATGTGCGCCAACAAAGTTACTGGTTAGACCAATCAAGTTATTTGTTAACTAACCAAGTTATTAATTGACTGACCAAGATGATTTAGTTGGTGTAACCAATAACTTGGTTGGTAAAATAATAACTTGCTTGGTCTAAGCAATAACTTAGTTGGCGCATATATACCCAAGCGTCTTGGTTGAGCTAACTAAGCCCTTTTTTCTCCGTATACTTTTTTATAGCAGAATTTCGTAAAGTTTTCAGTATTCTAACATTCTAGTATTTTATAACAGTTTTTCGTATTTCATCAATAAGTTTACAATAATAAGCATATATGTATGAACTGAGTGGAGTGTCTACATTTTTTATTTAAAGGATGATCCAGGGGTCAATAATATTTGTACCATTCTTTTGTGTTATGAGGGTAAATGCACCTTTAAATAAACTTCATTATAATAGCACATTCACCTACTCATTTTTCCATGGGATCCTAACTTCATGTAAAATATAGGTTACTTCCACCTGTTCACTGATTTGAATAATGTTTTTTTTAAACTCGTTCCACATGATCCTCTTACAGGTTGTTGTTTAATAGTCTCACGAATAGTCTACAATTATGGCTGTTTTTACAAATATATATTGTGACAGGAGAATTTATATTGACAACTTTCCTCGACGTCACACTCCAGATTTGCACCTCGAGGGCTAACCGCGAAATAGAATTAGAATTGGATAGCGCATATTATATGAGAACCTATGATTCTGCGATTATTGTTAATAGTAACTGGAATAATTGTCAAACATTATAATGCTTTGAATCATCCATGTCTCGGTTCAAATGAGCGAAACATCGACACACAATCTCATTCAATGGAGACAATAGAAGGGAACAGCGCACGCGTCAACTTATTAATTTTTCTACGAGCCGGCCGAAGCGACATATCGAGCGAGATCCACGACACTTCACGTTTCGTTACGAGAGCAGAAGGAAGTCAGCGCTCGAGGTTAAAGGACATAATTGCTAGGCTTATTGTAGCACCTCTCAGTAAAACTCCACTTTGACGAAATAGTCAAAGTAGTGTTATAATAGACAAATAGACAAAAGTATTGGTGGTAATTGTGCACTAATGATAAAAAGGACTGAGGAAATTTGACAAGAGACAAGGAGACGAAATTGTTGTCAAATAATCAATAAATTCAGATTGGATACGATTCCGTGAGTACCATTATTTATATTTCATGCTTCCGAACAGATCTCTATTCTGATTCTGAAACTTTATTTCCTTGGGTCTTTCCATTACCCTGCCTGTGGATGTCCATCTCTATAAGAGCTAGTCAAAACAAGTTATTAGATCTTTAAAACTAATTGGCGCCCTAAAACAATTTTCAGTTAGACAAAGAGAAAATTTAGATCCTCGACAGCCATTGACCCAGGCCGCGGCGAGTGTTAGCTTTATTTAGACGAAGATAATAAGTAAAATAAAATAAAGCTGTCTCAATATTGAACGAATGGTTCTACCTAACTATTCATGTAACATATTCAGTAAGCCACATTTCATACGGTTGCATTGAAAAACCTTATAACCTGACCCACAAGTGACATCTTTATTTCCACCTTTATCGAGCAAGCCAAGCATTAAGTTCTTTCATATATACTTGATTTAGCAACTATCTCGTATGTCAAAGTGTTAATTCAACAATTTTGTCAACATTTCTTACAGACATGATCAGTAAGGGCCCGTATAATATTGCTAACACAACGGTATAGTCGTCATAAAGAATTACCTCAGGTTTGTCAGTTTACTTGATGGACCAAGAGAAAACTAATTCAAAAAAATAAAATTCCGTTCAACCACTGCCTGTCTTTATAGTGAAGCTCCTCACGATTGACCGTCATTTAAAAACCGATTGACGGAAAATAATAAAATTTCGGATTTTACTGAAATACCTGTCCTACGGATATTTAAATCCGAAATAAAATTCTCTGGCTTAGAAGAATAATAAAAGTTCTAAGACGACAGTATCGATGACTGTGTGTACATCAAGCAACTTTGGAGAATGGCTATCGACGTGTCTCGAGCACGAGTTGGAACATGCTTGTACAATGAAGATGAACACGTCACGCTTCTTCCCATAACATTGCACCATCGGTAGAAGACAGTGAGGCGGTGTGTACTTCGTCTTACTAAGGATGAGTGTAAAGAAGAAGGATAAATGGAGAATGTGAAAGAGAAACGACTACGAAACCCGTTTGCGTATATACCCGAGAGGCCATGGGATTCTTCTCCCCTCGATACCAATAGCAAACCAGAAGAAGAAGCAGAATCTTCGAAGCTGACGTGGTGTTGGGACGCGTGGAGATCTCCTAGGTGTCGAGATGAGAAAATAAACTTTCGTCAACGTTTTTCCTTACTCCGGTGTATCAGGAGAGAGAAAGAGAGGTCGTCGCTGATGCTACGCCGTTGAGAGCCCGGAGAGCCTCTCCGATTTGATGTTTATTTTCTTCGACCTACGTGCTGGCTGAGACTGCGACTCTTTCATTCCCATTTGGCTACCCTCGGGCCAGAACTCGAGTGCACCTAGAGGGGTGAGGGAACGTACAATCCAGAGAAAACCTCGAACGAGATTTGTTTAGGAATCCTCCAGAGAACTCAGCTGGACTGCTGCGCCAGCCTCGTGATCGCGCGAATTCTCCTGTTGCCAAGATATCACAACAGTTCACCACTGATTTATCGTTACTTTCTCACAATTCCCAGGATTTTCGTTTAAGTAAATCCTCCAACGAGTGCTTTCCCTCGTTACAAATGTTATGATAGACTCCAACCGGTAGCCCCATCTCGTCCAGCCTCTTCAATCATCCCGTTTTATTATTTATTTATCCTGCGTACACACGAAAGCATAACCGCGCACAGGTCCTAAACGCGGCACGTCCTTCTGCGTGCACACTCTGCATGACTAATGCCTGCCTCCATGACAAATTAGAGAAAACGCTCGGCATAGACCAGAGAGGCTGCGCTTCACAATTCATATATTTCTTACCACTTCTCTGACTTCCTCTCTTCCCTTTTCTGCTCATATATATTGTGTTTCTTGCAGTAGGTATACGCGCATTCTATTTACTTATTCATTACAACGGTGTTACGTTAAGTCCCTCGTGGTTGACTGATGCGTTCCTCGGACTATTCCTCATGTTCATTTATTATTTTATGCATTTTCCCGTATTTGTTTTATTATTTTTCATTCGCTGGCTACATCTCTCTGGCGGAGGTCGATTATATGTCCAGGAGGTCTGGAACATGTACAGAGAGAGAGAGACAGAGTCTCGAGTGTGACTAACGATCCTTGATATCCTTCAGCGTGGAGTGTAAAATCCACTGCTTCGTTCACGGCGCGTCCTTTCCTTCGTCGTAGACATGACTTGACTCGATTGTTCCCTCGAGCTGGGGAGTCTTTTATCGAGTATTCTTGGTTCGCTTCGCGTTCTTCTTTCGTTCGTCTTCCCTAAGGACAACTGACTCGACGCGTGCATGCGAGACTTATTCGAGAGTGAGACGTCGACCAATCCACCGTCAATGCCTCTCTCTCTGCTATATGTTGCGCTTGATGCGAGCATTTAATCCACTAGTCTTTCTTCCTCTCTTGATCTTCGGGCGCGGTTCGGTCATGTGATTAATTTCCAAAGGACGATGCGAAGGAGCCTCCGCTATACCTGCGCCCGCAGGGCGAATACAATAATTCCGACGAGGAACAGGCGAACGTACGGACCAGCCGACTCCGGCCTCGATCGCAAACGCTTGATGGACCGGCCAATCTCGACGAGACAATGCGACGTCCCACATCACCAATTTATCGGACACCCACGAACGACCTCCCGCAGGACTCCCAGAAGCAGAAGCAACGTATATACGTTATATTAAAAGACAAGACGGACGCGCGCACCTTGCATTTCGTAGAGGGAGCGTACAAAAAGTGCACGGAAAATAAAATAAGTTGTGGGCAGGTTTAGGTTCTCTTCGTAGCGTCCTGCAAGTTTTTCTTTTTCAGCGACTTCTCAATCTTTTGGCTTTATCGCTTTGAGTGAAATAATACTTGGGGCTATGGTACAATCCCGTGCAGAAATTTAGTCAGGGCTGTATACTGGGCCCGTCCAGTGTTCCCTAATTAATTACGCGGCCCATCAGGGAAATCTAACATATGGCTTTATAGGCTTGTCACACTTATTTGTATAGGGCACTTATAGGGTTCCTCGGCGGGCCCATAAAGGCTGCCATACTAAGCCTCTTCTAAGAAAACGAAAAATGAATTACAAAATAGTTATCTGCGTTTATTGAAGTCGGTTTATCTTGCACTTTTAGTTGGATATTCGGAGTTATTGCATTGATGAGTACATATTAATTGCTGAAAAAACACATGTAAATTTATTTGCTGTTGGTGGGAATCGAACTTGGATCCTCTGCGTGGCTGTTGGGTGCCTTAGCCCACTCGGCCATTGACATCTTAGAAGATTCTCATATTTATTGTCTATTTGAAGTATACTAAAGATTAAAACGCGCCAAGACTACATTTATTTAGATGGTTGCGACCGATATATATAAAATACTAACACAGCGGGGCGGATAATTATCGATTTACCGACCCTTGAGGGACATTAGAAAATTCGGCCGTGAGTCGTCACACATCCAAGTACTGACCTTGGGGGACTTAGAAAAATTCGGGAGTGGGTCAGTCAGCCATCCAAGTACTGACCCTGGGGAGACTTATGAGAATTTGGGCGTGGAGCGGTCTTCCATCCAAGTACTGAGCCTTGGGGTACTTAAAAGAATTTGTAGTACTGCCACACAAAAAAAAAAGACTTGGTTACAACAACTAAGCGCTTAGTTATATATGCGCCAACTAAGTTATTGGTTAGACCAATCAAGTTATTTGTTAACCAACCAAGTTATTGATTGACTAACCAAGATTATTTAGTTGGTGTAACCAATGATTTCGTTGGTTAAACAATAACTTGGTTGGTCTAACCAATAATTTAGTTGGCGAATATATAACCAAGCGCTTTGGTTGATCTAACTAAGCCTTTTTCTGCGTGCAGTTGCAGCGGTGGCAATGTAGCAACGTGGTACGTATGGTTGATGCAGCCGTTTTTTATGCGACACACTTAGAACAATTTCCATGAAAGTATCTATACGGTCCCTATCATCATTTCCCTACTGTAATAGGTAAACTTTGTTTAACGTTAGCATTTACAGAACCCAATGAGGCTAAATATTGGCGCCCCCAGTATGGCTGCGACGAAATTGCTCGTGCCCGTAAATTGTGTTGTCGACGCTTTTTTGGGCCAAGTAGGGACCAAGTAGGATCCAAGTAGGATGTTGTGGAGGCTTTTGGTGGGCCAAGTAGGGCCCGAGACGGGATTCCTATTTCTGGCTTTCGTGGATAAGCCTATAATGTGCCCTCGCTTACTTGCGATGAATGATAATAAAGATTCCTAATATCCTGTAATTTCGAATTTAGAACAATTGTATGTGTTCTACCCTCCTAAATTGTGCACGCGAACGGAATAACGCATTTGTGAAACTTCTCGGAGCAATATTGAGATGGTATTAAAGGTCCTGGAGAGAAGCGCACGGAAACTTCAACAAGAACCAGGCAGTCTCTTGTGCTGGTTATAACCGACTATCGGATCGATCTATATAGTTATTGCAGTATAGCATAGAACATAATTCCTGGTGGCGCGCATCGAGTTACTTCCAAGCGGACGAGGACGACGATCGAGGAGAGCAGGTCTACCGCAAGCTAAGGACTTACCGAAGTCTACTCGCTCGAGAAAGACCTAGCGGGTTGCGAGCATCGCGCACTACAAACTTGCTCGTCGTCGTTGTCCTGCTTTTCCATCTTGCAGCATTTCGAGTCACGCTTTTTCTTCTGTTAGCAAACTTCCGCGTCGTGTGTCACTGCAGTTATCCGTATATCTATAGACATTTTATAGTAGCGAGTACATAGTGTCGGGTATACCGTGGTCGAGTTTTACGGTAATTCTACTTTCCCGACTTTGTTGTTCTTCGAGATGCCTGCCAAAAAGTTGTCTCGCTACGTCGTGTGCTGGACTGTGTGCACATTTTCTGGTACAAACAATCGAATTGGAGTCTTTTCCTCGCTGTCTTTCCAGTTAACCGAAGGAACAAGGCTGACTTTATAAACAGTATATTCTTCTTTTTTCCTAACAGGACCTTTTGCCCCCTTTTTCTCCGCTCGTGTCTTTTGTCGAGCGAGCGAGACTTTCCTTCGCTCGGAAAATTAAGTACACAACTCTCCGTGAATTCGCGAGGGTTCGCTGTGCTCTCCGAGAGTTTTCGAGTCTAGTCTAGTTTCCAAACTCGACGTTTCGTTTTTTTTTCTTTCACCTTCTCTTAAACCCTCTCATTCCTTCCAGCTACTTCTTGTTCGCAAAGTCCCGACGACGTTAGGATCGAGCTCTGCCGGTACAGCGCGAGTATACGTTGCCGCAGTCGCGGGTAGAATGTAAATCTTATCCAACCCAAGTCTCCACGCTCTCTCGCTAGCCTCCCATTTTGTCGAGACTCGAATAAAGAAAAGCGCGCTATATCCAACGGTGTATGCCAAGCTTTCGCCGTGCGGGGGGGATGAAAAATTGCGATGGCCAAAGTTTTCTCGCCGAGCTCTCGCTTTTGCTTCTGTGCCAACGTCGTGGTAAGTCCTGCGACTTTTGCCCTTCGATCCAAATATTCTTGCGCTGCGGTGGAGCCACAAGAAGAATTGCACACAGCGAACGTATTACAGTCGCATCATTCTTCCGCCTCTTTACATTCTTGTACCGCAACGGAGCAGCATACTTCTTTATTACCATATCTCGTTCGTTACTCCATAAAACTGCAGAAAATAACAAATATTGCGTAAAGAAGAAATAAATAACAAATAAATCAGAACATTCATTATTTGATTATTGAGTTCTCTATT
The DNA here is from genome assembly GCA_963970395.1 of Ephialtes manifestator. Classification (NCBI taxonomy): domain Eukaryota; kingdom Metazoa; phylum Arthropoda; class Insecta; order Hymenoptera; family Ichneumonidae; genus Ephialtes; species Ephialtes manifestator. The sequence continues at coordinate 18,270,314 of OZ019970.1, read as the reverse complement.
AAGTAACAAAAACATTACAAATCTCTGCTTTTCTGCCATCACACGGAAAAAAAGGCTTAGTTGGAACAACCAAGTGACTTGGTTAGTCCAACGAAGAAATTAGTAGCCTAACAAATTACTTGGTTGGTCTAACCAATTAATCGTCTGGCGCATAAATAACGTGAAAAAAAGTGATCAGTTGAAAAACAATTCGCTTGCGAGTAGCTAAAGGCAAGTTGTTATTTCAACTTGATTTTTTCAGTCTAATTCTTACATTAAAAAATAAGATTAAAAGAGTAGAATGTATTATTGCACATTTTTAGTTATGGTTTTAATCTCAAAGATCAATGTAAAAATTGGATGTAAAGTTAAAATGGCAAAATTTGTTTTTGGCAGTGAGCCGACGTAATGTTTATAAAGTTATAAAAATTTTCAGTGCAACTATGGTCATAGTTGCGTAATAGCAGGGTTCGGAAGTAACGCGTTACTAGTAACGTCGTTAGTGAATTCGTTACTTTTTGGTGGTAACGGTCGGTAACGTCGTTAAATTTTTATTCGTGTAATTCTAAGACAACGCTCGTTACAAATTTTTTGTAACCACTAACGAAATTGCTTTTTCGTTACTTTTTGAGATACAAAATGAACGAAAGCTACTTGCTCAACGTTAATAAAAGCTTCCTCTGAATTATTCGTTTTTTCGTTATTGTCCTTCATTCTACACGTTAATAATTATATACGTCTAAATTTGTTATGTGATTAATATGTTTTTAAGTAACGAAACGTAACGGAATCGTTACATTTTCAGTAACAATAACGGTGACGCGTTATTTTTTCACAATGTGTAACGGTAACGGTAACGAATTACTTTTAATAAGTAATGTTCCGAACCCTGCGTGATAGCAATGTTTTTTTAAATCTCATCGTGATAAACTTGTTTTTTTCGTTACAATGAGGAAAAAAAGTATTTGGATGGACTAAATCAGTTTTAACTAAACTATTCGAATGGTTTTGTAATGCGCAGCATAAAAATATTATTTAACCTAAAATATTTAGATCATCCGACGGGAATAATTTCTGAACAAACAATCTTTTTCATTTTAACGAATCAACAAATATACAGTCATATCCCGGCAAACTTAGATTTTGCAAGCACAGCTAATTTTTTTCTGTAAAGAGAAATGAATGTAGGTAGAGTTAATTAAATGTGCCAATAAATCAGTATTATTAGAGAATCGGTTCTGCGATCGTATTACTGCAGAAGTCTCGTTTCTCACCTGTATAGTGGCACTGCAGAAGCGAAACTCGCAGCAAGGTGAGGAAAGGCGACTCGTGCCCCTGCCTCGAGATAAGATCTCGTCGCCAGCTCTCGAGAACCGAGAAACGATCCAACGACTAACCCAATTAGCAGAATAAGAGCCGAGGGCGCGCGAAGAAAGAAAACGTTTACGCCCGAGCACACATAATGTACGAGGAGAGCGCTTAGTTGTCGTACTCATACGACGCTCTTTCTCTCTTTCCATTTTACTTCGTTTCCGTCTTCCTCTTCTTCTTCTTTGCCTTCTTCTTGTTCACAGTTCCTCTTTTCTTCCATTGGGCTCTGCGTGTACCCGGAGGGTATACGAATGCACAACAATTTTACGGTCACTCGCAGAGCCGATTGGTCTCGCGTTGTCATACCCCATCGTAAAAATGTGCACTGCAAACACCTGCACTCGAAATTACATATTTTTCTTTTTATTTTTTTCTCTTTTTTAAAACCAAGCAGGTTTGACAGGCTTTGAAATACACATTTTGTTGCCACGAATACAAATCGAGACGAATGGGGGGAAAAGAAGATTGAGTTGCATGAGGAGCAGCGAGACTCCGGGCACTTCTGGAAGTAATAAGGAGATCGAATCGAGTAAAAGAACCATCAAAACGTGGGAGAGCATGAGGGAAAAGACGATATAGAGAAAATGTACCGAGAGACAAGTCGGATATATACACGCCCCACGGAAAAGGCGAATGCAATGCCGACGCGGAGAGTTTGCTAGCTATGCGTGCCATTGCTACCACTGATGTTGCCTCTCAAAAGGCGATTGCGAACGAGAAACCATTTAAGGGAATCGGGGCAATGCGCTTGTGTGCCTGCGCTGACTGCTCGCCTGTATCGAAGCGCTACGAGAGCTCTTCGATTCTCAAACTGGTTTCAAACGTTTGTATACCTCTCTGTGTGTACCATAGGTGAAATATATTTTGTGCCAACTGCTACCGTTGTTGATACACGCTCTACACCTTATTTCTCATCAAGTGTTTACTAATGCCTAATCCACCATCGTTTAATTCCATTTTTATACTGAAAAACTGAATATCCAATTCGGGTGCGATTAGTGATGCGACAAGAACCGAGAATTTCGACCATCTCAATCGATCTCGCTCATAAATGTCATTTATATATGATTCTCGTCTCGACCGATTGAGAGAATGTTCACGCATTTTCTCGACTCGAAAAATCTTGCACTGACAAGCGAGATCGATCGAGAATCTCGTGGTTTGAGGATTATGTGACGTTACAACTACAGTATGCGATATAATCGTTTTTAATAATCTATGTGTTCTAAATAGAAGCTTAAAATATGATTTATTTGTTAATTTACAGCAAAAACATAAAGTCACAGTGCGTCTCACCTCTTATTCTTTTCTCTCTCGCTCTCTTTTTCTCTCTTGGATACACACGTTGAAATAGCTTTGCTCACACTTTTAGATATAACAGAGTTGTCAGGAGTGAGGTTAAACTAGATGTTCAAAACTATCCTTCATACAATTTCGCCTCATTTGGGATTATCATTTGTATTGTCACAGCGAGAGAAAAATATAGTTAAGACATCTAAAATAGTTTGGTAAAAAAAACCAGACGACATAGTAAGTGGGATCGATCTTGGAAGTTTGGAAATGTTTACTTATACCGTGAGTAGAAACGCGATGCACGCGGAGGGCGCTCGCGAAACGTCTGGGCATTTTCGGGCAACTTTGAGGTTATGACGGCGAACGTTGAATGATCGACGCTATACACGGGAGCTGTATCTTTCGTAAATCTCATGTCGTACAAAACTACAGACGTTTTGCAGACTCTCAATAGACTTTGCGTTATTTTTCATAACATGAATTGCTTTACCCGGTATGCGTATGAAGATTATTCCGAACATTTGTGGGCGCAAAATATAGAGAAGTATGAGATGCGTTGTATAGCGTTGTACAGCAGCAGCGTAAATAGTACCGCGGACGACGCCCAGTAAATCGTTGTATGTACAGTAGAACCTCGTTTATCCGAGGTAATGTGGGGAGGACGTACCTCGGATAGCCGAAAACTCGGATAATACGGAAACCATACACAATGCATATAATGAGGAATAGCTTTATCCGATTTATCCGAGTTTTTCCATATTATCCGAGCGTATTCCTCGGTTAACGCGGAGTGCTCGGAAAGTCCGGTGGCTCGGATAACGCGGAGCCTCGGATAATCGAAGGCCGGATAAACGAGGTTCTACTGTATGTCGAAAAAAAAACCGTTTTTCCACTTTGGATCCCGATTACTATACGAATCTGGGAATGAGTACTATATTTTTCTCTCGATGTATTGTTTGACAATAAACGCTTATTAAAATGTTTAATAATTTTCTTTTTTTACAATACACGAAAATCCCGGTTTATACCAAAATATTGAATCTCGTAACAAGAAAAGACCGTGCGGTTTCTTGTAAAAGGTCGCATGAAGAATTTTCTTTTCCATTTGCAACAATTTGTTATAAATCGGGTGGAAGTGTGAATTCATTACGCTACCTCTTAGAAAAATTCACACAGTGTTTTCTTTTTACGAGACTCAATATTATAGTATAAACCCGGAATTTCGCGCGTGTATAGTAGAAAAAAAAATAGACATTTGAATAAGTGTTTTACTGTCAAATGATAATAATAAAAATAATAATCACAAATGAGGCTAAATTGTATGAAGGATAGTTTTTACATGTTCATGACCGATTTTATATAAATTTTCACAGTATTCCTACCAAGGAAAATGGCAATTTATCGTATGTAACCGTTTTTTGGGAAAGTAAGAAATATCTTTTTACGCAAAATTGGATATCTCTGACACTATGCGGCCTAAAATATTATACGATACGCGGAATTTAAGGTAATTATTTAAGCTATCAAATTCTACCATACATAGCACCAATCGTCGTGTTAAAAAATAATGGTATCCGTCTAAAGGAAAGATTCGATTTTCTACGCATTAATCAAATGGGAAATACAAAAGGTCGTTGTGACACCTCTAAAAAAATTCATACGAAGTTTTCCGAAGGCTAATATTAGAATCCAGACTACAGCTTTTTGATGTGGCAAGTAAAAAAAAAGTTTTCTTTTTGGACAGTCTAGTGTTGATGTTTTAAGAATAGTATGAAATAACGTTTTTACGAAGGTATAACGTCATTAAGGGAGACACAAGTCACGTCGATAATACAGAGATTTCCAAATGTGAATTGAGCTACTTATAGGTACGTTAAAAAATAAAAACAATTACTGCAAAACCAACATTACGAGATGGCTACCGTCTGTAATGGGTTAGAAGATTCCTCGTTCTATTTATGTTTCGTACAATGCCGGACTGTTATAAAAGAAAAAAAAATTGTAATTTAATCTCCACAAAGCGATGAAGAAACAGATACAATTCCATAGAAAAATTCTATCATCATAAATCCGGAAAAACACACAATATTTGGCGTTGAGATGGTGACGCGTTTTTTGATAGCTAATCCCGAGTTGAAATTTAGGCCCTCTTCAAAACCTACACGGAGAAAAGGGTGTAGTTGTAGCAACCACGGAATTGGTAGCGCCAACTAACAGGCATGGTAGAATATGGCATTAGCAAGTTATTGTATGTCAGAACCAACCGATTGGTCCCCAACCAACTGTTAGTAACGCCGGCCAACCGACTAATAATGTCAACCAACCGGTTGGTAATGCCAACCAACCGATTAGCAACGCCAATCAAACTACATCTAACGCTCTAAGCATTTAAAGGTTGGTTTTCTCAACTAACCTGTTTTCTCCGTGTAAATGTAGCAGACCCGCGGGGTAAACGGAGGTTCCTTCATTCCTTTCACACTCGTCAAAACCTCCGAAAATGACAGATATTACTCGAATGGAGTAAACGAAATCTAATGTAGACTGAAATTCTTATGTTTGGACCTCCAATTAGGTTGTACAGAGTGAGATGAGGTTCTTAGACCCTTGTATAAACCTCTAAAAGTGGCACATTTCACCCATTTTCTCTCAACGAAGGGTGTTGGAAGGGTTTAAATTTTAACTCGGGATTTGTCTAAAAATATGATAATATTGGTCTCAAACAATATATCCAATTATTCTCAACTAAGCGGTGAAGGAACTTGGACATTCGAGGAGGCTACAGCGGGAGTAGCAGCAGCAGCAGCAGCAGCAGCAGCAGCAGCCACAGTGACGAGCACGGAAGCACCTGCGCTGTCGAGAACGTCTTGGCTCGTAGCGCGAGTCTCGCGATCGGTCTCGCGGCCCGCGGGATGGAACGAACGGGTCTGCGGGCGAAGTTCCAACGTGCCCCCGCGCCTAGTGCGTCACGCACACGCTGGGGAACGTGCACGTTGGCAGCCAGCGGGATGCACACCGCGGGATCCGCCAAATGAGTATGAGTGAGAAGGAAAGGGAAAGAGAAAGAGACACACACACAAAAGAAAGACGAAGGTTGACTGGCGAATGTGCACGTACGTGTTGTGCTGCTCTCTCGCTCGTTCAGCCGGGCAAAGAGTCTCGCGTGCGACGTGCGAGACAAGCAGCGTGGTTTCATGGCAGACCGCGTGGCAGCGTCGCGACTCTCTTTGCTCTGTCTCCTTCCTTCTCACGTTGTAGGATTTATTTATACGTACGTGGCTGACTCGCGAGACGCGTCGCTCTGTCCTGCAGAAGAGGCGGACGTATTATGCCAACCACAGTGTACATAGCGTATATATAGATGTATTTTGTATGTGTTAGACGTATATGTGATGTATAGGTATACGAGTCGATGGAGAAAGGCTCGAGAGAGCCTCTTGCAGCCGCGCCGATGGCCATCCGCACGCAGAAGTGAGTGAGTGAGTGAGCTAAGTTGCCGGAATGCTTTGGCTTCGACTTTGCCGAGACAGGCCGGGAGAACCTGAAAGAGATGAGGAAAAGGAGAGGATTGATGAGGAAAATAAGAAGATTGGTGGTAAAACGCGAAGTGGATAAGATAAAGCGAGACCGGAAGGAGCTTGAGGACATTGGCCATGTACACAGGGAAAAAATCTGTGTACCCGGATTATCAGAAAATTAATTACCGTGTACTGCGGGTGGAGATCAAGATAGTGAATGGCTAAAATAGCGAATTCCATAGTAATGGCCATTCGAACGTTTAGGAATAATTTCTCGTCGATCGCGACTTCAGTTGCTTGTTGACATTTGTACTGTACAGTCTTGAATTTCGTGTGGGGTGTGATACCCCCGCACGGAAAAAAAGGCTTGGCTAGAACAACCAAGTGCCTTGGTTATATATGCCCCAGACAATTAATTGGTTAGACCAACCAAGTTATTTGTTAGGCTACCAATTTCTTGGTTGGACTAACCAAGTCACTTGGTAAGCTAACCAAGTGACTTAGACCAACCAAGAAATTGGTGTGCTAACCAAGTGACTTAGTTAGACCAACCAAGAAATTCGTAGCCTAACAAATAACTTGGTTGGTCTAACCAATTAATTGTCTGGCGCATATATAACCAAGGCACTTGGTTGTTCCAACCAAGCCTTTTTTCCGTGGGTGATGCATTGACGGTCAAATTTTGGATCGATAATTTAATTCTATATTACATATCAAAATCACTATAATTGATATATTGTTGCGTAATTTGAATATAATAGTCAAAAACATTATTTACGAATAAAATAATAAATAAAAATAAAACATTGCGTCAGGTGTCGCCGCACCGTGTATCAAGATCATAAATTGTTATTTTGAAGTGACTGCGCCTCAGCAGATTGAATATTTTCCATTTTGTTGACTTTTTAAACCTTTTTGTATGAAATTCTAATAAAAATATAGTTTAAATACAATTTTTCATGACTGCACGGAAAGAATTGTTTGGTTGTGACAACTACGTTTTTAATTTGCTGTACATAAGCCCTCAAAAATTAGTTGTTCCAACCATATCGAATAGCCATCTCTACTATTCACGATTAGTTTTCGCAAGACTATTCAGCGTAACCAATCCAATGACTAGGCCTTCCATTTGAATTGTTAGGAATCGTTGGCCCTACTATTCAAATCAGAAGTAATGGTAGTTGGCACTACCATTTGAGTTGTCAGGGAAATAGAATGGTCGATTGGTTGTGTCAGCTCATTTCTTGGTTATGACAGCTAATCTTTTCGTTCCGTGTGTTTTATCGACTTTTGCCGTTTAAGTATCAATTTGCGTGATTTCGTAATTTTCAATGTCCCAAATACATAGACTTTTTTTAACGAAACATAGTGACAGTATTTTTTTCCGATAGTCACTACACGGAAAGAAATATTTGGTTGTGGCAACTACGTTTTCGATTTGCTGTACACAATGTCTAAAAAATTAGTTGCCTCAACCATATCGAATAGTAACCTCAACTATTTACGATTAGTTCTCGCGAGATTAGTTAGGTTAACTAATCCAATCGTTGGGACTACCACTCGAGTAGTTCGGACTACCATTCGAATCGACGGTATTACCATTCTAATCGTTGGTATTACCATTTGAGTTGTAAGGGAAATAAAATAATCGATTGGTCGTGTCAACTCATTTCTTGGTTATGGCAACTAATCTTTTCTTTCCGTGTATTTCGCTATTTTGACCATTCGCTATTTTAACCCCCACCCCATTAATACAGATTTCAATGTATATCGTTGAAATGACAAATAAGATTTTTACATTTTCTCGTTGAAAAAAATTCTTTACTACAAATCTTTCACTGTTTTATGAATAAAAATAATAGGACGTTGGCACTATTTTACTTTTCACCTGTAAATACATTTGATTTACTCGGTGTGATAAAGGCCGTTTTACGCACGCTTTGCATGCATAAATTGCCATTTTTACACTTTGTGTAGTAAAATTTTGTACAATATTCGATGGAAAAACTTTTTTTCATTTTGTGTGATTGCAGGTTTTCCGCACTTGTATCGTCATATACTATTTTCTTTCATGAAACTGAATTATCCTATACGTTCCTAATAGCAATGAATCATTTGCCTAATCTTTTCCAGAATTTTTTACTGAATCTTGAAAAAGATGTTTTAAAGAATAATTCTTCTTCTAATGTAGCTAATATGCTACGTTATCAGTTACAGTGTTATTAAAAAAGACATCAAGTGTAAACTAGAAAGGGGTCATCCAATTAATTTAAAAAAAAAAATGGATATCATTTGTCCTTGAAAAGATACATCCTTAAGAATAGCAACATTTTCTTTTTATTATTAGACATATAAACCGGAACATGCAGAGGGCGTGACCCCTTGCGAAAAGTTTACTCTCACAGACGTTTAAAAATAGCTAATAAAATTAATTTTACGACGGTTATAAAGTTCCTTGTATCATCTACCACTACTATCGTTGTGTGTTATCGACTTTTCTAAGCGCGTAACACGAAACTTTTAGTTGTTATTGTAACGGTTAGTACTATCTTAACCGTTCCCAATCACACTATCGTACAATTTCGTGCTGGTTACACATGGGTGAAATCCACCCAGCCACTTTCAAATCGTGACTATGTAAGAACAATTCATCGGATGAGCCCAAAAAATTCTGAAGTATCCTGGGCACATTGTAGAACATATTCCATGCAGCTAAACATAGAAATTCACATAACCATATGTTTAAAAAAATTCAGTCCATCCGTCGAAATTCGCCGAGTCAACCGAAATTCTGTTGATTGATAAATTGGTAAATTTTACCCATGGTGACCGTAAAGTAAAGTTAATATTGTATCTGTGACAAAATTTCGTTGTATAAAACACGTTTTATACGTCAGGTATATTTCCTCAACGTTACCTTGAGGAAAATCGCGGATGCATGAAATAAGTTGGCGAAATATTGAAGAAACTTAGCTCCTACACGAAGCGTAAGAGCAGTTTACGTATATGCGCTGCAGTGAAACTCCGAGAGGCCAGCAGCAATCTCGACGTGCAGAAATGCATGATGCATACGTTCGACAACACGCGCTCACCTTTTCTTATGCTCACGCACGTAGAAGAGGATTCGCATGTAGCTTGACTGCTTGAGAGAAGATGAAGAAGGGGGATACCGAGGACGGGCCATTTGATGAATGCACATGCATTCTCTCGACTTTGGCAGTTTAGTAGTTTTTTTTTTAACATACCTTAATATTAATTCGCTTATGACAAGCAAAATTTGATTTTGTTTATTAAAAGTTGCTTCATTGATCAACATATAATAAATTATTTCTATATAAAAAAACCTGTTAATATTAATCTATTTCCGATTGTATCACCACGACTGATCATCCTAATGCACCGATGACAATTTTTATTAATAATTTAAACATTCAAATACAAATATTTCTTCAAAAAAAATTCTTCAAGTACGTCCATCTGTTGGCGTCAAAATTTCACGCCACAATATTAATATTTGTATACGACAGATATGTAATAGAATCTCTTTCGATTCTCTTGTTTTTCTTTTTTTATCATCGTTCTCGACGTGAAGGAGATTTTCAAGATTGCGTCATTGGGTCGGCCAACGGGTGCTCGAAAAACGAACGTCCTTTCCAGATGCGCGTTGGAAAGAAATGTCTCAATGTATATCCAATACGTTTCTTCTTCGTATATGGTACACGTACGTGATGGGTTCAGCTCTCGTCGCCACGATAAATTTCGATGGCAGAGTCGAGAGAGAAAGAGAGAGAGAGAGAAAAGTATTAAGGGGAGAGAGTAAGCGATCTTGCTGGAAAATACGGTAAGTGCTAGTCGAGGAGAGATCGAAGGGTCGTCGGGAGACACTCGAAGAAGTGCTCTGCGCTTCGTCTTCGGTTCGGGTGGCTCTTTAGCTCTTCTTCTCGAATTCCCTCGAATAGTAGGAACTCCGCTGCTGGCAGAATACAACGCAACGCACCTTCTTTGAATTTACGGTGGCACTGGGCCCACAGACTCTCTGTTCGGGGCGAGACACACTCGGCAGCGGCGAGATAAAGAGGCGTCGTCGAAGCGAAAACGATTAATCTCGCGAATTCCTACGCCCTGTCGCTGCGTGTCTCCCCACTTATTTTTCTCAACTCTCAGCTGGTTCCAAGCGTGTTTTGTACTGATGCTAGGTTGTCCAGGCGCCATCCTACGGCACCGCCGTCGTCGGGATTGAAAAATAAAAATGAAAAATAAAACAGTCGATTTTGCATATTTCAACGAAATCTTAAGTTATCCGTATGAAAAATGACATAGCTGTATAATCATGTAGAGAAGACAATAAAGACTCTAAAAGCTAAAAGAACGAGTAACATTAGCCGTATTTTTTTGCTTTCGCACACATCGGTATAAAGCTCCAGGCATTATATATATAGCCATATTGTAATGCACAGGCAATACTTTAGAATTCTTTTTCAGAGTGGCGCTTTCTTTTTTCGGAGAAACACGTTGTAGCAGCCATTTCGAGATTCTAAATCCCGCGTCGACTAAACCAAAGAGCGAACGCAGAATACAGCAAATGGCACGAGCAAGAAGTACGTCCAATTTAAAATGTAAATTAGCGTCGAATATTTGGCGCGCGTCGACGACATGCCGAAGCGTTACTACCAACTACGAATACGACAACGACCGGGGATAGGCGCACAAAATACCCGCGAAATTAAAAGGTAATTTTGCTCGGGCCACGAAGGGAGAGCGGAATTTACACCCCGTTCCTCCACTTTTTTTCTCCACTTTCCTGCATTTATTCGTTGCTGTGTTGAGCAAACTTTCGAACAGTAATCGCTACGACGAAATACTTGATTGATAATGTAAATAAAATATGGCAATATTAAATCTGCAAAAAGTTCACGAGTGACGAGATTATCTAAGGTATGAAATATCTGAGGTAATATATTGCCCTTTCAAAAGATTTTTCAATTTTCAGCAATAGTTTATGTTCTAAGTTGAAGAAATGTGGTTTTCACGGCGTGAACATATATATTTATACCGTATTTAATTATATTAACTATGGTATTGCTTCTATAACTAGCTTTAATTCGATGCAATAGATGCAACGTCATTTAAAAGCTGTTAAGACTACCACGATTCCCCTGAGTGTAATATCTGCTGCACTAAGAAAAAAACCTGCTGTAAGGACAACCAACTGTTTTGGTTATACCAACCTAATATTTGTTAGGCTTACAAAGTACTGGTTATGATAACCATTAACTTGGTAAGGGCTTGCCAAATGAGTTCGTTGCCCACTAAATGAGTTGGTTTCCCACCAAATGAATTGGTAGCCTATCAAATGAGTTGGTAGCCTATCAAATGAGTTGGTAGCCTATCAAATGAATTGGTAGCCTATCAAATGAATTGGTAGCCTATCAAATGAATTGGTAGCCTATCAAATGAATTGGTAGCCTATCAAATGAGTTTGTAGCCTATCAAATGAGTTGGTAGCCTATCAAATGAGTTTGTAGCCTATCAAATGAGTTGGTAGCCCATCAAATGAGTTGGTAGCCTATCAAATGAGTTGGTAGCCTATCAAGTGAGTTTGTAGCCTATCAAATGAGTTTGTAGCCTATCCAATGAGTTGGTAGCCTATCAAATGAGTTGGTAGCCTATCAAATGCGTTGGTAACTTACCAAATAAGTTAGTATCTCTAACCAAGTATTTGGTTGCCTAATGTGTCGACACCGTAAAAAGGAACATGTGGGTACAAGAGCGTGTACCCACATGTTCCTTTTTTGAGTTGAAATGGAACGTCTTCTTAAGCAATTGTCAATAACCGGCGTGCACCGTAAAATGAGCATGGGCAACCGAGTTTGGGCAGGAAGCAAAGTGCATACTCTAAATGTGTACGAAAAACGTGAGAGATAACCAGTGTGTATGACAGCCCGAGTCCAATTTTTTACCTTCCATTAGCCCTCCGTGAAACCCAAATTTTTTGTGCATGCGAATACCGCCACCGATTTTACTCCCTGTTCTGTCTGTTTTTTGCCATATCGGGTGTCTGGTAGGGTTAAATTTCTATGTAGTTTTAATACTCGATACTCTTCTTTCAACCTGGTAGACCCCGCGCGAATCGCACCAGTTGCTTAGGTTCAATGGAGGGTCAACATTTCGACTCGGGTAGAGTTTATGTGCGAATAAATGTAAATGTCCATAAATCGACCCTCTGGTGGATTGAATTGAATACGATAGAAGCCGAGATAGAAGGGCTGCCAAAATATCTGTAGCAAGCTTCCCACTGTTAGTATAACCATGCTGCAACACTGATGTGCATTTTGATCGAACGCTTTGGCTATTCGGGTACGTTATCTCGAATTGCCAGAGTCCATACCTCCTCCCTTCACGTTATACCGCAACGAGAAATGATGCTCGGAGATCGAAAGCCCAGAGCAAGAGAGAGAAGCAAGCTCTGTACATATATGTGCAATTATATCTTAGAACGAGAGTGCGGAAGATGAAAGGACTTATGGGAGGTGGTACGACTGGTAAAACAACATTTGCGCCCGAGGACGAGAAGCCAGTCCAAAAGAGGTGTGTAATTGGGATGAGAGACGTATCAGTAAGTTTCACATGCAACTGAGCGAGCGAACGCTTTAAATAAAAAATTATTTCTATAAATATTCCACACTTTTATGAATAATATTATTATAGGAAGATGGCACTATTTTTATTTTCACCTGTAAATCCCAAATTTGGTTCACTCGGTGCGATAAATTGCCATTTTTACACATTGTCTAGCAAAATTTTGTACAATATTCCATGGAAAAACCTTATTTCCACTCGTTCGATTGCAATTTTTCTGCACTTGTACTGTTATATTTTACCTTTTTTCTATTTTCTATTTTCGCTCATGGAACTGAATTATCGTATACGTTTCTAATAGAAATCGACTATTTATCTAATTAAGTTCAGAGTAAGAGTGAGAAGCAAGCTGTGTACATATACTATATACAGTTATATATTCCCGCGAAAAAAAAAAAATGTCAAATTGAGATCACAAATCAACGTATGTTAAAAAGTGCCATTTTTTAGATGCGTTAAGACGTAATATCTTAGAAAATTTCAAAGCGCTTATAAGGTCGACTTGATATCCCGTTTACTGACTAATTAGAGCTCAATTTATGACTTGATTTTAGCAACATTTTAAGACGATTTTATGGTGGATCGAAAACCTTACGATTTGACTCATTTGGGCGCTGTTTGAGATTTTTGTTGTTTTTAAATTTTTTAAATTTATTTTGAGAAGACTTTTTGAACATTTTTTCATTCGATTTAATAAGATATGTGATGAGTATTAGTTTTATTGTCAATAAAGTACATATCTCATTCTTCTTCTATAAAATTAGCTGGTTCTACAGCATAGGGACAATTGTTAATTCTAATTTTAAAACAAACGCATTTAATATCCTGCACTTTAACTGCAACAGGGGATTCCGAATTTTGCACTTCACAATTGCAAATTGTTGGCACGGATCGATTCAGTCCATCATAGAAAGCATGTATGCTTCTACTTTGTTTAATAATCGCAAAAGTTTTGTATTTCGTAGTGCAGTTGTTACAATTATTATATGATTTACAATTACAAGCACATGCTTGCACGAAGCACTTTACAAACCCAATCTCTTATAATGAATTATAAAAATATTTTATATACGTAGAATCGGATTGCTTATCCAAGTTGCAGATTTTTGGTTTCATACATAACATTGTCTTTAAAGAGACGTTTAAAATAATTGCTAAAACTAAATCATAAATTGTGCTTAAATTAGTAAACAAATACTTGTTATCAAATCGATCTCAAAATCGCTTTGAAATTTTCTAAAAATTTTCGACTTAACGCTTCTCAAAAATGGCACTTTTTGAGATATATATCTCAATTTAAGATCACAATTTTACATAATTATTTTTACGCTGGTATTAGAACGAGAGTGCGGAAGATGAAAGGACTTATGGGGGGTGATGCGACTGGTAAAACAGCATTTGCGCCTGAGGATGAGAAGCCAGTCCAAAAGAGGTGTGCAATTGGAATGAGAGAAGTATCTATAAGTTTGCATGCAAGCGAACGAGCAAGCGCCCGAGGAGGCCATGTGGCGTTGCGGCAACGCAGAACCGCACGCAGTTGATGCACTGCGACTGATGTCCGGCGAGTGTACGGATTGACGGAAAGACGAGACACGGATCGGGCTCACTCTTGAACAGCGCTCTCCACTCTCGTCGTATATGTACGCTCATCGTGAACAGCTCTTGGTGCACGCCGCATCTGTCCGGGGATTCGTGCCAAAAATTTCGAAACTCTTGGAGCACACAGCTCGCTCGTGAGGTAGTCTATACAGTAGAAGACTATACACCGTACGTCGAGTAGTCTAAGCAGTAGTAGTAGTAGAGAAGGGATTATAAGCCTCTGGTCTTGGTACGTCATTAACGCCCGGGGCGGCTCTGATTTATATTCTCGTCCGGGTTATATACCGAATTAGACGTGGGACGCGAGTAAGTACTTCTATTACATGGCGAATAAAGTATTAAAAAAAAAAAAAACAAAAACAAAAACAAGATGCTGCATAAACGGCTCGGAGATGGACGGATCGCGTGTGGACGTTTAATCGCTATGAGAAATGATATCGTCAATTTATTCGGCTGTTAACACACGCACATATACATACATAGGTACGTTTAAAAGTCCACGAAAATATTTTTTGCGTACCGGGGGATAATTTACAAGATCCGGGGCTGAGGATTACGAGCGAGGAAAAGAGAGCGACGTTTTGGGACGCTGGGCGCTATATGTATATGCTGGTGGTAAGGAGGAGAATCACTGGAGCGAGAGCGAGCGAGCACGTAATAAATCCTCGTGAACGAGGTCCGGACTCTTCGTGGTTAACGAAATGACCGGGAGCAGCACGTCGCGGGGAGGTCCAAGAGGACGCTAGGGACTCTCTTGCTCGCGACGCAAAGGGACTCGACGTGGGGAATATATATGTATATACGTTCGCAAAGTTTGCTTCGTTCGATCGTAACTCACGGAGGAGCGACCGAGCCACTGTCTCTCTTCTCGTTCTCTCACTCGATATGTACCATAGTCTCGTATGGCATACGTGTCTAATACTCGCAATAAGTTGGCGAATTTACGGTGAGGCTTGGGGATGTTCCGGAATCCTCATTTCTCTCGTTTCCTTTTTGTATTGGGCGTTTTTGGTGCGGCTGACCGAATTATTAGGCCCCGAAAAAAAAATGTGATTATTTATGTATTCTACAAGTTCACAGGTCAAGCTCTTCGAAGCAGGGATGATACAATGAAAATGTTATTTAAATACTTTCTGCGTGAAAGATTATAAATTGTTTCGCTTGTTAAGTAGTAAATATTATACTTCATTGTGAAAGAATAAAATTAATCTTAATTATTCATTATTATTGCAGTAATGTGAATGTATTAAGTTTTGCATGATAATTTATCGGAGTTAATTATGTCAAAAAGTTGCGATGTAAAAAGATTTTTTGAGACAATACAAAATAAATGTACCTATAATTATAGGTACATTTATGTATGTATTCTACAACTCACGGGTCAAGTACTTCGAAGCAGGGATGATACGATGGTAATTTAATTCAAAAACTTTCTGGCTGAATGATTATGAATTGCTTCGCTTGTTAAATATTAAATGTTATACTTCATTGTGAAAGAATAATTAATCTAAATTATTCATTATTATGCAGTAATGTGAGTATTTTAAGTTTTGCATGATAATTTATCGGAGTTAATTATGTCAAAAAGTTGCGATTTAAAAAGATTTATTGAGACAATACAACCTAAATGTACCGATAATTATCGGTACATTTATGTATTCTACAACTCACGGGTCAAGTCCTTCGAAGCAGGGATGATACAATGAAAATGTTATTCAAATACTTTCTGCGTGAAAAATTATGAATTGTTTCGCTTGTTAAGTAGTAAATATTATACTTCATTGTGAAAGAATAATTAATCTTAATTATTCATTATTATTGCAGGAATATGAATATTTTAAGTTTTGCATGATAATTTATCGGAGTTAATTATGTCAAAAAGTTGCGATTTGAAAAGATTTATTGAGACAATACAAAATAAATGTACCTATAATTATAGGTACATTTATGTATGTATTCTACAACTCACGGGTCAAGTTCTTCGACGCAGGGATGATACGATGGTAATTTAATTCAAAAACTTTCTGGCTGAATGATTATGAATTGCTTCGCTTGTTAAATATTAAATATTATACTTCATTGTGAAAGAATAATAAATCTAAATTATTCATTATTATGGAGTAATGTGAATATTTTAAGTTTTGCATGATAATTTATCGGAGTTAATTATATCAAAAAGTTGCGATTTAAAAAGATTTATTGAGACAATACAAAATAAATATACCTATAATTATCGGTACATTTGTGTATTCTACAACTCACGGGTCAAGTTCTTCGAAGCATGGATGATACCATGAAAATTTAATTCAAATACTTTCTGGATGAATTATTATAAATTGTTTCGCTTATTAAATATTAAATATTATACTTCATTGTGAAAGAATAATTAATATAAATTATTCATAATTATTGCATCAATATTTGAAGTCTTGCATGATAATTTATCGGAGTTATTTATGTCAAACATGAGAATATTCAATAATCGTAAAATCAATTATCTAAATACATAACTACGCTAATAGAACTATTATTTTGAATAATGTGGGAGTTGAAATGCCAAATGAATTAACTAAACTGATAGCTAGACAGCCAACTTATTACGGAGTTGGCACGATCGGACGACACAAGATGTACTGCATAATACACGTTTCATAATCATGTTTCAACGCCAGGTATTATAACATACGTTAAAAGTATTTAATTTAATCTTTATTTCAGTCTGTCATCAACTCATTATATTTTTCTCTGGGTTTGTAAATACTCTATTTATGTCGAATAAATTGTAATGTTTGAAAATAATATATCAGTCGGATCGAATAAAATTGATTTACGACAATAGAGATTCTTCATTGTTGTATTAGCATATTTTATGAAAAACTGACAGATTTATTCCCTTTTATATAATGATACATCAATTCGAATTAAATGATGCTCGATGACGCACCATGGGACCGTGTAGAAATAGATTTAGTATAATGAAACAATGTCTCTGTTGGTAAAAAAAATGGAGAAAAAATATCAGGAAATAGACGAGATTTCACTGAAATCCCGGCATGTTACAACGTAATATTTTATTTTCAAGCTCTCGTGTTGTACAGAATTTCGTGAAATTTAATTAATTAGAATTTTATTGAAGACAGCCAATCTTTTTCATTTAGGTAAATAATATTTCAACTCGACAGATCCAACTGTTTGCCCATACTTTCAAAAAAATTAATATTTGCCAGTTGCAGTATGTATTGAATTAAAATCATTGCGAAATAAAAAGGTCCTAATTTTTGCAAAATACCAAACCTTATCCAATCCCTCAAGTTTAGCAGATTTTGTTCTGTTAAAGAACAGCGTCAACATTTTTGGTTGTGTCACAATACGCACAGAAAAGGTTTCATCAAAATTATCGTTACTTGTATCAACAAATAAATATTTATAGTTGATTGAATGAAAAATGTCAATACTTGCTTTATTATTAAATCTACGATTTTTTTAATCGTCGATACCACTGTAGGGTAAGAAATAAACGCAAGATCATTCACATTCTCGAGAGAGATTGGAATGTGAGGAAACGAGCGGCGCCGACGACGACGACGATGATGACGATGAGCGAGTTTGCTGAGCTCCTTTGGACCGGAGGCTCGCAGACTCGCGGTACTTGATCGACCGACCCTGCGGGGCGGTTCTCCCGCTCTCCTTCTTCGCTCCTCGACCCTCGCGCGTATACCGTCTAGATAGCATACGCTTTCGCGTCGAACCGCAGCCACACAGCATTGCCCCTTAATTCGACGCGGCGAAGCGTGTTACGCGCGACGAGCTATCGGAGCCTCCGCATCTCCGAAATCAAAAGCTTCGAGGGTAAACCACCCTCTCTATTGCAGTGCCTCTGTCTCACTGTAGAAATGCTTTCGAATCGATAAACACCGTGCTTTGTGTGTTTGCCCTGTGTTTCAACAGCGTCAGCGACGAAAACATAAGCATGGTATACATCACGCGACGATTTAATCGGACTAATTACATCCTTCCGCAAATTATAACCTCCGATGTGATGGCATTTGTTAAATGTAATTAGAAACTCAATTGTCAAGTGGGGTGAAAAACTCTTCACACTATTCAAATCGATGCTCGATTTTTCAAAACATTTCTACCATTTTCGGAGGCTTCATTGTTGATCATATGAAGAACTATTAACACGGAATAAAAATGCATTTAGGATAAAAGTGTTGAAATTACTATAATTCTGAAAGATATTTTTTTGTAGTTCTTTTAGAAATATCGACATTATTGTTTATTGGAATATGCTTTATCGATTTACCGGAGAGATTTTTTAATAGTATTTGATATTTGGAAGATTTAACCACACGATTACCTAACCACGGATAAACAGAAAGGAGCTTTTCTGGTTAAAATCGGAATATTATTTATTTATTTATCGATTGCAGTATTTATAGTATTATGGCTTATTCTTTCAAGTGACAGGACGAAAAAACTTCTCATCGGACATTACCATATATCAGTCGACTTAAATAGGGGATTCAAATTTTTATCAAATAGTATTTTACTAATAGAAAAAAAGCCACATATTTTTTTTTTGTTTGACGGTACGACCAATATTTTTGAACCACGAGTTTGTAAAATTTTTTATTTTTTCATGATTTACATATTTTTAATCGTTAATATCTTGCAAATTCCTATCGAAAAATGTCCAAGATGTAATTTGTACAGTTTGCAAATATCTATATAATGTATATTAAAATGGTACTTTAGTTTTCCTCAAATTTTGTTATATGACGTTAAACAACAATATATCATTTTACAAAAAAGGGCAACTTTTTATAATTTTTATATACTTACAGAACAATACCGTTTCATATTACAAAATTTTTAAGACCCCATCCAGAATGGGCCCATTTTTTTATAAAGTATTCTACCTAATTGAAGTATTTTAATATTCTGAATTCTTACGTAAAACTTCAATCACGTCGAACTACTCATTTAAAAAATCGGCCCATTCTGGATAGGGTCTCAAGAATTTCATAATTTTAAAGTCGTAGCGCCAAGCAAAAAAAAATACATGTCTTTGCTTTTTCAAAATACTATTTGATAAAAAATTGTCAAAATTATTGAAGGAGCATGAAAAATTTGACTGGAATCCCCCATATGTATTAAGAACACATGCCACCGGTTGGAAAAAAAGTACTTAAGTCCTAAAAATGGTAGAAACGGTATGAAAAATTCAACACTGATTTGACTAGCGTGAAGCATTTGCACCCGCCTTTTATTGTCTATTCTTTTTCGTGATGCTGGATCAGCGGGACATTAAATTATTTTCCATTAAGTCGAACTTATACATTGTATAGTTATATAATACGGTGGATGGGTGCTCGAACCAAAAGCCCTCGACGTATCCAATCTTTCATCCTAAATAATACCTGCTAGTCGCACGAATTCGTGAAGAGACGTAAGGAACCCTCGTGTGGGTAAACTCTCTTCAAACTGTCTGGTATATACTGCTCCCTATATGCTATAATAGCAAGAATCCGTGGAAGTTTACAATTCGACACGGGAAAGTGGCCGTTTTCGAACCACCAATTTGTGAACGTTTGTTGAGTATAACCTTCATCTCTCTCTTTCGAGCTATTCGATTGCGTTACTCTTAAATTCGATTGTCCAAACGAGGGGTGCTTTACGAACGCAGATGACGTTTAAAGTTACGCGAATTAAAGGCATCCACGTATGAGGGAAATGAGGGGTTCCTGCTCAACGGTTCGTAATATATCACCATACAAGTGCAATAAAACATTTTTAAGAAAAAAAATTCCAACGAGTACTATACAAAATTTTACTTCACATGGTGTGAAAATGGAATTTATACGCAGGCGGAGCGTGCGTAAAACGTTCATTATTGCACCCAGTGAAGTAAAATTTTGTGCAATTCTCGTTGGAAATTTAGTTTCTTAACTTGTGTTATTGTAACACTCATCAGAAAAACTTTTACAGCACTCTTATCGAAATACACAATTGCTTCGCAAGGTGTGAAAATGGCCTTATCGCACTGAATGAAGTGAATAAATAAAAAAAAAATAAACTACAGCTCATACATTCAAGATAAATGTTGCTGATTAACAGCATTATTACGGGTTACGAAAAACATATAGTGTAATTTCAAGTCCACGTATAACGGATATGAATTACACGCAAAAAAAGGCTTGGTTAGAACAACCAAAGCGCTTGGTTATATATGCGCCAACTAAGTTATTGGTTAAACCAATCAAGTTATTTGTTAACCAACCATGTTATTGAATAACTTGGTTGGTCTAACCAATAACTTAGTTGGCGCATAAATAACCAAGCATCTTTGTTGATCTAAGTCTTTTTCTCCTGTACCTGAGAGCATATATTATTGTATCAATTTTATATAGAACTGCAAACAATAGCAGTGTAGTTGACATTGCAACATAAGTTTTTGGCAGCGCGTGTATGTCATTGTAATATTTTTATCGGCTCTCTCTGACCTATAAAAAAGATTTAAAAAACTATAAAGATAAGAAACTGCTTATTAAATGTGACAACAACTACATTTCGAGCGGCAAACGAAGAGTAATAGTTTATATTGATTTTTGAAATTTCATTTGAATAAGTAATACAGGTGTTTGATAATAACTTCATTATTGAGCGCAAAATCTGTAAAGTTGTGGTACTGACAAATTGCATTAATAAATGAATTTATTAAATTAATTTATTATAGATATAGTATCCCTGTTGATACAGAGGAAGATTTTATAGGGATACAAAATGAGCATTTTTAATCGACATGAACAATTTCTAATAATATGCAAAATAATTTTTGTACGGTTAAATACAAAAACTTTTTCAAAGTAGTATTTAATTCTTTGTGAATGTTATTAATAATTACATTACCGTAAAATGTAGCGTCAAATTTTCTGGCACGTAGTTTTTAAATACTTTTGTAGAAACTTTCTGCATAACTATTGAAAATTCACATACTTTTTTTAATGAGTAGCGTCAGAGAAACTCGTCTCTATTCTGACGCGGCAGATTTTCATTCCCCGTAAATGAGGATTTACGAAAGCCTCTCAAAATAGCCCTTATAACAAATCCCATAACTACAATTTTATTCAAGTTTCAGTTTTAATTTAAGCTAACATCCCTCGTTAGGAATACTTGCTTTTAAATGAAGCTAAAACTGAGAGACGGGGTTAAAAGACGCTGCAAGCCATTGCGTCTGCTACACTGTCAAAAATATTTGGAAAATCCATATACTGTATAGTAATTTAATGTATTGTATTTTTACTGAACCCGTGTAGGAAATTCAACTTAATATACGAAAGAAAATTAAGATTCGATGTATGTGCGGTAAAATTGAATTTAACTTATATTAAAAAGACGTCTTTTGTAATAAATTTAGGAAAATGTAGATCAGTTTTAGTATACTGTGCATCAATTAATACGACATTGTAACGAATTTAGCAGAATTTTACATCAATTTTACGTTAAATTCGTGTAGTAAATTTTCGATACCCGTTTATGTAAAAGAGCTTCCGGCACTATGTAGTAATTTCACCTTAAATGTTTTCAACAGTGGATGAGGGTGGTGCAAAATTAAAGTTAACTCATATTAAAAACACGACTCGTATGGCGTATTTAGTATACTGTGCATCAATTAATACGACTTTCGTAACGAATTTAGCAGAATTTTACATCAATTTTACGTTAAATTCATGCAGTAAATTTTATGTACCCGTTTATGTAAAAGAGCTTCCTCCACTGTTAGAAAAAAACTAGAAGTTTTGATGCATAAACTCATCAATTAAATTTAATATACACTTGTGATAAACAATTAATGAACTTTTACATCAAAATTAAAGCAAATTATGAAAATTACAATACTTTTGCAGTAAAGTTAACGGAAATTATTGAAATTACTGTACCTTATCTTAATTATAAATCGCATTAGTACACTCAATTTAGTATACCAGTTTATGCATAAAAACTTCCAGTACTTGTACATTAAATTTCAAGTAGATTTTTTGTACAGTGTGCACTGTGCAGTAATTTTACCTTAAATATTTTTAACAGTGTACATACGGTCTGGCAAATTTAGCGTCATGCTTTTAATATGCCAATGGGCTTATTGAAAATTATTGAAAATAATCTGAAAGCCTCGTCGCGTAATTTTCATTTTTTTCCGTCTGAGCCCCATTGCAGGTTACATCACTGCGGTTTGTATTAATGTTTAAAGAACATGAATAATAGAGAAGTCTATTGAGCTCACCCTTGCACTCGTTGGCGTCCCTCGTGGTGGCCCTGGCCCAGGGTCTATCGAAGTGGAAGGGTTTGCATCTCTCGCAATCCCTGCCGGCGGTGTTGTGTCTGCATTCGCATGCGACCTCGCCGTCCTTGCCGGGTAGACAGTGTGCAGCGTGACCGTTGCACTTGCACCTGCCGCCCACCGCGAAATCGGAAACCGCGTAATGATGAGCCATAGTGGTGGTGCCGCTGCTGGCAGTGATAATGGCGGATGTAGGTGCAACTTCAGATTGAAAGCCCATTTCTTCTACATCGAGAGCGTCATTAGATTGCATTTCTTGAGGTGCTAAAACCTGATGAACCGATGGCAAAGCCGTAACCATAGGATCCATAGAATGAAGAACATTGTTCTTGCTCTTGTGATTCTTAATACGTTCCTCTCGTTCGCGTTCTCGCTTAGCTAATTCCTCAAGTCCAATATCCTCCGCCCCTGATACAGGCACACTCTCCTGCAACTGTTGTGGCATGTGAAGACGATTGAATACCACACGAATATCCGTAGCGGTTACCCAATCCTGGAGAACCGGTGAATTGTCGAAATCAGCGGCCGATGGTCTACCCTCGAGTGTACTGAAAGCGATACGTCCAACAGGCCCGAGGCCATCGCCACCTGTGTGTCTGTGACTGTCCGTGCACTTGGCCTCTTGTTCGTTCGATTTTGTAATCGTAGCTCTGTTTGGTCTACCGTAAAATCTACGACACTGCGAGGAGTAAAACTGAAAGGGTTGCCACGTTTTTCCATAGTCCATGGACTTGTATATCGCAATAGAATCCGGCTTAGCTGCTTTCGGACAAAATTGGAGACTCACGTAAGTAAGCTCGTATTTTTTTCCGAGCGACAGTGTCAAGGTCACGTTGTCCGGTGGTGCTGAAAAGCTTTGCGAGCTCATGAGTGGCTCGCTACGCCAGCACGTCACGTTGCTCGGGTTGTTGAGATCGGTGAGGTAACTCGCGGGAAATCGTCTGCGTGGCGTGCTATCGTCGCACGAGTGACACTGACCGATGCCCGTGTTTCCTCCGGGTTGTTCTGTAACATCGCAATATCTTGTAGGTCCGCCACTGCCGCAGGTCGAAGATGCTTCGACCTGTGCACCAAAAGCGGCATTCACAAAATCGGGTATACACCTGCGCGGTTGATCATCGTAGTAACAAGGATCCGATGGATTCTGCTGACTCGATATCATCTTCGCGTACAAATCGCTTCCAACACCGGCCGAAACACTAGCGATTAGAATCACGAGGATCGGTAGAATACGCGACATCTTTGTACACGCGCTGATCGCGCGATTATTCCTCTTTGATTGCATGTCGTTAACTGGCTTTTTATACCAATGGAGATTTCTTTTGCCTCTATTAAGATTTATTAGCGATATTTATTTAGATCCGAGATATAATGGATTCGTTGCACTTGAACTTCCTGCGGCTCACATAGCTGAAAGTATACGGACACTCGACGCGCTGTAACTCACAGCTTGTTTTTTCTACACACTGTTTATATTGTACTTGATACACGCAAAAATAAGACACTGAACTTTTAGCTAAAAAACTAGCAAGTGAGATGATGAATACTGTCTACACTGGCGTAAAAACGCTGCGGGAGTTTCGATAGATCGTAGATCGAACTTTGATAACAAAGTTGCGTTCGCACCTATGCGACACCTCGGCCAAAGCGCGATGAGACGATACGACTTTTTGTTATTGACATCGTTCGCAATTTATTCCTGTGGTCATGTGTATTTGATTCTCTGGAATTTTGGGGCTATTAGAAATTTAGGAGATACTTTTTTTTTGTCACTTAATAATGATTCAGTAAGTTGTGGATTAAATCCTTTTATTAATTTATGGGAAGTGGATGACTTTCTTTGGATTGTATTTATTTTTTTATTTGCGTTTGCGGAGAAATTCGTGAGCGCGAAACCTGCTTGCAGGTGGAGAGCGCGTTAAACGAACGGAACGTTAAATGCACACTCGTCCGTCCGTGGCGGCTTGCCGCTAACTGAGCGCCGTCACGGCTTGTACGTACCAAAGGCGCGCGAGAGACCGACGGGACCTCGTACGTCCTCCCTGAAAGCTCGCCGGCCTCCCCTACCACTCGGCACGGCCAATGAGCGACTCCACGAGCCTTCCCACCACCATCACCACGCACGATCTTCACGCTATGCTGCTACTCCACTAGATGCGTTTTGCCGGTACAGAGACGAAGGAGATGAGTTCGCTCACTAAGCATCTCGAGGGATGCTTCGTGCCTTAGTGCAAACAGTCGCATAATCGTAGAAAAAAAGAGGGCGTTAAAGCCGAGGGTGCGAGCTACTACCTACTTTGCATTTCTGCTTCTTTCAATTTTCTCGTAGATTTGAGATACAACTTCGGGGGGAGATTAATTAAATTAAGGTCGGATCGGTCACGTCCCAGCCGTCGGATGCTTTTCTGTTTATTTGAGTTTAATACGAATTTAAGGTGGTTTCACACTGGTCAAATGAGTACGAAATTTTTTAAAACATTTCTACAATTTCTGGCAGTTTGATAAAATCTTCCGAGGCGTCACTAAGGTAGTAGCATTAGTTTTTAACATAAAAATATACATTCGCAGCACCAACAGTAGTGGACGCGCGGTCGGTGTATGGCTTCGGCGGTCCCCAGAGTTAAGCAGCATTATTTGCGGCCATAACTTGGATGGGTGACCGCTTAGCCGTGCACTGGTTTGCGCGCCAACTGATGAGCGGGAGGCAGTTTTTCTGAGTTTCCAATGTATTTTCATACGATAGAAACTCAGTAAAAATAAAGCCGTCTGTATCGGCCAGGTTTTCCGCAGTTTCCCTGTGCCCTCGTGCAAATGCGATACAGTAGTGCATTAGGATGAGTGGCTGCGGACAACACTCTAGAGGGGTCATCTATGATGGAACGGGGAAAAGGGGAGAGGGGAAACGTAAAAGCCTGAAGAAGGCATACGGAAGAAACCAATAATAATATACATTCGCAGCGGTGATATGATAAAAAAAATTAATCAAAAAAGTCAATTTATAAAACTCGCGACAGACAAAAAAACTTACAACAAAACATAAATTCAAAAAGAATGAAATAATTTTCCATATCATTTTAATTATTAAAACATTTGAATTACAACTATTATTTTCCTACCATGACTACAGTCGGAAGACGTGTTTTACCGCGTTAGCAGATGTCCACATTGCACATAATATACAATGTTTTCATTTTAATTATAGTCTAGTCCAGGCTTCAACGTGTCTCTAGATACATATGTAAAAAATGATTACGATGTTTAGGACACGTCTCCCGACTGTAGTGATGGTAGGAAATGAATCGTTCTAATTCAAATGTTTTAATAATTAAAATGATATGGAAAATTATTTCATTCTGTTTAAATTTATTTTTTGTGATAATAGTTTTTTTGTCTATCGCGAGTTTTATAAATTAACTTTTTTTATTAATTTTTTTTAAGCAGTCGGGAGTTTAAAAAAAATTTTAATTTATTGTTATTTGATACTTTTAAAAGTTTTCTTTCGTCGATCCTGCAAAAAAGTACTTAAATCCAGAAACTGGTCTCTGTTCTTTATGCGCATAAAATTTTTATTTTTTGAATACTTACAATACCTGGACCACCTGAAGATGAATAACAAATTGTCACAGAAAGAGATGAGATTTATATCTGATGACATAATGATAATAACATAGTGAATAGTTAATCAAACATACTCTGGAGCCATCCAATTTCCATTCACGACTTTGTGTAGAGATCCTAATTTTCACATTTGTAGTTTTAGGCTTATACACTCACTAAACTTTTAGTTGTCGACTTAATCACAGTAGAGTACACAAGTAGCATGACTAATATCCGTAGGATAAAATAAGTATCATAGATCTAGATATCCATTGTACAATTATTATTATTATTATTATTAAGGATAGAATACAGTGTAGCAGACCGCAATAATATATGAAATATTATGATGCGAAGTTAACCGTAGACTGCCGCAGACGAGGCTCGAACGAGTTATGGCGGCTTACTTCGATATGTACAAAGCACAATTTCTTAAAATGTTTTTCTCCCGACTTCGCTAAAATAACTCCATTTCGTGTCCGCAATGCGGGCGGGAAATCGCTCTTCTTCTTCTTAGTTTGTTTGTGGAAAATCGCTCATGTAATCATCGTACTGCGCATGCGTGTCGTCATTCGTTAAAAATGAGCTTATTCTCCGTCCTTATTGCACACACGAAATGTGGTTATTTTTTAGCGAAATCGGGAGAAAAGTATAGTACGTTACATGGGAGGAGTGCGACTTTTCACCTCGTGTGAATTTCTGCCCTCGCTTCGCTCGGGCATCAAACTTCGCTCTCGGTGAAAAGTTGCACTTTCCTCCCGTGTAACGTAATGTACTATTTATCTCTACGAGAATACACTTTATTCTAGTTTTTTGTTGAAATGAACATTGACCGTCGATCATAGAATCGATGTTACAGATTTGGTTAAGTAATTTTGTGCCGTTTCCAAGAACACCGGAGACAACGAAATCGCTGAAATCAGCTGATCGCGGTGAAACGCATAACTCCCGTCTTTTTGCCCCGGAGGGGCAGTCGGAAGTTAAAAAGTAAATCAATTGATCCAGTTTTATAAAAGCGTAAACCGTAATATCAGTTCAATTATGACGAGCAATAGCTCATTTTATTTGTGGAAATATGCTTTATCGATTAGCCGTCTAGATTCTTGATAGTATTAGTAGTTCAGAAGATAGAACCATTTAATTGTCCTGTCCTAACATAATAACCGGCATATAAATGACTGTAACTTTTTTAACAACCAATACTATACTAAATCGAGACGGTCAATCGATTAAAGATTTTCCAATCATCAAAATGGGCTATTGCTTGTCATAAATAGACTATTATTATGTTTTATTCTTTTTAAAAAATACACGTAAAAACTTGACATCATTTATGCGCATATATCAGTCGATTTTTTTATTCAGATGACGGCTGCGAATGTATTTATATATTAAGAACTGATTCTGCTACGGAAGTAACCGCCGAGAACTTTTAATTAAACCACAAAAAATTGTAAAATCGGTTTTGAAAATTTAGCACTGATTTGACTAGCGTGAAGCGTCTTAAATATCAAAAAGTCAAAATTGAAACTTGAAATCGTATCTACATTTTTTTAATTTGATGTTCAGGAAAAAGATTTTTACGTTTAGACATGGAGGTTTATTTTATTATTCTATTTTATTTTAAGACAGACGATTCTAGTGTCCGGACTCTGGTACAAGCATCTCCAGATGAACTATCCAATTATTGGAGATCAAAACAATTTTTAAGATGTTAGATTAGCCAGTTTTTTACATAGCTTATTTCAAGTATTCTTTCATGTACATTAGGGTGGTCCATTTTTGCACAATATATATTTTATTTGACGAGGCACCCCGCAAAAATGTTCTCTGTTATGAAAAAAAATTTCTCGTAAATCATCGATTAGATAAAAAAACATTGAAGATCGCGGGGGAATTATTAAATTTTCTTGTTTTAAACATTTTTTTTAACATTTTCTTGTTTTAAACATTTTTTTTAAACATTTTCTTGTTTACATTTTTTGCATTACATGAGTGTAGATATTCTGGATATCACTGCGACCGTCCGTTATTGTTTTATGGTAGTTTTAAAGTACGAAATAATTTCAACTGTGAAAAATGTGTGTTGTGAATGAGAAAATTGGGGGGTGAGCAAATATTTTTAAAAAATTCAAAATGCCATAAAATTTAAATCCCTAACCGGATTAACGCCAAATTAAATCCCATGAAGTCGTACTTCTCGCACTAGTGGCATAAAGTTTTGCACTGTTAGAAGTTTTCGTATGAAAATTAATATAAAGTATGGGATGTTTGTTTTGCGGATACGCATATATTAAATTTAATATACAAAATGTTAATTAATATACAAAAAAATTGTTGTAAAAGTAATATACAGTATACTAAAAACTTCATAAAAGTTGTGGTTATAATATAATTATTGGGATTTACAACAATTTAAATGAAATTTAATATACCGTATATGCAAAAAAACTTCCAATACATTTATTAATTTTCAAAATATTTTTAACAGTGAACGTCAAAATAATCGTCCAACGAATACCATTTTTTTTCACGTCCCGGATAGCGAAATTTGTCAGAGTCAAATTTTTTTTCTAAGCCCGCTGGCATTGAAAATATTTCACGTCCATAAAAGAGTTGAATCGCGTCGAGTTTTTCGAGCGGCTTACAATCTTCCGTGGGAAATCATCGCGAAACGCACGGCCCTGGCCATGAATAATCGAGTATTCATTCTTTTAAAGGTTTTATATTTTACTACAAATGTTAATAAAAGTTTTGCTGAACATAAGTGAACCATATTTTTGCAGCTATGTATTATAATAAAAAAGGTACGGACTAATGGCTAATGGGGAAAAAGATGTTCCATTATGAAGAAAGCATTACCGTTAATTCCGTGGATTTTTTATATCAATTTTTATGGAACAACGTTCTTTTAATTCTTAATAAAATGCTTACGACTTGTTTCACCAATATAGTGGAGAATTCGAAACAACGAATTGTTTGTAAATTACTTGTTCAACTAATAAAGAACAACTAAAATGAGTAAGTTAAAAAAATGGGTTCATTCCAACGTTGATTTATACCATGAATATAAACCTCTGTGAGTGTACTTACTTTTTCGAATATGTATCCACAGCTTCTACAAAAAGGAGTTCATTTAATAAAAAGCAAAGGAAAAATCCAGAGA
The DNA here is from genome assembly GCA_963970395.1 of Ephialtes manifestator. Classification (NCBI taxonomy): domain Eukaryota; kingdom Metazoa; phylum Arthropoda; class Insecta; order Hymenoptera; family Ichneumonidae; genus Ephialtes; species Ephialtes manifestator. Next base: position 18,240,811 of record OZ019970.1, on the reverse strand, counting down.
ATTTCTCGAAAATTAAATAAAAACAGATACATAAATTCTTAAGATATTGTGAAAGTAATGGAGGTCAATTTTTCACTACCATTTTTCGTGAATTTAAACATATTTAATTTTCTTTTTTTGTTAACGCTTGAACATCTTCCGGTATACACTGCAAATATTAATATAAAATAGTAACATCGGAATAATTAATCCATACATTTTTATTTCATTAACTAATACAGGTTGAGACTTTGGCCTGTAATAAAAACCGTAAAACATTATGGAAACGTGTGAAAAATTCACTGTTTGTCTTAAAAATCATTTCAAGAAGAATATCGACGAATTTAACTTTTAGCACAAAAAAGCATGCTTTATTATTTTGATTGGAAAAAGAATATCAAACATCCAATGCAATCTATTGATCCTCTCGGTGTTTTCACGTTGTAATAAAAAACCGTAGGTACCAATTAAAAATGCCTCAAGCGTCCTTTTTCCAAAAGTATAAAATAATAGTATAGAAAAAATGAAATACATACAATTTATTGTATTCCGATCGGGTTATTTTTCACAGAACCAGAAAAGCAGTACAATAAATCGTATGTGATTCTTTATATCATTGTTCGCCAACAACAAATGTAGGACACGCTTTTTGCTTGAAACCGGTAAAACTCGAAACTGACGTTTCACATTTGGCATTCAATTGGCGATAAATTTAATAACTGCATTATTTCCCAGTTGAATTCACGCAAATAAATTTTAATGCTGACGTTATTCATATTTCTGGTTAATACGAATATTACGATATTTATTAAACAAGTCAATCAAATATAAAAAATGTTTTCACGCTCGATCCAACATAACAGTGGTAAAATTAAGTATAACTAAAAAAGCAGTAGTTGTTGGATATTTTTTTTAAGCCCGTTTCAATATAATAATTTAAGTAAACATTAGAATACTTCCGATTGAAAAAATGAGTGTAATTAATAAACAAATTGGGTCAATGAAAAATGGTTAAATATAAGTCATTCGCATATTATAGTCGCGAGATTAATTCGTCAAGGATGTGATAATCTCCAGCCTACAATATGCGAATGATTGTTATTTAACCGTTTTTCATTTACCCAATTTGTTTATTAATTACACTAATTTTTTCAGTCGGGAATTTTTTTTAATTTTTATAAAATTATTTGTATTCCATCGTTTTCAAGGTAATTCTAATACTTCACCATAAGTGCTGTGAAGTGAGTTACAGAATACGCAATAATGGCGGCCATCTTGTGGCATATCGATAGATTCAAACAGGCAAACAGGTTTTTTGTTTAAATGCTTATATCTTTCGGAAATCGCACCTAATACATACAATCTATGAAAAAAGTCGCATGAACCATTATACAGAATCTGTGTACCAAATTCTGTTCAGACATCATTAACTGTTTTTGAGAACATTGTACTAATAGAAATAGGCATATACGCGCCATGCCAGTGAAACACGTACTCCCGAATTTTTTGCCCTGCGGGCTGTCGTGAGGAAAAAAATAGAGTAGAGGAAAAAAAGTAGTAGCTACTCGAGGTTAACTAATTCGAAATATCCTTCGATTCGTTCCATTATAATGGATTTAATGTTAAAAAAAGAGCGAAACGTTACTAAAATATTTCCAGCAGTCACGGATCATATAATTGTTTTTATGCAAACATTTCATAAAGCAGAGGACACTATATGTACAGTTAAATTTGCATGATTTTAACCTGTCTTGACCCCCTTAACGAACGTCTATTTTCACAAATCCCATATTTCTCATTCCATTAGTCACAGCTCAGCAACAAAACAAGTTAATCAGAAACCTTTTATACTTATTATATCTCATGTTGAAATGTCAAATATGATTAAGTAATGAAGGTAACCATATAGCATATACGCTTCAAAGTTTTTCTTTTTTAAATATATAGCGGGACTAGCGCAGGATGAATGAAATTATTCTTGCGTCAACGTTGTAACGTCCTTGAATTCACCGTAGCGTGGTTATATAGTGTAGTATATTAGCGGCAGCTTTAGTACAGTACTGAAGGTGAGTGTCTTTTTCATCTCCTCATGAATTAACCGCTTCGGGTAAGGCTATAGCACTCCGAGACGTCTGAATCGTGGAGAGAACGAGAGAGAATAGTGACAAGACTCGTATGCACGTAGGAAATAGGGTTGCGAGGCCTATGTGTGCCGTGTCGTGGCGCGAGATAAACGGTATTGGGTAACCGCCCACAATCGTCACGCGAACTCGGCGACGGCGGTCGTGGCAAAGTAAACGACGTCTCGGGACGAGATGAGAGTCGAAGGAAAAGAGACGGATAGTGAGAGAAGGGTGAACGGCGCGCGTCACGACGACGACGACTCGCTGCAGCAGTAGCAGCAAGCACCAAGCATAAACGGCGAGCGGCGTGAGAGAAATAGAAGACAACCGGTGCACCTCGTCGTCCTTCTTCATCATCATCTTCTTCTTCTTCTTCTTCGACTCTTCGTCTTCTTCATTCTTGCTCGTCGTCTCGTTTCTCTCGAGCCAACGAGACAGCCAAAGAGGTATCCTCGAAGGCGGGCGGTGTTGGTTCGCGCCCGAGTCCGCGTGGTATTGTGAGAAGCCGCCGCCGCCGCCGCGTTGTAAGGAGCCTGTTTCCTCTTAAAATTGGCAGCCGGAGATGGAAGAACGACAGAGAGAGACCGAATGCACGGAGAAAGGCATAGCGAGGAGGGTGACGGGACGATGCTCGCAGGGAAGAATCTTTGGACCAGGACAGTAACAAGACTGGCAGCCTCTGGGCTTATACTCAATAACGATAATAATAATAATCATAATAGTAATATATTGTAAGATTTTGTTGGTCTAGCCAGCTTACAAGTGGCGTTCTTGTATAGTTACACTGTTAAAAAAATTTACTAAGAAATTACAGTATCGAAGTGGAAGTTTTTATTCACAACCTGTACCACAAATTTCTTGTCAATCTGTATTAGATATTTAAAATAGCAATACTGAAAAATATTTGAGAAATTTGTAAATTTACTGTTACATAATATTAGGAATTTACATTCTATTTATTTTTTTTTGCATGTCGTTTGTAAATTTCGTAAACATGTTTATTATAAAATCGAAAGATACCTACAATGAAAACAATGTTTTTAATTTCTGAAATTACAATCGATAATTTATTATCCGCATTAAATATTTTTGTTTCTAAGATGGATGAAAATTTACATCTTGAAAAATTTGATGATGATGAACTTTTAATTTTAATACAGATATAAAAGTATATCTGTATTAATCTGATATATCTGTATATATTCTGTATATGAATTTACAAATCGGTTAACTAATATTAAGAACTTAACTAAAATTTTACAATTTTGGTTATGTAATAACTAGATTACTACAGAAGTTTTATAATTTTCATAAAAATATTCGAAAGTTTAATCTTCATGTATAAATTTACTCTACTAATGTTAATTTTGTAGTGAATGTTATACTAATCATTATTTTACACATTAGTTTTGTAAATTGTCATGCCACTCGTGTTGCCACGAGTAAACTGTCGTTAAACAAGCTATGGGATTGAATGTGGAGTTAATCCATCAAGGTGTTCAAAATTTATGGCATTTTGAATTTTTTGGAGAATGTCAGCTCGGGCTCTAACTTCCGCAATTTTTATGATATCCGGCTCAAATTTGGACCAGAAGTAGACTGTTATCAAATAATGTTTGGGATTAAATTTGGTATCACTCCGTTAAGGGGTTCGCAATTTATGGCATTTTTAAATTTTTTGTTCGAGCTCTAACTTTCACAATTTTTAAGATATCGGGCTCAAATTTGGTCCACAAGTGGACTGTTACTAAATAAAGTTTCGGAGTGAATTTGATGTCAATCCGTTAAGGGGTTTAAAATTTATGACATTTTAAATTTTTTGTTCGTGCTCTAACTTTCGCAATTTTTAAGATATCGGGCTCAAATTTGATCCACAGGTAGAGTGTGGATAAACTAAACATCAGTTCGAATCTGGCGAGAATCTGTCAAGGGGTTCAAAACTAATACCATTAAAAAAAAATTTAAACGAGGCTGCAAAGTAGAACTTTGCAAATTGCTTCCTCATTTTTGTTGGATTTTTACAAACGCTTCCGCTATGAGGAAGCCAAAATAGATTGACATACTTCCTCATATTTTATATTCATAACAATTTTGTTTCCTCACAGAGGAAACTTAGTTTTCGTGCGAACATTTTTTTTCGAGTTTTTTTATGTCAGTACACTCAAAATGGTCTGAAATTTAGCAAACACGTGAAGCAGGTCGAGACTTTTGCTTGGCGAAATTTTCAAAAAAATTAAAAAATATGTTCAAATTTTATTTAACTTTGCAAGTTTCGAAATATGTCTGTTCGTTCTCTAGCATCCGCAAATTTTTATCTATTGAGCTAAATAATTTTGAATGAATAAAGCTATGTTAATGAAGGATCGATATTTAATTTAGAATGAATATGTAAAAAATTTCGGTTTTTATGGGATTTTGAATTGTTTTTTTAAATATTCGTATTGCACTAACTCACGTCAAATCTTACCAAATCGACTGAAATTTTCTACAGATGAAAAATAACATTCAGCGCTGCTACCTGCCAAATTTGGTCGTGATCGGTAAAGCAGTTTGGATTTTACGTGATTTTGAATTTTTCAAGAACTATGTAGGTAACGAAAAAAGTTCCAAAGTAGAATTTCGCACGCTGTTTACTCATTAATTTTAATTTCTTACAAAGCTTCGTCTATGAGGAAGCCAAAATTAATAAATAAGCTTACACATAGAGGTGGCTTTGTGAAAAATGAAAATTAATGAGGAAGTAATGTGCAAAGTTCTGCTTTGCAACTTTTTTGTTAGGTGTTATCTTAAGTTTGTAAAATGTCTCTTGTAATAGTAAGACTTTGTCAGTTTATCTTTTTTCAATGAAACAGTAAATTCTCTTATTTGTACGACGCTTATAGTGAAATATAATATATTATCTACAGCTTCATTTACCTGAAGTATGGCGCTTAAGGCTTTTCTTTTTTTCACGTACCGAGCTGTAAAACCGATAATGATGCATATAATATAATCATAATAATGGTGGTAATACATTATTTTGGTTTTTTTGTTTTACTGATATGCACTATAAAAAATTTCATTCAGGCTACTATTATGAACTTATAATCGATGAAATTAGAAAAGTGGCATGAATGCAAAGTTTATTGACAATACATTCGTACATTTGTGGACAAATTGTATTCAGTCTTAGGAATTCACATATATACGTATTAGTAATGAAACTATTATTAATTACGCATTAATTGAGACTAAAAAAACGTTCCTGGAAGAAAGTTGATTTATTAAACAGTCTTTATTTAGTTGATTAATCGATTTTTTTTTAATCTAAATTTTCAGTAAATGAAATGTTTAGTTAACTGTATAGTCTAAATATTGGTTCAATAAACTAAGTAGTTACTTTACACCACATAGTCATAATCATAAAAATTATAATTAACTGTTTTTTATTCTTAATAATGATCATAATTCTTTTTTATTCATGTATTATTCTTACTTTAATTCGCTTGAAATAGTTTTGTTTTGGGTCTGCTATACTATAAATACACATTGATAAAAAAAAAATCAATCAAATAAGTGCATGCAATTTTTTAAATCTAAATTAAAACTAGAAACATCACTGAGAGAAGGTTAATTAATTCGATACCGCTTATCTAATTGTTTGATCGACATTTTTTTAAATTTAAATATTCAGTAAATGTGACCGACACTGGTGGTTGTGCGGTCGGTGTGCGGCTCGGGCGGCCCCCGAGTTAAGTAGCATTGTTTGCGGTCATAACTTGGATGGGTGACCGTTTAGCCGTGCACCGGTACATCAATCAGCGAGCGGGAAGTCAGTTTTTCTGAGACCTCGGTGTTTACACTTAAGTAAGTTACATTCGTGAATGCACCGGGAAATGAAAAGAATATACGGCCGTCTGTACCGGTACGGGTTTTCCGCAGTTTCCCCGTGCCCATGGCAAATGCGGTACAGTGTAGCTAAAGTCGGCTGCGGACGCATTGGAAAGTTAGGTTAGCTTGGTGAAGTGCGGGTAAGGAGTGATAGGAGTAAGGGTGGAAAGGGCGGTAAAAGGCGATTGAAGCCATACCATGGAAAGAATGAAACATATGCAGTAAATGTTTAGTTTATTTTATGGACTACATGTTAATTTTTAGATTTAATCGATTTTGCCCATTCTTCGTCTTAGTGAATGATTGATTTTTTAATGCAGTTAAAAGACATAATTAATATTTGTGATTAGCTGAAAACTTACAGAATCATTAAATAAAGTTTTATATCCATGCATAGCAACGCTATTTTTAAAGTGAAAAGTTCGTGCATATATTGTATAGATACGGCACTGACAATGGGAAGACTTCTCGTGTGTCCTCTCTCTTTCCACCGTCACGCGATCCTTAGCCGATCACATTTGGACAGCGGCGACGAATCGCTTGGCTGCATGGACACAATGCGAGAACATTTTTCCTTGATTCAACGAAATTTCATTAAAATCACAACCTATGAAACATTTCTTTCAAACCAATGAAATAATATACTTAAGCTAATATTATATTTTTTTTGAATGATCAGAAATTTAATGAAATGTAGTGACATTGAATTAATGAAAATTTTGATTGAATCAAGAAACCGTTTTTCATTCATTTCAAAGAAATCATCCTCGAGACACTAAAAGAAAAACGTAACTTATAAAATGACATGTCGCTAAAGGAATGAAAGCACGGCAGAGGTTAAAAATAATTAATTATATTCCAAAGTGTGTTAAATTTAAAACTCGGTATATGAAATAGAAAGTAATATTAATTATCTAGAAAATTTACCACACATATCGAAAATTGAAAAAATGCAAAGCAATATTCATACACGTGACGCTCAAAATTACAATACTTGTATATTAATAAGGCGATTCATAGGGATGCGTTTAAAAACTAATGTACCGGTTTGTGAAAATCGTATCCAATTATAAATTCAATATACGCTTTTATATTACAATTAGTCCTTTCCTATAGCTTAAATTTCGAAAACTCGAATTGATAGTTCAAGTGTTATAAGTATTGAAATTTCGTCTACAAATATCTCTTAAAATCAATGTACGTTGCGGATATCAAATGACATGTTTGAACATTAAATTACGGCCATTGAAAATTAATAAGTTTGCTCTTCCATATCTTCGACTAAAATGCACTGTGTAGATCCAAAGATATATTTTTTACAAATTAAGGCTTGAGCTTTGCCTGAAACTATTTGGCCTTATTATTAAACAAATGTATTTCGTCATAAATTCGATAAATCGTCATAAAATAAATCGTTAATCCATCACACGTAAAAATGAATGTACAGAACGCGAAAATCTGATCAGTCGTATATGAAATTATATATACTTTGATTATAATAGTAGGATAATTTTTTTGTAAAAATCAAACCCATTATTGTCAACGGTATACGCCCATACTAAGTATACATGCATATTGAATTTTGAAGACGAATGCATACTAAAATTAACATACAATATGTGAAAAAAGCTATTTGTAAATATATTCATATTATTGGACGTTATTTCCAATAATTATAAAATTGTTGTGAAATCAAAACCCACTTTTCAATTAATATCGAAGATCTTCGCGTATTTACAATATACTAAGACTTTAAATGTTATGTGTGTAGGGATATGAAAATTAATGTACGGTGTATGCATCCGAGCTTCGTATTCCGGTATATTAATTTCCATTCAACATTTTTTTATTGTGTGTCCATCCATTTTTGTCGACTTTTCGCGACTAATGACTCAACGCGACTGACGCCATCGCGCTCACCGTTGGCGGAGCGGATGCCATCAAGGAAACTGTTTTTTTAATCCCTTTCTTTGAAATTCAAATGCACCATTTCATTAAAAGTAAAGAAACATTTCCTTAAAATCAATGAAAAAAATTCAATCCACCCACACCGTAAAAAAATTTTGTTTGAAAATTAATATATACAGTATATAAAGCTCGGATGCATATCTCTCTATCTCTCTATATTATAAAAAGATCTCGCCGCTGCCTCCGCCGCCGCCGCCGTGTCAAGAATTGAGGGATTTAGAAAAAGTCAGAGGGGTCTGTGAGACCCCAAGCCTGTATCATACTAAGTCCTTTTCCAAAAACATCGGTTCCCCAAGTGCGTGGGGCACCCTTGGGGGAAGCACCCTTGGGGGGGGGGGGGGGGCACCCTGCGGGCATCCTTGGATGGGGGGCTAGGATGGGATAGGAGGAGGAAGGCTAGGATGGGATAGAAGGGCGAGGAGGTCAGGGGAGTAGGGGCCTGGATTATGCTAAGTCCCTCAATGGACCCCGAAGCCCGAATTTGGAGGAGATTGCGAGCGCGCACAGCGCGCGAGCCACTATAAAATCCTACCCGTGTGGAAATTCCAACTCGCCATCATCTAGAAATCGACTAGTTTTCTTATTTTCTGTACAAGATCTAGGTCGGAAAACTAGTGAGATCCGAGCGCTATGTGTAATTTCTCGCTGTCTAGTCGTTGTACAGAAAAACTGTCTAAAATCTGGCGAAGATTCTATTAGTTCGCCCAGTAAACTTAGCTAGTGATTAGCCAGTACGGAAATCGGCTAACCCTATAGCATAAAATTGACTAGGTGCTAGACCGGATTTCTCCGTCGAATCCAGATACCGGTTAAATAGCCTTGGATAAATAAAAAACAGAATTAGTATAAACCGTCATTTATTGCATCAGCACGTAACAGGGAAGCTGTTTAACACTATTTAAACAGGGAACACTATTTAATAACGTACGTAATCACTTTTTCATTAATAATCAAATATCTCGTTAAGGCCTATCGCAAAAAACAAAAAAATATAAATTCTTTCGCGTCGTACAAAACAAAAAAAAAATCGTAGTCCTCTAGAACGTATTTTTTGGTACCTTTCACGAACATGCACGTGCCACTCTACATAACAACAACTCGCTGCGCAGGATGTCACGACTAGACCCGGTATCGGAATGTCCCTGTATCGGTACTGCACTAAAATGTTGGATTGTCGAATGTCGGTGATCGATATAAATACATGTAAACAGAAGTTGACCCCTCGGTTACCAGCGACGGTCCGCACTAGGCAGCGTGATACGACGCGCAGCCTCGCACGATCGCGGTCAGATTAGGTTTGGCGGCGATGTGTGCGCCGCTCACGGCGACTCATGTTTTCTGTCCAGCCCCTACGTAGGTAGCGCCAAATACAAATATTCAAGTAAAACTAGGTTGACACTAGATGGCCTCGGCATCTATACGTGTATGCTAGATATATTACGTCTAGCCTCTGGTCAGGTAAGCTGTGCCATGAAAGCTAGACAGATCCTAGATAGATATGCTATCTATCAGTGCATTCTGGCTAGATTATGTCTTGTCCCACTACAGAAAAACTTGATAGAAAAAACTAGCTAGACGCTAGGTTCAAACCAGTTTATCCCCAACAGATTTCCACATGGGTAGTACCGTTATATTAATTTTCAGATACATTCGTCATTGACAAATACGATATTTGTATATTAAAATAATCACGTACTGTAATTTTCAAATACCAGTATCGGAGAATTCTTATATTACTCTTAAATTTACTATAAAAGTATATTAATATGGAATTTATATACCCGTTTCGTAAATCTCATATCGTTTTGTAGATTAAATTCACTTGCATTTTTAACAGTGGCATTTCTTTCAAGTCAATGAATTCTTTTTTCTCGGTGCAATAACGATCGTTTCGTCGAAAACGGCATATCTCGACACAACTGAAATTTTCAATTGTTTCCGTGGCAGTAGTTCCTCTCGGAGCCGTAAGAGAAATTAATTATGATTTCGTCTAGAGGCCCGTGTTGTGTCGCAGACGAGTTGAGGAAATTTCACAAACCCCTGCGGGATGCCAGACGGCGACGATATGACGAGAAAAAGTACGTGCTGAAGAGGAAAAAGCCGAGGACGAGGGGGTAGCTGGGAGGTAACAGGAGACTGACCCTCCCTCGGGTCGCCTAAATATCAAAACACACCCTGAACACACTTGGTGGTGGTGTGCACAGCGGTAGTTGTCCCGGCTGCTACTGCTGATGCTGCTGTAGCTTCTCCTCACAAAAAGCATAATTATGGCATTCGGCGCAGGTGGCTGGAATGCTTTTCACAAAAGTCTCGCCAACACCACACCCCTCTTTCGCTCCTTTTCGCTTTTCTCTGCTTCTCTTCCTTCTTATTATACAATCGAATGGAAGGTACCGTACAGTCTGTTGACTATAACAGGACCTACATAAATTGAGACTTTATGATGCAACACCATATTGTAAAATGTCTAGGAACAATAGTTAATATTAATTTTATATTTGTAGATAAATTGCAATACCTTTATTCATATTCATCTTCATAGGGAAGAGCGGGACAAAATGGCACGGCAGCACGAACGAAACGGGGCATGCTAGAATTGGGGTAAAATATGACACATGAAAACGAAAATTCGTACATTGACACGCGACATCCTGCAATCTTATTAATTTGTACAAATATTTTTCTAATTAAAAAACCCCAAGTTTTTCATATTTTTATTCGATTTAACGCGCGTGATGAAAAAAAAATAGTACTTTGAGACACAGCACGAGAGTTGTTCATTTACAGAAATATTTTTCATGTCATGACGAACATAACATTAACAATAATAAAACCCCGAAATATTGATAAAAAAAGTCAAACACATCTGCGAATGCGAAAAAGGATGCACCATGCCTTTTTTGCAGTGGCTTGCATTAACAATCGATGGAGTCGTAAATACGTTGCAATACGTGTGAAAAATGGGCACACTTTTCGTGTGCTGATGTCGATGAAAATATCGTCAAATATATTTATGAACTGTGCATCTAATGTAATTCAAAATAAATATAAAAGAAGTTAAGTACACTCAGAGAAATCGTAATAGTTGTCAACTATAAAGTGACAACTATTCATTTTTATTACATGCAACTATTTTTATAGTTACAATAAGTACGAATTTAGTTATGGTAACTATTTGGTAGTTATAGTAACTATTTGATAGTTGTGTCAACTATAAAAAAATTGTTGTGCCAAACGTAAATGAATAGTTGTCACTTTATAGTTACTAATACCATAATTTTCTCTCAGTGTATCCGATGTAAAAAAAACAACAGATGTTTATATTCTATTCAATTTAATTTCAAAGATATCGCGAGGTTAATATCATGGCAATTAAAACATATTCTTACATACTTCTTTTACGATTTCAGCGTACGCTGGTGCGATTTTGACGAGGTGAACCATTATGCCCCTGTTCCATCGTAGCCATTTTGCCCCGCTCTCCCCTACTCATCATTTATATCTCTTATTGATTTACGATTAAATATTTACTAACAGTTTATAATTAGTTAAACAAATTAATTTATAAATCAATAATGTGTTTTTATTAGACACGTGGTTTATTTGTTAAATGCATTTCTAGAAAATTGAAATCCAAGTACCTTTATCGCTGAGAACAGTTTTATTTAAAAATTAAGAAGAAGCCATTTGTAACCGTCTCCGGCCAATAGGATTTAAGGAATCTACTTAAACTTAGGGCCCAAGAAACCGGTTTATTTTCCATTTTTTAATGAGCCTACGAGATCTGAAATTTACACACAATTAATACATAGTCTTGCGAAGTTTCAGTTTTTCAAAATCGAAAATATTGATAAACGTTGAAGTTATTATTATTTAAACAAAGCGCCGCTGAATTATCTATACGACTGAATCTCTTTAAATTCAGACAGAGCGTAGTTCATAAAATTCTAATGCATAAAACCGTATGTCTTTTTAATATTAAAAACTTTAAAAAATGGCAGGCTTTAAAAAAAATGTTTGATTTTTTGGAGAAAAAAAAATTTAATGATTTGTTATGAACAAATGGATAAACGTTTTTCTAAAATCATGTGGATATACGATAGTAAATAAATCGTTATTTTTCTGTAAAAAAAAACTCCAACTTGGCAAAACTATGTATTGTGTGGAAAATTCCGACTTCGTCATGCCAATACTCGCAATACTCTCACACGGAGAGAAATTTATGTGTCATGACAACATCTTTTGTTCGGCTGACAAATCTTTTTGCTGTTCTGACCAATTTTTTTTGTTAGCGTAACGAAACGATGTTTGTTGTCACCGTTTTTTGTTGTCATGACACAGAAATTTCCCTCCGTGTATTAGAAAAAATTATAATTGACAATCCACCTGTTTGATTAGGCCCCAAAATTGTCCTTAAAGCAGACCCCGTATCTAAATCAGTAAATAAACACTGTTTATTAAATGTTGTAAATTATAATCAAACAATCCAATTTGTGTTTGACATTTTTCAATTTTTGAGAGAATTTCGAGAAATATCTTCAATTGCTTAGCGTCCAAAACAATGACGATTATTTCTATCCCATGGCTTAAAAAAACGCGTACTCAAAAGCATAATTCCAAGGAATTATTTTTTAAGCGATGCGATTACCAGTCATAATTTAATGTAACGTAAAACATTATATAACATTTCCTAGTCAATATTGGAAAATTTGGAATCTTTTAAGAACGAAACTTCACTTTATAACTAAAATATTAAGATTTTTTTATCAGTTCGTCAATTATGGCTAATGTCCTCTCTGATCAGTATAAAAATAAAGAGAACCTGGAAGGTAGGATCAAATTCCCAGGAATACGTCTTCTTTTCTAAATGGCCAATCCCTGTTATATTTTATATCACTAGTCCCTCATTTCCGGGCATCCGAAGCTAAAGACCTCGATCGCCAGAGATATCCGGTTGTAGGGACTCTCGAACTTTGTGTAACTCTCGATTCGAGAGAAGCGTACAATGCACTAAAGAGCGAACGCGGATCTTGGTAGGATTTCACACCTCTACGTTTGAGCAGGAAAGGAAAAGAAAGAAACTGCGAAAGGAGGTCCAGCTCGAAGCCTCTTGGCTCGTCATTCATAGATCGAATTAATTTTAATCTGAGCAGCATGGCAATGAGCACGAAACGGGAGCGTGATAGCGTTTTCCACATCGGGATTAGACGTTCGCCGAGCCAAACTCTGAGAAGCCAAAGGCCAAAGCGTTCCGTTTGCGTTCCACTAGGTAGAACCCTAGTCCAAAGGATTATCGAGTTTTGAACTGCGATGAAAAGTACACGCAAGAGCCGAGCGACGGGATGACCGGGCATATCGCTTTGAACGCTTCGAAGCGCAACTCCCGTTCAACTGTCGCGTCGAAATGGAATCGAAGCTCGTAGACGAGAACCGTCAACCGCCGACTTCCGGTTTCTTTGACCGTACGATCACATAAATCTCGTGGACACTAGCCAAGATATTTTCTTTTTTTTCAATTTTGTTTCCTCTAAAAAAAGTCGTGTTTTCATGAACATTTTTTTCTCTCTCTCATAATTGTATAAAAAGTCGAGAAAAGTGTCGAAATGGATGCATATGTGTGCGATAGAGAGGCTAAAATTTATAACGCTATAATTCGTGAAATATTCAACCGAATAAACTAATATAGTAGTCATATACAGTACAGTTCAATATTTATTTGGTATACATTTAATACAAATTTGTTAATGCGTTAAGATTTTATGCGATTGTCCATTTTATTATAAATGTCCGTTAACACTTTAACTCTGATAATTTTCCGGTTGTCGGGCTGAATCTTCGCATGAAGCTTGAACCTTTGGTATTGAATTTGTGTGAAAGCGATAAAGTAATTCATATTTTATGACATTTTTTTTTTTCGAACCGAGAACGACACTGCAACTGATGTAAAATTGTGCACAAAATTTGAACCAAATGTATATAGGCGATTCTTTGAAAAAAAACTCCAATCAGATTGTAACTTCAGAATATGGTAGTATATGGTTTTCAGAGACTGCTTAATTTTCTAAAGATTTTTAAACCTATTTCTTTTTACCGTTTTACGACTTTGCGGAATTTGAAATTATTATTTACTTGTGACTTCTAGAAAAATAGTGATAAAAAAGTTTTTTCAACGAGCATTGTACAAAGTTTTACCTCAAACGATGCAAAAACGGAGTTTTAAGCGCAGCGTGCTTCCCAGGTAGAAAACGGTATATGTATCACATTTGTATCACATAATATATGGTGCCAAAAAGTTCTATATGCCGCATATATTTTACATATATGTTGGCAAAAATATATGCAAAATATATGGAATATGTGTCTGCAAAAATATATGCAAAATATATGGAATATATGTTTGCAAAAATATATGTAAAAAGTATATATATGTTTTTAGCACCAAACAGTTCATATACAGTATATATGTCGAATATATTGTACATATTCATTCATGGTAACATAAAAAAACCACCTTTTAATAAGTTTTTATTACTTTTTTGAGATTGTTGAAATAATTTAATTTCATTTTCAATGAGCTACGAGCTGTTAGCGGCTCAGTTTGGATAAGAGAAGAGATTGCGCTCAAATATCACTCGCGCATCTGGACAGAAAAGATTTACACCGCGTAAGCAGAGCAAGTGAGGCCACGGATTTTACACAAATGTGTAAAAGTAGGCAGTAAAAACGAAGTTGAAGTTTTTATACTCTTCTGTGAAATTTGCAATTTTGCAGAAAAAATATAAACATTTTAATTTTCTTTAAAAAACATAAATTTGCCAACATTTTTCTGTAATACTAACAACAAAAATCCGTGAACGTTTCTGGACAGAATCTTTTTGTGACAAACGCACGGACAGAAATTTATGTGTCATGACAACATAAAACGGTGAGAACAAAAATCGTTACGTTAGGCTGACAAATCAGTTTTGCTATGCTGATAAATCTTTTGTTCGGCTGACAAATCTTTTTGCTGGGCTGACCAATTTTTTATGTTAGCCTAACAAAACGATTCTTGTTGTCACCGTTTTTTGTTGTCATGACACAGAAACTTCCCTCCGTGCGTAAATATATGAATCTAGTTTTTATTGTGCAATTGTGTTCAGAATAGAATAAAACCTTACTAACAAAAAAGTTGTAAAATTGCACTCTTTAGGCGTCTACAAAACTTCCACTGTGAAGAAATCAAAACTGATCAACGTAATTTCTCTTAGAGTTTTGTGAACGGCCAGTTAAAAAGTTGCATAGTAGAACTTTGCACATTGCTTCCTCATTAATTTTCATTTTTCACAAAGCCATTGCTATGAGTAAGCTTATTTATTAATTTTGGCTTCCTCATAGAGGAAGCTTTTCAAAAAAATGGGAATGAATGGGGAAACAATGTGCAAGATTCGGATTTGCAACTGTTGCTTCTCATAGTCGAAGGTTTATGAACGATGAATAAAAAAATGAGGAAACAACGTGCAAGGTTCGACTTTATAGCTTTATAAAATTTATTCTACTGACGAATGGGAACTCGTTTGATTATGACGCTCTGGTAGGAGCTCACGAAATATTATATATGATACTGCCAACTTTCGCATCAATCAACGCGGCTGCTGTGGTCGAGCGAAAAAGGACGAATGTTAAACAAACAGACATCGTATAAAAACGAGGGCAGACGTTATAGATCAACGGATTTAAGAGGAGCGGACTTTCCGCACAGTTGTCTAAATCTCCTTTTAGCTTTGCTTCATCGATTTCTCCGAATCGTACACATACCGCCTCGTTTGTACTACATATATGCGAGTTGACCACGACAAAGCCGTGTTCGACTTGCGTAATCGGCGGAGAAACGCGTTGCAAACGTGTGAACGTTCCAGAAGTGAGGATTAACCCTCGTAGACGTGACTCGTGACCGGGTCTTCGTTATCCGCAGTAGCCTCAGCGTATGTAGTCATAAAGCAGGCAACCCAACTGTGAATAAAAATTCAGAGAATCCCATAGGACATTTTTTTAATTTGTGTATTCTGTTCCTTCATGACGATATTCGTTGATTGTTCAGACATGAAAAAAGAAATTTCGAGAATTCATTCTTTACTGTGGTGAACATTGGCGTCATGACCCGGGAGAGTCGGATTTTTATCCATATTTGGTCACAAGTAGAATGAATGAAAATCAGTGCTTTGCGACTTTTAATATTTTTCGTTAGTGGTATATAAGAACCGACAATTTTGATCATCTCGATCGATCTCCCTCATAAATGTCATTTAAGGTGTTCCTATTGACGCCCGCTACGCGGGTTTCAGAGGGGCGGATATCAATTGTTTTCCGTGCAAGACCAACAATTAACGCGTTGGTGCGAGAGAGCGCGATAACCCGAAAATGCATGCGTCAGAGAGAGAACAGATACTTTCTCTAATGATATCTCAAAAATAAAGTCGGCAATCGACTTGAAATTTGGACACAAGTTGGGGAAGAAAATTCTCTTCGACACAATATCTTGACTTTTTTTAAATTTCATCATCTGTTCTTTCTAAGTGAGTCTAACCTGTGGCTATACTGTATGGACAACTTTGATATTGAATATTTCCGAAGTATGGTAGGTGATCAGATTCAAATTCTGTAGAAAATTTTACACTTATTGGCGAGCATTTTATAAGAATTTCAGAACGCTGGCATTTAAAGTGCATCGTCCATAGGAACACCTTAATATATGATTCTCGTTTCGACTGATTGAGAGAATGTTTACCCATTTTCTCGACGCAAAAAATTTTGCACTGACAAGCGAGATCAGACGAGAATCTCGTGTCTTTAGGATTATACAACGTTACACCGAGAGAAAAAGTTTTATTGATTCACGGAAATCTTTGCCAATGAAATGAAATACTTGAATTTCAATACTATCTTTTCTATGAATGATCTCAAACTCAATGAAAAGTAGCGACATTGATTCGAAGAAACATTTCTTTAAACCAATGAACCTTTTTCATTAATTTCAAAAATATCGTCTCTGATTCAATGAAACCTTCTTCTTACCAGCTCAAAATTTCGAAACCTATTTTTTCCTGAAGTACGCGGCAGATAAAGCTCAAATTTTGTGCGTATGTAAGAAGCCTATTGCCGTATATAAGAAGCTTAGCCTATTTCTGCCAGTATGGCAGAAATAGGCTAAGCTTCTGGCTCTTCGAAACTCGAAGCCGTTTGTTCGGGAGACCCGAAAAACGAAAAAGTGAGGTTAGGTGCGAGAGAGAGATCAATAAAAACGTTTCTTTGAACCAATGAAAACGTATTTTTAAAACAATGAAACCGTGTCTTTATTATATGCTCACTAAGTAAATCTTCATTTACAGGCAATGAAATGTTCTCTTTGAAGGTCAAATGCACTATTTCATTGAAATCAATGAAAAAAAAATCAATCGACCCATTTCTTTGGCATCAATGAAATCTTTTCTCTCGGTGTACAGCTACAGTATGCAATATAATCATTTTTAACAACCTGCGTGTTCTAAATAGAAGCTTAAAATCAAGTCACAGCTCTTCTCACCTCTTATTTTTTCTCTCTCGCTCTCTCTCTTTCTCTCTTGGATACACACGTTGAAATAGCTTCGCTCATACTTTTAGGTATAACAGAGTTGTATGTCGAAGAAGCTAAGACATACACATGCGAATTTTTAAATAAAAACTATACCTGAATTATCGGCTATGTATCGGCGCAAAAAGAAATTTTCCAGCTCCATTCCTTATGCCGGAAACGTGTCGATGTCCTAGCTTCCGGCGAAGCTGGGACATTCACAACTGAAAAAAAGGGAAAGAGACTCGGCACCGAATGAATAGTACATTATGCTACAAGCGAGGGCTGCTCGAGCACGAGGTGAAAATTGCGCTCCCTCCCGCGTAGCATACGATTCTTTTCTGATTGCGTTGAAATATGACGTGATTTCTGTCGCTGAAAAGGGGGAGGAAAAATTCGACGATACCTGGCCGTGAGCCGTGTGCATGGGCAGCGGGAAGATATACGAGGCAAGACTCGCTCGGGCATCGTGGCCCCTGTTTTTGCGCACTTCGAGGTTCGCAGCGCGACCGCGGCGGTCCCGCTGGGAACCTCGAAGTGGGCGAAAATAGGGGGCAAGACGCCCTAGGGAGTTTTGGCTCGTATATCTTGCCCGCTGCACATGCGCACTGCTCGCGGTCAGGTATCGGCGACTTTCCTCCCGCTTTTCAGGGACGGAATCACGTTATTTCAGGACAGTCAGGAGAAAAAGCTATATGCGATTTATCGGCTATTTATCGGCTCTCGAATAAAATTAGTTTGGATCAAATCATACCACCCCTTCAGGAAATGCCACCCCCTGAGGTAAAAAACAATGTTTTTCAAATATCTCGCCTAAAAATGAAGCTATTACATCCCTATTGATCTTAAAATTCATCTCAATTTGTCAGCTCAACATTTCCGTAACTATCGATTTTACCGCTCCATCCCCTGACTTAAAAAAATAACCCCCTTATTCAATATTCGTATAACTCAGCATACAATATACCTACAGCGTTATGACTGGTCTTAATATTCAACTAAATTTAACACCTCAATATTTATGCATCGACTGATTCTACCGCTTCATCCCCTTTCATTAAAAAAACCACCTCCTTATGCAATATTTTTATAACTCGGCGTCTAACATACCTAGAGTAGCACGACTTTTTTTAAAATTCATTTTGAATTAACGGCTCATTCAAGCCAAGTTCAAGCGAGAGTCTTGAACTTCGAGCAGCTCGACAAAACAAAATCGAGGCGAGAAAATATCACGCTTAAAAGTTCAAGAAGTACTTCTCGATTTTGTTATTTTCTTGTCTTGTCTCGCTTGTCGCATACTATGAACGTTGGCGTCATGACCCGGGAGAATCGGATTTTTACCCATATTTGGTCACAAGTAGCAGAATGAAAATCAATGCTTTGCGATTTTTAATATTTTTCTTTAATCAAGAGTCTTGAGTCTTACTAAGAATTTATGTATCCAAATCCAATGTTATAATGATATCTTATCTCGACAGAAGATTGAATTGCGACAAGCAGTGTTGTAAGCAGTCATTACACTGTTAAAAATGTTAGTACAATTAATATAGAAGCAAATAGAACGCTTCGATGGATAGACCGGTATATTAAATTTACGGTATAAATGTTAAGTAATATTATGTTAAGTAATATTGTATATTAAATACGCCTTATTTATCGTGTATAATATACCGAGAATTAAATTTACACTATATTTGTGCAATCATATCAAATCATATTTGTGTATTCGTGCTTCGTAAACCAGTAGGTAGGTATATTAATTTTCACACCAGACATTTTTACAGTGTACTTTATTAAACGGAATATATGATATAATTTTTTATTACTATTGTTTCATAATATTGCCTATAAAAAGATGCTTAAAGTTTTGAATGATTTTAAAGGAAAATAATTTTTAGTAGTAATATCCCAAGACCTCCAAAATTATCGGAATATTGCCCGGTGGTTTCGTTGCTGAGCAACGAGAGGAAGAAGTTTCGCATAGTAAAATTTTTGTGCGATACTTATCCCGATCATTGCTAAGCAGGGAAACTAGAGGGAAATATTACGATTAATTTTGGAGGTCGAGCGGTATTTGTCGGATTATTTTTCGGATCTGGATTTCGGCTAAGCACAGAGGAGTATTCGAAGAAACATTAACCCAATTTTTGACAGACAAAAATGTCAATATGAATGTTACATTAGTTGAAAACAATATCCGGGGGAAATCTCCGATGAAATTTTTAACAAATGAACTCGATTACCGAGAATACCGCTCTGTGATTGGTCGAAATCCAGGCCCGAAAAATAACCAGTAGTAATACCCCAAGAGCTTCAAAATTATCGGGTATTTCCCGATAACTTCGTTGCATACAATCAAGAGTGTCAAGTTTTGCAGGTTAAAAAATTTTTTGCAGAACTTGACACACTTGTTTGTATGCAGGGAAGTTTGAGGGAAATACACGATTAATTTTGAAGCTCGAGAGGTATTTGTCGGATTATTTTTTCCATCGGAATTTCGGCTCATTCTTCAGATCACGCTCCAGTTCTCGTTAGAAGTTTGACAGATGTGAAGAATTCTCAGGTTAAAAGTTGTTCAGAAATCGTTTTTATTGCTTAGCAACTTGTTAGGAAATATCCGAAAAATATCCGAAATAAAATCGCCTAAGTTCCCCCACATGAGGCCAAATGCGTCGTTTCTATTGGCCGAAATTCCGATGGGAAAAATAATCAGCAAAATTTCATGAACCTCTTTCCTGAAATAATGAATATGTTCTTCTAAAAGCTGCACATAATTATTATAAAATAATAACTATGAAGTTAAATTTACGATGATAAATATTAATAAACTGAAATTATGAAGATTTACAATTTTGGATGCAAAAGCTGTGGACACCACTAAATTTAGTAGGTTTTCAGTTATAATAACTGAAAAGGGCTTCAGTGCTATATCTTCTGATTTTGTAATAAAATAAACTTTGATATTAATTTGTCTTGCGTGTACATATAATTCCCTTCGAACTAACAGAAGTACCTACCTTCGAATGGTCATTTTTTATCTAGCCTACCCATTTTTGCCTGCTGTGTCAGCCATCTGTATTGCAATTCTGTTTCTATTTTTAACACCGGCGCTATTTCGGTATAAAGAACCAGTACCGCCTTCATGGCTGGTATCAATATGTATATTCTACACCAGGGTAGAATATACGTATTATTTTGGGTTGAAGTAATCGATTTACGTATCTTACGTCCATTACGATTTAAGTATCGATTTTTTTTATGATACCCATATTCATTTTTATGATAAAATGTATATATCTCTCTACTGATGAGTGGAGAAAAGCGCCGTGTATTAGTATAAATGGTGGAGAAGTACCGGCTACGAATCGGCAAAGCCCGAGTGTTGAGGAGTGTAGGAAAAACACACAGATTACGTCCCAAGTAAAAAAATTATATATAGTCTGACATATGGAATTGGGCATATATAGTCTGTATAAACTCTATATGCAAACTATATGCAATTTATATATAAGATCATCTGTGAAGTTGGGTTTATGTATAAATTGTATATAGATTGTATATAGAGTTTATGCAAACTATGTATGCCCAATTCTATGTTTAAAACTTTACATATTTTTTATATACTCAATATATAATTTTTTTACTTGGGGTATAATGTTAACGTTACGTTTTGGTCCAGGGTGCGGACCCTCTTCTGAACTATTGTGTTATTCTCGAATCTACAGTATAGAATAAGAATGAGAAATAAATACAGAGAAAATATGCGGTCACTTTAAGAACATTTAAATTAAATTGACCAGTATTAATCAATAATATGAACAAAATATTTCCCCCCACCCTTAAGCCAACGTTAGCGTAATCTTATACCCGCGTAGAAAACAAAAATTTCGGCGAGAATCTTTTAAAAAATCTCGGCGAGATTCTTTTTTTCTACGCGGGTATCCATACCAAATTCATTAATTAAGAAAACATTAAATTATGATTAGTGATGTGATTATTAGTCGCAACACTAACGCCTATGTATCAACAGACTAAATTTAAATGGCGGATGTGACAACTAACCTGTGTTTAGTAATCATATTTCAACCTCAAAACGATCAGCCAACACTGAGAGAAAAATACAGTGGAATAGTAGGTTGAAATATACCGATATAATTCCCAGGAGGGAAGATCATATCGATTGGTACTGGAAACTATGTAATTGATTAGTTGAGCTATTATTATATTTGCAGCTATTATTTTTTATCATTGTCGTAACTATAAAGTATAGTCGCTCCTCCTGGGAACTATACTGTATGGTAAAAATATGGTAGAAGTATTGTATTGTTGTTTCAACCATGTACTTTTTCTCTCAGTGAAGAGCTTCATAGCTCTTGAGAAAATCACTTTTGGTTATTGCAGGCAATTGCGACTGAAAGTATCCATTGCAATTACCCACAATTAATCAAATTATCACCAAATAAGGTGCGTCAAATTTATTATTTAACGTAAATTATGGTTTTATCATTGACTTAATCTTGTTTTCAATTTTGGAATCTATTACTTTTAAATAATTTTATATAGAACTCGCCACATACGTACTTTTGCCGCTGCTCCCAAATTTAACGCACCTCAGTTGTCATTGTCCGTTGATACATAGGCGCTAGTATTGCGACTAATAATCACATCACTAATCACAATTTAATGTTTTCTTATTTAATGTATTCGGTATGTATATAAGATTGCACAAACTTTGGCTTAAGGAAAGGGGTGATACCTTGTTCATATTAATTAATAATACTGGTCAATTTAATTTAAATGTTCTTAAATTGACCGCATGTATTCTCTGTATTTATTTCTCATTCTTATTTTATACTGTAAATACGAGAATAATAAAATAGTTCAGAAGACGGTCCGCACCCTGGACCGAAACGTAAAGTTAACATTATACGTACCCTGTGTGTTTTTTCTACACTCCTCAACATTCGGGCTTTGCCGATTCGTATAGCCGCCACTTCTCCACTATTTATATATCTCTCTACATTATAAATATATTTCACCACCTTTGTGTCAAGAATTGAGGGGGTCAGCGTCACTGTGAGGGGAAGGGTACCCGTACAATGAAGTTGCCTGTTGCTTCATTTTTCCCCGTCCCCATATGAGCCCTTCCCTCCAAGAAACACTGATTTTCTAATCATGGGCTCCCTAAACCTAGATTTTGAAGTTCCCCCAAGGATCCCCAAGCCCAGGAGTGCGTTCGGAATGAAACGCCCGGCGACTTTTCTCTCTTTTTTTTCATTCGCGATAAGAAAGAGAGAAAAGTCGCCGGACGCGCATTCGGAACGCAGTCCAGGGGACACTGCCAATACTAGTCGCCCAATTTCGTTACATTCGTCCTTTATCTTGAAATTTCTTTTTTAGTGTTTGGTCATACGGAAGAATAACATATAATTTTAATAAATTAATATAATAATTAATTGATGGGCATGGCATAATTGCCATGCCCATCATACCGATGAAATCGAATTTATTATCTTAGATTATTATTTGGTGCCTGGTTGCTTATAAGAAATGACAACATTTCGTTGAAGCATTAATAATTCAGATCACTGCTCACATGATTTCCAACTGTTATTTATGTCTTCGCTACTTATAAGCTTTCGTTTGACATCCATTCGAAGGCTAAAATGTATACGGATTTTTTATAACTAACTAAACAAA
Organism: Ephialtes manifestator; assembly: GCA_963970395.1. NCBI lineage: Eukaryota > Metazoa > Arthropoda > Insecta > Hymenoptera > Ichneumonidae > Ephialtes > Ephialtes manifestator. The sequence continues at coordinate 18,217,582 of OZ019970.1, read as the reverse complement.
TGTTTGTCAATTATGGGATAATTGCAATCACGGGTAAGTGGTAATGCCAATCGAGTATCCCAACCTATGAACTACTGAATACAACCTGGTAAAATTTATCAATTTCGGATAAAAATTGTAGATTCGTTTTGTTTTACTATAAAATTTGAGAATTAAAAGAATAAATATAATAAGTCATCCGTATTTAAAATAAGGTTTATTTCCATAATTTTAATCGCCCTTATGGGTTAAAATATTGATACTTTTTGTTAGGGTTACATACACATCTTTAAGATAAATAAACAACTTTTCGGGTATTTCAAGCCAATAACTGATCTGAAAACAGTATTTTTTGCTGTGAATTCAAAGCTTGCTCGGTAATGGTTGGTAATACTATAAAGACTGGTATTACTCACGGTGACCGTTATTACCCGAATCATCGGACAATGCGGGTCAATGCAACATTTTCCATATTCGATGAAAAGATAAATGATTCATTAACGATATTGATTTCCATGTTGTCATTTTCAATAATAAGTTCTGAGTCCATTTTTTACACAAAACATGATTTGTTTCTAGATAAAGACATGTATTCCTTAGTGACCGTGATTATCCCATTCTCCTTGATATCAATATACTTTTGCAAGAAAAATAGGATATTTTCAGTATATTGTTTTAATATACTTCTATTTTTTAGAGGGACAGTTTATTGTTGTGTCTAACTATACTTACCCTCGAAAAAAACGATTTTAAAAGTAGTTGTCGAGTGCGTCGTATTACGATGTCTTTAATAGATAATTTAGCGATGTTAATCTCAAAAGGTAATTGAAAAATGTACTTTGTTCGTATGGATGTAGATCTTCTAAATCGCTTCAATAACTATAATCCTAATCATAATTGATCATTGAGTTTTATGATTTACCAGTCAATCAATACACCATTGATCCATTCTTCGCGAACTCTTTGTTGGTTTTGTAAAAGAAATCGATCCTCTATAGTCGCCGAGATTGATCAAATAATTTATTAAACTTCTTGTCGCCTTATGCGTTATGTTACAATATTACAAGAGAAACGACGACGACGACGTGGCGTCCGCACGTTCACAAAAGATTTTATTCCCTTCTTTCGACTCCTCTTCATCTATCTTTGCATCATAGTACAGTTGGTTGATTTCTGTTGTTTGTTATTATTAATATATCTCACTGTAAAGTACACGTCGGTATATCCGTGAAAAAACACATTGCGGTACTAGCGGTATGAGTTTACGATGCTGCAGTGGATCGAAGTATTTAGTGGATCGACGTGAAAATTTTTGAAAATTCGGAATTCCTTGCTCTTTATCGTAAGAGCTTTTTTTTTATTACCAATCAATGACCGATTGCTAACGCTTAATTGGAGGATCGTCGATGATATACTCATAAAATATGTACTCCACAATCCACTGCAGCCCGTATCTCGTGTATTTATATTTTGTGTTTCTCCTACGAAGCTTATGTAAATCCCTAGACACGTACATAATAATATATCGTGTGTACCAGCGAATAACGCTGCGAAATAACGCGTGACACTCCAAGTGTCCGGGAAAGCACACTCCGTGTCTCCGTCGCAGCGTGTTTTCATAATTGGAAATACAATCGACTCGAATATAATCGAACTTTAGACGCTTGACAATTTTCATTCGAGACATTGTCAGAGATAAGCGACAGAAATAACCATGATGATATATAATGTGTATTCAACGATCGTCACATCGATCCCGTTTTGACAACAAAAAAGTATCACGTATTGCTTTCGTCCGTATTCTCGGCTGAAGGGATATTGTTAGTTATTAATATATCATATTTATATTATTTATAATAAATCGTCATCTCGTCGATCATCATCATTAATATATATTCTTCTTCTTCTTCATCATCATCATCATCATCATCATGTCTGTATACGTTATTTTATTCTAATTACCTAAATATATAATCTATATTTATATATACCTTTTATCATAGATCTGGTGTAGAAATAACTCTTCTCTTTATTGTATTCGTACGTTTTCTTTTCTCTCTCCTTCCCTCTTTGTCGTAATTTTCGTCTCGTAGTAACGCTGCCGTTCGGTTTGCTGTCTCCAGCAGTTTTTGGCCGACCGCAAGCGGCATTTTATTTTTTCTTCAGCTTCGTAAGTGGCTTACCCTCGAAGTCTCAATTTTCTACGGAGTAATGTAAGCAGATTGACTCTCTTCTTTCTGCCTCTACCTCCGTCTTTCTTTCTTTCTTACGAGGATAGAAATAGGCAGCAAACCGTCTGGCGTCGCGCAATAAAATTCATCGTGTTATGACTCACAAACTGCTTTTATATTTTGATTAAAGCGAATGCGAGCGGCGCGCGCGGTGCATGCAATGCACGCATGCCAGCACGCAGCCCTCGTTTCTCTCGTACACAGTTAACACAGTGCGCCGGAGCGTCAGTATAGTTTTAGCACACTAGTCAGGAATCCCCTCGCCACTTGCCGCTCAGCGTTAAACGGCGTTAAATCAGCACTTAGCTAACGAAGCTTTACTGCCCAGGTGGGAGTCGCGCTATGGTTGCAAGGTCGCGCTGCAGGGAAAAAAACACCGCGTGCAACAGACTATTGCGGCTGCAAACAGCGAGAGGATCGACGACCGTGAAATCTTTCATCTGGATACAGTCGGTTCGAAATATTCACTCGATCATGAAATAATGAACGTAGGATATGCATTTTTGTGCAAAATGTTCCCATATTAACCATTGTTTTTTGTTTCTTTTAACATTTTTTTTTGTTTTTTTTTTTAAGGAATACACTTCTGAATCGAATCCGCGATATCTCGGTTATCTTCTCTTTTACTCCCGCGTTCGTTCGCCACACCTCGGTCGCTCACATCGATGACAAATCTTTATCAAAAACTACAGAATGTCCCTCAGTTTGCGTATTTCTCTCTCTGTCTCTCTCTTTTGTTTTTTTACAACACACACACAGTTTTTATAATTAAGAAAAAAAAGAGTATAAAATGATCCATGTGCGATCGTCCTGTGATTCCATTGGTTCTTGACGAATGTGACACTGCATGTTGCGATTGCTGAATTCATGAAACCAGAGACACAGCCGGCACTACTATGTTATTCTTGCAAATAATGAATTGGGGCATTTTTTAAAAATCTTTTCCATTCATAAAAGTTTCTATTTATATCCTTTTTTTACTCTCACAACATATTCAGCAAGAACCACGAGTCGACGTAATTCTAAACGATATTAACGCGATAATCCTTATCAGATCTATCCAATTAAGTGGTAGGGATAAATTAATAAATTAATAATTAAAAGTATTGTGTATATATGCATATATATGTATTAAAAGGGCCTTAGAAGAATTTTGTAAAAGAAATGTTCTGGTATAGTGAAGGGAGGAATAGGGGGGGGGGGGGGGGGGGCGGAAAGAACGGGGTTCTATCTTGTTCAAACTCTCGTACATCCTCATCTAGTTTTTTTGCGTCTAGTTTTTTTCTTTGCTCACGACGTGTCCTCAAGCTCTACGGCTCAATCTCAAGTTTATACGCTCATCCATATCTCTGGGAATAACTTAGTATCTAATCCAATATATTAGATATCATATAATAATCATCATTAATATATTAATTTTAAATAATATAATTTCTAACAAAACACCCGCCACTCAACAAATGTGTAAATAATCAAAATCAACGTAGACATTGTTGTTATTTCATTGTGAAAAAGGAATTTCGCGCCTTTTTTCGTGATTAAAAAAAAAAAAAATGAAAACACTTGGCGTTTAGTGTATATGCCAATGATCGCTTATGTTTTCTCTGTCCCTCGATCAACGAATAATAAATCGTAATAATAATAATAATATAATAATAATAAATGTGTATAAGCGCGTATTAATATTCTACGCGAATAAAATTAATCGATATCCTGTCGCGGATTCTTTTCGCTTTATACAAATTCATTAATGCTGAGTTACTTTAAAGAGTTCGATTTCTCTTCGCACATCCGACGTATTGGTTGGTTTTAAGCGCAACATTACATTATTATCATGTATGTGTATGTATGTGTGTTGGTGTGTTTGTGTGTCTGTGTGTTTTTTCTTCATCATTTTACGTTAGATAGTATAGCGTTTGTAGTGGTAAGATACATGTCTAAACGGTAGCGAAAAAATGTACAATCACAATCGGTGATGTCGATAACGATGCCTTTTGGCGTATCCATATCACCGCCTATCGTACGGATAATTTATACGCGAATATACGATGTCTCGTTATCCACACCACTGATGTCACACGACTACTACATCACCACGGATATACTAATAAAAACAACAAAAAAAAAAAGTTAAGAAAATTGAAGGAAGATAGCGTTCCCGCGACTAGCGGCGTTGCGCGCAAAATAATATGTATGTGTAGTTAATATAATAGCGCACGAATTCTCTTGAAGGAACCGCGTAACGACGCGAGGAATAATACAACAATTTGCGAGGGTGTTTGATGGTGTTGGACAAAAGCTCGGGATAGGAAAAGGCGGACTTCAAAACCCTCATTAATTTCAAAGATATAAACACCGTTGGGAGTCGATTGCTTAAAACACTATTAGTATTTTTTCGCTAAATGGTCGATTTCTCGCTCTCACACATAAAACAAACACGATTCAGCTAGTATATTCGATAAACTGTACGTAGATATTCCCTCAAACACCGCTCACCCGAGTGGCTTTGTCCGTCCCGTAACATGTCATCGATACGTCGGGTAACACACAAATCATCCCTCTACCGCCTTTTCCATCTTCTCTCAATAATCGCTTCTCGTTTTTCTTCGTTTTGTAAAATATACACATACACGAACTTGTAAATTCTATTTCGCAAAAAATATTCGATTATCTTTCTATAAAATTGTCAAATCTTCTATAACCCGCTATAGCAAAGGTCAGATCGATAGATCGAGCTCGAGTGTCGCACGGAAACTCTACGTTGGTGGAGCGTCATTCCGATACTCGCTCGTACGAATATCTATCGGGTGTTACGTGACTATCGATGGCGTCGTCCATCTATCTCTTTTTTTTCACCGATGGCCTGTCCGTGTCGTATGTCGTTCGGTGAGCTGGTTCGTCGTTCCATCGACGCAAATACCGAGGTATTTCCTTTCGCCGCATACCCGCGGGCGATTTTTCGTCGATATTCATCACTTCGTAGACAACGTCGACGCGTGACAAAGTTGGAAATAAATGAATATGGATCAAGAGAGGACTCTCTGGGTTTTGAGGGTTTCCGCCACTGTCGGTAATCCCCAGAATTCTTGTTCCACGAGGTGCACGGGTCGATGTTGTAAGAAATCTTAGAAAAATCGCTCGCGGGATTTAAACGACGGGCCGTGTGTTTGTGTATTTTTTTTCTCTGTGTAGGTGTACGTGTGTTACGTAGGAAAGCATGCTTGAAGGGAGACCTGCGCTCAGTTTTAACGCCCGTTTCTCGCATAGTTTGTGCATTCCATTGGTTCCTATTTCTTAGCGATTTACGAGGAGTCGAGTCATCCGGGATTCTTGACGAGTTTCTTGCCGCGATAGTCGTACACACGACGACAGAAGAGCACCATATCCGAGGGCACTGGGATCGGTGGTTGTCTGCATTCTCGAGGATATGTTTGCTCGCCTGGTGGTACTATCAATCCTGGGCTCTCCAGGCCCTCCTCGACTCGGCGAAGATTCTTTCGGTACCTGGACATAAAAATGTTTTCATCGTAAATGAATAATTTCTTCATATGTCCTCGATATTTCAGATATAGTTCATATACAAAATATAATATACACAAGAAATATATTATTTTATATGTGAAACATATAACATATGAGGAATTTCTATCATATCAGTCATTTTTTTTAGACCTATTCTCATTTTACCACTACTTGATAATTTTCCGTGATTATCTTCAGGTTTTTAAATCCATTGTTGTAGAAAGTACTTTTTTTACCGACGAAATTTCATGAAAACAATCTGACTACGGCAAAATATAATTGTACCTAATCTTTGTAACTAAATAATTATTCACTGGATCAGTGGTTTATTTGCCACTTACGGTTCATCACTTTAGATGCGATCGATTTTCTAGTGAAAATGCAAAAAATTAATCTGAAGTTTCGTACTTTCATTAATTTTTAGTTATTTTTTACTCCTCAACATGGAAAGATCCTACGTGTATGATTTTTGTAAATACAATTGACACTAACGTCTAAAGATTTATTTAATTCTACAGTGCTATAAAGATAGTCTGATAGTTTTTTTTTAAACTTCTTTTTTTGGAAAGATGGAAGTTGTCAGGTTGACAACATTTATTAAAATTATTTACTTAAACAATGAGTTAAGAAATCTAAAAAACTGAAGACACTACTGTAGGGTAGTTGTAAAATTTGGGCAATGGTGACGAATGTTTTCAAAAACAAGGCGGAATTAACAGTGAACGCCTCTTATACTTTATGCATCAAAAACTCCGATATTTCGTGTCTATTTTTTTTTTTTTGCATGAATTTCGATGAGAAAAACGTGGTTGGATATGAATATGCGACGCAATATCAACTCACCGACAGTACTCGTTGAAGGTAAGGATGTAACATTTATCTTCTATGCAGGCAACGCTGTTAGCGTCCCGATGACGAGAAGCAAAGACTTCGTCTTCGGTATCGTAATCCGTACGACCCTGTTCCGTGTGCTCCGGTCTATAGTACCAGAGTAACGAGAACATCATTTCACCTGCAACAACACAAACAAAAAAATAACGCCTCTGTTATGTTTGCTTCTTCAAGGTAATTATTTTTTTGTGGCGACCAGCAGAGTTATTTTATATTTGTTCACTTCAATATATTTACCATCGTCAGGATTCTCCCACAGCGCGGCGATCTTCGCTACGAAAGGTAAATCGGCTTTACGTGGTCCGCTCTTGAGGAGTACGCAGTCCCGTGGTCTAAGCACGTCACCGCTCACGTGTTTCATACTCTCGTAACAGCGACGTATCGCCGACTCTTCGTTCTGCAATTTGCATAAGCGAATCATCGATTGAGTATTCGTCGATACATCATACACAACGACGGCGTATGTATAGATAAAGCATAGATAGAGAAGACTCACTGAGGGAGAAAAAAGAAAGGAAGAAAAAGAAAAAAACAGACAACAAGTGTCTCACCGTTAGGTAGACTTTGGCCTCGTACGAGTCTCCTTCCCAGCTCCAACCATTGCTCCACTTGGGCTTGAGAAACGGCCTCTTAGCGAGGCTACAATTTTCAATGACAATATCAATGTCCTCCGCTGGTTTGCTACACGCGTTTGCGGCCGCTTTCTTCACGCACGACGACGTTTTCTTTGTACTTTTTCGTTTTTTCTTAACTAAGGCCGCTCGCTTAACATTCTCGCACACCTCGATAACACGGCTTTTCGGCAAAGCGGGAGTAGTACAACAGCCGCTTACACCGACGCCGCTGCTAACGCTCTCGATTTTCTTCGGCACTTCCTTCGTCTTAACATCTGGCACTTTGGGCTTAGAGTCCAGGACCTTCGACTTTACCTCGGCGATCTTGGCTTTGACTTTGCTACTCTTGCATTTGGCATCCTGCTGGGTTTTATTAGTTTTGAGCTTCGTCTCGACTTTGCACTTGTTCGTCGTTGTGTCTTTGACGGTTTTAGCCTCGGTCTTGGTCTGGCACAATTTTTCCGCAACCGCGGCTTTCACGAGATCGATTTTTTTCGTTACTTTCTTGATGGTCGACAGCAGATTAGCACCCTTCTTCTTTTTGCTGTCAATGGTTTTCTCCGGAAGCTCACATTTGCGTTCCTTCTTTCGTGACATAAGTAAACTCTGCTGTATAACATCATCGATAGTTTCGTTTATCGAGCTTTCCGTAGCTGTTGTCTTGAAGCCATTATTAGTCATACCGTTGCTCGTAGTTGTTTTCGCATTCTTGGACTTTTTCGCTGTGGTGCTTTCGCACGTGGAATTGTCACCTTCGGCCTTTCGTTTCTGACACTGCGACTCCTTTTTCGCAGGTTTCTTGGACGCGCCTTCGACAACCGCAGCATCTGGCGTATCCACCGTTACGAGCATTTCCGGCGACAGTCTATCCTCCTCGGGATAATCCCTTGTAGAACCAACGGATAACGTTCTCTTATCGACTTTTCTCTTTTTTATACTGTCCGAAAGGCTGTCGAGTGATAATTTTCTCTTGGTGAGTTTCTGGCACTTAGGCATCTCTTCAATGACAGCCGCAGGGTTGTCATCGGACACGACGATTTCCGTTTCGTCGATAACCTCCTGTACAATCGGTTCGTAGTCTGGTTTTTGCCAAGTCTGCGTGTCAACCACGACAACATCGTTGAGCTCCTCTTTAACTCCCGAGTCGGCCTCGAGCCGTTTCTCGTCGATCAGCAATATACCCGAGTCCTTGTCGAGTTCCAGAATCGCCATTTGTCCTTCTTTCATGCACTGCTCGCACTTCATTATCTCGCACTTGTAACCCGATTCGCACTTAACGTTGCAATTAGCCGAGCATGATATATTCTCCTGGCCTACCACCACTCCGACGCTACACGATTCGCACTTTACGTTGTTGTTCTCGAGTTTGAAATCGTGAATCGTTTTTTCGCTCTGGCAACTCGTCGACGAGGAGAGCGTTTCCGTCGGCGATAGGGCCTCGAGCTTCACCTCGCACGTCGATGTACACGCGCGTTTCTGGCAATTGCACTTGCCTAATTTGTCTTTCGTGCAAGTCTTTTCGTCCTGCAATTAAACAAATACGAGATTTTAATAAAAATGGGAGCTAGTTAAATCCCACCTCTTCCGAGATTTTAACGGAGATTGAGAATACACGGTGTCAAAATTGACGCGACAAAACTGAATTCAACTTCAAATACACTGTAGCAAATTATAATTGTTATATGAAAAATGACCACGACTGAATGATTTCCGACGACAATAATTTTTAAGAACTTTTAGTGAATCATTATTTTCGAAATCTATACATTTTTTTTTTGGAAAATCATAGAAAAGCGTAATTGAAATTATTAATAGCCTATCATGTCAGTTGTGCAACCGCTCCCTTTGAGGCTTTACAAAGGAGCTTTATTGAAGCACCCAAATAAATGTTATTTGAAGCTTATAATTCTAAGCCGGGTGGGAAAATTCAGTGTTTGAAGACGCACCTTTGTTCTACACTCCGTATTCTTTGCTCGGCTGTGACCTCCGACAACGATGCTGTGCACCGCCGATGCCGGTGGAATCTGCTGCTGCTGACCCTGAGAATTGAGGTTGCTGCGGTGTGTGTTGAGTTGGACGCGATCCGTGTCCCAGGCATTGGCACCATGAGGAGGCGCTAACCCGGCTAGCCCCCTCGCTGGCGAAGGCGGCCCTACCAAAGCACTGGGTGGCAATGACAGACCGGGCCCCGATGCCACTGGCGCCCCCTTACCATTACCAATAAGGGGCCCAGTATCCACGTTTTTTGGACACGATTGCATCGGGCATGGGCAGCCCTGGAAGGCTGCATCTATGAAATGATAAATGCGGTTCAGAATAAGTTTATCAAGAGATGCGATAGCATGTCGACACCAAATATTTAAAAAGTAGAACCTTGCTCATTGCTTCCTCATTATTTTCGCTTTTTAAGTATGTTGTTCAATTCTGGCTTTCTCATAGAGGAAGTTTTATAAAAAGCTTTTTGATTAGATAAATGAACATGTTATGAATTCGCTTTTTCTATTTCGTTATTCCATTATTTCGTTATTATTAAAGCGTTTCCGAAAGTAAATGTGATAACGCAATATTTTTAAAAATAATTCAACATTCCATAAAATAAAAAATTTCATACCGTTCGTCACTAAATATACATATAATGGCTGAATATTGTTTCATTTATATACAAAATTTGAGCTCGCTATCTCAAGTTTTGCAAAAGTTGCAACAGAGCGATAATGTTTTTAAATTCAAAATTCCATAAAATCTGAACCACTTTACCGATTCGAGCCAAATTCAATACCAAACAACATTGAATGCACCTGCTCACATAACCGACTATTTAGCAAAATAGACTAAATTTTACGAAGGCTAGAGCGACCACCTCTTTTTTTTTAATTCAAAACGGCATAAAACCGAAATTTTCGCACACATTTTGTCAAAATTGCTACAGTTGAAGAGGGTCTGCTGCTACACTTGTCTGCCAAATTTGAGCTCGATATACAAAACGGTTCTTGAGTTAAACATTTTTTCTAAATCGCTTTTCTGAACGTTTTGGACAATTCTACGTGTCCTGACATAAAAATCTCGAAATTTCTATTTCATGAAAATAAAGCTTTTCCTGTATTAGGAAGCAAAAGCAAAATTAATGTCGCCTCCGTACGACGATTTTTCTCTTTTCTCTATCTTGTCGTTTCCGCACGTCGACCTCTTACTGGCTGCAATTAAATTCTAACTCGAATTATGTCTGACCACACGTCGCAAACGAAAAATATATCACGGCCAATATTAAAATTTTTTTTTCTCTTTCAAATGATTAAGTCTTCCAGTCAGAAAAGCTGTGAAACGACGAACGCACGGAAAAAACTGCTCTGGCAGAGTGGTTGAATTCCCATGTTATTCTTTTAAATACAATTCTTTTAACCCGTTGCTGTCACAGCTCTGAATAATAGCATAAAGGTCACATAGGGTTCAATGCCCCTGTGATCATAGATTACTTTAGTTAGAAACTATACATTTATACGACGGGTATAAATCTATAGTTCGAGCTTCGAACAACTGCAGACGGCGCCATAGGTCCGATTTTAAATTTTCAGTATACAGATACGTAGCCGTAAAATCAGCCTATTGTACATTGAAAGCCCCATACTTCAAAAGAGTCGAAAAACCAAAACTGAGATTACATGCCAGAAAAACAGACCTATAGGCATTTAACATTGGACGACGAATTTCCCGCGAGTCTATCACTGCCTCTTAAAAGCGTCACATGTATTTTTTAAAAATAGCATAGGTTCATCTGTTATATAACCACCCTTTGCTAACTGTGTTATTATCCCTTATTATCCACCATGCTGTCAAAAAAAATATACGAAATAATTTAAACGCGAAATTGTGTGCTTCTCATGTTATTTGTTCTAATTAGAAACCCCTGCAAAGTATGATCGAATGAAAGATCTATGAACTTTGAATAGTGATTTTCAAATAAAATGCATTTGAAATAAAAGGCAGTTAAAGAATGGAGCTGGTATCTATCATCAATTCCGTAAAAAATGTGAATGTGAATTTTTCAAAATTTTAAGTTAAATATTAATTATTCAATATCATTATTTAAGTTGGCATTTCAACACTACGGGAAAAAACGAAACTTTTTAGTGCGAAAAACACCCTGCTCTTAATGGAGGACGAAAAAGAATATTTTATTGGTCGCAAGTAAGTCGCTTAAGTCAAAGAAATGGACTTAACTAATACTCGTAACGATATAATATTCGGATTATACTCACGGTCAACTATAGGTCGTCCCTGTGCGTGAAGATACGCGGGATTTGGTGGTGGAGGTGGTGGAGGAGGTGGTGGTGGGTAACCACCGTAATATGGCGGCATTGGATATTCTCCCGGTGGTGGCGCCTGATATTCGACGACCCCTGGAGTTCCTGCACCAGCTCCGCCGGTACCGCCACCTCCGTCAGCTCCTGGATACCCGTAATACTGCCTACAGAGCACAGAAGAAAAAAAACAGAAAAAGATTAAACGGAGACACGGTTAAGGTTTTACGACTATCACGTTAGCAAAGTTACACAGTGGCTCGTGACGTCAAACTAATTTAGTTGTCGGTAGGAGTTCTAGATGAGAATCGAGGTCTCTGCTAGAGACGACAACGATGGGGGGTGGGCGTCACCGTATTTCCTCACCTTCTGTAGGTCGGCGCGTATTTGTAGTAAGGCGGATGAGAATGAGGATGCGAGTAGGTTGGTGGATAACACAACTCCTGATACTGGGGCGGTGTGCCGTAGTATTGTGGACAGTATGCTCTGTAGAAGCCTCCGCCACCTGAAAGACAAAAATAAAACACAGTGTAAGCTTGTTGAAGTCGTTTCTTCGTCCACCGATTTGAAACAAAAAGCAATAGAATTTACCGAATCAAACGAAATAGAAGAGTTGTATGTAAAAAAAAAAAAGAAAGAAAATAAAAAGCTCACTGGGCACAATAGCGGTGGACGGAGGCACCGAACCCGCAGCGTTTGTAACCGACTCCGATTTACGAAACGAACGCCACGAATTACCTGTGCTGTTCGTGCCGCCGGATGTCGTGGATGTTGCCACGAGATCGTCCGACCCTTCGGAGTTCTGGGGCGGTGTCGGTGTCGGTTCCGGAGGTGGAGCCTTCACTGGCGGCAGCGTGGGAGGATGCTGTATTAGCGGACCAGCCGGCTGATAGTATCCTGTAATCAGAAGAGAAAAAATTGTTGTATTAGTTAAAGAAAAATAACAATCGTTTCCTTATCAATTATCTTGTGCGATAAAATAAATATCAACACTAGTATAGCAAATCTTTAGCGTTAGGAGAGAGTGGGTTACAGTGTGTCACGGGGCACTGTGAGCCACTTAGAATTTTTCGTAGGTTTGACGTGCATAAATAATGTTTTTTTTTTGTGTTGGGCATTGCGCTAAATTAACTTTCAACCGACGTGAAAAGAAATGATGAAATCTTGTGAATGATTATAAAAAAATAAAATTAATTTGGACTCTTAAAAAGTAAATGTTTCGACTGCCAGCAAAAATGTAAAATGTCACTTTTTTTCTAGAGAGCCCGAAGTTCCGATCGGATGGAATGGTAGTCCAATTATTGCTGCGATGCTCAGTGACCATGTTTTGTTAAATTCTTTCGATAAATAATTATTTTTTAGATGTTAGAAAGACGTTAAAGTAAGAAAAAAGCAAGATAGTGGCAACGCTGAGGAGAAAGTTGTAATAACCAAAAAATGAATTGACACAACCGACCGAATATTCTATTTCCTTTACAACTCAAATGGTAGTGCCGACGATTAGAATGGTAGTTCCAACGATTCGAATCCTAGTCCTAACGGTAGACTCACTTTGCCCCATTTTTACATTACTTAACACACTGTGTAGTATGAGTCTGATACAGCGATTTGAGAAAAATCTAATTATTAAAATATCTGCGACCTTTTTACAATCATGTTTTTAGCTGTATTGTATACCTAAAGGTTTATAATAATCGATTATGAATGGTGTTTTTTAAATTACATTACTGTAACACTCTCCTACATGTGGCGTAAATCAGGTTCTGAAAAGGCGCTATTAAGGGTGATATCTATTCTCACACGATCCCAAAAGTTTCCGATTTTGTATAGATGTAGCGCTACAGATTCTCTACTAAGGATAGTGCTTCCGTTCTCTGAAAACTCTAGCCTGGTAATAAATTGCCTATCTCACGACTATCGAGCAGGAAAAAAAAACAAGGCATAAAAAATAAAAGACAAGCGAATGTGCATCGTCATACACGGGGCGCGGGATCGTAGAGAGCGTTTTATGGTCGTGGGCAATCGGGAACACGCGCGGGAGAGCGTTATGTGGGTTAACGAACGAGTGTTTCACTCGCACGAGTTCGCTCTGTCATTTTCGTGTGTATGTCTGCGTTTCACCGCACATATACAATCTCTCGTATGCGACCTCGTGTTTTCACTCTGTACATACACGTATGTGCGACCACGCAAATTTGTTTGAGCCTCGACACCGCCCGGGCTATAACGAAGTTTCGTCTATATCGCCCGCAACATATATCCACTTGTGTCAGTCGTACCGCATAGAGTGGATGATAGCACGTACACGCCTTTGCTCCTTCGTTCTTGTGCTTGAGCCTGCCTGGCTTCCTTTTGGCTCGGCACGAGAGTGAATGAAGCGAGCGCGATCAGCCGAGCAACGTACACCGTGGAACATGGTGTGTGCTTGCTCGCGACTTTCTCAAGTACGTATCTTGCAGAGCGCGCGAGGTAAAGGCCGATGGCCGAGGATAGTCCTCGTGGGCACGTGGGCCGTCACGACAACGACTACGCGGCGACTCGCACACGGCCAAAGAACGGAGAGGACGAGCGATCGGTAGTTTTCGCGCTCCTTCTCCACCACCAGCACTACCAGACAACCAGCCAACAGTTCCTCTACGGAGAGAAGGAAGAAGAGAAGATGAATGAGGAGCAGAAGAAGGTTGATAACGAGTATACCTCAGTAGTCAGTACCCGTGCAGAAATTTAGTCAGGGCTGTATACTGGGCCGGTTTAGCCTTCTCTAACTAATTACGGAGTACATCAGGGAAATCTGACATCTACCTTTATATGCTTGTCAGACTTATTTGCATAGGGCCTTTATAGGATTCCTCGGCGGGGCCCATAAAGACTGCCATACTAATGATCCTCTTAAAAAAAAAACGAAAAATTAATTACACAATAATTATCTGTGTTCATTGAATTACGGTTTATCTTGCACTTTTAGTTGGATATTCGGAGTTATTGTATTGATGAGTAGATATTAATTGCTGAAAAAACACATGAAAATTTATTTACTTTTGGTGGGAATCGACACCTGGGTCCTCTGGGTGGCTTTTAGGGGCCTCAGCCGACTCGGCCAATGACATGGTTGAAGATTGTTATGTTTATTGTCTATTTGAAGTGTACTAAAAATGAAAACGCATCAAGACTACATTCATTTAGATGGTTGCGACCGAAATATATAAAATATTGACATAGCGGGGCGGCCACCTTGGACCTTGAGGGACATTGAAAATTTTGGCCGTGAGGCGGTCACATATCCAAGTACTGACCTTGGGGGACGTAGAAAAGCTCGGACGCGAGCGATCACCTATGCAAGTACTGATCCTCCCGGCATTCCAAAAATCTCAGCCGTGGCGCGGTTACCCAACCAAGTACTGACCCTTGAGTACTTAAAAGAATTTGTAGTACTGTCAGCGGCAACAGCTTCAATGTAACAACTTAAAAGAATTTCCATTAAAGTTCCTATACGCGTCCTATCGAGAGTCGCGTTAGCGACTCGACGCCAAGTTAAAAAATAAATTAATGTTGCTTTTATACTCCTTTCGCTACTGTAATCGGTAAACGCTGTCTAACGTTAGCATTTACAGGATCCAATGAGGCTAAGTATTGGCGCCCCCAGTATGGCTGCCACGAGAGTACCCGTAAATTGTGTTGTGGAGGCTTTTGTTGGGCCAAGTAGGGCCCAAGACGGGATTCCCATATCTGGTCTCCACGGATAAGCCTATAATGAGCCCGTACTTAGTCGTGGACGTCCGTTCGAATTTCTGCACGGGAAGCATACCTCAGTAGCCACTAGCCGCTCTTAAGAATGCGAAGGACTCGATGTATATGCTATAAAATCTTGTACTCTCGATAATCTTTTATTTCAACGCCTCTCTATATCCCCTATCGGTTTTATATCATTCAGCGGGTACATAAATCTCGGGAGTTGATAGCGTCTGAGCGCACAGAAGCTTCAACGGTTAGTTCGCGCTGTACTTATCAGGTAAAACGCGACACGGCACGCCCGCAGCGGTAAGAGTGGTAGCTAACGCAGAAGCAGAGGAGGCAACGAAGGTACCGCACGGTAGCTCCGGTCTCTCGCGCGAGAGCTCGCGACTGGAGTCAAGGACCCGGGGGCCTCGTGGCTCTCTCGCGAACCACTCGCTCCGCGGGAGGATAATATACCTCGCGGCCAAGTAAGCAACCGAGGGCCGGACAGCCGGACGGGCGACCAACGTGCGCCGGGCGTTAAGTAAGTAGTCAAAGCTAGAGCGTGGACGCGAAGAGCGCGAGCTTAAACTTTAAGAGCCAAGTCAAGAGGCAGCCGAGCTGCTCACTCGAGAACGGGGGGGTCGTAGTTGTGACGATCAAGAAGAGGGGATATATTGCGGAATAAACCACAGCGCACCGCTGTTCGATGTGAGGAGCTGTTAGTTCCTGTTTTCGGTCTGTGACCTGATCTTCTCTCGCTCTCTACGAGTGAGAAGTAACTGTCGAGGAGTCGAGAACCCTCGTGGTAGGAGAACGCCAGAAGGTTGATGTCGTATTGTCGTTATGACAGAATGTTGAGGCAAATGCTTTTAAACACTATTTTGTTATTGACCTGTGAACAGCATTTTGATTACAAGGTGATTCGGGAACTCAAGTGAATGTCAGAACGAAAGGATGGAAATACTCAATTGACGTTGTCTTATTATTAAGATTATTATGCCAATTATTGTTTACTTCTATGGGTGAGTATGTGACTATACACCGAGAGAAAGAGTTTCCTTGATTCAAAGAAATTTCATTACAATCGCAACCTATGAAACATTTCTTTGAAATCAATGAAAAAATATACTTAAGCTAATATTATATTTTCTTTGAATGATTCGAAATTCAATGAAATGTAGTGATATTGAATTAATGAAAATGTTCCTTGAACCAAGCAACCGTTTTTCATTGATTTAAAAAAAATCGTCTTCGAGACACTAGAAGAAAACCGTAACCTATAAAATGACACGTCGTTAAAGGAATGAAAGCACGGCAGAGGTTGCTTTACAAAAATATTTTTCCATGGCGTATTAGATGCAAAAGTTCAAAGTTCAAAGTTCATTTGAGCATTCGTTATTACAAATTTGCAACAATTGGCAATCACCACGTTATATTATTACTGACAAGAGTCAACATTATTTTTTTACAGTTCTCGAGAACTGTCAAAATATAATAACGCGACTGAAACTGCTCGTTCGTTAGCACCTAGGCAACGCGACAGCCAATCAGAGAAAGAATAAACCGACAACAATACTTCTATCGGAAATGCGAGATGCGAATACGGGTCGCATTTTAATCATACTAATTTTTTGAAGAGGGATAAACACCGATAACTGCCCATCCATTTTCGTCAACTTTTCGCGATTAATGGCTCAACGCTACTGACGGGATCGCTCTAACCGTTGGCGAACTGGGTGCCGTGAAGGAAACCATTTCTTTAAATCATTGAAACTGTTTCTTTCAATCATTGAAACCGTTTCTTTCAATCAATGAAAACGTTTCTTTGAATCAATGAAACCGTTTCTTTGAATCAGTGAAACCGTTTCTTTGAATCAATGACACCTTTTCTTTGAAATTGAAATGCACCATTTCATTGAAAGCAAAGAAACATTTCCTTAAAATCAATGAAAAAAATTCAAACCACCCATTTCTTTGGAATCAATTAAATTTTTTTTCTCAGTGCACTGAGAATGGAGATTGACTACCTTGATCGAATCATGTGATCATGGGCTGGCACATAAATTTTGCGTTGCAAGGGAAAAAAAAGATTGGTTATGACAATGACGTTTTCTATTTGCTGTAGATACTTAAGATCTCCAAAATTAATTGCGACAACCAATTTGAACCGTCACCTTAACTATTTACTATTTTTATAGGTAAGCGTGCCATTCTAATTGTTACAAAGTATTATTTCACATAAACTTGAAAATAATGTTTCTAAAGCTTTAAACGTGCTCTTTGGGGTACTATTTATGTCGATTGCTCATATCAACCAACGCAGTTGATACATTTGGCTATTTTAGTAATACTCCAATGGCGCGATTGGTAAGACTACGTAATTTGATAAACAAGCTCTTGTTTCAAGTTTGCATTCGGAATGCTTACTTGAATTGGTGCATGGGTTATTCAATTAATTAAGTTTGCAAAGTAGTTGGCCGTAACTGATCGATGATATGCCAACAAAACATGATTTGGCTACAATGAGAATTTTCATGAACCTCATATAACGTTAGAAGTGATTTTCTTATGGCCGTTCTCGCACTTCGGAAAGTCATTTACTGTCATATACAGATACCTCAAACTGATCGAATGGCAAGCGCTCTTTTCCATATCCGCCCGTTGTTAATTATAAACAATACAATTATCAGAATTTCGTCATTCGTTTGACACATTCTACCACCACTAGAAAGTTCTTGTTAGGTTACGCGTACGTTTCGTTATGAAGCTGAACCTGGCAGACCAAGTTAAAGGACACCGCATTAGATTAAGGTCCACTGATATATTTAGCTTTACTAACTTAAGCTAACTTAACCGAGTTAGTTTAAGTTTTGAATGTAAAATACATTTACATTCCAAATCGTGCTTTCGGCTTAGATTTTACCTTACGGGTAATATTTTTTTCCAGCTATATGAAAAAAATAAAAATTGGTTGAGCATAATGTGCTGTTTTCAGTGCGTCATTAAATCCATTAATAACTGTGTAATGGTGATTTCTCGATCAATAATTGAGTGACAAATATAGTATGTGCCTGTTAAATTACGTAAATATCGAAAAGTACTTAAGGGGAGGGAATCAGGTCAAAATAATTGATTTTGGAAGTTCAATATCATCCAAATCCTATTGCATATAAAAATTCCCAACACACTATATTGTTGGTATTCGATGAAAGGATTTTTTACTGTCGTCTGATTTGCATATGCTTTTCAATATTATCTTAAGCAAAGTTCTTAGGTTTTCCATTCTGCGCAATATTCAGATCAAACTACTAGGCAGATTGGAATGGTTGACGTCTCATTTTCTTCTTCATGAAAAGATACACCGGCTAAATGGAGCAAATGTTAATAAAAGGTAATATTTTTTAAGTGACATAATTATTAATAAATAAATTTGATGCTATTTTCTAAATCCGTGATTAGCTTTGCTTTCAGAATGAAAAAAAATAGTTTGCTCCATTTAGCTGGTGTATCTTTTCATAAAGAAGAAAATGAGACGTCAACCATTGCAATCTGCCTAGTAGTTTGATCTGAATCATGCGCAGAATGGAAAACCTAAGAACTTTGCTTAAGATAATATTGAAAAGCATATGTAAGTCAGACGGCAGTAAAAAATCCTTTCATCGAGTACCAACAATATAGTGCATTGGGTATTTTTATATGCAATAGGATTTAGATGATACTGAATTTCCAAAATCAATTTTTATGACCTGTCTCCCTCCCCTTAAATGTTGCTTTCAATTAAAAGTGTAAAGAGTTATGGAAAAGGTGATTCGTTGTTATATCCACTCTCTACATTCATAAACTTAAGCGGTTATGATATATTTTGTTTTCAAATAAATAATTAATTAAACATTTTACTTATAGTATATGAAAAATGTATCATAATTTCTAAAGAATTCGATTAAATATGCAATTTTAAACGAACAAGAAAAAAGAATACCGAATGACTCTCACGTTACGCGTTACAACATCGTTAAATTGAGTTCTACGGTGATTTTTTAATGCATCGATGACTGGCGTATCCTTGAAAGAAGTGACTGAACTGCGACCACCGCGGCAAACAGTCCATCGTGAGCAGCAGCTGTGACGTCACTTCTTCGGTTCCTGCGTGTAAGAGCCGACGAGGTTAACGCACCTCCTCCTCTTCCTGTTCCTTCTTCGCAACATCGTTTTCGCCAGCGCAACGTTTACGCTTGGCCAAAGAAACCTTTTTTTTCCAGCATCTTCGTCTCTCTTCTGCCACGAATCCACTTATCGTCCTTTTTTCCTCCAATTCTTTTTATTCTTTTCGCTGACTCTCAGCTCGACGAGTCATAAATCCGTGGGTCGCGCGAGGCGGGCGCACTCTCTTATCCTCTTCCTTGCCCTTAACGCCTGCGCCTTCGTTTAATTTTATTCCCGTTGCTTGTATATATATTCACGTAGTGGGCAGGCAACACAGTATTACAGTCCCAAAACTGTCAACGAGGTTGTGCCCCCGCTCGTCAAGGGACACGACTTCTCCGGGCACTTTTCGAGTATCTTTCGCTCTTTCGCATATTTCACGGTTTGTCGTTATTTCGTTTTTCTTCTTCATTTAATCACTACACCGAGAGAAAAGATTTCATTGACGCCAAAGAAATAGGTGGATTGATTCTTTTTTCATTGATTTCAACAAAATATTTCTTTGATTTCAATGAAATAGTGCATTTGAATTTCAAAGAGAACATTTCATTGCCTGTAAATAAAGATTTACATAGTGAACGTATAATAAAGAAACAGTTTCATTGTTTTAAAGAGACGTTTTCATTGGTTCGAAGAAACGTTTTTATTGATCTCTCTCTCGCACCTAACCTCACTTTTTTGTTTTCCGGTTCTCTCGAACGAACGGCTTCGAGTTTCGAGGAGCCAGAAGCTTAGCCTATTTCTGCCGTATTTTCTTACATACTCACAAAATTTGAGCTTCATCTGCCGCGTACTTCAGGAAAAAATAGGTTTCGAAATTTTGAGGTGGTAAGAAGACGGTTTCATTGAATCAGTAACGATATCTTTGAAATCAATGAAAAAAGTTCATTGGTTTAAAGAAATGTTTCTTCCAATCAATGGCACTACTTTTCATTCAGTTTGAGATCATTCAAAGAAAAGATAGTATTCAAATTCAAGTATTTCATTTCATTAGCAAAGATTTCCGTGAATCAATGAAACTTTTTCTCTCGGTGTAGAGTATTTTTTCGCCAGTTTCCGCATTATCCATTAATTGTCCTCGAGAAAAAACCAGGTTATTGAACAACCAAGAATTTGGACCATACAGTTACGACAAGTTTGCTTAAAAAAGCTACCAGGGACTTGGTTAAACAAGTTACGAAGTACGAAAAGTTACGATTCACATAGCTATGAAGAAGAAGGTTTAAAAAGTTACGAAGCAAAGTTTGGTTTAAAAAGTTACGAAGACCTTGGTGTAAAAATTTACGTAGCATTTTGTAAAAAAAACTACCAATGCCTTAGATACAAAACGTTACAAAGCATTTGGTTACAAAAAGCTACCAATAGCTTAGTTAAAAAACGTTACAAAAAATATGGTTTAAAAAATTACCAAGAAATCTTGGTAGACCTAACCAAGTACTTTGTAGCATTTTTAACCAAGCTCTTGGTTGTTCTAATTAAGATTTTTTCCGGTTTAATTACTGCGTGATTTTATTACGATTTCTGTTTCTTCGTTCATCTCTTCTCATCTTTTCTATCTGTTTGTCCCTATATAATCCAGTATTTGTCTTTGAAAAACAATTTTAAGAAAATTAAAAATAGCGTCCCAGAAGTGTCAACGATTTTGTGCCCAGTTCGTCAAGGTTCGCGGCTTTCCTGAGTACTTCTCGAGTGTTTTTCGCATTTTCGCATATTTCATGTTTATACTTTTTTTGTTTTCTTATTCTTCCTACTGCTCCTGTACATTCGCGTCTAATTCTTTGATTACTCAATATTTGTTCTCGAGCGCGGTTTTCTCATAAAAAGTAGGTCGAATTTTGTAGAAGACACGGAAAGTGCACCGTGAATTTTGCAGCTCTGACTTGCATGGCCTCACGCTTGCCCGAATGGACTCCGCGTCGCTAAATCAAGCGACGGATAATTGGCGGCGAGTGATTTACGAGAGCTCACGGCACTGCCAATTCGACGTTGACTCGCGATCGTTCACGCGCTATTCTGCACACTGTTTTACACTGTGCGTGTATTAAATACTATTTCAGTTACCAGTGCGCGTATATATAGATGCTGCCTATGAAGGTGGTCACCGAGTGATCAATCTTAAAAAAGGATTTCGCATTCTGTCAGCTAGCCTACCGACGATTCGATGATCGATTGGTTATCGTCGCGATCGTGCTTGACAGCAATCGTGTGGATTAAGTGGGCCACTGTATGAAACACCAGGCGATGAAAAAATTACATATATATATACATATAAATATACACATATACGCAAAAATTATATTCTGAAATATCATGCTTCCTTTTCTGGAAGATAAACAGCCCGCGGCCGATGCTTTAGCTTCTACTCATCGTGAAAGACTCAACCGCAGTCAGTTTACAGCTGCACGTGCCCGAGACCCTCTCGTCCAGGTACAAAGATTCATTGACACCGCAAAGATTTGCCGTTACTAGGCCAACCTCTCCTGCTTCCTTGTGCTTCTTGCTCTTGCCTGATGCTGTTCACGAGCCGAGAGTTCTGTTTCACCGTTTTCCTCCGGAGCGAATAGCAGCGTTAGTAACAGGTTCGTTTAACTCGATACCCCTGTGCGATATTTTGCTGAAAATCTATTGCTGCTGCGATACATGACTCTTCCTGAATTCCCATCGGCGATTATGTGCCTCGGGGCTTTGAACGGACTATCGGATGCGGGTGCATAGACAATTGTTGGATTATTCCCTCTCATTTAACTTGTAACGAAATATATAAATGCAGAAAGAGAGGGAAACGGGTGAATTATGAGATCTAGAACTTTTCATTAATTTATTAAACGATAATATGTACGAGTCTACGAACGCGCTGTAAATATGAGAGATAACGAGAAATTCATTACTTAATGAAAATTTCACTGAGTCAAATTAATTTAATTGGCTCAATCTCACGGTCAGATGACATTGAGGAAAATATAAATGGAATTAATGTAAATTCTTTACCGTTGCAGCTAAAAGTTAAATGTAGTAAAAAAAGTTTTTGGTACATCACAGAATTTCCTCGGTGATTATAATTCTACGTGTAGATGCAACGAAACTCATAGAATATTTGGTTGTGATTCAACTGTATAATATACTTGGAACAAGATCATCGCTAGTTTCACCAAATTCAACCTCATCGCGAGGTTAAGCCAACTACACCAAGACAGCACAATGCAATTTTCTTAAAGTGAACTGGATTCAGTTGACCCGAAGTTAATTCGGTTTGCTTTGTCTAGAAAGTTGTATCTCAGTACATCGTTGCAAATTGAGCTCATTAATTCCTGAAGGGGATTGAATCAGGTATCAATCATGTATACGGTAAATCTTTTAACATATAAACTTGTTAATCAGCAGCGCAAAAACTCCAATCTTCATAATCTTTATAGTCGGACTTAGGGAGAAATCGGATAATCCTAGAAACTATTTCGCGGCAACTATTTTTGTATTAACTAGTATTAATAGTTGCAAGTAATGAAAGTAAGTTGTGATAATATTTCCCTAGTTAATATGAGTATAATGATAGTCGCGCTAGACCGGCATTTAATAGTAGTCACTTAAAAATGGTCGTAATTAAATATATGAGTACTCTATCACTGCCGAGAATCTACTGTTGCGCCGATACATGAAACTTCCTTAATTCCCATCGGTGATTATGTGCCTCAAAGCTTCAAACAGCCTTTCTAGTGACGCCGTACCAGAATACAATTCTCGCCTTTTCGGTTGACAAGACCTAGACAAGGCACTTTCTCGACTCGCGAACATTGCCCTCGTCGTTTGTTTAAATCTTCTTTACGCGCCTCGAGCATTGCACGATATTCGTGCATATTCGATAAAACATATGCATGCAATATATATCCTATAATTCCACTTTAACGGAAGATTTATTGCAGCTTCTGTAATTATATATTTCTATAAAAGTAATTAAACGTTTCTTATAAGTATTTAGAATTATACAACGATTTGTGAAAGTATTTGTATTACTATTCTTCATTTGGATCATTTTACAACCCGTAATCTTTGGACGCAAGTTTTGCAAATTGCATTTTTTACAGAATTTTCATCCCAACGAAAATCGAAGTACTTCGAATATTTTTTTTAACCATTGAGGGAAAAAATATAGAGTATGGATATTATTTTAAAAATGTTAAATTACGAAAACTTTTAATTATTCTTGATTACACAAACATTCATTCATATTTACAGTTATTACTTTTATTTACTTCTGCGGCGGTTCGTGATTCTCATAATTCTCAGCTTCTTTTTCCTCCATGACTTTGACTCAAATAATTCCGTACTGAACACTGAGAGAAAATTATGGTATTAGTAATTATAAAGTGACAACTATTCATTTATTGTTGGTACAACAATTTTTTTATAGTTGACACAACTATCAAATAGTTACTATAACTAGCAAATAGTTACCATAATTATTTTCCTAGTTATCGTAACTATAAAAATAGTTGCATGTAATAAAAATGAATAGTTGTCATTTTATAGTTGACTGTACACGAAAAAAAAGGCTTAGTTGGAAACAACCAAGTGCCTTGGTTATATATGCGCCAGACAATTAATTGGTTAGACCAAGTTATTTGTTAGGCTACCAATTTCTTGGTTGGACTAACCAAGTGACTTGGTAAGCTAACCAAGTCACTTGGTTAGACCAACCAAGAAATTGGTAGCCTAACAAATAACTTGGTTGGTCTAACCAATTCATTGTCTGACGCATATATAACCAAGGCACTTGATTGTTTCCAACTAAGCCTTTTTTTCCGTGTACTATTACGATTTCTCTGAGTGAAAAAACCGCTCAATATTCTTGTGAAGTGTCGTTATGCCGAAATTTCGACATATTGAACGATATCAAATGAACATCTTGTATCTGGAGATTGTATTCACGCATGTCGAGAAAAATCAAAATTCATTTGTTCACGAGACGATTTATTGACTATCATATCTCTCGAAATGTATCATTTTCGTGAGGGCATCGGCCTTTCGTGGACACGCGCATGGGCAATCGTTGCATTATTTCGTCTCTGTAAATTTCTAACGAATTGGAAACACAGAAAGTGAGGGAGGAAAGGATCTACTATTTTTTTTTTACTGATTTATCGAACGACAGTCCAAACATATGGGCCGCACACAGACTGTAGTGTATATAGAAATGTACAGTCAGCGAGTACTTCGCGTTCGAATGTAGCACGGGGATTACGGTGGACGAGCACAGCAGGGCGGTATAGTGTGGCATGGACGAATCTCTCGCGGCAGCGTGCGAGCTCTTCGCTAGCCGATCGAGGTTACTCGGTTGCTGCTGGCTGACGCCAATGGTGCAAATCAGGTCGCTGATATTATTCTCTCTGCACCGGCGGCACTCGCTCCGAACAACCCGCCAGCCCCGCGCGTGCTGCTGTTGCTGCTGCTGCTCCCTCTGATGTGTCTCGTGCTGTGTAGTCCTAAACCGTGTGCTTTAGCGCGTTTATTAGGGTCACTCGCTCAATCCTATATAACACGTACATATGTACATCATGTACACTCCTGGGGTTGGGAAGCAATCGATAAGCCATCGAATATCAAAATGTACATTGCCTGAACCACTATAAATGGATAAATACATAAGTGATAGGATAATTTATCATTATTTATTTATAATTTCTTCTTCGAATTGTATCAAAAACCGCTAATTAAACTTTTCTTATGAGTAGGGCGGAGTGAATTACTGTGTGTCACGGAGCACTGTGAGCCACTTGGAATTTCTCGTAGGTTTGACGTGCATAATGTTTTTTTTTTTTTTGGGTACTGAGCTAAATTGAGTTTTATCCGAAGTGAAGGAAAAAAAAATGATGAAATCTTGTGAATAATTATTAAAAAATGAATTTAATTTGGACCTTCAAATATAAATTTTGTGGCTGTCAGTAAAAATGTAAAATTGCACTTTTTTCCTAGATAGCCCGAGTTTTCGATCGCAAATGACAATCCAATTATCGTTGCGTTGCTCAATGACCATGTCTTGTTAAATTCATTCGATAAATAATTATTTTTCGTTAAAAACATTGTTTATTCCTAATGGGGTACAATGTGTCACTGGATCTTGGGCTGCAATGAGCCACCGAGCGCAGGACAGAAGGTAAAAAAAACGCCAAAATAAGGCGAAAAAAGCAAGGCAGTAACAACGCTGAGAAAAAAGTTACACGTGGAAAAAAAATTAATAAAATACGAAAGGAAACGAGAAATTCCTTGCCACACATGGAAAAAAAAAGTTGACATAACCAAAAAATGAGTTAACACAACCGATCGATTATTCTATTTCCCTTACAACTCTATTGGTAGTGCCAACGCTTCGAATGGTAGTCCCAAAGATTTGAATGGTAGGCCAACAACTCGAATGGTCGTCCCAAGGGTAGGCTTACTTTGCCCCATATTTTAGATTACTTGACACATTGTATCCCACTGATGGGGTACAATGTGTCATTCGGTGACTTGAGAAAAGTCTAATTATTAAAATAACTACGATCGTTTTCAGTCATGTTTTCAGTTGTATTTTTTAATTTTCATTATTGGTATGTACTTCTGTACGCCTTATTCAGGCTTTTACGTTACCTATCTTCCCTTTCCCCGTTCTTTCATAGAGACCTCCTTAGAATTTTGTCCGCAGCCACTCAACCTAATGCACTACTGTATCGCATTTGCACGAGGGCACAAGGAAACTGCGGAAAACTTGGCCGATACAGGCGGCTTTATTTTTACTGAATTTCTACTGCATGAGAATACATTAGAAACTCAGAAAACAAACTGCCTCCCGCTCAGCAGTTGGCGCGCAAACCAGTGCGCGGCTAAGCGGTCACCCATCAAAGTTATGGCCGCAAACAATGCTGCTTAACTCTGGGGACCGCCGAAGTCACACACCGACAGCGGATCCACTGTGTCGGTATGTTTTCATTTGTATTATATACCTAAAGGTCAATAATAATCGATTATGAATGATATTTTTTTCATTACATAACTGCACTAAAAGCATAAATCATAAAAAAAGTGCCACGCTGTACTCCACTTTCCTCTAATCAATGGACTAAAATGTCTTTTGACGATTAGATTAAACAATTGTTCAGTTTATCGACAATTGGACGTAAAGAGAAATCTTATTATTTGTTTCTTTCCGAGTTTCCTCCCACCTTGGACTGATTGACGTAACAACGACGCGAAACGAATAAGCTTACTATTATTTGCTAAGAGCGTTATGGTATTCCCACCACCGGATACTGTTATCGCTGTTTGGCTCGATGTGTCGGCTTCACACTCGTCCCGGTTCAGTGGGCATATTCGGCACGGTAGGAGATCACGACGGGCAATCTCCTCTCTGCGTAGTATGGAGCCGAGGCGACCTCGTATCCTCTTCCTATCTTTTTCTATCACGGATTGACTCTCTCTCTCTCTCTCGCACGAACAGCACGTGCCCTTCTGCTGCCTTATGTTCCTTCGTTGCTCCTAGTAGGACATATGCTCTCACAGTATAGGAGCATCATCAGCTACCGTGAGGCTTACTCGGTGGAACCCTCGCTTAACCTTCGGACACCTCGTTCGTTCGTTTCTCGTCCACTTGGGTTCCTCGTTCTCTCTCTGTGATGCGACTACTCTCATACGGCCGCCCACCTGCCCACCACTGCCCCATAGTTACAGAAGCAATCGGCCCCGACACGCCGAGGCGAACCCTAACTATATCTTGGAACTGTGCTCGACACACCCTCCGCGACCCCACTAATTGACTGGAGCATTAAAAATTGAAAAATCACTCGGGGATTGAGTCGTCGCTCACGGGATCTTCGCTCTATGTGGGCCGCCTCTGCATGACACTCGTTAAATTAGGACCACCCACGAAGCTGCTAATTGAGTGGATCATTAAAAATTCGGCAAAAAATTGATTTATCGCTCGACGATCTCTAGGAAGATCTGAACACGCTGTAAGCATTTAGCCATAACGAGGAGTTCACTATAGCTGCGAATTCAACGTATCAAATTCTTGAGAGGGGGGCCAACTTTAAGCAAAGAAGCGTGTTCGAATTTCTTAAAACAGTAAAAAAAATGTATACAGATTTTATGGAATTTATTATAATCATTTCAATATAATATAGTATATATGCTTTATTATTATTGTGATGAGAGAGGAGTTTGATTTTTTCAACAGCTTTCAAAACATTTTTTCTGTTTTCAAAAAATTATTTTCAAATCACCAATTTTTATTTTTTTGGCGTTCGCCGCTGCGAATAGTTAATACCATAGGA
This sequence comes from Ephialtes manifestator, assembly GCA_963970395.1. Classification (NCBI taxonomy): domain Eukaryota; kingdom Metazoa; phylum Arthropoda; class Insecta; order Hymenoptera; family Ichneumonidae; genus Ephialtes; species Ephialtes manifestator. The sequence continues at coordinate 18,189,827 of OZ019970.1, read as the reverse complement.
TTTATTGTACACTCTGGATGTATCAATTATAAAAGAATGAAACACTTTTTTTTTTGGTTGAAACCTGTAGTGAATTTCCCCTAAAGAAAAACTATACAAACTATGCGAATTTTAATGATCACAATTCTACCAGAAGGTGGAATTAGCATCGAACAAAGCATTACAAAAAAAAAGAAAAAAAAAAAAAAAGAAAATCTTTGAAAGTCGGTAAATAATTTCTTCGACAACGAAATGGTTCCTAATTATTGTCAAGCAAACTGTCATTTTTTTGCCTGTTAAAAAAGTAATTGTCAGTGAACAGATTCATAACATTCGCCATTTACCGGTGCCCAACATTCGAAATGTCATGCACACACAAGAAATGGCATATAGCAAGTAAGTGAGCATAGCAAGATGTACCATTTAGAATGCTTTTCTCAAGTAACATTAATATTTTATAGTTCTCGTGAATATACGAGATTACAGTGTATTCAATAATTATACCTTTATAGCAGAACTACAAAGTGTAGACGATCCCTCTGGGAAATACAGCATACAGTTAAATTGACTATACGTTTTCTCAACGTGATGTGACCTTATTCGACCCTCTTAAGTACGACTAATTGCCTAGAAGTCGAAAACAAAAAGTAGTTAAGTGAGGGTATCGGTATTCCCCGAGTCCTGGGACAAGCCCACATTCGAAATGGGAACGGGTAACGAGGATGTAGTCAACGAAGAAGCCGAAGACGCGTAACCCGCGGTCGCGCGCGCGTGTACGGGTATCTCCGACTTGTGCCGGTGCCTAAAAATACGATTTCTATTTTGAGCATTTGCGGGCGGAAGGTCAAGGCGTGATTCTAGAAGCGGCTGGGGCTTCGCGCGTGCTCTCTCGTACCCTTTTTCCCTCTTCGGGTTTTTCTCGAGGTAATATGTTCAAACGCTTTTTTTTCTGAGTTCCAAGGAACTTGTCACGTTCCATTAAAGCTCAGGCTCCTCACATCACGACAGCTGAAGGAATTCGAGTCTTGTAAACTAAAAAACGGACATACCTCGTTTTTATAGGACTCCAACTGGATGCAGACCAAATTGTGCACCGAGAAAAAAGTTTTCATTGAATCCAAAGAAATGGGTGGATTGAATTATTTTCATTGACTTTAAGAAAATGTTACTTTGCTTTCAATGAAATAATGTACTTGAATTTAAAAAAAAGGGTTCATTGATTCAAAGAAACGGTTTCATTGATTCAAAGAAATGCTTTCATTGGTTCAAATAAACGGTTTCATTGATTCAAAAAAACGGTTCCATTGATTCAAAGAAATGGTTTCATTGGTTCAAACAGCTTTCTTGCCGGCACCTGAGCCAACGGTTAGCGCGATCGCGTCAGTCGCGTTGAGTCATTAGTAGCAAAAAGTCGACAAAAAATGGATAGATAGGTATCGGTGTTTTATTGGAATAAATTATTTCTATAAGGTTTTTGCATTTAGTATGGCATGGAAAAACATTTGTTTAAAGCAACCTCTGCCGTGCTTTCATTCCTATAGCGACATGTCATTTCATAGGTTACGTTTTTCTTTTAGTGTCACGAAGCTGATTTCTTTGAAACCAATGAAAAACGGTTCCTTGGTGCAAGGAAAATTTTCATTAATTCAATGACTCTACATTTCATTGAATGTCTGATCATTCAAAGGAAATATAATATTAGCTTAAGTATATTATTCCATTGATTTCAAAGAAACTTTTCATCGTTTGGTTTTTTTATGAAATTTCTTTGAATCAAGGAACCTGTTTCTCTCGGTGTAGACATGTGATTGTACACGACTTTTGAGCTTGAAAATGCGAATTGACTAATTGACCCGCACTCAATTGAGCACGGGAAAATTGTGCACTTTCCGACTCTACACGGCTCAACGCGTCCCAACTTGACAAAAAGAAACTCTCCAAACTTTAATTGCACACGACAGCACTCGACATAGGTAAAAGCGATGCGACGTCACACTAGAGCACAATTTTGCTGTAACTATACACACGCGCCACTCTGAAAGTTCCGACTTGACACAAGCTCCCCCTTCTAACGATGAAGTTACAGGCCTGTGTCAAGTTGGACCTTTGAAATTCGCACGTGTTTACAGTTGCGACAAAATTGGTTTGGTTGGCGTCGCCCCGTTTTTACACAGTACAAATTATTGGAGTACTTGGAACAGTACACTGAGAAAAAACATTGGTTAGACTTACCGAATGTGCTTTGTGGATGGCGAAAGAAATATTTCGTTACTTAAACGAAATAATATTTATTGTGAATGAAGAAAAACTCGATTAGACTATGCGTTGGTTCTACCAACTATTCCTTTCAATTTTCTTTCTCAGTGTAACTTTCTGTCCACGGATGTCCACAGAAAGTTTTCGTTAACTGGACACAAACGTTTCTGTCTGCTTCAAGTTTGGAAGAAAACGTAAGTATGTAAACATTGTGTGTTTTTATTTAACACAATTCTAGAGGCATTTAGACATTTGAAAATGTACAATTTCCTTTATTCGTAATACAAAAAAATGTGTCAAGTTCACACAATAATTCTGTCACTTTTAATTTAACATATAAAAATGAGTTAACTTATACATATAATATAAGATATACAATCTTTGTGCTAATTCGGCAAATACGGCAGAAAAATCTGTTCAATAAATCAAATTTCTATAAAATAAACACAACAGGGTTTGTTACTTCCAAATCAGGTACTCTGTCTTTACACAAAATATTACTGTGTATCTGTGTCGAATTGTGACATGTGCAATTGCAGCTTGAAGAATTTCGGTGTGCCAAGTTGGGGCCAGGGCATTAATTCAATGAAAATGTATTTAACATATTTTTTCTATAAGATAACTATGATTGACTATTATGAAAAATTCAAAATGTTCACATTTGCGCAATAACTATGAATAATTTAGATGAATTACTAAGTCACAATCAATTCTAATATTTAATAGGCTTAATAATCCTTAATCATTTAATGATAAAAGTATCTAAAATACATTTTCACTGAATGAATATCCTGGCTGGGGCACGTTCAGATTTACTGTGTCGAGTAGGTAAGTGTACAATTTTCGCGCGTTCAATGAGGTACATGTAGAATGTTGGTTTGTCAATTCCGGTTTCCCGCTTCATGACGTGTACAGTTGAGTGCGTATAGTGTGAAATGTGTTCAGTTGGTAACCTGTAAAAACGATGTATGTACTGCCCAAAAAAACGTATTGAACAGTCCCTCCAATTGTCTGACGATACATTCCACTCGTACCACTAAAATGTCCGACTATCTCTGCCTCGACTACTTGCCCCCGACTCACACGTGCATTTCAACATTTACGAGCCTAATCATTGTATACATTCGAGAGCGATTGCGAAGAAAAAAAAAGAAAAAAAGGCGCTTTGAAATTCGTAACTTTAGCGGACAAAGTCCCGGGCACGGATAATTATCCTGTCGGTATAATCGGCAATAATTAACGATGCGTAAAATGGGGGGAAAATGCTTTTAAAACGGGGAGTGTCCCGCGGAGTTGAGGCAAACGTTCGACGTTTTAGCCCGGAGGCTCTCGTCGTAGCTGCCTTTCTGCCTTCTTGCACTCGCCTGGACGTTCTTCTCTCGCGCGCGCTCCGCTATATACCTACAACAAGGAGTCTTGAAGCAATCGCTGAGAGAGAAGGATATACACACCACACGAAGCAACCAAAGTGTACTTACTCTCGCAGTGCGGTGTGCGCACGAGAAGCGGTTGCACGCCGTCGCTACTTTCTCCAGTGAAATGCCAACGGGTTATACTGTATGTGCATGCACAGGCTGGCTTGTACGACGCGAGAGGGACGCGACGAACGAGAGATTATCCGTAAGCTACGTTCTTACATAGTTATGCACGTTTACTCGGGCGAGCAGATACGAAGCTTCGAACTTGGCGTATTTTATACATCGCTGCACGGCAAGCCAGTGAACATTAATCGGTTCACGCGCCGGCAATAGTGTCCAATATCTAGCCGAAGAAAACGTCATCGTACACGGAAAGAAATGTTTCGTTGTGGCAACTGCGTTTTCGATTTGCTGTATACCATGTCTAAAAAATCAGTTGCCTCAACCATATCGAATAGTAACCTCAACTATTCACGATTAGTTCTCGCGAGATTAGTTAGGTTAACTAATCCAATCGTTGGGACTACCACTCGAATAGTTGGGTCTACCATTCGAATCGTCGGTATTGCCATTCGAATCATTGGTATTACCATTTGAGTTGTAAGGGAAACAGAATAATCGATTGGTTGGGCCAACTCATTTCTTGGTTATGGCAACTAATCTTTTTTTTCCGTGTATACTCAAATTATTGTTGTAGTTCTGGCTATTGATCAAGTGACAACCAAACTGTTAAAAATGCAAGTAAATTTGATATACAAATCGATACGAGATTTACAAAACGGGTATATGAATTCCATATTAATATACTTTTATTGTTAATTTAATATTAGTATAAGAATTCTACGGTACTGGTATTTGAAAAATAGTGACGAATATATCTGAAAATTAATATATGGTATATGCATTCGATCTTTCTCTACCGCATATTAATTTACAAACAAAATTTTTTATAGCACGGCATTTTTTACATTGTTTATACGACTTTATTTATTAGGTTTACTATTTCATTGTTATCATGAACAATTTGACTTAGATGTAACTATTAATCTGTTAGTGCAATTATAAAAAAGTAGCGAGGATTACTAATTAATAGTTAATAGGAGGAATTGTTTAAATGAGCTAGGAGCAGCCGACAAATGCCGCTGCTGCTTTCTCATCCAGTTCCATGATTTATTAAGTAGCGCGTTCAGAGTACCTAGTTAAATGAGAGTTGTTTTTATAAAAATGTTGTAATATCGGGATTATAATTACCATATAAAGCGAATATAATGAAAGTGGGCCACTCAAATTTAGCATGGTCGCAAAAAGTCGTCATAATTTTTTCAAAAGTTGTTTAGAGTATCACGAATATCCATAGATTATTTCAGAATTTTAGCACCTATGGTTTGCCCAAAATTTAATAACATTTATTATTATTTCATTTTTTTCAATCCGTTGTACATTAAAAATTACCGATCGTACAAAAAATTTGATCCTGAATAAAATTTAAGTTTTTGAATGTACTTTTTAATAAGTTTTTCCTCTGATTTCTTCATCGGCAGAAATATTTAAAACGTGAAGATAACCTATAAGATATGTTAAACAATAAACAGCTACCTTGTTGCTGTGATTTCACGATGGACAATAAATTTGAAAAGCACTGCCACCGAACTTTTTCTAATATCACTTTAGTCGTTGAAATCTCCGGAACATGTTACATTTTGTTCCTATATGCATTGCATAGAAAAATGGAAATAAAGCTGAATAAAGTAACGTTCGTAACGCCTTTTATATTCAACCTAATACTAAATCTTCCAAATTTAAATTCATTTATTTACGTAAATAACCGGTACCCTCGGTTGAATTTTTACACACAAACTGCTGTATGCATTATCTGTAGCATATACAAAATTCAGTAATACTTTAATAATCAAGTTCCCGAGCATACTACCTCAATATTCGCTACTGTACATTACAGTGATTTATCCGCTTGCGAGCTACCACGGAATTTTCTTCCGACGTGGTTTATACCTATAGATACTATAGTACTGCGACCAATTGAACCTTCTCTCGAAGACTTGGCGCGTCCGCGAGCGAGAATTCCGAGAGATTCCCGAGATTTGTCGGATCATTTATCGCGAAGTGAGTGAATGCGAGGAAAGTAGTCAATCTCAATACAAATCACAACTAGATCTGGGCTGGAATTAAGGAAATACCGGTTAATATCGATACCTGTCTGTATAAACATTGACTGGATTTGGATATTGAACTGACAACTGCACGGACAGAAAAATAGTCCGCGTTTTCATATGCACTGACTAATGTGCACTTGGATGAGTGAACCAACTATAAAGTTGAATACACTCCAGCAATTATACTTCTGTAGTTTATTGACATGAGCCATCAGATCGTAGATTCGCGGATTGTTTGGTTCTGTCACCGAAGTAATTCGACCATGAATATAATTTGGCTCTCGAAGGATCATTTTTTTGTCAAAGAGTGCTTTCTGGTACAAGTATAGGATTTTTTATGGGCTGAAAATAAAGTTATTAATTTTAATGTGCAAAGAAATGTTGTTTCCTCATAAACTTAGTGAATAATCCGGCTACGGTTAGCCTAAATCTCACAGCCACTAAATTCCTGAAAAACTTGGACAAGTGGAGCAAAATATAGGTTTTAGGATATAATGATCTTGAAATATCGAGATAAAATAATATTAATTATCAACTAATCTTTCAAGGCACATATTTTCCATTATTTTTCCTTGATTCTTATTGGATTGAAGAATAGACTTTTTTCACATGCACGTAAAAAAATATGGCATTTTATTTATTGCATAAATGTTATTTTGATCGTTGTGATTATTACAACGATCAGCATATTTGTAATATAATAGCATATTACAAATATGCTATTAATTTACAAATAAACTTTTGAGCGTATTAAACTTGTAAACCACGTCAGAATTCTTGTTTTCATATGATTGTTCAAATGAACAATAACATTGTTGGAACACTTGGGAGCTCGGAATAGTTACTGCGCAGCGTAAACACAGGCACGGCTCGGTCATACGTATGTAAAAATCGGACGACATTGCGTTGTATGCGCTAGCGGGAAATATGGGAAGTGCATCGATTATAAATATCGTTTGTATCGTTATCGACAAAACACAGCATATTCTGATCATAATGTTTAGTGGTGATAATTTGAATAATTTTCTTCTAATTGGCAGTTATATTGCGTATGAATATCAGTACCGAATCATATTGGTAGTAATATCCGTTGTAATCCGAGATTTGCATTTTTATATACTATATGTCAACTGTTTTCGCTGATTTATTCAGATGTATTCCTTTTTCCTTTCTCCAAATTTCAGTGGTTTAATTACATTCACGGCAAGTGGTTCTTTTAGTTTATTAATTTATATGCTGGTGAAAAAACCACTCATGCTTGTGATCCGTCGATATATGCTATTTTTTCGATGAACGGTCTATAATTTAGTGTGCACATGAGAAAAGTAATATAGGATCAAAATACAAAATAAATATATTTTTTAAATTTAGCTTACTGGATCCCTGTAAATGAAATTCCGTGGTGAATGTGTACACATACTCTTTCGGTATGTGTACACTGATGTTTTTACAGAAATGTGCATAATATTATTGTGATATATCAGGTTTTAATTATTATAGATGCACGACGTAAGTACAAACAAGAAGGGCACTACGGAATTCTGGAACAACAATTTTTTGCCGTCGTAAATTTGAATGGTGAATGCTTAGCCGCGTCACAATCGATTTACACGCCAACTGCTGAGCTAGAAACAGTTTTGCAGAGTTTCGAATATATTCCCATGGAGTAAAAACTCGGTAAAAATTAAGCCGCCTGTATCAGTCAGGTTTTCCGCAGTTTTCTTGTGACCTCATGAAAATTCGATATAGTAGTACATTAGGAAGAGTGGCGGCGGACAGCACTCTAGGGATCAGCACTTATTAGCAATGAAATCGGAAATGATGAGAAGGAAGACGAAAAGTCTGTGGGCTTAACGATGAATAACGCACAAAAAAATTATAAATGTTACTTAATAGTTGATAGGACTAAAGTAATTTTTTTCAGTCACAAGCAAAGCGTGTTTTATTTTATTGAGGCGCCCTTAAATTTGGTCATGAAAAGCCTCTTTTTCGGAAAAGCAGCGGAAAATTATGTATTATTGTACTTGAGACGACGACAAAATGTACGATTTCGTTTTTCATAATGACATTTTTTTTCATACCTTTTGAAAAAGATTGGCCAAATATTATTATATTTATTAAGCGTTTGACAATAACAACGTATGAACTTTTTTATACACTTGTAATCCGTATTCGCTGAGTAAACAAGGTTCGAATTAAAACAATAATTATTGAGCTAATATTACCTTTTCAGTTGACTACAAAATGCCCCAGCAATAATTTCAATATTTATGGAATATGTATTAAAATTCCCCAAAGTGTAATTAATTTAGCAAACTGATATTGAGTAGTAATTAATCGAATCGTGAATTGAATGGTAACCAATCGATCAAGAGAATTCGATCATTTTCATTTATTCATTCTCATTTATCGAGTCGTCTCGAGCAGCGACGATGAGAGTCGCGGTAGATAGCAGATTCGCAAGGGATTTGAATAAAACGAAAAGTCGTCGAATGGGAGAGATGATTAATTCAACAGCATTGGCAACGAGAGTTACTCGCAGCGGCGGACAAGCACTCGAGTGTAGCTTGAGAACCCGAGAGTTTAAATAATTATTATCGGTACCGCGAATCCCGAAGTCCCCATCGAGGGTATATCATCGCGCGATGATCGAGCTCGCGCACACTCGTTCGAGTCGGAGGAATATGAAGTGCTCCGGCTACCGGTGCTACCGGAGAAGGCATGAGCCAAGGGAGATAAAAGTTAAAAAGAAAAACAAAAACGAAAGACAGAAGATGAAGAAGAGATGAGAACGGCTGAGAGAAGTGAAGAGGGTTGCCCACGTGCCACGCAGCATCAGCCACGAGCGATGGAAAACAAATAAGCGATTCCGCGTCCCCGTCCAGTATCCAATCAACATGCCGCCGCACTACTAAATCACTATTAAGTGTCACTCTACGGCGAACGCGTTTAATTGACAAAGAGAGCCGGGTAATTACGGAGTGTGCGAGGAGTTACTTGCACGTCGCCAGACCAGATCCAAGAATATGATAGAAAAAATAACGCCAAGGGGACATGGGATTCAACGGAGTGAGCGAAATTACGTGGAATTTGCTGCGACCCTCGTTCACGGACAGAATTTTATTGTACACTTAAATACTCGTGGTAGTCCTGCACAAAGAGAATTTTTGAAGAATACCGTCTATACAAGTATGGCAAAATTATCATTCAAGCATGTTATATTCGGCATGCTCGCGGAAACGGATTGGTTGGAACAATCAAATGCTATATGGTTGTACGCCGAGATTTCATCGATTCCAAAGAAATGGGTGGATTGAATTTTTTTTATTGGCTTTAAGGAAATGTTTCTCTTCTTTTACTGAAATGGTGCATTTGAATTTCAAAGAAACAGATTCCTTGACGGCACTCTGTGCGTCAACGGTTAGCGCGATCGCGTCAGTCACGTTGTGTCGTTTGTCGCAAAAAGTCGACAAAAATGCATAGGCACGAATCGGTGTTTGTTGTTTCCATAAAGAAAACGTTTCGCTTGGATCAACCTCATAGAAGTAATCACAAGAATCGTGCTGTGCTCTTAAGGAGGCATCTGCACTGTTGAAAACGTTTGCGAATTTGCACTATCGGAAATTTGATTCATCAGCTGATATATTAAGCGTGTGTAGTAAAATTACACTGAGAGAAAATTATGGTATTAGTAACTATAAAGTGACAACTATTCATTTTTCATTCATAAAACTAATTTTTTTATAGTTGCCACAACTATCAAATAGTTACTATAACTATTTTCATAGTTACCGTAAGTATGAAAATGTTGCATGGACTAAAAATTAACAGTTGTCACTCTATAGTTGACTGTACTACTAGGATTTCTCTGAGTGTACAAATTTTTTATATTCAACTTCCTAGTTTTTACAGAAATTCGTAGAAAATACTGTAATTTTACATTTCACTTGCTGTCAAATTTAATATATCAGTTTATGTAAATGATGGAAGCTTAGGCGAAATATTTTTAACAGGGTTAGGCTAGTTAACCAACAGACTATTATAGATTTTCATATGAAAAACAAAATAAATTCAAATTTGTAGTGCATATTGCTCTACATTTTCTCTGTAATCACTGTGTAGGATGTTGATACAAAATGTGATTGTCATATATGTTATTTTTACGAATTCGGAAATGTAAAATCACTCATCTGATTATTATGTCAACCTTATATTGGGTTGAATAAATTCGGCTTTTCGCATGTCGAGACGTCGTGCGAAGCTCGTGGCAACGTCGCACATATATTGAAGTTCGCATCATTGAGCTTACTTTCTGGCTTATACAAATCGGAACAGTATCGACGTATAATGTAAAGCAGATGCTTTCGATTCTGTATAATATGTGTATAAAATAATAAAGATGTACTCTAGCCTCTGTCTATTTGTTAAACCCCTTTATTCTGTAACTATTTACTAATTGTACCTATAAAACAATATCGAACAAATTTTTTTTATTATTTAAAAAAATAAAATGGCTGTTAATTTTGTTCAAATTTCTGGCCCATAAAATGATTTCGACAGAAAATTTTGTTTTGTCTAACTTAATATAAATATAAATTTTCGGTTAAATGAAAGATGCCATTTCCCTTAGAACGCGTTTTTTTTTGTTTATTTTGCCATTAATATCGTTCAAAATTACGTCGTTAAATTTGAATAAATGTTCACCTTATGGGCCATTAAAAGACGCATATTTTCATTTTATTAAATTGTAGATAACATAAATCATTTTCGAGGTATTAATGTTTTAGTTAAAATAATAAATTATTGAAAATTACAAACAATAATTATTGTTTAATTTGACATTCGGTGTATCTGTTGGAATTATAGAATCTGATTTTTAGAACAATTTTCAGGACCTTTTGTGTTCGAAAAGTAGCGCATAGACCGACCATGTATTATGTTCGATTCTACAGTCGACAAAAAATAGCGTATGCGTCAACCATAAGTTTAAAATTGTGCCAGGGGTTTGACTTTATGTGTTGATAATAGTCGATTAACCGTAGCATTTTTCTACTCGAAATCGTATTAACTTTTAACATACTGTTACAACTGGAATATTAAACATAAAATAAAATCGCTAAAACTTGTATTGTGTTTAACCGAAGTGCAATATGGACTACGAAATTGCATAATCGTATTCCCGACACTTTGACAATTGCATTTGACTAATTGCAAGTTATAAAATCAAATTTATGCATGTCCGATTAATAGCAGAATTCATGAGTTGCGAACACGTGCTTATTCCAAATCTCGACACTGGAAATGTGGGTTAACTTTCCATTCTATTTTAAATGAGTTTCATTTATTAATTAATCAATGAATGTAATTCATCAACTGATATATTCATATAATACACGACTGTAGTAAAAATACATACTTTTGTATGCATTACTTTTGTGTTAATATTAATTTTTCATCATATGCTACTATTTCCGGTTAATATTCTGAATGCACATTAAAAATATTAACTGGGAATAGTCGCATACGATAAAAAATTAATACAGTAGAAAATGCTGTAATTTTACATTTCATCTGCATGTCAGCTTTAACATACCAGTTTATGTGAAAGACTTTCCAATAACCCGTAATGGAATACAAAATAGTTTCATCACCGTTGGAAATAGTCGATCATACTACCAATTTATAATTGTCACTAACAACAACAAAAACTACGATGACTTATCTGAGTGTGGCAAGGCAGTACATCATCAAAGTGCATCAATTTTTCTGTAACTTTTCTACTGAAAGGCAAAACCAACTTAGTATGTACAAGTCAGAAAGGATCGAAAGGAAGATAAAGAAATGCTCGAAGAATAACGCGCATTCTTCTATGTTATGGCTCGCGGTGTCTGCGCTCCCCCCGTTATTCGTGAAAGTCCCGGGTCTCGCGCCCGACCGTGCGACTTTCTTCGCGCGCGCGCACTCGGTCACGTGGTTTTCTATCCCTGTGTAATTCGTGTGTTACAGAAGAGAGTGCTGCTCGCTAGCGTCGTTGTACTCGGTACGATGTGGTACGCGAAGGCACCGAGCGCGAATGCACAGCACAGATACCTACGACATATATGTATATATATATATATATATATTGGCTTTATATGTGTGTACTAAATTCATGTACGTATTGCATGGCGACGATACCGATATAGCACCGAGTATACGATGTGTCTCGGTGGAAAGAGGAAAGAGGGGCAAGGCAGAGGGAAGGGGGGGGGGGGGGGTTGCGATCGGACGAAAACGGAAACATCGATTCCAGATATCGTTGTCGTCGTCGTCGTCGTAGTCGTCTCGATGTTTCTCCCTTCCTCTTAACCTTCCTCATCTCGCTCTTTTCTTCTTTCACGCTCTACCCGACACAGACCACATGGAATATGCAGAACGTTCGATGCAGAATTCGTACAATAGAAAATACGATAAGTATTCAACTATTCCAATACATGTATTATAGGAATGGTCTTTGAGTTCGTGTGTGCATGTAAGTGCGAGTACGTTGCGCTTCAAAGTGGAGCTCGAATAGTAGCGTTGAATGTTGAGTATGCGGGCTTGGTAAATGTGGAGCGGAATCAGAGAGATGAGAAAATTACTGTTCCGTTAAAATAAATTTGTGTAGGAGTTATTTTAAAAAATAGGGAAAATCTGTACAATGCTTGGTTCCTTTTCTACTCTTCACGAAGTAAGAATATAATGATCAATTCCATCTTCCTCGTTGACAAAATTTTGTGTGCAGCGCTTTAAACAAATGAGGAAGTAATGTAAATAACCACATGCATTCTCATTGCAGATGCGTTATGGTTGCAATGTCATTACTGTACAATCTTTTTTCATTTATCAATTGAAGAAATTACCAAAATTTGTGACGTTAGCTAGATTGTTATTTTTATAAAAAACGCTGGAAACTCAAATTTTCATGCGATTTGAACGATTCAACGGATTTTCACGAAATTCAGAAATTTTCCATCAGTTTTGTAATTGTCATAGATTTAACTTCCTGACCGACTTACGTCAAATTTGAGTAAAATCTTCCACTATGTCGTTTATTTATTAACCGCTTTTATTGAGTTTTTAGAGAAGTCATGAAAATCGCGACAAAATTATTATCGTGAAAACAAAGTTCCTTTTATGAGGAAGCAAGAATAAAAGTTATTTTTATGAAGATAAGGTAGAAAATAAGTACGCTCAATGATAATTCTTAAATATAGCAAATACTATAAAACTGTACGATATCAATTTGAACAAACATACAGTTTCACATAATTGAATGTTTTCCTTTTTGTATAAAGTGAAACGATTTAGTAATAATTTCAATTCAAAGAACAGTTCGACATGCAACAGCTAGAAATATAATAGAAAACGGCAGTGCAGTGGAGGACAGTAACGCGAAAATCCACTTTACGGTGATTATATTCTCCCTCGAGTCACGCAAGACGATTTATCGTGAAAGCTTTCGCGCTTCCAATAGTCACTGTAGAATAATCGATCAATAATCGATTTGTCGTGTATCGAACGATTCAATAGTTGACCTAACGTCAAGGGAAATTAAGATTACATAGAGCTGGTATTCACCAGCTCTATGTAATCTTAGAGTTGGTATTCACCAGCTCTATGTAATCTTAGAGTTGGTATTCACGAGCTCTATGTAATCTTAGATTTGGTATTCAGCAGCTCTATGTAATCTTAGAGTTGGTATTCGCCAGCTCTATGTAATCTTAGAGTTGGTATTCACCAGCTCTATGTAATCTTAGTGATGCCGTACGAGGTTATGATTCTCGCCTTTTCGGTTGAGAGGATGTAGTCATTTGTTTAAATCTTCTTGTCGTGCCTCGAGAAATTGCACGATATTCGATAAAATATATGCATGCAATATATATGCTACAATTCAACTTTAAAGTAAGATTTATTGCAGCTTCTAAAAGAATTTACACATTTATTATAACTATTTAGAATTACACAACGATTTGTAAAAGTATTTGTGTTACTATTCTTCATTTTGATCATTTGACCACTTCCTGATCTTTCCACGCAAGTTTTGGAAATAGCAATTTTTATCGAATTCTCATCCCAACGAAAATCGAAGTAGTACCAATATTCTTTTGACTAGTGAGGGAAAAAATTTAGAATATGGATATTATTTAAAAAAATTTTAAGTACAAAAACTTTTAATTATTCTTGATTACACAAACATTCATCCATATTTACTGTTATTAATTTTATTTGCTTCTGAGGCGGTTCGTGATTCTCACACGGAGAGAAAACTTTTGTTGCATCAACATATCAGTTGCTAATATAGTGACAGCAAAGCCTTATTTCTTAGCCTAACAAAAACTATTTACTAGGCTCGTCAAAAAATTTGCTAGACCAGCAAAAAGATTTACTAGGCCAGCAAAATTGTTTGTTACGCCAACAAATAAAGTTTGCTGTCACTATGGTAGCAAATGATTTTTCTCCGTGCATAATTCTCAGCTTCTTATTCCTCCATGATTTTTACTAAAATAATTCCGTACTAAAAAAATCTCTCAATATTCTTGTGAAGTGTCGTTATGCCGAGATTTCAACACATTGAACGATATAAAATAAACATCTTGTATCTCGAGATTGTATTCGAGTGCGTCGACAAAAAATAAAAATTCATTTCAATTCACGAGACGATTTATTGATTATCATATCTCTCGAATTGTATGGTTTTTCTTGAGGGTATACTGCTGGATCGCAGTCAAAGAATCGACTGTTGCCAAAGACAAGAACGTTGCGCGGTGCGGTTGTTCGTCGCTCTTCAAGGTTGCACACCTCCGACCTCGCCGATCGCGCGAGAGTCGGTACCTTGACTGTGCTCTGTGCATGCTTTGCACGGCTCTCTTACTATTGCTGGGTGCTGCTGGTGGGCCGAGTTGTCTCGTCGCAAACGCGGTCTCTACTCGTCTGCGTCCTTGGGCAGTCACGGTGGCGGCAGCGGTGGCTGCTGCTGCTGCGACTCTCGACGCGATTTCCCGACCGCCACCACAGCAGCAGCAGCAGCAGCAGCAACAGCAGCAGCAGCAGCAGCAACGCGGCGGCGCGAAGAGTAACAGAACAGCAAAACAGCGAAGCAACAGGGGAATACCGGCAGTACCTACCTAATCGTAAATCTCGTCGAGTTCTACTCGTTTCAGTCACGAAAAAAAGGATAAAACAGAAGGAAGGTCGTCTAGATAGGAAGGGGAAGAAAGTGGAATGAAAAAGCTTACGACAGACTTTACTCTTAAAAATATTACAGCAGAAACTGGACAGAACTATTTATTAAGACAATTCTGTTCACTAGTGGATTTTATGGCTCTACAACTGCAACGGGGTGGAGTCATTGGTGAATGAATCGCTGGACGATTTATTCCGTGAATGAAAGCTTTATTACAATCGTTTATTTACTGGAAGCAACTACATTTGTTAGAAGAATTTCATTCTCCCTGCTATAGACAGAGAGAAAACGAAGAAATTTCAATGGGAAAAGACTAATTGTTCATGTAACATCGTAAAAGTAACGATGGTTTGACATTACTCACTATTTTTCTTCTTTTTTAGCTCCATAAATTTTACGTAATGTTTGGTACAAAAATACACTGAAAAAAGTCAACTGCGCAATATCGTGACTCGCATCACTAACGGATTATGAGAGAGTAGGGTTTAATAGAAAGGAGGGGCGGGTAATGGGCGGTTGGCGATCGGTCATTAAATCAATTAATAACTGAGTGATTGTATTATCACGATGATTAATTACGTGAAAAATGTATACTATACAATAGAATAGGATGACATGCTATACATTTACTGCACTGAACAAAATACAGTCGATTAAATCGACATTCATGGGCGTTTCAACGAATGTTGGGTTAGAACAACTAAAAATGTTGGTGTCTCAAACGTATTATGATCTGTTGAAGCGAATGTTTCTCGAATAAATTAATTCGTTCGGTGCATGAATACAGAATCTCAATAAACATTGAGTTGCTACATATACTAACTTAATGTTCACTTGAATGTCAGTGAATTTTGGTTTTGTCAACACTCCTGCATTTGTTTTTAGTACACTCAGAAAAAAGCTTGGTTAGAATTACCAAAAAATTGGTTACAAATGTTATCAAGAAAACTTGGTGGGCCCAACCAAGTTATTGACTAAGATAACCAAGTTATTAGCTAATATAACAAAGGATTTGGTAAGACAATCAAGTATTTAGTACGCCTAATCAATAACTTGGTTGCGCCTACCAAATTTTTCGTGGTAAAATTTGTACCCAAAATCTTAGTAAGCCCAACCAAGCATTTTTCTCCGTGTATACATGGCCTGGATACCCAATACTATTTAAATTTCGTTTTTAGTTAAGGAAATATTTCTTTTTACTGGATATACCTAAGTACGCCTATAGGCTTTTACTATCCTCTCTCCTTTTATTCCATATTCCATTCCTTGAGACCCCCTGGAGTGTTGTCTGGAGCCACTCATCCTAATGCACTACTGTATCGCATTTTTTCACGAGGCACAGGGAAACTGCTGAAAACCTCGGTGGCACAGGCAGCTTCATTTTTACTTGGTTTCTGCTGTATGCGAGTTGGGGAGAGCTAGGCATAATGGCTACAAGACACGATGGAACAGGGGCATAACGGCACATCTCGTGAAAATGGCACCAGTTTACGCCGAAATCGTAAAAGAATTCTGTTATGGTTTAATTGCCATGATATTATTCTCACGATATCTTTGAAATGAAATTTAATAAAATATAAACATCTATTGATTTTTACGCCGAATACTTAACTCCTTTTATATTTATTTTGAATTACATTGAACGCAGCATTCACAAATATATTCAGCACACGAAAAGTGTGCCCATTCTTCACACGTATTGCAACGTATCCCCGATTCTGTAGATTGTGAATACTAGGCACTGCAAAAGAGGCTTGGTGTATCCTTTTCCGCATTCGCAGATGTGTTTGACTTTTTTTTCAATAATTCGGGGCTTTGTCATTGTTAATATTGGCCGTTATGATATGAAGAACATTTGTGTACATAGAACATTGAGTCGAGTCAAAATTTGAAAAACTTGGCGTTTTTTAATTTGAAAAATATTTGTGCAAATTAATAAGATTGCGGAATGGCGCGTGTCATGTCAATGTACGAATTTTTGTTAGCATGTGTCACATTTTAGCCCGTTTCTGTTGTGCCCCTGTTCTCCATCGTTGCCATTTTGCCCCACTCTCCCCTACATTAGAGACGTACTGGACATTGCCAGTTAAAAGTAAAATATTTAAGGCTTACGAAGGGAAGAATGAGGCACAACGAGCCCTATTCTTCTTTTCGTATGAAAATCTACAACTACACTGAGAGAAAAGTTTGTTAACATTCGTTGACAGTTAACAAATCTTGGTTAAATATGGCGTAATGAACCATTTAGTTATATTTATTGAATCTCACTTGAGCTAAATAAAATTTGTTTGTCGCAAATGAAGCTCGCTGACATTTGTTAATAGTTAACAAATCTTATTTGGCTCAAGTGAATTTCAATAAGAATAACTAAATGGTTTATTTCGCCATATTTAACCAAGATTTGTTAACTGTTAACAAACTCTTCTCTCAGTGTATATAGGAGAGAGGTGGCCACAATGTGCCACTTTTTACTATTATGCGAGTGGTATACTTTTACCAAAAACGTAGTTTCACAAAACAAATGCCTCATAGCATTTTATGATCCTTTGGGCATACACTGGAACTGCATGAATCATAAATATCGAGTACATGTAAAAAGTTCGTTTGTAAATATTTCTGGAAATTGTTCATTGTGGTCCACCGGTCGGGTACAATTTATTAACGATATATAAATACTTGTCTGTATATAATTAAAGTTTAACACAAATATTTGCACACGTTCTTTTTATTTCGCTTCTTGTCGTTTTATTTAGGTTTGCCCTTTTACGCTCAGTTGCTCATTGTATCCGATTACTCCCAAAACGGGTTAGTCATTAAAATATATTGCATAATGAACGGAAATGTTTAAAAAAGTAGGTACTATTCGATACCCAAAGAAATAAAGAATTCCATAAGTCAAGAATCATCGATGATTGATAAATGCCAGGTTACTAATTAAACTTTTTCTGAGCAGCGAAATATTTTATTTCCAACAGCCGGAATTAATAATTATTTTTAACGTTTTTGCTTAAGATTAATTAAGATTGACGACATCTAATTCAACGATCTGTTTTATTTTTTTTAATCAGGTTCTTTGAGCTTCGAACCTCTGTGAAAACTACCGTGGTTTACTGTGTACTATAGTTCATTGCGACCACTTTTGCCCTACTACTAGACAACTCTACTTGTCTCGTAACAAGCGTATAATCTAGTAGAGTTGTAAAGTCGTTGTAACTTTTTGTGGAACTTAATCATAGAGGAATCAATGGTAGCGTTATAAATTAAGACTCCGAAGACCTCCGAAGACACAAAACAAACACATTGAGTGTCAATAAATAAAGAAAAATAATAAATTAAAGAAATATGTGCATCGTAGTTATTATTGCTCGAACGAGTTAATAAGTACTCGTAAAAAATTGAGCGTTTCTGAAGATACATTCTTGAAAACTATTGTTATATAAGATTAAACGTTGAGGGCGCGAAGACGAGTGAAGCGAATGGCAAAAAAAGAGATAATAGAGATCAAGAGGAAATGAGCGAGACGAAGAGAACTAAGGATGAAGATTAAAAAAAAGCGCTTGTGATTTCGCATCACGTAAAGGTGAGGATGAGTAGAGAATCCACGATGGCGATTCTACTTTAACGCAATTCCGCTGGCTCGGACCGACGTTCACTCCTCGCGTCTTTTGCTACGGTATTTCTTCGTTTTTGTTCGCGGGGCGAGTGGCGAGCTCGGCGTGGAGGGAAAACGAGTCTCGGTGAAAACGTTCGAGGGGAAATCAAAGAGCCGCGCGTGGAGCCGAGCAGCAGAAAACGCGCGGATTCGCCCATGAGACTCTACCAGTGCACGAGCGAGAGAACGGTAACGAGCTCTTCTCTTAAGGGACTTAACGCCTGGCACGTGAGTCACTGAAACAACGCGGCGCGCCCGCGCGCTCTCGTTTTGTCCTCCTCTTTTACTTCACTACTCGCAGCTTCTCTTCTCCCTTTTCGCGGTAACCGAGAGTTCAGTGCGGCAATAGCGGGAGAAACTGAGTAGTACAACGAGGCTATATACCACGATTATATGTATATAGCGCATTTACCCGGGGCTTGCGTGTGGCCAAGTATTATTCGCGAAACTTAACCAACTGAAAAGCTCTTTACAGAAGGAGCTGATTATGTCGCACGACTCTAAGGCTACCAGGCATTTTCCAACAACTCACATTGAATTAAGAAGGAAACAAACAAACAAACCGACATTGTAGTAGCTGCGGCAGGATTTATGATCTTCAACATTTTTCACTTTTTTTTTCATAATTATAGCTCGAAGAATGAATTTAAATTGTACAGCAATAAAATAGTCTCGACACCCTTGATCTGTCGACTTATTTATAGTGTTAACCTTGCCACCCTAACAGCTCCAGTTTGTCAAGAAATCCTATGTGCGTGGGATAACCTGAGATAGACCAACAAAAAAAGAACCGTAAACTGTTCAGATGGTCTGAGTGTCACTTCGAACGCGGGGCAAAAAGCTCTGTATTATATACAAATTGGAAGTTGGCGTTAATTTTCGATTTTTGTTTCTAATTGAAGATGGGATTTTCATAGAAGATGTTGACTTTACTAAGATTATTATATGGTTGCAGCTCATAACATTGTACACTCAAAGAAATCATGGTAATCTTGCACAGAGAAAATTTTATAGTGAATAGAAATGATGACGTTATTTTCAATTAATAATTGCTACCATTTTTATAGTTACATTATCTATTGGTATGTTACACGGATAAAAATGTTGTGGTGTTGTAGGGTTTCTATCAACTGACGTGCGTTTTGGGTAAGAAAAATAATTGGGTATAAGAACCAATTTCCGTTGATTTTTACCTTCAACAAACACCGTGGAACATTGGCTATATTCCTCGAAAATATGTTTTTAAAAACTTCTGTTTAAATTCTGATCCACAAATATTGGACAAATTTGCGACCCAGTGCAATTTCACTACATCCTTCGCATCCTTTATTTTGATTTCATCAAAGAACAACGCATGTACATGTAAAAATGTTTAAAAAAATTTCAAACCGAGTTTCCTTTATTTTGTTGAGAAAAGTGTGCAATTTCAAAAAATCATTTTTTTATTAACAACACCTAATCATTACCGCGGATGTGCCGCATAATAAATGAAATTTGGATAGATATTTTGGACTAATCGAATGGTAACCTCACCCAACAGATTGGTAACGTTAATTAACCGATTGGTAATGCGAACAAACCTACGGGTAGCAATTGGAGGTATCTGTAGTTTTGTATATTTATCGCAAAATATATACCCCAAGCATTACAAAAATGGTCTCGTAACTAGCCATTTTTTATGTAAAAATATCTTTAGCGAGTATTTTTTCGGAAAAAATATCCTCAAAGAGCGTTACGTCCCTTCACGAAAACAGAGAACTCGGACAAAATTTCCTCAAAAAGTAATATGGCCTTTCGGCCGTAATAGTGAACTGCTAAAGATGTTTCCACATAATACTTTCGTAATTACATTCAGATGTACGCACCATTTTTGTTCAAATGCACTAACATTAATTCAATATAACTTTTTATCAGTTTATGTAACTACACAAGTAGTTGCATAGATTTGCAATTAACAGATGTTGCTTAATAGTTGCTAAGACTACCGCAAGATTTCACTGAGATGCGTCAACTAAATTAATGTCAATGCCTCCAGTAACCGCTACGTTAAGGAGACTTTTGTGCTTCACACAAATCAAATCAGTGCTAAATTTTGAAAAACATTTTTACAATTTCTGGTGATTTAATTAAAAGTTCCAAGAGGTTATTCACGTAGCAGAATCAGTTGTTAATATATAAATATATTCAGAGCCGTGATTAGAATACAAAATTAACTGACGTATGCAACGACTCGATGGCATGTTTTTTCGTGCAGTTTTTCAAAATCCTTAATAATAGTCAAATTATGACGAACAATGGCTTAATTTTGATTATCGGGAGATCCTTAATCGATGGACCGTCCAGATGTTTTATGGTATTAGTTGTTCAAAAGTTACAGCTATTTGTATGTCCGATGTTAGGTTAAGACAGGATACTCAAACGGTTCCATCTTTCGAACTACAAATATTATTAAAAATCTAGAATTTTTCAATATACAAAATGAGTTATTGCTCGTCATAATCGGACTTATGATCCGGTTTACGCTTTTATAAAACACTTTACTTTTCAAATCACAGCTGTGAATGTATTTGCATATTAAGAACTAATGCTGCTACGTGAGTAAAGCCTCAAAACATTTGATTAAACAACTAGAAATTGTAGAAACGCTTTTAAAAATTTAGCACTTATTTCACTAGTGTGAAGCACAGAAGCCTTCTTAAGTAGTTCAGGTCAACCTTTCAATCCTAAACGATACGAAAACAAAACCTGCTGTAACATATACATGAGTTTTAAATTCCTGCACAGACGTCAAAAAGCGTAAACGATGGGTGCGCACGAGCGTACAAAATCGACCGGCCATGAACGGAAATTAACGCACGTGTCACCGTGTGGCTCTTGCTGGGGACACCGCGTCTCGATCGGAGATAAAGATCGCGCATAGCGTATATGTACAGTCTACCTACAAGACACGAGTGTATTAGCGTCGATCGATTCGTCGCGCCTCCGCGGGATACTGTCGGCTGGAGCCGGACGAGACTCACCGCGTCGCGAATAACGCGACGATCATCGAGACGCTTATAATGTATTTTGCGCGTCGATCCTCTAAATTACCTCTTAGCAGACAGGCAGCTACCATCATGTCCTTGAGCTGTGGAATATAGAGGCCATTAAGGAGGCCATGGTTCAGGTAATTCATGCTCGGATTCGTTGCGTAGTCAATCGCCGTTCCACCGACTCCAATTCCAACAGCTCCACCTCCACCAGGATTGAGCTGATGTGTTAGTTGATGAAGACTGGCCAGATGACAGGGATGGCTCAGTCCATGACTCGTAAGGGCATTTTCACCCAGCAACTCGCATATCTTGCATCGATTCTTCGTCATCTTCCGCGTCGTTTGTTCTGTCTCGTTCTCACTTTCCACATATATAACTTGCACTTGCACTGTACGTGAATTTTGTTCAATAGTAAAACAAAAATCTCCGATATATCCACTAATTCGTGTTTTTTAAATCCTCTTTTTTATTCACGTCACTCGTTCCCTTTATACCTGAAATAATGATTTCGTTCTATTGTACACACAGATTGGGTATATATACATTATACAACGTTATACCGAACCTACGTTCGATACTTTTGCACGGACGTAGAGACTGTATAGCGTATTTCCAGATTGGTTTACCCCTGCCCTTTTTCTGCAGTTCCATTGTTACACGTTTGCTCGCGGGATTCGTTAAAAGTTAGAGACAGCCCCCCCCCCCACGGTATACGGGAAACATTATCTCGCACTCTCCAGCCGCACCAATGGACTCTCGCCACCGGATTTTTTTCTAACAACATCCAATATTTTGGACTGTATTCCGAAAAGTCGACACGGATGATCGATTGTCAATGAGTGGTTGAAAAAAAATGGACAACAGGAGGATGAGAAGTTAAACAAAAAAAATGCGGGAATTCTCGTAAATTGGCTGTTGTCATTTAGTTTTGCACGTTTCGAGTTGGCAAATGTTTCTCGTGTGATAACCCGTAGATTATTATTGTTTTCTGGTTCGAGGACAGGAGCGACTAGTCGACAACGATTCTCGGTCACCGGGAGCCTATTTTCAAACGCACTAACTGGTATCATATTGAGTTACGTTCGCTAAATTTTGAGCAAATGATAGTATGGAAAGTAAGCGAAAGAACTTGCGTTCATTTGCCCAAAATGTACTTCCTGACGCCGGAGATGACTACGATAATGATGATGAAGACAAAACATGTATTTCACACCAGTTCAACTACCGGAGATTTCAGTCTTTTAGTAACTTCCAGAATAATTGAAATTTAAGTACTAACGCGTTAAACATATAGTCTAGAATGATAACTAGACAACCCCTTTAACTACTAACGTAGAACATTTTTTGCATTGGGCCTACCGTTTTTCAGAACACGTTGTTTTTTCATTATTTTCATTTTAAACATCAGAAATTTGACACAGAAATTTCATTAAAAATAAATCATATATTGTTAAACGTAAAAATGACAAAAGATCATTTTTCAAAAAGTGCAATTTTTCTACTATTTCGTTTTTTATATATATATTTTACGTAAATACGTTTTACCGTTAATGCGTTAACCGTAGAATTATTTTTTTTAAGTAAATTTTTTTTCCACCCATTTTGTCAGGTATCGGTAAATTTTAAAAGCAGATAGATCTATTCATTTACGAAATAACATCTTAAAAAACACTGCATTTGTCAACGGACCATTTTGCAGAAATTTTTGTGTTTATATATATTAGGAGCTCATAAATCTGAAATAGAGAAATAAATATGAGATATTCCTGACCAATTCTTGGCCATCTCAAAAATCGTTTGTTTCTGAAAAATCAACCCAAAGATTATTGATTTTTGCCGACCATGAACTGCCAACTTGTTAAATTTTTTTACATTTCTAACGGTTTTTCGAAGAAAAAAAATGGCTTAAAAACTCGACACAAACAGTCTGAGTTATAGCTAAAAAAATTTGATATCTAATACAAGATTTTTGAGAAAAAAAAAAATTCGAAATTATAAATAGGTTCGTAAAATTTTTATTTAAAAATTCATGAGAAAAAGTTTAAATAAAAAAGATTTAAAAAAATTAAAAGTGTATTTTCGAGCATATAGGAAAAGAAATTTCGAGCGTATAAAAAATTATGACGCGGATTGGAAGCGACCAGGATTGAACGCTTGTTGAATTGGCCAGGAATACCCCATATATATGTATATCAACGAGTATTCGCTTACGTGAAATGGTTAACGCAGCAACAGAGTGATAAGCGAACGTGCAACCTCTACTGCTTTTATCATCTCTATATCTTTCCTACTTTTTTTCGTGGCTCAGTCTCGTGATCACTTTGCTCTCTTCCTCACTATCGTCTCAGTCGTAGCAAATGTCGAGTCGACACTCGTAAAAAATTGCTGCTCTTTTGCCAGAGCGTTCTACCGTTTGCCTGACGTAGTTCTGCTACTGTCTGTCTGGGCTGTCGAATGACGTACGAAAGCCGAGTACAGTGCAAACAGTGCGGGAAATCGCGGACGGCGAGACTATGAGGGATAAAGAGAGATAGAGAAAGAGAGAGAAAGAGGAGGGCCTGAACCGTGTAATAAAGAAAGTCGTCGATTCACTGCTACCGCTGCTCTCTATACGGCTGCTACTACCACTGCTAACACGTTACTACCACTCGTGCCACTGAAGTCGACTACCGAAGAGTTGTTACGTGTTCCTCTGCTTTCCTGGGTGTGGGCTGCTCCAGGAGAATCCACGATTCGACTCTCTATCGCTTCTCCCTCCTTTTCTCAACTTCCCTCGAGTCGTTGTGTCGAACAAACCGGAGAAGTGCGCACACGAGATTGTCGACTCTCGAGAGACTCGACACTGTGTATGTCTCCCTCCGTCAGTCTGTGTCTCTCTGTGTACTCTCTTGGCTGTAAAATCGAGCCAGACAGCACGGATAACTCGATAAACTATGGCAGATAGAGAGAGTATCATATCTTTTGATACATCTCTTAACGTCTACTTCTCTGACTCTTATTTACAACAAATCTGTAGCAACAGTTCAAATATGTCTGAACGGACGTGCATAGATATAGATGATTGACATCCCAATGTAATACTTGATTCCAATGTGTAAATCATGTTTTTTGGGGGTTTCTACACTGAGAGAAAAAAAAAGATAGTGATAAGTATAAATTTATAGTGAAATACGACCTCAGCTATTTATAAAGAAAAGTTATCTGTACTAATGATTTATAGTCAATGCACCAGTTAATAATAGTTATCGTAACGAAAAGTATATTGTTTTGAAAATTTACCGATAGTTGCGACAAACTATTCATAAGAAATATAATCACAAGCATAGTATTCTTTAAGAAATTGTTTAACAATTGTTAAATGGTCATTGGAACTACAATAATAAAGTTGCACTAACTATAAAAAATAGCTAAGATTGTATTTCACTATTCACTGTTCACTGTTAAAGTCACTAGGACATTATGTTAAGCCAACTGCAGAATTAGTTACAGTAACTATAACGTAGTCAATTTAACCAATAAATCAGTTAACGATTACATTACAACTATTCAAATGGTTGCATGGACTAAAAAACTACAGTTATGGCTTAATAGTTATCTAAACTACCGCGATTTCTCTTAGTGTACAAATGGATCAATGCAGTTACTATATTTTTGTAACAGAAGAGAAATAAACTCGGTTTTATTAATTGTAGTAACAGTTCAAATATGTTTGAACGGATGTGTATCGATATATGATTGATATAACGATGTGATACTTGATTGCAATTTGTAAATCATGTTTTTTGAGGGTTTCTACAAATGGATCAATGTGGTTACTATATTTTTGTAACAGAAGGGAAATAAGCTCGATTTTTTTTTAACGCTGGAGGCATTTGAGACCTGTACGTGAATTTCTGTACAGCGGCCCCGTTATTTTATTTGCTTTTGGCAAACTTGTAATTTATTTTGTAATTTGAAATTGTTTTTTTTCGTGGAAGCTTCTGTGGGATGCTTCATTTTAAGCATTTTTAATTTAACATGTGGATGAACAAACAACGGTTCAGGTCTACATGACGTTGAAGATTGCACCGTTGAAATGAAACGACATTAAACATCAAAAAAATTTAAAAACATTTAGTCCCTTTGTTGCAGGTGAAGCAACCTTCAACCTTGAACATCATTGGTCTGCTTGTTTGAATAGCCACCGGAATGACATATTTTAACCTATAAAAATGCATTACGATAATTTGCAAAAAATCATCCGTTTTCTAACAATTTCTGATAACTTTCATTATTACTTGACCCGATAAAAAAATTATCTTGACAGTTTGTTGCCAAATGTCTTAATGAATGGAGTTCAAATTTTGAGAGAATACGCGGAATTATGGTAGAAATGGACTAAGCTTCTCGCTCGCCCACCCACTTTTTTTAAAAAGAGGCGAAAGACCAAAAATGAGGTTTGTGCGAGAGGGACAGACCTATAAGCATTTAACATTGGTCGACGACATTTTCATGGGTGTATCACTGTCTCTTAATGAGTTGATGTGTTTTTTTATACGCGCTTGCGAATTCACGGGGATAAAATGTACATTAGCTTCCTAGATTAAAAGAGAGACTGATTTAGGTAAGAAGCAACAGATTGTCCGTTGTAAACTAATTATTTCAGCAGTTGAATAATGAATATTATCAGAAGCTTACATCAATTGATATTGATGGTGCAAGTTTGAATAAATGAAATGAATGAAATGATATATATCATTGAAACCAATGAACGGTGAGGATTATTTTTATAAAAAATGAATCAAAATAAAGCTTTTAAAGAATTGACATAAATTACATGATCCGTTGGGTATACCCTGCTATTCCCGAGTTAAAATTCAAACCCTTCCAACACCCTTCGTTAAATGAAAATGGGTAAAATGTGCCACTTTTGGAGGTTTATACAAGGGTCTAAGAACCTCATTTCACTCTGTACAAACTAATTGGAGGTCCAAACATAAGAATTTCAGTCAACATTAGACTTCGTTTACCCCATTTGGGTAATATTTGCTATTTTCGGAGGTTTTGGCGAGTGTCAAAGGAATAGAGGGACCTCCGTTTACCCCGCGGGACTGCTACATTTAGGTTTCGAAGAGGGTATAAATTTCAACTCGGGTTACCATTATTATTGATTATGGGTATATAACAAAAGTGTTCAAAATTCCAGCCGGTGTATGAATCTCCATTTTGCTCTAAATGTATTAAAAATGTATTACCAATATGTCTTGTAGACTTGATAAATATGAGTACAATGATACTAAGATACGTAAAAAATATTGATTGAGATACGAATATTTGTAATTAATGTAATTACAAATATTGTGTAACTAATTACATTGCAAAATTACAAATTCAAAATGACAACAAATAATTTTTCGCCCGTGCTACTTTCATTCGCAGTTGAAACTATAAAAATATTCGCATGGACTTAAAATTAATAGCTATCACTTTATAGGTATCGATACTATAGATGTTCTTCCGAATGTCATCAATTAACAGTTACTAACCAGTCAGAGTCGATGAATTTAAAACTCAGATAGTGAAAAAAAAAAAAAAAATCAGCGACGACAGGTTCGACCGACAATGTTATTGTCAGCTGAAAATATGCGAGTGCGAAATCCAACACCGGCGACCGGTAATTCGCGGACGTTCGCGTATTGCAAGATTTATCATCGTAAGTGATGAAAAATAGCATGGAGGTTCGGTCGGACGTTAACAAAGCGTCTCGGACTGCTCGGATGTTACGCGCAACGAACTCTCACGCCACCCTCGTTGCGCTGGTCGACTCTGGTATACGGTAACAGTGGCAAGCGCGTCGACGAGAGATAGAGGAGAGTAGCAGCGACCAACAGAAGGCGGCTAAGTATTTTTTTTTATCGTTACACGGCGTCGCTCGCTGATAAGAGAGAACCGTGTGGGCAAACGGTGCTCGGTCGTCACAGCCGCCACATGAGTCATACTTCCGGTCGTGCTGATGAATCTTTGCTCTCTCCGTGACGCGAGAAAATCGAGAGAATGTGAGGGGACAAAGCTGCTGTCCGAGAAGAATAAAGAATAGACGAGGGAGCGAGTTAAGTTACACTTGAAAAGGATGTTAAAAAAGTGCTGAAACCCAAAAAAAAAAGAAACGAAAAAAACTGAAACGGAAGTCCCGAGAAGAAAGTAAGACGGATAATATCGATTTATAACTCGGCAAAAGATAGAACTTGGGAAAAACAGAATTAACGCTGAATTTGGTGAGTAAGATTGAAGCTCCGATGACGTGATCGAGGCAAAATAAGGCACTGTTGAATCCTCGGTTGATCCAGATGCGCAAAGTGCCTTAAACAGCAGAGTATCTCTCAAGAAATCCGAGAGATATACCGACTGCACGAGAGCATAGTAGATATATACTATGTATGAACCAGTGCCACTGTATATAGGAGCTGCTAGTCGATCGTTCCTCGCGCTCCTCTCGATAAATTCCAACGTAGACTCGTCAGAGAGCCGGAGAACAGGAGCCGCTGCGACTTGATACGAGCGACGAGATTCTAGTGCTCTTGCTGATATACTATATTGTATAGGACTCCAAGAGCAACAGTGCTAGCAGTAGCAGCAGTTGCAGTAGCGGGTCCGGCTTCTTCGAGGTGAACTCGTACATACAACGCGGGGAGCTCGTACTTTTAAGGACCTCGCTTGAACGACAGATGGAGCGATCCGACGAACGCTAAAGATACCGTATATACCGTACCTACTCAATTGGCCGAGTGTTGAGAGAGTGCTCTCTCGGTCTCTTTATCCCAGGAGAGCTCCAATAAAAAATATATTTATGGACCGATTTATTTCACGCTCATGCCTCCAATACCCTGAGAAAAACTACTTAGGCGGGCTTAATTAGATTTTGTTTGTGTAAACTGAATTCATTTCTGCTTCCTCATAGACGAAGCTTTGTTTTCTTGGGAAAAAAAATTGCCTGGATTTAAATCGAAAAGAGTGGTTTAGAAAAAAAATGTATGTGTGTGTGAGGCAGGCTTGGAAAATTCAAACCGCTGTGTCTTAAGAACAGCTTTAACAATCAAGTTGAAATTTGGTACACTGTTAGAGCAGAAACAGCCCTTTTTATGTATATATTTACGAAATTATTTAAACATTTTTTTTCAGATTTTATAAGACCGAATTTTTCGAAAAATTTCTATGTTCTCTAGCTGCCGTAATTTTTTAGTTAGTGAGTTTAATAGTTCTTGACAAATAAAGTAATGAAAAATGACGGTCGGTATTGAATTTGAGCGAAATCCATAAAGCTATTCAGATTTTATAGAATTTTACATTTTCGAAAAATTGATGTTTTCGTTCTAATTCAAGTTAATTTCGACCAACCCTGCTCAAGTCTTCTACAAGGACGAATTAATATCCAGCTATAATAGATATCGAATTTGGTGAAGATCGGTAAAGTGGTTCGGATTTTATAAGATTTTGAACTTTTGAAAAATTGACGTTGTCGTTATGTTATTCATCTAAATCTATTTTGAGACAAGAGCATTTAGTTTGAAATAATCGAATTCCGATTGAGCCACTCGAATTTAGTTTCAACATGTCAAGTGGATATGATTTTTTTTAAACACTGAGTTTAAATGGAGAAAATTCAATTTGGATTAAACTGATCATAATTTAGAGATTAAAAGGTTCATCGGAGAGAAACTAGAATACTAGTGCCATTTCCATTTTCAAGCTTATATTATTCAAAAAATCATTCGTTGATGAATAATAATATTAGTAAGGTTGCTATAAAAGTTAGATCACCCATTAAAAATATACTTCTGGAAACATATTTGAAAATCACGGATAGTCTTTCCATAGAGGGTTTTCTGGGATTTAGTCTGATCAGACCCAATTTGGTTTGAACAAACTGAACTGAGTTTAAACCAACTTAATTTAATTTCAGGTTCGTGAATGTAATTTGAGTTAACTGAATTTTGTTTAAGTCATTCGAATTTTGTATGACCTAACTAAATTTGATATTAGCCAACTGAATGTAGTTTGAGCTGCTTAAATTTAATTTTAGCAAACTAAAACAAAGTTTCAGTTTGAGTCAACCGAATTTGGTTTTATCAAACTGAACCAAAGTTTCAGTTTGAGTCAACTGAATTTGGTTTTAGCAAATCGAACCAAAGTTTCAATTTGAGTCAATTGAATTTGGTTTTAGCAAACTGAAACTAGTTTGATTAAACTAAAACTAGTTCCAATCAACTCAAATTACTTTGCTTAAAACAATACTAATTCCAGTCCACTGAAACTAGTTTCACTCAACTAAGACTAGTTCAAGTCAACTGAAACTAGTTTCATTCAACTAAGACTAGTTCAAGTCAACTGAAACTAGTTCAAGTGAAGCAATTCAAGTGAATTTCCATGGTGCCAATCGAATTCCGTTCAAGCCAACAAAAATCCTTCAACTGTAACCAAATAAAATCGAGCTAATTAAATGTCGTTGGCTTAACCTCGCGTAAGCTTAAGATATGCCGAATTCACGGTGGTTCGAAACAAATGCTTAAAACGTTCAGTTATAGACAGCACGAGAAGAGGAGCTGCGACGTATGAATATTACCATGAGAATAGGTATTTCCAAGAATAATAAGCTCAGAGTTTGGTCAAGTCGATCGATATTCGTGTTCATGACGTTAACTCGACCGAGAAACTGGCAGCAAAAAGGGACCGAGAGGTCCTGGGAGAAGAGCACTACGAGATATACAACGGTTCGCCACGTCGTTAGAACCGGACGAGTTTCTCAAATGTAGAATATCACTATATGTATATACGGGCAGTATGTAGTAAGTCTTTACATATAGTACATTATGTACATAAGGCAGACGAGCATTGTAATGATGTAACTCTCGCGTCGCGCGAAACGTCAAGTGCAAACGCGAATACGAAGAAAGGAGCGCGTCAGAGCTCTATGCGAAGGCGCGGTGTGCGCGTTATTGTCCAAGTTCCAGGAACGGGGCGCCTGAAACTACGCAGGACCTACCGAGACACGTACACTTATGTATGCCTATGTGTGGGTATTACGAGTCCGGAGGGGCCCATAAAAAATCGATAATTCATGTACCGTGAGCGAGTAAACCGAACAACAGAAGCAAGAATAAGACGAAGTAAGAGGAGAGTACGTGAGTACACTACTCGTAAAATCGACGGAGGGAATATGAGTCAACCAAGATGCTAATCTAGAAAAATTCACTACTTACTAATTATTCGACTCCGTGAAAAAAATTGTGGTATCGGTAACTAAAAAATGACAGCAGATTGTTTTAAGAACATGCTGATATTTATAAAGAATAAAAGCTAGTTATTAGTATTTTATAGTTATCGTAACTATAAAATAATAGTCGCGTCGACTAAAAATGAATATCTGTCATTTTATGACAGATATTCATAAATCGGACGATTTGTAATCAAAAGTGTGTAGAGCATTTTCGAGGGGTTTTCTATAAGTACTTGGTTCTGAATTAAAACCCTAGGGAATTCCACAGAGTTAAATGAACAGATGTTATTTGTTCACTTCGAAAAAAAAAATTGAAACGAACCATTGAAAAAATAGCTACGTGTATTAAGATTAGTATGAATGCACTATTTACTAATTATTCGACTCCAAGAAAAAATTGTGGTATCGGTAACTAAAAAGTGACAGCTGATTGTTTTAAGAACATTTTAATATTTACAAAGAATAAAAGCTAGTTATTACTATTTTATAGTTATCGTAACGATAAAACAATAGTCGCGTCGACTAAAAATGAATATCTGTCATAAAATGACAGATATTCTTTTTCTATAAGTACTTGATTTTGAAATAAAACCCTAGGGAATTCCAAAGAGTTAGACGAATAGATGTTATTTGTTTACTTCGAAAAAAAAATCGAATGAATCGTTGAAAAAATGGCTACGTGTATGAAGATTAGTATGAATATGAAATAATCGTATTAACATAACGCAGTTAATAGCTCTTTTAAGGGAGAGATTAGTTAGGAATTGAGGTTTGCACTCTGCCGGCAGTAACTTGTGCACTGTTAAAAAAAAAAAAAATTTACAACACAAATATTGAAAATTACTATTCAAGTGTATATTAAATTCACAAACTTTGTGCAGTAAATGAGGATTAATACACATGCTATTATAAGTTTCCGAATAACCGGTAAATATACTATACGTACAATAAATTTACAACACACGGCGGTAAATATAGTATCGGTATAATAAAATTACAACACATGGAGATAATTTTAGTATAGGTATAGTAAAATTACAACACGAATATTGAAAATTACTATTCAAGTATATATTAAATTCACAAACTTTGTGTAGTAATAGAGAATTAATATGCATTGTGTTGTAAATTTCCGAATAACCCTTTATTTCACTATACGTATAGTAAATTTACAGCACACAGCTTTGAATTTTCAAAGACGATTTATGAATATTCTTATACATGTAGTGTAACGGGACCTCCTCACCCCCGGCGAGATTTCGACAGTTGGCAACTAGGTGGCCAACACACAGCATGCATACAACGAATCTGTGTTGTAAAATTACAATACATTGTATGAAAGCTCAACTGTGATGTTGAATTTTACAACACAGATGCGTTGTATAATTACAATCCATTGTATCTAATTCCAATTGTGACGTTGAATTGTATAACACAGATGTGTTATAATTTACTCTACTGCATTGTACAACACAGATGTGTTGTAAAATTACAATACAGCAACGGCAAATTTTGTATACCAGTATTGTAAAATTCAACGTCGCAGTTTAAATTTCATAAACGGTTTTGATAAAAAAAAACTTCATACACATGTGTTGTAAATTTACAACAGATTTTTTAACAGTGTGGTAATTACATGCCACGCATATTTAAACTTTCTTTCGCAGAAGTCTCTAGTGTAGGATTTTTTAAATGCATGACCACTTACGGCATGTGTTATTTTCCCAGCAACCTAATCATTTATGTTTGCTTTGATTATAAGATGCCACCCCTTACGTAATAACACGTAATTGCATGCTAGTTATTACTGCAATAAAATGGGGTAGGGAATAAAACATTGGCCTGCGTAATTAGAATCCAATATTAAAAAGCATATTGCGTTTATTAATATTATAAATCGATATCCTTGGTTAATTAGATGTATTTGAACCTTAAATGAACCTAAAAATGTGTAACTTGCAATGAATTGCGAAGAAAAAAATGTAATGCTAGCTTATGTTCCTGAAGGCTATGACACTTAAATGCGTAAAAGTTAGACAAATGATGAACTCCGGAAGTTTGAAAGTTTCATAATTTTTTAACCTGCACAGACCTCGAAGAATGTCTGTATAAATCCATATCTTTGACAAATTTGATCAATTGTTACTAAACGAGTGATTCAGATTATTGTGTATCAATATCAAATCTGAATGATTCGAAAGCACACTACGAAGAGACGTTATGGATGACAAAGAACAATTGATTATGAATAAAATATTCCGGACTAATTTGATAGGAAGTTATAAAGAAATGACAGATTTAGTTTACCATCAACTACACATATTTTTATTACACCGTATACTAAAAGATAACTCACGCCGAAAAAAAGGCCCCGGAACTTAACCCCTTCACTGTCAGAAAACCGTATTCTCCTATACGTTCTTGCCCCTATAGGGGCCACTGACAGTGAAGGGGTTAAATGCGTAAAAACGTGCGAGATGACGAAGAGCACAAATCTAAGCTTTCGAAAAGTATACGAAAATAGACGATGAACAATAAACTAATTATAAATCCATATATTTGATTACCTTGCCAAATTGTAAAGAAACGAGTGATTCAATCTACCTTTCGCTAAACCGTTTGGTGCCCGTGTACAAAATTATTAGGGATATCCTTAAATAACATGGGGGCTCATCGGGCTTCAATGTGAATGCTATAATAGGGATTTCCGTAATACTACCAATTAGGAACCTACCAAGGAAATTCTAGGTTCCCATGGCGAAATTAAATGAGACTTGATAGGGAAATAAATGTAGGACCCAATTTGGCTTCATCGGGATTCCGGGTTTAGATGAAACATTGGGACTAATTAGGCTTAATCGCAGAACCCCCAATGGGGTCAACCATATTGCGCCACATTATCTTGCCACCACCGCCGCTGACAGTACTCGGATGGGTGATCGTCTTACGCCCAAATACTTATTCTCCCGAGTTTTTCAAAGTTCCTCCAGAGCCAGTATTTGGAGGGGTAAGTGCCCGCACGGAGAGAAATTTCTGTGTTATGACAACATAAACCGAGGACAACAAAAATTGTTAAGTTAAGTTAAAAAAACGATTTGTCAGCCCAGCAAAATGATTTGTCAGCATAGCAAAACTGATTTGTCAGCCGAGCAAAAGATTTGACGGCCAAACGTAACGATTTTTGTTGTCCTCGTTTTATGTTGTCACAACACAGAAATTTCTCTCCGTGCAGCTGGCGAATTTTTCTAACAATAAGTTCCTCGAAGGCCCTTAATCCGATGGGTGACCACCCCACTGTGTACTTTTGTTGAATATTTCGGTTCGCAATCATATAAATGAATATAGTCTCGACGTGTTATCATTTTTAGTATACTTCAAATAGATAATAAATAGACAATAAGAATATAAAAATGTTAAGATGTCCATGGCCGAGTGGACTGAAGCATCCAAGAGTCACCCAGAGGATCCGTTCCCCCAGAGGATACCCAGAGGTTCGAGTTCCACCAACGGCAAATAAATTTAAATGTGCTTTTTCACCAATTAATATGTAGAGATCTACTAAATTCGAGATATTTAGAATATTAATATGTAGAGATCTACCAATTAATATGTAGAGATCTACTAATTCCGAATATTCAATTGAAAGCGCAAAATAAACGAATTCAATAAGCGCTGATAATTATTTTGTAAATAATTTGTTGGTTTTTCTCGTAGGGGCTTACTAGGGCAATCTTTTGCCTTTAAAGGGCCTCAACACGTAGCCTAGAAAGGCCCAGAATAAGAAAGCGTGACCGTCCATTAACGAACCCTATGAGGCTTCCACATAAAGCCCCTAAAAAATTAGGGACGATTAATCTGGACCTTGCTAAAACCCTGATAATTTTTGTTCACCAGGGGGTCGCTTACATCGGTTAATGTAGTGACACTTAAATGCGTAGCACCGATGACGACGAACGCAAATTGAAGCATTTGGAAAGCAAGCTGAGTCATGATAAAAGCCAAAGAATGCTAGAATTATAAATCTATATCTTTGATTAATTCGACAAGTTGGAAAGCAACGAATGATTTTGTTCACCTTCAGCTACATTACTTGTTATTACACACTATGGTAATACATTGCTTACGTCGGAAAAAATGCTGCGGCACTTAAATGCGTCAAAGCGTGCTAAATGGCGTAGAGCGCAAATCGGGCCGTTGGAATACACGTAATTAAGAGTCACTACGAACGACAATGAATCGAGACAGAATTTCAAATTCATATATTGCGAACACACGACGATAATCGGAAAGCGGAATTACAAATCTAAATCTTTGACTAATTCGATAAGATGTAACGAAATTAATGACTGTTCAGCTACTTCAATTGGTATTACACCGTATGCTAATACATCGCTTACGTCCGACAAATTGTTGGAACAGTTAAATGTGTAAAAAAGTGCCAATTGACGTAGAATGCAAATCCGAGCGTTTGAAAAGCACACGATAAAGTTCTGTTGCAAATGATGAAGAATCGTGGTAGAATTCTAAATAAATACGAAATAAACTAGAAATACAGCTTACATTTCTCTCGATTACTTGCTGTACGCTCTATTTTAATACCTCACTTAAACCTGAGAAAAGGCTACGGCATTGAAATGCGTAAAATCGTGTGGAATAACAAAGATTCGCTATTGAATCCATAAATCCATACGTTTGACTAATTGTACAAATAGTAAATAAGCAAGAAATTCAGTTTACCTCCCCCTTCACTCTCGTTGAACACCATATGCTAATACCTAACACTGGAGAAAAAACTACAACACTTAAATGCCTAAATGCGTGCCTGATGTCGAAGAGCGCAAATTCAAGCTTTCGGTTAGTACACGACGAACATCCACCACAAATGTCGTAGAATGAAGAAATTATAATTTTTAATATTGAACTAATTCAATAAAATGCAACGATACCAATGATTCTGATTACCTTCAGCTACTCTACTTCTTATTACACTCTAGGCTAATACATCGCTTACGTTGGAGAAAATGCTACGACACTTAAATGCGCAAAAGTGTGCCGGGCGACGAAGAACGCAAATCCAAGCATTTGAAAAGCACACGATAAAGTTCTGTCTCAAATGACGAAGAATCGTAATAGAATTATAAATTCATATATCAGTAAGTGAATAAATAGCAATTAAACTAGAAATTCAGTTTACATTTCCCTCGACTAATTGATGTACGCTGTACGCTAATACGTCACTTGAACCTGAGAAAAGGCTGCGGTCCTTAAATACGTAAAATCGTACTGGATAACGAAAATTCGCTATTGAGTCATAAATTCATATCTTTAACTAATTGAACAAATAGTAAATAAGCTAGAAATTCAGCTCTTCACACTCGATGAACACCATATGCTAATACCTCACTTACACTAGAGGAAAAACTAGAACTGGAGAGAAAACTACGACACTTAATTGCGTAAATGCGTGTCGAAGAGCGCAATTTCGAGATTTTGGGAAGTGCACGCCAAAAATCCTCCACAAATGTCGAATAATTAAGGAATTATAAATCTTAATCTGTGACTAATTCGATAAGATGTAACAAACCTGAGTTGAAGTTTGGAGCATTACGTCACGCGTTAATCTGGTGCCGTTAAGGCCCTATCAGGGCCCCTCATCGCTCAGTGAGGGCCTAATGCGAAAATTTCTGTTCGGGAAGCTAATGATTCTATTTACCTTCAGCCACTATACTTGTTATTACACTCTATGCGAATACATTGCTTACGTCGGAGAAAATGTTGCGACACTTAAGGATGTTAGAGCGTGAAATATAAGTGTGTGCACCTAAATCATCGGCGAGGTGGTGTGCGGGCTGCCCGAGAATAGTCAGAGAGGGGAACGCTAATCTTGCACGAGCAAAAAAAAGGACGCATGCTGAATATTTCCTTCTCACTCAACTTGTTGTGAAGGTTTTACCGATTACTTAGCGCGTTATTTTGTGATAATTCGAATCCGCAGAATCTAACAAATAAGTAACACTTTACGAATCGCGTTAATCTAATCTGTACGTATGACAATCTTGAATTAAAGCTTTTGTCTGGCGCAGAGTATAACCAATGCTAATAACTGGATATTCTAAGTTAATTTATCATTTCGCATAGTCGACAAGATACCCTGTAATTTTTAAACCAGAAAGATACCGTCCTCAGCTACAACGTATAATTTTGAGAGGTTAATCTGATTCCGTGGTGCTCCTCAAATGCGTAATCCTTAAATGCGTAAAAGTTCGCAAATCCGCGCGTTTGAAAAAGCACACGATAAAGATCTGCCTCAAAATACTAAGAATCGTGGTAGAATTATAAATTCATATCTTTCACTAATTGAGCAAACAGCAAGTAAACGAGAAATACAGTTTACCTTTCTCTCCGCTACTTGCTGAACACCGCATGCTAATTCCTCGCCTTACACTGGAGAAAAGACTAAGACACTTAATTGCGTAAATTCGTGCCGGAGAGCGAAGTTTCGTGATTGAATCATAAATTCATATCTTTGACTAATTGAAAAAATAGTATATAAGCAAGATATTCAGTTAACCTTCCACTCCACAACTTGCTTGCACACCGTATGCTAATACCTCGTCGCTTACACTGGAGAAAATACTGCGACACTTAAATGCGTAAATGCGTGCCGGTCGTCGATGAACGCAACAAATCTGAGCCTCTGGAAAGCAGCACCACGACAATGAAGAGCCGCCGCCGCCGCCGCGAACGACGAAGATTCGTATGAAGGAAGCGTCAACAACTCGAATAGTTACATCACGTCGCGCGCTGGTTCGCGAGTGCCCGGCGAACTACTGCGCGTTCGCCAAGTCGTTATGATCGGACACGAGCGCGACGATCGAGAGACGTAGTCCAAGCGGGAAAAACACGTACACGCGCGGCGCGCGCGCGTTTACCGAGCACCACAGAGTCTCCCGCGTGCGGCTGACTCGACGAATGTATCCCAGGCTTTTACTGCTTTCGAGGACGCTCGTAGCTGACGTTACACAGGCGGAGGCCGATAGCGCGTTTGCTTGCGCTACTGCGACGTAGTCGCTCTCGCAGTAGTAAAGCAAATTTTGTCGGCCGACCGGCCGGCCGGCTCGCATCGCATAGCATAGCGCGCGTGTATGGGGCATTATACACCGATCGGACCAGCTTTTACCACGACCATCTTCGATATAGTTGATTATTTTTTTAGGCATTCACCCCCATGGATGGAGCATGCTCCATTTTTTTTTCAAATTTTTCATCGCATTTTTCGGGCACTTGCTAACTTCCAAAAATTGCATTTAAAATTTTTCGAATGCATTCGAAAGTCACTCACAAAAAGGCTTCATTAGAACTACTAAGAACTTGGTTAAAAATGTTATCAACAAAACTTGGTAGGCACAGGCAAGTTATTGGTTAACATAACCAAGTATTTGGTAAGACATCCAAGTATTTAGTACGGCTAACCCATAACTTGGTTGAGCCTACTAAACTTTTTTTCAATCAAGCCTTTTTCTTAGTGTGCTCGTATCTTCTTCACGGA
The DNA here is from genome assembly GCA_963970395.1 of Ephialtes manifestator. NCBI lineage: Eukaryota > Metazoa > Arthropoda > Insecta > Hymenoptera > Ichneumonidae > Ephialtes > Ephialtes manifestator. The sequence continues at coordinate 18,151,312 of OZ019970.1, read as the reverse complement.
GAAAAATCATTTGCTGACATAGTGACAGCAAACCTTATTTGTAGGCCTAGAAAATGTTTTCGCTCGCCTAGTAATTATTTTGCTGGGCTTACAAACTTTTTTGCTGGTACAACTAATTTTTTTACAGGTCTAGCAAATCCGTTTCGTTAGGCTACGAAATAAGGTTTGCTGTCACTATATTAGTAACTGATTTGCTGATGGAATAGAAGTTTTCTCCCCGTGTTGTATAACTCGTATCGTAAAAAAACCTACATAAAAGCTTTTTGTTTTGAAATACACTTTTATATGAATTTATTTAAACAATTATTTACCTCCATCGAAGCATTGATTTATAATTAATAAACACAAAAATCGATTTTCCGAAAAATTGGACATTTTTTATTTTTTCTGATAAAATCTCTAAAATACTACTCGTGTCGACGAATATTTAAAGCGCAGACAGAAAGTGGAGCAATCTTTTTTGTCGATTTTTTATTTTAAATTGAATAAAAAATTTAAATTCTCATAAAAAATCGGCAAAAAATGTCCCTCTTTGGGACAAAAAATTGGGGTTAGGATAAATTTTATATTTTAAAGAATTGGAAGAATTATAAAAAATTGAAACTCGTAAAAGAACATAAAAAAAATTCCCTCACTTCCAATTTTTCGTCCCACAGTGGAACTATTTTTGTCCGAAATTTTACTAGAGTATTAATTTTTTATTTATTTTTTCAAACTCGCATAAAAATTTGAAAAAAAAATTGTCCCACTCCTGTCTATGTTTAATATGTTCGTCTTTCGGAGTAGTATTTCAAAGATATTTTCAGAGAAAATAAAAAATATCCAAGTTTTTGAAAAATCGTTTTTTATGTCTATTAATTCAAAATCAATGCTTCGGGGGAAGAATTTTTAAAATAAATTTACATAAAAGCATACTTAAAAATGAAAAACGTTTGTGTAGTTTTTTTTTATGATACAACTTATATCCAAGAAGATACGTGCGTTCGAAAGTTTTTAAAACAAATTTTGGAGCAGTTTTTAGAAATTCACAAGTGCTCGAAATATACGATGAAAATTTTGAAAGGAATGGAGCATGCTCCATCCATTGGGGTGAACGACTAAAAAAATAATCAACTATATCGACGGTGGTCGTGGTAAAAGATAGTCCGATCGGTGTATAATGCCCCGTATACGTCGTTGATGTACGTCCATACCGAGAGCTCGTGCGACGCACATTCCTGACCCCTGTATAAGTAAGTAACTGACGATTCTCGGCCACGTGAGTTCCAAGCGAACGAGCGTGTCGAGCAAACCCGACATGATAACGGCGTTCGTCATTCCGCCGCAAGGCTAATTAATAGTTCGAGCGTAGATCGAGTGTTGACGACCTCACTAATCCAACGCTATATGCGTATTAGCTAAACTATACTCGCTACATTTGTGTGTCATTATCGATCGAGTCTATCGACGCAAACAAAAACAATTGCCAGTCCTTTCTCAGTAGTCACTTGTTTATCTCATTTTCGACGAGTGTATGAATAGCGCACGTGTCGACGCGGCTTCGTTCGTTGCTTAAACTTTTGAATCAGGGTGTAGATATGTGTGACGAACACGAGTTGGGGAAATCCAAAGCATTTTATATCAAAGATTTCATTAATTACTGAATCACACTGACAAACACAATGGTTGAATCTACTAAATTAGTCGCTACGGGTGGCGAACAAAATATTTGGTGGCAAGGAATACTTAATTGCTGAATTCAATTGCTAGTTCAATTAACCTGCATTGTATATTCAGAGAAAAATCTGGTGTTAATTTACTTTTAATCCATGCGACTGTTATTTTTAAAGATTTCTATATTTTATAATTATTCCGACTGTGAAGAAATTGTCGGATTAAATAAAAACGAAAGACCGTCGATTTATAAGGGCTTGCACGACTTTTCCGAGGGACCAGACTTTGTGTTGACAACGAACAATCTTGACTTTTTGTTCTTGTTTTAATAACAGCAAAGACAACGGAAATAAACTCCTTTATTGCGATTAAAGTTATTATCCCTTAAAAGATCATTCATCAATTGGAAAATAATATGTATATTTACGGCAAATATTTTAGACGCTACCCGTAAATGCTAATTCAATAGATCCAATCGAGTTTTCTTTCGCCCTCCACCATCTGTGCAATCTGGATCAGCAACGAGTTAGCAACCAATACCATTTGATTACAGACCGATTGCAATATGTTACAATGATTGTTGCAAACAATTGATGCATCATCTGGATATCAGGACGAGACACATGTTGAGAGAACTAAAAAGTACGTGATTTCAATGAAATTTCTCGATGTGCCTTTGTTTTTAATCAGCGTCCATCGTTGATTCAATAACGTGTTTATGCAAGCTATATGCGACCGCGGCGATTGAGGATCGTGCACTCGAGGCCAAACTCGTTGATTCTTTGACTCCGATGCAGTGACGCTCTAATTAATCGGTTTTGTTACGTCCTTTTCAAACAGCCCGTGCGTGCGAATTCCATGTCCGTTGGATTACACACTTCGAGACGTGATATTAATATCGTATACTGATGCAATAAATTACGTGAGATCTACGTAACACAATATATATATATATATATATATATGTTCATATATATGTTTACATGTAAGCCATAAAGATTTGACGCGTAGCTGATGATGCGCCGGTGGCGAGAAAGCGAGAAAAGTGTATAATATAAAAGAGAGTGCGAGAGAGAATACTGCACACCGTTATCCCGTTGCGGAGAGCGCCACGCCACAGTGAAACGAGATTTCCGGGCATTTACGATTCGCACTTGTTGCTGCTACTGCTCTGGCGCTGCTGCTGCTGCTGCTTCGTTGTTGCCGCACTCGCTTGACGGTAGAAACGCTACGGCAGTATACACCGTCGTGTGATTAAAATCTCGCGCGCGCGGTAAATTAATAAATCAACGAGACGAGCGAGAAAGAGGGACGAGCATACGAGAGCGTGTAACGCGTTGAGATGAACGGGAAACGTGCCAACGAGTGACATAATAGTGAAGAGTCGAAAGATGTGGCTAATCGGAAAATCGAAGAGCGCGCAAAAATCGCAAACTACAAGTCCACTCGACATATGTTCTACGTGATATATATGTATGTTTGTACTCGAATCGCACGTACTAATTTGAAACTATTCTATTATTGTATGGATAATGTTTGCTTTTCGATTCCATGTATATCATATAATCCGCAAAAGTATGAAAGTATATCTCTACAACACAGTTTTGTTATCAATCAAATTAGCAATTAATTATCATTAAGTTGTCACAAATGATTATTTTATCCGGCGAAAAAGTTCATTACAGTTAATCCGCACAGTTTGGTGATCAATCAAATTATAGTAATCAATTACGATCGCGTTGTCACATAATTATAATTGTATTTTCCACAAATATCGAATTATTCAAATTCCAATCGATTATAGAATTACAGTTTTGAGCATTTGTCATTATAGATGACCTTATTTTCAATGAAACAAGAAGAGTGCTAATACTCTGCGATAATACCAAAACAAATCCCTCCCTCATATTCCTATTATCAACGAAACATTAATAATTTCAAAATGTCGAGGCGCCGCGAATTATTAAACTGCATAAACATTGGAAGCCCAGTTAAGAAATTGCACAATCGATAGTAGAGTCACAATTCTTTAATTACCATATTATCACATCGACGACACTTGTTTATCAAATCGTATACATCACTGCAACAGTTGTCTCACTAATTTCCACGCATAATTCCTTGACGTTTGACACTGAGGAGGGTCGTAGCCGTTTGAATGCGACGTAAGGCGAATTTGGGAGAAACGCAGAAAACGTGTGTGACCGAGTTTATCCTCGGTCGCCAACTGGTTATTCAGAGTTACTGCCGTGACTGTAGTTATGGAGTTACGAATAGGGTGCTGCCGGTTAGCGTATAGAGAGCGAGTTCGCGCGTCGTCCGCTGCTACTACAACTACTGCTGCTCGTTGCTGCTGTGCTGTCTCGTCTCTCAGCGGCGACGGCGGCTCGGCTTTTCGCTCCTTCCCTCTCCACAGGGGCGCGGATATTGCTGTCGCATTCGCTCCCAGCCGGTAAGTAGGTGGCTCGTACGCAGCCACTATACACCGTTCGAACTCGCGCTAAGTACTACTGCGTTATAGCTGATACGAGGATCGGTCTGGTCTCCGGTCTTCTTCCTCTCTCTCTCTCTCTTCCTTTCTTTCTCCTTCCCGCCTATCTTCCTCTCGCTCTTCTTCTTTCTTTTTTTTTCCTTTCCCTCTTTCTCGCTCTCCGGTCGATTCGGCCTTCTCTCCTGCGCCTCTGGCGCAGCAGCAGCAGCAGCTGAAGTCGAGACGTCTCGGGAGGCCGCGCGGTATCCCCTCAAACGGAGGGGAGAGGAGACTCGGCTGGCTAGCCGGTGGAGGTGGCGATGCGGAGGTGGAAATGGTACAAGAGTGGAGTGTACGAAGAGGACGAAGGAAACACGACGATGCCGCCGCCGACAACTCGCTTATAGTACTAGTTGTAGTAGTAGTAGTAGTAGTAGTAGTAGTAGTAGTAGTAGTAGTAGTAGTAGTAGTAGTAGAATAGAAGTAGTAGTGTAGCGGTAGAGGTATAGTAGCTGCGTCGGCAGCACAAGTGGAGGAGGTGGCGGAGGCGCGCCGGTCGAGGCACACGCGCCGGCTACGAGGCTCGCGATTCGACTGCGTGCCGAGAAGCCGAGTAGCTCGAGAGTTTCAGTCGCGCCGCGCGCGAGGAGAGCACACAGTTTTGTGCTGTGTGCGCTGGTATCGTTCCCCGCCACCACCGTCGTCGTCGTCGTCGTTGGCGTCGTCGTTGCGGGGCGCGGGAAAAGACACAGATATATGGAGAGATGAAGAATGGAGACAGAGACGGCGACTATACACCGATGAGCTCTAGAACTCGCGAGACTGGCTCGGAGTCACGTATACGCGAATTTCTCCCGCTACGTTGCGACCTCCACAGCCACTACCACCACTACCATCACCACCACCGACACGCATTGGAATCAGCACGAGTAGGCACAACCGTGCTAGAGAGCGTTATAAGCAGTGGAATCGGAATCAGTTTGTCGCGGTCGAGCACCGACGGCGCGTCAGTGACAACTTTGACGAGAGCGTTTGCCGTTTCATTTGAGGAGAAGGGGGAAGGAGGGAGGGAGAGGGACGTGAGAGATGAGCTATAGATATCAGCGCTCACGCATCGCGCGAACGATACAACGATGAACTCGCAGGCACGATTATGTTGAAGAGGTATATACCAATGTGGTACACTATGTAGCATGGAACGGGGGAAGGAGAAGTTAACGCGCGTGCGAGAAGCCACAACCCCACGGCAAAGCGGAGAAGAGAGCCCAGCTCTGTATTACCTCGGCTATGTATATCGCTTCCCCATATCCATCCCATCGACAACACCGGATCGCTTTCTGTCTTTCTCTCGCTCCTTCTCTATTGCTGAGAAGACCGCATAATAAGGGTGATATAGACAACGATAAAGAGCCCCTGTTTCTCGATATAATACCTATGATAAATATAAGGCTATCTTTCACACTCGGATAAACAGTGATTTCTTCTACCTTGTCTGCCCTCTTTATGCGTACTTTACAACGTTTTATTGTTGAGATTATATTAATATATAGAGTTGTAATGTAGGGCAGGTGAATTTCTTTATTGAACTGAATTGATGATTCGCAGCGAGTGCGGAGCGAGTATTATCCTCGAATTTTGTTTTTGTAAAATAGTATATTGTGCAACAAGGGCCGACAGTTGGCGATTGCGACGAGTGTGAGGTTTGCCGCAATCACACGAGGCGCAAACGCTAATTTTGGGGAATGTTGCACACTATATTTTTTGCATCAAGAGCATGAATAATGATGCTTTGAATGGTAGTTTTGCAGGACGAACAGTGAAAAGGGAGGTTATAAACTTCCGACCTTTCGAAGGTCGAAAGTTAAGGAATCGCGCACTGCACTTGCGCCGAACTATCGTTTCAACACTGCTATGAAACTAGCGACTTTCGTCCCGCAAAACTGCCATGAAATGCACCGCTGTTCATGCACGTGTTACAAAATAGTAATTTATGGCCAATTTGTTACAAAACGTCATTTTATTTCACGAAATTTCACGAAATTTACAACTAATAGTGTATTGTGCGATAAGGGCCGAAAGTTGGCGATTGCGACCGGTGTGAAAATATTCACAAGAGTCGCAATCGCCAACTTTGGCTCGCGTCACACAAGATACTTTTTATAATAAGTACATGTAAGCACCATCACTGTAAAAAATTCAATGCACATATGAGTTGTACTAATACGAAATTGACAAATGCAGAAACCGGAGTCCAGGGGCGAAGCCCCTACACTGTACAGAATAAGTAAATTTCCATGTAAAAAAAAATTACCAAACAAAAGCAACAAACAGACTTGACAAAATAGTAACAAAAAAATTTGATCTATATGTATGAAAAAGTTTTACAAACATACTGTATACACATCAATAAGTTTCAGACACTTTATTAAACGAAAAACTCGATGTTTTGACACAAAACCGAGCACAATCGAACGTGCGACAATCTAACCTTATGCTTTCGTCTGCTTCAGTGACTTCGGGCTCTCTAACTAGACTGAACATAGTAGCGTAGCGCGATGTCGTTTTTGTCCCGCAAAACAGGGGCGAAAGTGAACGAAAATTCTTCCGAGGCTCAAAGTAGAAACAGCGCATGCGCGGGCCCAACTTTTCCATCGTAACGTGAAATTAGCTATTTTCGACCCGTAAAACTGCCATGAAAAGCACCGTTTTGTACATTTCATGCACGTTTTATAAAAAAAATTTAGTTGCATCGAATAGATCGATGTTAGATCTAAATCAACAGTCAGTACAACATATTTCTGTACCAATTCAACATTTCTTCGAGCACCCATGAATGCTGGGATTTAATAACACTAGTAATAATAATCATATCTTTATTTGCATTCAGGTATAGAACCTATTACAAATTGGATTTGAATACAATCCCTTAACATCTAATTACTATTACTAGCGATAACTTAAGCGACTTCCGGTAGCCTTATACTTTTTAAAAAATAAACATTTATGAATATAACAACCGTGTACTTATGTCAGGTTTATAAAACTGCGTTTCAAACGGGAAAATACATCTTTGTATCATATCTAAATTCTATTCTGATAACATAAAAGCTCGTAGCTTACAACACGCAGCTATAAGGCTAAATTTTTCGTTTCTTCTTTGGTTTGTACGTTCAACATTGCCGGATAAGCTGCTTCTCCTATATATTGTTCTCTAAGAGGGGTATATGCTGGACAGTTCATAAACATATGTGAAATTGTTTCCGCTTGTTGAAGCTCGCATACATTACATAACGTGTCACCGCTTATTTTATACAGTAGATTCTTCACTTTGAAGTTAGCCTCATTTCATCCTGCAAGTCGGCCCTGAGCGACAAGCCTGATTAACGGCAGCGGGAGGTCGGTCATAAGGTACTTCTCACATTCGATTTCGTTTAATTGCTTGAGCTCTTTGTACGTTTGGCTATAGGAGGATAATATCGCTCTAACTACATCCTTTTGGAATTGTTTCTGATTTGTCTTGTCCATAATAAGCTCTATAGCCTTAGTCAGATCAGTCGGATTCACATTTTCCAACAGGGATCGCGAATTGTATTTTGCAAGAATCAAGCGGACTCTTGAGTACCAATTACATTTCTCTATATTCTCATTCGACGCATCGAGGGCGACTAGTTTGTCTAAACATATGCGGGGGAAGCGCGATGGAGGCATTTCCTGAACCTTTGCAAACCGTGAGAAGTCTCTTAAGGTAGTCCTTGCGCATTAACCTTTCTGAACTTTAAGACGTAACATTTTTTTAATATAATAGTTGAATCCCTTCGAAATGCGATTGCAAAGTTTCAAGCTGGGTTATCGACTAAATTACCGAGAAAATAAATATTTAAAAAAGAATTTTTATGCACGGGCTCTTATGAGAAACAACCCGATTTGGAACTTCGCAACGAAAATTAACATGTATAAACTGAAATTTGATACAATATCAAATGTGCTATGGATTCCTTAGAGTGTCACGATTCCGTATAAAATATAAAAAAGGGACGTTATCGAAGTATTTGGGTGTACTTCCAACGTCAAACACATCATCGCCACTCAGAAGTTACGGAGAACCGGATGTAGCGGACGATAATAGAAATCAACATAACCTCCAGTGTCAACCGGCGCCGTTTCAACCTTGCTCTCAGCGACCCGATTTTTCGTGGCGGTTGTAGTCGTGGCGCAAAATTAGATTTTCTATCTACTTTTTTTTTTGTTTAAAAAAATTTAGTTCTGACCGCGTGATGATACAATATCACTACGTGTTCAAGCGAGACTCTGATGAGATATTTTAGTTAATACAATTTATGTTTTTTAACTTTACGAAGCATCTACAAATACGTTTTTATTTTCACTGTGATTAATTGAATGTGTAGATATATAAAAATTGTTAGCATTTACAGAGGTTTCGGAACAGTGCGTCAATTGACTAGTATGGGTCGCAAGGACTACCTTAACAACTAAAGGCTCTAACGTGCCTGCGCTTGATTCTAATCTTAGCATATACCCTGGTGTACTTGAGGGGACTCCATGGATTGTTTTGTAAAATCTACGTTGGATAAGATCTAACTCCTCTATCTGGCCAATTTCCCAGATCCCTGAGGCGAATGCTGGGATTTGAAGTACGTAATTGTTTTTTGATGAGTGTGATTTGCACAATCATAAAATTATAATTTCTAACCCTCTAAGGATCAAGGACGTTTCACATTATACTATATTATTTTTCTTAAATGCAAGACCCTTTTCCGAATCAAAGTAATGAACAAAAGAAATTCTGAATAAATATACTTTTTATATGTTTACGAGTTGAAGGATTTATCTTTCCGATAATAAAAATGCAAAATACATTCCTGATGGAATACCACTGTTTGTAAATTCCAGAGCTTTCAGTTTTTTAAAAATGTTATGGTCCGAAAAATTTCTCCAATGCAGCCAATATGATGAGTGACAAGGTGTTAATTGCCACAATATTACATAGACAACACTTGTTAATTAAATTGTTAAGTAAACCGTAAATTCACTGCAACGGTTGTTTCATTAATTAGCACGCAATTTCTTCATTTAATACCGAGGGGTCGGAGTCTCCGTTTTTCGATATGTTCCGGTAATAAATGTAAGGCCATTTTTCATATTCGGATATAGCATGATTTTCTCATACTTCGTTTACCCTTTTTATGCTTAGTACTCAACATCTTATTGTCGAGATTATATTGATAGTGAGCAGTTATGTAGGGCAGGTAAATTGCTTTATAGCAAGAATTGACTGAATCGTACGGAACGCCGAGTTGAGAGAAGTATTATATTCGAATTGTATGCCTGGGATAGTAAATAGGGAAGAACGGCTACTGGGGAAGGCTACTAACAACCTGGTTTCCTCGTGCACCGGATGTTCTCGGGACTTCTCGAGCCCCGAGTGCCTACGCTTCGCGTACACTCCTACTCTTTCCTTCCACTTAATTTATTCCTTCGTTGGATGAATGGAAGACTCGCTCTGCCACATGCTCACGGGTGGTTGTACGAGTCTATATACGATAAAAAGGGGAGTAAGGTAAAGGGAGAAAGAACAACAGAGCGAGAGAGGCGCAACGCGATGGAGAACCCGCTTGGCCACCCATTTTTGTGTAATATCCGGCGGAACTCTGAAAGAGGTCCCTTCGCGCTTGCCGTCGACTTCTCAAAGTCGTTTTGGCTTGCGTGTCTGTACCGCAGTTGTAACCACTCATTACTTGCGAATTTCCTTCATCCCTTTCATAAATTATTGGTTACTGATATATTTTTTTAGAATATTCTACCTTATTGGCTATAAATACATAAACACATTATTAAAATCAAAATAAAGATATTTTACCACAAACATTAATGAAAACGGCAGGAAATTATTTAAACAAATTTGACACGCAGATTTTGAATGTTCATTCGTTGTTTTTAGGCTATATTTTATTTCGATAAACTATAAACTCGGTAAGATATATGTCTGTTACAAATGCTCTGAATATATCGAAATATCGTAAGATGGCCGCCATTATCGCGTATTCTGTAACTCATTTCAAAGCGCTGATGATGAAGTGTTAAAATTATTTTAAAAACATTGAAATAAATATTAGTTTACACAAATCGAAATACTCCTGACAGAAAAAATGAGTCTAATTAACAAACAAATTGGATAAATAAACAAGTTGTAAAATAATATGCGAATAATTATTATCTCACAATTTGTTTATTAATTAAACTAATTTTTTCAGTAGGGAGTTTCTTGATTTTTGCAAAATTATTTTTTTAATGGATTTCCAGAAAAGTATTTATTTATGAAATGTTTATGTATTTTTTTACTAATATGGTAGCTGCATTTTTGTAATTGCTTTTATAAAGTTTTAGGTATTAAATAACAGTATTAGAGAATAATTTGTGATACAGCATGTATTTTTAATTCGGAGATACATTAAGCGTAATGGATTTGCACGAACATCAATTTTTGAGACAATATGTTTCTGAGGAGTTTTTTCCAAGAAAAACTCGTAATTTTTTTACCGATACTATTACGGGATACCTTAATCTGCTTCTTAAACGTTCAACTACCAATGTAGCATACTGCATGAATTGGCGGAAAATATATTTTTAAAACCATCATTTGTAATTTTAATCAAATTTTCTTTACCATCGTTGTAGCGCCATTAGCAATTCCATTGGGAAGAAAAGGTTATTTTTTCGAAACTGCCATTTTTCCACTATTTCCATTCATTAAAGTGTTCAACATTTAAGAATTTTTATTCCCAAGGGAAAACGCTCTTGGCCATTAAATAGTTAAAAGATATTCCACAATTAAACCGTCTAGATTATTGATAGCATTAATCTTTGAAAAATTGCAGTCCCTTTGCGAGTTGATTATCAAGCAGTGAATATTTTTGAAAATTCATCGCTAAATGTTTTACTGCTTTATTAAAACATTAAGACAAATCACTCTCTAAGTGAATTGAACTGTAAGAAACTTTGTAAAAATCAATAAAAAAATATTTGGCACTGATTTGACGAGCGTGAAGCATTCTAACCGCCTTAAGGGGACTCAGTCACTTAAAAAAAGTCATCAGAAAACATTTTTTATTGATGATTTTGTTCTTTCGAAAAATCTTACATTTGAACTTTATAAAGTAGATATTAAATATAGGGATATTTATATTTATTCTAACTCTTTATACCAAAGTTATGAATTTAAATGATTATTGAAAGCTTTATATTTATTAAAAACTCAGTGAATAATGGGCTGCAAATATTTCAATTTCCACTCCATCTTCAATTGCTATACTCATTCCTGAATTACCTCCCTCACAAATAAAATAAGGCATCGGAAGCTCAAATCTATTCACTGGTTTGATTCAAAAGCTGCGCAAAGTGACAAATTTTATATTACGCCTTACATCATTCTGGTGTTCCATATGTATGTGCAAAATTGCACAATTATAGTATTTGATATGTACTTTATAACGTTTAAATGTAAATTTTTTAGAAAGAATAGAATTATCAATAAAAAAATCTTTTCTATTGACTTTTATTTAGGTGACTTGGTGGGCTTAAGGAGGCTACTGACGCACTCGTTCAATCCAAGGGGAGAAGTCAAGCTCGCTTTTGCTCGCTGGGTCTCCTCGTTAGGGAATTATATACGGAACTCTCTCGATTAACCTGTCGTCGACGCTGTCGTTGGGCTCCGGTGGTGGTAAAGCCTCACTTCGGAGCTCCTTCCTAGTATCACCGCGTTATCGTACTGTGTTTTAGCTGCCCAAGCTATATATCTGTATCGGTGAATCTTCCAGCCAGCTGGAAGTATAGGTATATATGAGAACGCTGTATATCGAGACGATCACGTTCGTGGACGAAAACTATCCGGCACGGATCATTGAATTGCAGATGCCACGGGTGAAACTACGAGCTGGCGAGCGAGCGCGGTTACGCGCCATTGAACAGACGTTAACGCCAACACACGAGAGAACCGAGGACAGAACAGGTCTGAGCGACGTTGATCGTGCTGTGTAACGTCTCTCGACACTCAACTCTGTTAGCGAACATTACAAGTGTCTAGTTTGAGGTTTAGTTACCAAACGAGACGAATAGCGATCAATAAAAATTATCAAATTTTAGGATGCTTCACAGTTTGTGTTCTCTACAAAGCATCTTGATTCCTTCGAGGATGAAAATGATTATTTATGCTCGATGAACGATGTGAGCCAACCCCCATGGAAATAAAGTACATTTGAAAATATATAACTTTTATACTAAATATATTTGCGCCGAAAAATTGTATATGTCAGATATATGTTAGGATATATTGTAAAATATATTTACAAAATTGCACAATTGTAGTACTTGATATGTACTTAATTAAGTTTAAATGTAAGACTTTTAGAAAGAATGTAATCATCGATACAAAATGATTTCTGATGACTTTTTTTTAGGTCACTGGGTTCCCTTAATTGAATATAAAAATCTTGTAATTGTTGTTATAACTATTTTAATGTCAACGACCGGTATAAATTGACGTAAAGTTTATTCAACTTTTATCAATTGAACTAAATATTTGTGGCAAGAAGGATTGCAATTTTGTTGTTGTTGAGAATTTGTTTATTTGTTATAGTATCCTTATAACAATGTGTTTCTGTTTAATTGAAACTCTGTTAATGTATAAAAAAATCCGCTGAATTTTTTACTAAATTAAAAAAAAAAAATCGGTTTCGTTTTTATAGCAGTATAAAGGTGAGGATAGCTTTTGACAATAACAGCACGTAGCAATTTTTTCGGTCAATTTCTATTTCGTCCGAATGAAAAATTAGTTATTGAGTTTAGTCGAATAAAAGGAAGAGTTTCGTTATCTGTCTAGCTTACGCATAATTCTTTATAATTCTGCCATTAATTACTGTATAAAAAAAAATTTCCCACATTAGACTTCTATCAGATTATAACACTTTTTCCCAACAGATATTTTATTCTCAGCAACGATCTAGAGTCGTAAAGTGGTAGTTTAATTTTTCGGAATTTAATATCACTATTAATTCTTTCACACAAATTAAATAAAAAATGTTAAACGTACCGTTTACAGTTTTTGTTCCTTCATAATTTCCCCAAGACTGTCTATATCACTGGTACATTCACCTTACGTGAAGTAAATAGAAAGGTTGCTGTGTACAATGTTTTGCCAATTACGTGTCGCACTCGGTTCTCAACCGGCCACCGTGAATTATGCAATTAATCAAATACGAGTCGCCGAGTCGTAGGTGAGATATCCGCGAATTATTTGCAAACACTTTGCGGTTGACGAGTCGTTGAATAGCGTGCAATGTGGTTTTGCGTGTGTAAATGAGATGGAGAGCAAAATCTGGTAATCTCTCACTCTCAGCGTGCGCTTTCTCTCTCTTTCTCTACCGGTGATCTCCTGCTCGTGTCTAGGAGACTGAGAATTAGGATTGGCGTGGACCGCGGCAGCTAGTCTGAAACTAATCAGGCCACCATTGCTCCATTTCCACGATGGCTATGTACCCGCTACACCAAGAACATAGATAGCCTCACACTATACAGAGAGACGGACAGAGTGAGGGAGAGAGAGAGAGATTGCGATAGGTATGTGCCTTCCAAGTATATATGTATACTATAGAATACTGTGGATGTACATGAAGCGTATCCGCAGGCACGTATATACCGTGAACGGTTCCAGATAGCCATGTACGTGTGTAGATGAGGTGGAGGAGGACAGCGGTAGGATGGAAGCGCCCAGCTCTCACTCCGGGTCCGTCTGTACATGCGAGCTGCTGGTATATCGGTATTCGCGAGCCAAACCAACGGTAGAGCGAGCGCGAGCGGGGTGGTTAGTTGGTCGGTCGGTCTGTCGGTCGGTGCTTGCCGGTTGCTCCTCGCAGTGCTGCTGCTGCTGCTGGTGCTGCTTCTCCTCGTGTAGAGGTGTAGTAGTACACGAACCGAGACAAGCATCAGCTACCCCGCAATGTCCCAATTCTCCGCACCTATTTTTACTCATCCGCATTCACCGTTTTTCCTGTAACGTCGAAGAGCGCTCCCAAGCAGCAGTAGCAGCACCGAGAACGAGGAAACGGGGAAACGGGGAAGTGAGTCGTTTCTCGACGAGGCGAGATATCGTCCTTTTCCTTTCCCCGCTCTATCTTTCTCTCTTTCTCTCTTCCTCCCTGTCGCGGCAGCTCTCAATTTTCCGTTCTCCTTTTTTTTTATTTTTTATTTTCGATCTTTTTCGTCGTCGCCACTCCATTACCCACTCGTCGAAATCGCGTCCTTGTCGTCGTTCTCGCCGATGTCGTCTGCTCCTGTCGGTCGCCAGCTCTACAGCTAATTTATCAAGTAGTCATACTCTTTCGAGATCACTCGCCCGACGAGAAATGCACCTGGCAATTTCAGAGACACGGAAATGATAGGGGAAAACACTGGTGGAATGAGCAGGGGGGCGTGTGCATCGTATACCGCGCACACAACGTGCGTGTTTATATGTCTAGTTTGGTATGTAGGCGAAAGATTCGCTTATCTACTCTGGGACCATTAACACGACACTTAAAACTGCCCTATCTTCGTCACGTCCTGCCCTCACGACTTCGTGTCCGCCGCGGGTGTATGACTATCCTTGTGCCTGCTTTTCTTTTTTTTTTATAGCAAAGCGTCTTATCAGCAAACATTCTTTGAAACGTTTTTATGGAGCAGAGAGAGAGCGTACCAATAGTTTCACGATTACGAGCACCTCTCTTAGCGTAATGTAATACAAACTTAGAGAAGATCACCAAGTTGTTGTTTACACCATTCAAGGTGTTGGTTATCCCAACTAAGTTATTGGTTACGTCCACCACACTGAAAGAAATAATTGGTTGCCTCAACCATTGACGTGGCTAAATACGCTCCACGTGACTAAGTTGACTAGGGTAACCAATTTTTGGCTTGGACCGATAAACTAGTTGGTTGTGACACCCAATTCGTTAGTTGCCAACCAATTAAATTCCTGGCCCGTCCAGCTGGATTGTCGTCCCAACTAATTGATTTGTTTCTGTAAGCAACTAGTTTATTGTGCTAAACAATTTTTTTCGTTTGGAGCCTACTCAACCAGTTATTTTTTTCCGTGTAAGTTGTTAGTTACGCGAATCAAGTTGATGGTTATTCCAATCAAGTTGTTGGTTCTCTCAACTAAGTTGTTGTTTACACCAATCAAGTTGTTAGTTACGCCAATCAAGTTGTTGGTTATCCCAACCAAGTTGTTGATTATCCCAACCAAGTTGTTGTTTGCGTCAATCAAATTGTTGGTTGCGCCTATCAAGTTGTTGGTTACGCCAACCAAATTGATGGTTGTATTATTGTATTAACGTACTTGGTTGCACTAAGCAATAACATGGTATTTATATGTATTCGTGTGACTACGGATTTCGTTCAGTCATACTTTTATCCTTATTCGGTACTTCCGCCGAAACGGAAAATGTTAGATGCACATTACATAGCGGATGCTGTATGCAATATCGTATCTAGGAATTCGGGGACACAAATTCCTGGATTCGCGGAGTTAACAACAGAGACAGCGGGCCTTAGGCAAGAGATGACATTCCGATATTGTATGCCGGGTCAGTCGAGGAATCAGAAGGCCGAAATACCAGTGCAATATGAGGATTTTTCGAATGCTTCTATAAATTCCTAGTAAATAACAGTTATAATAAACTCTCCAGCTGAACATACTTTGAATTCGGACATAAGCTCGGTACTGTAATTATTAAAAACTTAGTATGAGAGAAATACGGTTAAACCAAGTAGATTGGTTGGTTCAATTAAATACGATAGGCTGTGAAGCAACGGTATGGTCACCGCAACAATCTTTCTGCTCACCGCAAAAATGTGTCCGTCTGACGAATGAAGAAATTAAATGATAAGAAGAAATTGTTGCTCTAACTAGACGACAGCCAGCGTCCGGTGGATTTAAATTTAAAAAAAGCTCTTCCTGAATGTAGTAATTTAATTAAATACAGTCACTTCTATCATGTCTAAGCGCATGGATACTAAACATGAAAATAGTATTAAGATCGGTAATTCCACATTCATCTTAACCCAGCAATGCAACAGTTAGACAAAAACCAGTTAGAAATAATTATAACTAAACGACAACTAATCATGTTTAATGTTCGCTTATACTAACGATTAATAGTTGTCACTTTATAGTTGCTACGACCACCAAAATTTCTTTGAGTGAAGCAATTGTGCTCAAATTCTCTAGAATATAATCAAATTCTCTAGAACTACATGAAGAAACTTCAATCAAAATATTATTCTATAATATCTATCTTCATAGTCGGCATAAGCCGCACTGTAATAATTTATACAAGAATTCTATGTGCTGGTATAACGACTAAAATCCACCTCACGTATTCGTGCTACGCAGTATAGTTGCTACACTTAAACGTACTTCGTGGCACCGTTTTGCATAATTTGTCTTTCCCGACGAGGGATAAGTTGATATGAGGGGACAGTGCTATCGCTAGTATAGACAGTTCCAGTAATAGAATCTATAAAAAAAATTACGAAAGGGTGAAGCGCTTTACTCACAAAGCATACCCCAACTATGACCAATAATGATGCCAGAATTCTCTAGAACTTTACACTCGATCAAGAAGCTTTAATCCTAGAAAGGTATCTTTTTAAATCCAGAGTCTACACTGAAAAAACTAAGCGTGATATTCTCTATCCCTAGTATTATAGTAACTTTTTACACATTTTCAAGCATGTTAGTTTTTTTGTATCATTATATCATGTAAAACCAATGCGTTTATAAATGTGTAAAAAAGGGACTACCACGTAACCGATAAGGAACAACACACTTGGTTTTACAGTGTATGACAACAATGGATTTATGCCACTCCCACGACTTCAAAGAAATATCATTTCGACTGCCATTAAGATTTTTTTAAATAATCGAAAAGCATAATTTTTCCTTGAAATATTTTTAAACGACAAATGGTGTAGTTTGAATGCAATTGTTAGAGATACATTCTTTAACATAAATGCCGAAATGTGAAATATCTAATATATACCTTTCTAGGGTTAAGCGATATTCTTTTTTTCAAATTTTTATTTTTATAGTGTGCAAAAGCTGTATTTTAATAATTTATACAAGAACCCTATATGCTGATATATAATCACTGGTAGAGCGACTGAAATTCACCTTGCGTGTAGTCTTACTACGTAGTCAAGTTGCTATAGCTAAGCTTACTTCGTGGAAGTGTTTTCCCGCAATTTGTCTTCCGGAGTGAGGCAGAAGTAAATATGCAGTGTTAGTAGGGGGGTGGAAATGCGATTGAGAGCCACTGGTGGCTCAAGGTCGGGGAGTTTTCTCGTCGTAGGTCGAAACGAATGTTGGATAGAGACAATAACATACGCGCAGTTTCCCCCTGCGTATGTCCAACACAAAGAAGGGTGAGCGTAAATCCTTAGCGAAGAAGATTACACAAACGAATCAAGAGGCTGTGATGGATCGATAGGGCACCTAGTATCTCAAACCTACTGCACTAATATTGTTATCATCATCATTCTCATCAACATCATATCCCGGAAGTTGACCCGCAGGTGTCCTGTCGTTACTGCTGGTGAATATCGTCGGCCTTTCATCCCACTGATCCTATAGTGAGCCACTCACTGTACAATTTCAGCTCCGAGGGCAGCTAAATTCGTGCGTAGATGCGCGGGTGGACTCGCGCGTGCAGAATGACGTCATTCCCAACGAAGGGGAGCCCGCTTAGTCGTATCTCACTCTGCACTATTTCGATTTCTCTCACTCACTCTCACGTTCAGTATCGCCCTTCACTTCGATATATCCCTTCGTTGGGAGCCTCGTTCTCACCCTATGAAAAAAGAAACCGGATGATTTCACGGGGCGACTCTCACAGGACTTCCCATGACGTTATTTCCACATATACATACTATAGTGCGCGCCTTCATATAGTTCATCGTGTCCGTTCGTTGCTCAACCTTGTACAATGTTCGTCATTCTACGGTCTTGCATATAACGCAGGTTTCTCTCATATGCAGTGTGTGTGTGTGTGTGTGAGTGTGCGAGTACGTGTATATAGCACGGCGTACCCGTATCTCGTTACACCAACACAGTAAAGCGTATAGTGCATGAATCAACCCTTATGGTTTAGAGCTATAGTAGTCGAATGCAGGCAGTGTATGCGCTGCAGGCCCTTCGGCCCGCAAATTATAGTCAAGGGAATGGCGTAGGGTTCCGTGTATGTCTATAGCCTCCACAAAGTACGAATGATTACTAATGCGTGCTTAAACTCGCGAGCAAAATATAAGAAACAAAATGTAGTTGGCGCCAACTGAATATAGTTGAAAAAAAAAGAAAAAAAATGGATTTAGCGTAAATAATCGGAGAAACAAACTGAATGTCATTTTAACAAACCAAGTTTAGTTTAACCCAACTGAATTTTTATTATACAAACTGCATGTTGCTTAAACTAAATGCAGTTCCTTAGTTTAATTTGTATTTTAACCAAGTTTAAAGAATTTAATGACGTTAGATTGACAATATTGAAGCTGTGTAATCAGATTTTACTTAAAGCCAACTAAATTTATTCTACCCGACACAATTCAGTAAACTCCATGAAAATTTACTTTGAGCTTAAGAAATTTATTTTAAGACAATTCAATTCAGTTGGCACCAACTGAACTGTTTTTTCTTACTGCAAAAACGTTCTGGCCGCTTGCGCATTTTTTTCTTGTGAAGAACGACGAGTATCCGCAATACGGAACATTGACAAATTCGTGTAGTTAGTACCTACAGAGTTCTAACACATATTTTTTTCTCTCATTTCTTCGCGTCTTCTCGATTTTACGTTCCTCTATTTCAGCCGTTCATTCCGGACAGCCGAGAGTGATTCATCGCGCGAACCTGGCAAGCTCGGATGCCCCGATGTACCTTGTACCAATACCAAAAGCGCGATCCTTCAGGATCACTGAGCGCGGATGTGTATATGAAAAATAAATAAAAAAGAGGATCCGCATCGTACGTAACACCGAGCGGGCCAAATTCACTTCCAGAGTAGTTGAATCGCACCCGTCTCTCTTTCTTTCGCTGCAAAGCGGACGGACTCTTTGCAATCCTTGTACTCGGACAACCCTTGGCGCAGAGCCACCACGCGATACTAACGAATTTCTCGTCTACGCGATCGAATCCGTTCTCTTTCATCCTGTCGTACTTTTAATAATTTCCATCAAGACGCGCAAGTGTGTTTCATCGTTGAGACGGACGTTTGTCTCTCCGCGAGACTGTGGGAAAGTAAAAATTAAGAGAAGCGGATGTAGAAGTCCGCAAACATACACGAAACGTGGATGTTTGGTGCGTGTCGTATCCTCCTCCATTATCGTGTCACTTAGCATGGTGGCGAACATAAGTTATTCCTCATTACTACTGAACGAATGGGAGACGGATCGCGTCTCGCTGCATCCCTTCTTGTTTTCTCGTGCCTTCTTTAAGGTTCTCTTTCTTTCTCTGACGTTGGTCGGTCGGCGAGACGCTTGAAGCAAGCCCGCAAGAGAGGCCGGCTGTGCCCAAAGACGTTTTCACGAAGCATCTGCCCGGTCGCCTGCGCTTCGGCGCTCACTTCTACCGCTGCTACACAGCTGCCAAATAACACAAGCGATTCTTCGTGCCTTCTCTCGCCCTCGAACCTTTTTCTTCATCCCGCTCTAGGCCGTAAGCGTTTTAAGCTGCTCCGCTGTCTCGCTCTTATTTTTCACTCTGGCCCAGGTATCTTTCACCCTGTAATATGTGCCTCTTCTTCTTTCAAACACACTCGCTTATTCTTTTTCTTCTTCCTTTCTTATTCTTTCTTATTGTATCTACTATAACCGAAGGAGAGTTCTATCTTTCTCTTCCTCTAAGGTTCCTTCTTCATTATTTCACCGTATTGCGCCTTAGCTCAACAAGGGAGCGCGCGCGCGCCTTCTCCTTCCCTCTCCTTTTCTTCCATCCTTCTCGTCCCTCCTTCTCTACTTTTATTATTATATGCTCTGAGGTCCCGGTGGCGCACGAGCGAACGATTCTTTCCTTTGTGCTCCACGAAATCGACGAGCCGCGAACGTAAGAGCCGCTCGAGCTATGCTCTTCTTCTTGCTCTTCGTCTTATTCTATTCCTCGAGTAGCAGCAGCAGCGGTATGCTTGCTTCCCGGCGGGCGAACACACAAACGGTTTCGTTGTACTATTAGGAAGTGCTCTGTCTCTCTTTCTTTACATTCTCTTCGTGTGTATTCCCAAAACGCTCGGGGTTTACCCGAACGGCTCGTGCCAATCCTCAGTTCTCTTTTTCTCTTTTTTTCCCTTCTTGGTTGGCGTTAGTGTCGGGATTATCCACGCATGCATTTGATTGGTCCGCCCTTCGAGCGGACCAAAAACGGTGGCGGAGAAAATTATTGTTGCGTGCTACCAACACGTTCCACCACCTTGTCCACCTTCATCGCGGCTTTTCACTTTGAAAGAAACTCAGAGATCTCTTTTTGTTAGTGCTAAGATTATCCTCGCATATGACGCGGTCGATCAAGCTGCCAGTACCACGTGCCCTTATTCCCTCCCCCAAACTCAGCTGCTGCATTACCTTACAAATAATTTTAGGCATTAGACTCTCGGGCAGTACATTATATGTTGAATATGGGATACGTTCAATTTTACGCTCGATTGTGCTGTTATGCTTTCTATTCAATAGGAAGAAAATTTGTTAAAGTCAAACGTTTGAATCATGCGAAATAAAAAATTATTATGAAATCATGACGTTACGAGATATTTGCGAGTATTACGTTTTGAATAATTCTATAGTTGATGAATACGGAAATTCGAATGAAAATGGTTTCCCAAATTTACCAATGATGTTGAATCAAATGTTAAATGTGTGGTTGCAAAGAGTGAAGTCAGTTTCACGAAATTGAAAAAATTTTGGTGTGTTTGGGACGACTTGGTAGAATTGTCACCGACAATTGTCCGTTGCCAGGTAAACCTCTCAGGCTTTATTTATGATGACTGTTTCGGGAAAATGTGACCAGGTAACTCGTACCGCCCATTCAAATTACAGTACCTCATAGTCTACCTATAAGGTAAACAGCCCTGTTTCTGATGCTGGTCTAGTTGCTGACGCGTTACTTTAGTATAGGCGGCTTCCCCGACCATTCCAGAAACAGCCAATAGTAATTCGCAAATGGTGACGTCACAAACTGCGACACTCATTAGGTCCTCGTTTACCCTATGGTTTTACATGGGCAGAGTTAGAGGGTTGCCTTAAATCGTCACAAACTGGGCCGTTTACCTTACTGTAAAAATAATGAGTTGTCATAACCAAAATGTCGGTTAACACAACCAACCAATTATTGTAATTCCTCTACAACTCAGCTTGGTTATGAGAGCAAGAAGAATTTGTTGCACAAACCAAGATTCATTGGTAGATAACCCATGAGTTGCGGTTACCAACTATATTGCAACCTTACTTACTCGATTGATTGACACGACCGTTCGAGTATCGTGCCCGAAAGCCAGTCCGGGATATGGGCTTGAATATCAAATTACGTGTTCTTATTAGTCTCGTTATTGTTTGTAGTACTAAAATAGTCAAGTGTACCTCAAATTGTGCTGGTCGATATTACCAAGCACCGTAAATCGTGCCTCGACCGACACGATTGAAGCTTTGTAAATATCGTTTCTTAGGTTATGGCTATACACTATAATCGTATCCTCAAACATTAAATTCACTGTGCTCACTATCTCGCGCGAACTAATCGTCAATAGTTGAGTTTACTATTCGAAGCGGGTGTAACAATAAATTCATCGGTTGCCGCAACTAATTTTTAAGAGCTCGGATATACCAAATGGAAAATGTAGTTGTCACAACCAATCTTTCTTTCCGTGGATTTGATTGTGTGCTGGTTGGCTGGCATTACCATCGGTACCTGCCTCCTTAATAACATTTGCGAATGCGAATGAGTTATATTCATTTTATACTCTCTGAGAATCATTGGTTACACTGGGTGTACATCAGCACACACAATTACCATTATTAATTGTTTTTTGTATTGATATTAGCCCCGTAAACACTTTTCGGGTTTTTACGAATACTACCTAACCAATTCTAATCCAGTTTTCCTTGCTACCGAATTTTTTACTACCTTCCCATAATTAATTAGTTCAATACCAATAAGTGGTTGTTGGACAGGTTGAAGCTGCAGCCCTCGCTGAAAATTGAAGGTGAGGGAAAACCTGTACCACGTGACTAATGGATGCGAGTGAAAGAGCACCTTAGAGTTCGCGTGAGTACGAAAGAGGGGATCTTTTCCATGCTCAATCGGTATAAAAAACTGTCATGCATGCCATTTTGAAACCACAAACACTTGAGGAAAAAAATGTCATCCCATAAAATTTTTTGCGGAAATGATGGACGCAAGGAAAGAAATTTTGCATTTTCCTGAAATATTTAAGTTTTCAAAATGCCATTCAATATAGTTTTTGATACCGACGACGGTATTTCACATCACCTTATGTACGATTTTCAGTGTAGAAACGAAAAAGTACAGGTTTTTTTTAAACGTTGTATTGGAATATCGTAAAGTTTTGTTTGCTAAAGCTGTAAATTTATTGCTATTTGTTTTCCAAAAAGGAATTCAGTCCTCAAATAAAAACGCACGTAGAGTGAGTGGGACGATCGAGCACTTTAAAAAAAACAAAGTTATCTCGATATTCCGAGGGTTAAGAGGTACTGAGGAATTTGGCGAGCAGCCTGAAAGCATGGGGCGCTCGGTCGCCGGTCTGTCAACCGGAGCGTGACGTTATCCTTATCAGTATGCGTCGATCGTACAGGATCCAGGGGCACCAGTCACAGCACCCAGCAGTGGCAATAGTTTCTACAGAATGTCGTGAGTATAGCAAGGCGCCACGAAGCTGATCTGAGCACGACGAGACGTTCTCGCTGAATATATTCAACACCAGATATCTACAGGGAAAAACTTAAAAAAAAAAAAAAAAAAAAATTTGAAACAACTCATATTCGATGGATATAATTATTGCTATTAATGTGTCTGACACGCGTTATTGAATTACACAAAATGAACGTTGCAAGCTACCACGGGAACAGGAGGCGAGAGAAAAAGAATTAACAAAAGTGGGTCGAGCCTCGGGGAAAGCGCAAAGCGAGTGCCGAGCACGGATATAGTGTTCAAGAGATAGAGGGAGAGAAAGAGAGAGCGAGGCAAAAAAACGAAAAGGATGGAGATAGGCACGCGTTAGTCTCGGTTCTCGTTGCATGCGCATGCATAAGTATAATATCGTGTTCGTGCACTCAGTATATATACTTGCACTATATTTACTCCTCATCTTGTTTCAATCAACAAACCTACCATCAGCGAGCCACCACGAGTTAATCCTTTAACGCACTTGCTTATAATTATAGTGCGACCATACGTAAGGCGCCGACAAACTATTATTGAAGACCAAAAGAATTGATATCATAAAATAAAGGCTTTAGAAAATTGAGAAGACGCTTGGGTGTGTGTATGTGTGTGTTTCGATGAACGGACGAAATGAGAGAACACTACATTGTTGCAAGTCTATTGCAATGTGCAACGTCTTGAGGCTGTCCAACTTCAAGATGCAAATTTTATGCAGTATACCCCCTTCATCCGACTCTTATATCCACTCTGTCTTTCTCTTCTTATCCTTATCTGGTAACCCTTTTGTACTTCACAGCACGTTTTACGGCGTGTTCGCGAAGCACTACTGCATGAAACTTCACGGAGTCATCCGACTCTCCGAGTGCATTATGCGGGTCTTTGTTTATTTTCTTTCGTTTTTCATTCCCTCGGTGTACCTCGCGGCTTTGGCCTCTTATACGAAAGTACATAAAGCCGGTATGAATGCCCAGATGAAGGCAAGACGGGGACGTTCGCGAGGATGCACTCAACGCTCCAGAAAATTAGGGACATCCTGTCGACGTTGCCGCCGTTGTTGGTTCGCCGGGTGTCGAATGGGTAAGGAACAAAAATTATGTTCCGTTCGAAAAAGAACGAGAACGCTTATGAGGATCGGACAGCGATAAAAGTACGTATGTGTGTGAGTATGTGAATGTATATGTGGCTATATCATATATAGTATCATATATGGCGAGATCGGTTCACATTGACAAGCACATGGATGAACCCTCTCTCGTATGTTTGGTTCAATGTAATACTTTGTGTACCAAATAGTATAGCAGATTAGGGAAAAACGGTTTGGAGCAGCTCGAATGACGAAGAGGGTTGCGTCTCCGACTTTTTGTCTATTTTTACCCATAGCTTTCATTTTTGGGGTTGTATGTCTACAACTGTGGCAGACATTTGGTTCTCTCTCTATCGCCTTCCCACACGGTTAAAAAATATTTATGCCCAGAAAAATTTATAGTCAATTTTACTATACACATGTTTCCCTGAGAGGACAACAACGTTTTTATAGTTGCTGTAACAATAAATAATGTATTCAGCAACTAAATTATGGCACGATTCATACTATATTTAGCAAGTTATCAATTTTGTTTTTCTCAGTTTAGTGTAAATTTCCATTATGGGTAAAGGGCACTGTATTTTACAGAAACTGGTATATTAAATTCCATTTGCAAGTGAGATGTAAAATTACAACACTTTCTACTGAATCCTATGAAAATGAGGAAATTTGATATAAAAATTTATAATTTTACTATACCTGTGTATTATTAAATTTAGTATATTATGTAATTAGTAAAGCTTACGGTAATAAAAATGTTCAAACGTTTTTAACAGTGCATTTACGTGTCATTTTAAGATTATGTTACGTGCAACAGGACTAGATCTTCAAAATTGAAGTATAGATGAACACATTGTAATAATTCATCATATTTTAAAACAAGAATGAAACAATCAATCGTTCCAAATGTCTGCGTTCCTTGGAATGAGAATCGAATGGAGTCGAACCTGTTTTGAACAGCGAAGTTACAGTTGTTTTAATAAATCTTTTTTGTCCAATTAAACAAAAGCAGGACAATGCAAATTCCTTTCTCATTATTTTTTACTTGTGGAAGTTTGCGATTGATTTCGGCTTATTCATAAAGGAAGCGCATAGTGGAAAATAATGAGAAAGAAAAAAGCACAGTTGTACTCTGGGGGCTTGTTAATTAAAATACTGTATAAATTAGAAACTGTTTGTTCGAAATTTGCAAAAGTTAGCGATTCAACCATTTCAACCTTACATCTCACACTGCAATTTTAGAGGCTTCAATTTTTGTGAAAATAAAGCTGTCTCGATGCCGGAGCGAAAAAGAAATTCTTCAAACAAATTGATGTTTGCGTTTTATCTGAATTTTTTGTTCGCCCACTATGACTTCAAGGGGAAGAATTAGGTAAAACTCAGTGATATTGATCGATGAGTACACTGAGAGAAAAATCGGGTAATTAAAAAAAATATATAGTTAGACCGACGATAATCTAACTATAAACTATAATTCCCAGGCGGAACGTCTATATTTTATGGTTATAGCAAATATTAAAAAATAGTTGTATGAACCATTAATATAATTCCTAGGAGGAACGCTTCTATTTTATGGTAATAGCAAATATAATTATAGTAGGAATCATCAAAATGAAAATAGTTTCAAAAACTATTTTAATCGTTTCAAATATGCCGTTTCGTTGTATATACGATTTCAACTTTTGTTTCCAATAAACTTGCAAGTATCGTTTATTGAACCATATTATCATCGCTTCAACCATAAAACATTGCAAGCCTTCCTATATTCGTTTTATCATGTGAAATCGTTAAATCAACGATATGCTTTTCTCTTAGTGTAATTATTTGACTTCTACTATTATTTTTTAAATGTGTACTATTGACTCATTAAATATAGACTTTTTCGCAAGATGACAAAAGCACCTATCTGCATGTATCACCTACAACAGTTTTTGTTACCTTTTGCATAACTGCACTGAGGAAAAAATATAGTTGAATGAACTAATTTAGCGTACACCCTCGTCCAAATGAATTTTTTGTTGGTATAACAAATATTTTGATTACCGCAAATAAATTTTAGACAACTGAATCTAACGATTATTGAAGAAACATTTGGTTGTCTTAACGAAAAATTCATTTGGACGAGGGTATACGCTAAATTGGTCCATTCTACTAAATTTATTTCTCAGTGTGGATACTACAACAGTTAGACCAAATATATTCCAATAATAATCAGCTACGCATGGGAGTATTCCCCCCTCCCCCCCCTTCCCCACACCCCATTTTTGCCACCATCTTAAATAACTACGTAGGTGCTTTACCACTTTGCGAAAGAAATCATTCGTTTGGTGGGTCAAAGTACATTTAAAAAAATATAATTCCAGCCAAACGACTGGGATCTTCATCGATAAATATCACTGATTTCAACTCTCTTCGCTCGCCATTCATATAAAAATTCTGCCATATAGAGAATGAGCGGCAAATTTCCACTGTGGAATATGGTAATACCAAATACACAAGGAAAATAAGAGAAAACGGTTCTAAATCCTGATAACCTTCTAAACAAAACAATTTTGCATCCCTTAGTGAATTCATTTTATTGGGATAGAAA
This sequence comes from Ephialtes manifestator, assembly GCA_963970395.1. Taxonomy (NCBI): domain Eukaryota; kingdom Metazoa; phylum Arthropoda; class Insecta; order Hymenoptera; family Ichneumonidae; genus Ephialtes; species Ephialtes manifestator. The sequence goes on along the minus strand of OZ019970.1, from coordinate 18,124,527 downwards.
TAATTATTTTTCACTCCAGTTTCAACGGTAAGATAAGAAAAAGTATAAAGCGTTGGTAAACAGGCAGCAGAAAGCTGAGAAGCCGTGTCTCGAGTATCTCGAAAGATGCGAGGTCAGAAAAGGGATTCTGGAAGGATGAGGATGGCCGAAGACGTATTATCTCGCGCGTATCGCGGAGCAGCATCGTGTCGTGGCGTGCGGCTTTGCCTGCGGTTCTTGGGCGCGCGACCCGACGACCGAATACGTACGCCCACGCTTCCTCCTCTTCGTGTCCTCGTGCGCCGCGCTTGGCCATCCCCTTCTCTCCCACGATATCCTTGCGCGCCCACCTTCCTACTCCCAACCTCCCGCAACCTTCCAACCAACCCACCTACCTACGTGCCTACCTCATCTATCTACATATAGCTCTTCTGCTGCTGCTGCTGTTCTCCAACCCCTGATGTACACGCGAAACTGCGTCATTCCCTCGGAAACTACGTAACGGCCCCCAAGATATTGGATTCCAGTGGGAGAGAATTGGAAGGACGAGAATGACGACAGAATCTCACATGGACATAGATAGACTATACGGGATCAGCAGAAGCTTGTTCTGCGGCTGCGATTGCCACAAGAACGGAAACAGGTGGGTTGTTACTGGTGAGTGAATTTCAGAGCAACATCCGTAATTTGTTTTGACGAGACACTTATACGGATCAGATTTCTTTATCCTTCAAGAAGGAACTTGAAAAACGAACGACAAGTGAATTACATAGATCGCAATATATTGTTCTATGATTCGCCAAATTGCCAATAGAACTTTGGCTCTCACGGAGAGAAAACTTTTATTGCATCAACAAATCAGTTGCTAATATAGTGACAGCAAAGCCTTATTTCTTGCCCTAACAAAAATTATTTGCTAGGCTTGTCAAAAAATTTGCTAGACCAGCAAAAAGATTTGCTAGGCCAGCAAAATTATTTGTTAGGCCAGAAAGTACATTTTCTAGGTCAACAAATAAAGATTGCTGTCACTATGCTAGCAAATGATGTTTCTCCGTGCTGGAGCAACTAAGACATGTAATCAATAACCATGCATTTTTTATGATTTACGAAACGACTGTTTAATTAATTACTATGTACATCTTGAAATCAGTACATTTTTGTATTAATTATGAATAATTTTGAGTACCAGTTTTTTTTTACAACGAATTCTAATTTTTATTAGTCATAATAATTCATAATCATTCACACTGAGACAAAGGTTAACATCTTGGTTAAAAATTCTACCAAAAAATGTAGTAGACGTATCCAAGTTATTGGTTAGGCGTACTAAATACTTGGTTGTATTATTAAATCGTTGGTCATGTTAACCAACAACTTAGTTGTGCCATCCAAGTGTTCTTGGTAACGTTTTTAAGCAAGCCTTTTCCTGAGTACAGCCTTGAAATTATTTAAAGTATTTTTCCATTCAATTAAGGCCCAGACGCATTGATCATGTGAAAGAAAATTTGTCAACCCAGTTCGTGATGTTACAAAACAACTATGATTTATTATTATCCCAAACTTAAAATTTTCACATTTCAGCAAAATATAATTATGAATAATTTAGGTGACTTTTTTTTACAATAAATTCTAATCTTCATCAGGAGTAATAATCTATAATCATTCAGTCATAAAAGTATATTTTGAATAAATTTTAATTGAGCGAATGTGCGACGAAAAATTGATCAACTCTGTCGAGGTTGCTATTATAAACAAAAATCTCGACGAGTACACGGAAAGAAAAGATTGGCTGCCATAATCAAAAAATGAGTTGACAGAACTAATCGATCATTCTATTTCCCTTACAACTCAAATGGTAGAGCCAACGATTTGAATGGTAGGACCAACGAATCGAATGGTAGTCCCAACCATTCAAATAGAAGGCCTAGCCATTCGATTGGTTAGGCTGAATAATCTTGCGAAAACTAATCCTGAATAGTAGAGATGACTATTCGATATGGTTGAAGCAACTAATTTTTTATGGCTTATGTACAGCAAATTCAAAACGTAGTTGTTACAACTAAACAATTCTTTCCGTGTAAAGTTAGTTTGTTGCCAGTACAGTCGTTGGTAGCTGCAAGGTTAACACGTCATAAAATTATATTCCCGCCAACCTTAGTACGATTTTCTCTCTACAAAATGCATAAACTTTCAATAGTCACTTGCTATGAGGTCTCATTTGACGTATTTAGTCGCCAGATCCAATAAAAAAAACAAACGAGAAAACCGAAGTGGATTGTATACCAAGTCTGGCTTTTTCCGCGAATGTAAGCAGGGTGCTTTTAGCTTTGCCATGTAAGCGTCCGATTTCCACTCGGGATTGCTGCAAGAACATCAGGAGCGCTTGTTCGTAACGTGGATATCAGGACGGCGCCAAACGACTTCTCGTTTGTATTAAGGGGTTGGGAGCAGTAGTAGTAGTAGTAGTAGTTATAGGACGATGAGCTGGAGATGAGTTCTCTTTCCCTCGGGCATAAATGGGAGGAGGAAAGAGGTGCTGACTGAGAATTCGACCTTGGCTATGCACGAAGGCGAGACTCAATGCGAAAATCTTTCACTATGCTCGGAATTATTTTTAGCGGTTAAAGCCTCGTGTGTCTCGAAGGTGCTCGCCAAGGAAGTAAAACAAGATGAAATAAGAGGAAATCTCTACGAGTACCCGACGAAGACGATGAAAAAAAGAGTCCCGAGCACTTAATAGGTGAGCTGATTCGATCCAGTCGGAGCCAACGTTCTGCGGTGTATCGCTTATCTGATTACTATATAGAAAAGCTATATACAAGAGATAGATAGAGTGCGGAGAGACTAACCGACATCGTTTACGCGCGACGACAATAAAAACTACAGTTATTACCGCTGCTAACACTACGCGGTGTAGCACAAGTGAAAAATGGCGGCGATGGAGATAAATGTGACTGTTTCTAATCGCTCAAGGCACACTGACGTACGCAAACTGAAAAAAAAAAAACGAACTTTATCACCTGTGTTGCTAATACAAAATTAACCATATTTTCTCTATGTAACCGACCATGACACTCAAGTTTCTATTATCACCCGAAAGTTTAGTCAGTTGAACAAATAGTTGAAAACTTATTTTATATTTCCTGATAATCTATTGACTCATTCATTATTAATTCGTTCAGTTTTTGTAATGAATGCAAATTTAACGCACTGTTTATTTGCACTGAAATAAACATAATGAAGTCAACTAAACGTACCGTTGCAGGTAACGAACTGAAGATTTAATTGATTGAAAACAGTAATTAGTTTATCGATAGAAATCAGTATTTAGTTTATTGAATAAAATGAAACTTATTACAAATGAATATTGAGTTGATCAAAAAGGATTTCATAAAATTATCTAGATATTTATGTCATCATCCGCAGCTGCAGATTTGGTTGATTCGAAGATATTTTTTATGAAATTGCATTCAAGCTCTGCTAATTTGTGGAAAACAGTATTCTGAATCTTTTGCAATTTTTTAATTATTTTTTTCCTACGAGATAGTTTTTTTAAGCAATGTGTGCTTAAAGTTCACATGGCAAGATGCAAAAATCGTTTGATAGGGACATACTGTAATGGTTTTCTTTAACATTTTCTGTCTGAATCAAATAAAATGAACTTACGGAAAGTTAAAGGCACTTCATAACGCACGTCTGTATTTGATGATGATTAACGGTCTAGTTTTTGAGGTCAGTCGAATGAAAGGAGGACTTTCGGCGCTTATCGTTTCTCTCTCGCACCCGTTCAGCGAAGTTTTTCTTCCGATATTTTCTCCGCGTTTCTGATTAAAGTATCCTTAAAAAAATCTTCCGCTCACACGGAAAAAAGGTTTGGTTGGAACTAACCAAGTGACTTGGTTAGACCAACCAAGAAATTGGTAGCCTAACAAATAATTTGGTTGGTCTAACCAATTAATTGTCTGGCGCATGTATAACCAAGGCACTTGGTTGTTCCAACCAAACCTTTTTTTCCGTGCAGTGTCTCTGACATGAAATGCACCAAGAGATCCATTTTACCAATAACAATGGTGTTCGTTCGTACTTTTTATTTATCGTCCACAAAGTCAGGCAATAACGATTTAGCTGATCCACAAATGTATGTTTTGGAGTAATGATGTATGACCATTGGCTATATAGATTTAGTGTGGGGGAGGTGCTTCGGCAATGTGCGGCCTCTGATTTAAGAGTGTTGGCAAAATTTAGACGTTTCGGCTCTGGTCTGAGCCCTCTTGAGTTTATTACTCGTCTATAAATTGAAAATATGACCAAATAATAAAAATAAGTAGATGAATAACAATATAGCAGTATGCTTTGGAGGTTTCGCTGTTAGAAAAGAACCTAAAGACGGGAATTTTTTATGCATAAACTCGTAATCGAAATGTAATATACAGATGTGGTATAAAATTCATTTACTTTTCCAGTAAAATTAGAGCAAAAGTAAATTACTAAATGTGCTATACCATACATTCATTTTACATTACATTTGCATATTAAATTTAATATACTAGTTTATGCATGAAAACTTTCAGTAAAAGTCAATTAAACCTCAAGTAGATTTTTTTTACAGTGTTGACAAATGCCCAATCTTTTCCAAATGAGTTTATCAACCTGTACCTGTACCTGCACAATGCCTCAAATTTAGTTGCCTCAACCATATCGAATAGTAATCTCAACTATTCACGATTAGTTTTCGCGAGATTAGTGAGCTTAACCAATCCAATCGTTGGAACTACCAGTCGAATAGTTGGGACTACCATTTGAATCGTCGGTACTATCATTTGAGTTGTAAGGGAAATAGAATAATGATTGTTTTCTCATTTTTTGGCAACTCATTTTTTGGTTATGGCAACTAATCATTTCTTTCAGTGTGTTAACCAATAAACCACACGGAAAAAAAATAGTTGAACCCACCTAAGCGTTTTAGTGGTCTGAGGACGGACGATTAATTGGTTGAATCAACTATTTTCACTTGGTTGTCTCTATATCGTTGTTCGAATATAACCCCGCTTCGTCAAAAGTTGGCCGACAGCACTACCCGTTTTCTTCACTTCGTCGGATTATACCGCCATTGTTTATTAAACGTCACTAATGTTTTTTCACCTACCAACAGCAGTGGACACGCGGTCGGTGTGTGGTTTCGGCGGTTCCCAGAGTTAAGCAGCATTATTTGCGGCCATAACTTGGATGGGTGACCGCTTAGCCGTGCACTGGTTTGCGCGCCAACTGCTAAGCGGGTGGCAGTGTTTATGAGTTTCTTAATGTATTCTCATAGAAACTTAGTAAAAATAAAGCCTGTGTCGGTCAGGTTTTCCGCAGTTTCCCTGTGCCCTCACTGGGAAAAGAGATTTGTTGGTTCAACAAAGCAAGCGGTCACCAGCTGTCAAATAGATTGTTTAGACAGCTCAACAAAAAATGTTCTCACCTTAAACATCTGTTGGTCTGCTGAACCGAGAAACTGTTGAAGAAGCAAAAAATTTCGTTGCTGTAACTAAATGTTTATTTGACTGCTGGTGACCGCCGGATTTGAAATTTTTTTAAAAATGTTTTTGTACCTCATAATTTTCGAAGTTCGTCACTTTATTTGCCTTCCCGCGATTTCACGATCTTCTACGAGAGGACAATAGTGGCTAACATGCAAATACAAAACCGCCACCGTTGGTTGGCCCCAACTATCTGACTTAGTTGGAATACGAATAAAATTCGTTGTGTGATCTATTCAAGTCAACTAACACCGAATGGTAAACGCGCCTAATACTAAATCATTACACTGACTACCAACCTGATGGTTGTAACAAGAAATTTTCACTCAACTAACAAATAATTAGTTGTCCCAACAAAGCCGTTTTTTCCGCGCACTCATGCACGTGTTCGGCTCGTTGGTTACCGTGTAAAAAAGTGTATGGCGCGACCCATCACCACAAATATATCATGTAAGTAATCCGTGTGTGTCTACAAACTTGCAGCGAAACTTCCAAGGAAAATTGACTCCGCGTGTTGGTGAACTACGTTAAACGCCATCGCTGCCACGTGTCGATGTTTCTCGCGTGACCTTGCGGCTCATCGGGCCGTTTGCAGAGAGCTACGGACGGATTCAGCTTCGCGGTGAGGCATCCCGCGAAGCTAGTTGAATCAAAAGCCAAAACGTATTTACCTTGTATGATCTTGGTTACTCTCTCTCTCTCTCTCTTTCGAGTGTCTCTCCAGAAGGCAAAAAGTTGCGCGTTGATACAGAGGCAAACATGTAGGTACACAAGGTAAATGATATTTGTAGGATATGCGTGAGACAGCGAATTGTGGAATGGCAAGACGAAGAGACGAGCGGGTAGGAAGAAGAGGGGGCGCGTCGTGACAGGGGCCGCCGAGACGCAATACTGTGAGGCGCGGTGCGCTGGCCACGTCGTAGAGAGCTCTGCGGCAGCGACGAGACAAGGATAGAGCGAGCGATCCGCTGTCGCTTGTCTGCCGTGCTGCTTGGCTCGCAAAACCTCGAGCAGCGGCAGAAACCACGTCGAGCGAAAGAGAGAGACAGGGAAAGAGAGGCAGCGTGTAGCCAGAGGTTCTCAAACGGTTGTGCCGCGTGAAAGTGCGCACGTCGGCCATATCGTTCGGGCGAGCCGCACGTATACTGCGTCTTGGATCTTTATATCTTTGGGCTCGTTCGATTCTCCCTTGTCGCGCTTCATACAAAACACTCTTGCGAGTTAAACGACGTGGTTCAAAGGTTGTATTATAGTCCTTGATTATAATTTCACCGTGACACATCGTGTTGACCGCGTGTATAGAGGAAAATTATCCGAATACTCGGGATGTTGCAAAATCGGAGCGCGCACGATGAGGCCGCGTGATCGTTGCGCCTTTGAGCTCTTCCTACGTGCGACACACGGGGTATTATGCATAATATATATATTTTTCAACTGTTCTAAGCTCCCTCAAGCGTTCCTGCTTCCCGATCGATATTAACGCCAGGTGACCGGTCTATCCGTCGCCGCTGCGTATGTTTCGTGTCGCCGGTGAGCTCGCGCGCGTTCCACACGTGACTAGCGCTCGCGACTCGTAACGCTCAAATTATTTGCTGTTAGTGTTGCGTATGGCCAAGTGAGCTGTTTCACTATGAGCTGGGCAACAACCGCAAGCCTCTCGCTGGATTTATCTTCTGTAAAAATGATCTGGTCTAACGTTGACTCGCGGTAGATTTATTAACACGCGTTCACCTGAAGTTCGTTCGCTGATGCGATACTCGATTTCTAGTCATGGTTGGATATTATTTAAAAAATTTACTTGATTGGGGCAACAAACTTGCTGGACCAGCCAATCAGTTGGTTGGTCCAACACCTTACTTATTGGATCTATCAATTAGTTGCTGGATCACCTAGCTAATTGAATGCGGTAACTAATCAGTCATTTGGTGCAATCACTGATCATTTATGTATACCAAATGACTGGGAGGCCGACCAATTTGTTGCTTGTATCAACGATATCAATTTTTGAAGCATATTTAACCATACTCATTGATTGTGGCTACTTATCATATTTCTTCGTGTAAATTTCAAATAAAATGATTGTCTTGCTAGCCTCGAAGTGTACAATGAGGCTTAGAATCATCTCGCTAGAAAGACTTTCTGTAAACTCAATTGATATTGCCAACTTTTTTTTTCTTTGTGCGAGTATCAAATCTCGCTTGCGATATGACAATTGCGTGAATTTGAGAGTTTTGAGGCGAAAAAACATATCGACGTTTCACGACCGAAACAACTTACTTATTGGATATACCAATTACTTGCTGGATCATCTAGTTAATTGCGTGCGGTAACTGATCAGTCATTTGGTGCAACCACTGCACTCTAAAAACCGAGCGTGTTACAAGTGTGTTGTTTCCTATCTTTTACATTGTGACGTGTTTTTGCACGCTTTCAAGCGTGTTGGCATTCACACGATAAATGTTATGTAAAAGGAACACACCTGTAAGTGTGTAAAAACTCGTCATAATGTAAAAGATAGGAATCAACGCACTTGCAACACGCTTGGTTTTTAGAGTGTGATCAGTTATCTACACCAACTAACTGGGAGGCCAACCACTTCTCGTTTTGTCTCAACGATATCAATTTTTTTCAGCATATTTAACCATACTCGTTGACTGTGACAAATTATAATTTTTCTCCGTGTAGATTTCAAATAGAATGATTGTTTTGGTAGCCTCGAAGTTTATAATGAAGCTTAGAATCATGTCAGTAGAAACACTTTCTGTAAACACAATTGTCGTTGCCGACGTTTTCTTTCTTTGTACGAGTGTCAAATCTCTCGATCACGGACAGTTAAATTTTGCTTGCGATATGACAATTGCGTGAATCTAAGAGTTTTGAGAGGCGAAAAAATGTATCGACGATTCACGTCTCCGAAGAATGAAATTTTCGCTAGACGAGTACCCACGAAGACGCCGAGAATCGAAGTCGAACGCGAGGGAGGAGCTTGTGCTGGTTTGCGCTTTTATTGTTAGTCCCTCTCATCCCTGCTTGTGCTGCTGCTGCTTCTGCTGTTGCTGCTGCTGCTGCATCAGAGAGTTCGTCGTTCGAGAGAATCGATATCCGATATATCGAGTCTCGGTCTGGGATGATGGTGTATACTCGAGATCGAATCGTTCCGGGAGGGTAAGTTGGCGGCGGTGAACGGATGGAGGGGAGGCCCAGAGTGAGGACGAAGTGCAGGAGGTGGAGGTGGAGGACAGACGGGCAACTATAGTCTATCGGTTGGCTATATACATGCTTTTGCCGGTCCGCGGACGGCTCCTCCTGCTGTAACTCGGAGGGCTGCCTCGCTGCCTACATGGACAAATCTAGGCCGCATTATGGATCTACATGCGGATGGTTTACGTGCAGGGTGACTCGTGCTCTGCCACTGCGACTCGCTCCCCGACTTACAGTCATGTATAGATAGTTTAATACCTATAGTACTGCGCCTATAGTTATACATGTACTTAGTGTCGACGAAGTTCAACGGTACGAAGATACATATAAATGTGCGATTTAAAAATTCACATTGTTCCCCAGCATATTATGTTCAAAAATAGCGAAAAATCATTCTGCTGGCGCTAAAAAATACGTACCTTTTTCTATCTGGAATAATATCGATGGATCGGAAAAAAATACTCGATACATTTTCTGTGTTCATCCGGGCGATGAACAGTAAAACCAAAAGCATGTATTTTCTCTATGTTTATCCACGAAAATTTTCCTTTCGGATTCAAATCGCCCGATTAATGGTAGGGGAACGGATACCAACATGTTTGTATGCGTATAACAGGAGAAACATGATAATTTCAGCATTTGCGTAATTTACGAATGTATTGTCTCTTAGTCATCTGACCGTTTGGCAATTCTGATGTGGAAAATAAGAACATACAAAAATTTAGAGCTGGAAATATTTCTAATAAATTATATATATCTCCAAATATACTATAATATGAAAATCCTTAAGTGTACTTTACTTTTATGGCTATCTCAACTTCGAACTTTATGTCTCAATGAATCTTCTGCATTGATCTTTGTAATTATGCACTCAAACTGCCCTTCGGGAACATGGAGTATTTTTTAATCAGAATTTATGTTAGCTCTCTGCTCAATTATACTAATTGAAAACCCGGTGCGAAGTAGATCCTTGCACATTCCTTTCACATTATTATTCGGATTTCACAAATCTACGTCTATGATGAACTACGTTGATAAATTTTCCTCATAGAAGAAGTATTCTGAAATGTGAAAAATAGTTCTATATCATTTAACTCTCATTGTTAGTCCCGGATTAACTTAAGATCAACCAACCTTAATTGTAACTTCATTTGTGTATAAATATTCACTACGAAAGCGTTAAATTTACACGCTACAACGTAGTTACGTTGTTATTCATATTTAAAAATGGAATCTCATATGACTTAAATGACTCTATCTTTTAATTAAATGTACCACGATAGTCAGGTAGTATCTGCTCCACTCCCATACAAAAATGTAGTTAAATACCTTGAGCTGTTTTCAAGTTAAGAGGATTAAATCAAAAAAGCAAATTCCGTAATCAAAAAATCATAATTTTTGAACTGCTTGGTCGATACTGCCCAAATGAAATACCAATCAACCTTGATCGCAAGTGCAGGTGAGGGAATTTTTTCAGTTCGTTAAGTTGAAGTTTGTACGTGTTAGTGTATTTACATCTTCTTTCAATAAAAAGAAAAATTAAACTGTGATAAAATGTGAAGGTAACAATGAATTTCCATTAAATTTATAACGATGAAAGGGTAAGAACTGCTATACTTGCGTACCAAATTTCAGCCCGATAGTCCCATTCGTTGTCTAGTCATACGAGATTCATTCATTTTATACCCATGGCACATACAGACACAAACACTCAGATATGTTTTCTAGACCACTTTTCTCGATGTTTCCAACAATTTCAAGTGTACCGACATGAAAATCTCGAAGAAAGAAGAAATTCACGAAAAGAAAGCTATGAGGAAGAAAAAAAAGGCACAAATACTTGAAGCCCTTCTTGAGAAATCCGAGGGTTTATTACAGTCAATTACAGTCAACTAACCCGAGATGCAATGGCTCCTGGTAAACTTTTGTTGGGTCATGTATAAAAGGCTCATGAATTTACCTCTATTGACAAGAAAAGAGATTTTCTAAGAACTTAAAATTAGCAGTTCAAGAATAAACGATGAGTCTCCAAATAGTACTCGAAAACGTTTCTTTTTTTTTCGTTTTAAAAATATCGAAAAAATGTTCTTCTAAAAAACAGCGTTAAATTATCTGGTACGCAGTGTTTCAAATATTTTTGTAGTCCCTTTTTGCATGACGATTGAAAGTTTGTTTATTTTTGTTTTTATAAAACGGCATCAGGAGGGCTGTTAATCTCTATTCTGAAACCACGAATTCTCAAGCCCCGTACAATCCTCTTCTCTGTCAATAGGATGATGAGAATAAGATAACATCTTTATTTCAGTATTCGACGCCGAAAAAAAAAAAATAACTTTGATAATTGGAAATGACATTATCAATTAACAATCGATACTCACCCGCCAGAATCATGTCACGTTCGTGCCTCAACAATAGATCCAAAAATATATGAAACATATATGTATATCTCTGTTTCGTCTATACAAATATATATGGTTTTGTCTTCCTTCGTAATATCCGTTTTCTTCTATACCGCCCACACACACATATACACAAACACTGTACTCTATGTTCTCCTGATCCTTGCCAAATATAGTTACGAGTCGTTCGCTTAGATCGAAAGCTACCGATAGCACAAATGTTATCTATGCAGTGTCGTTGAACACGCAGGTGTTACGGTTCGATTCCACGTCCAATTCCGTGCACAGGATCCTCGGTGTTACCCCCACCGTTCGGTGGATGTTGTGTATATACGCGTGGCACGTGAAGGCTTGCGTTCTAAATCGACCGATGGACGACCGCAGATTACGGAATGACCGCGATAAATTTTTTACAATACCGATTCGTCCAATATGAGGCACATTGACGCATGTACAATTCTCCCTATTCCGGGAACGCCGGTCTATTAAGACGCGAAGGGTATTATTGTGTTGAACGATCACGTGTTCCGAAGAAGAGATCGCACGTTGGAAGCTCGTCCTCGACGAGGCGTGCGCGTTAGGTATCAACGGGTTAAATACAGAACCGCTAGATCTCTCGTATCTCGAGTCTGGAGCAGGTTTGGCATCGGAGCACCATCGAGATCCTCGTGAATCGAGAGAGAATCGCGAGACGACTGTTTGCCACAAAATTCTCACGGTCTTACGGCGTAGGCTGGCTGCTCAGGCATCTCTTTCACTGCCGGCATCGAAGCCGGCGCTGCTGCTGCTGGCTGGCTGCAATTACGTGCCGGCGAGTTACTTCCGGCGCAGTTGTTCCAACGTCTTTTTCTCTCTTCTTCTTCTTCTTCTTCTTCGTCTGCTTCTTCTCCCTTACTCTCGTTTACTCTTCTCACCGTATCTTGCTTCTCTTGTACTTATTTCCTTCAGCTTCCTTTTGTCCTTAGATTCGCTCTCGAATGGTGCAGATACGAGCTTAATTCATCTCCGTTTATCGATACTGCACTCCGTTGGATCATTGATTACGTCTCGCTTGATACTCACTGAAAATGCACAGTCGACGGTTTTATTATGTTATGAGAGTAAAAAAACCGATGATGAAAACGTATCACGCGACTATTCAATGCTTGTGTATACATGTATACATGTGCGGTAAGTTGTGTATCCGTAAAAGTTCGTAGGGACGCTCGTCGCACGTTTTGCCTCGGCTGCTGCTGCGAGACTACTAACGTCAGAGACGTAGTGTGTGCGGTACTCGTCGCTCGTTCTCCCCCGTGCAGCGCGTAGCGCGCGCGAGAAACGGGTTGGTTGGTTGGTCGCGCCGATCGGCCCAACTCGGTGGGGATCGAGGGGCGCTCGGTGACGAGACGAAGAGAGGCGACGAGCGGGTCTACGTGACCGAGAACGGACGAAGCGCACTCTTCGCCACCGTGTCACGATTCAAACGTCGTCGTCCTCGCGGGCCGAACGAGTGTCCAGCCGAGACTCCCCTCCTCTCGCACTCTTTCTTTCTCTTTTTCTTACTGACGACATTCGCTAGCAAGTTGATTCAGTAACTTAAGGGATAGCAAGTCCGAGTGAAAAACGAGTAAAACTCTCAATTGGCGGAGTCTAATTATTAAGACTGTTATTCCAATTCTTGTTTCACTGCTGCAGTTGACGTTGTAACTACATCACAGACGTCTTTTGCCGCAGTATACCAAATCTTGCTGCACAGATTTAAGTCGCAGTGAAACAGATTACAGCGCCAATTAAGAGTTTCGTTGGCTTTGTTCTCGCTTGCACTCACACGGAAAAAAGGACTTTGTTCGTTAAAAGGTAACGAAAAAAATACTTGGTCTTAGTATATTTATCTGTTTTCACTTGGTTGGCTCTGTATCGTTGCTCGAATATAGCTCCACTTTGTCAAAAGTTGGCTGACAGCACTACCCGTTTTCTTCACTTCGTCGGATGATACAGACATTGTTTATTAAGACTCACTAATGCTTTTGCACCTCATAATCTTTGAAGCTTTTTCTTTGTGCAGTCGTATAACTTAGTCACTTTATATGCCTTCATGCGATTTCACGATCTTCTACGATAGAACAATGGCGGCTAAGACGCAAATACAAAACCGCCACCGTTAGTTGGCCCCAATTATATGACTTAGTTGGAATACGAATAAAATTCCTTGTGTGATCTATTCAAATCAACTATGAATGGTAAAAATGTCCAATATTAGGTCGTTACACCGACCGACCTGATGGTGGTGACAAGAAATTTTCACTCAACTAACAAATCATTATTTGGCCCAACGAAGCCCCATTTTCCGTGCAGTGGAGTGGCCGAATCAGCTTGTGGGTTGATCCTTTGCAGGTAACAGCGACACCTCTTAACTGTCCCGGAGCCGATTACCAGAAAAATTTCCAAGCTTTACACACAGAAGAACTTTGAATTCGTAGCTGTTTCCAGAAGTTTCTGCGTCTTTCTTCGTACTCGGTTCGGGACTTTCCTCCACTTCCTTCTGCCCTCTTGTACGCTTCGCGTGACTGCGAGAAGCTTCGAACGGTTGGTGGTGTGTGGCGGATGACGTCAACACGCCTCGCTCATCGGTGAGAGAAAGAGATGCAGCCGAATGAAGCAGACTCCACTCGAATGATGTTGACATTGTGAGAGTCAGCAAGTTTTGTTAATTAATCGACTCAACTGATCTTTTGGTCGTATAGTGGGATCATTCAATGTTTTAAACTCCGTTTGCATACTGATATTGAGATATCAAAAGGCAATAGCGTGATTTGCACATGTGAATGAACGACGACTTTGTACGAGTTCTTGACTTCCGATTCCGATTATAAAGAGTCATGTGAAGTTCCTTTAAAAAGTGATAGTTCGGCCAAAGTTAAGATTTTTTTATAATGTAAGAGCAACATTTTTCTTTGGAGGATTAGAAATACGATTAGACTGGCCAAAGTTGACCTTTTTCTAATTTCATTTTACACAAATCGTGTACTCACATGGAAGTAAAGTACATCTGATTATATATACGGAATATAGAGCTTTTTGCCGCTTTCTGTGATGGTATATCTGAGATAGAGGATACAGAACTTTCTGCCCTTATATACACACCTATATAAATTATATGTCCAAGGCTTATCTCAAGTATACTTTATTTCCATGGGGGTTGTCCGAAGTCACTTTGCACAAATACATGCTTACTTTAAAAAGATCTTAAGTGTAACACAACCGAATGTCTTTTTAGGGTTAATATCAAGCATGTACCTAGTACACACATAATTGAACAAGAATGTAACCTGGAAGTTACATGTGATTGTAACAATGTAACGCTTGCGTTATGCTGCGGCTATGTAACGTAGGAGTAACATGTGATGTTTCATTTGTTATATTCAGATAATGTTACTGTTATGTAACATATTCTCGTTGCAGTTGCATAACAAAAGCTATGAAATCCCAACGCAACGTGCAAGTAACAATTGGGACGTCACTTTTGTGACAGGAAAGCAATGTTACCGTTATTTGACGTGGCAACATTGCAAAAACGTTGCACGGGAATGTAACATTTACGTAACATACATATTACAGTAGATATGTAACATCGTAAACAAGCACGTTATGTAACTGTTCTATGATATAGTTCCGTTACAGTTATATAGCGAACGTGTGGAACAAAAGTTTCTCGCAAGCGATTCGTGACCCTAGCGTGTATAAAACTGAGCGACTTCGCAGTTCAAAAGAAACAGTCGGATACCCTTCCGAGGTGCCCTAACTGATTGGCATTATTCGCCAATAGCTTGTTCTACTTATAATTGTAGCAGCTATTTTTTTACCTTCTAAGAGTAGCGTTTTCGCAATCCGTGGACTTTTGTGGACTTTTAGTCGACAGAAGAACCTCACGTGAAGTTACCTTTCGAAGTTGCGGTTTTGTAACTTTTACGTTACTTGTTTCACATCAGTAACATGAAACAACGTACAGGCAACATAACTGAATTATAACGCATGTTACATAACATGGTAATATTATTGAATGGGAAATAATAACTTACATGTCAGTTGCAGGTGATGATGCTTGTAACTTTCGGTTACATTGCGTTTACATTGTGCAACATAGCAGTTACATTACGCAGCGTGCGGACAACATAACTGAAATGTAACGGTTACGTAACGAATGTTACATAACATGGTAACATGGTTGAGTGGGAAATAATAACTTACATGTAAGTTACATGTAAGTTACAAATTATGTTACATGTAAGTTACAAATTATGTTACTTGTAACATTGGGTTACATTGCTGTAACATTGCCGTGTTTACTGGGTAAAAGGTGCTGAACAGATTGATTTTGCATAATAATAGTTCCAAAATATTATTAACAAATTAATGAAAAGAAAATTGATCATCAAATCACCCGACAACCTAACTTTTTTGTCAATTGAAAATAATTTGTTAATTTTTGCAAATACATATGACTTTTTTCAGAACTTGTTTTTAATTGTGATTTTTTTTGTTTTTAAAAATACGCAAATCATAACGCATTTTCGATATGTTTGTCATAAAACCATCCATTACACCCAAAAATGTCCTGGCGATTGACCGAATAGATTCGCAAAAACAATTCAAACATTTTTAAAGATTTTCAAAAATTGCTTTTTAGTACACAATATTCTGAAATAATTCATACGTATTCGGAAAAATAAACAAAACATTGTCAAATTAAAAAAAAGGTTCGGTTAACGGGTCATTCTTGGAACAATTTTTTAAAATGAATTTGTTGACAACATTTTGGAATAATTATTATGCAGAATCAGTCTTTTCAGTACCTTCTACGTGCTTGATTGTGTCAAATTTTTATCCCATCGAGAAGTGTTCGAAATTTTCTCTGAAACTCACATTAACTTAAGAACCATGTAGATAACATTAACACATGCATTTACTGATGTTTCTGGATTTGGATTGTAATCGTTATTTTTATGCACTTTGTGATAAAAATACAATATTTTTCTTAAACGTACCACATGATCTCTTATTCAGATTGCTGATTACGATAGTCGCCGATGATCTAGAACTATTATTGTAAATAAAAATTCACGATACGCAAGTGCTTAACTATTCATTCATTGGTGACTTCATATTGAAGAGGAACGACGATGGTGTCATGTGTGATACATGGCTCCTTTAAAGCGACAAGTCAGATCGAAAATATGTATATCCTATCACACTGAACTTATCAGCATTTATTTTTCGCTGGGAATATTGCTAGTTGGTTATCTGAACGGTGGCTGGTCCCAATTAGTGAGAATAATGATTACTGCATTGTAACTACTCACCCCGTGTAGCTCCTGCACACTCTACGCTGTTGAATGTGCATTGCTGCCGTTCACATGCAAGCAAAAAGCCCCAAAAAATAAATCGATGTTCAATATTTATTTCTAATAGTACTATTGAGATGAGCTGTTCAAAATTTCAGACACAATTAATATAAATTTTTGCCAAATTAAATTTTTCTTTTTATTGGAAAATATTAATAAACTATGAAATTATTACTATTTAACCGAAGTGCCATTGAATAATTTATTCGACACTCTTGAAACATTTTAAAAAAAATTACGACAATGGAATGGAAAAAAAAACATTAATAATTTGTTATTAATAAATCGATAAATATATTTTCTTAAACCTCCTTCCATATGATAGACTATTTTATAAACTAGGCTCTGTCCGAATTTGAAGTGAACCGAACGAATCAAAAAAGTGAAAAAAAAATAAATAGTAATAACTTTATTGTCTATGAATATTTTTCAGTAAAAAAAGAACAATCTCGAGACAACTTTGTGTTAATTGTGTATAAAATCCCGACTTCGTTATCCCGATCTCTCATCAGGAAAAAAGATTGAAAACCGACCTATTTTTTGGGTTTCAAGCTTTTATGCTTGAGGGTTTAAGACCTCTTAACCCTATGCCAGTTATGCGATTTCCGCAATCTTGTGACCAGCGATAAAACTCTCCGTTTTACCAGTTTCACCTTACGAGCCCGTGATGGTGCACTTCCGGGTGCTCCGACCGGCAAAGCGTTTGACAATAAACTGTAATCCCCCAATCGATACTACTTATTGAAATCTAAAGCTAGATCATTAAAAAAAAGCATCGTATCCTCCTCCCTTTTAATACTATCGGTATCTAAATGTCAACGTGGGAGAAATTGAGATACGGTGTACAAATGTCCGCCCATGTAGATACATGGATGTCTACGTTTCGTTATACAGTACGTCAGCATTGCTATACACGTTATAAAGTTATACGGTCCGCTACAAATCCGGCTCTGTGGGTACCTACGTCAGCCGTCGACGTCGCTGCTTGAATTCACAGTTCGGATAGAGTTCAGCTAGTAAACTCCCCGCGCCTATTTCGTCCCGTACAGTTTTGTTTGTTTGTGTCCTTTGCGAAAACCTCGTGTACACACATGTTCACCACAGTGTGTACGCATACCCTGCTTATCCAGTGGTCGACAGGGATGTTCTACGTAGGTTGCGCGCGCATTTGCTCGCGGGCTTTACTCCCTCACGCCCCTTGGCTTCTCCGCCGCCGTCGACGTCGACAGCATCGACTCCGCCACAACGTCGTAGTTCCCGCTATCTTTCTTCCTTTCTCCTTCTCTTTATTTCGCTCGTTGAAGCTGGCATACGTCGCTAGCGCCTCCAACAGGGTTAATACTGTCAGGTGGTGCTCGTCGTCCTCCGGAAAACGAGGAAAGAGAATCGTGGCGCAGGTATAATAACCCACACACGCTCACATTATTCTACAGTAAAACGCCGTGACGTCCTCGCGTACATTCAAGCATATATACTATATACGAGAAGTACGTGTGGTGCGCACCACGAACCGGCACCGCGCACGTACACGTGCCGTACATATGCATGCATACTTGATGCATGTGTGCTCTGATACTCGCACGGCGCTGCGTAGTTAGAGAGAAGCGCGCCACGTCGGTTTACATAAGAAGGGGAATATGCGGTGTACGCGGAGCAACGGAGTACTACACTCTATATGCGCTTCGGTATAATGCACGTTATGTGCATATATACGTATATATGAGAACTTTGTCTCTCTCTCGCTCTCGACTTTGCCTTCTCTTTCTTTGCCTCTCGCGAGAGACGCCAAAAGCGTTTCATGCACGTACGTGTGAGAGCCCGCCAAGCTCCAATACGAAGGCTCGCTGACGAAAAGCGCGAACAAGTAGCGAAGAGACACCGGTATCGCGGTGTACGTGTGCTACGCGAGAGACACGAGAGAGAGAAATAGTAAGAGAAAGAAAGAAAGGGAGAGGAGTGCGCGCGCAGATGGCGCAGGGACGTACGATATGGTGGGAAGAGGCGAAGAACGAATTTTCAGGGCGCCAAATTAATGGGGGTTGAAGGAGAGACTACGGCGAATGAAAGGGGGGAGATAAGAGAGAGGGAAGTAGACAGGTGGGCTGGTCAATTCATGTGAAATTTAAGGCCCTCTGTGAGCGACTCCGCGGCTTCGCCGACTCATTCCACTCGACTAAATAAGCCTGCGCGCTCGCGTCCTTCTGCTTCTCATCCTTGTCCTTCTGGTCGTCTTCTTCCCAGAGACAGTCATGCTTTTTTTCTTCTTCTTTTTTAAATGCAGGACTCTAATATCTTTATCATTAAATTATGACCGAGGATTCCAGTGGCCTCTCCGGCTGCTATGAAACTCTGCGGTTTCTCGTTTTGGAGACTGTTCCACATTTTCCGGCGAAATTCGGGGTTCTGGTAGTTTCTAAGTTGGCCGCATTTATACATGTACGTAAATGCAGAGAATTGTGGACACAACACTGGCTTAATCCTCGTTTTGATCTGCTGGGAATATGCATAGCAATGTAGTGTCGTCGTGTATTCCTGTACTCATTTCGCCTGGGGATGCAGGCCAGCGTATTACGCACCAAGGGGTGAAAGCATGGGCTCTTAAGCTCCAGGTCTTATCCGTCACGTTTCAGTGTTGAACCTCACGTAATTCTTGAGATTAGACTTAGTCGGAATAGTAATATTTTGAATATGCGTGCAGTACAATAAAAAACAACAGCTAAGAGCGAAAAAAAAATTGATTCACCGTGCTGATGCGGGGCCGAGAATGCGGAGTGTCTTCGCGGCGACATGTTTGGATGACTGCCTTGACTGCCGGGGGGCTGCATCGACGACAAGGCTCCCAATGGCGTGTACGACTTGCACGGCTGTTCGGGCTTCTGCTGTTTGTATATAAAGCACAAAAAGACGTCGTTGACGAATAAAGTACTCGAATTGTCAACCATGTGTTTGTAGTGAAACACGAAGGATAATAGATGCAACATACACGAAAAGTAAAATTTAGTAAAAATTACTACATATCGTGTAAAACTGTCTTTAAGGTAGTCGTTCTGCTACGTGCTAATCAAATCAGTCAGAATTTTTCAAAAACTTTTCAAAAAATGTTGGTGGTTCGATTGATGGTTTTGAAGGGTGATTTATTCACCTACATGTTTTCTTAATATATAAATATAACCACGGATATGGGTTGAAACGAAAGTATATCGATATCTACAAATGTCCGCTAAATTATTTTTGGCATCCAGTTTTATATTAGAAAAAATCATAATTTTAATCCGATTATGATGAACGATAGCTCATTTTATTTATTGAAAGATACTTCATTGATGAGTCTGAGATATTTTTCGCAGTATCTTTTTTAAGAATATTATAATCGTTTCTTTATTTAACCTAATCTAACATTAGATGTACACATACTTGTAACTTTTAAAGAACCAATACGAATGAAGAATCTGTTTGTTTAATCAAGAAAGTATTTTTCAATAAACAAAATGAGCTATTGGTTGTCATAATCGGGGCAGTATTATGGTTTTTTCTAATATAAAACTGAATGACAAAAACCTTGTGTCGAATATTTGTATAGATTAGCGTATTTTCTTTTCAATCTGTATCTGTGATGTATTCATTTATCAAGAGCATATGCTGATATTCAAGCCACTCTTCGCAACAGACGACAGAACTATCAATATTCATAGAAATGCAATAAAAAATTAGCACTGATTTGACTAGCACGTAGCACAACGACTGCCTTAAATCGGAGTATTCCCATTACTCTCGAATAAATCTATTCATCTATCCCACAGATAATTTTCTATCAATTTTTTTCAAATAACCTACCACAACGGTACGAAAATCTATAGACCGTTTTTAAATGATTAAAAATAGTTATATTTTTACCGTTGCGAACAAAGGCCATGAAACCGAAAATAATTTAAAAAATGGAAATATAAAAAGCCCATTATTTTGATTTTCGTGATATATTTTATTGCATTTTTATAGAAAAACTTTTCGATTTCGTGTTCAATACAAAGTTTATAAATTTTCGTACCAATATTGCACGACATTGTTTTTAAAAATGCGTGCCGAAATAATTATGAAATAAACCAATGTCGTTTTTAATTGAATGGAATAGTTATAATTCTTCTATAAATACACGAATTGTTACCACACTTGTGGTAATTTTGATAGAATCCTTCTCTTCGTGTAAGCAGTACTCGATTTTTTCATTTCAAATATAAGAAAGCGAAAAACGTTGAAAACAATATCGCACCTGCTCGTGAAGCTCCGCTGCAACAGCGGTAGCCGCAGTTTGTGTGTGACTCGTGGAACTGATTCTGTACTGCATTCCGGCGATACTGCAGAAGCCCTCGTGATGGGTTGATCGAGTTTGATTGACGTACACACCTGTCGGGGGATCGGATAAGCAGAGAGGATCAGATAAAAAAGCGATGTAAGGGTGTTCTGGCATATAAGTCTCAGGGGGCCGGAAAAATGGGAGAGGAGCCGCAGCGACTTGGACCGTAAAATAAACTGGCAAAGAACAGGAGTGAAGAAATAACGGAAAGATAGAAAGAAGAAATGGAGTGGCAATGGTAGTAGTAGTAGTAACAATAGATATACTAACCGGTGATAGTAACGTCGGTGTCCTGGTTGACGATCACGACTTTCTTCGACGGTTTTATGACTTCCTCGCCCGGATCACCGCCGACCTGACGACCAGCCGACTTTCGCTTATTCTCTATCTCCGAGTCGCCCTGTTTTCGTTTCTTTATGACCTCGACCTCGGATTCACTGGATGAGTCGCTGGCCGAGGAACCGTGACGATTTTTCTCATCCGAGTACGAAGCTGCGAGAATAGCACTAGCATTAAGACTCGCCATTCTCTTGCACACGACCATATCCTTAAGATCCATAACTTCTTCGGGCTTTTTCCTTCTCGTTGTATTTCTCTTTTTAGCTCTTGTCGCAGCTTTCTCGCGTTCACCGTCTTCATCCGACGATGAAGATGACGACGAGGAAGATGATTCTGCCATATCCCAATGTTTGCCACGCAGACCAGGCACGTTTCTCAAATTTCTCTTGTTGTTATCCTCCACTTTAGTTGGATCAGCCGCTTTCTTAGTTTCTTTCGGCTTCTTAACCGGTGCCTCGTCCTTCGTCTCATCCTTCGCTGCTGCGACCGCTGGCTGCTTCTTCGGTTTTTCCTTCTCCGGTTTTGGCTTGCAGAAACCACCGAGATATACGCCACCGGCCTCGTTCTCATACAGACAATGCACCTTGGCTAGAGCGTTCAGCGATGCCACTCTGTGCCGTTTGGGACCACTCCAGAAACCAAAAAGTCTCATTCTTCTAGCTCGTTCATCCGCCGGTGAACTCTCTCGTTCCTTTCCTCCCCGTCTGTCGACATTCTTCTGCTTGCCCCGACCACGTGATTCAATTTCGTCCTCATAGTTGTCTTCCGAATCTGAGGCTGATGTTGGACTAGCTTCACCGCTTATCACACCGGCTTTGCATTCATCGGCATTCACTTCCTCCACCTTAAGATCAATTTTGATCATCCCTTCAACCGCCTCCTTCTTCGAATTCGCAGCAGCAGCATTTATGCTCTCTTCATAGTTTTTCGCGGACTGCTTCATCAAATCCTCAAGACTCACGTCGTCCGACTTGGTCGACACCTGATCGCTCTCCTCGCTCTGACTCTTCGATACCTTCGTCATTTTCTTCACAGGCTTCTTTACGATTTTTGGTTTAACCGCACTCTTCGGAGCTTTCTTGCTATCCGGCGATTTAACCGGTGGAGTCTCCTCTTTGCCCTTCTCCTCATCCTTCTCGTCGCATATTTCGCGCTTTATTTGGTTCGTTTCCAAATTATCCAGAGGCTCTTCCTTGCTCGTCGTTTTCTTACTGCCATCGCTTACCGGTTTCTCCGGGTTCTCCTTAGCCTCGATCTTCTTTTTGTTATTCGCCACAATCTTCTCCGTTATCTTCTTGATTTTGTCCTTCTTGAGTGCGTTGTTTATTTTGACGTTCTTCTGTGGGAGCTTCACTTTCATTTGCTTAGCCAACTTGGGTTTCTTTTCCTGAGCCAACGCTTTAGCCTTTGGAATTATCGAATTTTTCTTCTTGCTCTTGGCATTGGGAACGGTAGTACTAGCAGCAGCGTCAACGACCGTACTTTCTCCATCCTCGGGTGTCCCATTATTATCCTCGTCTCCTCGTGGGATTTTGACTAGTTTCAATTTCTTCTCAATGAATTTTTTCGCCAGCGGCGAATGAGACTTCTTCGCGAGAACGGTTTTCTTCGTAGTCGCTTTCTTTTGCGGCTGTTGACGCGCCTTTGACTCTTTTTTCATAGTGCACGTCGTCGTCGTCGTCGTCGCCGTCGTCATGGTCGTTGTCGTCGGTGCCGTCGATGTCGTCGGTGACGTCGGTGTCGTTGGTGTCGTCGGCGTCGTCGTCCCTGCAACCTTCTTAACAGTCTCTTTATCCGGCGACTTTTTAGCCTCGGCTACTTTCTTCTCTTTGGTCGTCGGACTCTTTGAGTTCTCTTTACATTCCGTCTTTATCGTTTTGCCCTCCTTCTTCTTATCCTCTTTGCCTTTCTTCTTACCAGCCACTGGAATCTCCGTCTTATCCTCGATTACAGAATTTTCCTCCGATCCAATGTTATTACATTTTTGACTATCCTCCTGAATCTCATCGCTCTTTCCAACTTTCTTCTTATCCTCAATTTTTTCATTCTTTTTCTTGTTCTCAGAATTAATCTTCTCAGTCTTAGCTTTCTCCTCTAATTTCTGATTTTTCTTTTTATTATTCTCATTGCCAATGAGCCCATTGTCATTTGAAGTTTCTTCAATTTTTTCAGTGCCTTTCTCCACTTTTTTTTCTTCAGTGATATCAGATTTCTTCTCGCTTTCCTTACTTAACTTCTTTTTGTTGTCTTCAGCTTTCTCCATTTTTTCCTTTTTCTTTTCCTCAGCCTTTTTCCTGTTCTGTTCGTATTTCCTTCGCTTTTCAAGCTGTTCCAATTTCTTCTTTTCACTGTCCACCTTCTTTTTGGATTCCTCCGGTTTGTCGGGCTTTTTCTGAGGTTTCTTGTCCAATTTCTTGTTATCAGCAGGAGTTTTTTCAGGTGACGGGCGACGTTTTTTGGCAATTGTGCTTGGCGTCTTTTGCGCCTTAAGGGCAACGACAGCCTTCTTCTGTGGCTTCATTCCTCTTTTGCCTCCGTTCACATCTTCGACTAAATTATGATGTTGCCCTTGCGGTTCGAGCTTTTAATGGCTTGCGAACCTCCACGTTGGGAACTACCTGTCTGCCATCACCTGCCTATAGCCGCTCTTGCAGAGTTTTTGCTCGGCCCTGGATCTATCTGTAAGCTGTTGACACGTTGTGGATGTATGGATTCTTAATAATATGCTATAATCATAATTACCACAAATTGACTTTCTAGAAGTAATTAACCAATAGTCCATTACAATACAATAACCTCCCTAAAACAATAAAATCCTGCTATACAGTGTGTCCAAATTATCTCTTTTGCATTATATACAACAATCAGTCAATAACCCAATAAAACTTTTATAAAAATGTAATGTGCTTAGTGCATAAAACTTTAATATGGCACAACGCGTAGTACGTCCGCGCTCTGGTGTCATCTCAGCAAGATAACGGTCCCTTTAAAGGGTCCTTGCACCGCTACACCGGACCTTTAATAGCGCGATCATTCACCGAAAACAAATGTTGATCTCAATAATCACCATGCGGATCCGCGAGAAATCTCGCGCGGTATCGAAGCGTGCAAAATCGCAAAAGATTAGAGGAAAAGTATTGCCGAGATTCGCTAAATATCTGACATGGATGATGAGGGACAAAAAGAATCGAGGGAAAAGCCCTTAGCTAGCATATCCGTAGATGGCCACAAGTGGCTGACGTGAGACGAGCCGCACCACAGCAGCAGCAGCAGCAGCAGCAGCCTGATCGATGAATCCCTTGCACACAGCACACAAAGACCAGCACCCGATATTATCGTGGAAAAGGCACTCGAGAAAAAAAAATCAATGGGATAGCCTACGGCGAATCTCCGTAATGTGGCTTTACCGACGAAATCTCGAGTGGAAGCGAAAGACGCAAAGTAGCAGTGGAACAAAAAAAATCAAGATTATGTTTACCTCCGGCAAGCCCTTTTGTTGCCACTCGGCCCGCGAACGCTCGTTTCGAACACGTCGATTCTTTATATTATTATTACACTGCGCCAGTATTCTCTTCTCTTTTGGTTATAACTCTGAGTGTATCGCACTGTTCGTCGCACCACGCGGTCGCACGTTATTCCGATCGTCTAACTGACGCGTTCCGCACGTCGAGCGAGCCGAGTCGCCGTTGGTCTATCGCGAAAAACGCATTCTCGGTCCCGCAGCTCCTTATCGCACTGGACGTCCCTGCCCTTTTGCCGTAGCCCCGTCCGCCATTTTATCACTCGCGAGTCCGGACTCGCGTGCCCTCTCACGCGATTTTCCGTTTCTCTCGATCGCGCGACGACAGTGCCTGTCGGTATGTCCTGACAGTCAATATTACCCGGTAACACGATTTTTCCGAGCAGTGGCGTCCTCGAGCGGTTGTCGGCTGTCAATTTCTCGTCGGATTATAACGTTCTCGTCTCGTTCGTTTTCACTGTGCCTCGCGGATTTTTCTGACAAGTGACAAGTGTCAAAAAAACATGGAAAGCGGTACGGAGACAGAGGCGAACGATGATTATTACTTGGAACTCTCAGCTGATCCTGTAAGATTTCAATCAGTCTGCAGTCTAACCAATGTTTTCTTCGATGATTCCAAGCAGCAAGTGAGTATCACAAATTAAAAGATTTTTTTATCAATGACTTTATCACTTTTTTAAATCTCTTATTACATTTCGTTTTCTTTTTTTTTTCTTTGTCAAGGTATTCGCTGTGCGCTCAGGGGGAGTCACAGGTGTTCTGGTCAAAGGACCTGATCAAAATATAAGCTTTCGCATGGACGACAAGGGCCCTGTTATTTCCATTAAATTCTCACCATCTATGAATATTTTGGCCATACAGAGGACCAATACCTCTGTAGAGTTTGTTAATTATTCAACGACTACTGGTTTGGATAATGTGGAATACTCACAGTCTTGCAAAGGCAAGAACGCTACGATACAAGGATTCGTGTGGACTCACGGCAATGAAATATTACTCATTACGGATCATGGCGTAGAATTATTTTTGGTATGTATCGTATGTGCTTTTATGTTGGTCTCAGAGAAATTTATGTATACCTAGCAACTATAGAGTGATAAATATTATTTGTCGGTCCATGTGACTATCTTTATATTTATAGTAACTTGTTGATAAACTTGGTGACATTCATAGACAAATATCTTACTTGTTTGGCTGCTGGTGTTATATGAAAATGTATGTATCCTCTAAACACAGAGTGTTTACTAGGCAACAAAAGCACCTGACTATTGTGGGTCTCTTTATGCAATAATTTTCTTTCTTTTTGTACTTGGCACATTTTTATAAGGGTATGCCAAATACACTATGCCAAATATTCTTAAATAACTCTCATGTATGCTTAAGATTAATCCATTTGAAATATGTTTAGTTATTTGAAATAGAAGTGAGATTGGGTGAATACCGTCAACTTGAATACAAATTCTAACGGATAATTTCTTAAACGAATTACAACTTTACAAAGTAAAAAAGCTGCTCTCATGCCAGCAGGATTTAGCTTATGCACAGCTAAATATTATTGAGAAACATTTGGCTTATCAATTCTTTCGCAAAAGAGTTCATTCATAAATTGTTTATATCATACCAGCTGCTGCATAAATAAGATATTTATCAATGAATATCTATTTATTGTATTGAAAGACTGAAGTGTAACATTTTATTTCATGTTGTAATTAAAGTATGTATTTAAATAATTGATTGTT
Source organism: Ephialtes manifestator (assembly GCA_963970395.1). Taxonomy (NCBI): domain Eukaryota; kingdom Metazoa; phylum Arthropoda; class Insecta; order Hymenoptera; family Ichneumonidae; genus Ephialtes; species Ephialtes manifestator. Next base: position 18,098,096 of record OZ019970.1, on the reverse strand, counting down.
ATACCCTTTAACAGATAATTAGTATGTACTGATATCAGCTTAAAAAATGGCCCATATAATACATTATAAACATTGAATATCAGCAAAACAATAAACCAATATAAAATCTGAATCACAGCGCAACAACAGCAAATTTCACAGACAATAGATGAAAGAAAAACCTGGCAGGAAATGCCAAATAGCGCAATACCCTCCAAGCAATTAGCAAGAGATATTGTTTTAAAAATACAGATATACTAGAATGGCACTTTGCCAATACTGCATTCTGACTTTAATTTTTAATCATGATATACTAATATTCATTCAAATATTTTCGATTGCAGGTGAATCCCGCAAAACGAAATGTTAGAGCTCTGAAGTCTCTAAGTTTGGGTGTCAATTGGTATGTATTCTGTCCTCGCAGCTGCATGATATTACTATCTTCTGGCACAATTGGAAATCAAATGCAGGCACTCAACATAACACCTGGAAATCTTCACAAAATTACAAAATTTGAGAGTGAGTGATAGATTTAATAATACAAAGGGTAATCCTTTGTTTTCATTTGTCGGTAGTCAGTAGTGGATGTTTTCAATAGAACTATTGCAGTGGAGGCAACGGCAACGAAACCAGGGAAGTTAGCGGTTTCCGAGCGTGACGTAGCTCTCGCTGTGTTGTATGGAACGCCCTGTATAATCGTATTGCGGCATCAGCCGGGCGTCAATCGCTCAGTGGGCACAGCCTTCGTTTGTGTTTATACTGTACATAAGTACGTTAAATTTTGCGTTATTTTTACTGCGTGTAATGAAACAAACTATTCATAAGAGGATTATTTAATTACAGAATGTTAACGATCAAACGAAGTCACATTCTTAAACTCGACATGAGCGGCAGATTCGCGATAAACGTTGTTGATAATCTTATAATCGTTCATCATCAAGCGTCTAAAGTGAGTTCAATAGTCAGCAAGTTGTTCAGATAAATGACGCAGAAGAAATCAGTTCTAAATTACCGATTTGCTTCAACAGACTTCGATGATATTTGATATAATGTTGGCTGGAGTAAGTGATGGTACAGTAATGCATCACACAAGTGTAGCCGTGCCAAAACCGATCAAACCGTACAATCTCAAGGTGCCTGGGTCAACGCTATCTGAACAGGTCATTCAGCCTTGCCAATTATGTATCCTTTTGAACGATAAGCATATATTAGCTGAAAGTGTTATCCCCATACAGTCCTTCTGAGTTCATTGAAATCTCATGTATTTAAGGATATTTTTTACCAAAACTAAGTTCTACTTAATGGTCGCAGAATTCACCCAGTTTGCAGCATATAAAACGATTTAATTTTTTAGTTTTCCTGTTCAGAATTAGATTGTTTAGATTGTGAGCAAATTGTTCTTGACTTCTTCCATTTACTCATTTTTTAAATGTCGTAACTCTCTCTCGTTCTTTTTCCGAATGATTAGCACAAATATCCTTAACTGGTAACAAAAATCGACATGATACGCGCCTCGAATTTTGCTTAACGCTGAGACAGATTCTCCGAATTGGGTGGTCTTTCAACCAAACATTGTAATCGACGCCAAATTAGGTTGTTTATGGTACATTGAATTGCGCCTGGAATCTCTGGTAGAATTGATACAGGACAAAGTTCAATTAGTCGAGTTTCTCATGCAACGTAAAGATGCCAAAACGATTCTCCTGCAAGTGTTGCAGAATTTTGTAAGCGACTTACCAAAAACTTTGATTGATATGCCAGCGATATTCGACAAGCTTAACGCCGTTTATAGAAATCATTTGGAAAACGAGATACAGAGTCAGGTATGTTGAACTTGGGTTTTTCTTCGATCGATTACTACTCGTCACGAGCGAATGTATCTGATGCATTACAGATGGGCACACCTTTGCAGAATAACACTAAGAATGCGAGTAGCACTGCGTCTGAAAATTTAGCTTATAAATTGCTGCTGGATCAGAGCGATATGTACACTCACATATTGTCCAAATTTTCCGTCGATACGATTGAACCAAAAATGGCCATTTGGGTTCTTCTGGAGTACATAAGGTGATAGAAAATATCATGTTAACCCTTGAGTACTAACACCGTAAATATACGTCGCGTCCATGCGGCAGCAGCGATACTCAAACTATTCCTCCAATTTCTAAACGCATTAGACACTTATTTAAAAATAAAATGTCCTTCAAGAACCATTAACGTAGAATATCTTAAATTTCTCATTACTTTGATGGTGAACTAAAGATAATCAAGGCTATTTGGTGACAGCTTAAAGGGTGCGGTACTTGAGGAGTTAAAAAATTGTACACCGTTATTGTTTATTTTGGAGCTCACGTGAACATAAGGCTCCAAATATTGCAGATCTCTTGCGGAACACGGTATCCCCGTGCAACATTATCTTCACGAGCTTGTGATAACGACCCTCGTTCAGCGAAAGGCTTACTATCAGCTACACCAGTTGTTACAATACCACGTTGTAGCGGATTCTAAGCCCTTGGCGTGCTTACTCTTATCTCTGGAAAATCTTTACCCGGCAGCACTCCAACTAGCTCTGGACATGCTCAAACGTTTAGGCAATGCTCATGAGGAAATAATCGAAGTATTGCTGTCCAAGGGTCACATATTGCCTGCCTTGAGGTAAGATTGAATTCCATTAAGATTAATAACATTTTGTATTTTATTTTTTTTTTTTTGTTTACTTGACCTGAATTGCGCAATTTTATTCATTAGGTACGTCAGAACCGTGGGAATGGCGGATCAAGTTTCAGCCCGAAAGTTTTTGGAGGCAGCGAGAGCTGCGAACGATTCGACTCTCTTCCATTCGGTGTTCAAGTTCTTCGAGCAGCGAAACGTGCGACTGAGAAACACGACTGCTTTCACGCGAGGCGAGCACTGTCAATCCTATGTTCGCCACTTTGACTATTTATTCCACGGTAACGATAATAGTTGCAATTCAGATACGAATTCCAACGTTTCATCTATCTCTGCTCAAGATTAACTCTACAATAAGTTCCAGTGGGAGGACTTGTGGCTCGAGAAATACCTCGAACTGCAAATTGTAAGATATGAAGTGAAAGAAATTTAATGCAATTAATTGCACCTCGTTGAGCTGTATAATTTATGAAAACTTTACAATAAACAAATAAAAAATACAATCCAACTGAGTCGTAGTTGCATAGATTATTGATGTATGCTCCGGCATATGTGGAGCAGCAAAACCGATCTCCGTAATACGATGAGCGATAAGTTAATCCATAGGGATTTGATAAAATTTATCGTCGGACGAGCTACGAGTTGCGAGAAAAAGAGAGAGAAAGCGATGCATCGGCAACGGGCTACATATTCCAATCAGGGCAACCGTTGACCTGTAAAATGTTTTATCATCGCGGGTGAGCCGCGCGATGCCACGTTCCGAAAATAAAAAGTGGTAGTAGCGCGGAACCCGCGAAAGAGTGAGGAGAATCGATGGCGCTTTGTTACGCGAGAGGCCGCGGCCACTCACCTCAACGACCCAAAATCCTCTGCATATATGGATAGACGAGGTGGAAACCAACGAGCCACCTAACGAACGAACTAGCTATACCGGCCTAGCTCTATCTTCATCTAGAAACGCGAGGTTTCGATTCAGTAACCACTTACTTTTGCGGCTTTGGTATCCCATTGTCGTTCGATCCACGAATTCAAGTCCGCTGTAGAATGATATCTGGCAAAACGAGCCGGGTTACATGGGCAATCAATAGAATAATTCCATTTGAAATTATTTTTATTGACATATCTTAATTCACTTTCCTTCTTTCACTAGTTGTTTCTTTAAACAATATTGTAAAGCTTAGTAAATTTACATCATTTTGCTTCATTGCAGAGAAAATTTTGCTAAAATACAAACTCGCGTTTTTCATTAGTCAGTATAGCTAAAATGGTCTAAAACGGCGAAAAAAGTGGTTTAGAATAAAAAGTATCAGGATGTATGTGTGCAAGAGGTCAAAATTCGTATCGCCATAACTCGTAAACTACTTGACCGAAACTGCTCGAATTTTAGTACCGTATACGGTGCTGGCTAATGTACCTTTGGTGTATATTTCATAAAAGTTGCTCGAGGTATTCAGATTTTATAGGATTTTTACGATTTAAAAAAAATTTCCGTGAACGCTCTAACTCGAACAAACTTTTTACTACTGAGCGGAAACTTCGCATGAAGCTAGAACGTCACGCTAAATTAGAGTTTTGTTATCGTATTTGGCAAAAATCCGCAAAGCAATTCAGATTTTATAGAATCTATTATTTATATAATTTTGTAAAAATGCTATAACTACTTTTTTTTTAATTGATTGAATAAATGTCAAATGCTTTCAGCTAATTACTTACTTTTGCGATTTTGTTATCCTACTGCCGTTCGATCCACGAATTGAAGTTCATTGTAAAATGATACGTGACAAAATGAGACGGGTTACACAGTCGGACAACACAATTCCATTTAAAATGATTTTTATTGACATATCTTAAATCACTTTTCGTCTTTCACTTATTGTTTTGTTAAACAATATTGTACAGCTTGGTAAATTTGTTTCATTTCTTTTATTTTGTCCTGCTTCTACCACTTTTTCGTCGTCCTCTTTACAACCAAGAGAATAAGACAGTTGTATTAATTATCGATACTGTACCAGTAATAAACAACTAGGTTTTAAGGACTATTCATTTTTACATTCCCAAGCAAAAGTTCGTTTTGATCAGTATTAAAAAAAAAACAAATTGTATCGAAGATACGGAGAACTGATCTTCAGTAATAATAATACCAAAAAATTATATTTCACCATACCTGCGCGGAAAGTTCGACTTCCCGCCCTACGGGCTTTACGTAATTCGAACTTTCCGCTGCAGATATGGTGAAAAATAGTATACTCCACTGGGGAGTGAAAGTAGACTATCCCCAACTGCGTGTTTATTTATTACCAACCCGAGCCGAAGGCGAGGGTGGTAATCTTACGCGCGGTTGGACATAGTCTACTTTCTCTCCCTAGTGGCGTAATATACTATTGTACTACTTGCGTCAAAAACTCGACTTTTTGCACTTCTAACCTGTGTGCCCAAAGACACTTTCCGTTCCGTGTATAAAAGTCGCCGCCTGCGCAGATGTTAACATTCACAACTTTTTCTGCTCTAGTGTGCAAAAGTATATTTCTACGCAAAGATTAGAGGCATCAAAAATCGACTTTGTCGCAAGTAGTACAGAAAATTGTACGTATGAAATGGGCGTAATAGGGAATTCTTGATTCATGTTAAAAAATTTTGATATGTGTTTGTAGAAAATTTCCAAATTATGCATAAGAAGTTTCAGCGTGATTCAAGGCACATTTCATACAAACAGTTTTTTTATTTCCAAAAACGGAAGTTTTATCAAAGATAGGATGTTCGAAACAACATTATATGTATTTGCGAAAATCAGCAAATTTATTTTAATAAGAAACAAAAAGATTTTCAAAAGATTCTCTCCTTAAAGTCTTTTATCTTCACTTCGCTCGTGCATAAAATCCCAGTTTCAAATCTTGGGAAGTAAAATTTTTTTACAAAACTTGTTGGAAAAACGCTTTCTTGACTCGTGGGATTGCAATGCAATTTCACACTCGGCAGAATTTTTTTTTCGTACTTGTATCGTAATATACAATTCCTGGATTATTATTACTTAGGATGTTTGTAGTACTTTTAATAGCATTGATTTATTTTAGATTTTTACCATATCATAAAGAATTCGAAATTACACTAGGATTTCATTTTAAGCTGGGTACGTATAAGTGAATATTGTTGCAGTCAAAAAGCATGTTGATAATTACTGGTACAATGTCTATAACATACACCTATCGTATTTAGGTATTTCATTATAGTAGTAGTCGTAGTATAGTCGATCAGATGGGTAATTATAGTTGGAAGGGACGGTGCATGTCGGTCTTTTACATAAGTATTATGAAGTGGATTTATAGAGCATTGTCACACTAAATATGAGTACAGATACAGTAGCGACAGTTTTACTATTTTATTTATCGTAAGGTGCGCTTGGGAATTCCAAAGATGATAAATTCGGATGTTTCACTATAACTATAGTACAACCCATTCCCGTAACTCTCGCCATTTTGCCTCACTTACAGCAGTTAATAATTTGGTCTCTCGTACCGTAAATATTAAGTTATTACAATTCTATCGTTTCGACCTTCACTTAGCAAGCGATTCAACCGCTTTTGCTTCGCTCCCACGAAAATACTTACAAATTTATAATATCGATAGTTGCTGTTATATCATTATTTCATCGGCACTTTTATTTTGCACGAGGATTCGCAGTATGCGACGAATTAAGTAGTAAGTAGTATGGGGCGTGCACGAAAATTCGTAAAAGACAATCTACAGTGCTTATTAACAAGTTTTAAGTACAGAGACAGCGAGACACACTCATTAGAATCGTTTTAATGTTCTACAGCTATATTCCCTTTTTTTACGGGCTTGATTCTTGGATTTGCGGAAAAATAATTTCGGCTTTGGGCTCGATAGTCACATACATTCTGGACTTATTGTGCCTTCAAAATATTTTGATTCGTAGCTTAGCCTCTCTCGAGTTTTCTATAATCTATACAAGAACAAATGATAAAGGTGGTTTCACGGAATCGGCATTACAGACTGACACATCAATATGATTCAGCGATCTGATCAGAGCAATATATGTATCTCAACATGTAGTATTCTTTGATTTGATTCGACCTGTCGTTCTAAAAACGAATGTCCAAAACTCATACATAAGCGGGACGTTTGATTATCAACAATTACTCTCGTATTTGCCGTGCAAGAGATGAGCGCTTGAAAATAAATTTTGAAATCAATTAATCTGCATAAAAGCTCCAGGCTTTTCGGTCTTTGACCGTTTCATCATCATATGCTGCAAGCATGTGTCTCGTTTATCCATTTTTTTGTTGCTGTGTAAAATTGGTCGTTGAGATTCAATAAATTCAAGATAATGGGTGTGAGTGCAACTGAGCATCGAGGAAAGTTAATTTGATTTTTTTTGTCGGCCCACTGCGAGATACATTAGTAATTAATAATATATGTACTTTATGTACTATTCATATGTATTTTTAATTACGAAGTGTCGAACAGTATATGAGCATGCGATACTTAGTAAACAATTTACTCTTCTGGCTTCCACGCTGCGCTTTTATATCTCAAAAATACAAAAACCACCTCCATCTTCACATGCATCCACACATGCTTCAATCACGACCGAGTATATGAAACGTTCGCGAAGTTATTCCATACTGTTAAGCGTAATAAATTGCAATATTTTTGTTGTTAATATACATGATATAGCATATGTTATCAATAATATTAATTAATTAATAATGATGTTTCCGTCGAAGATATAAGAATCCCCTCGTGGACGTTTCAACGACTTCGTCCTCGTTCTAGTATCCTCTGATTACATTGAATTTTTTCGTCACTGATTCGTAGTCACTAGGTACTTCCGTCTCTAAGATTTCTGCCATATGTTAAAAATCCTCGAATACAGGACGGTTAAGACATAAGACTGTCCCTTCAATTTTTTTAATTCAATAAAAGTTTTCGTTAAATGTAAATTTAAAAAATTTAATTTCGTCTCCCGCGCTCGAGTCTAATAGAAAAAAAATTACCCGCTGATTTTCACAAAAATATAGCGATCAAATTTTCGGGAAGCTTTAAAGAATTAAACGTATAATTGGTTTTTATTTAATTATGGCACCCCTTTAATTCGCTCGCCAAAGCCCTTTTTTTTGTGAAAAAAAGCGGTACATTATTTACCATTTCCGGAGTGAGCGAAAGATGAAATTATATTTTTTATTTTGTCTGATCAAACACTTTTACAGAATTTAAAAAAATTAGTGAAACACTCTATTACGACATATCATTATAATTAATGTATTCGTACAGTATAAGTCTAACTATAACGAGAGACATCGTTGAATCGACTAGCCAGAACGCCTCAGGCTTTCTTTGGTGATCGACGAAACGATACAGGTATCGCGGTCACAACTTCTCGGGCTTTTCGCGCCTCCCAGAAGAGAATAAAGTTAAAACGTATCGATTATCGTAGGTGTGCACGAACAAGGCCCATTGCCTCTCGAGATCTTAACGCACATCTTATTAAACACATATACTGCGTGCATATTATACATTTACAAAACATAACGTCGTTACATTAATTAATCAATTAGTTAATAATATTATCATACAACATTTTATGCGCTATTTCACAATTGTGTTGAATTATGATTCTTATCAGTGAAAAGCATTATTTTTATAAAAATGTATTCAAAATACATACCAAACAAATTAACCATAACTAATATTTTAAACCCAGCAGCAATAAGCATCTTTAAAATTACGTGTCTGAAAGCGCATTCCTTTTTTCACGAAAAATAAATAATTTCACCAATAGTAGTTTATTATTTTAATCGGAAAGTATTTCGAATACATTTTCGTTAAAATATTACTCATTTCTGATTTATTTACGACTAAAGATAAGTGCTATTACATTTGGAATGGCGTTTTTGGAAAGGTTTTCCAAACGCCAGCGCGTCGCAGTTTTGTATTTATGCTCTTCGCCCAATAATCGTTGGAAATAAATGTTTCTATATCAATCCCTTTCGTGCATCGGTTCAGCGTGTATTTTCATTTTTTAAATAATTTTAATAATAATACTCTATCAATTTTTTTTTTCTTGTTTCGTCCAGGGCTATCGAATGTTCTTCAAATCGCGTGAATTATTAAAGAGATATGCTTCTCTCTCGTGAAATTATCTGAGGCTTGATTTCTCTATCTTCAGCCACTTGAAGCAAGCAGATATTATTTATTTTCCCTGCGGTGACGTTTCGCGATCGCGTCTGGCGATCTTGTAGCGGTTTTCGCCGAAGCTCTCGACTCGCAGGATATTCGATACCCTCGACGACCTCAGTCCTCTATCTAAACAACCTCAGGCGTATTATCTACTCTGCTTATATCTATCGCGTATACGTTCTATATATAGGTAAGAAAATCTTTTCTCTTTCTTTAATCCACGAGAAAATGGTTCGTTCCTTCTCGCTTTTCTTGAAGAGCTCCATGTTTCGCGGCATCATCCCCTGCGTGCCAAATAGTCTCAAGTCAGAATCACGAATTTTCACCTCGAGTTTCTCTCGCACAATCGCGCACCTTCCCTCGCTCACGGTCTGCGTCACGCTCCTAATTTACAATTCAAAATAAATTGGCTACGACGTTGAATCTTATTGAGAAAAATCGTGGTAGCGGTGTCTAACTGGCTTCTGACCTTTTTTCCCCGCTTTTTCATTTGTTCTCAACCCCCTGCAGTGTACATATTTCGGGTTCGTTGCTCTCTGTAGTGGAAAAAAAGAGAGAGCTTTCACTCTGTAAGGATTTGCGTTTAAGGTGAAGCTCAATACCGACGGAAATCGCATAAGAGAGGGTGTTGAGCCGCTTAATGCCTCCTCACTTGAGTCGTTCGACATCCCCAAAATACCCATCTGTTCCGTAGTGCTCGATTATTCATGATATTAATTGAATTCCGAGTGTCGGAAGATCGGAGGTATAATCGACGAATTGCTCTCGAAGGAGCGGAAAAATCTTACTCGCTGGTCACTATCGCTAATGGACTTTTCTTTTTCTGTTTTTCACAGTGATGGAAGCCGGGCTGTCACGAGCGAGGATAAATCTCTCATCCTTATTTCCTGACGGTCAAATAAGTTCTAGCTGTTCCGATCTCGCCAGCTGTGTTTAGATTGGAGGCTTCGAAATCATCCCCTTTAACGACAGATATCACTTTCGCTTGGAAGGTGATAGAAGAGGACGAAGAGCGGAAAGCCCGAAGGGACTGCGACACCATGTGGATACGCTGATATATCGATCAGTAGGATAGTGCAATCACAATGAGGGAAGGATAACGGAAAAGGTCTAAATAATTTGACGAAACAAGAGAAAATAAGCTAATTTCGCTTTCCTATTTTCTCTGTCTCGCTGGAATAGCTTTTTTTCACATCGGTAATGCACTATTTGTCTTTTGTTTTTTTATTAGACCTGTGAATTTTATTTGTTTGAAACTGGAACGTCTTGACTCAGTTAGCAGACTTTCCCAACGAAGTGACTGCAACGTTTCTTTTCCGAGTATCTTTGACTTTTTGCTTCGCCTGTCTCATTGCATCTTCATGAACTTCCTTTTGCTTTCTCCTTCCAAGACGAAGTGATATAATTAAATTGTCTTAGTCGAAGGTTAACGAGTTGGCAACTCGTAACAGGGTGGACAGAAGTAGAGAAGAAGTTGGTAATCAATTATTCATGGTAAGTATTCATAGCGAAGGAAGAAGAGTTGGCTAATTCTGAAGCACTGAGAGAATTTTTAGCTTGAACTTTGGGTCACGGATGATGCTAGGTTGACACCAAATTACGAAATAAATGTAGCTATCAAAGCCCTTTCAAACATGCACTCTTGTAATTATTTTTCTGCTTTTTTACACGATTTTTTCGTTGAGATGTAGTAAATGGTATTCTTGTTATACGCGGCGGAATCAAGCTGCGGTTCTAGTGCTCCAAGAGACCAACAAGTCAACAACCAGCATTCTCGGAAAAGCCCCTTTTGCCCTGAGAGTAACAGTCTACAATGCGACACAGCTTCGTTGTGGCACGACACTTACGTATTTTCCTCTCGTCTCTACTTCCTTTTTAATTGGACACAGATCTTGCGGTTGTATTTTCCACCGTTTTTCTTTTTTGCAGTCAGCTTACTCTCTAGACGTTCCGCCCGCCGTCCTTTGTGGTATATTAAAGGTGTACAATTTACACGGGCAAGAATTTTGTAACGAATACAGGGCTCTTAGCGCGTTTACCGTCTACTCCTCCTCGTGCAGCTACTTCTATTTCTTTTTTTCTCTCCTCAAGTCATCCACTCGCGCAGTTCAACTGGGGAAAATCACACGCGCACTTCTCTTCCGTCCACTCTCATACTCCGCTACTTAAGCTAAAAAACGGTGCAATTCAGTCGCCTTAAAATTTGCCATGATTAGACGAGTTAGAAAATAAAAATAAAATATCAGACCTCGTTTCTATGGCTCTCTTGCTCGGTACAACGCGCGGCTATATTCTAGAGCTTTCGCAAGCGCGATTATTTTTTTTTTTTTTTTTCTCTCTCAGTATTTTCATTTTCATATCCTTATATACGAGGAGTCGAGAGTGCGGCGAGGGTAGAGGTCTTCTCTGGCGCACGAGTGCGGTCGTTCCGGAAGTGGAGTGAAGTAGTTTCTCTTTGATGTTGGAGAAAAAAAAGACGTTCTCTCTGCATTTTCTTTATTTTCATTCTTTCCCTCTTCTGTTTCTCCCCCACCTTAGTCACCATCTTACCTCTTCGCAATGCGTCGCAGTGACTTTCTTTGTCTCAGGTCGACGCGGAATCTCTGGCTCCTTTCGTTTACTGCTTCTTTTCTCTCTGCTTAGATCTGTACTCATCGTTCGTCGCTCAACAGTTTCTCTCGAGTACTCGCAGCTTCGCAACCGCAGTATTCTCACTGATCGTTGGCTCTGGTTTTCTTTTTTTTTTCCTTTCCTTGCTCCTTGGCATTCTCATCTCCTTTCGCCGCTCTCAATCTTTCCTTGGGGTTTTGTTCCACTGCCATACTTACGGAAATTCCACTTTGAACTTTCTCGCTTGGTGGTTTCGTCATCGACCGTTTCCTCGTCGTTTAAACCGTTCAATTTTCTCGTTTCGACAGCGCATCTCTAGTATAATGTATTCAGTAGCAGCCTCGAAGCAGAGCATATTCTCTTCACGTTGCCGGAGACTCTACGACATTTATAGTCATTTATACTATATGCATAAATATTACAACGCTTTGGTCTTGTTTCCGGAATCTTCCGGTTTCCGATATGGACTTAGGAGATGTTACAGTCATCCGCGTGAGAGTCTCGGATTTGTTGTTTTGTTTTTCTCGAGGCTCGTCTTATCAAACTCCGACTTCGTGGCTTGCTCTTGACCTCTTCAGCGACTGTAACGACGCTCGAGCCTTGAGCTGCCATCACTTGCTGAGGACATCCAGAGCCTGCACTTCCGGTTCTTCCACTGGGACTGCCAGATCTGTAAGAATAAATATACAATCCAAGGATATTATTTTTCGATCATTTATGAGGTGCGGGAAGCACCGATTCAGGCGAAAAGAGTGTTTTACTTCACTTGGTGCGATAATGGACGTTTTACGCAAGCTTCGTGTGCATAAATCCATTATCAAGTAAACACCCGTTGTGGAGTAATTTTTTGTACAATACTCGTTGGAAAAACTTTTTCACAACTCGTGTGATTGCAACACGCGCCACAAACAGTTTTTTCGCACTTGTATCGTAATATACTATTTCTATATTTGTTGGTAAGAAAAAACGTATTGAAAAGACGTTTTGTTGTATGTAACCGTTTTCTTATCATATGTATAAATCTCCAGAACTCGATGGAACAACTATAAGAAATAGCAGATTCATTTTGCTCACTCATCGAGAAAATATTGCCTCGAAGGAAGAAGAAGTATTTTCAATGTCATACTAATTCACGTCAACTGTGAGACTCGAGCTCAAATTTTTTACACTAACGAATCAATATTTAGCCTTGCTGAATATTAGATTTGGTCATAAAGTTCAAATGTTATGAAATCTATTATGCAAGACAAATGCGCAATGTCGGTCCTTGCACATTGCCTCCTCATTTTCTTTCTCCAAGCTTTGCCTATGAGAAAGCTAAAATTGCTTTACATGTTTTCCCGTAGAGATAAATGAAAAATGTGGAACCAATGTGCAAGACCTGACGTTGCACCATATTTTCCATGTCATTTATTTTCAACTTTCCATTTAACAAAGCGCAACGCTTATATTTTTTAATATGTGGTCTGAAGATTTGTCGAATATGATCGAAACGCCGTTGCAGATAATCGGATCAGATTCTTTGAACTTTTTTTTCATTGCGATCGAAGAAAAAAGCGTGTCTTACGCTTATTTAACCGAAAACCAAAGAAATAGCTCGTTAATCGCGGCATGAAATATTATTTGGAGGTAATTGATTAAAATACCTGCGGGAACCATAAGCCGAACATCGTCTTCTCAGTCCCGACTCGTCAGCTTCTCCCGTCGGATTTTTCGGGACGATTCTTGACAAAGTGACGAAACACCTGAATATATCTTTGATGTTGTAATCGTCCTTGGCTGAGCACTCCATGACTTTGCCTCGGATTTTCGGTAGCTCACAAAAAAGCCACTCGCTCACGTCTTCTATTGGGACTTCCCGTCTCGCCTGTGCCAGGTCTAGCTTGTTTCCGGCTACTACTATTGGTACTTCCTGTTTCAGAAAAATACAGAAAAAAATGTTTATTTACGATTCACTGGGCGTTCCTTCCATTGTTTTTAATAATAAATTTTAGAAGCTTCGCCTATAACTTGTGAGTAAAAAATGTGAGTAAAAACTGAAAAAAATGTTAATGCAGCTATCACGAATAATATACAATATTAGTATCACGAATTGTGAATGCTAAGTATACACCACATTTCTCGGAAATTATCGGATTATAGAATATAAAAATATATATTAACAAGTCTTAGATGCTCAACGACAGTCGTTGTCAACGGGAGTCGTTGTCAGTCCAAAATCACAAAGTAAACAAATAATTAAAAATAATTTCCAAAACCTACACTGTTAGATATTTTTGTATAAAAATTAATATAAAGTATTGAAAGTTTTTTTGCGGATAAGCGTATATTAAATTTAATACACAAATGTTAATTAATATACAAAAAAATTGTTGTAAAATTAATATACAGTATACTAAATACTTCATAAAAGTTATGTTTATAATATAATTATTGGAATTTGACAGCATATCTGTATATTAAATTTCATTTAATATACGGGATATGTTATTATTTAATATCAGATATCTTTAAATGAAATTTAATATACTGTATCTGCAAAGGAACTTCCAATACATATATTAATTTTCAAAATATTTTTAACAGTGTATAAAAACAATTCTCAGACAATACTAAAGCTCCGAAATGATTAATAATTGATAATTTTCATTCGTTAACTCCTAGTTTTTAGTAAAATCCTTAAAGTAATATGTCAACCTTACAGAAAAGTCAGGTTAGCTTCCGCCAACGCCTCAGCTGTTGCGGTACGAGTTCAATTTATTCGGAGTCGGGTGTATCAAACTGAACTTTGTAGCGATAAAGCGTTGAATATAGACAGTAAAATCTAAATTATCAATTTTTTACATATTCCTTGAATTTTCATTGAGCTGATACTAGTTTTTCAAAGTTCAAAGTTGGCTCTACATATATGAAAAATCGGTAAATGCTGTCACTGAAACGAATTTTGCCACATTGTAAAAAAAATCTACTTCAAATTTAATGAACTTATACTGGAAGTTTTTATGCATAAACTAGTATATTGAATTTAATATAAACGTGTAATGTAAAATTAATGTACACTGTAAAAAAAATGTACTAGAAATTCAATATACTTTTACTGGAAATTTTTATGCATAAACTAGTATATTAAATTTAATATACAATTGTAATATAAAATTAATGCATGGTACAGCACATTCAATAATTTACTTAAATTGTATAGTAAAAGTGTTTGAATTTTACAGTAGAAGTACTTGAATGTTAATAATTTGCTTTAATTTTACTGGAAAAGTACATGGATTTTATACTACAATTGTATATTAAATTTCGATTACGAGTTTATGCAGCATAAAAACTTCCAGTCATTTCTAACAGTGCATGTACTCAATGCTTTAGCCCGGTCAAAGTGGTCAACTTCTGAGTCATATTCCAACGTAAGTAGACGGCCAATATCGCTCAAACTTTGGGATTGGGTGTATTAAGTGTTCATTTAAATAATAATAAAAAAAAATGAAACCCCTAAGTTGGAAGTCGACTAATAGGCGAATCTCCTTAAGTCGTTGTGAAATATATTTTTAGTATTTCTCTTCCTGGTTTCATGTCATACCCATACATGTTTCACGTATTATAAAACTCACCTGGAAATCAGGACGTTGCTCTCTGACCTCCTCGAAGCATCTCTTGACGCATTCGAAGCTCGGCAACGAGGTCGTCGCGTAAACCATGAGGAAAGCGTGGGCTGTGGCTATACTGAGTCTTCTCATTGCTGGGAACTGCAGGTCACCTTTAATAGACGAATGAAAACAATCGTTCACGAAAATTAGTAGAAGCAATTGGACAATAAAACTGCACCCCTGCAATAAAAACGTGGTAATTGAAAAAACGATAAATGCAAATTTTACTTTTTCATCGATATTTCAATGATCTTTTTTACGGTCCGTGATTTTAAATTGGCTTTAGTTAAATTAATCAATCTATTTTTTCAATGTGTATCACGTTCTTGGGGTGTAAAATTATAGTATATCTGTTTAGAAAACTTATTGAGATCATTCCAATTAGAACAAAAAAATATAATTTAATCAAGTTTAATGATGATAACCGGCAAATTGGTACTAAATACCAATTACAATGAGAATAATTGTGTAGTTTTTTTACATTTAGCTTTGTATAGTATACTAGACTTATTTTCTTTCCATAATCTTTTGATTCATTGTTTAGCCTTTGCTCAATTTTTTTTTTTCGTCTATACATTGAGTCTGTACTACTCAATGAAATACTATAAATAAAAGGTAAAATCCTGAAATCGTTATTGCAGAGCCGCATATTATATTACGAATATGTAATTGAATTTTAGTAAAAATTTACCGGTATGCATAATAAAGTTCAGTAAAGTAATGAAAAAAGTTATGATGTGTTTTTTAATCGAATATTCCATCATTTTGCGCACTGGGGACTTTAAATCTATTGAGAAAATAGATTGATTTATTCAATTAAATTTTGTAATCAATTTACAGATCTGCACATCTATCTATATGTAGATGCGAAGGTCTGTAAACTAATTACAAAATTACCGAAGTTCAATAACATTTACTTCAATCAATCGATCTATTTTCGTAATGCAATTCAATGTTTAATCTGGTGCAAAATGATAGTATATATTTGCTTACAAATATATCGAACTAATTACAGTAATAAAAATAATTCCAATCAATTGAATTTTAATATCAATATCAGTACATGGACTCTAAATTCCAATTATAATGAAAATAAACTCCCCATTACTCACCTGCAGTATCCAACAAATCGACTTTGAGCGTGAGTGTTCCAAGGATGCATTCCCTGGAGTAGAGATCCTCGACAGTCGGTCTGTACCTCTCCGTGAATCCCTGACCGAGAAGACGCCTGATAATCGCGCTTTTCCCAACACCCGCACCTCCAAGAACAACCAAACGAATTCTCTCGTAGTCCGTCATATCTAGTCGCTTTGAACTATTTATTATCGTCAGAGGGAAACTTTATAAACTCGTCGTTTACTTTCAAGCGCACTCGGAGCAGCCTCGAATGGAGATAAAATTCATTCTGACTAGAGAAAACTCGCTAAATATTCCGCAGTCGTCGCAGTAAACGACGTAGCCTTCGTCGCCAAGGTCGCGAGAAATTTTCACAGGAAATTCAATGCGACCCAACAGCTTGAAGTTTCTATTTTTTTTCTTCCCCCGTGTCGAACGATCAATCGAACTGTCGCCGGCGGTCAGCAGTAGGTGTATTAATTGGATCAACAGAGGCGGGGAATTTCAGCCGCGCCTCTACGTTCGCGTTTCTTCCTCCTGGCCACGTGTCCCGGAAGATCTGACGATGGCAAGGTTGAATAACCACGAATTTAGGACACTATGCTATTCGATTATTCGGTGTCTGATCTGCCAATTGGTTTTGATCACATTTTTATATTTTCCCTCCAACTATCGTTCACGTGTTTCAAACGCATAACTTCATCTCTGTTTTCCATTCTTTCGGCATTTCTTTCGATGCAATTCCAACGCTTTCAATGAAATTTACATTTGTCTGTGATTGGCAACTCTCGCCGGTTTGCCAGTTGATCGGAATTTCGATATTGTCTAACTGACTGGTTCGTTCACAAGCTGACGTATCTCGTTCACCTGTATATATGTGTATACCCCTGTGGCTGCGGGCCTCGAGAACGACAATTCACCAGGCACCCCTTCGTGTCCCACTTCCGGTCGACACAGAGCGCGTTTTGGTAAACGCCGCTTTAATCACCGAACTCGTTACCGCACCGTCCAAACTTTCGTTACTGCGCAATACGTATGAGCGTGTAAACGGCGAAACGTGATAGCGATTTGACGTTCGGAGTGTGAGAGCAAGTGTACAGAGAAAATTGGCAGGAAGCGTGACGCAGATAGAGTCAGATTTGATATAGGATGAATGAGGAACGAGAAATAGGAATACCGGCCAATATAGAACAAAGGGAACGACAGAAATGAAGAAATTATTGTTTCGACAAGCAACGCTCACGTTCGTTAATTTGTAAATGGTTGGGGATGTAACGTGATGTTTGGAAAGGCATTTGCTTTCCACAGATCGCTTGTAATCCACTCGTCCATTTTCCAGCCTCGCGGAATTACCGTTTAACACCGATTACCGCATAATCTGAAACAGAAATAGCAACGAAATTGATCATCATTCTATTCATACAATTAGTTACGCTCGCGATTATTACGATTATTTTCGATTCATAATCGCGCAGTGATGAATATGTTATCAAATTTTTTTTTTATATGCGATCTCGACATTTAATTATTGAAGCATTTGGGTCAACACGAGGAATATGGGTGATGCAAATTAATTGCTGGGCCCAAACGCTGGTGATCGTTATATTTATGGCACGAAACTGTATAATTTGAGCGACCATAAACGAGAGAAAATTGATGGTAGGTACCCTTCGGGCGTCATATCTGCTGAATATTCATGTAACGAAAATTTTCATTTTTATATCTGTTGAACGTAGGCAATAACGTATAACCGCGGAGTTAACAGTTAAAAACGTATCTGAATTGATGAAAATATATATATATATGTTTTTCATCTCTTCAGCGTAACGATTTTAGAGGCTTGCAAATTAGAAATTGAGCTAGAAATGTGTAAAAAAAATTAGATAAATATAGCTTTAACAAATTGTTTTTGTCTGTGGAGTTCACAATTGCATATACTAGGGCGTTTAAGATCGAGTACTGGCAGAGATCCTGTGGCATGTCACGCAGGCGTTCAGTGTTCCATTTCTGCTAACACCGATCGATTTTCGCTGAGCTTCTTTTTTGCGGTTTTGTGGTTTGCAGCCTAAGTTAAATTATAAGCCTCACAAATACCCGGAGTTGGAACGGTCGCGAAATGAGTAAAACCTAAACGGTTTGTATATAAACAGTAAAATTATGAGTTTAATGTGTGATGTCTTACAGTTAAGCCAAACAGGCTAAGACTAAAGAAAAAAACATGCTTTGGAGGTAATTCATTTCTTATGTCTATTTAAAAACTTCGAGAGAAAATAATTAGTCTGGTGGGTCAATGGGTTGATACACTGAGAAAAAAATGTTTGAATGAACTAAATCGGCGTACATTGCACCCTCGTTCAAATGAATTTTTACTTGGTATAACTAATATTTTGGCTACCGCAAATATATTTTAGACGAATGAATCAAATAATTATCGACGAAACTAAACATTTGGTTGTCATAACGAAAAATTCCTTTTTTTTCTAGGTGTATTGGTGTATGGAGAAATCTATCTATGAATCATTAATAGTTAGTGAATGAATATCCATTTCAAAAACCGTGAAACTTCAATATATTTTTTTAGATACATTGTCTGTTACTGCGCGGAATAAATGTAGTCGTTTCAATGTAATTGTTGTTACTGGAATTAATTTAATTGATTCAATAGTACTGATATCGGAACAACTGTATGCCAGGTTTGTTTTAAAAACCGTGTTATTGCTTTCAATAAAACCGTGTAATCAAAAAATGTAATTGAAATAATCGCGTATACAATCCATCGGAATACGAAATGGGTTGTTTGAATATCACGAGGTTATTGAAAACTTACTTTGCTGTTATTGGAGAAAATAAGTGAAAACTTACTTTGCGGTTATTTGCTGTTATTCGTTATTATTTCAAATACAAGTGTAATCAGATCTAACACATACATTATCGATTATCAATTACATTTCAAAGAACACTTGAGCTATTGTTCCATATACATTATAATCAGAGTTGTAAAACCCCATTAATTCATGAGATATACTTTACAGTACAATTTGTTTTGTAATTATGATTTCATAATAATAATATGCAGTGATTATAAAATAGCGTGTAAACATATGAATTGCTGAAAAAAATACTTATTTTCGCTTTAATATTGCAAGAAATAGTGGAAAAA
Organism: Ephialtes manifestator; assembly: GCA_963970395.1. Lineage (NCBI taxonomy): Eukaryota > Metazoa > Arthropoda > Insecta > Hymenoptera > Ichneumonidae > Ephialtes > Ephialtes manifestator. The sequence continues at coordinate 18,078,710 of OZ019970.1, read as the reverse complement.
ATGGAAGAAATAAGTAATGCATTACTTATATTTTCCATTTTTTCAAAAGGATTACCGTGAGTTTTTATTGAAAAATAATAATTTTTGCAGCCATGCCAAAATTTAATCATCGTATTACAATCGCTACATGTTATTATTATAAAATCATTATTTCTATAAGTATTAGGCATTTATAACTCTGATTATAATTAAGCCAAATGATTATGTTTTCGGCTCAATAGACAATTTATACAAAATTTGAATAGTTCAATTTTTTAATAGAATTATTTTGTTTTTGTCGTAACTAATCCTACAATTCAATAGTTATTTACATCAATAAAATGTATGCGAAAATTGTATGCGTGATGACGTTAAGGATAAAATATTTCGATTGAATGTACACGGGAAAAATGTAGTTGTTTCAATAACACTGGTATATTTGAAATGAATTTAATTGATCCAATAGTACTGATAGCGGAACAACTGCATGTCAGGTTTGTTTAAAAAACAAATCGAAATATGAAAAGGTTTATTTGAATGTCACAAGATTTTTTAATACTTTACTGTTATTGGAGATTTTATGTTATTTCAAATACAAGGGTAATCACACGGAGAGAAATTTCTGTGTCGTGATAACATAAAACGGTGACAACAAAAATCGTTTTGTTAGGCTAACCAAAAGATTGATCAGCCCAGTAAAAATATTTGTCAGCCGAACAAAAGATTTATCAGCATAGCAAAACTGATTTGTCAGCCGAACAAAAGATTTGTCAGCCTTGTTGTCCGCGATTCTTGTTGTCACCGTTTTATGTTGTCATGACACAGAAATTTCTCTCAGTGGCAGATTAAATACATATGTTATCGATTATCAATAAAGTTTCAACGAACACTTAAGCTATTGTTCCATATACAACTTTCACCAAACCAAGTAATTATGTATTTGACTTAATACCAAAATTATACAAAATTTAAATAACACAATTTTCGTTTTTGTCATAAGTAATTACAAGTAAATAATTGATCAGTCTGCGTGGTGAGATTAACGATAAATCCAACCACATATGTATATGAGCTCATGGAACTTGAAAAAGCATGTTCCTCTGCCTTTAACGGTACATAAACGATAAATTGTTACATGTTTTTGGTATTAACATTTAGATGTTGATCTCTTGGAATAGATGCACCTAGTTGGTAAAGCCAAAATTTCGAGAATATACGAGTTATTTTGGTAAAAGTGACTGAAATGTCCTTACCATCCGTGTCCCTGACACAGATATTTATTGTTTAATGATCAAATAAACTTATGTGGCGCTCCTTTACTATTCTGGAAAAATTATTATTGTTTTTGTCAAAAATACGCAATCGCAAGTTAACCGTGTTTGACTCTGTATAGTCATAGGAATTGATAAGTGTGTGTCCCGCGGTTTCGGTGTCCTTACCCGTGCAGAAATTATTTCGGGCAACCGCAATTATATAAGGGGCCTTTTTAGGTATAAACGTGGCATCCACAATCGGGAATCTACTCTAGAACCCTACTAGGCTCAACAGAGGCGGCCACGACAAACTTCGGGGCCTAGTCAAGCTTAAATGCGGAACCCTCATTAGGGTCGCCCATATTGAGCCTCTGAAGGCTCCGTATTTCAAGCGTGACCAGCCTAGTAGGGCCCCTTATAGAACTAGGGCTAACTAGAAAGGGCCAAGTTGGAGCCCCAACTATATTTCTGCACGGGTAACGTCCGCACTTTTCAGGGCGGTCGCAATGCCAGATACGGTAAAATAAATAATTATCTCGATTGCACCTAATCTGAACGAAAGTAGACGTTACGAAATTCACTCGCTTATTAATTTTTATACCTCAAGGGCGATGGTCCGTTAACAAAGTCCGTCCAAATTTGTGTAAGATTTAATATTATGTCCTTACCATCCAACGCAAAAACTATTCCGTGGAGCCTATATTTCTGATGGTCTCGATGCCCAGTAGATCCTATACAATGAGATTCTTGTGTGAGCAAACTTGCAGTGTGGTGCTAGCATTATAACCTCTTTTTTCACGGAAAAACTAATTTATTTACCGGAATTCCGTGTCCTTACCATCCACTAATCCGTTTCGATTTTGGAAAACTACTTTAAAGGCTTAAATAATACTGTGTGAATATGAAGAAGCGTTAAAAAAAATTGCCTTCCTTAATATCGACTTACATCAGATGGTTTGATCAATAAAATATTAATAATTTCGTTATTATACACATGTTTGATGAAAATATTCTTAGGAACTGTTTTTTTTTTTGTAATTTCCAATATAATAGCTTTGATCAGATGGAGGTCAAATTAACTAATAAACGTAACAATTTTAAGGGCAATAAAAGCGGTGTATTTAAAAAATAGTGGATTTTATTAGTAATTTTTAATTCAATCTTTTTTTATTTTATTTTTATTTATTTTTTTTCATGCTGTGCTCACATTTTTTCACGATGGCACACATTTGGTCGAGTAGGAATGATACCCTGGGGTTAGCAAAAAAATCCCGTGGATGTGCCTCGAATTTTTTTCAAAATTTTTATTTTTCGCGTTTTTCAAGTTCCATGAGGAATTGCTCATATAGTTTCAGCTTCCCATCTAACCCTTACAATTCCACATAATATTATCATGATAAACATTTTGAATTTCCGGATTCCGTGTTCAGATTTGTAAACAATGACCTCAAATCCTACTGAGCACCCAGTTCCATCCAGTTCTGTCTGATATACTTGTGAATATCATCCTCAATGCAGCTATTGTGGAATAAACGTGAAGGAAATTCATGTAGTCAGTTTGGTCTAGTGGGTAGCGTGCTCGTTTATACGTGTTAGGTAGTTAGGTAGGTCGATAGGTCTTAGGTTCAAATCCTGCAAATTTCACTTTCCGAAAAGGCAAAGGGAGAAAATCGTCTCCGTGGTCGATACCTTTTTTCGTTATTAATAACATTAATAACAATAATATTAACATTATCGTATAATTCTCGTTTTGCAATTAAATAAATATATTATTGATGTATTCATTGTAAGAACATGTCTATTTCTTTCAATGGTTCTTTCATTGGTAAAGGAGTTTAAAGCAAGTATATAAGTATTCAATCCAAGTGCACGATAAATCGTTTGGTAGAAAGAACATAATGCAACAACGACACAAATTATTCCTACAATAACAATCGCTATTGTTCCAATCAACTTTTAAAAATTGCATTCTATTACGGATGTAGTTGAAATAATGACAACTTTTTGACAACCCGTGAACCGAACGTTTTATTGAATCAATCTTAAATTTTCATGAATCAATGACATTTTTTTCCCGTGTGTTGATTATCATATCCGATATCCGAAATATCCGATATTTGCACTTGAAAAAGTGGACACGTGAGGCACGAAAACTGTACAAAAATTAATACTGCCTCATGAATAATCTTTATCTTTAATTTATCTTTAAAAACGGCAAAATACTTTTTTTTTCTCTCGATATTACGATACTCGTCGATTCGTCGACTCATCGGGCGTCTTCCATTGACAGTACACGAAGAAAAATCATATTCTACATATTCTACTGTACATTTTTCTAAATAAAGAAGTCGAAAACACCTGATCAGCAAATTTCATTCGATTGTATGAAATAAGTCGATTAGCACTTGAAACCCAACACAATAAAATACGTTCAAAAAAAGAAAACAGTAAATACAAGTATAATATACGTTCGTTGCCTACAATACTACGGTATGAAAAAAAAGTATTGTACAACATGCAATTTTAGCGAGAATCATTATTTTTCCTATAAATTTTCAAACGCGAATGAGCGATGAACTTACTTCAAAACAGATTTTCTTGAACAACCCTAGAATATTAGAGACTCCCGTTCTAATTTATCCGATACAATTATTCGTGACATCAGCACAATCTATCGGAATTTACGGCTGTACTCTCATTTTTCCTATTATTTAACGTCGCGTAGAGCGTAATTTAAAATTCGAAAAATTGGAAACACACTCGACAGAATTGTTTGAGCTTTAGCGCGTTCTCTCCGGTGTATACGTTCAATTTTTCATGTGTTTTTTTGTTATCGGTTCGCGAGGAAGCAGAGACTTTGTCCCTGGAACGAGTTTTCATTTAAGCGGCCGACCAATGCCTTGTCTTTGTTTTTCTCTATAAATATACCACGTCAATCTCTCATGGCTCGATTCTTCTCTTTTAATCAACATCGACGGCGGCGGAACGAGAATGCGTTTGAATATACGGCTTCCCCTCCCCTGCTTATAAATTCGTTAAGGCGAGAAGCGTCATAATTTGTGAGACGATGCCAGATAATTAGAGCTTGGTGGTAGGCTAATGGGATTATTTAAAAATTGAAGGCCAAAGATATAGCGATGAGCTCGTCTCCCTATGGACTAAATTTAATTGCGTCAGAGCAGATTATAAGAGAGAGAGAGAGAAAGAAAGAGAAGTGGGCGAATACTGGCTCGAATGCTAACCACAATCAAAACCACGCGACATATACCACAATGGCGTGGTTTAACTTGTCAGTGTGTAGTGCACTTCGCATGCAAGAGATTTGGGTATAGGTGCACGGATATATGATGAACAAGCGATGTAATGTTTGATGTCGCTTCGCTATACATCCTGCGCCCACTACATTGCTTGATCAGTGCGTAAAATAACGCGTTAGTGGTTCTCCAGCATCGCTCATCACCATCGGATTAATTCCCCGAATGAATACTAATAATAAGCCCGGATAGGATGCATGACTATAAACAGGCCTTCTCAATATTCTCTCCCCTACGTAGTTATGTTTGTCATTTACCAATGAACCGCACTGACGAATTATCACTCCGGGATGCAATGGAGCGGAATACATCACAACGTCATGTAGGTCGTACTCCCATATATCGGTTTCGTCAATTATTCGGCGGTGGATCAATTAATTAAGGGATAGAATGTTGGATCAAAACAATTCACTACATCGTTCGCTGCATTTTGCTGTATTCACCCTCTGTAGGCCTTGTTGCATTGTAAAAAAAACGGTGTTGATATTAACACCGTTTTAACACCCCAACAATGCCTACAGAAAAAAGTAGTGTCTATGAAGAGAGTATTAGATTAGTAGTAAAATGGAAAGTATGAAGTATGTAGTATTGGACGAAATCATACTCCAATTATACTCATATGCGAAGTATTTTTTTTCGGGTATCCAGCACGAAATAAGTTTAATTAGAGTATGATTTCTTCCAATACGACTACTTTCCATTTTAATGTTATCCTAATACTCTTTTTATACTATTTTTTTTTGCGCGGGTATATAGATCATTATACTCTCATAGAGTAAACGGACGGTGTAAGAACTTAGTGTGAATTTCACTTCAACATCGTAGAATTAACATCAATTTATATTTACAACATTTGGTGTGCGACAAGATATGTTAATGGATTGAAGAATTGCTGAAAATAGTGTAACATTCGACAGTTTTGTGAGTTAATATAAATCTTACAAAATGATTTGTTAACACATGCGCAGTATCAAATTCCAATATTATGGGACATGTGAGATCTCCATAATGTTTAAAAGATTGACACAAATCGTATAATAAAAATCGTAATAAAAAATGTTAATAATTGCACGTTACAGGTAATATTTCGAAATCCCTAAATATAGTCGAGTGTATATCGATCAGGTTTTCCGAAGTTTCCTTGTATTCTTCGTCAAATTCGATACACTAGTTCATTAGGAAAGAGTTGTTGCAAGTAACACACTCAGAAAAGGAATGCAATAGAAAGAAATGCGTGTACAATGAAAAATAAAAAATTGGAAATCAGTAACTGGCCATAATTAATTATTGTAGGAAACTTTATTAATGCATTTCATTAATTCCACTGTAGTTTCAACACCACTTTTGTCACCGTAATGTTTCGAATCCATGTTCATCTTTATTCATCGAATTGCCACAGTCTGTCGATCATGACCGAATGCGACGTAATCGTGCTCCTTCGCGCTTATTGTCAGACGTTTGATGATTTCGCAGATATATAAGATGTATGATATAAGTATACGTCAATCAGGGCACAGAAAATAGGTGTTACGTGATTTCGCAGGCTCATTCTACAGCGGCTTCCAGTCAGAGAATCATAGAATAAGCCTGTTAGATATTTTATGTTATTTATCGCGTAAGATGAAGTACGTGTGAGTGAGTGAGTGATTTTATTGGTATTCTGTAATTGTTTTATATTATCTTTATGTGTATTTTTGTTTATATCGAGTCTCATTTTTATTATTCTTGTTTGTATGTATTCGTGGTTTGCGTGCCAGAGGACAGTGATTGTCCTAGTTCACTAAATAAATCTATCTACCTATCTACCATAGAATCAAGATCGTTTTAAAATCAACTCCGTCAGAGTGTACATGAAACGCCAAATATGAAACCTATATGTCCGACTTCACTAAAATAACCTCACTTTGAGCACGTAACGCTGGTCTAAAATCGCTAATTTTTAACCAATGACTCTTACGCATGCGCAATAAAGTTTCGGAAAATAAACTGACGAATTAATTAGTCTTTCTAAAGTCAATATTATATTCATATTATCACCACATAAATAGACGAATATTTAAATTAACTGCAGGGTCAAAATTATAGGGTAGAAGTACCGGTTGTGGCCACTCCCACACTTAAATACGTTTTTCGTGGCTATTTTAATTCTGTACCTGTATTCAATCATGATTTTTCATAACGTTGTGTATTTTGAAAACATTTATCGTCATTTTGACGTTCGTTCGTCTGCATTACAAAAAATACTGTATCAATAATTAAAGTATCATCAGCTGATCGATCAAATTCTCAATTCCTTACGTAATTCGACAAGATTTTGACGAAAGCTTTAGATATATATATTCGAATTATATAGTTGGCGAATTGCATGCAGCTTCGCACATATCAATCTTAAGAGGCACCACTGCAGATGTTGATGTACTAAAAGTTTGAAATAAAGCTATACATTTATAAAACATACGATGCCCACAAGTGGTACATGGAATAAACATGTTGCCCCGGATATGGCCATGATAATATAATCATTAATTTTTCGTCAATTATTACACAATCAATTCATATATTCATAAAGAAGAAACAAAAAAAAACGCTAAGAAAAATATATCCTTAGAAATGTATAGTAAAAAGAAAGTAAAGCGGTGGAACACCTTTCATGTTGAAGATTCCCATCATTATGCAGTGCGAAAATCTGCTTTCGGAAAGAACTCTCGTAAATATAAAAATAAAAGTTTAAAGAGTAAAACATTAATATAATGTATGACTATTTGTGACAAAGAAAGCTGCTACGAAAAAGTGCAAAACGAAGGAGACGAATGTCAAAAAAGGTTAGTTAGGTTCACAGATGGCATCTGTGCTTTAAAGACATTTTCGTGTAGAGGAATTGGATGCTTTCATAAGAATACGACTTTGATTGATTAAACACGCCTTAAAAAATGTTTCAAGTGCAATGAATATTGAGAACTGGTGAAATGGCTATGCTCCCACTTTTTTCTATTTTCCAGTGTTTTCTCTGACACATATGAAGATTTTAATGCTAGAATTCTCAAATTATATTCTTCTCAGATATAAAAAGTATAGGTTCAAAACAGTTTTATGATATTTGGTTCCAATCACAAGTACTCGAAAATGGGAAAATTCTTGAAGTGGCCACATCCGTTACTTCTACCCTATTCATTTTAATACTGGATAGATAGATCGATATATACACCAACATTAGTGTTTAAGTGACCTTAATTTTAGCACTGAATATAAGGACCTATAAGTTCACAGGCAGTATCCCTGGCGGAAAAAAACAGTATGGGGAGCCAGTCCCGACGAAGAGCTATCAGTAGTTCGAACAGCCATGAGCTCGAAAGGTAATATGACGTCGAATGGACATTAGGTCGAATGGACATTAGGTCCATTCGACCTAATGGCCGTGGGTCATATTACCTTTCGAGGTAATATGACGTCGAATGGACATTAGGTCGTCCATTCGACCTAATGTCCATTCGACCGAATGTCCATTCGACCGAATGTCCATTCGACCTAATGTCCATTCGACCTAATATTCATTCGACCTAATATCCATTCGACATAATGGACATTCGACCGAATGTCCACTCGACCGAATGTCTACTCGACCTAATGTCCATTCGACCTAATGTCCATTTGACCTAATATCCATTCGACCTAATATCCATTCGACCTAATATCCATTCGACCTAATATCCATTCGACCTTATATCCATTCGACCTAATATCCATTCGACCTAATATCCATTCGACCTAATATCCATTCGACCTAATATCCATTCGACCTAATATCCATTCGACCTTATATCCATTCGACCTAATATCCATTCGACCTAATATCCATTCGACCTAATATCCATTCGACCGAATGTCCTCCATTTTAGCAATGGTACTCTTAAAAAGAAAACTAAATCACGAAAACAATGCTTCCTTTACGACGAAATAAAAATGGTAGTAAAAAATAAAAGCGAAATAAATGATATAAAAAATATAAAATTATAAAACACTTTGCATTATTGTATGTGCGCTAAAAGTTCAAAAAAATATTTGTTGTTTAACAAAGCTATCAGCTCTATAGTAGAACCTTAAAGATGTACTTTTCGTAACCCGATCGTTTTTTCTTAGGTATCGACCAAAAACTGATTAGATTTGAAATCAGTAGCAAATTTTCAATGGGACATCATAAAACATTGCTAAAACCGATATTCCCATTCCTCTTCTAAAAAAATCATGTTCGAAAAAGTTAAATTTAACTTTATTGTATTCACAGTTCGATTATGTAGGGTAGCTGATGTCTATTATTTAAAGTTAAACAACGTGTGTTTCTCTCCCATTTTCTTTTGGTCCCTTATCTACTATCCATCTGCCCCAATTGTACTCTTTGAGGGCTATAAGTATATTGCCACCTATATAATGGTCGTTTCTGAAAGCCTGCTTCCAGAGGGAGACAAGGCTGAAGAAAAACGAGGAAAAAGGCGAAGTGTCGATGGACTCGCTTTCTTTGCTTTTCTCGGTTGGTTGCGCTTTGTTTGCGTTCAGGAGGCGGATATAGAGTGACGAGGGATGACGGACAGGATGGATGCCAAGTCCGGGGTTTCTGTCATGGTGTGCGCGAAATGTACGTGTACTTTTACCTTAGCTTAGGACATCCCTTATATACGAAACACGGTTGGAAGCACAAGAAGCAGGAGCAAAGTTGTTCCCATCTTTGGCACGCGACGTCGCGAGGCGACGACGGGAGACTGATATCCGGATTTCCATGGTAACGCAAGGCCACAGTAAGGCAAAGGGAACGCGTATCCTTTGGGGGCTGCTCCGATCCGTGGCAAGAACGCCGGCTTTGCCTAATATACTGTGTGTACCACGCGGTAATAGGTATACGGCTACTATAGTGTAATATAGCACTATATACGTTTGCGTCCTGAAACCACCTCGGAAACGTGATAAACCATCCCTCTGGACCTGTCAGACGGTATGTTTGCCGATGTTCCACGCAATTATGCTTCCTGGTCGGGAGCATTTATTTCGAGGTCTTCCTGCCTCGTTGTCGCCAATTTCATTCTTTACAAGTCATGAAATTTTCTCTCTTCTTCCTGTGACTTGAAGACTTGTGACTTATGCGATAACATTTTGGCGATCCTTGAAATACTTCGGCGTACTTTAGAAAAAAAAACAACTATTTAGATGAAGCCAACTTAATTCTGTTGGCTGAAAGACAGTTCACTGGAGCAAGATACTTTTTCCTCATCAACAGATGGATTGTTTTCGTAAATAAAAAATCATGGTTTTCATATGAGAATACTTAAAATGGCTTAAAACGCCATCAAACTTGATTTATAAAAATGTTGTTAATGGCATACACGCAACACGTACGTACTCATCAAATTAGCTTACCATGAATTTTTATCGTAAAGTTATTAGTGTGAGGTTAGGAGTTACATAGATGTTCAGCTATGGAATTTTTTAACCGTACGTCGTAAATTTCAAGAATTTCATTCTTTACGACTTGAAGACTTGTGACTAATGCGATGACATTGTGGCGATCCTTCAAATATTACGGCGTACTTTAGGGAAAAAAACCAATTATTTAGATGAAGCCAACTTCATTCTGTAGGCTGAAAGGGATAACCGTTCAGTGGACCAAGATACTTTTCCTTTTCTTATAAAAGATGTATTGTTTTCATAAATAAAAAATTAAGGTTTTCATGTCAGAATATTCAAAATGGCTTAAAACGCCAATAAAATTGGTTTATAAAAATGATTCTAATGGCGTATTTGCAATACGTGCTTTCCCGTCAAATTAGTTTGCCGCGAATTTGTATGATAAAAAGTTATTAGTGCTGTAAAAAAAATCTACTTGAAATTGAATGTACTTTTACTGGACGTTTTTATGCATAAGCTAGGTATATTTAATTCGATATACAAGTGTAATGTAAATTTAATGTATAGTACAGCACATTCAATAATTTACGTTAAACTTACAGTAAAAGTACTTGAATTTTACAGTAGAAGTACATGAATGTTATACCACAGTTGTATATTAAGTTTCGATTACGAGTTTATGCATAAAAACTTCCAATCTTTGCTAACAATAGGAGTTATACAGATGTTCACCTATATAATTTTTTGGCCCTACGTCGTAAAATTCAAGAGCTATCGCTTAATTAGCGAGTTAATGCTACTCGACTTATTTTGATCGTACATATTATTTTCGCCACCTCGATAGTTTCGTAGCTCGGAGTTACGTGTACTTTTTTTATATGAAAGTTATCGCAAGTTATGGTGCGAAGTTTGTATGAAATTGTATACCAGCGATAAAGACTATAAATATTAAATGGATGTGTGAAATACTTCTGCCTAAGCAATTTTTCAATTTTGATGTAAGGTATGAATAATCGTCACGATTTTTCTCATTAAAAAATACTTAATATCTATGATATCAAAAAAACTTCTGACAGTTTGGTTTCTTTCATATATCGAATACTATATAAAACTACATTCTATATGCAATATCCACAAGCTTTAACGAAATTTATTGTGTTTTTGGAAGGTACACACAGCTGATTCGATAGACAGAAATGAGTGAATGCGATTTTTGAAATTTACAACCCTCAAAACATGTATTTTCATTATAAATTGAATTATCTTTTTTCCATTGCAATATTTTCCATTTTTACATACTTGTATGTGTGTGTAGCACGCTTGTAAAATTTGAACCTCGTTATTTCAAGAATGGTTTTATGAATGGAATGGACATTTGGCACGCACGTAGAGGAGTTACGTTCTTTTGTTTGTAATAATTTACACAACAATTAAACCACTGGGCGTGAGACAATTTTCCTGCGTTTCCGCATTTCTGGTGCATTTTCATAGAACAAAAACACGGTAAAAATTAAGCTGCCTGTATCGGCCAGTGTTTTTACAGTTTCCCTGAGACCTTGTGCAAATGCGATACAGTAGTGCATTAGGAAGAGTGGCCGCGAGCAACACTCTAGGATGGTATCTAGAAATGGAAAGGAGAAAAGTAAGGTTTCTAAAAGCCTCAAGAAGGCATACACTGGAATAAAACGAATTTTAATAAAGTAGATTTTAAATCCGCTGCACATTCTTACTTATCGAACGAAATAATTCCTTACAAATAAAGTTGAAGAATAATTGGTATTCAATTTAAGCTGTATCTGTAAAAAGGTTTGGATTCTACATCATTTGATATTATTTTCCTTTTTCTCTAACTTATGTTTTCACTGTAATTTAAGTCTTTCTTGACCAAACGAACTCAAATTTCCTACAAGGGTGAACGAATATTCAGCAGTGTAAGATATTCAAGTTGGTAAAGCTGATAAAGATCGATAAATGGATTCGAATATTACACTAATTCATTTTTTATTATTAAACCGCTTATACTTTCAAAACATCGGACAAAACGGGCTAAAACTTTAAACTGGTACGTACCATTATTACCATTTTTTCAATTTCAATGGTAATTGAAATCGTGTTTGGTGAAAATCGAAACAGGCGTTGGAGTTTAATAGAATATTGAATTTTCATTTTCATAATTTCCGAGCTTTGTTGAGGTTGTTGGCGGATAAGTTTGGCAGGTTCGCCAACAGGGTTCCAAAGTTGAGAAACTTATTATTCAAAACAAGGGTACAAAGTTAGATCTTGTACATTGCTTCCTAATTTTGAAGCTTTGTCAAAGTTGGAAAATGTGCTCTGTGACGAAGCCCAAATTGGTCAACATGCTTCTTCGTTAAGATAGCTCTATGGAAGGTAGAAAATCTTTAGTCATCCCTATGGAAATAAAATACATTCGGAAATATATAATTTTTATACTAAATATATTAGCGCTGAAAAATTGTATATCTCAGATATATATTATGATATATGCGGATTATATGCTAGCGAAAAATATAGCTGAGGTATATTCAAAATATTTAAAAAATGTATTATCCGCCGAAAAGTTGGTTATATTAGATATATTTTGAATATATTTCATTTTTCATGGAGGCATTTAGTCATCAAAGTATTTTTATTTTGATTCTTTCATGGTACGACTTCAATCGACTTTTACTGCTTTACCGACCCTACCTCCTATCACTCCGTGCACGCATCTCACTAAGCTAACTTAACTTTCAATGCGTCCGCAGCTGACTAGCCCCGCAAAAACGGAGTATGAAAACGGTATTCTTGCTTCCTCATAGAGGAAGCTTTGCTTTCATGACATTTTTTTTCGAGATTTTCATGCCAGTATGCTTAGAATTGTTCAAAACATCGATAAAAGAGGTTTAGAAAAAATGTCCGTATGTATGTGTGTGTGTGTGTGTATTCTGGGCTCCGAAAATTCGATGAACTATTACTCAGTAACCGTTCGAGCGATATGGCTCAAAATTTGGCACGCAAGTGGAGTTGTTACCCCACTTTGAATGTTGAGATTTCTGAAAAAAAAAACAGCAATTTTGATTTTATGGTACTTTTAATTTTTTTGAAAAAAGGCCGTGGTCGATCTAACTCTCGTAAAAATTATACGATTTTGCTAAATAGTTGTTTATAAATAAATATACATTCAATGTTGTTTGGTATTGCATTTGGGCGAAATCGGTAAAGCGGTTCAGATTTTATAGATGTTTGAATTTTTCGAAAAAAATTATTTTTTTAATAAATCACGTCGAATTTCACCAATTTAACTGAAATTTTTTACAGACGAAAAGGTACATGCACCTATGCCACCTACCAAATTTGACGATGATCGGTAAAGTGGTTCAGATTTTACGACATTTTGAAATTTACAAAAAAAAAAAAAAAAAACGATTTTCGCTCTAGCATCAGCAAAACTTGATAATGCGAGACAGAAGTTTGTACTCAATGGAAATAAGAATTCAAAGTAGAACTTTACACATTGCTTCATATATGAATTTTATTTTTTTTAATTTATGATGACCGCTTGTCCCAAAATAGAATTGCTCATAACTCTCGAACGGCGTGACGAATCGAGATGAAAATTTACACAAAAGATCCTCCTCTTTTGTGTAAATTAAATAAACTCCGTTTTGTGTAAATAATAAACTCCGTTTTCCTTATTTCGATTAAGGTCGTCCTTGCGCATTAAGCTGAGGTCAAATAAGTTTTTGAAAAATGGGAGGGAATTGCAAACACTTTTCGCCATTATTAAAATATGAAACATGTAAAAAATCATGGATACTAAAGGCATTGAAGAGATTAATTTGGCATAATAATAATTAGAAAATGTTATTAACAGATTAATGGAAAGTAAAATTGTTGGACAAATCGTTACACAACCTAATTTTTTTATATTAAAATAATTTGTTTATTTTTATGAATCCACATGAATTTTTTTACATTTTAATTCACTTTGAATTTTTCGTTTTATAACATGGGAAATATAACGAAATTCAAAGAGGATTACAAAATTTGAAAAAAATAATACATATTCAGAAAAATTAAAGAACCATTTTTATCAAAAAAAAAAAAAAATAGGTTGTCGAAAGATTTGTTGAACAATTTTATTTTCCATCAATTTGTTTATAACATTTTGGATTTATTATGCAAAATTAATTTCTTCAATGCCTTTTAAATGCATGATTATTTTCAGGTTTTTATGTAGTCGAGAAGATTTTGCAATTTCATATAATTTTTAGAAAACTTATGCGAACTGAACACCAGGCGCAAGGACTACCTTAATTGGCTTAATCGATAATTGTGGATGAAAGAATGGGTTATATCGCTACGACGAATTTGTATGTTCTGTTACCCCCTGTATAGCTCAATGAAGTGAGTTGCAACTAACGGGTTCTTTTATTTTTGTTATCGTGGATTGATAGTTTCAAATTATTTATGTGTCGTTGACATTTTGTGACGATCGGAATGCACATCGGAGGAATTTACGAAATGTAAGTCAAATATTTTATTAAATTTATCTACCACGGTTAACCTTTTCGACCAAAAAAAATTAAAAAAGTAAACCGTATCAAACAGTATACAGTTTACCGTTTGAGTTTTTAACCAAAAGTGTAATCTTGGTGGTAAACTACATAGGACACAATAACTAAATTATCTTTGCAGTTGACCGCTACGATTGATCTTGTGAATAAAACACGCGTAAAATATAAAGATTTGAGACGGTTTATAATTATTATTTGTTTTATCGAAAAGGTTAACCGTGGACGAGAAATCTGTATATGGGGCAATCCACTCCGTTTCGACATGGATTGGACCTTGACGTCATCGATTTGGATCGTAATTTTTTGTAGGATTAGTTTGACCTTCAACTGCACAAACAAGGATGCAAAGTAGAACCTTGCACATTGTTTCCTCATGATTTTTCGCTTTTTACAAAGCTTCCTCTATAAGGAAGCCAAAATTAAATAACATAGTTCCTCATAGAGGCAGCTTTGTAAAAAGCGAAAAATAATGAGGAAGCAATGTGCAAGGTTCTACTTTGCATCCTTGTTTAAATATTAACAGAGTCTTGGATTATTTATGCCAACCAATGCTGGCCTATTGAAATAAGACATACCGAGTAATATCCCGTCCAAATAAAGAAAGTATCAAAAGAGTATTGAAAACAGCGTAAAAAGTTAAAAGTCTTAAGTATGATCTATTGGACTGAATAATCCTAAAGGGTATTAGACCAAATTATTATTTTTCGGTGTCCAGTTCAAAATTGCCATAGTTTTCGGAGTCCAGGTCAAAATTTCCATAGTTTTCAGTGTCACGGTCAAAATTACCATGGTTTTCCATGTCTAGGTTGAAATTTTCATGATTTTCGGTGTCCAAGTCGATATCTCCACCGACTTTGGGATGCAGGTCGATATCTCTATGGTTTTCGGTGTCCAGATGTATATTTTCTTTTAAACTACTTTGGTACGTAAAAGATAATAGACTTTTATTGCATTAAACTTAGAATTCGGGTGAACTTTTATATCCAAGAGATTTTTTCTGTATTTAACTAGTATCTGGTCAAAATTTCACAGATACTAAAATATTACCATACTAAAGACTTTAGACCATTTTGAATAGATTAAAAAAACAAATTATGCGTGGGTTTAAGTATACTGTGGATAAACTTTCGTAAATTATAGACTTTTATACTGCATTGAACTAGACTTCCGATCAACTTTTATGTATAACAGATTTCTTTTATAACTTTTATATATAACATATTTCTGCTGCATTTCTCGAGACTTCGGAAAAATCTTAATACGATGTACGTACATCATGTACGTACATCGTACTTGACTAATCTCTTGAGGTAAAAAAAAATCCTCCACTAGTACAGATATGGACCATATGTACCATATGGACCAATTTTTTTTCACACCGAATATATTAATGATACACGGAGAGAAAAAATTGGTTGCCCCAACCATCCGTGTGGCTAAATACGCGCCAACCGACAAAGTTGGCTAGGTTAACCAATTTATTGGTTGAAACGACAAACTAGTGGATTGTGACACCCAATTTGTTGGTTGAAACGACAAACTAGTGGATTGTGACACCCAATTGGTTAGTTGCAAACTAAGTAATTTGCTGGGCCAACCAACTGGTTGGTCGCCCCAACTAACTGATTTGTTTCTGTAATCAACTTATTTATTGTCCCAACAGTTTTTTTAATGTGGCGCCTATTCAACCAAATATTTCTTTCCGTGTACATTTTTAACTATGCCCAAAATAACCATTTATTTTAACAAAGCGTTTTCGTGGTATCATCGCAGGGTTCAAACGTTCCATCCAAAGGAGCGTCAGCACAGAACACATCGTCCAGTATGACTTTCAAACTACATTACGACTTCGCCGCAAGGTATAGAAGCGACGAGGTCCGAGAAATTGAGTGCAAGAAAGTCTATGAAAGAGTGAGTTACAAACTCTGTGCCCATAGCTTGTTCGGAAGTGAGCTGTGTGTTTACCCGAGCAAACTAATCGAGTCCACGATCCAACGAGGAAGTGAAGTGGTCGCTTTCTGTAATAATGGCTGTTCAAGCACTTCTCCTCTCTCTCTCGCTGGCGTTCGGTCGACTTATAATTGTCCGCTCGACTTATAATTGTCCGCTCTCTTACAGAACAATCCCTCAAAGTTTGCTTCGAAGCTTCCACTTCTTCCTTATTTCCGTCTTCTCTATCCTGCTCTTTCTACTCGTCACTCCTTTCTTTTTCGTACCATTTTCCCATTTTTCTTCTCTTGAATAAGCGACCATTCTACCCTTCCTGGAGGTATGAGGTATCTCGAGCTAATTAGTTCACGGTTATCAGTCGCTGATGAGAGAATCTTCTTGTTAATTGGCGAATCGCCGAGATCCAGGTCATTGGCCATCAAAAGAAGAATTCCTATCAAGTTACCTTGCCATTAAACAATTGAAAAAAGATTCCTCGTTAGCAGCGAAACCGTGGGGGTAAAAATAACGAATGGCTACAATAACGAATTTCACAATAATGAACGTCCAAATCTAGAATGACCATCATTATGAAATTCGCTATTTTAGCCATTCAGTATTTTGATCATTCGCTATTGTGACCCCCACGCCACTGTCATGGTGTAAACGGACAGTGTAAGAATTTTGGTGTAAATTTCACTTTAATACCGTAGAATTAATACCAGTTTATATTCTTACTATTTGATGTAGAACAGGATACCTGATTGGATCGAAAAGTCGGTGAAAATAGTGTAACATTTTACACTTACGTCAGTCAATACAAATCTTATAAGATTATTTTTTATCACACGAGCATTGCTAAAACTCCAGAATGTGTGAAAGATTGACATAAATTGGTGCAATTTTTTAGATTTGTGTCAATATTAAGTTGCTAATAAATCTTAGTAATTGCACAAGTAATATTTAGAAATCAATATCTGATCACCAAAATGTTGATACAGGTACAGAAAAGGATGCAAGGAACGGTCGTGTATGAAAGCCAGAAACTGGGATTCGGAATTGAAATTCCGATTGTGAGTTTCTATATTATGTTAGTTTTAATACTGAATAGATAGATCGATTTGTACACCAAGAACCGCGTTAATGTGATCTTACTTTTAATACCGAGTAGATGGACCTATGTGACAATCGATAACAGTGTTAAGATGGTGTGCTTTTCAATACTGAATTGTGACAATGACATGGCTCGTATGGTGTTGATTCATTACATAACCATGCAGTGTTATTTGTAACAAAGTAACGTCCGACTCTGGTTTTATACATTACATCGAGTACTTTTCGCTCCATAATGGTGCACGGAGAAAAATAATGAGTTGTCACAACCAAAATATCGGTTGACACAACCAGCCCATTTTCCTAATTCCCCTATAATTCAACTTGGTTATGACGAACAAACAGTATTGATTGCACGAACCAAGTTTTGTTGGTAGAAGCCCTGTCAGTTGCGGTAACCATCTCTGATTGTCATCTTCTTACCTAATTGATTGGTTAATACAACTATTCGAGTGGGCAAGGGTTCAAATACCGGTTTACTTGCATAATGCAAGTTGCATTATTGTTTATTGTACTAGAATATGCAATTGTACTAATTATGCTGTTCAATATTAAAATCATCGCGAATCGCCCCTTGAACCCCTTCAATTAAGACTTCAAAAATATCGCTTTGGAGGTTATATTGAAGAAACACGGATCAGTGTCGATTCTTTATTTCATCAAACTTGATTTAAAAAATATTACTGTGGGCGCAAGCATAGAAAGTGAAACATTTTCCTGTGTGGATTTTTTCCTATTTTAGCCAACTGTCCAAATATATCTTTCATTTTGTACTTGTCGTAGAGCTCTAGTTCAGCCACTACAGCAAGCAAGTTTTGCAGGGTCCAATTTTCTTCGTAGGAAGTCTCTAGCTGGTAGGTCTATTAAGATAACACCCCCACAAAGGCCAACCAATGTTTACGACTACCTAGAAATTATAGGCTTTTTATGGGCTCTTGAATGCCACTAAAAAAATGTTTGGGCTACACCCAGTTCCGAGAAAATCGAATTTCAAAAGTGGGGATGCTAGCTTGCCGGCAAGCCAGCGACATCTTTTTTCCAGATATACTTAGAGGAAGTTTGTTAACACCATATTTATAGGCTCTTTGCGGTCGTCCATAAATTATGTCACCACGGATTTGATCTTTTTGGAGGTCGGGAATAGCCACTTTTGTGGTCGGCTTTTGTGGCTCCCGCTCTCTCTCTCTCTTTTGTTTTCCCATCTCTGATTTATTACGTTTTTATGTTTGGTGTCGTTTGCTCACGCGTACTTTGACTTTCATTTCATTACTTTTTTTATCATTCTTCAGTTAATTTCTTTAGCTAACCGAAAAGTGAGTGGATCGAAAAAAATGGACGACTCCACGTCTGAAGGTTCTGTCGACGATGAAGAAGTTTTAAGAAATTTTGACGAGGAAGCGAAAAAAATAGTACAAAGTGAAACCTACCCTAAAAAAACTTCTGATCAGTATCTGCTAATTTATAATACGTATAAAAAGTGGCGAGATGAAAACAAAAATTATTTTTTCAAAAGTATTTTCTTATTACCAGACATTTTCCTCTTGTATGTTATTTAGTATGTCTTTTTAATAGCCGCCCCGACCAGCAAGAACCTCGGCTTCGCCTCGGATTTGCAAAAGTCGGACGCCCCCCCCCCCCCCCGTACTTTCGGTCGGGGATCAAGAAAAATAGTACACGACCCACGGGCAGAATGTTGGATCCCCCAGCGTATTTGATATCACATACGCAAGGAAATCCAATTTTCTGGCCTAGGGTCGTAATATACTATTGTAATAAAATGTTTGCACGATAATATTTTTAATTTCTTACATTTTTTGCACAAATTCCTATATCTTCAGGAATACTCCCGACCAGGGCGTTATTGTCACGTCTGGAGAGCCCATAAAGAACCTATAAATATGGAGCTAATAATAAAATTCTAATGTTAATAAACAAAGGATATCTGGAAAAAAGTTGGCGCTGGCTTGCCGACAAGCTGGCACCCCCATTTTTGAATTTCGATTTTCTCGGAACTGGGTGTAGCCCAAAAATTATTTTTGTGGGGTTCAAGAGCCCATAAAGAGCCTATAATTATCATGCAAACATTTTACTAAAAAATTAATTTTTCATTTGTTAAATTTTTTTAACAAATTCCTAAATCTGCAGGAATACGCCCGACCAGGGAGTATTGGCATGTCTGGATACTTCCGATCTGGGAGTTATTGACATGTCTGGAGAGCCCATGAAGAGCCTATAAATAGGGTGCTGAGAAAAGTCTCTTAAGTATATCTGGAAAAAAGTTGGTGCAGGCGCAACCTGGCACTCCCACTTTTGAATTTCGATTTTCTCGGAACTGGGAGTAGCCCAACCATTTTTTTAAGTGTCATTCAAGAGCCCATAAAAAGTCTAATTTCCAGGTATGCGAAAAATTTGTTGGCCTTAGTGGGGGTGCTAACTTAATAAACCTCTGTCAGGTCCTGATATAAGAATTCCCATTGCAAGTAATTTCGCAGAATAACTTACCTCTGCACTAATTTTTGTCTTCTGCAGTAACTTTTTTTTACCAATTTCCTTGTAACTTCAGCAAGGTAATCTCCAATGGTAATTTGTATATTTTGACTTTACGGAATGCTTCGGTGAAGAGAGTTCAATCTTTTAAATCCAATGTTCTCTTATAAAATATTTCACTTTTTGTGATTGCCTCATTCCCCATTCACTCATTTCTGTCTGTATTTTTGGCGTCTGTATGTCCGAAAATACAATAACTTTAGAAAAAAGCTGTGAAATTTGGTGTCTACCTTCTACATTTAAAATGTAGTTTTATTATTCAATCCAATCCAATCCAAAATCTTCACTGCTTCTGATACTTTACCTGAAATATTGAAGAAAAAAAACACATTTTTTATTTTATATATTTTTGGACCGCAAGCTAATATAAAAGCTAATAGCTAATAAAGCTAATATAAAAGATTTAGTATAGAGAAGATTTTGTGGTCTGTTCAATCACTCACATAAGACTTCTGAAACTGTCTGTTGTGGAAAATTTATATTACCTGAAATATGGATTGTGTTACACATTCACTAAAAAAAGAACTACTATCAATGATCTTCAGCAGTTTTGAATGAGAAATATACTATGAATATACACACCGTATGTTAGATTAAAAAGAAAGTAAAAATTGCAAGACAAAACAGATTTGAGGTTATTCAGAGTCATGATGATAGACTATAAATGCCCATACACTCATCCTATCATAGTTTTTATCACTCCCATAGCATTTGATACGAATTCCAAATCCTGCGAAGACCTCATCCACACCGTAAGATTCGAATCTTTTGGAATATGAATAACTGAATTGTAAACTCAACTTGTCAAATTATCGCAGTGCCGACAATAACATCACCAAAACGAACGAGAGATGTGAAGTGAAGGCGCGAATATCGCACGCGTTCTTCGCGAGTGCGGCTCGTAGCTTGAACTCAAATTTAAAAACGCGTTCTTGACCAATTATAGCGAAAAATGTAGATTACAATTAATGTGCGAAATTCACAAATTTCTATTCGTGTAGTTAGTCACTATACCCTAATAAATTAGCGATAAAAACTTCACGCCAGTAACAAATGTGATGAGAAAGTCGCGTGTTGCGAATACGCCAGTAGCAACTTTTTTCTCCGTGTGTTGTGAATAACACCGCGAATTTCTACCCCGCACATTGATGAGTCGCAGTTAACACCAGCTGATTTTTTACAGTGGATTTCAATACTTTCAATTATTTTCAGAAATGCAAAAATAATATTCATGGAGTTCAGGATAGGGAAAGAGGACAAGGATGTGATGTCTGATTGCCCGAACGATTATGGACTGCAGGGCTCTCCTCGGCGCTGAATACACAATGGGGCGGGCGCTGTTCATCGTACGCCACGCACCGTTAGTAATTATACCCTGGACGTGGTCGAGACAAAGCGAGTGGAGATCAGAGAGATCCATAGGACAGCATAGCGCGAAGTTGACGGTAGCTACTCGGCGCTGAAATGACGGTATACGAGAAGTAAACATTGACCATGTATGTCGTATCGCCGTTAGCACCATACGTACTAGGCGAGAACGTTGTACACAGGTGAACTTGCCGAGCACGTAACGTTGGCTGATTGTAGTTGATAATAGGGGTGCGCAACAACGCACCACGTCAACTCGATTCCTGGCTGTTTGACCGTTATATTACGCCACGAACTTCCTCCCAGCAAACTGTCATATCACTTCTATTCTTGCATCTCACCGCGCGATGTGCAAAAAGTTATACAAACATTGAAAAACGTCCTCTGGCGACGTAATCGTGGTCATTAACATCTATTGTTATTCGAAGCTGGTTATAAATCTTGTGATCGTTATAAAGCGCGTTATTACTGGCTTTACTCTAAAAGTTTATTGCTAATGACGGAGATGGAAAATTAATTGATAATTTTTTGTCTGGATTAAAGGTTGATGAGAGAAAAGGGCAAAATTAGCCATTAAATCGCCCGAGCCATGCCGGTACTGGGTTGAACTGAATTGATGATACAAGGGATAGTTAAAAGGTAGATTTTAGCACGAAATCGTACTATTGGAAGTTCATTTTCATTATAATTATATTATACAGGTTAATGTAATATATCTTTGATGAGGGAATATGAAATGGTTCGGACCCCAATCACTCTGAGTATAAAGCCACGCTGTAAAACCGTTTACGTTAATATCGAACGCGGCTCGTGGCGAAAATGATTATTTTCACTAATAAACACGGTGACCAGACTGCACGTGGAAACATAGCGAGAGTTAGCACTGTTCCGAGCTGCAGCGAAATTCGCGGCAACGTGATGGAAATTCCATTACAATGATGTACGTGCAGAGTTCTAAAGGGTTTACGCTGAATGGGTGAATTTCAATTTTCAAAATACCTGGTTTTTTCGTCTACGAGGATATCGTTCGGTATAAAATGACTAAAATATTTCCTGTTAAATTTCAAATTCATTGGATAATTTACATATTCGATATTTTGTATAAATAATAATTGGTAGGTTTCACCATTTTAGGCAAATGGCTCATGTATTACTAAATTGCCGTTGGCATATAAAATTAAAAATACTGCATCGTCATTACTTTTTCATTGATAGCAGGGAAAATATTACAAAAAATATTACGCGCTGTGAAGAGAGGGCCGATGAGATAAAAGGCGGTTCGATCACATCGCATTCCCCGACTTAATCATTGAACCGGTAACGATCGTTACTAACCCTTTGATGAATTTCGCGTGGGAAAGTCGAACCCTTTAGCTAAGCGAAGCGGCAAAAACTCGTCGAGCCGCTATAGTTTATATCGCTGCTGCAAAGGAGAGCAAAGTTTCTTATCACTAACCAGGTTTTACCCTTCCTTCTCCTCGTTACTATCAACTCTCGGCGGTATTTTTTCGTCTTATCGGCTGTCACCGACATTGATTTATTATATTCTGATCACGGTCAAAATAAAAACTCGAATAAAACTACAGAAGTAATTAATGACGGAGCGAGTGTTAAATTAGTCGTGTCTCGTGACACATGCAAGACACAAAAACGTCTTGAATCCTGGACCGAGCGAAAAAGTTTCCTTAATTCAAAAAAATTACATTCAAATCCCAACCTATGAAACATTTCGTTAAAATCAATGAAATAATATACTTAAGCTAATGTTATATTTTCTTTGAATGATCAGAGTTTCAATGAAATATAGGGACATTGAATTAATGAAAATTTTCCTTGTACACCGAGAGGAATATAGTACTTATTCCCAGATTCGTATAGTAACCGGGAACCAAAGTGGAAAAATGGCATTTTTTTCCAGTAAAATTTACGCCTAGTAAATCTTTGTATGTGTCTAGAAAAAAATGCCATTTTTCCACTTTGGATCCCGACTTATGACGCGACTAACGTAATCGCACTGACCGTTGGCGGAACGGGTGCCGTCAAGGAAACTATTTCTTTGAATCTGTTGCGTCCAGGTGGCAAACTCTCCATAGATTCACGATAGGAAATTGTAACGGTGGTCTCTCTTTCGAGTGAAGACGTTGACCCTTAACATCAGGGACGGAGACCTCGCCATGTACTACCTTAGATTTGAATGAATGAATGTGACGGAGACTCAATGATAGACTGATGAGTCAAAGTTGATCAGCGTGCAGAGTAAATGATTAGTTCGTGAAACGCAACGTATTCAAAATGATTGAACTTTACTTCGATTCTATTGGTTGCTGGAGTACAATTTCTTACAGGTGTTTCCGAAGTCTTGAACTCGCACGGCTAAGGTACAGAGTTTCGTTGAAGAGCGTTGCGCGCTCTCGTAGCAACAAGACGGTCGTGTGAAGAATAACTGAATTTAGGTAATTGTACGCTGCTTATATACTATTGTCGCTCTAATGATTTTTAGACAAAGTGGTAGGGATTCCTGAGAATTAGGGTCGAGATTTATGGTGCGAGATATAAGGGAAAATAAGTGTCATAAATGTTTATATAAATTCGAGGTACATTTCGTTAACCCTCCGAGGTCACACGATCTGGAAATAACGCGCCGGTCACAGCAATGACGCCAGCCATGTTTAAACGATTGCCGCGTTGCCAGTATCGTTCCGAACGACTCATAAAAATACAGGATATTAGTTTGACCTTTCAAAATGAGAATATCACGGCAAAACATGTCTATCAAATTGTCAAAATGGCAAATAAAAATCAGTCACGAGGCAATGCATAAAAAAAAACATTTTTTTACTTAAAAAAATCATAACTCTGGCAATTTCTAATATTTCTTCATAAAATTAGGAAGAATAGTAATTCTAGCTTACAGTTGCGCTTGGGGTCATTTTGACCCCGGGTGACCGCGAAGGGTTAACCGCCGGTCTTCGTTGAAGGGTTCGCGACGCGGGTTGTAACATGTTGAACTGTACAGTACACTCTCCGACCTCACTTGTATTGCTGGGAATCTTTGCTAGTAGCATGCGACATTGATGAGGGGCTCTCGTCTGTGTTGACAGCAACCCGTGCAGAAATTGTGGTAAGGATCCAGCTAGATACTTACTGGATTCCCTTCGTGCAGCTCGGAATCTAGTTAGAGATCCAGTCAGAATCTGAAGATGAATGTAATGCTCGTAAATTGGATCCTAATCGGGATACGCGATCGGATCCCAACATGGACTCTAGACCAGATATAATCCGAATTTAAGATACCCAAAAGTCCAAAAAATGATAATGGACTTCATTTTTACGGCCTTACTTCCACGTTTAATTAGATATATGAACTTACTCTACACTGAGAAAAATGAACGGCTCTGCCAACTAAATATCTAGCTGGAGTCTGTCGGCCCCATAGTGTTGCTGTTTAGTTTCAACAGCTGAATACTTCCGCTTCACGTCGTCCGCTTCCAGGAGCAAAACGGTATAGCTGTGGAAGCTGAACGATCGCTTATTTCCAGCAGTCATGCCATATTTAATTTGCACTTCCAAATTGTTAGGTTAGGAAGGATGTCTAGCGTCAATCGTATGCATCACCATTTATTAACTGAATGCGTTACATTCAAAACTTCTCTCCCAATTCTGTAAGCCCATAGCTGGTTTTCGTTTCACCTACTTCTCCTTCAACGAATACTTTTCGCATTAATCAAAACTCTGCATAAAAACAAATCTGCATATGCCGGTACCGATCATCGTCGCGCGGGAATCCAGCGATGTCTGTGAACTTGGCACCTCAAATGTTAGCATCTCAATAAAAACCTTTATTGAGATGCTAAAAAAAGATAAAAAAGTCTATAACTATCATATGAAGCGACAAAAAAGATGAGAACTCGTATTTTGGTATCAGCATCTCACTATTGTTCAACTGGTTCGGCGATGAACCATTTTGATTTTTTTGTAAATGCCTAGACACCTCTGAATTTTTTTGGAAATGCTTGGAGGTCAGAATTCCTTTTGAGGTGACGTGAGACGACGTGAGGCGTCAGTAGTTATTGCAAGTGAAATACGAACGTATTCCATGTGCGAAGCTGTCACGTTATATGTTCGACCGCAATTTTAATTAAATATCAATAGAACTATTATTAAACACTATCGGGGGATATAGAACTATGCTGCTTTAATCTTTTCCGTAGACAAATGTTCTAAATTCGATGAGATGCTAAGATGTATTTCGTGAAGTTGGCATCGCATATCATTAAATCGCTGTTTTAAGTAAAATTCACTAGAACTATTGTTAAAACCCATCGGGGACTATAGAACTATGCAGGATACAACTTATTGATAGTGAAATATTCAAAATTTGATGAGATGCTGAGGTTTCGTTTGTGAAGTTGGCATCTCAAACCTTTAAATCGCGTTTTCAAGGTTAAATCAATAGAACTATTGTCAAAACTTGTCAGGAACTATAGAACTATGCTGGATGCAAGTAAATATAAAGGTTTTTATTGAGATGCTAATATTTGAGATGCCAAGTTCACAGACATAATCCAGCGTATGAGTGCATACTCATGGGTCTCCGAACCGAGTGCATAGCTCCTGCAGCGGCGAGGATAGCTCTCATAGCTACTGAGGTAACATACTGAGGTTGTTACCGCATCCGACCAAGGAAATTTCTTTAGTAACTGAAGCGTCTCGTTTTTAGCAAATTCTTGTATAGTTACAGTAACCAATACATGGCCAGCAAAACGATATCGTTACTATAGAAATTCGCATTGCTCGTGCGAGAAGATTCACGGCTATAATAAGAAATATGGACGCGCCAATACTTTGTTTTGTTGCAAGAGCCAATCATTTTTCTCAGTGTACGGATTGGTACAAGAACATCCATGAAAAAACTCTGATGAATTTGTCACTCACCGGGGATCGAACCACCGACCCTGTTATATCCCCTAGTAAATACACGCCACCGAGATGCAACCTTCCGAGCACCACAGCATGCCCCCGAAAAGAGCCCTGCAGTCGGTGGACGATAAAAAGGGAAATTCAGAAAAACAGTAACATAGTAGAGGTGTGAGGTGCTCCGATAGACCGCAGACTAGGGGAAGCTCCACGCAAACCCAACAAATTAGGAGACAGTGAGTTTCGGCCAACCAGAGGCGAGAGACTCGCCCTCTCTTGCCCCTAAAACTAACTCACTAACTTTAAGATAAAGGAATTTGTTCAAAAAGTGGGAGACGGGCGTTTTTTCCGGCCAATTAGAGCCTAAAGAAACTGCCCTCTCCCAATCCTGCGTACCACTAGAAGCTAAGAGCAGTGGTATATAAGGACGCAATTTTGCATTTTTCAATCTCTCTCAATTTATAAAATTCAACGTTCAACGTCTGCAATCAGTTTAAACATGTAAAAGCAGCAGTGAACATTACTAGAGTCAAAGTGAATAAATACTGATAAGATGAAAACTAAAAAGTTTTCTGGTACATCATTTGGACTAGAGTCTTGCGCGGCCAACTGCGATTTCTCTGAGTCCTTTCAAAATCCTCAAAACTAGAGTTTTGCGTGGCCAACCGCGATTTCTCTAAGTCCTTTCGAAAATCCTCAAAACTAGAGTCTTGCGCGGACCACCGCGAATTCTCACTAAGTCTTTTCTAAACCTGACGAGTACAGAGTTTTGCGCGGACCACCGCGATTTCTGTAATCTCTGAAGTTTTGTTTAACTCCACATATAGCAATTTAACTAACTCGCATTTTTATTTTAATGGGTAAATCTCACTCGGGCAGTAGAAAGAACTATCTTAGAAAGTTAAATGGCAAGTTGAATGGTTATTCGAGACCCGCATGGAAATTTATATATCGAAAATATATCTACTAAATATATTTCTTTATATATTAAAATATGTATTTTAGTTATATGTATGTATGTATCGTTATTGCCGCTTTTTATATATAAAAAATATGTGTGTTATATGTTGTGTATATTTAATGTATCTGCAATATATATTGAATATGCAGTAATATATACATAATATACATGCCACATATATATCATGTATATAACATATATACTTTTTTGTGGCTTAAAAGTTATGTTGTCGGGTCATTTGTTCAACAATTTTTTTATTCATCAATTTGTTAATAACATTTTGGAATTGTTATTATGCAAAATCGATCTTTAGTATTTGATGTAAATGCGTCGTTGCATTGTTATACGACTGGAAAATATTATGAAAAAAATAGTTTGGCATTCGTTCGTCTGGCCGTAAATTGCAGTACATTACGGCTTTGAACCATTTGATCTAAGATTTCGCTGCAATACATGCGTGAGAAATAAGAGAAAAAGTAACAATTGTGCGGAATAACAGATTTGACATAACGATTGCCTGTGCGCTTTCCAATCATTTCGAACTATTGACATATCAATAACCATTTACTTCGTATACTGGGAAATAAAATTCTTTTTTGTAACTCATGCACGTAATGTCGCACATTTCGTGCCTGCAAAGCGTGCGTGAGATCGCGTATTATGCTCACGTAAACGTAGATAATTTCACGTGCGCCATCTCGTGCATGAAATTATCTAGATTTCTGTAGATAACTTCACGCACACATTGGCGTGTGTGAAACTATCTACAAGATAATTTTACGCAATGCTTTGCAGGCACGGAGATGTGCGACATCACGTTGACATTCGTTACAAAAAATAGTATGTTATACTTGTGCGACAAAGCGGCCGTCCCGCGGAGGTTAGGAAGCGGTGCACTCGCCTCCTCTCGTGCTACAAATAACACTCGGCTTCGCGTCGTGTCGTTGTAGCACTCGATGTGGCGAGTGCGCCGCTACCTAACCTCCGCGCGTAACGGCCGCTTTCTCGCACTAGTATCACAATCTACTATTATACCATAGTTGAAAATTGATGATTATTAACACTAAACAAGCTCCTGGATCCTTTGGATATAATCTTCCATTCTGCTTATACTTCCACTATTACACAATATTGCAAATCTTTCGAAAAAGTTTCGAGTCAATATATAAAATATGCAGTCGGATCATATTGTACACATGTATGTATATATATATATTATGTATATTATATATATTGATAGTTTTCGTAGATCGTATACATAAGTCCAATATATTAAATATGTATACATAATATATACATATATAAAAAGTGTACATAATGTATATATTCGATTACCTATACATATATATTTGGATACTTAAATCGATATATATTTTTCCGTGCGGGGATACCATTCACACGGATTTTTAACCATGGAATATTTGAACTCAATCAACGTCAACTCTACACCTTGTACAACCTTTAAACTCATTAAAATCGACTAAAAATTCAATTTCTTAAATCAGAATATATTTCAGAAACCGATCGGCAATTCAACTTTTATTGTAAAAAAGAATCTCAAAATCAAAGTCTCAATAATGTCAAACCGTTTTTAGCCCAAACTCGGATTAATTAGCTTCTGCTAAGGTCCAAATCAAGGCAATTGTTTTGTTACTTCAGCCGTTACAACCCTACGGATTGTAGAGGACGACAGATGTGCCTTAACTCACTCGGCTATACAAATCTTAGAAAATGTTGATACACGGAAAGAAAGGCTCGGTTGGAACAACCAAATGCTATGGTTATATATACGCTAGACAATTAATTGGTTAGACCAACCAAGTAATTTGTTCGGTTACCAATTTCTTGGTTGGTCTAACCAAGTCACTTGGTTAGCTTACCAACTCACTTAGTTAGTCCAACCCAGAAATTGGTAGCCTAACAAATTACTTGGTTGGTCTAACCAATTAATTGTCTGGCGCATATATAACCATAGCACTTGGTTGTTTCAACCAAGCCTTTCTTTCCGTGTACTAATTTGATATTTAATCCATTATATGTATGGTGAGGACTTGCAGCTTAACGCGTACGTATGTATAGAAAGTTACATATAGAGAGAGATACGAAGAGTCATTGTATTTTTGAATGCGTGAGCTTATAAGCTAGCTTGAAAAGTCGACTCTGGATATTTTATGAAAAATATCCAACAGTAAATGGTATCATTCAAATATCATCGCTTAGAATTACCTAAAATCTTATGAGCACTCTTTTTTGAGAAAATTCGAACAAATTCTGACCATAAGTAAAAAGTCCCTACAATGCCCCTTACTTCGTTAATAACTGATTATTAAATTCAAATCGGATTCTAGCTGGATTCTAACAAGGTTACTCGGTTTACGATGCCCCTGTGATATCCCTAACTGTACTAATGGGTAATTGGAAAATCCAAATCGGGACCTAGCTGGAATCTTATAAGAAAACCTTACTTTGAGATATCTTGTAATTTCTCCAACTGTGCCAATAACTGATTTTACTTTCCAAATTGGGATCCGCCTGGATCCTTATAAGGATACCTTACATCGGGATACCTTGTGATTTCCCCAGTTACGCTAATAATTAATTTTACATTTCAAATTGAGATCCATATGGATTCTTACCAGGACACCACTTTTGAGGAATTCCTAACAAATCCAGATAGGAATCCGATCGTAAATTGGGACTCCCCGAATGATTTCCGCATGTGAAAATCTTTTTTAACGGCAGTATGTATACTTGTAGTTACGTAAGACATAACAAATCAATAAAACCCTTTCTTTGAAATTCAAATGCACCATTTTATTAAAAGCAAAGTAGCACTTCCTTAAAGTCAATTGACGAAAATTAATCCACCCATTTCTTCGGAATCAATTAATTCTTTTTCTCGATGTATAATCCTGTATCTACCAACTGGAGATTATTGTATGTCGCGCATTCGCAATAAATCTAAGTTGTTTGTAATGT
This sequence comes from Ephialtes manifestator, assembly GCA_963970395.1. Classification (NCBI taxonomy): domain Eukaryota; kingdom Metazoa; phylum Arthropoda; class Insecta; order Hymenoptera; family Ichneumonidae; genus Ephialtes; species Ephialtes manifestator. The sequence goes on along the minus strand of OZ019970.1, from coordinate 18,048,379 downwards.
AATAGTTTAGTAAAATCAGATTTTTGTGTGTTTTCGTACTATTTACAGAAATTTAATATTCGGTTCGAATCTATAAAGAATATTTTTGAGTAATTTTAATGAAACAGTATATTATGCTATAATATACTATTCATAGATATAGTATATTATGATGCACGTGCCAAGCGAGGGCAGCAATCACACGAGATAAAAATCATGTTCTGTTCGGCGTAGCATACGATTCTTTTTTTCCAATTTCGGTAAAAAGTGGCCACGTCGTGCAACAAGTGCGATAAATCGCGTATTATCAACCAATGACTAGGGTGAATAGGCGACACGGTTTTTATTACTCCCTTTGGGAGCAAAGATCTGTTTTTCTCCATAGGTGATAATCAAAAAGGATTGCGTATGCGTACTGGTCATAAGCTAATAACCATCGATTTTGCGCCCGAGTTCCATGCATGGAATGTGCTTATTCTAGCGGAACCGGAAAAACCTGTTCTTCTTTTCTCAGCCAATTATTCCTAAAACCAAAATCTTAAAACGTATTGAAATCTCCGATTTTCTTTAGGAATTGTACTGTATATTTTTGAAACGTCATTTTGTGACCATGCATTGATCTCACTTCTTTACTTTAGCGATTATAAGTTTTCGTATTGTGCTGGAAATCTCGCATTTCTGCTAGACGAAATGAGAAGATTTCCGAGAAATATTCTCAGAGGTTTATTCACAAGGTTTTCTTTCGAAGAATTCTAGTTTTCTGAGAAATGCTCCACCCTTGCAGTTGTGATAAAATCAATACGACAGTGTACGTTTTAAAAAAATTGTATTGTCTCTGGAAATGTCTGCGGATTATCCGGATTTGTCGTTGAAAAAAAAACTCGTAGAGTCTGAAATATTCTGCGAATATAATAAATCAACCATTTTGGCCGTACCCGATGAAGACGATCGAGATATTCAATAAATGCCAGAGAAATTCACATAAAAATGTCGGAAAATCTGTGCAAATCTTCAACCGGTCCGCGTTATATTTTTGGAGCGAGACTGTCAGAGAAATAGTTTTATCAGGGTTCAGCAGTTCTAGAGGACAGATAAAAGCAGTTACTATTCATTGCAAAGCGTTATAATATTAAAGAAATATTACATCAGTCACAAAATATTATATATATATATATGTAATTGCAATGTTATAGACGAGTGGAATTAAAAACCAACATGAATATTATGGACGGCGAGATGATTTGAGAAAAACAAAGAAAAAATCATCTAAAAAATAACGTTTTTCATATCACTCATAGTTAGCTTCTCCACACGGATATGAAATAGTTCGATTAACAGAATGAACTGAAGAAGTGTCAGCCAATGAAGTTGTAGATGTAGTTTGAATCCATGGTACGAGGAATGTAGGAAATTTTTCGGCAGAGATTTTCTGTCGTACGTATAAATTCCCAATGTTCTTATTTGATTTGGGTACCACATGCGCAACGCAACTTTCGTGATCAGGGTTATAAAATGTCTTTTTTTTTACTATAGCTGTCATATCCGTTTGGTTCCTTCCTCCTTCATTTGAACTTTTCCATAGTATGTACGGTTTTTCGTTTTCCCATTTTTCCACCTCTCTATTATTCATCGAGATTCGTTGGCGTTGCAACTCGCCATGCAGCTTACCCCGTGGGATGCTAGAGCCGGGCTTCGGCAAAAATAAATAAATCCGGGGTTGAACACGTGTTCGCTTGTAGTCAAGCTTGGCGAGCATATTTATTAATATTCACGGTGTAACGGAGGAACAATTGTAGTGGAAGCGAAAGCTCTCGTAGCTGAGTTTACGTGACTGTGGAAAGTATGAATCGAAACAATGTAGCGTGAATATGGAAAACAATTTTTCAAATTGTATATGTTATATCGTAATGCTTCGACAATTATTAAAAATGAAATGCACCGAACTGAAAATAATAAATAAACTCACCGACAGCAGGCTTCATTCAAATATTTTTATTTTTCTCTCTGTGAGGGTTATTTTAAAAAAGGATCGAAATGGAAACAAAAAAAAGAAAAAATGCAAAAGCCAACATAAACATTTTTTAATAGCATGTTTTTAGCCAAATGAACTGGGCGTTTGTTTACATAGTTTCAACGGTTTTGAAGAGCATATGGCTACTCGCATAATCAATGCCGAAAACAGGATCAACCCTGTTTGTGCATACTTCCTCATCGGCGAAAATTTTAGCAGACACAATATTTGAGATATTCCGATCGTATATCGATGTATTTTTCTTCAATGATCACAGATGCTACCTATCTTCACGAAATTCAAGGATTGATTTTAAAAATGGACAAAAATAAGGGTTAAACTTAAATTATAATTACACCTGTGAATTGTGGTATATATATGGGGTATTCCTGGCTAACTCAGTAAGCGTTCAACCCTGACCTTTTCCAATTCGTCCATAATTTATTATACTATTCTATATGCTCGAAAAACACTTCATTTTTTAAAGATTTTTTTTTACTGAAACTTATTCTTTCATGAATTCGAAAGATAAAAATTTTGCGGCCCAATTAAAAAATTTGAACTCAGAGTGAGTAAACATTTGCGACGATTTTTTGAGAAAAAAAAAAAAAATGTTTATAAATGGAAATAAATGAAACAAGATGGCAGTTCATGGTCGGTTGTTGCGTAAACATTTTATGCATAACGCAAGATTATTTCAGAATTTTGCTGAAGCTTTTTTTTATCAATATGATAAAAACCATGCATTAAATAATGAGTTGTTGAAATGGAAAATGAAATGAGACATTTTTAACTCACGATTTGTAAATTTTTCAAATCCAACCATCAACCAACTATTCTTGGCCATGATGAAACGTTGGTTAATGGTTGAATAAGAAAAAAATAATGATAAGTCAAAACCTGAGCTGAGTAACAACGATGATCGGCTTTAAGCTGATTTTTCAATATCAACCATTGATGGTTACGTGAAACTATTAGTTTATGGTCGGTTGTGAAAAATCAACCGAAAGCCATCCTCGTTGTATTCAGCTCAGGGTTTTTGATTTCATTATTTAATACATGATTTCCTTTATTATCGATAAAAAAAGCTACAGCAAAATTCTACAATAATCTTGCGTTATGCATAAAATATTAACGCAACAACCGACCATGAACTGCCATCTTCTTTCATTTTATTCCTTTTTAATGATTATTTCTTTCGATAAAATGGGCTTTGAAAATCAATTACAAATTTTTTAATTTGGGCGCAACATTTTGATTTAAGAAATTCATGAAAAAGAAAGTTTCAGTAAAAACACCCAGAGAAATCAGCCTCATGGCTTTATTTAAATCAAATATGGGAGCTATTTCAAATAAATTAAATTTCATTTTAATCAAATACATTTTATTAAAAATTAATACGATTTATTTCTATACAATAAATTCTATTTGTCCGAAATAAAATCCTACTAGACTAGACATTAAATAAATTTCTTCTTCAAATGCTAGCATAATAGGATTTTATTTTGATCAAATATAATTTATTTCATTGAAATAAGTCGTATTGATTTTTAAGTAAGTTTTATATGATCAAAATAAAATGTGATTAGTTTGAAATAGATCCCGTATTTGATTCAAGTAAATCCATCAAACCGATTTTTCTGGATGAAAATCTAAAAAAAATTAAAAGTATTTTTTTGAGTATATAGAATGGTATAAAAAATGATAGAGCGAATTGGAAGGGGTCAGGGTTGAACACTTACTGAGTTGGCCAGGAATACCTCATACGGACTCTAAGGATCAATACTTGGATGGGTAACCGTCTGGTAGGATTCATGATACGACGTAGGCGAGATCTTTTTATAATATCATTAAAAATGAAAAATGGCAGGAGACAAAAAATATTTCATGAAATAAGGACTTTTCGAATAATTAAAAATCGTATGGTGTGGCTGGCACGTTGCACGTTAACGACATTGTTAACACGTCGAGCATCAGGAGGTCACCCAGCGACAGTAGATGTAACGAAGCGATAATTAGTGCTGGCTGACGCTGCGCATCGTTGGGTGGATGGTATAACCGGCTGTTGCTGCGTTGTCGAGACTGGGTGGAGACAAGCCTATTCTCTCTTGATGCACCATCTATAAACGAGATTCGCTCGCTGGACGTTGATGACGCCGAGCGTGGAAGCGGGAGGATTTTCGTGAGGTCGAGCCGCACGCGCGCGATCCTCCGATCACCTCCGGAGTACCCCGGGTTTGTAGGAAATTGCGTCGGAACACGCTCCAAAGGGTGCATGTGGCATCGAACACTGAGAGGCCACTGCAATAGTGCTCGCGGGTTGCATTTTCGTGGTCTACTGGTGGTGCATCGTCAGAAGGTATGCGTGTGCGATTATTCTTCCCTCTTCCCCCTTCATCCACTTGTACAACCTGCATAACCATAGTTTCCTTGCAGCCAGATGGCTAATCACGGAGTGATGACGAGATTATAGGAATATATTACAAACACCTATTGCCACTATAATATAGCACAGTTTGACGATGTTTGTCTGGCGAGTTTAGATTTTATTAGAGTTTTCTAAATATTCGTGAAAGTTAAAGAAAACCCTGTTAGAAAAGACTGAAAGTTTTGGGGTATAAAATTCATGTACTTTTTCAGTAAAATTATAGCAGATTATTTGAATTCAAGGGGACCGACAGCAGGGGACGCGCGGTCGGTGTGTGGCTTCGGCGGTCCTCAGAGTTAAGCAGCATTGTTTGCGGCCATAACTTGGATGGGTGACCACTTAGCCGCGCACTGGTTTGCGCGCCAACTGCTCAGCGGGAGGCAGTTTTTCTGAGTTCCTATTGTATTCTCATACAGTAGAAACTCAATAAAAATAAAGCCGCCTGTATTGGCCAGGTTTTCCGCAGTTTCCCTGTGCCCTCGTGCAAATGCGATACAGTAGTGCATTAGGTTGAGTGGCTGCGGATAACACTCTAGGAGGGTCTCTATGAAGGAACGGCGAAAGGGGAGATGGGTAACGTAAAAGCCTGAATAAGGCGTACGGAAGAACATACCAATAAAAAAAAAATTCAAGTCCTTTTACTGTAAAATGAAGGTAAATTATTCAATGTGCTGTACCATTCATTAATTTTACATTACACTTGTATATTAAATTTAATATATTAGTTTATGCATAAAAATTCCCAGTAAAAGTACATTAAATTTCAAGTAGATTTCTTTTACAGTGAAGCTGAAATGTATCTGACCTGCGATAGATTTGAACGTAGCGCACCGTAAAAATGGAAATATCTCAATTAATAACAAAGAAAGACAAATTAAAAGAACTTAAAGGGGTGCGAGCGTGTTGTTGCTAGTGCCTATATATGACTGTAGAAAAGAACGTAGACAACAATATGTACATTCATAGATGGCGGGACTTGAAAAATCAGTGCTTGGTACGGAATCTCATAAGAGGACTTAGAAAAAAAATGATCGCCTCGATAAAATTCCTTTTTGTAACTCATGCATGAAAAGTGCCAGTTTATGTGCGGGTTGGTCGCGACGTAAAGTGGCGCTTTTCGACAAGGCGTATCGAAAATACTGGAAGCGTGTCGAAAATACTAAAAGCGTGTCGAAAATACTGAAACCGTATCGAAAATATTCAGAACCGTCTCGAAAATACTGTGCGCATGCACACATCCGTTTGCGTTTTTCCTTTATTGTCGCGCCCGGCCAGCAACATAACCTGGCACCTTTCATGCATTCGTCATAAAAAGTAGTATGCGATACTTGTACGTAAAAGCGGACTCCCGACGGCGGTTGTAAAGAGTCCGCACTCGTCTTTTCTCGCGCTACAAACAACACTCGGCTTCACCTCGTGCCGTTGTCGCGCTCGATCCGACTCGTGCAGGCACTTTCCAACTTTCGCCGAAAATCCGCCTTTACGCACTAGTATCGCAAAGTACTATTTAATACTTGGCTTCAAGACGCTACCGCGTCGCTTGATATGCAGTCATATGCAATTATATATGTTATATATATACGGACTCATATATAACGTTATATATGACTGTATACAATCATGTATGAGTACAGAATGATTTTTCGTATTATTAGACGCGTTAAGCAAAATATCGCATGGGTGGTGAAGGGAACTGCGGCTGCACAGAGCGTAAATCTAAAAAAAAGTGTACACCCGTCGGTTCGACAAAAATAGCTTTAAAAAAAAGATGTTTTTCGTCGATATATAATACAATATATTATTAATACATATTCCTTTTATTATTGATAATTACGTTATTATTGTATACTTGATATATTTTGATATGATGGCTCGATTAAACTATAGATCTTTTAGACATATGCATAAGATGTACCTTTTGGTTGAAATTGTCGCAGTGGTACTACCTTAAGAGTATTCATTAGTCATCACGTTGCTAAGAGGCTAGATGTAATATTATCTATTCTTCTTTCAAACATGTATGAATAAATTCATTGCAATCTTCGCGTCATATATATAATCAGAAGACATACTTAGATGGAATTTTCTCGAATACATCTGGAAATGTCTTGACATTCTGACATTTTAAACACGGAATTGGTACTGACTGACAGGCAATTATAACATTAGCATAGTACTTTCCTTGCGATGACATAAGTATTAAATTGAACTTGTGGAACCCCGGGAAAAACGGTTCATATATAATCATATATAATTGTATATAATTTCATGTATAGTTGTATATAATTATATATAATTGTATATAACGTAATATATCATTGTATATGGAAACATATATGAGCATATATGAGTTTATATGTACATATACAGTGGTATACATGATCATATATAATACCAAAACCGCCAGCTTGCGATGTCATATATGAACAGATATGATCATATATAGTTATATACAACTATATATCGCCCATTTTTAGCGCATATATGATTGTATGTGGATCCATATACAAATGTATATGAGCGTATATAACTTTATATGTATATATACATTGGCATATATGACCCTATATATGACCATATATAACACCAAAACTGCCTGTTTACCATGTCATATATAAACAGATATGATCATATAGGATTGTATATGAGATCTATTCTGTGTGTCGACTGTGCAATATATGATCGCATACAATCATATATGACTGCGCACAGAGAACTGACAGCTCATGTATGATCGTGCACGTATGATTATATGGTATTCCATAATCTATTGTTATATAATATTCACGAATTATTTCGATGTTCACGTCTTATTTATATACGGATGTAAAATTTGTTATATGGTTATATAACTAAGCATTTAATATCCGTTTTGTAAATGCGTGAATCATCCGGTTTTGTTTGAAGCGCTCAAGTTATAGGTATTTTTGCATATGCGGTAATATGTATTATTAAGGTAATAAAAATATGAGTATTAAGGATTCAATAATTTGTGTTAGTCTACATGTTACTAAATCTATATGAAATGAAATCGTCGGACGATTTATATAATTATGGGCACGATTATATATGTATAATTACATTGTAACAATTGTATATGATCATATATAATCATGACTGACCTTATATGCTCCAGAAGATTATATCTATTTAGGCATCGTCTTATATAATCACATATAACTATATATGATTGTATATGCTCAGATACAATTATACACAATTATATTTTCTCATATAGGATCATGTATACCCAGATACAATTATATATGATCATGCATAGTCATATATGATCATGCATGATCATATAGAGACAAAATTCATATACAATCATATATGAGCAGTTTATATATGATTATATATGATTATATATGAATCGTTTTTCCCGGGACGGTATTCGGGCTGAAGATGTTTCACTTTATAAAATTATAAGAGACGTCTTGAAACGATATGAGTATTCGGATTTTTCGGTTCCGATCTCAAGTCGTATATTTAAACCACAGAAACCATCCGTTCAAAACTTGTTTACAGTACATTTTTCACAGTAAATTTTACACTGTAGTTGTTTATTAAATTTTATATACGACGGATGTACACTAAGAAAAAAAAGTTTGAATAGATTAATTTAGCGTACATCCTCGTTCAGCCGAATTTTTAGTTGATATAACAAATATTTTGGTTGCCGCAAATATATTTTAGACAGCTGCATCCAATGTTTATTGAAGAAACTAAACATTTGAACTAAACAAACTATCGAAAAACTCATTTTAACGAGAGTGTATCCTAATTTAGTTCTTTCAAACATATTTTTTCTCAGTGTACAAAAAACTTTCTCTACAGCACATCAATATTCATACATTTTTAGTACTGGTTTTGTTAGTGCGCATTTCTTTACCTACTTTCTTTATATTTGATGCTATATTAGTCCTGCACCTAACGACGTATTTCCAGTAAACACGTTATTGAACAGTAATTCAACCTGGAAGTTACATATTTATTTATTTATTTATTTTACAGTGAACGGGACAAGTCACTTGAAAACCATGACAAAGATGGCACATTAAATATTGTTACATATAATAACGCGAAAAAATAAAAGAGGAAAAAAAGAGAAAAAAACATTATTGCATAAAGGACAGATTCACAAACTTAAGAATTACTATGAGGGGTCACTAAGCATATGATTGTAACAATGTAACGCTTGCCTTATGTTGAGGATATGTAACGCAGGCATAACATGTAATGTTTCATTTGTTATATGCAGGTAATTTTCTGTTATGTGACATATTTTCGTTACAGTTGCATAACAAAAGCTATGAAACCGCAACGCAATGCAAAAGTAACAACCCGGGACGTTACTTTCATGACAGGAAGGCAATGTTGCAATGATGTAACGTGGCAATACTGCAAGAACGTTGCAAATAAATGTCACATGTACGTAACATGCATATTACAGCCGTTATGTAACATCATGAACATGCACATTATGTAACTGTTATATGCCGTAGTACCGTTACAGATATGAAACGAAAGTGTATAACTTTAAAGCAACATGTACGTAACGATTGTAATGTAACTGTGGCGATAGTCCGGGCATGTTACGGTTATTTAACGTTGCAACATTGAATGTCTAAGAGTAGCAATTTCGCAACCTATGAAGCTCTTCTGTGGACTTTACCTTCCGAAGTTGTGGTTACGTAATTTTTATATTACTTGTTACATTTCAGGTACATTATGCAATGCATTCGAACATAACTAAATCGTAACGCTTACGTAACACATGTTACATAACACGATAACTTTACTGAGCGGGAAATAATAACTTACATGTAAGTTACAGACAATGTTACTTGTAACTTCTGGTGAAATTACTGTTACGTTGCGGTTATATTCTGCAAGACACTAGCAATATTACGAGACGCGTTATATAACTTATTAATGTTACTTGTATCATATCCGTAATTGTTACATAACCGAATTGTAACGGTTATGTAACGCATGTTACATAACATGGTAACAATTGAGGTTGGGTGGGTAATAATAACTTACAAGTAAGTTACATGTAATGTTACTTGTACGTTACAGGTGATGTTACTTGTTACATTGGGTTACATTGCTGTAACATTACCGTGTTTACTGGCTTATTTAGCAGTCAAAGTGCGAATAAGCAGTATTACGTTTGTGTGGGACCAAGATTCGTTAAAGATGACTGTGGCGGTTAGCGGAATACTTCTGAAGGATCGAAGTTCTAAGGAGGTTGAGGTTTTACCCAACGCTACGTTGCCATTTCGTTTCACCTTTGCGCTCGCCTTTTGCCAGCTCCATTGTACATCATATCACAGTAGAATCTCTGAAATACACTGGGTGTACTATAGATTGTACGCATGTGGTAATCCTCCGCATGAATATTTCATATTTGGGTTGATGAAAACCATAGAGAGAGAGAGAGAGGGAGCAATGTAGTTGAGTTATTCTTTGTCGTCGACGGCATCAACTTCTTCTTCTTCTCACCTCGAACTTCTGCCTTCTCATCGTGATCTTTCACGCGAATGCTAGACTTTAGGCGCCGACCTCCCACTGATTTTATACCGTTCGTCTCCGCCTTGTGTCCCTGTCGAGCCTGATTAAAGGACATACGAGACAGATAGGCGAGACATCTTCACGACATGATATGCTATATACGCTATACTATCAGCATAATGTGGAACTGTGGTGTATGACACTCATTTCGGGTTATAGGGGTTTTGGTAATGAGTCCCATATAGCGTCCCATATACTCTTTCTAGTTTGGTATTATAGCCAAATAATGCGCAGTTGCGATAATCAAGACGTAACGGTTCGGCAGATCGGACCATAATTGATATATCAACTTGCATTGTATATTTGTGTAATGAATTGAACTTGTTCATCATCCTAAAATGACCCATGACATTAAACTTGTCTCGTTTTGCAGCAGAGTTTTTTGCTCTTTAAAAACAATGTTATGCTCTTTAATTTTATCCTCTTTATGCTCTTTAAAAACAATTCGTTGTTGACTTTCTACATAAACTTCTAAACGGACAATAGCACGGGGAAAACGGTTTGCTGTTCCTGCAAATCCTTTGATAATAAATTGGCAGCATTTTGTTATGTGTCAGCCTAGCAAAACATTCTGCTTACCAAGTAAAAATATTTGTTAGATTAGCAAAAAAATGTGTCAGCCTAGTTCTCTCCGTAGGGATTTGAAGTATCTGAATATAAACAATGTTATAATATAGATATTCAATTATTATATTTTTTTCCTTAGCAAGGATTTCGAGACCCACATTGTCTGTGGGTCTCGAAATCATTGACAACGCCGTCGAAATTTCCGTTACAATAAACGCGTGACTCCCTGAGGGCCGACTTCTCGCTATCTATCCCCTCTGACGTTCGGCGACAATAGTATATTACACTACAAGGGCAGAAAGTTGAGATTCCTGCACCGCGCGCAATGATGCCCGAGGCGTAGCCGAGGGCATCATGGAGTGCGGTTCAGGGCTCTCAAATTTCTGCCTGTGTAGTGTATACTATTTTTCTTTATACTCGGCCGAAAGTACGAAAAAATTGCGTTTTTGTATTGAAAGATATTGATGTCTGCCCCGACATTTGCGGGACGAGCGAAGCGAGTGTTGCTGGTCGGGGGCAGGCATCAAATCAAATACATCTGAATAGATACTACTTTTCTAAAAAATATTAATTTGATTATGGAAGCCTAATTTTATTAGCATGTTTTCGAGTATATATCACTTACTGATTTATCTTAACTGTTAAACTTTAGCAGACATCAATTGTAAATAAACTTTGAGGTTATGCAGGCAAGATGTATAGAGTATTAATGCGCGCGAATAAGTTACTACTCCCGTTGTATAGAGGGTACGTGTATAGGTTGACCAACACATGAATGACATGTGTATAAACACGGTGAGCGACTCTTGACTTTCGGCCGTCTTGTGTGTGTGTGGGCCGGTCTCAGTGTACGAGTAATTTCTTTCGGCCCGCTGTCGCAGAGCGCATGCGCGTCTCTACCGAGACATAAAAGTTAACCTTTCTGCCGTGATATCGCGGCAGGAGGGACGTACTTTCGGCATAGTATGAAGAAATAGTATATTACACACCTAGGGCATTTACTGCCCGAGGAGTGTATACGATTTTTCTCATCGACGGAACCGAAAACCCGGAACTTCGTTCCGCGCAGCGGAACGAAAGTTGTCGCTTTCGGTCCGGAGGTGAGAAAAAGTGATTTTCGGTGCCGGCTCGTTAGTCGGCCGGCGTACGTGATGCGGGATTAAACAAATATCACGGTCGATTTTATGTCAATATGACGCGCTTGCGCAGTCAGCTCACGTCGTCTCACTCGGTCTCGTGCAACGAGTATACGGTTACGCAGTGGTCTCTCTCGGGAGACGATATAGTCTGACCATAACTTATCGATATATATCGACAAATGATAGTCGAAATTAGCGACAATAATATAAATTTGAAAATAATGTTTCCTACGAACGCTCGAAGAACCGGATTGCGCGTTGACGTCGAGGAAAGAGTTGACAACATTATTATTCTGTCACATCATACACTGTGAGTAAAATAAAATGTGCCGCATTGAAAGAAAGAAATGCATGTTTTAAGTATATTATCCGTCGACTTTTTTACACGAATATGTTTTCCATTATTTTTGTTTACTAGAATTTTATCCCGACTGCATTATTTTTTCGGCAGGTCACATTTCCGCAGATTCTTCAGGTAAACGGCCCATCTTTAGAGCCGCATTTAAACATGACATCTTTGGAGCCGCAGCCCCGGTTTTTTTAATTGTTTACGAACGCGTTATATTATGAAATTGAAAAAGAAATCCTTTAACGTACATTTCGTACATTGAAGTCTTCTGAATAAGATTCACCCGGTTACAAAGTTAAATCATTAAGAAATAATAATTAAATTATTGTTTTAGTAATGCTCGTTTACTGTTGGAATTACCGACATTGTTGAATCACCCATATCGCAGTTTCTGAATCATCGCGGTTTATTCTGAAGGTATTCAAATCGCTTTTACGGTATTTAGTACTCACTTGAGGGTATAATTTCGAAATTCCGCATGTGCTTGAGTCTTGCGACTACGAATGTCACTCGAAAGCAACTGAAACGTGAGTCGCAACTCTCACTATTTAATTTCAATATGAAACATTTTATAAAAACATTCGTACCTCTGTAATATTCGGCAGTAAAAAACGCTCTTCAGTTTACCTGTAAACTTTTTTATATTTGTCGTAAACTTTATTTACTACAGATATAAATGTACCGTCGGTGTTGGAAACTGCGGCAGTGTTAGATACTGAACCGTTTGCCTTATGACTTCCTCTTTTTACCGTAAGCTTTTTTTCCATGGATATTACTTTTTAGATTTATAATTCTCGATTAGCGAGTGCATGCGTCACGATCGCGCATTACGTTTGGTGATTTTAATTGCAATGTTCGGTTGATGTGCCAAGATAGAGATTTGTCACAATTGCCCTGTTCCTTGTTAGTAGGATGTACCGCGAAACCGAAGAGAATGTGTGGAAAGGTTATTAATTTTACGCCGCGGGAGGTGGAAATGTCGAAACACGACGCGAGTGACGACTATATGTTTTGAATGTGCGACAGGTGAGCAGATAGCAGTGGTAGGAAAATTGGTTCTCGCGTGAACGAGCAGGTCACACGTAACTCGTCGTTAACAGGCTGAGCGTCGAACATTATTCCGGGACGACAATCAGGTTCGAAACTAATTAGAGCACAGGTAAAATAGTGGTGGGGAAGCGAGAGGTTGAAGCAGGTTTGTTACAGCGAGATAGTGAACGAGGAATATATTGCAGGAAATGCTGCCACGAAAGGGTAAAGACTATAGGGGTAAAACCTCCTACCCTTGCAGTGTACAGATCTGTATAGGTGCGAATCAGTCTGCTCGAGTTCCCTGTCCAATTAAACATCGTCCTCCCGTGCATATTCTACATGGCGACATAGACGTAGCAGAGGAAAGAAGTCAGAGCTCGAGAGTTTGGCACCGCTCGGTCGAGTCACTTAATTAATTGGACGATTATCCGACCTCCTGCATCAGCAAAAGCTTTAAGCGTCAAACCGAATATTCATAATACCTCTGTTATGTTTAAACTACCACTGTTTATTCAGTAATGTCTTATTGAAAAATTATAATAATTAGCTTTCGTGAAGCTCAGTTACTTAAGGCTACACCGGAAACAATATGTTATTGATTCAATAACAATTTCATTACACACTGCGGGATATCTGTTTTGTAAATCTAAACTCGACTTTTAATTTTTTAAATACCATATGGGATTGAAACAATAACTGATAAATTCCAAGAGTCTATATTATTGTTCCAATCTTATCCATATGATGTCAGAAACATTTACTATTGGTAGCTGTAGATAGAACATTGATACAATCTGAATCATACAATTTAAGTCACCACTGTTAATGTATTTATTACTGTACTGTAACTAATTTAGTAGTTGCCATAATAACTTAAGGGAAAACAGTTGTTAATTGGACCACTTGAGGAAAATGCTCGAAATTGCATGAAAAAAATTTGTATGCGGAGCATTCCATCCCGATTCGACCTGAGTCTAACCCTCGACCTCCCCGCCTTGCTCGTAATTTTTTGAAGGTCTGGTTAGACCCTCAAATGCACCAGATTTAATTTTTTATTTTTTGTATGAAAATTTTTTTAAATATTTTTTTAAAGTGACATATCCCATGCCATAATTTAAAAATTCGAAAGAATTCCGAAAAATACATTGTTGAACATCAAAATTTTCTAGCTTATAGCCAAGGTGGGCAAATTTTTTTTCTTATACTTTTTAAGGTTGTTGATTTTACAAAATTATTTAAAAATAGAAAAAAAATGAGTCTACTACCGGCGACCAGTTTGTATAGTGTGTGAAGAATAAATTTATAAAAATAAATCTGGTGCATTTGTGGGTCTAACCAATCCTTAAAAAAAATTACGAGCCAAATCGAAGAGATCCAGGGTCAGACTCAGGTCGAATCGGAATGGAATGCCCTATGCATATTAGAAGAGACGCTATTGATGAAACCTATTAATGTTGTTAGTTAACCGCCTAATGTTGTTAATTGACCACCTATTTCCCCGTCTTATTAATACGTTTCAATTATTGTATCAAATTACAGTTATTTATCACTATTTCAAAACGAATATTCGGAGGGTCATAGCTGTAATCAGGCCTGATATCAACTACGCATGTTTTTGACAGCTCGAGCCATATTCTTTAGTTTCCATTTACAACTAAGCAGGATATTGCAGCTCGCGCACTCCGGGCATTCCTATCAACTTTCTATTTATATTTCTATTTAATTGGTGTTGTAAAAGCTTGGAATGAACAGCACCTTAGTACGTACTGTAAAAGGACTTACACTGAGAGAAAACTTGAAATCCTGACAACCTCGCGCGGTGGTTGGCAAATTACTTTGGCTCAAAGAAATAGAGGTTGACACAAACACCTATTCATCGGGGCAATACAATGCATTTCTTTGAGACAACTACTTCATGTAATTGAGCGTCAACATAACAACGTTTTGGCTGAACATTGATGCTGTTGATCGAATGGCAGTGCAGTTGACTTAACCCCGTGAGTGGTTGAGCCAATCATGCGAGTCATTCCAATCAGGAAAATGATTTCTATGAAGGAACTGTATCAGAATGGTTACGAGAACTGTTTTATGCTTTTGAAAGAACCTCGCAACTGGTTTTTAAGAAACATAAGGTTGACTCAACCTCACGTCAGTTTGTGTGAAAGCTGTTTCTGAAGATACGAGTATTGACTTTAGAGTCATCCCGATGGCCACCTATCCAACTACTGACCACCAGAGACAGTCAGCTCACCCATCCTAGTACTGACCCTGAAGTCAGTGAGACGGTCATCCACCCAAATACTAACAAATTGATTCGGGCTAATAATGAAACAAGCAACTTCGTCGAATATGTTTATAGATGGCAACAACGATACAATGTACTCTTTTCGATATAACCGAGTGCCGTGAAAAATAACAGAAAGTGCTTTTATTTTTACACCAAACGCAATCATATAAATCTATAAATTTCTGACTGTATTATACTAATTCCATTTTATATTTCATATTACCGATATTCAAATTGACAACAAAAAAATACTAGAATCGTATGATCCGAATGGCCGTGTGAGCTAAAGCGCAGCGCAACAACATTATGCGGAGGGTCGCAGGTTCGATTCTCGTCAATGTAATAAAAAATTAAATATGTTTATTTCAGCAATTAATATGTACCATCCTGAAGAGAAAGACGTAATACCAAATTAATATGCATGATTACTCGATTGAATAAGCACGATTAATAATTTTCAATTAATTTTCTTTATTATTTTAGACTCACTCAATCACATATTGAATTTGATTGAAATATGAGTGTAGTTGAACCAACTGCATCAATACTTCCAATCAATCGATTAGAGATTGATGCAAGAGTGCGCATGGTCTGAGAGAAAACAATGTTAGAGTTACAATAAATGCACTGTGGTTGTCTCAACCACATGAAACATTTGAATCGAAGAAAGTTCGACAACCATTTGATGAGTTTGACCCATCTCCTCGTTCCATTCGCCGTATATAACCTCTTGGAGAGGTTGAGTCAACCTCTATTTCGTTGTGCCCAACAACTTTTTCTCTCAGTGTAGAATAATCTAAGCTTATGGATAGGTTCGTACGAGGACGAGAATAATTTGATACTGGGTCGCTGGGTGATAGGGGGTCCCAGTGAAGAAAACTTATCAGGGTTTCGGCAAGGCCCAAATTAATCGGCCCTAATTTTCTTAGGGGTCTTATGTCTCATAGGGTTTGTTACAGAACGGCCACGCTTTTTTTTATTCCGGACCTTTCTAGGATACGTGTTGAGGGCCATTCACATTCGGAATTATTTAGTAGATCTGTACATATTAATTGGTGAAAAAACACATGTACATTTAATTGCCGTCGGTGGGCAACGAACTTGGATCCTCCGGCTGACTGTTGGGTGCTTTAGCCCAGTCGGTCATTAAATATTTTTAGTATCTATTTATTGCCTATTTCAAATATACTGAAAACGAAAACACGTCGAGACTATATTCATTTATATGATTGCGAACCGAAATATTCAACATAAGTACACAGTGGGTTGGTCACCTATCCGATTACTGGCCTTTCAGGAACTTATTGTTCAAGCCCTTATTTAACTTCGCCGTGGAAACCTAGAATTGCCTTATGAGATCCTTATCTGACTAAATTATTATTGATTTTGTTACTTGGTACCATGATTGCTTGGAAGCCTGACTGAACCCTTAATTAATTGACCTAATATAATTTCCGTATTAGGTCCCTAATTGGGAGTAACATGGAAATCCCTTTTATGGTGTTCACATTAAATACCCATAGGGGCCTACGTTAACTTAAGGCATCCCTGATCATTTTCTTCACTTGTCTTAGATACTCAGACACTGACACAAACGACAAAATCTGCTTTCACGAGTGTGTCCGTATTCGGAACTGAAAAAACTTGCTACTGGCGTGATCGCAAAACGTGACTTTCTCATCACGATTGTTACTGGCGTCACGTTACTGTCGTGAAGTTGGTTTGTGAAGTTAGTTTGTGAAATTAGTTTGTGAAATTAGTTTGTGAAATTAGTTTGTGAAGTTAGTTCGTAATATTCGTTTTTGTAGTTATATATGAATAAATATCTCTCTATATTATAAAAAGATCGCGCCGCCGCCTTCGCCGCCGTGTCAAGAATCGAGGGACTTATTCGGGTTAGAAGCGGTCACCCATCCAAGTACTGACCACAAAAATTCTGGGGTCTATTTTTGAAAAAATTAGCTTATTTAGGCTTATTTAAAAAAAAATTAGGTCTTTTTTTAAATTTAGGTCTATTTTTGAAAAAAAAAAAAAAATTAGACCTATTTTTTAAATATTATTTTACATACTTTGCATGTGATGAAAAAGTAAAAATTTGTTACTGGTGTAAAATTTTTATCGTGAATTTACTGGGTTATAGTGATTAATAATGTGTGAATTTCGCACATTAATTGTAATCTCCATTTTTAGCTATAATTTGTCAAGAACGCGTTTGTAAATTCGAAATTCGCGCGCGCGAGAAAGCGAGCGTGACATCGCGCGCCGGCGCGCGCCTTCACATCTCTCTTTCCCTTTGATGTTATTATCGTCGGCATTGCGATAGTTTGACAGTCGGAATTACATTTTATTTGATATTTCCAACGTTTCGCATATTATGGTGTGTATGAGCAGCATTTGGAATTGGTATAAAATGCTATACGAGTGATAAAATAAATAAAAAAACTATGATGTGATGAGTGCATGAGTGTTTATAGTCTAACATCAAGAGTGATGATAACCTCAAATGTGTTTCTCTTGTATTTTTACATTCTTTTTTTAAATTTTAATCTAACATATGGTGTAAATATTCATAGTATGTTATCATTGAAAACTGCTCAAGATCATTGTAGTTCTTTTTTTTAGTGAATGTGTAACACAATAACACAAGAAAGTAACATATTTCAAGCAATACATTTTTTACAACAGTTTAAGATGTCTTATGTGGGTGATTGAAAAAACAAAATCTTCTATATACTAAATCTCTTGTTGTTCATTTTTTATTTGCTGGTAATACTATTTGTATGTATCACATTGAAGCATAATATCTTTTATATTAACTTGCGGTACAAAAATAAATAAAATTTTTATTTTTTTTTATTTTGTATTTAAGGTAAAGTATCAGAAGCAGTGGAGATTTTGGATTGGATTTCAATACCAAAACCAGGATTTGAATGCAGAAGACACACAAAAAATTTCATTTCAGTCCATAGATGTTTTCAAAAGTTATTGTGTTTCCGGACGGCACATACAGACGCCAGACAGACAGACAGACAGACGGACGGACAGAAATGAGGTAATGTGTTTTTTGGAATCTAGGACACTCAAAACATCTATTTCCATCAAAATCTGGAAGTCGAATTTTTTTTGGATTGCAATACTTTCTCTTTATCCATACTCCGTATGTGATGAGAAAGTAAAAAGACGGTACGGTAATGTCAATGCATAAATATATCGTCATAATATCGTACAGTGGTGTTGGGCCCAGAATTATTTGTCATTAAATTTGAAAATATGGAATTGCTTAATATTGAGAAAAAAATTATCGCGAGGCCACTTACCAGACACATGTAAGAATGTGTCCATCAAGCATGAGGTGATCAGCCAGACATTCACTGCAGTCATTTGTGGTTCGCAGAAACTATTTGCCAATACAGCAATTTTTAGCCACTGCAATATCGAAATCAGTCTTTATTCGAACATCAAGTGAACCGGTTGGTCTTGGGTTACACTTGCCCACAAGTAATTTAATCGAGCAGAAGTCGATGATGTAATAACCTTAATTGATATTTGTTTAAATAAATCTTCTTAAACTGTACCAAATTCATTCGAGTCCTACTTCTCGTTGGCAAACGATCCCCATAAATAAAATATGTATTAATGTACCTCCGGCCGGGCATAACGGTGGCAAATAACTGTTCCATTCATAATCATCCATTGAATTATTGGTGAACCAATCAATTATTTCAGGAAGTAAAAGACTTATGATAACGAGCGATGGTTAATTTTGAAGAGTAATATATACTCTGTACAACGCCTAAAAACTCAATAATTGTCAAAGAATTGGTATAATCAATAATTGACAAAGAGTTGGTGGTAATTGTGCACCTGAGATAAAGAGAAACCAAGGTATTATTATCAAAGTAAACCAATAAAACTTGGATTTGTGAAAATTACGTGAGTACAAATTATTATATTTCATGTTTTTGAATAGGTCTCTATTCTGATTTCTATGCTTTATTTCCTTGGGTCTTTTCAATACCCTGCCCTGTGGATGTCCATTGTTAATAAGAGCTAGTTGTCGAGTCAAGTTATTAGATCTTTACAATTAATTGGCGCCCTATGAAATTTGAAACTCACACAAATAGTAAAATATAGAGCATCGACAGCGATTGACCCAGTCCGCACCGAGTGTATGGTTTATCTAGAATCGGATAAATCATCGGATAGACGTTCTCAACCTTGTCCCTTTAAAACTCTCCCACCAAGTTACAATTTATGTTTACTCCTCCGACCTCGCACTTGTTTTCATTTGCGATTTGCCCATTTTAGTGAAGGCCCTTACATGTCCGCAAAAATGTACAAAAACTATGTTCCCTTTGAAGGCTAACTCAAGCCGGACCAAGTTGATGCCCACTCTCCCATGGCTCCATTCGTCAAATCCACTAACCCATTTCTTGTTAATTTTTTCTCTGGCCAACAAATGTCGCTAAATATGCTTCAATGTCCTCTCCTCCATTACGTATTCTCTATAATTCCAGCGTTTAAAACCATTCTTTCCCCCTTTTCCTCTGATTTATTCAATAGTGAGTATTAACCAGTTAGTGGTCACCGCACTAAGCGTTGAATGAAAGTATCCGATGATGGAAAACTGGTGGAAATAGGTAACCTAAGTATTAAAATATTTGCGTTGCCCCGATTAGTCGATAGTTTTCACTCACAGCTTCCAAAACACATTCTTGTAATAAAACTTGCATCAGATTAGCAAAGCCAATAATTTTCGATAATACCGGAGCAGAAATTCAGCTACGGGGAATATCAGGCCCTAGTGCGGTAGCCGGATTTAAATCTAAGGCCCCTGCCTGGCAAACTTATACGGGCCTGGCAGGAAAGTAACGCGGCGCATGATCAGGGCCAGATTAAGTTTTCCAGATTAGGGCCGGAGAGAGGCTGCCCCACTAAGCCCCTACATATAAAAACGACAAATAAATTACAAAATAATTATCTGTGCTGATCGATTTCGATTTATCTTGCACTTTCTATTGGATATTCGAGCTTATTTAGTTTTCAGTACATATTAATTGCTGAGAAAAAACACATGTAAATTTATTTGCCGTTGGTGAGAATCGAACCTTGATCCTCTGGGTGACAGTTCTGTGCCTTAGCCCACTCGCCCATTGACATCTTAGGAAGTTTACATATTTATTGTCTATTTGAAGTATACTCAAAATGAAAACACGTCAAGACTGTACATCCATTTGTTGTGACTACGACCGAAATATTAAAACATGATGGGGCGGTCACCCATCCAGGTACTGACGTTTGACGATCAGTACCTTCATAGATTTCAAAGTAATTCTAGCGGTACATTCCCGTAAAACGTGAGTTTCAGCGATAATTTCGAATACTTCTGAATGGGATAAAGATGTGAAAAAATCCAGCACATGCAAGGTGCTGAAAAGATTGATTTTGCATGACAATAATTTTTTAATATTTTTAACGAATGCCGTATCTAAGCCTTACACGAACCTGATAATGTAAATTAACTGCATATCTAAAAAAACTATGCCATACAAAAGCCATATACGGACCTGACCAAGGAAAATAAAGGTAAATTAGACAAAATGCTGGTCCGAATGCCACAGGAAGACCTTATGCGAAACGGATACGGTCGAAGAATGGCATATCTATATAAGGTTACCGTATGTAAAGCCTGACATGGGCCTGATCCGGTGGAAAGACGGCATTTTTAAGGTAGAATGCCATATCTCGGCCTTACATGGACCTGATCAGGTGAATTTACGACGACCCCTAAATAAGGTTACCATATCCAGCCAGACATCGGCCTGATCCGGTGGAAAGACGGCATTATTAAGTACGAATGCCATATCTCGGCCTTACATGGGTCTGATCAGGTGAATTTACGACGGCCCCAAATCAGGTTACCATACCTAAAACTGATCTGGACCTCGTGTGACAGCAGACATGCCTGATGAAATGTCTACTCGGGTAAATGAAAAAATCAAAAATCTAAGTACTTAAGATTTTAGTATCAGATATTGCTCGTAAATGTCTAAAATGTCGCTCATCAACTATTACTACAATTTTTTAAATTAACGGTAGATCCTAATAAACACTGGTTGTGAGAAAAATGGGTAAGTAGCAATGGAATTGAAAAAAACGTCAACATTTTATGGCATTCCTTGCTGAATGAGATACGTTGGATATATTCGCACAGGTTTCAGTATACTACACGTTTTCTCGTTAAACATTTAATTTCCGGTCATAAATTCTTGACTTTCCATCAGACGGAAGTCCCTGGACGCTGTCCCGATACAGTAGGAGAGTGTATATGAAGGACGACATCTTCCCATTCCGAACTCAGCTACGCCACTTCAGCCCTTGGCATCCCTCGTCAGCGAATCACCGACAGAAACAGCCGCGCCCTTACGATTTTGCTGGAGATTTCACGCCCTCTACGAGACACGCGTCGTTTTACTGCAAAGGTGCGAAGATTCTAAGGGCCCTCATACCACATACTTCACTTCTATAGAACAACTTGGTGGAACTTCGAGGTCTTGGCCAGCATTCTCGTGGTCTTGCACCAAAATGTAACGAGACGACGTGCGGCTAAGACTAACCTAAGAGGGGATATAACCAGCGGAGCAAGGAAAACAGGAAGTTATATTTAACGTTGGTTGCCTGCTCGTTGAGCGTCACTAAAGCCAAAAGCTTATATACTCTCCCGGAGTCTCGTACGCAGCAGTACCTACTTCCTTCCGACAACACGGCCCTTCATCTAACAATATGTAAATAATAAATATTGACATACGCCACCCTCCGCTTCCCAACTAATAACCGTAGAGCTTTCATCCAGTGTCCATCGAGAATTGTTTTACCCTCATCTTCCGTTTCTCCTTTCGAGCAAAGCTCTCATCGCTTCTAAAACGACTGTAACCATATTATTCTGTAGTGCACAATACGTAGCAATGAAATTCCGGGGAAACGAATTTCACTAGCAGTGGAAGTAAAACGCGTATTGTGTCGACACTGCGAATATTTTATCGAGTCGTAAGTCTTCACCTACTCCGTGCTACGCTTTATATCGGTACCCCGACTTCTCTCTCCTCGTTCCTTACAAAGCTTTGAATTGAATGTGAAATATCGAACTTGCACGTGAAAATGTGAAGATAGAAATGCTGAAACTTCTATCTCCTACGGTCTTCAATAAAGTTACTGTGAATATAATGCATGTGCGACCTTTCTTTGTATTTCGTATGAGGAAATTCATTCTATTCACGATTTTAAAACATGTCATTAATTTTTGTTTTATTTTTAAACACAGGAAAAACCAAATTGAAGGTATTGTCTTTAATCTTTAAATTTGTGCTCACCTCATTAAGTTTCATGCTAAGTTTCAGCTGGATAGTAGGTAATTTTATCGAGTTAGAAACAAAAATTTAAAAAAATGTATAAACGCATATCAATAAAATTTCACTGATTCAGTTGAGTAATTCACGAGTTATAATGGTATGAATTGTAGTCACACTCACACGCGCTCACTCATCTCAATGTTTCAGACCATTTTGAGTACCCGGAATGAAAAACTCAAAAAAAAAACATTTGTCATGGAAACAAAATTTTATGAGGAAGTAAAAATATTTCTCATCTTAGTAGACAATTCGTCGGTCAGTGTGAAGGAATTTTTCGTGTCCTTCATTCGAATTTAACAAACATGACTCGAGATAAATAACTATGACCGAATGCACAAATAAGACCATTTACGCCCTTAATATAGATATACAAAATGTGCAGCAATCATTCTTCACATTTTATTATTTTCAATAAATCGTAATGTTTCATAATCTTAATCGAACAACGTACCGTTAAAAAAGAATTCTAATGGTTTGTGATTCAAGTGAGGTAAAACTTTTTTCTTTTCTCATGCATGCAAAATCCTCGTTTGCCCACCGTTTACAAACATGCAAAATGGCTGATTGCTGCACCAGTGCGCAAAGTGCTTTCACTGGGATGCATAACCGCATTTTGCACACTGTTTGAGGTTACAATGGTAACACCGAGGCTAACCTCATTTTACATATCTGCAAACGGTGGACAAACTCGGATTTTGCATTGCATTCGTAAAGAAAAATATGGTTCGATACACGAGGCCAAACTCACTTCTTGCGCACAGCTCGTTTGGCCTCTTGTACCGGAATATAATATTCTGACGAGTGTGACTTTGCACCACGAGCCAAATGCGAGCAGGGATGGGTATAATTTATTCAGAAAAAAAATACCGAGTGGTTTTCCACTCGTTATTTACTTTCAGCTTAAATAATGAATGGTTTTTTATTCATCATCTTTTTGAGGTAAAATAACGAGTGATTTTTCACTCGTTCTCTTTTCAATTTTAAACAATGACTGAAAAATCATTGATTATTTAAGCAGAAAATAAATAACTAGTGAAAAAGCATTCATTGTCTTTTAAGGTTTAAATAACGAATTAATTTTCACTTGTAATCTGTTCGAGTTTAAATGACTAATGATTTTTCATTTGTCATTCATGTCGACTTCAAATAACGAATGATTTCTCATTGTTGCTATCGTGAGGCGAGACCGACTATATTGGCATAGGTTATGCGCAGTCTTCCTATGCCCGGCATGATAGAAATGGTATGGTGAATACTAAATAAAGGGGAACGTTGGATGCGGCTGCATAGGGATGTGGTTACGAATCCGGACCAGACCCTCAGACGGGACTGGCTACTGACCCGGGCCGACCTTGCAATAGGCCGAATGCCTCCAGGCGGGGGCAAATGGAATATAAAAAAACTTGCTACTGGCGTGATCGCAAGACTTGACTTTCTCATCACGATTGCTACTGACGTCACGTTACTGTCGTGAAGTTAGTTTGTGAAGTTAGTTTGTGGAGTTAGTTTGTGAATTTAGTTTGTGAAGTTAGTTTGTGAAGGTAGTTTGTAAAGTCAGTTTGTGAAATTAGTTTGCCAAATTAGTTTGTGAAGTTAGTTTGTGAAGATAGTTTGTAAAGTCAGTTTGTGAAATTAGTTTGTGAAGTTAGTTCGTAATATTCGTTTTTGTAGTTATATATGAATAAATATCTCTATATTATAAAAAGATCGCGCCGCCGCCTTCGCCGCCGTGTCAAGAATCGAAGGACTTATTCAGGCTAGAAGGGTCACCCATCCAAGTACTGACCCCAAAAATTTTGGGGCCTATTTATGAAAAATTTAGACCTATTTTTGAAAAATTTAGGCTTATTTAAAAAAGAAAAAAATTTAGGCCTATTTTTGAAAAATTTAGGTCTATTTTTGAAAAAAAGTTTGGTCTATTTTTTAAAAAAATTTGGGCCTATTATTGAAAAAAATTTGGGGCTATTTTTCGCTATAATTTGTCAAGAACGCGTTTGTAAATTCGAATTTCGCGCGCGCGAGAAAGCGAGCGTGACATCGCGCGCCCGCTCGCGTCTTCACATCTCTCTTTCGTTTCGATGGTATTATTGTCGGCATTGCGATAGTTTGACAGTCGGATTGACATTTTATTTCATATTTCAAAAGTTTCGAATATTATGGTGTGTATGAGCAGCATTTGGAATTGGTATAAAATGCTATACGAGTGATAAAATAAATAAAAAAAACTATGATGCGATGAGTGCATGAGTGTTTACAGTCTAACATCCAGAGTGGTGATAACCTCAAATGTGTTTGTTTTGTATGTTTCCATTCTTTTTAAAAATCTAAATCTAACATATGGTGTGAATAATCATAGTATGTTCTCATTGAAAACTGCTCAAGATCATTGCAGTTCTTTTTTTTAGTGAATGTGTAACACAATAACACAAGAAAGTAACATATTTTCAATATCAATTTTCGTGCAATATCAATTTTTTACAACAGTTTCAGATGTCTTATGTGAGTGATTGAAAAAACAAAATCTTCTATATACTAAATTTCTTGTTGTTCATTGCTTATTTGCTAGTAATAATATATGTATGTATCACATTGACGCATAATATCTTTTACATTAGCTTGCGGTACAAAAATAAATTAATTTTTTTTTTGTTGTATTTAAGGTAAAGTATCAGAAGCAGTGAAGATTTTGGATTGGATTTCAATACCAAAACCAGGGTTTGAATGCAGAAGGCACACAAAAAATTTCATTACAGTCCATAGATTTTTTCAAAAGTTATTGTGGTTTCGGACGGTACATACAGAGGCCAGACAGACAGACAGACAGACGGACAGAGATGAGTAAATGTGTTTTTTGAAATCTATGACACTCAAAACATATATTTCCATCAAAATCTGAGGGTCGAATTTTTTTGGATTGCAATACTTTCTCTCTTATATACTTTGTATGTGATGAGAAAGTAAAAAAATGCGAGTGTTGCAATCACACGAGTTAGGAAAACGTTTTTCCAATGAGTATTGTACAAAATTTTACTTCACAAGGCGAATGGGATTTTTGGGGGGGTGGGAGTGAAAATAGCGAATGGCTGAAATAGTGAATTTCATAATAATGGCCATTCTAGATTCAGACGTTCCTTATTTTGAAATTCGCTATTTAGACCCCTATCCATGCCCATATAGGTGGAGCCGGAAGAGAATGCTGGAGGTATTCGCAGGCAAGCCCTTGATAGTGATAATAGATTGAATATGGGTTTGTAATAATGACGCATCTCTTAGCAACCCACCTGACCCCCTTCACCTCTGTCGTCCTTTTCATCGTGAGTTAATTCACCGGGACGTGTATAATTAATCGAAGTCACGAGCCGGTCCTTATTGTTTCGCGTTTCTGGAACGTGTCGTGTAAAATACGAGCATCAAAGACACGACAATTACGCAACACTTGTTTTAACTACGGCTACTATCTCCCGGGACTTTAACGACCCTCCACTGCTGCCCCTGCGGAGATACCACCCTTTCACATCGTAATAGCAGTACTGGTATATTGTTTCGAGGAAGTACTTCATTGTGCTGCAGGTACTGTGTGCGTCGAGATTGTTCACAGCTTCCTACTGTCGAGATATCGTATTATTATCAAGGGCGACGCTTTGCTGAAGAGCCTTTGCGTTAGTCCCAGTAGTTAGCATTTTTAGCTAAAATTAAGAGCAAAGTGTGACGCCTAAAAAATAGAAAAAAATTGCTTCCTCGTAGATGAAGCTTTGTTTTCATTTTTTAAAAATGTGATTTTCATGTCAGGGTACTCAGAGTGGTACAAAATATCGAGAATAGTGATTTGTAAAAGAACTACATGATAAGAGAACTACAAGATACATACATACATACGGACATTTTGCCCACATGTATGTATCTGTGTGTGTGTCTGCAGGGCTTCGAAATTTCAATTACCTATAACTCAATAACCGTTCAACCGATTGAGCTAAAATTTGGCACATAAGTGAACGAACAGCCCTTCTTTGAATGTTGAGATTGTTTACGAATTGTATGCGATAATTTAAATTTTACTATTTAAATTACAAAATCAAACACTCTTTGCAATCGTAGTATACACTATTCGTGGATTTGGTTTGGGTAATCGACATTCCGACGGTTTTGAAAGGTTTAGGAATAATCAAAGAATGGGTGTCCGGTCTGATTTAACACATCTGAGTTCCAGAAACGTTCATATCTTACCTCAAAGGATCTGTTGACATTCCGAGCGGCCATATTGGGTTTTGAGAGGTTCAGTAATATACAATTTCTTACATTTCTTGTATGTTTTGAACAGTAATTCGACCGGACACCCAAGCATAAATGTTTTTATTACATCCCTGCAAAATTTGACGTATATTTGTAGCATATTTTCGATGAATAGTGTATACTACGAAATCGCCTATTTTTACCGACCAAAGTCGATAAAAAAATCTACTCCAGCATCCCCTTAATGTTGTTTGTTATTGAATTTGACCGAAATCGTAAAAGTGGTTAGGATTTAATGCGATTTTGAATTTTTTTTTAAATTAACGGTTTCGCTTCAGATTTCACGAAAGTTCGACTATTCAGCTGGATAGTTCTTCACAACTGAAGATATATTCAGAGTTGTTTGGTATTTAATTTTAACAAGATCGGTAAAGCGGTTTGGATTCTACATGATTTTGAATTTTTTTTTTGATTAAAGTTGTCGCTCTAGCTGTCTAAAATTTTGAGAAAGTAATCCAAAACTTTGTATACAATAAAAATATAATGCAACGATGTTTATTACAGCATTTTGTATCCGTGTGCAACTTTGATTATTTTTTTAGATTATACATGTTTTCAAATCTCTAATGTCCATAAGTAACAAAATTCAATTGCCCATATTTTTCGAACGGCACGATGTACCAAACTGAAATTTTGCATCGAAGTGGAGTATTAGCCCATTTTCAGTTGCTGTAATTTATTATGAAAACTATCCATACAGACTTATAACATACATAAAATAATATATTGTGTAACGAGTTAAAATTTGAGGCCGAGAATAATAAGCTCGATAATTTTGAGCACAGTTCCTTGCAGTACGACGTCTCCTGACAGACCCATATGGATTTACATGATATTATTTATTTTTCTAATTCCCGATATGTTTTTAAGAATTTTATTTATATGCGCCGGACGAAGGAAGGTCGCCTGAGAGCGTCAACGATCACCACCCATAGGATGCATAGAGCGAGATGTAATGTTCACGAGGCGCTAAGATCCGCTCACGAGTAATCATCGGCGAAGGAAAATATTCTGAGGAGACGTCGAGCATCCCGAACTGCATGAGATTTGCCGTCCCTATCCTGCATCGGTAGATAACCACCTGTCTACGTCTTATGCGCTGCGCTACGAACTCCCGTTTTGGACTTCGCGTGCCAGAAGCGCCAACTAATTCGTTAATATAGTTCGCAAAAAATCAGGGTTGGCCGCCTGACTGATCGCCGTCGAAATAATTAGGGTAGGGATAAGAAGGCTCGTGCTTCCGCGAGCGACATTTCTGGAGGCATTTCCCGAGGGGCCGTGTCACTGCGAGGAATTGTAATATCTCCCGTCAAACACGAAAACTCCCGAGACTAATCGAGGAGACGAGAGATACATAGCTGGGGATAACCGACGTAGTGCTCGAGGTAAGCCCTTGTCGCTTGACATCTTTTCTTTTAGTATTTTATTGTTTGTTATAAATATGTTTAAAACATATTGAGTCGGCGAGCTCTATTGTGTATGATTATTAGAGTTTCGAGAGTCCCGCGAGACTTTACGTTGAGCCATTGATCGACATGAGTAGAGTAAAGAAATATTTTATAGTCTGGATTTTGGTCGGGAGCGATAATCGGGAAATTGCCATTATTTTTAGGGTAATTATTTTGTGCGCGGGAATGATCGAGGAACGGTAATGTGTGAGTGTTCCTCGTTATATATTTTTTTGATACTGGTGAACTCAATAGCTGGGGTTTCCGTATGAGAGTCGAATGTCGCGGAAAAGTGTCGTTATTGTTATTTGTTCGAAAGTGTGATCATTCCGGTGGCGTTAAATGTGAGTGAGAAAGAGAAAGTCGGGTTAGACCGCGTCGCCTGTAAAAGAGAGGTGTCGAGGCGCGCGATCTATTTCATAGATTTGATTTATTAAAAATCAGGGTTAAAAAAAATTTGTTACTTAATCAGGCGAGCAAGCGAAGTTCTTCCCGAAATAAATAATAGTTTTGTTAGGACGTGATTAATATTCCCGCACTTTCTCGTGAGTGTGTTTTATAGAGTGTGTGTGCGTGTGAAAGGAGCCGCGTCGCACGATAACTCTTGCTAGCCGATCGAGACATTTGTTCTCAATTATTAACGAGAAGTAAATATAATTTTTGTGGGTTCACTTGACAGCCATTAAATTTTTTTAAAATAAATTTCAAATTATTGTTGAAGTCTCCCGTAAAATTGACAATCAGTTTTCTTTTTATTTCTGCACGAGAACCTTATATTCGAATCCCGCCACTCTGCAACTTTTGACGGCTGCGGCTAGCTAGGCAAAAGCAGCTTAGTCCCTGAACATCGCGAGTTTTTCCCGGCGCGTAATATTTTTCGCGCCCGGCGCCCTTGTAAAATAAAGGGAAAAGCTCGGGACTTTAGCTTTGTGGTGTTTTGGCAATTTTTGAGAAATTTACACTACAATTGATATACTCGATATATTCTTTTAAAACATTTTTTGAAAACTGTTTCAAAATTGTGGATAATGAAATATGGAGATTATTAATATGTTATAATAAACAGTTTTGGTTGAAAAACCAACACACATATAAATATTATAAGAATATTTGATATTGAGTTATAATAAAGTAGAGTTTTGCAAATCACTTTGGAAGTTGATTTTTATTTCCTAATAGAGGAAGCTTTGGAAAAAGCGAAAAATAATGAGCAAGTAATTTGCAAAATTCTACTTTGCAGCTTTTTCAGCTTTTTTTGCAGAAACTACACTGTTAAAAAGCGATGCCCAATTTACCCAATAGTAAATGAACCTATCGAGACCACATAGTGGTGTTAACTTCAACTTCATTGATGTTAATTTCAACACCACTTACCACAACACCACTATTAGTAAATCGAGTGATCAGCTCAAAGATTATGTGGGCGTCAGCGAATTTTGTTCCATGCTGAGTGACGTAATTATCTTAGAATATTGTGTATTAGTCGTAAGATAAAAACAGAAATAAAACTGCAATCGTCGTTGAATTTTTTTTTCAAGTTTTTTACAAAGACTCCTTCAGACTTTTTTACGTGTTTAGCACATAAAAGTTGAAAATAATCAAATAATAGTTACAAGGTGCCTGCTACTCGGTAAGAATTTCTTCTTCTTTCCTTTTTTGGCTATCGCCATTTGATAATGGCATATGCCACACGCTAAGAATTTAAGACAGGGATAACAACCACGAGGGACGGAACGGTCAAAATGATTATATGGGACCTATACAATTTTCCGAAAATTGACTCTATTCCCTTCTGCTCACTACTATAATTTCGCTAAATTAAATCTCATTTTCCTCATATTGTATTTCACAGACTCATTTACTCTTATTGCTTCTTTCAAGCTGCGCCATTACCAACTACAACCTTTTCGTTTTACCCCGAGGTCTATCGTCGTGTTTTCGATGAAGTAGATATTACACATCAGTATATTCGGTCAACGATGCTTTCATGTTTTCACGGTCCACTGAGAGTCACGTTTGCCCCAACGGGGTACATTGTATTAGTATCGTAATATCGTGTAACCCACCCAAGCTCTTATTCCCTCCAATTCAGTGGAAAAGGTCGTTGTATGGTCAGTCAGAGGTGCGGACATATATAGGTCCATTGGAGCTCGTCACCACGTAGCCACACTCAACTCTCCGCCTTCACTCTCTTCCTCTTCCTTTTCCTTCTCTTTCGCCTCCCCGTTCGATATAATACACACGTGTGCACCGAAACCCTCTTCCGTTAGTCGTACGTAAAATGGATCGATTCACTCATAGCATATGTTAGCCACTAGCACTATAGACGTAAAGTAACTATGAGGTATTCGAGACACGAGAGATATCGTCGTTATGTTGTCATGCTCCACCAAGTGATTTAACCAGGGCGAACGAGCCAACGGCTAATGTATCCTCATAGCAATGCTTTATGTATACCTCCAACCACGACCTCTCTCCCACAACTCAGCTTGTCGTTTTTTTCCCTCTCCTTCTTAGCGCTCGATCATCGTCCCGGCCTCGATCCTGTCCCATTTTCGTCCTCAATCTCACATACTCTTTGACGTATACACGTACATACATATGTGCAGGGAGACTAACACGACTCGTGTTACCTCGTCGTTTATCTCTCGTCCTCGGGAACTCTCTTTCTTTCTCTCTCGATCTTTCTCTCTTCCACCCTCTCCATTGAAACTGCACGCTCGAATCAGGATCATTGGACCGTGAATCTGTTCAGCGGCGCATAGCAAAATTTCTCTCAAAACACACACGGTATGGGAGATGCCAGAAAGGCGAGGGTAGAAGCGCTGGGTTATAAAGAGACTGCGAGAAGCTTTTTCATAAACGCAGTTGCTAAATGCAAGCATTCTACCGCGGTATCCGCCGCGCGTGACCAACTATACTGTGGCTACATTTCTAGTTTGTAGTATACTGCATCACGTTTCACATATGTAGATACACACGAAACGATATACATAAAAATATATATGGCCGATGAAAGGTTTCGAATCTGTATGTTGCGGCTGCCCGGAGTTTTCGACCACCGGACTCTTCTCTGTATACCATAACTCGTTCGTTTACCCGTACGAAATCCAACTCACCCTTTTATTAGTATTGCGTGCATACTCTTCCGTTTCTCTCTTTCGCGCTGCATCGCGCGATATGCACCTTCCATACATAAACGGTAGAGCACGTACTGCTATTTGGTAAATACCCGAGGTCTATTGCACTAGTCATTACGCCATGTACCGAGACCGCGATGTGAACCTGAATTTTTGTGTCACACGAATTTCACTAAAACGCAACGAGCTGAAAATAAATCTTCCTCCGTCAGTGTTATATACATGAGGCTGATACTAATTTTTCACTACATAGTAGATACGTTGGTGGATTCTAATAAAATTGAATAGCGGGCAGCGATACTCAATGATTTTATTTTCCGTTTTTTTTTCTCAGATATTGCGTTTTTTATATGCTTTAAATATGGGGCATTCCATCCCGATTCGACCTGAGTCTGACTCTCGACCTCCCCGATTTGACTCGTAATTTTTTGAAGGATTGGTTAAACCCTCACGTGCACCAGATTTCATTTTTTTATTTTTTATATGCAAATTTTGTTTAAATATGTTTTAAAGTGATATATCGAATACCATAATTTAAAAATCTGAAAAATGCATTGTTGAATATCAAAATATTCTAACTTATAGCCAAAGTGGGCAAAAATTTTCTTCTTATAGTTTTTAAGCTTTTTTGATTTAGAAATTTTTTTAAAGAATAGAACAAAAATAATGTACTACAGACGACTGTTCAAACGTTTGTTTATGTAAACTCAGATTTTTCAGAATTTTTTCAGTTTTTTTCGAACTTTACCGATTTTTTCGAACTAAGACTATTCCAGCACCATACAAGCCACATTCTAGCACCAGCATGCCATAATAAAAAATCTGCAAAAAATTCTGAAAAATACAGTTTCATATACAGAAATGTTAGACAAGTCGTCCATAGTAGATTAATGTTCTCTTTAATATTCTTAAATATCGCGAAATGAATCACGTAAGCAAAAGTTAATTTCGTATGGCAAAAATGGATTATCATTTTTACTGTTTTTCTTTGGGTCGGTGCAAAAACTTTTTTAGCACTACCGTAATGCTTTTTGCTTCACTGAAGTTCCATAAGAAATTCGAATTATTTCTGTCAATAGAGCGCGATCAAACTTCACTGCACTGTAAATACAAATGCACTATATTTACACACTTTAAGTGCATTAATTATAATGACGCACTTTTACACGTTTGAAACGTGTTATAATTTAACACATTTTATAATTCAAACGTTTCCGCAGTTTAAAACGTGTTGTAATTTAACACGTTTTAAACGAGTTATAATTTAACACGTTTTAAATGTGTTATAATTTAACACGCTGTAAATGTGTAAAAACGTGTTATTCTTATTAATACGTTGAAACAGGGTTGCCAGATGGCCACAGAGCGCGGTCGCCGAAATCGCCCCACCAAGTAGCCCAAAATCGCCGTCAGAGGTCGGCAGCCAATCGAGACTGTGATTCGTTCAGTTATGTCACATAAATGAACGAATCACATAGAGATGCACTATGACGGTCAGAAACGGCCTCTATAATAGTTGCACAATGATAGAAATGACCGTCAGAGACAGTCACCGCACAGTGCACATCTCCGGTTATGTCAATAACGACATTAAAAATTAAAGTAAAACATGAAATAGACTTAAGATAATGTAAAGGATGGAATTAAGGTATATACGAATACGAAATTACGAAACGAAAAAATCAATGCGGTGAAATGTAATGGAAAAAACTGCCGATCTGACTTTCAAATTCGAACTGCTTACGTGCTGACAGACACAATTGCGCAGATTACCTTTATTGCTTAAAGGCTCAAAAACTGAGCAAAAAAGAACAGCCAACTCTTATGGCGAGTTCGTATAAGAACTGGATATAGCGCGATTACAAATATTTCCGTCGATTATACGAATTGGTATATGTATAAACGATTTGTTATATGTTAAATCTACGGAAATATCTGTAATCGGGCGATATTTATGACAAATCTTTATAATTATTAAGAGCTTAAACGTTATACATCTTATTTTGATCTTATTCAACAAAAACTTAGTCCATCGACATAAACAATAGTAATAATAGTAACGATAATATCACAATAGTATCAATGTACAATGTACGTTCTAGTGTTAACTTTTTTATCTTGAAATTGATAACTTTCGAATGATAAACTTCTCGCATCTGGCATTGGTCGATCGTTTATCAAATCGGATTGATCCTCGATTTCTTGACGACCTCCGCATCTCTCGGGGAATTACTTGTTTCGTTGCCTTATACGTTACAATAGTCATCCTGTGCAAACAAATTTAGTGTTTCGCTCAGGCAATCTTCTGGCTCGTGTGTAGATGACGTCCCTGGATTATGTTCAGTGGTTGGTACCTTCTTCATATCGTACATTTTCGCCGTGAATTTTGCGTACATAGTTGCCGATGGCACGAAAGTTTTGCAACACATTTTTCTCGTTTGAAAATGTGTACGTATCTTCAATAGGGCATCAAGCGTCGCGTAGTTCAATTTATTTCGAGGTTTCGTTTTCGTTGCATTCATCACTGAAAAAACTCGTTCGACCACAGCGTTGCTGACTGGCAGCGATAGTATCTTCAACGCGAATTTTGCTAGTTTCTCGAATGGCTTCGAACCGCCGGCATCTTTATAAACACGCACATGAGACCAGAACGTGGTTGTACTGTCTATAACTTCAGCTGGAAAATGGGCTGACCAATCAACAAAAGGAAGTTTTCGTAATTGATTCTCTGCATCGGTAAGATCGGTCTGATTATCCAGTAAAACTATCGGTAAATCTTCGATCAATACTTTTTTTGCCGTATTCAAAACGGCTTTTGGGCAGAGTTTTGTCGATGTCTTTAAGATCGATAGATTACTCGGAATTCGTTTGAGAAGCTCTGTCAGTAATATAATCAAGTACTGACGGCACCGAGCTTTGACTTCCATCAACGCCTCAGATCTCAAAATGTAAGCCGCAACCGCATTCTTAAATTCTATTCCAAAGTCTACGTTATTCGCCGATTGGAGAGCCAGTTCGTTATTCAAAGCTTCTTGGATGCAATTGAATTTCTCTTCGGCCTTATTCGCACTGGCCATGAATAACGGTTTAATAATCCGAGTAGCAACGGACAATATGAGCGCCGACAACGTTTCGTATAACTTCGTAGCCTCTTGCTGTGTACTTTGGAACAGAATGTTAGCTTCGTTAACCTCACCCAAAATCGATTTTAAGAAGATTAGATAGAGATGATTTGCCGAGTCGTTATACATGCCGGACAATGTCCTCGCAGTATAGCATTTCTCCTTTCCCACGGCTACTGTTTCAAAATGCGTTTTTAGCTCGAGCCATTGATACAGGATCCGCTTCACAGCTCCTTCCCACGCCAACCATCGGGTTACAGATAACTGTACGAGATTAAGAAGTGTCTTGTTATCGTCGTTGATGAGATTAAAAAGTTCTGCGTAATGAGCTCGTCTCAACGGGCTAATCGAGAACCAATTTCTCGTTTCTCGAACGAGGAATTCAAGAGATGAAGGTAAAGTTTCCGAAGTTTTTGAGCTACATAAATTAAGCGAATGGCAAATACATCGCACAATTTGAAGCTGCGGCAATGGAACCCTCTCCTTCAGGAGTGTGAATAGTGAATGATTTTTTCCACATAAGTTACTGGCTCCATCGGTACCTATGCCTATCAAATTTTTCACAGGCAAGTCGATTTTCTCCAAATAACCGACAAGACTATCGTACAAAGCGACCGCTGTCGTCTCGATTACCGTTATGATACCCAGAAACTCTGTCATAATATCGCCCTGAGTTGAACTATAATATCTCACGCATACGGCCATATATTTTGTTACTGATACGTCAGTCGACTCATCAAGGATTAGAGAATAGGGCTCGTTTCCAACATCTTCAACTAGTTCGACCAGCAACACTGGAGAAATAACGTTGGTTATCAACTGGGTGCATTTTGTGCGGTGCATGCGTAGTGATTCCAAAGTACTCTTCTTCCCGAGTTGCACAAGTAGATCAGTCAAATGGTCTATACTTTGAATTGTACTGTGTGCTGCTATGTATACTGCTAGTTTCAGATCCATTGCCTTATTTTCGTTTGAAACGACATCGATGCCGCAAGAATTCAGTTTCTTCTGTTTGACGAAGGTTGCAGCGTTATCTCGATGAATCTTTGTCTTACTGTGCTTCTCGAGATCGTTTTTTTGCGCACGCAGTTCCGTCTTGCAAATTTTGCAATACGCTTCTTTGTTCGCATTATTTGGATCCTCGTTCCGTTGAAGCCATCCTGAAAATGATTATGACAACCCGAAAAGTCAATTAGTCTATCTACAACTAATTCAACTAGAAATTAGCTTGAATGCTTGAAACATTGAATGACTCGCTAATAATACATATTTCACGACAATCATATTGACCGTTGAAGTATCAAGGTTTTGTCGTACTAGGGTTGCCGTTTTCAAATTGATTAATCGAGGAAAATATCTTTTGTATTTAAATTAATCGATTTTTAATCGATTCATGCGGGCGGTAATAATTTCATTTATTAAAATATTTAATAAATGAAATTTATTTAAACATAAACTGGTTTTCTATGTTAAATTAGTAAAGTGACCAACATTTTTTAACTTTTTTTAGAATTGATTTGTAGAATTTACCTTTTTTAAAATTTAGTTAAAAGTGACAGTGAAATTTGTAAATTCACTGAATTCACCTTTCTTTTTGCCAAAATAACAAAAAATATTTCGTAAAATGAAAATACACATATTTGACAAATCGTTTATATATATTTTTTTCGTAAAGATGGTATTTAACAAAATTATTTATATAAAATTAACAAAAGCGATTTCTGGACAAAAACTTCGTTAAAAGTTAAAAATACAAAAAAAAGTTTTTTTTTATTGTTAAAAGTATCAATTGAAATATATTCCTCAGCTGGTGAAATATAATAAAAATAGTTACTGAATTGACCGGATAATTAACCCGTTATTTACCGACACACAACACACAACATTACATACCACTAAATTCCGGCAAGGATTGCCACGATATTTTGTATTTCTTTTCGTATTTTCCATACTTTCCCATTCTCTAGCGAGGTTAAGGATCGGTGTTCGGGATTCAGCTCGTCGAATTATACGAGTTGAAGGATCAAGGGCATCGATCGTAGCACAATTTTGTCGAAATAAGAAAAGATAAAAAGATATTTTGGTAACGTGGTATATCTACACGCTATAAGGGCGGGTTCCGGGGATTCCCAGAATATAGATGATGCTGATAGTATCAAGTTTAACGGTTAAGTTAAAAGGTAAGTTTGAAGTTTAACGTATTACGCATTACGCTGCTGCTTGTAGATCGTCAAATCGAGAATAGAGACTCGAAACTCGAAACTCGACTATGGCAGTGGCAGCAGCGTGTCTCATATAAGCGCCGCAGCGCCAGAGCGCCACTGCGTCAGACCCGAGACCTCCGAAAGACCTATAGTAAATAGTTCGTAAATATCGAACGCTATCGACGAAGGTGCAGAGGTGCTTTTAATTCGTGAGTGATGTTTGGATCTCTAGCATTGAGGCGGCTAATACACACAAAAAGAATCTTAAAACTGAAAATAGCCCAAAATCGCCAAAGTGAGATTTCAGATAGCCCATTTGGGCGACAGGCGATTTTTCAAATTTTGTTGTCGCCGTTTTGCCGGTTAGATAGCCCAAATGGCGATAAATCGCCCAATCTGGCAACCCTGCGTTGAAAGTGCGCAGATATGTATAACGCACTTGTAGTTGTAGTGTTACTCAACGTGACTTGGAGGACATTATCATTTTAGCAGCTTCCTTTAAGCCATGAAGAATTTGTTGAACGTCTGACATGTCGCTATGTGCAACGTACTTGTTGCTTTTACATCTTCCGCCAGTTGGCCAGAACATTTTTCCATTCGAAGCACATGTTGTCATAAGCCGGCCGGCCAGAGAATGGTCGTAACCATACACGAGAAAATGTACGCACTAAGACGATGCGTATTTACCGAAATTTACACGTTTTTTGACAGTATATCACCTCGAATGTCGAACAACGATAAGAAATACGAATGCACAGGTACACTAAACAACGTGTATTCGGCGATATTCCAGTATATCACGACGCACGGGAATTCTTTGTCGCGAGATAGGCAAACGCGCTCACGCAGTCTTCTGCGTGATCCCGACATGCCCCGCGATTTGTTTACAGCGCCATCCGCTACTGAGGAGAAACGCAACTGCCGCGCAAACCTAGCATGTATATATATACCCTGTGTTATTTTACCGTATATGCGTTAAAAGGAAGGTGTGTCTTTACTACGAAGTATGCTATTTACTGCTAAGCGAATGAATTCAATATGTTTTTAAGTGCGTTGCATTTGGTGTGTTACAGCTAGAAAGTACATATGAATGTCTACAACGGACTTCTCGTAGACAATAAATTCTTTACGTGCTCGTTTAATACACCTACCACCAATAACACACTTGCTAAGTCGCCACAAAAACATTTTTCATCATCTTGAAAATGTTTTGGTCCGTTTAACCAAATGATTATTCACGAAATCAAAAACTTCGCTGATTAACCCATCTTTTTATTCAACTTAATGCAGCACTGTAAGGAATACCGATATTTAACGTTAACACGTGACTTTAATCTCGACAATCAGCGATCGTGACTCACATAATTACGGAAAATGTGAGAGACGGCTATAATCTCAATGGTCATATGCTTCTCGTTACGCTCGCACCAGGATATACACGTCTTATAAATATCTCATCAACATATGGTGTACGAATAAAAGGAAGGTGTATGAAATACAAGGAAGAATCCAGGCTTGGTAAATCTATACACGACATAATCCGACTTGATGGATGTGATCTTCGATATATATCTAATTTAAATATTAAAAAATATCAATTAACACCACATATAGATAATCGATGTAATTGTTATCAGTATACTTTATAGAATTATAAGAGATAAATGAACGTTATAGTAGTGATAATTTGAATTATATCAAATAAAAAAAAACTACAGAGTAGACCTTACACATTGCTTCCTCATTTTTTTTAGGCCCGACATCAAAGCCTCCTCTATAATGACGTACTTTCCTTAATTTTGACTTCCTCAAAGAGAAAGCTGTGTGGATAACTAGTAAAAATAAACTAAAATCAATGTGCAATGTTCTACATTGCACATTTTTATCTACATCTTATTATATTCTGACCATAATGATTACCAAACGTTGTATGATTTTTCTGGATGTATAATATTATATACAGATTATTATATATAGATAAT
The DNA here is from genome assembly GCA_963970395.1 of Ephialtes manifestator. Classification (NCBI taxonomy): domain Eukaryota; kingdom Metazoa; phylum Arthropoda; class Insecta; order Hymenoptera; family Ichneumonidae; genus Ephialtes; species Ephialtes manifestator. The sequence continues at coordinate 18,009,415 of OZ019970.1, read as the reverse complement.
GAATGTTATTTTGATTGTGTAGAAGCACGATAATTTACCGATTCTGTCTCACACTTAAATGCTGGCACAACGGGATTTTACTTTGTTTCTGTAAAAAAATTACTTTATATCAATCGCAATTCATAGAAAATAAGGGGTCAAAATTATTTATCCAAAAATAGAAAAACTCATAAAATCTGAACCTCTTTATAAATTTAGCTCAGGTTGCATATCAAATCCTCGAAGGTTACTATATTTATAAAGAAACTAGGATGTTATTGTGGCTCGCGCGCTCGTAAAGGTGTCTCCCCCCCTCCCCCTCACCGAACTCAGGTACCGAAAGAGACCGAGGAGACTTTTCGGGCTTTTGACGGTCCGAATTTTTCTAAGTCCCTAAATTCGGGTTTTTGACGGCCTGAATTTTTCGAAGTCCGTAAATTCGGGCTTTTGACAGCGCGAATTTTTCTAAATCCCTCGATTCTTGACTCTCGCGCTGCGCGCGCTTGCGATCTCCCAAAAATTCGGGATTGTGAAATTTTTTTTAATTTTGCATAAGGAACCTCTCAGAAACCCCGTCTTCTACCCCTCAGAAACCCTGTCTCTCTACCCCTTAGGAACCCCGTCAGTCAACCCCTCTGAACCCCCCTCCTCAGAAATCCCGTCACTCAACCCCTCAAAAACCCCCACTTTCCTTATGCCGGTTTGAGCTGAATTTTTCTAAGTCCCTCGATTCTTGACACGCAGCGGCGGCGAGATCTTTTTATAATATAGAGAGATATTTAGCTTGATGTTTCAACATTTTCAAAGTCCAGAGCGTTTATAGACACTTTTCGAAAAATGGAAAGCTCCATATAATCTGAACCTCTGTATGAATTTTGATTAAAAAAAATAATAATAGAGAAAGAGGTAGTACTGCTTTACTTGGCTGCAAAATTTCATTACTGTGACTCATGCCGTTCTCGAGTTATAGATATTTAAATTTTACAGGCAAATATACATGCGTACATACGAAACTCACACGCACACATACACATACAACCGGACATATTTTCTAAATGAGATTTTTGGACGTTTTAGCACACGCTGAACCCATGGAATGTTGAGAACTCGAAAAAATAAAATTTATGCCATACCCGTACGCGAAGAGCGCTTCGCGTCGCGTGTGCGAAATCGCACTTCGCACACTGGTAGCATAAAATTTTGTTCGGAACTTGTGCGAGAAACTTTTTCTCAACTCGTGAGATTCCAGCACTCGCCGAAGGCCGAAGGCGAGTCGCACTCGTATCGAAAACTACTATTCATCATGACAAAGTTCATTTAGAAGGAAGCAAAAATGGCACATAATAAATTCTTCTATTATCATTTTTGGTTCGCAATATTTGAAACAGACAAATCGTAATGTGAAGGCAACATTAATTTCTTTTTTAACTTGGCGTCGAGTCGCTACCGCGACTCTTGATGTACGAATATGTGTGAGTCATTTTCTCTTGAAGAATATATAATGCATGTGACCTTCTTTACCAATAATTAGGCAAGCAATAATTTATTTTATTTTATATACAATTTCATACACATTTCACTGTTGGCCTACTAAAGGAATATTGTTATTGTTATTTATTATTGTATTGGTGTATTATTGATTTATACCATGCCTGATGAAGTTGGTTTTCGTGTTCAACCATTAGTGATTAGCTTGGTAACAATAATATTTCTATATTTAACATACTATATAATTTGAGTCACACAACATTTCATATTCCGTAGATTTTCTATCATCACAGAACAGTACACTTCAAAATTCTACTTCTACCATATAAAATATATCCACAGTCAAGTTTTTACATATTACTGTAAAAGGTTACGGGCGCTGCACCGCCCGTCCTCTTATGTCAAATTTGACACCAAACTGAATTTTTTTACCATGAACTTTTGTAGCAACCAATCACAGGACGAATAAAACGAAAACAATGGGTTCGATAAAATATCGTTACTCATGAATTTATTAGAGGTCAATAGTTTTCGTGCGGTTTGTAGTAGGAACAAACACAATTATATTGTTAACTGTATTCAATACCAATGCCCTTCTGGTTTTGGAATCTACTAAATATCGACGACCGATCGGGCGAATATATAATGTAGACGAATTTATCATACGTTTATGCAGAGTATATATGTTATAAAAAATCATGCTAGGGTTCAGTGTATATTATTTTAGGACAGAAATATGTATCAACTGCTAACGCCTCGCACATCCGGGGATGTGCGTGTTCAATTATGTTTGCACTCGGGCTCTCATCTGTGACCATGAAAATGTGTCTTTGCCTATATCTACGGCGAAATTCAATCTTTGGATAAACAATAATGACGAGAGGGAAGCAGTTGATTGGCATGCCCATGATTCCGCTTTTTTAACCTCTGAGAGGATAATAGTCTATGTTGACCACGCCTTCCAATACTCATATATGTTTGGCTGAATAAATACGACCGTAGGGATGACAATTTTACGGAGATGTATGCCTTGAGCCATGACTCGTCATACTAAGAAATATTTCGAAAAATAATATACCTGTATATCAAATATTTATATAGAGGTTGGTATGTCCAATTAAATGTGCAAATATCGAGCAATAGTACTTGTATATTGAAGATGATTTTTCAAATCGTATTGATCAATGTAGAACTTGTTCATTGATACAGTATATTATGTGTATAACATCTACATACCTAAGTAAAATAATAAAAGTCCTAAGCGAAGACGACCAAGACTTTTCATAAATTAATAATAAGATAATGGTGCTGTCGATCGTCTTCCAAACGTGACGAACATTAAAGCGATTATCGTTTAAACTATACATAGTTGTTTTATGTACGTGGTAACATTATCTTAGCTATTATAACGTAAATACGGCGAAATCGCCAGAACTCGCTATAACAATAGTGCAATATGTTGTAAAATTTGTGATTTTTTTCTACCAAACGGTGCTGTCCACCATTCTAAAATTTCACCAGACTATTTGCAAAGGGATAATGAACATTCGTGAAAATTTTCATGCCATTGGTAGCATTTCGACTTGGCTCCACAATAACCTTAATATGTTTTTCACATACACTCATCTGCCGAGAGTTTTTAAATTCTTTAAAGACGATATCTCCACGTAGAGCTAATTTGACCTAAAAAAGAACAATGATGTTTTTAAATACCATAAAAAAATGTCTACTTAGAGATCGTTATCGTTTTATCTTCTGTGGTGGAAAAAATAATCTAAAATGTCCGTAACCTCTCGGGTCTCGACGTTAACTAATGAATATCGAAAATTCATGCTTCACTTGCAAATACACTGCAGATACAAATGCGTTATATTTACACACTTTAAGTGCATTAATAAGAATGACCCGTTTTTACACGTTGTTTAGTAATTGAATTAATCGAAATAAACTGAATTATTTACACTGAAGGTGAATTAACAAAAAAAGGAAAAGGTAAAGGGATGAGTGAGTGAGAGGTTCTTAAATACGACAAATATTTCGCGGTAAAATAATACTTGTCTCGGCGTAAAAACTGTCACGAGGCAGAGAGGAAAGCCGGAACAAGCGCTTGAATTTATTGAAATAAACAAACAGAGAATAAAAGAAACTTACATGTACAAAATGAATCTTTAGATCGGCAACAATCAGTAAATAAAGTATGAATAGTTCTTACGGTCTACGACGCAACAAGACGCGAGGTACCTTTTAACGCAACGCGAGAGAGCTCTCTTACCTGAGGTGTCGCACGTCGCACACCCGAACACCGCACGGCGTGGGAGGATGCTAGGTGAAAATCACAATTATCTGCCGCTGCTTCATGCCGTATTAAAAAATGCAAAGCTGGGCCTGGGAAGCGCAGTAGCACGGGGCTTGCACCAAGCACGTCCCGACGTCTCGGGAATTCAAACGCTGTGGTGCCGGGCAACAAAGAACGTCGCCGCGATGCACTTGCCCTGGGAACTGTTACGACGAACACGTAGACACGTTCCCCAATGATGTCCCTACAAATGTCTCGAGGCCACGCAATCACGCACGCTCAACACACGCACACACCCGATTGATAAACGCGATCGCGGATTCCGATGCCGATGACAAAGACCACGCGGTCGCGATTACACGAGGTGAAGGGATTCGTTCTGAAAAAAAACGAATCCAGTCCCTTTACAATAACTGTCGTGGTTAAACTGTAGTAATATAAACGAAGTAATATAAACGAAGAACGTAAACCGCGATAATACGGAAGACGACCGAGCAAGAGAATCAAATAAATCGCGATCAAATTACCGAATCTGGTACTCGGACAGACCGTGTGCATCCCGTTCGCTTACTCGACCACGAATGCCTACCCCTCCCTACCATTTGAATGACGGCGCGACTTAGAGGCAGTGGCGGCGCGTAATTCAAATTCAAATTGGGTAGTAATAAATCTCTCCTAGGTAATAATGATACAAACACACGTTTTAACCGTGTTGTAATTTAACACGTTTTATAATTCAAACGTTTCCGCAGCTTAAAATGTGTTATAATTCAACAAGTTTTAAACGTGTTATGATTTAACACGCTTCGAATATGTAAAAACGTGTCATTCCCATTAATGCACTGAAAGTGCGCAGATATAACGCACTTGTAGTTGTAGTGTTATTGCTTAACGTGACTTCCGGAGTCGAAATTTTTACTCTCCTTTTAACCTAAACGACTGAGGTCTACGGCCGTAGTCTGGAGGGTATTTTTGAGATTGCTGATTACAATATAAAATAAAAATTTTCAAATTCTAAATAGCGGCCAAAATTTACAAGGTGTTTAAAAACGTCGAAACTTTTAGCCTCATAATCACTTATAATGGAATTCCTTTATTCTGACTCCATTTTGAAGCTGGTGGGCTTTCATCTCTATGCAAAACCTAACATAGTCCACCGAATGAAGACAAAAGAATAGTGAGCCATTTAGTATCGATTGTTGCCTCTCGAGTGAGATGAGGAGCAAGTGGATTGATGAAGCGCTTCCCGCGATACGAATGACCATCTCACACCTTTTTAAAGATCTTTCATTACACGTTCTATTTTTTTTCTGAAATGTTATACATTCAAATAAGGAAAACATCTCAATGAAAGTTGAGTGTTTGCAATGTAGATCCAAAATCAGATTTGGGTGACGCTTCTGAAACCCAGTGATCATTTTTCAGAATCGAGCCGAAAAAAACGACTGGAGCAAGTTCAGAGACAATAAAGTTTTCCCGAATGGGACTAGGCTCAGCGAAATCTCATAATTGTAGTTAGATTTATATATATATATATTTTTTCGACAACGGTTACTATCAAACGATTTCGTAAAACGTCTAGTGGCAAGGTTTATTAATGCAATGATTCTAATAAATTATTGTTAAATCAAACCAGAATTGATTGGATCCAACAAGTTCATAGCAAAGGTTCCTGAAATGATACTTTATCTACAATCACAACATAATGGTAAATCATGCAAGTTTAAGCGGCCGAGATAATATAATAGTCCACAGATAGATTTTACATCAGGCTTCTTTTTTTAAAGACATTTTAAAAGATCCCCACCATAGATATGTTATTATCGTGTAAAATACAACACGTTTAAAGTGTGTAAAACGTAGTCACAATGTAAAAGATAGGGAACACAATTGCAACACTTTTATATTTATTAGAATAGCGTTACGAATAAATCCCAATCATAATGGCTTTCTCTAAGCCTTTGGGTATATGAAAAAGCTCCAATCAGTAGTTGAAAAGGGTCGAAGATATTAAAATTATTCAACGAAAATAATTTGCAAATTGGCACATTGTGTCCCACCGGTGCAGTACACGAAAAAAACGGCTTCGATGGGCCAACTAATTATTTGTTATTTGAGTGAAAATTTCTTGTAACAACCATTAGGTTGGTCGGTGTAACGACCAAAACTGTAAAAAAAGATCTACCTGAAATGTAATGTACTTTTACTGGAAATTTTTATGCATAAACTAGTATATTAAATTTAATATACAAATGTAATATAAAATTAATGTATGGTACAGCACGTTCAATCATTTACTTTAATTTTACAGTAAAAGTACTTGAATTTTAATAATTTGTTTAAATTTTACTGGAAAAGTATATCAACTTTATACCACAATTGTATATTAAGTTTTGATCACGAGTTTATGCGTAAAAACTTCCAGATAGTTGTGGCCAACCAACCGTGGCGGTTTTGTATTTGCGTGTTCGCTGCCATTGATCTATCGTAGAAGATTGTGAAATCCCATGAAGGCATATAAAGTGACAAAGTTATACGAGACGGCAAAAAAAAAACGTCGAAGATTATGAGGTGCAAAAACATTAGTGAGGTTTAATAAACAATGTCGGTATCATCCGACGAAGTGAAGATAACGGGCAGTTCTGTCGACCAACTTTATACAAAGTGGGGTTATGTTCAAGCAACGATATAGTGTCAACCAAGTGAAAGTAGTCTCTCCCTCAGAGCACTAAGACACTTGGTTGGGTCCAACTATTTCTTTCGTTATCTTAACCAAGTCGTTTTTTCTGTGTAGGATCACAGTTAGAGGCGTGCAATGTTACACTGATGTAAAACATGGTGCACTATGTGCGAACAAGAGACCATTTAACTTTTTTCCCACTATACATATCATTACCATGTAAAATGCAACACATTTAAAGTGTGTAAAAAGTGGTCACAATGTAAAAGATGGGGAATAACTCACTTATAACGCGCTTAGTTTTTAGCGTGTATTGCTACAGAGGAGGACTTTCCCGGGACTGAGAATCAGCGGCTTCAGGATAGTGATTACATTCTCCGGGGCGCCAGTTTTTTTTTTAACAAGTATGTAAATTTTTAATTATTATGCTGAAAGTGACTGCGAAAGTATTTAGATCAAACTACGTTCCACAGACTTTTACGTTTTATTTTATACAAGCGAATATTTGCTTGACGGTATTATAAGTTTTAATAACATCACGCAGAATTGAATACTATTTTGTCAATGTGCGCATATTCAAATAAAATAATAAAAAATTGGTATCGCGTATTAATAAAGAATTGTCATCTCTGTTGTAAAATTTACTCATTCTTAGTGCATACGAAGGTTTTCTCCGTGGCAACAGGATCAATATCAAAAGCCCAAACAAACTAAACTAAATCTGTCAAATTAAGATTCTTGGTGGTTTATAATTTAACCCAGTGCGTATACACGAAAGTTAGAATTAAAGAACGCTGGAGATACGCGCAGCGATATGAATGACGTTTGACATAACCTTTCATCATTTCCATTCACTGTACTCAATTCACGTATTGCATATAATATCCCCACAAAGCTATATACATGATTTACCATCGTGTCTATGGCGCGTAACAGGAAAATTAAGGCCCACATATACTCCCCCGAAGTTCACGGGTTGTATTTGTAGCGTGTGAACATCATAAATAGAGGCAGCGGAGAAGCATGATTTCAGGACGATATTGCCACGACGCATCCTTTGAAGAGAGAGCCTGCAATATATTAGTGCTATACACGGGCCCAAAGATCATAGTCTCTTGTCGCTCGCTGGCTGTGTTACAGAAACTATGTGCGTCGTGCATCGCATCCATAAGAGTAAGTTTGTCGCCGATAGGATCTATTATAGTTATTCGAGGCAACGTTTCAAAACTCGGCTTACCTCTCCCTCACTCTCATTCCCTGCCATTATCGGGTGGGGTTCAAGATAGCGAACGATCAAAATAGCGAATACCACAATAATGGCCATTCTAGATTTAGACGTTCATTATATTTAAATTCGCTATTTCAGCCATTCGCTGTTTTGTCGCCCATCCTATTAACATGCAATCAATATAGCGGATGGCTAAAATGGCGAATGGCAAAAGTGAATGGCTAAACTGGCGAATGGTTAAAAAAGCAAATGGCTAAAATAGCGAATGACTAGAATAGCGAATTACTAAAATAGCGAATTTCATAATGATGGCCATTCTAGACTCAGACGTTCATTATTTTGAAATTCCGTATTTTGGTCATTCGCTATTTTTTACCCACCCCTATTATCTATAATATCTCGTCCCCTACCGACTCTAGCCAACATTGCGTATGTTCCATTCGCTTTAGACTTCATAAACTAGACGTTCTAGTTGTATCTGTTTTTGTATGTAAAAATATCTGTAGCAGGCAATTTTACATCTCAGTTGCATATCAAATTTAATATACCAGTTTCTGTAAAAGAACTTCGTATTTGATTATTGAACTATTCATCAGCGTGAGATCAATATCTTGTTATTACAATGATTCTTACTGAAAATAAAAGAGGCCTTCGCAATTATTGCTGGACTGTTATGAAGTGCAGTACACTGTGCTAGTGGGCACAGTCGATAATAATTCAATCAACGGGTGCGCAATCACGATGGATGAGAAGACTTGGCCTGGTTTCTATTCGTTGTTACACCTTCACTTCAAGATGACGGATACGGCAGCTTCTCCACTCTCTGACATTGCAGTCGATAAGTTAATTTAATTAAAATACGTCTATCACATATCTCAGTTCAAAATATTCATTTAATTACCTATCGATAATTAGGTAATGCAATACCTGTGACGAAATGCAAAAGAGTGATTGAAAGTACTTTTTAAAATCGCTTCGAGCAATCACATCCGCATGATTAAAACAGCCACAAGCAGAGAATGAGAAAAATTGAAATCTATACAGTTATGAAAATTACCCGAGTAGAAATGCAGCTACGGGGAATATCAGGCCCTAGCGGGGTAGCCGGATTTAAATCTAAGGCCCCTGCCTGGCAAACTTCTACCGACCTGGCAGGAAAGTAACGCAGCGCATGATCAGGGCCAGATTAAGTTTTCCAGATAAGGGCCGGATAAAGGCTACCCTTCTAAGCTCCTACTTATAAAAACGGCAAATAAATTACAAAATAATTATCTGCGCTCATTGAATTCGCACTTATTTTGCACTTTCTATTGGATGTTCGAGCTTATTTAGATTTCAGTACATATTAATTGCTGAAAAAAACACATGTAAATTTATTTGCCGTTGATGGGAATCGAACCTTGGTCCTCTGGGTGACAGTTCTGCGCCTTAGCCCACTCGGCCATTCACATCTTTGAAAGTTTATACATTTATTGTCTATTTGAAGTATACTTAAAATGAAAACACGTCAAGACTGTACATCCATTTATTGTGACTACGACCGAAATATTCAAAATTCAAACATGTTGGGACGGTCACCCATCCAGGTACTGGCGTTTGACGGTCAGTACCTGAATAGATTTCAAAGTAATTCTAACGGTATAGTCCCGTACAACGTGAGTTTCAGCAAAAATTTCGAATACTTCTCGATGGGATAAAGATGTGAAAAAATCCAGCACACGCAAGGTGCTGAAAAGATTGATTTTGCATAACAATAATTTTTTTATGTCTTTAACGAATGCCGTATCTAGGCCTTACACGAACCTGATAATGTAAATTTACGGCATATCTAAAAAAAACTATGCTATACGAAGACCATATGCGGATCTGATCAAAGAAAGTAAAGGTAAATTGGACAAAATCTTGGTTCAAATGCCACAGGAAGACCTTATGCGAAACGGATAAGGTCGATAAATGGCATATCTATATGAGGTTATCGTATGTAAAGCCTGACCTGGGCCTGATCCGATGGAAAGACGGCATTTTTAAGGTGCAATGCCATATCTCGGCCTTACATGGACCTGATCAGGTGAATTTACGGCGGCTCCAAATAAGGTTACCGTACCTACAACTGATCTGAACCTCGTGTGACAGCAGGCATGCCTGATGAAATTTCTACTCGGGTACTTTATCAGCAGTAAAAAAAGTTCCGGGAACAGTTTTATTGAAAATTTTGATTAAAACGTTCAATGGTATTGAGTTTTTATACGCGTATAGTTCATCTTTGTGCAAGCTATTTTGTTTATTATCGAGTATTATGAGAGACAGCACAATTGAAAATTTATATCTGCAATCTAGTACCGAACAGATTCTGCAGTTCTCAGAAAATGGAAGTTTGTTTTCAACTTCTTAAGCTTTTGATGGGATTCATTTGACTGTTTAATTAATGCATATTGATTACATGGTTGTTTACAATTCAAGTGCATCACGTGCTTTCCGTTGAGACTCAGCACCTCAGGCGTATATTCTACGTATGTTGATCGTGTAACCATAGCTCTGGGTACCGTGCGAAGCAGCAAAATGTCGCTGTTCAAGGTAGTACGAGCACGTACGTAATGGTTAGATAAGTTGCTGAGTTTTTTTATATGTTAAGATTTATGCTGAAAGAATTATTTCTACGAAACATCAACCAAAGTCACCGACAATTGATATCAAATAAGTTAACTTAAAGTTCGATAGATTCAGCATGGTTTCTTACCCTAGCAGTTTGGCGCACCGAAAAAAAAACACTGAAAGAACAAAGATCAGTGCTTTTCCAAAATTAAAAACACCGGAATTTTGGTCAAAAGCACTGAAAAAGCGCCGAAACTTAAAAAAAATAATTATCATTTTTGCTGCAATTAACTCAACAGCTATATTTTCATGTTTTGATTTCTTGTTCGGACTTATTTGGTAGTTTATACGGGTTTGATCGCGGATAACAATTACATTTTTTTATGTCATCGATGGGACTTGAACCCGGAACCCTGGGGATATGGTTCTTTAGATTTAGCTTAGACCACTCGGCTCTTCACACATTTATAATAATCTTTTTTGGTTGTCTATTTGGAGTATACGGAAATTCTAAACATGTCATGACCCTTAGATTTGTATAATTACGTCTAAAATTATTTAATTTCTACCTGGGAAGGTCAGTCGCTTTAACAGTGCGATGTATGTACTTTATACATGTGTCAAGATGAGAACTTCCTGAATGTATTGCGATTCAATATATAACAATTCAAATAATCGATGTCGGTGAAAGATTATTAGACGTGTTTTTATTTTAATAACTCCATATGCGATCATATAAATAAAGATTATTATTCAATTTATTTATTAATTAAAGATAAAGCCTAAGATTATTTCATGTTTAGGCTTTCCTTATAGTTTAAATAGACAATAAAAATATACATATACATTTTTCCGGCGAACAAACTTTTTTTTCTCAGAGGAGTCTAAACCTATTATAATTTTTTTATGTTTTTGGTATTATCGGTAATTGAATTTTATTTTGCGCTGACCAATTGCAATTTAACTTGATGTCAAGAATTAAAAAATGTACGCGCCACAAACCCCCTTGATATTGGCCGTGTCTTACTGTGCCCCGTGTTACATTGTGCCCTTCTTTCCTCTGCATCAAAACACCTTACTGTTTATACTGTTCCCTAGAGTCAATTGTAGTTACTTAAATTGAAAAGCAATTCATTTTTATAATTTTCATAAAAATTAGACAAATTGTTAATATGGTTACTGATGATTCAATACGTCATAGCAAAAGTAATTGATACCTGGATAGTAATTAAGGTCAATCCGGCAAATTAGATTTATTTCCAGTAACCGTAATTTTTTATCCTAGTATAAGTAAAAATGACAAACGTATGAGAGAACCAAAAAAAAAGATCTGGTATACCAGATAAATATATTAAACTGTAAAGCACTTTTTGAAAAACTGCCCCTTCTCTCATCCTTCATTAATAATATGAAAATGTGTCTACATTACTGAAATGATGTTGTTAAATTTCATTATCACTTTTTCATGTGTTCGCTTCCAAAAATACTCGTGACATTATAATCCAGAGATTAAATACAAAAACGTCTGTGCTTCCATGGCCGGGTGCACCACGGGAACTCTGTGGAATGTAATGGAAATTTATTGCATTATTATTAATTCTTTTCCTCGGGGCCGATCCACCGTGTCCAATTACGTGTATCCACTGATCCGTTTTTATAATTTTTCTCAAGATAGATAAAAACATTTCAGCTGGTTCCTCTAACGAGGCTATCGAAGTTTAGCCTCGGTAGTCTTGTAGAAAGCCAACAGCTATTCGAGTGAAAACTGAAGCTCGGCCTCCCGGCAACCTCGTTTCGCGATTTAATTTATACAGAGCCCAGCAAGGTAACCGATTTACCGTAACTCCAGTGTGCGCTGCTCCCTCATCTGAAGAGATTACCAAACTTTCCTTTTGTTTTTCACCGAGCGTGCTGCTATCCAGTCTACCACCGCACTGTCTCTTGCTCCCGCATTGTTGCTACGACTAATTTTTTTAGCCCTCTACTCATTCGCCAGCTTTTGTTCAATCTGATTCGCCATCACAGAATTGCAAAACTCTCGGCGCGTTGTCTGGGACAAAGCCCACTAGTGGATTTACCTATTTTTTTTTCTTTACAATTCACCACCGCAGGGAACTAATTACGAAAGTAACGTCGCGCGTTGTTCGCATACGAGATATACTTTTTTTTAGATATCACAACAAGGTACCGGTGACGTAAATTTACGTAATTTATTATAAACTCTTGGAAATTCTTTATCAAAAGGATCTATCAATTTTAGGTTTCAACCAACGGGATTCCTGCGTTATTGTCTGTTTTCCGAGTGTCACGTGTTATCAGCATTGTCGTGGATCGCTTCTTCTCATAGCATATTCCGGAAACGGAAATGGAGATCACCTTCGCGCGAAACTGACCTGGGATGCAGCTTACCAGTTAGATAGCTAAAACAACACTTTCTCTCTTCTCATACAGCCACGGTGAAGGGTAAGTCTACCTATTGGGATACAAGGACGGATCACCTTTTGCCATGACCATCGTCGATATAGTTGATTGTTTTTTTAGTCATTCACTCTAATGAATGGAGCATGGTCTATTTTTTGCATGCTCTAAAAATTACTCTAAAAATTGCGTTTAAAAACATTCGAATGCACGGATCTTATTGGATATAAGACGTATTGTAAAAAAACGTATATAAAAGTTTTTCATTTTGAAATGTAGTTTTATGAAAATTTTTTTTTTTAATTCTATAACTCCTTCGAAGCATTGATTTTTAATTAATAAATATAAGAATTGATTTTTCAAAAACTTCGACATTTTTTATTTTTTTCGAAAAAATTTCTAAAATACTATTCATAAAGCCGAACATTTTAAGCCTAGACGGGGAGTGGGACAATATTTTTAAACTCTTTTACGACACTTTTAGTTTACTCTAATTTTTCAAATTGTCATTATAAATTTTTTAAAATATATGCTACTTCCAATTCTTTGTCCCAAAGTGGGACAATTTTTTCCGATTTTTTATAGGAGTTTTAATTTTCTATTTAATTTTGAAACTCTCATAAAAAATCGAAAAAAGATTTTTAATATTTAATACTTGAAAATTTAATTTAATACGTTTTCAATACTTGACACTGAGTAGTGACGCTATTTCAACTCTTTTGAGTGGTTGTCGGAACCCATTTATTGGTTGATCCAACTACTTTTTTTTCTCCGTGTATCGCATTTGCCATGCGCACGGGGAAACTGCGGAAAACCCGTACCGGTACAGACGGCCGTATATTCTTCTGATTTCCCGGTGTATTTACGAAAGTAACTTACTTAAGTGTAAACACCGAGATCTCAGAAAAACTGACCTCCCGCTCATTGATTGATGTGCCAGCCGGTGCATGGCTAAACGGTCACCCATCCAAGTTATGACCGCAAACAATGCTGCTTAACTCGGGGGACCGCCAGAGCCGCACACCGACCGCACAACCACCAGTGTCGGTGAAAGTAGCGTACTCGTTCCTGACTGTGAGCCTACTATGCTCAGAGACACCTTTCCAGACTATGTCTGTACTCGGTAGCTTACGCATACTAATACTAGGTAAAATTCACACGAGTTCCCATTGGGGATTGCCTCGTGTAAGACGAGTGGTCGAATCTTTGTAGGGAAAGAAAGGGACCCGGAGACATATTTGGCTCCGCTTGCGCGAAACGCGGCCGGAATTGGCCATCTAGCGGCCAAATACTAAAATCTGGCCAAGGGTCGGGACGTCGCGTTACATTACTTTAAATTTAATGTGCCGATACTGGAACTTTTTATGCAAATGGTATAAACGATAAACCGACACTGGTGCGGTCGGTGTGCGGCTCTGGGGGTCCCCCGAGTTAAGCAGCATTGTTTGCGGTCATAACTTGGATGGGTGACCGTTTAACCATGCACCGGCTGGCACATCAATCAGTGAGCGGGAGGTTAGTTTTTCTGAGATCTCGGTGTTTAAACTTAAGTAAGTTACTTTCGTGAATACACCGGGAAATCAGAAGAATATACGGCCGTCTGTACCGGTACGGGTTTTCCGCAGTTTCCCCGTGCCCATGGCAAATGCGGTACAGTGTAGCTAAAGTCGGCTGCGGACGCATTGGAAAGTTAGGTTAGCTTAGTGAAGTGCGGGTAGGGAGTGATAGGAGTAAGGGTGGGAAGGGCGGTAAAAGGCGATTGAAGCCATACCATGGAAAGAAAGAAAAAAATACAAAAATACAAAATGGTATAAACGATAAATGAATTTACTGCAAATAGAAAATGTTGAAAGTACATTTATTTTCCATCACAAATGTAGATTGAATTTAATATGATTGTTTATGTATGAAAACTTCTGGTCAGAGAGATCTCAATATTTCAATAATAAGAATACCCATATGGAAAGAAATGTTTGGTTGTGGCAACTACGTTTTCGATTTTCTGTACACAATGTCTAAACAATTAGTTACCTGAACCATATCAAATAGTAACCTCAACTATTCACGATTAGTTCTCGATTGGATAAGTTAGGTTAACTAATCCAATCGTTGGATTAGTTGGTTAACTAATCCAATCGTTGGGACTACCACTCGAATAGTTGGGACTACCATTCGAATCGTCGGTATTATCATTCGAATCGTCGGTATTACCAATTGAATCGTTGGTATTACCATTTGAGTTGCTAGGGAAATAGAATAATCAATTGGTTGTGTCAATTCATTTCTTGGTTATGGCAACTAACCTTTTTTTCCGTGCAGATAGACAAACGTGCCGTAAAAATCATACGTGACGGCACGCTGACGATACGATGCTCTCTCAGCTTGGCACGGCGTGTCGGCACAAAGCCGGCATGTGTGTCCGCATGTGATGCTTTTCTGCCTGCACGGTGGGATGGAACGCTGTAACGATACCGTATCAGTACAGTGGCAGCCGGTCGTTAAAATGTCAGTTACGAGCATCGCACACGATGTCTACACAATGCCAACCCGGCGTGCCGAATTAAATTTCGTTGAGAATGCATGGTGCCGTCACAATGTCAGCACATCGGGTCAACTCAAATTTCGATACAACGGTACGGTATCGATACAGTGTCAATACGATGTGGCAACTTTTCGTACGTTGCGATGAGTCGGTACCGGCCCAGATAGATAAACGTGCGTTTTTTTTAGCATGACGGTACCGTACCGTCACTGTGTCAATACCGAATACTTCTAAATTGTTTGTGCCTTGACCTGCCGGCAAAGTCTGCGATGGAAAATCATGTTTTAGTTTTATTAATGCTTTGAGACCTCAGATTCCGAGGTGAGGAAAAAAATAGCCTGCCGGCTTTTCTCTTTTGATCGAAGGTATACAAAAAATAACACCAAGGAACATCACCTACAGACGATAGCTTCCTCGAGTACAATTGAATCCTAAATATCTTCCTAGTTTTATAAACGCTTTGGCTTCTAGCGTTATTATGCGAAACTTATGCACCGTCACTTTGACCTCACAGTGCCAGGACGTCGTGCAGCATGACATGCCATCACCGTATCGGCATAGTACGGGCACCGCGTGCGACGCTCGTAACTCGCATTTTAACGGCAGGCCGCCACAGTACTGACACGGTATCGTTACAACGTTCCATGCCACCGTTCAGGCAGATAAACATCAGATGCGAACTCACATGCCTATTTTGTGCTTAGTGATGCCGCGAGAGACGAGAATAACGAGACGAGACGAGAAAATTTAGTCGAGAGACGAGACGAGACGAGACCAGAGAACGATATTTGTCTCATCGTTTGACTCGAGATAAGACGAGAAAGTCAAGGCGAGAATATCGAGAATCTCGTTTTATCGACACAAAAATCGCACAATTTTTTTGCAAACTGAAGAATTTACACAATAATTATAGTTTGCTGAATAACTGGAGACAAATAGGGGTGCGCGTAATAAACTTTTTTTTTCAACAACATTCACACATTAACAATTGCCGACGCGGGATGCTTGCATCACTTGCGTCGGCCGATTCTCCTCGATGCGCTCGTTTCGAGGTGGACGCAGATTCCCGATCATCGCACTGTTCGATTTGAGGTTCATTATCGTCTTTATTGTACTTTCTCACACCGGAACGTGATCGATTCATTTTGGGAAAAGAGCAACAAATATCACTGTTACTGTCGAACATCCGTATTACGCTCGCGTGCAGTCTCCAGCCGTTGCCGAGGACAGATAACAGAGGGATACGAGCATGCGGTTTCCAGAAACTAATGGGTGGGGACACGTGACAATGCAGTGCTGCCCCGACCACAGAAGTATACACAAGCCATCGCGCGCTCATGGCGCGCTTTCGGTTCTCGACAATATATACGCTGTTATACCGACGGTAGTAGCCGATTGGTCGATGTCTATTGTTACGTCTCGTAACTTTCGGGTCCTGTACCCTTGGAAAAATTCACGTAAAGACTCTGGAGCAGGCAAACAGGGATGCATGGCGAACGTTCGAAAAACCTGGAGGTCCATTATGCCCGCCTCGCGTAGTTGAGTGTCTATGAGCACTTTACACGTGGCCGGGTGGGCTCTCCAGTCACGCGGGCCGGAGCTCATGCGTCTAGAATATCGACTTATATCATTGTTTAAACAACCGAGGAATATCTCTTGTTGTTTATTTAAATTAGGATCACCGGACGCAGAGTAATCTGACCCTAGCCTCGTGCAAAAGGCAGAGCGACTTCGAGCTGTAACGCCGAGGTGCTCACAGAAAGACCCTAAACACTAAGAGGTCCCTGCAGTTAAAGCCGCCTAGATGTCTGCGTTTTTCTTTGCTGAAGAGTCGGTAAACCTGAGAGCCATAGCTTTTGCAGTGCGGAGTTGGGAGTCACAAGTGGGCATCGGATGTTTTAAATAAGATAGGTACATGAGATCAAACAAAGGATGGATTGTCAATCCCGCGAAAGACCTCGTCCGTTGACTTGTTTTTTTTTGGTGGTGCCAACTCCGGTGCGCACAGTTCGTCTTCTACCGTAAACAATCCAAGGAAGAAAGTGTTGTGTTGCAAACGAACGCTGTTGATTATAACTAAACCTATGTCATCGGTCGCCGGATAAAAAGTAATAAACCAGCGACGATTGTATATGCCGACGCGACCAGTGAGATCACCATTCGGCGGAGCCAAACTTCTCGGGAATGACCATACCAACGCAGTGCAAAAGGAGGAAGGTGTATCAAGATTGCAGTGGGCTAGGAGAAGATGAACATAGCAGAACGGGACAGCCTAAGGAGAACGAGAACGTCATACCGAATCGACTCCACAGTGCGTGTGCGGGAGAAGGATGGAGCGCTGCAGTCTATAACGAACAACGCTACCGCGAGGGCACCTCATCGCGTGCGTAAGAAGAGGAGCGAGCGCCATAGCTAGCCAAGGTCCACGCTACAGCGAGGGCACTCCATAGCGCGTGTGTAAGAAGAAAATGAAGAACAAGGAAGCTACGAAAGGCGGGAGCGCAAGGAGGACAGCATCATAGGCCTACAAGCAGCAGAGGGAAGGCGATGGGGCTATAGGAACTCTCCTCCCTCCGCCTGTGGACACCCCGACGTCCCCTTGATGACTCCTATGGTTTAGGAACAATAGGATTTAAATAATAATTGTTTAAGATACATATATATATATCTTCACATAATTATATGAACATTCATATTATAGTTGTTGGTTAAATTTAAGGTTTATTCCATTAGCTTCAGGATATTGTTAATTAATTATTTCAATTATTTCAAAGATCGAGATTTCTCTAAATTAATAAATGAAGTTTGTTAATTTACCAAAGTAAATCCGCATTTTTAAGTTTGTCGAGATCGAAATCATTATCTTTGAAAATATATATTTTATTGTTTATCGTCTTCAATAATTATTAATTGTCAATTAACAAATCGTTGCCTTTGTAAAATTCAGGAGTTTTATGCAAATGAGATTTGCATTATTTACCATAGATCGAATAATTTATGCATAATCGATAATTGTTAATTATTAATATTGAGACCATAGTGTTAATAAGCTAGCTCTAAGACAAAAGGCATGGTGGGGACGACTGAATGAACTCTAGTGGGTGCCCCCTCTCAGGGGTTATCATTTGTATATCTTCAGATGTCTATATAAGATGTAGCCCTTGACGCGCCGAGTCAGTCCCGGTCTACAGTTTTTTTCGCGCAGTAGTTTTAATTCGCCGCTCAGAGTCACACTGGTTACCCGAACCTTTGTGGTAGTCGAACTTTGAAATTTTGGTCATAGCCGCGTGAGTTAACAGTTCAAGTCCGTCGTTCCCCGGTCATTAGTGGATTTTAGCCAATTTGAAGTGTAAGATTCAGTGATCACCTGTGTGCTCTTGTATTCCGTTCAGTTTTTGTTTCAAAATAAACCGCAGTGTTTAAAGAAAAAAATATCAAGTGTTGTGCCTTTAATTAATTACTGCACTCAACGATCACCCTACAACCGACTCCTGCTGCCGTTCACGCTGAAACTTCCCGTCACCTTTGACGTCGCACCATCGGTTCCAGCTACCCGACCATCGTTTTTACATCCACCCATCGGCCTTTACAGCAGTACCGGTAAGTCAGTTTTCCGTTTATTATCAAAGTCGAAGAAACACCCTTAGGCCTTTTCCCGAGCTTTTGCCCGAGAGGGTAGGCTCTAAACAAGGCCATAACACCCATCCGCCCTTTTTAATTCACCTGTAATCTAGTGTAACAGGGAGAGCCTCACTCTCCTTTGCCTAGAGTGAATTTTCGGGAAAAACGGATCTGTGCCGTAACACTATCTTCGTCGGTTAAGGAACACCGCTCGCGATCGGTACATCGATAGCTCACTTGAAGAATATTTCAACCTCCCTCAAGATTCGAGAATATTTCGAAAATAGAGAAAAAACCTTTCTTGAGATTTGAGAATATTTCGAAAATAGAAAAAAAACCTTTCTCGAGATTTGAGAATATTTCGAGACGAGAAAAAAAACCTTTCTCGAGATTCGATAATATTTCGAGATGAGAGAAAAATTCTCTCTCGAATTTTGAGTCGAGACGATACGATATTTTTTTCATATTTGTCGAGACAAGACAAGAGAAAAGCCAATTCTCGTCCCGTCTTGTCTCGCGGCATCACTATTTGTGCTGACACGCCGTGCCGGCACGGGAAAGTACCGTGCTGTCACCGCCCCGCCACTGGGTATATCTGAGTATTCAATAATGTACCATAATGCGAGCATGATTATAAGATTGGGGTCATTTCAACATTTATTTGTCCTAGCGCACATTTCTCAAAATTGTAAAAGTTATGGGTTAGGTATAAACGGTACATCTATACTCTAATATTGTCCTTATCTGAAAAATCAGTTTTACGGTTATAACGCAACGTGATTTTATGAATATCTCGATGAATAGAATTAAACTATAGTTTTTGATAGGCCGTTGCTAATATAGATTCATAGGAAAAAAAAGTTACCTTTCGAACTATACACTGAGGAAAAAAAAGTTAGAACCAACAAAACGTGCGCTTGCGGGCAGCGATAAGAATATTTTTTTGATCGAATGAAATATGTAATTGGTCGAAGCAACAGCTGATCAATCCAAACATTATTCAATTATCATGGCCAAATTTTTTGTCCAATCGACAAAATATTCTTTTCGCTGCCCGCAAGCGCACGTTTTGTTGGTTCTAACGATTTTTTTTAGTGTATATATATTCGTATGCTCTATTTAAAGATCCATCAATGAGATCAGAAAATATTTCATGTAGCCCTGCATTTTTTAGATCGTTAGGGTTGGAGAGAAATCTACCCCTATTAAAAATGAAATATATCCAAAAATATTTGTGATACAACCAATTTTTCGGCAGATAACACATTTTTTTAATATTTTGGATATACCTCAGATATATTCTTCACTTGCATATATTTCGCATATATCCTAAAATATATCCGACATGTACAATTTTTCGGCGCAAATATGTTAAAAATTCTATATTTCAGAATATACTTCGTTTATATAGGGGTATATAATTTTTTGCAGCAGAAATCAATCAGATAGTTTAGGATCGAAGAATATCAGACGTGCAAAAACGAGAAATTCATTTTCCATAGCATGACTCCCTCTGATAAGTGAAAAACTTGTTTCTAGAGTTGATATTCGTGCACTGGTGCATTGCCTGGTTGAATGTCTTTAGTTTATTCCGCGCAGGGGCGAAGAATAGCTCGCTTTGCGTCCAATCTCCTCACGTCGCCAGCGTTCCCAGACACGGCTCGGTGACATTCCGAGTCGCCGAGCTATTTCTCGTACCCTGCAGCCCTTGGACCGGGAGTGAGAAACTCACTACTATTCAATATCGAGGACGTCGGACGCATCGTTTGCATCACTTTGATGGAACTATAAAGACTCTCATAGAGATCTTTCGGCGTCTACTTTTCTGCAGTGCTGCTATTTCTTTGTAAAATCCTTGACGTGTTAAAAAAAATTCACCACTTTCTCGGCAAACAAGTCGCGATATATTTGTACTGAAAAAAAACTATTTAGCTGAAAGTAACCGAATTTAGTTCCAACTAGAGTTATTTACGTCGATGGAAATTTTATTGAGCTTAATGATTGACGTTCATGTCAGGCAGACTTGTGAATTTAAACTATGCTATAAAATAAAAAAATTTTTGTAAAATTGAATTTGCGGTTAATATATTGTAATAATTGTTGGTAGCTACTCAGAACCTTGATTTTGTGAAACCTCTTTTTTTGTTCCCAGTTAGAGGAGTCAAAAAATGATTTGCCTGTGCCTGTTGAGGTGTACAAATTAGTAAGGGCTCAAATATTCTTGCCGATTAGATATTACGAAATAGATAATAACATAAATGTATAATCCGTAAAGTAATTAGAGCTTACAACTCTGACATGAAGCTCTGGCGATGACGGTACTCGCAGTGAACTTGAGTCAACTATATCATGCAGTTCAGCCAAGATATATTAGGTTGGCACAAAGTTGGACTAATTAAGATAACTGAATACAGCTTCGTTGCAATCCTGTCGACGTAAATTCAATTAAATTGAGCTAACTGAATATAGCTCGGTTATATGCAGTTGACTTGAATTAAATTTTACTGAGCTTACTAAACATAGCGATTCAACTGCGTAATATGCTTGGCTAAATTTCAAAGCAAATTTTGTCATATACAACCTCATGTGAGTCTGAGCTAATTGGATTCAGTTCACTTAACGGAATTTTCATTGAGCTCATTATTATTTGATTTACTTCTATTGATCTGAATTGATCTCAAAACACTTTACGCATAGTCGAACCCATTATCGGGCATCCGGAAATTACCTTTTCCTCTATTTTTGCAAATAGAAGAATTCTGCCTGAATATTGCTGAAATCTTCTTTCTATGTTTGCGAGTTAAGAAAAACACTGCGAAAAAACTTATGCTATAAGCTTAGATGCCAGTCCAATTTACGAAATATACCCTCGGCTTTAGAAATGTAAATCGAAGAGGGTCGGCAGAATAATCCATGAATGATTTTGAGTTACATTATTCTACACAAAGAGAAGCTGGACATAAATTATGAGTCTTTATGCACTATATGTACAAAATATAATCCCTGTTCACTGTACAATAGCCTTAGTAGGAAATCGATAGCATTGTATACTGTGTGAGTCAAACACATATAAGGCCATGTCAGAGCAGATATGACACTTGACAGCACCATACCAGGACCTGAGTTGCATCAGATTTAAAGCTGCAGATTGTTTACATGGGTAAGCGCACGGAGAGAAATGGAATCGCGAATATAGCTGCCACTCGCAGAAAATATGGTACGGCGGTGACACATGGGCTCTATTGTAAAAGCTCATATAAACAACTTACAGCTTACGATACGTATAGTAATCGTCCCAAATTTGCTTGATTACAACAATGACTTATTCCTTAACAGTACAGTAATCCGTTGTATCTGTATATTTTTGAAAGCTGAAAGCATTCGAGTATTCTTCATTTACATGGGACTTATTACCGTCGACCAGTATTAATTTCCTATACTGCTTTGGGATTATCAACAAATAGGGATTTTTTAGATTCGCAAATAAGAACATAGTTAATTATAAAGTCGCGAATTTATTCATCCACTACATATATAAAATTTTCCTAACAGCATACGTTTGTTATTTGAGGTTTTTTAAAAGTCTTTCTTTTCTTCAAAAGCGCTGGGTCATTATTATTTTATAACGACCCGAAGAGAGCGAGAAAAAATCGATATATTGCCCTGCGGTATACTGCTGCAAGACGAATCGGCATGAAACCTCCCCGCTTATATGCGCCTCCGTAGTAATTTCCATTTACAAGAATCGGTGCACGAATTCGCTATCTAACAACAGCACAAATAAGTTGAACTGTGAATCCAGAGTGTATAAGAAATATTGTAATTACTATACACCGGTATCCGCCAAAAATATCCTTGGAAAAAAAACCCACAGAAAAAATATCCGATGGACATAATATTCGAGGAACAAATATCCGCAGGAAAAAAAATCATGAGTAAATAATAACCGATAGAAATAAAAACCGCTGAAAGAATAACCCTTTTCCCCCCTTTTTTGCAGTTTGTATTATAATATGGATAAATGCAGAGCCTTTGAGGCGTCAGGATTCGAAAATGTTATATTTAAAGTGTGTTTGTGTGATTAAAAAATACAGCAATGCTGCGTGTGACAGTGATATGATTGTAATTGAGCAAAGATGGTAATTTGTTTAAATCGTGTTCGTTTTACTGAGTAACTGAACCACCCCCACACTCCAACTACCCGATGCATGTTTGTGATGTAAATGAATAGATATGGTGACGGAAGAGAGAGGAGGGTGGTGGCATGCAAGGGGGGTCCGGGGGCAGAGCCCTCGGCGGGGTCGAGGGGCGGAGCCCCTCGGCAGGGGGCTGGGGGGGGCGGAGACCCCTCCATCTAGCACACAAAAATTTTTATTGTTAAAAAAATATTAATGTACGGACGACTAATATATGAGGTATTCCATCCCTTTTCGAACGATCCAAAACTCCACCCCCTCCAAAAAAATTGTTAATTTACCAGAATTCATGATTATTTACAAGGGATTTTTCCAATTTTTTTTCAGAATTTTTGGATGCCGTTTTTTTTAGATTTAGAAAAATTGATATTTAAAAAAAAACCCTGTATCTTAAAAACTATTAGTCGTACAAAAAAATATATGAGACATAAAAGTAGGGGCTTCGAATGAACTTTGAAAAACAAATTTTTATAGACTTTTTATAATATAATAAAGATCTATTTCTATCACAATTACACTAACATTTTTTTTTTTCAGTCAATATGTCTGTTTTTATTTTTCTTAAAAAAAATCCAGAATATACTCTCAAGTTTGTAGAGTGATCTCATATTTTTTTGAGATATGCGAAACCCCTGTTTAGTAGCTATGCTTCATTTAATTACAAGTTCTTTTTTCAAAAACTCGATATTAATTACTTTTCGTACGGCGTTTGGAAAACGAGGACTCAAACTTCGCCAACCCCACACGTAAACGCCCACTAGAGAGCCGCTAGGTATGGGTATGGGCTCTGCATACTGCTGTTATACTGCTGTTTTTAAACAATGAAAATATTTTTGTTATGAGATAAACGTCTAAAGATTATTTTTTCCGGGTATTTCAATATGCATCTTTTTATCCAAGGAAATTTTTTCCATGATTTTTTTTTCCAAGGATTTTATATCTTTCGGATATTTTTTCCACCGGGTCATTTTTCTGCGGATATT
Source organism: Ephialtes manifestator (assembly GCA_963970395.1). NCBI lineage: Eukaryota > Metazoa > Arthropoda > Insecta > Hymenoptera > Ichneumonidae > Ephialtes > Ephialtes manifestator. The sequence continues at coordinate 17,985,392 of OZ019970.1, read as the reverse complement.
TTTTCTGTCCTTTTTTTCTGTGGGTTTTTTTTCCAAGGATATTATTACCTAGATTTCTATACACCATAAGAAACATTGATATGTCATATTTATATGGTAAACAAATCCAGAGAACATTTAGTGAGTTTTCAGCCGCTAGATGGCGAATAACCACGACTTTTCTCGTAAACGAAAAGATCTACGGCGGTGCATATAAAGAGCAGGCTTTTCGCCCAAAAGTGTCATTCGTGGGACATCGAAGACATGGCAGTGATTTGTACATTTGGCCGAGTTGTCATATGATAAGTTACAACTCTGACTTAACGACCTACTTTGGCTAGCGCGTTGCAGTTTTAACACAACAGTCAGCGAAACAAAATTAAATTACAAAATATGATGGCGTCTTTAAAAATGTTCACATTTTTTATACACTAACTTGCAAAACATATTAAATACATTTTCCCTTCCTTCCCTTAAATACATTTAAGGGAACACATAGAAAATCCTTCCATAATTAATTCCAGTATCATATTGAAAATAGTACGAAAAATGTACTAATTATTCCTATATAAAAAGGGAATACTGTCATACGTATACGTATAAGTAAACTTTCGGTTGGAACCATTAATATAGGAATAATGAGCATTGTACGAAAGCAAAATCGGAAACATTACAATACACATTGTGAAAGCTTCTACGTGTATAGGAACAACTTTGATAAAGCCCTTGTGTCACCGCGGTACGCAAGTTATAGTAATTAACAACAGAAACCCGCGTAGCTACATACATACTTTTCTCTCCATGCGCGATAGAACACACTGTTCACTCGCGATTTACAGTTGACTTGGTGATGGGAAAAAGCTAATGAATAAACTTCGAGTACATATTAAATTATGTAAAAACGTCTTTCGAATTAGCTTTCTCACTAAGAAATTTATTTGTAACAAAAGTGTATATATTAAGGCGGAAGCTCAATTATACTGTGGAGAGAACATGATTTTGCTTTCAGCGAGGTTTACGTCCTTATTTGAGGAATATATTTTGTAGAGTGTTGGCGTAGCTCGCTGAGAGAAATTTACATTACGCTTTTTAAAGACACTTGCTCCGTTTTACAACCTTTTAAGAAGGGCCGTTACGCTTTTTGAGAACACTTGTTCAATCTGATAAATTTGTCACACGAGCCGTTACGCCCCCCCCCCCCCCCTTCCGGGGTAAAAAGACGAGAGTTATGCATTTCGTGGGTTTAAGGTAGATATGTCACTACGTCGGAGTCATAGACAGCAGCATCTACATGACATCGAAAATGTATTATATTGTTACGAATATGAAGATTAGGAATTACAGGTACACTCGGTATGACATTGGACAAACAAACAAACGACAGGTTAGACTCCGGAGTCCGTCTTGACGTGACTTTACAAGTGAACATACGTGTGACATTTTACATTCATAAACATTATCCAGAATTATAATCAATATCCGCCCCAAAACCAAATATACGCTTTATTCATTCGCTCGGTCGTAACAATATATTGGATTTTGATTGTGACAATAATAATACCAAAAATAGTCGAGATTTTGTGAAAATTGTTGAAACGAGGTTGACATAATTATTTGCAAGTAAATTACTTTTTCAGTGCGAATTTGACATCGTTTTTACCACGACATCTTGAAAATCGGATGTTAGCTAGGTTAGGTAACGTCATTTGGCCCGGAATCGTGCACTTTAATATTAGTTTGCTTTAACATATGTCCCGTGAATTCATTTTTTATGATACGTAAAAATTCGCAATTAATTTTCGAATTCGGAGTACTTTTTATCTTTTCTCTATCTTTGATCTAAGTATGTTAATTCTCCATTGAAAGATTAATTTCGCTAACACTCCCGTAAGCGCCGTGTAAAAAGATCGATTCTCAAGTATTCATTATTTATTCAATTTGTCGGTAAGAACCATACAAATTTTGAAAAAGTAAAGTTAAATAGCTCAATTACAATAGGCCAAAAGTTCATGAACATAAGTTTGATTTGCCTTCCTGACATATAACTACCTTAACCTGAATTAGCGCATATTCGTTGTCTCCAGTGTGTGAAAAATGTTTTCGTCTGTCTTAACAAAATTCCGTAGATCGGTACTCCGAATCACCATCTTGGTTTTAGTTCATATATATTTACAATTGGACATGAACTCGTAGGAATAAGTGATGTTGAAAAAATCGTAAATTACGAATTTTCGTCATATCGAAACTATGCAAAATGCCGTCGTAAACTCGATTTTAGTGGCGACTTAAAATTAATGATTACAATTCAGATAATTAGTTGACAAAAATTTTACAGAAATCATTTCATTTTCTTTTAAATATATTATCATAAACTATTTTCTTCCGAGATCAACATTTTTATTATCACAGCTTTTTTCAATCGAGAGCTTTTGATATTTGTAATTGATCGAACTTTTAACTAGAAAGCATTGCTTAAAAATATTTTATTTCACTCAGTGCGTAGAACGCGGTTTTACGCACGCTTCGCGTGCGTCAAACATCGTTTACACACCCGGTGAAAAAAAATGTTGTACGATACTCATGCGAAAAACTTTTCTCACTTCCGGGCCGAAAGCGACAACTTCCGCTGCGCGGAACGAAGTTCCCGGTTTTCGGCTCCGTCGATGAGAAAAATCGTATACACTCCTCGGGCAGTAAATAAGAAAGCCTCAGATCACATGTAATTGTCGGCCGAGGCGAAGCCGAGGTCGACAATTACATGTGATCTGAGACATTTCTTACTTTACTGCTCTAGGTGTGTAATATACTATTCTTAACTCGTGTGATTGCAACACTCGCCTTCGGCTCGTGCTGCAAATTCACACTCGTCAGAAAAAGTTTTTTCGCACTCGTATCGTAATGTACTATTCTCATGTTGCAGACGCTCAGTTATATTTTCGTCTCGTTCTCGATATGATATATAGTAGACTCTCCGATAAGTTAAGTTCCGAATAGTTAAGGCACTCTGATAAGTTAAGGATTAACGCTCTACTAAGTTAAGATTGACCCTTCTCTGAACTCTTTCTACCTGCTGGCGAGGGAGCGAATTATCCTTTTCAGTTTAGATTACCGGCGGTCGAACGCATTGCTTCTGCAAGAGTGACAGAGAGGTAACGCGGCAGCTAGTTTCGTGCGGGTCAAGGACCGATGAAGACCCCTGCACTACACTTTTTTCCCCTCTCGTCGCTGGGTCGAGATCTGGAGTTACGGTCATTTTTACCCCCGACCGTAGTTTCGACGTGCGACGAGCTAAGGCAAGGGGAATTTCTCGCCTGCGTAAGTAGTGAGGACCTTAACTTATCGGAATGGCCTAATTGGCTTTGGTTCCCACGACCTTAACTTATCGGAGAGTGTACTGTATAAGTATCGACTACTTCCCGCTACACGGAAAAAAAGGCTTGGTTAGAATAACCAAGCGCTTGGTTAAATCCGCGCCAGCCGATTTCTTGAGGTTAGACCAATCAGATTGTTGGTTATGCCAACCAAGTTATTGGTTATATTACAATGCCGCTTGGTGGCGCTGACCAATAACTTGGTTGGTCTAACCAATTAATTGGCTAGCGTAACCAAGCATTTTTTTGCGTGTAGATGTTACGAATGATCAAAGTTACAACAGCGGAATGCTGGGACTGTGGTTCACTGTTCCGCCGTTCCGTTGCGTTGACCATCGTAACGTTTTTCGGATTGGATGAGTACTAACATAAACAGTGTTTACGCGTAGTTTTTTCTCTGTATTTTCGAGTATTCAAATTCCACACGGAGCGCCGTGTAATAAAAGGAGTGGAAATCACGATTTCGCGTCTGCAACAAAAGGATTAGCTTTAGGTGTGAATAGACCTTGTGGTGCTGAGAAGGCTTAATTCGTATCGAGCTTTTTATTAGTTTCGAAAGTGGACGGGTCGAAGAGATTCGTTTTAAACTTGAAAATGTTGAACGACTTTATTAAAACGGAGCCTTTTTGAATGGAGGACCTGTGGTCCGCGACGAGGATTATCGTGAAGGGAGATTTCATGGTTAAGGTCTACTTAAAAGATGACCAATCTACAAAGATAGCAGGAAACTCCTCAGGTTTATTTTCGGATCTCGGATGTTCGAATTCACCGGTCTGCCATTCGGTTTATCGACAACCCCGTTTGCCTTTACCAAATTTTTGAGACCGGTAGTAAGTTCCTTGCTTCAACAAGGTGTCGTATCAGTGATATATTTAGACAATTTGCTGTTCATAAGTCCGGATTACCCCAGTGGTTTAAGGAATGGGCAGACTTTAGTGAAACTGCTCGAGGTGCTCGGTTTTCGCATAAATTATCCAAAGAGTATTTTGTGACCAGCTGAGACTTACTTATTTCTCAGTTTCATGATCAACACGGTGAATATGACCCTGGAGCTAACGGTGGGAAAAAGGGCGAACGTAGGGACGCTCGTTAAACAATTTTCTCGAAAAGAGTTGCGGATTTAGAGAATTACCGCAATTTGTCGGGTCGCTGGTCGTCTGTTGTGGAGCGCTGGAGTATAGTGCTATTAACGTTTCAAAGAGTATCTGACACTGTCGGTGAATGGGAATGATTACGAGGTAGACATGCAATTATCAAGTTGTCTGCAGCAGGATTTTACTTGGTGGACGAAGAATGTGTGTTCAGGTGAGAAGTCAATAGTGTTTCCCAAGTATGCTCGACGCGAAATTTTTTCAGACGCGTCCTAATCTGGTTGGGAGCCGCATTACGAATGCGGAGGAGCGCGTGCACCGAGATAAAAAGTTTCCTTGATTCAAAGAAATTTCTTTAAAATCCCAACCTATGAAACATTTCTTTGAAATCAATGAAATAATATACTTAAGCTAATATTATATTTTCTTTGAATGATCAGAAATTCAATGAAATTTAGTGACATTCAATTAATGAAAATTTACCTTGAACCAAGGAACCGTTTTTCATTGTTTTCTGAGCAATCGTCTTCGAGGCACTGAAAGAATAACGTTATAAAAAGACATGTCGCTAAAGAAATAAAAACACGGCCAAGGTTGCCTTAACAAAATGCTCCTCCCTGCCGTACTAGATGCAAAAAATATAATTTATTTCAATAAACACCGATACCTGCCTATCTATGTTTCTCGACTTTTCGCGACTAATGACTGAATTGCGAATCGCGGATCGAGTGTCGCCAAGGAAACTGTTTCTTTGAATCAATAAAACCCTTTCTTTCAAATACAAATGTACCATTTCAATGAAAGCAAAGAAACATTTCCTTAAAGTCAATGAAAAAAATTCGATCCACCCATTTCTGTGGAATCAATGAAACCTTTTTTCTCGGCGTGGGATCTGATGACTTGCCGGGAATTTGTCAAGCAATATTTCGTCAGGAAGAAGCTGCTAGATGCGACCTTAGATGTTGTCATCGCGTCACTGGTGGGTTCTTCGTTAAAACAATATGCAATCCATTGAAGAGCATGGTGGAATTTTTTGCGATGCTCAAGGTGGATCATTCATGCAAAGGATAAAAATGATTTGCTGGGTTTTCTGCATGAAATGTTTATGGCGGGTGCATCCTACTGGACCCTAAACTTGATGGCAACCCAGATAGGAAAACGTGCCGCACGGCGTCCCGAGCAGAAATTCATTCAAATTGCCTGGAGTACCATCAGGGCCGGATGAGGCATCGGTCAGGCATGCCTGTTCAGGCTAGCCAAATAAGGCCCTGGTCCTGCCCGGATTATGTATCGGTATAACATTTCAAAGCTGGCTAGCCTGAAATATTCACCATTCGGCCGGGATCGGGCACCGATCGGGCATTTCTGATCCGGTTAGCTAAATGAGGTCTCGACCCCGCCCGGATCATGCGTAGGTACAACATTTCCAATTTGGTTAGACTAATGTTTTCCATAGTATGCCGGGATCAGGCATCGGTCAGGCACTTCTGGTCGGGCTAGCCAGATGCGGCTTTGCTTTTGGCCAGAATATTTGAATATTCAAATCTGGTTGACTTAAAATATGCACCACTTCAGACGAAATTATTAGAGTCCTGGAAGGTCATATCTGGCATTACCGTTGTACAATAAATAAATGAGAGATGTTTTCTGTAGAATATCGTTTATTATTGTAATATTATCGATTTCAAATAGTTTTATTTTTATGAATGTGTCTCACTCAATTAGTCACGTATAAGGGAAACAGCATATATTTTCTCGGCCACTGTGTCACTTATATCCAAAATCATCATTTTGCGGTCGATTAATTCTATCGTAAACATTTTTTGACGTTGCGTTTTTTTTACGCGCCTCATTTTAAAAGTTGATGAGACGCATGGATATGTGGGTCTTTTAACACTCCACAGTCTTTCTGTTATTTTTATTCTGTTTTCGTCTTGAGATTTGTATATATTTTGGATCTGCAAGATTGTTCCATTATTCAAAAGAATTCCATTATTTGGCGATTTGTTTGAGATTAACAGACCTTTATATGTCAATTTGGTTAGGTAAAAAATAAAACAGTAAAACTATGAACAAACTTCCAATAATTGAACTGACGTTATGCGTTTTATTTATATTGGACCTTCTCATTTTTTACTATGGATCAGATCAAGAGCCTGATCATGGCCGGTTTAGTAGCCTGATCGTGGCCGGATTGGGAGTCTTTTAGCGGCCGGATTAGCAGCCTACGAAACGCCCGGATTTATAGCCTGATCATGGCCAGATCAGAAATGGCGTTACATGCCATATCAGGATCGGATGGAGCCGCCTTATCCGGGCCCGATTACTAATTAAAGAAAACCTGATGAGGCCCGGACCTCAGCCAGAACAAATTTCTGTTCGGGGTGTCGGTACAAATGCGTCATGTATTGCAGCATCTTGATACAGTACTAACGACACGGCGTCTTTAACAGCACGAATGCAGGCTCTGTGCCTACACTGAGAGAAATCGCAATCGTTTAGATAACTATTAAGCTATAACTGCAGATTTTTGGGCCATGCAACAATTTGAATAGTTATTTTAACTGATTTATTGGTTAAATTAACTACGTTATAGTTTGTAACTAATTCTATAGTTCGCTTAACATAATGTCCTAGTTACTTTAACAGTGAACGTAGCGTGAAATACAAACTTAGCTATTTTTTTATAGTTAGTGCAACTTTATGATTGCAGTTCCAATGACCATTTCAAAATTGGTAAATAATTTCTCAATGAATACTATGCTTGTGATTATGTTTTCTATGAATAGTACGTCGTATCTATTCCTAAATTTTCAAAACAATATACTTTTTGTTACGATAACTATTAGTAATTAATTTGTAATTGACTACCAATAATTAGTACAGATAACTTTTTAAATAGCCTCGGTTTTATTTCACTGTAAATTTATCGTTACCAGTTACCAATATCTTTTCTTTCTCTCAGTATACAAAGTACCGATATGCCATGAAAAGCCAGGGCCTGTCGGAATTTTGTAGGCATTGTACCGGCATCCGTGCTGTTAGTTACGCCATGCCGTTAGTACTGCATCAAGTTGCTGCAGTACATGACGCATTTCTGGCGACACATCGGGAGAAAAGATTTCATTGATGCCAAAAAAATGGTTGGATTCATTTGTTTAATTGATTTCAACGAAATAGTGTATTTGAATTTCAAAGAGAACATTTCATAGCCTGTAAATAAATATTTACTTAGTAAGCATATAATAAAGAAACAGTGTCATTGTTTTAAAGAGACGTATTCATTGGTTCAAAGAAACGTTTTCATTGATCTCTCCCTCGCACCTAACCTTACTTTTTTTGTTTTTCGGTTCTCCCGAACGAACGGCTTCGAGTTTCACGGAGCCAGAAGCTTAGCCTATTTCTGCCGTACTTCCTTATATACCCATAAAATTTGAGCTTTATCTGCCACGTACTTTAGAAAAAAATAGGTTTTGAAATTTTGAGCTGGTAAGAAGAAGGTTTCATTGAATCAGAGACGATATCTTTGAAATCAATGAAAAAGGTTCATTGCTTTAAATAAATATTTCTTCGAGTCAATGTCACTACTTTTCATTGAGTTTGAGATCATTCAAAGAAAAGATAGTATTGAAATTCAAGTATTTCAATTCATTGACAAAGATTTCCGAGAATCAATGAAACTTTTTCTCTCGGTGCAACGCATGTCGTTTCATGCCGCCATCGTGTCGTCATTCTGTCGTAACATTTCTATCTGGGAAGATAAGGTAAGGCGATCGATAAAATCGAAGTACGATAGGACATGGGATTCGGGAAAAGAAGTTGTCGGAAAAATTGCCCACACTTATGGCCTCAGAACCGCCCATAGGATCCAGACTTTAGCCTTAATAAACATCGGCAATATTAAGCGCACCGCGACGGGTTGTGAGGTAGAAATTCTTGATTAAATGAAACTAGCAACGGATGCGCGCTTCGCGCCCTAACCATCAAACCTCGGTATTAAAACTTTTATTAGTGTACTGTGACTTTTACAGATTATCGTGGATGAAATAACTTACATTTTTGATATAAGAACTCGTGCAATTTTATTAGTTTCGTGAATTGTTATTAGACGTGGTGCATGGATACACATTATACTACCATTAGAATTCATATTCATGAAACGGGGTTGATCATTCGAAGCCGACCCTTCTTCGTAATAAACGTTGAGCTCGATGCTGCTATTTTTAAAATTGTACCAGTGGGGATAACCACCCAAAGAAACTCTCGCGTCATCGACCGTTCGGGGTTCCCGGAAAAATCGTCGATGTTTTTGTCTTTTTTTGTTGTGGAATCTATCTGCAATATCTTATCACCACTGTTGCTATCCTCCTCCATCTCGAATTATAATTTTCTATTACCTAACACAAATCAGAATCTCGCGGTGCGTCAAGTTTACAAGTGTCAAAATGAACAGCATGCCTAAAGCTGTTCGTCGACAAGTATCAATTTCACGCTAGTACGACAGCCATTTATGGAACGAATAAAATGAAAACAATATACTTATATCGAAAATGCGAGATATTTTACTCATTGATTTTTAAAGAAAGAGCGTAAAAAGGCATGTAACCGGTATTTTCTGGGGTAGAATATGCGACTTGAGATCGATAGTCAAAGCCAAAATTCAATATCTTGAAGAATAAAAATGTATTCAATCGTTATTGCATTTGGGATAAATCTATAAATAAGTTCGGTTTTTATGGGATTTTGAATTTAAAAAAAAAATTAAATTTAGCTCTCTCACGTCAAGTTGCACCAAATCAACTGAAATTTTCTACAGACGAAATACAGATAAAATTCGAACATTCAAGCGCTGCCACGTACCAAATTTGTTGATGATCGGTTAAGCGGTTTGGATTTTACATGAATTTGAATCTTTTAGAAAGTGTAGAGGTAACGCAAAGAGTTGCAAAGTGAAGATAAATAAAAAATAAACAAACAAAGAGGAAGCGAATAAATGTTGATATTTTTGGGAGAAGTAGACGATACTACATAAATAATCTCTCGAACGAGACTTCTAATTAGATTACGATAGAACTTCACAACAGATAAGTCCGTTTAATCAATTGTATTTCACAAAAAGGCAAATTTTATTAGACGAAGGTGCTGAAATATTTTCAAATTTTTCCAATAACCAAACACGCTGAAAATCGCAACTGATCACAAATGTGCCCCAAACTCCGCTATTACAAACAAATGTTAGAATGGAGAGCATCAGTCAAATAAAGTAATATGGCTCAAGGTGGATTTTTGTTTTTCACTCTCCCCTGTTCTTGAAATACTAGCAGAGACATATAGTCACTAATGGAAATAGTGTCGAAACTGTATGTCGTTCTAACTCCCTCGAGCTTTACACGTTTCACCCCATTGGGATCACAATAAATAATAACGACCGAAAAAACATCTTCCACAAAAACCCAAGATATTATTCCATTCTTCGAAGCTCTATTGTCAACTGAAGCGCTGTTATGGTTCCGATTTCTTTGTAAACTTTATCGGAAAACCCTCAACGCTGTCAAACTCGTTGTACAGTAGTCATCCAGATAAAACGTGAGTTAGTTTGATGGAAATAAAAAAATTAATTCTGTCGAAAAAAAAATATAGCGGAAAAAACTGGATGTGGTGATTTTGTTGGAATTTGAGTAGTTCCGAAAAAAAAGTCCTGGGCTATAAAATAACCGTATCTGCGCTATCTATCTCCATCTCTAACAGTGCAGAGAGTCGATGCACAGCAACCACTCTTGCTGTGCTCGTGAACTGTGACCGTCTGGCTAATGGCTGCGTGGAACCACTTGTTGAAAGCGGATCCCCGTACTGAACGCGGAGAGCCGAGTTCGTCATCCGAACGGAGAGCGAGTTTCGGTGCTCCGGGATCCTCGACCCTCATCCGGCATTCGCCCTCTTCTCTCCTCTCTTCTATCATCGCTGTCTCTCTTTACAGCCCTGGACAACACATTGTCAGACTCAACGTTCGTCGAGGCCTCCATTCGTCTGTCGCGAGCTTAGCTCTCACACCGAAAACCCTGTGAGGTCACATTTTTCAACCGTTATCGATTGCCATTGCCCTACCTCCGTATGAGGCATTCCATATCAGTTCAGTCAGAGAAAAAAAAAATTCTCGCAAACAATTTGTGAAAATCAGGATATGTAATATAAAAAAATATACTAAGTGTGAATTCCCGTTTTCAATTTTTTTTTAGCCGGCGCTTCGTTTACGTCTTTCATCCAAACGGTGATACCTCGGAAACAGTCCACCCTATTTACAATTTAAAAACTTATGCCGTTTCTCATGGCTTATAAAAAGAAACGGTTAAAATTAAATAAAGAAATTCGAAAGAACGTTCCAATGCAAAATAATCAAATACCGTTTTTTAATAATATTCTACTACCATTTTGTAAATGCTGATTTATAGATAAATCGCCCATGGCAGAAATGCTATGGCGAATGCTATATACAGGGGGAATTCGGATGCGGCCACATGGGGGTCTGGTTACTGATCCGGACTAGACGCTCAGGGGGAACTAGCTACTGACCCGGGCCGAACCTGTAGTAGGTGAAATGCTTGCAGACGGGCGAAAATGCAAAATAAAAAAAAAGTAAAATTAGAATTAAACAGGTATCTCAGGTAGCGAGATAGTTCGCCGGGAGGAAAAGGTACTACCATGTAGCGCGGTAGACTTTTTACTGCAAAGATCAACTATACACGAGCTGTGTTTTTGCTTCCTCATAGAGAAAGATTTGTTTTCATGAAAAAAAACATGTGGTGATTTTCATGTCAGGACACTCAGAATGGTCCGAAACATCGAGAAAAGTGGTTTAGAAAAAATGTCCGTATGCATGTGTTTGTGTGCAGGGCTTTAAAACTTCAATCACCTATAATTCAAAAACTGTTCATCCGATTGAGCTAAAATTTAGCACACAAGTGAAGCTACATCCATTATTTGACTGTTGACATTTCTTACGAATTGTATGCAGAAATTTTAATTTTACGGCTTTTTGAATTTATTCAAAAAAGGACGTCCGCGCTCCAGCTTTCGCAAAATTAGCGATATTTTGCTAAATAATTCTCCATACGTACAGATACTCTTAATGTTTTACAGAACTTTGAAATTTTCGAAAAATTTACATTGTTGCCCGAACTTTATCAAAACATGAGACAACGAACTTAAATTTTATTCATGAAATCGGTGCTATCCTGTGATGATTAGTACATAGTTTCGTCATAACCTGTAATGTAGTTCAAATTTATCAGAATTTTAACTTGTACTTATACTAAATAAAGCTTCAAAGTAAAAGTTTGCAAATTGCTTCCTCATACTTTTTGGTTTTTTACAAAGCTTCCCGTACGAGGAAGCCAAAATCAATTATCATACTTTCTCATAGAGGTAGCTTTATAACAAACCAAAAGTGACGAGGAAGCAATTTGTAAAATTCTACTTTTCAGCATTGTATTGAATGGTATTCATGAACTAAATAGACAATCGATCCGATTTTATGCACGCTTAATTCATTCAGCTGCACTTTATTGATCAGTTATCTTTTAATTTTTTCCTTTACATTTTTTCCTCGTTTTATGACTTGGTACTGTTCTCAATTTGTGCATGAATTTGTGACGAACCGCTTTAAGTGCTATTTCGAAAAAAGAAAGTGGTTGCTAAAAAAAATACATTTTTGAACATTGTGCAATATAATGTAGTATTGAATAACTCAATTATATCTGAATGAGTTTTCTTCCAATAAACCACAAAAACTCGCATATTTTCACGTTTAAAAAAAGCAGATATGATAGACCATCTCTGAGATATTACTGTTTGAGTAACAAAGTAAAAAACGTTATATATTTCCACTTGAAATGGTAAAACAAATTATTTGTATATTTGATTAAATTATGTGACCCGAATTTTAGAAATCCTTTGCGTAAAGCTTTTTTTGGAGTCTAAACTGATATGGAATGCCTTATATGTATGCCTCGTCAGGACTCTCCGCTGTGAGTTTAGTGGGGTGGTATACTCTCCCTATTTTCCCCACTTTTGCTCTTGTCCCTTCTGTTTTTATCTTTTTTGTGTTCGTAATGCAATTTTCTCCTTCGTTTTTCGACAACGCCCGTTTCCATTACCGTAGATCCCTCAGCGGTGAACCGAATGTTTGACGTTTCATGTAATCTCGTTAGTCATGTAATATTACATCGTCACTCGTTTCGCATTCGGACGTTTTAATATTCGTAATACAATTTTCTCCTTTTTTCGCGAACGCCTGATTCCATCATTTTTATATACATCCACATAGCCGCGGATCTCTCAGCCCTGAACCGAATGTTTGACATTTTAAGTAATCGCGTTAGGCAGGTTATATAACTTTGCCATTCGTTTTTCTTTCACTTTGCCACTGCCATGCGGTAAAGAGTCAGATAATGTTACGGTTATTCAGCAGTCAAGAATACGGGAAGGAGATTTAGGAAATATTTCACCGTGTCGGGAAGGTAGTGAAAATCGTACAAATAAGATAAAAAAATAGTAATCACAGAGTACACGAGTTCTCGAGAATGGCATTATGCCCCCACGGGAAAAGTAATCAGGTTGTACGTTGGCTGGTGCTATTCCTTATTCTTCTGGTGCTATTGGATATACGGTACCCGCGCGCTCCAGTCGTCGAGTTAGTCGCGTTGAGCATTCCTTGAGGAAAACATCCGGATGAATTCTACGCGGCTGTGAGTACGACGACGAAGATGACAACAAGGACTCTCGGTCGAGCAATACTCTCGGCGTTCAGTAATCAGAGAAACTGATCTCGTAGCTTGAGATATGGCCGGCTCGGAAGTACAGCTTGAACACACATACTGCAGATACATGACGAACACGAAAGAGGTTATCGATTCTATCGTTATTCGATATCCTCGAAGCAATGAAATAGGACGCTGAGAAGGGGTAAACAATCAGTGTTGCATACTTAATGAAGCGTCAAGTACCTATAAGCAGTGACAGTCACTGTCACACACATAATGCAATTTGTATCCATTTTCTTCAACTCCATACTAATTCAGGGTAGTCTGCAAATATGACTTCGAATATTCAGCAAATTTTACGTTAATCTCTATGAAAAAATATGTGGTTATATCTAAATTATAATAATAATAATAATGATAATAAGAGACTACGAGGGCGAGTCGAGAAAACACAATTTGGCGCTAATGCGTTGCTTCTTAATATTTTAAGCCGTGAAGGAGGGAAAATAATTTTTTATAGGACTGTGACTTGTGTAATGATATTAATGATTACCATTAATGTGACGGTTAATGGCGACTATCGAGTTATTATTTGCTTATCATAAACGCTTAAAAATGAAGACATCCCCCATGGACAAGAAATATTTATGAAAGTATATCTGACATAGAACTTTCGCAACGATAATATAGCAATAATATATGGGTCATTTCATACCAAGTGGGCCATTCATTTTTCATCACACCAATTTTTCTGTAGTTTCTAAGCATAATAATGGAAATACTGTGAAGTTTTGAGAAAAATCGGAATGGTCTTCTCAACGAAAAAAAATATTATTACTTTATCTTGTCAAAAAATGGCGGAAATTTTTTTTTCATAATCGCTCCAGACTTCAATGTCTCGGATTTTTGCAATTCGAGAATATTTTAGTACTCCATCAAATCAAATTTTTGATGTATGTATGTTGCACGATCGCATCAAGTGATGTGGGGTTACAAGCTAATGAAGATTTTAACTAGGTTTTTTTTGATGCCCTATTATCTCGAAAATGCCTAATCAAAACGCAATAGTGCTAAGGATTTTTTTATAGTTATTTTCATAGAGATAACGAAAAAAGTGTCATAACTTGATTTTCTATATTTTTCGAAAAAAAGACTCTCAATTGTTAAAATTGATTTTTTGGCAATTATGACATTTAAAAAATACCTGTAATATATTTTTTTCAGATAGAGTACAAATATATGTATGCAATTTAATCAGTTACAAGAGCGTATTAAAAGTATTTATTTAGGATACACTTAGAAGAAAAAAATTATTAACATTTTTTTTTCTTTTCGACATTTTTTTTCCTATGTTAAAGTTTACACCATTTTCAGCCAAAGAGACTTGTTTCACCACCATAAAATTTTGCGAAACAGGTTTAAATGCGTGATTTTTTCCCAATATAATATCTATTGAGAGACTATAACTTTATCTCGATATTGAATCATTAAAAAATTTGGATACAATATACAAATTATACGTTCTCATACATTTAGGGAATACCCCAAACATATTTTATTCGCATGGGAACATTTGGTAAAATATCATTTGGAAGTTCTATAAATCGAGTCAACTAGTAATACAGTACCTGAAATATATATAAAGATGGAAAATAATGACCAGTATACTGACAAGAACTCTCGAGTCGATATTGTAGAGTTTGAAGGATTTTCGACAACTCAGACTGTCCTACTACTGCACCAGTACGGAAACCGCCCTTGTTATGCAGGCTAAGGAGGAGTTGAGAAGCAACGATCGTCGGAACACTGGGACGATATTCAACATCAAGTGATAGCAGATCCTCAATTTCTCTCGCATCGGACCCAACCTCATATCTCTCGACTGGTGTACTCATGACTCACACCCGAGTTTCTTAGAACCGATAATAATCCCTGCTGACGAATGGCAAATGAAGAACAGCTTGAAAGGCAGAGGAGAATAGCTGAAGACGGGGAAGGATAGAATAGAGAAGGAGAAGGACTGCATCGACGTGCTCAATTAAATCTGTTCGAATTTCGCGATGCGCTCCAATTCTACATCGTCAATGCTGTCACCTATACGTATATTCCATCGTCCAGTGGGAGAGGGACATGTAATGCTTACCACGGCGTACCAATTGACCGAATTATTTATCAAGGAGAAATATCGATTGCACATTTACTCGTATATAGACATGGGTATTGACTCTGGGCGAAAAACAAGAAATATTTAGAATGAGTTAAAGCATTCGAGGGATGTTCGTTTACGTTAATTATAATTAATTATTCGCTTTGAACTAAAGAGAAAATGTAGTTACGCTTGAAAAGCATGCAAAGGATAACGACGTAAGACCCTTAGGCTCCTGCGCTGCGTGTACGAAGGATAGCTTCCTTTTCACCTCGAGCTATATGACATGGGCAGTCGGGTCTCTTTGTAATTTCAACGCTTTTCATCCGTTCTATGAAATTTCAACGCGTAAAATACACAAGCGCGTTGAAATGTTCGCTGAGGAAATAAAAATTGAATTAAAATACGACGAAAAACGTGACTCGACAAATGCAGCATTACTCTGACGGCGGAAGGTTTTCTTTTTTTATTTTCTCGTTCATTTTTCCAGATTTTTGCCTGGACATGATCACGCGAAAGCTTGCGTACCCAAACGCTCATCAATTTTAATGTTGAGTCCGGAACGGTGATATATTGGTGGTAGCAACAGATCGCGCGTAGTGTATGGAACTGAGAGCGAGTGATAAATTGATTAGGCAATTAGGAGAGAAGGGACTATCGCTCGAGATGGAGTGGGATACCCATTTCGTCGATGAATTTTCACGCACATTTAATCCACGGAGAGACATAAAAGGACAAACCCGGAAACCAAGTATTCACTATGAAGCGACTTAACAATGTGCCTGATCGCGTTGAATCATTTGGCGGCCACGTAACCATAATTTGATCATGCATAAAACGACATCTGTTATTTTACGTGAGCATCCGTATTGGAATCATGCACCTAAATAGACATCATAAAACAGTGTAAAGTCCCAAGTAAACACATAATTGAACAGCAATGTAACCTGGAAGTTACATGTGATTGTAACAATGGAACGTTTGCGTTATGTTGCGGCTATGTAACGTAGGAGTAACATGTGATGTTTCAATTGTTATATGCAGGTAATGTTACTGTTATGTGACATATTCTCGTTGCAGTTGCATAACAAAAGCTATGAAACCGCAACGCAACGTGCAAGTAACAATTGGGACGTCACTTTTGTGACAGGAAGGCAATGTTACCGTTATGTGACGTGGCAACATTGCAAAAACGTTGCACAGGAATGTAACATTTACGTAACATGCATATAACAGTGGATATGTAACATCGTAAACATGCACGTTATGTAACTGTTATATGCCATAGTTCCGTTACAGCTATGTAACAAAAATATGTAACATGCATGTAACGTTTGTAATGCAACTCCGGCTATAGTCCGGTCATGTTACAGTAATGTAACGTAGCAACATTCCAAAAACGTTGCAAGGGAATATAACATTTACGTAACATGTATACTACAGTGGTTATTGTAACATCATAAACATCCACGTTATGTAACTGCTATATGCCGAAGTAACGTTACAGTAGTAACTGTAATGCAACATGTATGTAACGGTTGTAATGTAACTGTGTCGATAGTTCGGTTATGTTAGAGTTATGTAACGTGGCAACGTTGTAAGTACGTCACATATTCATACAGAATGTTATGTCCGCTAGGTGGCTAACAACTCAAAAGTTTCTCGCAAGCGATTCGTGACCCTAGCGTGTATAAGACTCAGCGACTTCGCAGTTCAAAAGAGACAGTGGGATACCCTTCGGTGGTACCCTAACTGGTTGGCATTATTCACCAATAGCTTGTTCTACTTTTAATTGTAGCAGCTATTTTTTTGACCTTCTAAGGGTAGCGATTTCGCAACCCGTAGACTGAAAGTCGACAAAAGGACCTCACTTGAAGTTACCTTTCGAAGTTGCGGTTTCGTAACTTTTACGTTACTGTGCATCATACAATTTACATACATTGCATTACGGACCGTATAGGCAACATAACTGAATTGTAACGATTATGTAACGCATGTTACATAACATGGCAACATTGTTGAGTGGGAAATAATAACTTTCATGTAAGTTACAAGTGATGTTACTTGTTACATTGGGTTACGTTGCTGTAACATAACCGTGTTTACTGGGTCGTTTCTTGCACATTGTTTTCTTATTTTCCATCTTTTACATAGCTACTTCTACGAGGAAGTATGTTGATGAATTTTGGCGATTCCATCTTAGGACTGTGGAGAATGAGGAAGTAAAATTTATTATTTAGCTTTGTTTTCATGAAAAACAGATTGTGATTTTCATGTCAGGACCCTCGAAGTGCTACCAAACATCGAGAAAAATGGTTTAGAGAAAATGTTCGTATGTATGTGTGTGTGGGTGTGTGCAGGACTTAGAAATTTAAATTTATAACTCAAGAACCGTTCAACCGATTGAGCTAAAATTTGGCACACAAGTGAAGCAGCAGCCCGTCTTTGACTGTTGCCATATTTTACAAAATGCATGCAGAAATTTGAATTTTATAACTGTTTAAATTTAAAAAAAAGGACGTTCGCCCTCTAGCTTTCGTAAAACTTAATAAAAATAATAACTTTAATAAAACTCTTAATGTTGTTTGGTATCGAATTTGACTGAAATCGGAAAAGCGGTTCAGATTTTATAAAGTTTTGAAATTTTCGAAATGAATGAATTTTGCTCTGAAACACATCGAATCTCAACAAATCAATTGAAATCTTGTAGAGACTAAAAATAACATCGGTAAAGTGATTCGAATTTTACGCCATTTTGAATTTTACAAAAAAATTAGATTTTCGATCTAACGTCCGCAAAAGTTAAGAAAGTTGAAAAAAACTTTGTACCTAATCAAAGTGAAATGTAACTGAGTTTGTATAGATTATTTTTTATTTATTTTTATTTTTATTTCTAATCATAAGTACGAACATTCATTTGTCGATAATTATCGAACGGCACGATGCATCGAGCTGGAATTTCGCACACAAGTGGTGTATTGATCCCTCATTAGTTACTCTGATTTCTTACAAAAACTATTCACAGATACAGATTTCATAGCATTTTTTTCTCAAAATTTTCGTATTATAGAATATTCGTATTAAAAAGTTAAGGTTAGAAAAAATTGCGTCCTCATTATTTTTCGCTTTTTATTAAACTTCCTCTATCAGGAAGACAATCTCGATTAACGTACTTCCTCATAGACGTAGTTTTGTAAAAAGCGAAACATAATGACGAAGCAATTTACAATGGTGAACACTTTGCAGCTTTATTATACATTTTGAGCCTTATTTTTAATCCCAACCAAACTTATTCCCAAGCATCTTTCGAATGTCTCAGACATCATTGGTATAAAAATTCAGTATGCTAAGAAATTTTTACACCACTGTCGATTATCATCAAACTTGATACCAAATATCTTTGGATGTTATTATATGTACACTGAGAGGACAGTTTGTCAACAGTTAACAAATCTTGGTTAAATGTAGCGAAATGAACCATTTAGTTATTCTTATTGAATCTCACTTGAGCCAAATAAGATTCGTTAACTATTAACAAATGTCAGCCAGCTTCATTTGCGACAAGCAAACTTTATTTAGCTCAAGTGAGATTCAATTAGAATAACTAAATGGTTCATTTCGCCATATTTAACCAAGATTTGTTAATTGTTAACAAACTCTTCTTTCAGTGTACGAGTTTAAAGCTTCAGCCTGTTTTGTCAGATTTAAACAAAAGTAGAAGCAGTTTAATGAAGATGATTTGTCAATTTTTCCGAATACATATGAATTTTTTAATGAATATTTTCTTTATTAAATTTTTTTTTTAATTTTTCTAAATGCGCGAAAAATAACAAATTTTGGATATGCGTTTGGTAAAGAAAATGTAATGGACGGTTTTTATGCCAGAATCATATCCAAAATTCGTTAGTTTTCACGCATTTTTTAAATAAAAAAAATAAAAATGAAGAAAATATTCTGAAAAAATTCATATGTATTCGGAAGAATTGACAAATTATTTTCATTAAAAAAAAACGTCAGGTTGTCAAGTGATTTGTTCAACATTTTAGTATTCATCAATTTGTTAATAACGTTTTGAAATTATTGTTATGCAAAATCGATCTTTTCAAACGGAGAAAACGGTTTTTCTATGCCAGCAAATCTTTTGTTAAAATAATTACAGCATTGCGCTATCTGCTAGACTAACAATCTTTTTTTGCTAGACAAACAAATCTTTCTGCTCGTCCAACAAAATTTTTTGTTAGGTTAGCAGATAATGCAATGTTGTCGCTATTTTAGCAAAAGATTTGCTGGCATAGCGAAATCGTTTTCTCCATGCAGCACCTTTTACATGCTTGATTTTTTTTTTCGTTTTTTATGGCATCGGGAAGTGTTTGAAATTTTCTCTGAAGCTCACGTTTGGCGGGTCTGTACATATCATACATCTTTAAGAAAGAATGGCCATTTATCGTATTGTTTGGAAAATAAAAACTGCGCCGTTAGATGACGACATTTTGCATATTTATATGTCAAAAAGAATTCTAAGGTGCTCCACGAGAATTCAATCGAAGCCTCGTGTGGGACGTTAAGCCACAACCCACGTCATTGTAAGATGGTATATAGCGGAGAAACGAAAGCGAAAGCTTTCTCTCACGGGGCAGTTCGCAACGTGTGAGGGGAAAAGTTTTGCACTCTCGCTAATGGGTCGCGAGAATCTCCGTCGGGAAAAAGGAGCTCGGCGACACGGGACAGAAATGTCTAGGAAGGCAGCTTCGAGTGTCCCGAAGGGGGTTGCTCTCCATCATCTCTTCGCTTGCAGGGTTCGATGTTACAGTCGCGTTTATTAAGGCTCCGTGCAACAGATATTTTCCCCTTTCGTTTTCGCCTCTTTTTATATCTCATTTCTTTCATCCATCTTTACCATCACCTTCTGCCATCTGCTCCCTCTACTGTCACTCTCTTATACTGACGGTCTCGGACAGTAAAAGAATAGTTTTACTGTTGCCGGAAGGTCGTGAAGAGCTTTTATATATACCCCAGTATTATTTCACAAGCTGTAGTGGATATAACGTGAAAAACGATATAACGCACCTCACACACTTTTGTTTGTAAGAGCACATAAATTTTCAAATTTATGACCGACGCCCCTGATATCTCGCTTTTTCTCGAATTTCGCATTCACGGCTCTAACACGAGATATTACGGAGATATTATGCGCCGTTTAAATGAAAGAAATGTCTTAACGTTGGCAACCTTCGCACACGACCCAGTTTCTCTTTCATATTGCTTTCTCTTTATTTCCAGTACTTTCTTAGGAGAAATACGCTGTACAAGATATTAAATAAATCTCAATTGCAAGCCAATCTGCAGAAAAATTTATTTTAGAAATAGGTAAATTGTTTTTCAAGTATCGGAGAACATTGAAGCTGAAAATAATTCTCATTCTAATTCATTTCTCAAGCGAGGAAGTTATGTCACTAATGTAATAGTCTAATTTAAAGAAAAACAAAACTACCGCCATAGATCTCGGTAATGCGGACTAATTGCCTAGCGCGTAGTCGACTCAGAAGGACCGCGTAATAACCCGCGTAAAAAAAAAAGAATCTGGTCGAGAATCACGGTTGTGCGCCGAACCGAGATTCTTTTTAAATCTATCTGAGAATCTCGGCCAGCTTCTTGCCGAGATTCTTTAGGGGTTCGCCGAAAATAAAAAGAATCTCTATCAGAATCTCGCCGAGATTCTCTAGAATCTCAGCTGAGCGAGATTCTCACCGAGAATCTCGCTCAGTATCTCGCAGTTTATTAAAAATGTATTGACATTGCCTTTAAAAGGTTATAAAACCTATTATTTAAAGCAAGGGTGCAAAATCGAGCCTTGAACATTTTCACTTCATTTTTCCTAAAGCTTTCTGCTTGAAGAAACCCAAATTGATCAACAAACTTTTTCCTAGAAGTGGGAAGGCCCAACTTTGCAGCTTTGTTTCGCAATAATTACAAAGTATTTAGCATAATTATCCAAATTTGATAAATGATCGATTTTTCATAGCCGTAATAACCTATAATCGTTTTGTCAAAAACGTATCCCAAGTACTTTCACCTTCGATTTGAACCATCTGGCTCCCATTTCTGACTGCAACACCGAAATCGTAGTTACGTAAATCGCGTCGATAAGCGTGTCGTTGCAATGCACGAACAGAAAGGTGAATAAGACGTGTCCGTTTAAAACTGCCTGCTTCAATATTCGAAATATCGGCAATAGCTGTTCGTGCTAGGAGCACTTTACGTAATCTCAGCGCATTCACTTCACGACGCGGCTTGTCAAATTGTTCGTGACAACTGCGCCGAGAGAACTAAAATCCGGATAGAGGAGAAGGAGCATCAAGACTATTTTCCGATTCGTCTGTTTTCTATTCGAATCTACTACTATCATCGACACATCCGGACGGGATGTAGAAAACGAGCGGAAAGACATCGTAACGCGGGCAAAACTCGTAAGCCTGTGACGGTTACGGGGACAGTAAAATTCCGGACGTAACATATCGTTTTATCGAGACTCGTATCAAGATTCTATTAAACGCAGTGACAATACAAGATGCTATGCGATTTTTTTGTCGGGTTGTTCGCTCCATTTTCTTAATCTTTTTTTTTACGACGAAGTATAAACACACACTAGTGAGGCGAAACGCTTCGCTCGTCGTGAACTACGCAAGTTGTTACACAATCGCACATCTTCAGTCTCCCTCCCGCTTTTTCATGACTCTCAGTAATAATGACCGAGGGGACGGGATAATCCGTTGCTTGGTGAGAGGTTTCGCCCTTAAACCACAGATTTACGTAACGCATATATACACACACTGAATACGTAGTACAGTTTCTGTCGCGAGTTCAGTACGCGGCCGTCAAAGGCGTGTCTTTATCAAACTCGGTTGAATGTCTTCTCTTTATTACCTCTCGAGTATATCCAGAGAGTTCACGGTCCAAATAGTATATATCTTCTATTCGTTTACGCCCTTCACACAGAAACCAAAAGACTGACAGGTTTCTCGAAGACGAACGAGCTTCCCTCTTCTCGAATGTATTTTATGTATTAAACATGGCGCGAGCGAACGATCAGGCTTTCCAAGCCGCGAAAGCCAGAATCTCGTGAATGTGTCGGAAGAGAAATTGTTCGAGAGACCCTTCTCGATGGAGAGTGCTACCCGGAGTAGAGTGTTTGCTTTATATATACATAAACCGGAAACTAAGGGCAGGAGCCCGATTCTATGGCACTCATATTCACAAAGACTCGTCTCTACATGAGCAAATAAACACTGTTTTTTTTCTACATACTTACACCTGATTCATTCGCATGTAAAAATGTTCACGCCCAGAGAAATCTGTTTGATGCGATCGTTGGAATCAAATCTGGGTACGATTTGAAATAAATAAAATTTTATTTCTATCAAATAGATTTTATTTGAAGTGAATACGATTGATTTGATTAAATTATTCTATTGACTAGATTATTCTATTGAAATAAAATCCTGTTATGCTGGCTATTTAAGACGAAATTTATTAAACTGCCGACCTAATAGAATTTGATTCCGATCAAATGGAATTTATTTCATTTAAATATATCGTATTAAATTCAAATAAAATTTATTTGAACCAATTAAAACTTGCGGGAATTTCACGTTGTGAATATTAATCAGGTAAATGGGCACTTTACGATTAGAAACTAATGAAATATTTAAAAAAGTAAATACTGGTATAGATACGAATTACATCGTTAGAAATTTTGGAATTTCGTAGATTCATTTCAAAATATTTTTTCCACCATAATTTTTTTAACATCGCGTTTTTTTTATTCGTGTTCTAACATTTGCGTATCGCTACGAGGTATTCTCGCGAGATGAGACTGCATAAAAAGGACTTGTAAAACCCATACCTTTCGATCATTTTGGTTGGTGTCGTCGTTGCTATACTTCAACATCACGGATTCACATCTCGGTAATTTTTATGTCAAAGTTATTAAAAGTTGTGGTCTATATAAGCCTCGGGATCCGCAGGATAGAATGATTTAGAATTCGTATGAAACGCTATTCTTGCGATAAAAACTATGGGTGAACGAGAGTTCTCAACTCAACAATCTCAACTTTACACTGAAAGAAAAATCTGGTAATTTAAAAAAAATATAGTTAGACCGACGATAATCTAACTATAAACCATAATGCCCAGGAGGAACGTCTATATTTTGTGGTTATAGCAAATATAAGAAAATAGTTGGATGAACCATTAATATAATTCCCAGGAGGAACGTCTCTATTTTATGGTTATAGCAAATATAATTATAGTAGCAATCATCAAAATGATAATGGTTTCAAAAACTGTTCTAATAGTTTCAAATATGCCGTTTCGTTGCATATACGATTTCAACGTTTGTTTCCAATAACCTTGCAAGTATCGTTTATTGAACCATATTATCATCGCTTCAACCATAAAACATTGCAAGCCTTCCTATTTGTTTTATTATGTGAAATCGTTGAATCAACGATATGCTTTTCTTTCGGTGTATGAGTATTGGTAACCTCAAACCGGTTTTGTCTATACAATTTTTGTACTTTAACATTCGATTTGGATATTTTCAGTACATTTCTCATTGAAAACTGCTTAAAATCAGCGGTAATAATTATCTTTCAGTAAATCTGCAGCATCGTTCATATTTACTCAATTTCAATTTTTTATAATCAATGATATCAGTAATCTCATTCGAGTGACTAAGTCAGATAAAGTCTTCGCTGAATCACTTATTTTTCACTCTCCATTTACTGGTAATTTCATCCGTATCTCTCAGACCAAACCCTAGTAACTTTTTTATCAGACAGCGATCCAAAAACGAGCTTCCTAGATCATATTTTAGGTATATATTAGGTATTAGGTATTTTAGAATAAAAAATATTTCATATTTCAGGTATAGTATCAGAAGAAGTGGCGATTTTGGATTGAATTTCAATGCCAAATCATATTACATATTGAAAACAAACACCAAATTTTACTTTGATGCAGCCTTTTAAAGAAATTACCTGCGCATAAAAAAAAAGATATGAAAAGAGTGCTTGAACGGTACTAAAATGGAAAATATGAGGAGTATGTCATATTGAACTAATTACACGGAGAAAACCGTTTTGCTAAGCCATCAAATCTTTTGTTAAAATAGTTATAACATCACATTATTTGCTAGTCTAGCCAAAAGATTTGTTAGCTTAGCAAGAACTTTTTTTTATGCTGACAAGAATATTTGTAAGTCTAACAAATTTTTTAGCTAGGCTAGCAAATAATGTAATGTTATCACTATTTTAACAAAAGATTTGTTGGCTTAGCAAAACGGTTTTCTCCGTGTAGTACTCAAATTAAACTCAATCACACGGGGAAAAATAATTGGTTACAGCAGCATGCGATTAGCTACCGCAGCAAAAATCATTAGCAAATATAGTGACAGCAAAAGTACTTGCTCTTACAGCAATATGTATTTGCTGTATTTGATTTGCTACAGTAGCAATAGCAATTTTCTATTGCAGTAATAGCAGTTTGCTGTTGCAGCCATTGTAGTTTGTTGGCAGCGCAAACAGTTTGCTGTTGCAGCAAAAGTAGTTTGCTGGCAGCGCAAACAATTTGCTGTTGCAGCAAAAGTAGTTTGTTGTTGCAGGAAAAGTAGTTTGCTGTTGCAGCAAAAGTAGTTTGCTGTTGCAGCAAAAGTAGTTTGCTATTGCAGCAAAAGTATTTTTCTAGTAACACAAACAACTTGATGTTGCAGCAATAGTGATTTCCTAAGAGCACAAACGCGCTCGTGTACTGAGAGAAAACTTAAAATCCTGACAACCTCGCGCGGTGGTTGGCAAATATTACTTTGGCTCAAAGAAATAGAGGTTGACACAAACACCCATTCGTCGAGGCAATACAATGCATTTCTTTGAGAGAACTACTTCATGTAATTGAGTGTCATCATAACAATGTTTTGGCTGAACATTGATGCTGTTGAGCGAATGGCAGTGCAGTTGACTTAACCCCTTGAGGGGTTAAGGCAACAATTTTTCGGTACTTAAAACTCGTGTCATTCCAATCAGAAAAATGATTTCTATGAAGCAACTGTATCAGAATGGTTACGAGAACTGTTTTATGCTTTTGAAAGAACATCGCTGCAACTGGTTTCTAAGAAATATAAGGTTGACTCAACCTCACGTTCGTTTGCGTGAAAGCTGTTTCTGAAGATACGAGTACTGACTTTTAGAGTCATCCCGATGGTCACCGATCCAACTACTGACCGCCAGAGACAACCAGGTAGTCACCCATCCTAGTACTGATCCTCAAGTCAGTGTGACGGTCATCCACCCAAATACTAACAAACTAATTCGCGCTAAAAATGAAACAAGCAACTTCGTCGAATATGTTTATAGATGGCAACAACAATACAATATACACTTTTCGGTATAACCGAGTGCTGTGAAAAATAACGGAAAGTGCTTTTATTTTTACTACACCAAACGTAATCATATAAATCTATAAAGTTCTGACTGTATTATACTAATTTAATTTTATATTTCATGTTACCGATGTTCAAATAGACAAAAAAAATACTAGAACCATATGATTCGAATGGCCGAGTGAGCTAAAGCACAGCGCAAGAACACCATCTGGAGGATTCCGGGTTCGATTCCCGTCAATGTAAAAAAAAATAAATGAGTTTTCAGCGATTAATAAGTACCATCATGAAGAGGAAGACGTAAAATATCACAAAAATGCGGGATTACTCAATTAAATAAGTACAAATTAATATTTAAAAATTAATTTTCTTTATTATTTTAAACTCACTCAAACACATATTGAATTTGATTGAAATATGAGTGTAGTTGAACGAACTGCATCAATACTTCCAATCAATCGATTAGAGATTGTGCAAGAGTGCGCATGGTCTGAGAGACAATAATGTTAGAGTTACAATAAATGCGCTGTGGTTGTCTCAACCACAGAAACATTTGAATCGAAGAAAGTCCGACAACCGTCTGGTGTATTTGACCCAACCTCCTCGTTCCATTCACCGTATATAACCTCTCGGAGAGGTTGAGTCCACCTCTATTTCGTTGTGCCCAACAATTTTTTCTCTCAGTGTGAGAATGTGATATTTGGGCTTCAGGGTTGGACCACCTAATTTGACGAACAGTTCAAGATGCTCTTGTATTAGCACTCGCAACAGAGGACTAACATTTTTCGACAATCATTTAGCATAGGTGAGATCGAGTATTTCACGCAATGACACGTAAAGTTTCCAATACGGATTACTTTCAGAAACTAAATTTACTATGATCATCCCGAATAGTTTCACGAAACACGTCGTTTCTGCAGCT
This sequence comes from Ephialtes manifestator, assembly GCA_963970395.1. NCBI lineage: Eukaryota > Metazoa > Arthropoda > Insecta > Hymenoptera > Ichneumonidae > Ephialtes > Ephialtes manifestator. The sequence goes on along the minus strand of OZ019970.1, from coordinate 17,958,689 downwards.
GTCATTTTGAGCTTCGAACTTTTTAAACAGTTTACACTTATAACTTCTTTGTATAACTTCTTCACTAATGCCCCACGTTTTGAAGAAAGATCGCAAGGATCCCGGCACTTTTGGTAAATCCATCGTCAAGATAGAATACGCTAACGATGTGAACTGGGCATGAACGAACTTCATACTAAGAAAGCAGTATTGAAAATAGATCGCGACAGAACAATGGCGCTGCGCATAACGTGTTCGGATGCGCAATCTGCCTTTTTTGCAGCAGCTCATTTGCTGGCGCAACTTTCATTGATTGTTTACGCTAGCAGTTTAAACGAATTCGCTCGAGTGCCAAACTTTTTTTTGTGGTAGTAGCAAATGTTTGTTTATATGCACAAATATTTTGATAAATGAAACGCCGTCGCTACAGGAAATATTGAGTTACTAACGGTGCGAAGCCCTTTTTACTAATTTGTTTTTCCAGCAAAATGTATAAGTTCCACCAACAAATCATTAGTTAGGTCCTCAAATAATCTGGGAGATACACTTTTCGTTTCCGCAACTAACGCTTATTTGCTGAGAGACCAAATTAACTGCTGCATGAGCTAAATGAAAGGCTATTGCAGCAAAATAGACCTAGCAAACTAAGACTAGCTGCAACAACAAAATTGATTTTCTCCGTGCAATGATATGCCAAAGAGGATGAAATATGAAAGTACTATAAAAAGGAATAATTGAATATAATTTAAATATAATTCGATTATTTATTTTTATGTTGCAGTTCCCAGTTGCAGTTGTGCAGGCATCAAGCCTATTACATGGTCGGCCCGGATCAGTAGCCAGGCCGCCATGCGGCAGCATCCGACCTCCCCCTCTATATCGCATTTGCCATAGCATTTCTGCTATGGGAATAGGAAAACTGCGGAAAACCTATGCCGATATAGCCGGTCTCGAATTCGCCTCCCGGCACCGGAGCTACGTCACGTTTCGTCGAGAACGTAAACACGGACTACAGCTGTATACATGTGACCGCCACAGGTAGAAATATCTGTTTGGGTCTCATATATACAATGGGAGCTTCATCGCGTCCGTATCAAGAGTCGCGGTAGCGACTCGACGCCAAGTTAAAAAAGAAATTAATGTTGCCTTCACACTACGATTTGTCTGTCTGATCTTGACTAAACGGGCTGTTACTCCTGATTTATATTTTCGATGTAAATCGACGGCACCGAGATTCGAAGCCGCGACCTACCGATGCTCTGGACTAGAGGCCAGTACACTAACCACTAGACCACCGCACCGGTTTGTATAATTCGAGTATGTTTTAGCTTAATACGATATACTCCTCATCCCGAGCAGAAATTTTGAGCGTTACATCAGGTACGAATCAGATCCTGACCGGGCGATCAGAAGGCCCTGACAGGGCCATAGCAGCACCAGATTAACGCCTAATGTAACGCTCCAAATTTCTACTCGGGATATTTTCCATTTTATACTGCTTTAATATTCTTTCCGTACTTTTTTGCACGTGTATTCTCATTTCAGATGGTACAGACAGGAAACGGAAACACGGGAAGGCGTTTTTTTTTAGTACTGAAAATATTTTAATATTTGAATCGTACCTATTTCTAAAATATTCGTTTAGGTTGTGTATAGAGTCTGATTCTGTAGAAAGAGGAAGAAAGAGTTGTTTATTGCGTACGATGGGGCAAAACTACCTAAGAGCGCAGTGCAAAAAAAAATATCAAAAACATCACAAGTATCAACAACGAAGTTTTGAGGTGATGGCTAGCAACGAATACAAATAATATATAATTTTCTAATATACAGCAATATTTACAAACTAAGTAATAAGAGAGAAAAAGAAAAATAATAAACGCATTCCACGAGCTAAAATCAAAAGTAGAATCATACTTTGAGGCAAAAATTAGCAGGCAAAAACACAAAGTACTGCCAAACCAATAACACTACCTCCAGCTATTCGTTATGAATTACGACGACCGCCGCGCCACTTTGCAAAAAGCGAATAGCAATATTTTAACCTGTTGACTTCGTCGTATATTTATTAGGCGGTCTCAACTGGTGGTCTCCACTGGTTGGTTCATATATTCTTGTTTGCTAACGCACGAAAATTGCTCGTTTAAAGTTGGGACTGTTTGTAGACTGCCGAGTAATGAAATCCGTCCGTTACTGTATACATTATAATAAAGAGAAACACATTTTCTTTCATAGCTAGTCGCATTGTTAATTCACCTGCTTACGTCGATAACAACTGTGAAAAGTGGTATTACTGACACCAAGCATGGTGTCTGACTCCTCGAACATCTGCACTAATCGTTTTCAATTCCCTCCATTTTTAACTGCATATAATTTCACTACACTATTAAAAATATTTACTGTAAATTTCCATTCCGCACGGAGAGAAAAGCTTGTGTTGCCACAACATTCCCCATGCTCCTGCAGCAAATTTTGTTTGCTGAAATAGTGACAACATAAGCTTTCGTTGCCGTAACAATTGTGGTATCTTGCCGTATGAGTTGCTACCCAAGCAAATAGCATTTTCTGTGACAGTATTCATTAATTTGCTGTCGTAGCATTAAATTAATTGCTTCAACAGCAAATCAACATGTAATAGTAGCAAATCGTTTGTTTGAATAAATGTTTTGTTTGCTAGCATAACTCAACCTCTGCAATCCGTACGTTATTGTTTTTCGTGTAAGCCAAAGCAAGCTAATTAATAAATATAATTGTGGAATTAAAAATAAAAATGAAAATATATATTTTTCGTCTCGAGGATTATTTATTGAGACAGAGGGGGGGAAACGGTTTCAGTTGACGAAAATTTTTCCTACCTATACCGAGATTCGAACCTACGACCTGCATACCTAACTTCCTAACACCGCTATCGCTACCGACTGTGCTACCGAGTACTTGCTGATTTAGAAAATCTAAATGGCATAATAGTAGTGGAAGAGGAAGATAACGAGAGGTGGATGGAGAGCCATTACATTCTGACTTGCTTTCCTACTTCTACCATTACCCCACACGGAAAGAAAAAAAAGTAGTTTTGGCTACCAATTCCAGCATATGCTATGCCGCGTGTTAGTCATTGAAACTAAATCGGAATCGTAGTCTCAACTCTTTTCGATTGGTAGCAAAAATAGTACGTATGACCAACAACTTGGTTCCTGCAACTATCATGGCTGCTATCCAATCCCAATGATTCGTTACGCCAACCAACCGGCGAGTTGAGGTTATGATCTCAGCTGGTCATTGTTACTATCGATACTCTACCAACAAGGTTATAGATTCTTCAGCCAACTGAGTAGTTGGCGCTATTCTAACTATTTCGATTGGTTGTCGGGACCGATAAATCAGTTTTTGCAACTAGTTTTTTCTTTCCGTGCAGCAATAATATTTAATATCCCGCGCACTAGTAGCTTTGTTTATAGCTCTACATTTACATAGCTGCAGTTCTAGCCATTGATAGCAAATTTTGCGTCAAAATAGCAAACAACCACCGTGTATCTATAGCAAATGTTGCTAACATTACAAACCTTTTTTTTTGTTCCCTTAGTAAATGAAACATGCAACGATAGCATATAGTTTGTTATGTCAGCAATTCCGATGCTAGATCAGCAAACTATTTAAAATCTTATATTTTTTGTCGCCATAGCATACATTTATTTGCTATCGGTACATAATCTTTGCTGCAACGGCATTTTGCATTGCTACGGCAGTAGGTAAAGGCGTAGCAAATGAAGTTTTGCTACAACGACATACGGATTTCTCTCCGTGTATACCATACCTCTTTTGCAGTGGCTTGTATTCACAATCGACGGAGTCATGGATATGTTGCAGTACGTGTGAAAAATGTGCACACTTTTCATGTGTGATTTCGATGAGGATATCGTCGAATATATTTGTGAATTCTGCGTCCAATTTAATTCAAAATAAATATAAAATGAGTTAAGTATTCGATATAACAAAACAATAGAGATTTATATTCTATTAAATTCAGTTTCAAAGATATCGTGAGATTAACATCATGGCAATTTCATTTTACAATTTCATTTTACAATTTCATTTTACAATTTCAGCTGATGCCATTTTGACGCACGAAAAAAGCGGCTTCGTTGGGCCATCTAATTATTTGTTAGTTGAGTGAACATTTCTTGCTACAACCATCAGGTTGGTTGATGTAACGACCTGGTATTAGTCGCATTTACCATTCAGAGTTAATTAACTTCAATAGATCACACAACGAACTCAATTCGTATTCCAACTAAATAAGATAGTTGGGGTCAACCAACGGTGGCGTTTTTGTATTTACGTGTTATCCGCCATTGTTCTACCGTAGAAGATCGTGAAATCGCGTAAAGCCATATAAAGTGACTAAGTTATTCGAGACTGCAAAAAACGAGTGCGAAGATTATGCAAAAACATTAGTAAGATTTAATAAACAATGTCGGTAGCATCCGACAAACTGAAGAAAATGGGTAGTACTCGAAAAGGTCGGCCAACTCTTGAGAAAGTGGGGTTATTTTTGAGCAACGATACACCCAGAAAAAAGATGGTAATATTAACCAAAATTATGTATTCAACATTTAATTATTTCAATCAACGAACATTTTCTTACCCTCCAACAAATATGTATTTCATTCAATTTTTCAGTTTTCTTATTTCCAACATATATATTTGTTTGAATAAATTTTCACTGTGCAACGGATACTAAAAAAATATTTTATTTATTGCTACTAAATACTTTCTTAATCCGGAAAAAAAGCTCTATTCAAATCGACCAAATACATGTATTAGATATTTTTTAATGAAGTCCATTTGAACTATCTTATAATCCAATATATATTTATTTCCTGTCATCATTGGAGTTTATTATTATCAACATGCAACATTTATCGATTTGATTTAATTCTTGTCGTATATTTATATAAAAATTATATATCCTTTAAATCGGCAGCAGTGGACGCGCGGTCGGTGTGTGGCTTCGACGGTCCCCAGAGTTAAGCAGCATTATTTGCGGTCATAACTTGGATGGGTGGCGCTTAGCCGCGCACTGATTTGCGCGCCAACTTCTGAGCGGGAGGTAGTTTCTGAGCTTCTAAGGAGGAATATCCCAATGAATTTTTTTTTTTAAATCTAAACTTACATAATTGCCGACCCAAATACATATTTTTTAGATTTGAATATAATTACTATTCCACAAGTATATTAATTACAAATTAAAAAAATTATTTGAGGTGAATGGAAGTCTAGTAGGTCGGCATCCAAATAAGAAATTTTATTTCCGATGCGTAGATTCTAGTCCCGTTAACAAGATCTTTTTTCTGGGTGTACAGAGCCACCGAAGTGAAAATAGTTGATTTAACCAATTCGTCCTCTGTCCCTTAGAGCACTATGACACTTGGTTGGGCCCAACTATTTTTTTCGCTATTTTAACCAAGTCGTTTTTTCCGTACGAGATGTGTCATTTTGCCCCGGTGCCATCGTCCGGGTAGGGGTCCAAATAGTGAATGACCAAAATAGCGAATTTCAAAATAATGAATGTCTGAATCTAGAATGGCCGTCATTATGAAATTCGCTTTAGCCATTGGCTATATTGATTGCATTTCAATAGGATGGGGGTCGAAATAGCGAATGATCAAAATAGCGAATGGCTGAAATAGCGAATTTAAATATAATGAACGTCCGAAGCTAGAATGGCTATTATTATAGAATTCGTTATTTTAGTCATTTGCTATTTTTATAATCATACGATATCTTGAACTCCACCCCAACCCATCGTGCCCCGTAGCCATTACACCCGCGTTGCCATTTTGCTCCGCTCTCCCCTAGTGAAAATCGGCACACAATTGATGGTGCAAAGATAGGTTTTATAAAGTTAAGGTCCTGCCAAATTCAAGCGTAGAAACTTTCCGTGTGTTCCTATTTGCAGTGTATGCATTGTATCTTCCTGTGAGTAAACTGCTTACTCATACGATTTTCATCTCGTCACTGCCGTCATGTGATTACCCCTGCCCTCGCAGCAAACTCCTTTTTACCCTCGAAATCCAGAGCACATCGCGCATATCCCGCGTTCGTCGAGCTCCGGCTCAACTGCCAAGGGAAATGAGTTCTCTAAGAGAATAATAAAACGGGCCTGGTTCTCGTGTCTCACCCAAATATCCGAGTAGTGCAGTCAGCTACGGAGATAAACGATCCAGCTGGAAAGGGGGATGGGAGGAGGCCTGCCCCTAAGCTGTAGTCGGAGCAAAACATTCGACCTCACCTACTGCTTGATGCAATCGGCACCTTTGTCTTTTCCTCGCCTTTGCTTTTTTACTTCCCTCTTCCCTATTTTCTTTCATTTTTCATCCAACAAATTTAACTGATGAAACATTCTTTTTCTCTTTCTTTTTATTTTTCCAGTCGCCTGCATGCAATAAAGCCTATGTTTAATGGAAAAAAATGTACATGCATATAAAATGCAATGCAAATATTGCCAACGTTTGGGCTTGAGCATCTCGAATTTGACTCACTTTTTATACTAGCTTTCAATATCTAATAAAAACTTAATTTCTTTATGACGTTTTCTGCTATCTCTCATTAAATGCCCTTATAAATTTTTCACACAGATCTGTTAACAAACTTGTTTTTTGAGACGCAAAAGGATTGAAGCAGTTTATTTTAATTTAAAAAATGACATATAGTTACAAAATATGACAAATCATTAATCTGCGCATCGGCTTATAATCTGACAGATTCGTGATGTCAGTCGATATATAGGATCAGCGGGACTACTGCATTCGAATGCAAATTATTAACACGCAAAAAAAGACTTGGTTGAAACAACCAAGCGCTTAGTTATATACGCGCCAGCCGATTAATTGGTTAGATCAACGAAGTTATTGATTGGCGCAACCAAGCTCATTGTAATACAACCAATAACGTGGTAATCAATAACTAGCGTAACCAACTACTTGGTTGGTCTAACTAATTAATCGGCTGGCGCATATATAATATCCCTAATGTCGACCAACACTTACACAACAGTGATGATGAATTTTGCCAGGACTGTAACAACCTATTAAGTAGAATTCATCTTGCAACAAGCGGAACTCATCTTGCGACAAGCGAAATTCATCTTGCGGCAAGCGAAATTCATCTTGCGGCAAACGGAATTCATCTTACGACAAGCGGAATACATCTTACGACAAGCGGAATACATCTTGCGACAAACGGAATTCATCTTGCAACAAGCGGCAAACGGAATTCATCTTACGACAAGCGGAATACATCTTGCGACAAACGGAATACATCTTGCGACAAACGGAATTCATCTTGCAACAAGCGGCAAACGGAATTCATCTTACGACAAGCGGAATACATCTTGCGACAAACGGAATTCATCTTGCAACAAGCAGAATTCATCTTGCGACAAGCGGAATTCATCTTGCGACAAAAGGAATTCATCTTGCGACAAGCGGAATTCATCTTGCGACAAAAGGAATTCATCTTGCGACAAGATGAATTTATTTTTCGCCAAGCGGAATTCACCTTACGACAAGCGGAATTCATCTTCCACCAAAAACTTAGATTGGTTCACGCAATAATTGGAAGTTGTTGAATCAAATTCCAGTTTATTTGTACCAATTGGATTTCCGATTGTAGCACGGGGACCCGCATGAAGCGTTCTAGTCTATTTGCTGTAAACGGACCATTTTTAATTAAGAATGCAGTTGAATTCACTCGGCCGATTGTCTTGAAAACCATTCGAATCACACCTTTAAAAAAATACTATTATCATGTACGGGATAAGCAAGTAGAGTGGTGTATGGGGCAAGTAGAGGTACAGTTGTTAGCAATCACAGAAGAATTATTGCCCAAATAAAATCTGAAAATGTTATCAATTCTTGTTGTCTTATTCTCAAAAGTACGCACAACAAATTTAGTCGGTATGGTCTCATGAATACCACGTAGCGTTGATTTTAAGCACCGAATTTTCAACAGTGCTATGAAAAAAATTAACGGTACCCAGTCACCTAAAAAAAGTCACAAGAAAAAAAAATGGTGTAAATGATACTCTTCTTTTAAACAATCTTACATTAAAACCTCATTAAATACATAATAAGCATTATAATTCTGAAATTTTGTAAAGACATACAGTGGACCAGAATGGTGTGAAGTAAAAAGTAAAATTTTTCACTTGTCGTAGCTTTCAGATCAAACCGGTTAACAAATTGTAGTGTGCGATATTTTATTTTATCTGTCGAAGAGTGCATTCTGGATTGAATATAGCAATTCTGAATGCATTGAAAACTAGATTTACGGTAACCAATGGTTCAGTGATGTTTTAATAGAGTAAGATTTATTTACACATTTAACTTCATAGCTTTGTCGCAAAGACGTGAAATAAAAATTCCTATATTCAATCCACAATGCATTCTTCGACGGATAAAATAAGTATCGAATACTAAAATTTGTTCATCAATTAATTTAAACGATTTAAAAGCTCCAAGTGAAAAAATTGACTTTTTACCTCACACCATTCTGGTTCACTATATGTCTTTACAAAATTTCAGAATTATAATGCTTATTATATATTTAATGAGGTTTTAATGTAAGATTTTTTAAAAGAAGTGTATCATTTACACAATTTTTTTTCTTATGACTTTTTTTAGGTGACTGGGTCCCCTTAATAAGACAACGAACAGAATGCAGTTAGTCGTGATACACAAATTTGCCCATTCATTCTCAGTGTGTATGATAAGTAATGATTATTATGCGTGAAATTTTGAAGAATTTTTCGATTGACGACGCGTTTTATGCGGCAAACATTTCGACTGCACTTACATTCTTGTCATGTATGGGAGGCCGCGATGTCGAGGAGAGATGGACTAAAAAGCAGCGCGAGGAGCAGAGAGCGAGGATGGCGATTCGCTACATAGGTACCTATCCCAAGCTGAAACGAAGGTAAAGGGGGCTTGAGCACCCGTGACCCCGTTCCGTATCTTTAAATCGGCCCAAGTATGTATAGAGCACACTACTCGTATACTCGACTCCGATAGATACACAGGTTTGGTGCGCCTAGTGTTGAGGGTGGAACGTCCGACGTCGTTGACTTTCCCTCGCTGGTGGGATATTAGAACCGTTCGTTTCGAGCAACCTCTGAGGCAAACGACGCCCTTCGAACGTCCCTATCGATTCTCTCCATCGTACCTCCAACCGAACAACTTTTTTTATTTATTTTGGTGTCTATCGAACCCGCACTTTTTTCGCCTTTTGCATGCTATAAATAATGTTATTAGCGACACTGTCTCTGCTTGCTGAGCTGAGCCTTGTAACCTTAGCTTTGTGTTCCCAGTGGAAAACTGCCTCATTAATCGGACAACCTGCCGCCAGAAGAATTCGATATCACGATATTATTATATCGTCAATATTGAATATTGCTGTATCGAAATAATTAATGGCGATTATAAATGCGATACGAAACATCGGCATGCCTTATCATGTACGGGAATCGAGGTTGAAAGTAACACGATACTGAAATAATAACCCTTATTGCACAAATACGATTTTGCTGAGAAAAAAATGTGTTTTTTTAGAAAGGTAATTATCGTCTATGCGAATTGCGTGGGATAACTGCAACACCGGGTAGACTTTTTGTCAAAACTAATCTAGAGTCATAGTTATGGTGTGATAATAAAAAAAACGGCATGACATCATTTGTGTAAATCTCGCGTCTGGTAGATTGTAACAAACGTTCGGGGTCAGCGGGAAATATCTCGATCTCTTTCTAATCTGTCACGAGTTTCAGAGGATGCTGATTATGAATCTAAACTAAACTAAGTTCCATGTTATGATTATATTTAAGATCGGATTTGAATTCGAACTTAAGTTCAAACTTCAGAACGGATTTACGTTGCTGCTCTATAAAAATTAAAATAGCGATATTTCGAGAACTGGCCGCGTCCCATTTTAACACTTCACACGGAAAGAATTATTTGGTTGTGACAACTATGTTTTTAATTTGCTGTACATAAGCCCTCAAAAATTCGTTGCACTAACCATATCGAATAGTCATTTTTACTATTCACGATTAGTTTTCGCAAGATTATTCAGCCTAACTAATCCAATAACTAGGCCTTCCATTTGAATTGTTGGGACTATCACTCGAATCATTTAAGTTGTACGAGAAATAGAATGATCGATTGGTTGTGTCAACTCATTTTTTGATTATGGCAGCTCATATTTTCTTTCCGTAAAGTAGGGCTACATTACTACTTCATTTGGTGAGAGAATTCCTTGGTATTTTGCTTCCTCATGGAGGAAGCTTTGTTTTCAAGAAAAAACTAATTTCGAGCTTTTCATGTCAGGAAACTTAGAATTATCCAAAATGTCCAGAAAAGTGATCTAGAAAAAATGTCCTTATGTATGTATGTGTGTGTGTATCTATACACCTCCGAAAATTCGTACGCCGATAACTCAAGAACCATTTTGTCTACCGAGCTTGAATTTGGCACACAGGTGGAGCAGCAGACCCTCTTCAATTACTGCAATTTTCGACAAAATGAATGCGGAGATTTAGAATTCGTAGCTTTATTAATTAAAAATATAAGAGTCTAGTCGCTCGAACTGCCATAAAAATTAGTCAATAATGCTACATACCCATGAAGGGTGGTCGAACATGGCCGATACTCGGCCCAAGCTCGATGTAGAGATTGCCAACATTGGCATATACAACTGGCTGATTATCAGGCCGAGTCTTGGATGATAAGTGTGGTTCGATATTGACAGCCAATAGTTGTCCTATATTGAAGTGCGAGAAAGGGCCGAGTGTCGCGTACGTGAAACGGCCGAGTATCGCGTACGAGAAAATGCCGAGCATCGTGTACGAGAAACAGCCGAGCATCGTGTACGAGAAACAGCCGAGCATCACATACGACAATCTAATAATAAAAAAATAATAATAAATATATTTTTTTTAATTTGTACGTACGCCTAATTCACACTTTCATGTTTCTGCTGTATGAGAATACATCTGAAACTCAGCAAAACTGTCTCCCGCTCAAAAGTTAAGCGGTCACCCAACCAAGTACTGATCGGAACCACTCTCCGACCGCGCGCCCATTGCTGTTGATGATAACAATAAATAATTGATATCTGTTAGGGGGCGCAGATCTTATCGATTTACATGTGAAGTTGATAAATAAGAACCCTTAACGCATTGTGCGATATACTGCTGTGGAAAATTAAATGAGTATAAAATAAATAAAATCCAGGTATCGACGCCTCTCCTTGTCATTGGGGCATTGGCCCCTAATCGGTTAATCAACGATTGGCGAGTTAATACTTAGCCGAGCATTGGTCTCATATCGAAAAACAAACAATCGGCGAGTCGATTCTCGGTCGAGCATTGGCCTTATCTCCGCACACCATCGATTGGCATTTCGATATTCGGCCGAGCATTGGCCTAAGATTGCGAAGTCAATAATCGTCACGCCAACGTTGATCCGAGCGTTGACCGCTTTGAGCTAAAAAACAAGCATGCAGAGACTTGCAAATTGCTTCCTCATTATTTTTTCCTTTTAACAAAGCCAAAATCGATTAACATACTTTCTCATAGAGGTATTGTAAAAAGCAAAAAATAATGAGGAAGCAATTTGCAAGGTTCTACTTTGTTTTTACATCCTCGACAGGAAAAAGTAAATTAATATTCTTTTCTACCTTGGCGTCGACTGTTGATAAGTAGTTCGATATAAATTAGATTAATACTCTTGTTGCGTAGAATTTTCATCGAAAACAATAAAGTTGCCGAACTTAGAAAAGTCTGGGCCGAAGGGGGGGGTGCATACCTGGGACGGAGAATAATCCGGGCCAGAGGGGTCATACAAATAAAGGAGTTAGAATAATCCAAGACAGGTGGAGCTGTTAGCGCGGATTATTCTAAGTTCCTCGATTCCTGACACCGCGTCGGCAGCGGAGGTGGTGAGATCTTTTTATAATATCGAGAGATACCGTTATATAAATCTATAGTTTCTAAGGTAATCTAAGGTCAGAGTGGCATTGGACCCCGTGTGACTTTATGTTCTTATTGAGAGTTAAGATAGCAACGGGTTAAAAAATGTCTAAGCCCATACAATCAATTCTATATCATATTTTCATTGTGTTCATAATCTCCTTCGTGCACAAATATCACTTCAAAACCTCAGTGGTTTAATACTGTTGATCCGCATTTAGTATACAATAGAGTAATATCGCCTATGCGTCTTGAACGAAATGGCGAAGGGGGCAGGAAGGGAGAGGAAGGTGCGCGACGCCGGCGTTGCCCCGTAATTCCAAGAGGCTTACGTTTAAACCGAGTAAGCAGGTTACCGTCGTGGAGGGTGTGGGAATTGAGCCTTTGCAGTCTCGCGAACATAGCTAAGCGTCAGGACGGCGAGAAGGAGGAAGTGACGATATATATCACGTTGTCGTCGTAGTAGTCGTCGTAGTAGTCGTCGTCGTCGTCGTCGGCGGCGGCGTCGTCGTTTTCCTTATCCTCGTCGATGCTCTGTCTAGCGAGTCTAAAGTTTGCTCTACCGCTTCTGCTTCCACTGACAAGAAGGCACGTATGTACTATACGTGCACCGACAACGCGGATAAAGAGCTTCCTGGCGTGTGAGGCAGGTTCCACGTCCGCTTCAGGTTTGCTCCAGGTGGATTGTACACAGTAACTACCCAATACGTTATGTATATATCCAGTTATAGAGCTCGGTATAAATCTCGGGGTCCGCTGCAGACCCCTCAGCTGTAAGCACTGACGTTTATTATATACCGCACACGTAACTCATATACCTATGGATACGTAGGTACGCTAGACTATACGTGGTGAAGCAGCGACGATTCTTGCGTGAAACGATCAAAGGCAAGTGACACGTGCCCGAGAATATAAACTCCCTCTTTCAACGTCAAGTTTACCACAGCGAGCGTTCAACTATTTTCCTATGTACAATGTGTCCAGGAGCAATCGTGTAGAGGCAGATCCGAGAGCCGTGACCGGTTTCCCCGTGGTTTTACTTTTCCTTTAGGTCAGCGAGAGAGCAAATCGACGGTCCTTCTTCTTTTTTTTTGATACTGGTGGTTTGTTCAGTCCCCGGCTTATGTTAGACTTTGTATTTCATCACTCTCCGTCTCGCTATATTTGCTGCTCATTCATTTGCTGCTCTGCTCTACGGTTCAATGTACCTAGTAGCGAAGTTTATTCGTTCAAATTACAATAACTGAGGAATCCAGCGTCTTCTCATTACATTGATCAACAATGACGTTTTACGTTAATATTGAAATTCTTTATTGATACCGGTGGTTTGTTCAGACTCCGGCTTAAGTCAGACGTGGTATTTCATCACTCTCCATCTCATTAATTTTGCTGCTCATTCATTTGCTGTTCTGCTCTACCATTGAATGTCTTTAGTAACAAAGTTTATTCGTTGAAATTACAATAACGGAGGAACCAAGCGTTTTCTCATTGATCAACAACAACACTGTTTTTCAATATTAACGTAAAACTTATTGTTTTCGTGATTGTCTGTTTTTACAATTACTTGATAGATACTTGTAAGATTCCAATATATGAGCTAAACCTCTGTCGCAGCAGATATGGCTCTTTACAATATCTTGGCAGGTCTTGATTTAGGCCAGATAAAACGCTACAATTTTTCTACTAGGATATAGGTTTCGCGCGTCAGTCGAGTGGCGATCGAGTGGGCATCACATATGTATTGTTACGCGCGTGATTGAAATAATACTCTCTCGTTATTGTAAAAGGTCACGTAGCTTTTATTCTGCAACACGATCCGTTAGCACGTCTGGATAAGTCGCGGTGTCAACCGAAACTGTCTTGTTTATCTGTCTCCGTTGTCAAGTTAGACGGTTGTCAAGTTAGTCGGTTGTCAAGTGCTTCGTCTAGTGTGCCGTGTTCGGTCTGAACCCCAATGTGAACTGAACTTGGCGCGCACCATTCGTTACACTACTCCCCTCCCTTTTGAGTTGCCGTCCCGGCAACTCCCTAAAAGTACTGAGATGTGGTTGCCATGGTCCATCCAGTTCTACTCGCGACCTAATTACACTGCCCTGGCATTTGCCCTAGTCCCGAGGGAAAACCATGGCTGAAAAACCTGGGAAGGACAGTGTTTACAAATTAAAAGCTTCCTATACTTGATAATATTTTACATTAATGTCTGTCACGCAACTGTCCTTGTCAGTCCTTAAATAATACAAGACATTCATAAGTTCCACATTGTTTTGCTCTCTTCTTTCTTTCTCTTCTTCTTTCCCTTTATTTTCTTTCGCTCTTTGGTGCAGTTTCTCCGGAGTCCTCTGAATCCTGAAGATATTCCTTAAGGATGGTGGAAAGGAAGGAGGGATTCACAGGAGTCCAAGGAAACCTGTGACATAAAAAATAACTCTGCGAAGAAATCTGCACCACAAAAAAATAAATCATTTCGCGGAATTGTCAACCCGAAATATCCGTCATCAATGTGCTACTAAGGAAAGATTTTTCAAATAATATCGGTCACTGCTGCGCGAGTAATAAAGTGTGCACCCTTATATTACCCCAGTGTTGCCGATCCGACGAAAATATTCAGGTATTCATCCCGGGATGTTCTAAAGTAACCAATAACCGAGATTATGATCAGTAACCAAGATTATTTTGAGGTCACCCTAGCCCCTAGCCAGCGAAACCTGATCAGGAAGTCCCAAACTCTAACCAAGCCCAGTTAGAAATTCAGCTACAACCCTCTAGATTCTCCGGAAACCCTTAACAGGACGCCTTTCTACACTTTACCGGGTGAAACGAAAAAGCGTCCAAGGCTCCAGCCAAGCAATCAAAATACACTTTCCCCCATTGACGCTCTATGATCTGTCACCTCTAATAGTCCTAATCTTCGAAAGGGGCTAAACGGTCAATATGAACCATTTTCAATTTTCCTCGCGGGGATTTTTGAATTCTGTAAACTACGTCGTTAATTTTCGTTTTTACTATAAATGGTCCTACCCAATCTCTTTGTAACTTAGGGCACTTTCCTTTGACTTTTTGGGGGTAATAAAGCCAAACCTGTTGTCCGGGTTTAAATGAAAGCATATGTGACTTAACGTTGAATTTGGATTTCATCTTGTCGCTTTTAATAAGGAATCGTTTTCGGATTTGGTCATGAATCGTATTCAATTTAATTTTAAGTTCGTCAACGAATTCAGGAAGATCGATCGTTTTCATAGAATCGTTATCATTTGGGTTTCCTCGTAAAAGTTCTAATTTTCTTGATTCCCAAAAGAGTCATGGTTTCTTTGAAAAGATTTGATTCGAAATTTCTACCGTGATCAGAATGGATTTCGAGGGGAATACCAAAAGGAGAATTTTCTCTTCTATTGAATAATTATTAAACGTCGAAATCATCTCGAATTGTTTATAAAATTGTCCCCAAGATCCGAGACCGTCGAAAGTGTCAACTTCTAAATTGGATCGGTTGGTGTGGACGAACGTATGCGATGGAGCAACGTTTGAGTTTATAGAATTATTATTTACACTGTGGTCGTGCGAAAGTGGTTCTGGGTTACGCGGAACCTCGTGAATTTGAGATAAATTTGATAGAGGAATAGAGTAGAGGCAGAAGAAAAAGGGATAGTAATGGAAGGGGGAACATTATCTGGTGGATTCTGGTGAAATTCGGCCATCTGGATCCTCGCCATCTCCCGAACGATAATCGAGGCTGTCTCCTGGGCGACCTCCCTTGCCGATGTCACGGCGGCCTCCCTCGCGGCTGGCACGGCTGCGGCCCGAATCCCGTCCAGAGCGTCCTCAAGCCGTCGTTGGGTCCGCTGTCTCTCCCTCTCCTTTTCCTCCCTCAACTAGCTGATCCGGTTGGATTCGCCAGCTGCTGTCGCGTATTCATCACTTTTTTTTTTTTATATCACTCACTCAAAAAAAAAAAAAATTATTTATCGCGAACGCATTTTTTTTTAATCAGGGCCGAAAATCCGCACTTCTGACACCAATGTTACGCGCGTGATTGAAATAATACTCTCTCGTTATTGTAAAAGGTCACGTAGCTTTTATTCTGCAACACGATCCGTTAGCACGTCTGGATAAGTCGCGGTGTCAACCGAAACTGTCTTGTTTATCTGTCTCCGTTGTCAAGTTAGACGGTTGTCAAGTTAGTCGGTTGTCAAGTGCTTCGTCTAGTGTGCCGTGTTCGGTCTGAACCCCAATGTGAACTGAACTTGGCGCGCACCATTCGTTACAGTATGTACTATTGTCATGTACATGGCCTATTGTATATATACATCATACATATGCAGTCAATGTTTTCCGACCCACAAAGCTTCCATCAGAGTGGCGCTAGTTGTTTAACTGGCGAAGTCAATATTAAAAAAGTTCTTGTAGTCTATTTCGTATTCATCTTTTTAAGAAAAAGGCTGTTTATCCTCCGAGCTACTTGGAATATGCACGGAGTTGCCTCGTAGAGGAACATAGGAGATGGTTAAAAGAAACGACATATGTTTCCAGACATAGTTAAGCAACAGTTAAAATACAATGAAGTAAATCAATTTTATCCACGTCCTTTCAATTGGTTATGAAAAATGAGAAAACAATATTTTTTTCATAAATAGTAAGGTTCCAAAATATTCACGTATATAGATAATTCAAAAGATCGTCGTCGAAAAACAGGCAATAAATAAGGGGAGAAGGGATGCGGATACTGAAGGAAATCTCATCTAGACAGGTCAATTTATAAAATTTTATAAATAATGAGTCCTTGAACGGGAATTTTTATTCATCGGTTCTTTTTATTCCTGCCGTTGGTGATGCAAGGATTATAAATTGTACTTTTCAACGATTGATGAGTTTCGCGTGCAACCAAAAGCTCAGTCCTGCGTGTCCTGATTCACGTTTTACTTTGATAGAGGGGTGAAATCTGTTATATTAATGCCGGGAGCCTGATATTAATGAGCAACGACGATGATACGGCAAGGGTGAATTAGTAATCTCGAAAATAGTGTTTACTGGAGAAGGGTGAAGCAAGGCAACACACAATGAGACAAAGGATGATCGTACCAGGAGGGTGTCTATCTCATCGACGAATCTCCGCGTGCACGTGCATATATGTAGCAAAGCCGTCTATAACGTCGTAGTTAGATAGGACCCACGTGTATACATAATACTGCAGCACATTACTATACTAACATATAGACCATTGCAATTGATTGTACGAGATTCTACAGCGTCCTTGTCGAAATCCCTGAGTAATCTCGCGAGAGTTAAAGCGCACGAAGCATCGATTAGGCCTATCTTAAAGCATTCGAGAATCGAAGGTGATCTTTGGTCTGCTTCCTTCTTGAGGAGTAATGTATTCACACCGTCTGATGACACTTTCATTCAGCCTGATGACGGCTTCATTCAGGCTCACCAGGACTCGGACATATTTGGTTTACATCCGAAGTCGTTACTTCCCCCGTGATCAGTGGGTTCCGATTTGGATTCCAAATCATTATCACTAGTCCGATCAGATTTACCAGGCTTTAGATCGGTCTCGGACAGACGTAGCATCGTGATCTCTTGTCTGATCCGGCTCGTCAGGCTTCAGTCCAGTCTCGACCAGAGTGTGATAAGCCATCTGAAATTTTTCTTTGCGACAGAGAACAGCTTGTGGAAGAATAAATATGCAGCGCCTGATACTGGCGCAACAAGGGCATTATCAGGTAAGTCGTAATTCGTTATCAGGCACTGTCAAGACAACCGGACCGGGCTCGCTGCCAAAACGTAACGTTGTGGTTGATACGGCCATGATCAAGGAGACTGTTCAGACCATAATCGGGGAAATTGCTCAGGCCGTAATCAGGATACCCGTTCGAGTCGTCATCAGACGCGAGTAAGGCTCCTACCTGGAATTTTCCAGGCTGGAAATTCATAAATCAATTAAAACGCGTGCTATATTTTTTTTCTTTATTACTTTAAGCTTTCCAACTTAAACAAACTTTCATAAAACATTTAATGTTGAACAAATATATATTCTTTTTGTACATCTGGAAAAATGAAAACTGTAGGTATTTATCTTACATTGTGAGAAACACAGAAAGCTGAGTTAAAGCGTACCAAACTTGCTTCGACTTCTCGATTGTAATATTACCTTAAAAAAACTCGCGGAATGAATAATAAAGAATCATAATACGTATCCAATTGTATTGGATAAGGATCTTGTACGGCTTCCTGACTAAAGTTGGCTCAGAGATGGCGCTGGGATTAATACGGCATGATAATGTATATCTATCAGGTCCGCATACGGCTTCCTGACCAAAGTATGCACACGAGATGGCGCTTGGGTATTACCAGGCACCTCTCTCCGCACCAAATCAGGTCCCTGTAAGGCATTCCACAGAAAGGCAAGCCTTAAGATTTCCCAATTACGGCACCCGTGATAAAATTTCTACTCGGGTAAGCCTATCGTAAAGCATTAGGAGTTCGAAGGTGATCTTTGGTCTGCTTTCTTCTTGAGGAGTAATGGATTCAGACCGTCTGATGACACTTTTAGGTTTCAGTCAGGCGTGTTCAGTTAGACTTACCAGGACTCAGACAAATTTGGTTTGCATCCAAATTGTTACATCCCCCATGATCAGTGGGTTCTGATTTAGATTCTAGATCATTATCACTTGTTTTATCAGGTTTCCCAGACTTTAGACCGGTCTTGGACAGACGTAGCATCGTGATCTCTTGGCCGATCTGGCTTGCTAGGCTTCAGTCCAGTCTCGACCAGAGTTTGATAAGTCATCTGTAATTTTTCTTTCCGTCAGAGAACAACTTGTGGAAGAATAAATATTCTGCGCCTGATTGTACGTCGTCCTTGTCGAAAACCCTGAGTAATCTTGAGAGAGTTAATGCGTACAACGCGTCGATTAAGCTTATCGTAAAGTAGTCGAGGAATTAAAGTGACATTTGATCTGCTTCCTTCTTGAGGAGTAGTGTATTCGGACTGTCTGTCATCAGTGAGTTCTGATTTAGATTCAGGATCATTATCACTTGTCCGATCAGGTTTACCAGACTTTAGACCGTTCTCGGACAAACGTATCAACGTATCAAACGTAGCTTGGCTCACTAGGCTTCAGTCCGGTCTCGACCAGAGTTTGATAAACCAACTGGAATTTTTCTTTGCGACAGAGAACACCTTGTGGAAGAATAAATATGCCGCACAGAAAATAATTGTCTCGGAAAATGAGTGTCAGTCTTTTCGAAGCAGTAACGCATATAATTCCAAGGAGAACTTTTTCCCAGACTATCACCGAGACATGAGAGTTTTGGTCATAGCCTGAAGACGAGTACTGCTCCGGGTCGTAAGCGTTAATTTTCTCAAGAGTCTGACAGATTATTTTCGAGATTTGAAACACTGTTTTCAAGATATGGGTGATTTTTTCCGAGTCTCTCACCAAAACTCTATCCCAGAATCATTTTTTTCCACGGGTAAGTCTCCGATGTTTTTATCCAAGGATCCTTTTCGTAAGGTTCGTGTTTTATCGGATCTTAAAATAACGTAAAATACAATGATTACAAGCACATAGTCAGAGTTTATAACTTTTCTATATAACCGTTCCACGGTTTAAGTACGGATTTCCAACTCCAATTTCATGATAAACATAACCGACTGAATGATGAACATAACGATCCTGTTATCGACAAAAAATTTGAGAACATCTTCTTCAGGGATACATTTGTATGTAATATCTGCGTCATTCTCAATGAAGTGGGCTCCTTTATCCGAACTCTTCCAGATTCTGCTTTTACTTCGCTAACTTTTAGTAATTAACTTAGCGAAAATTAGTAACTTTTAACTAATTAAAAGCACTCTTGACGAAATTTTTCAAATTCTTGAACTTACTTTTTGGTAAAAAAAAACTTTTTTTTCAATGGATATATATCAAAATCGATGAAATCGAAAAAAAAATAATGACAAAAGTTTTGTTCTCGAACAACCTATTTATTTTAATTAGTGATATATATATTTTTTTTGCAAATAAAGTACAAATAAGTACAAATAAAAACGGCTTAAAATACAATTCATTTTTTTCAGCTGTTTTAGCAGCTTGTTTTAGCAGCAGCTAATAACGTTCTGGTCAGGATTTTCTCTGGGGCTTACCACAATCTCACTAGGTTGTGGCCCAATAGCGTCACACATCTCAAATCGGATCAGTAAGCCAAATGACCTTTTTTCTAAGCCTATTTTAATCTTAGGAAAAAACTTGATATGGGCCTGATTTCTATCTGATTATATTTATGTTCGAAGGTTTTGTATTTCACCCCAGCTAGTTATTAAGCAGGTACTAAACGAACTGTCAAATTTGAGATGTATGACTTCCTAAAAAAGTGAAGTTAACGTTAAAGTTATCATATGAGACAATGGATGGGCTAAACATGTTGTGCGTAATTTAGAATGGAGTTAGACTATTTATTTAGCGTTGGTTTCAAAGGATATCACTGGAATTGTGAAAAAATGTAACTTACCGAATTTGTAATTAAGGTTTGAAGTTGCCACGAAAGAAAATGACCAATTCTTGCTGAAAATTCTGGATCGGCCAAATCGGAGAAACTGAAATCAGTAACAAAAATAATTACCTTTTTTTGAATAAAGTAATGTGTAGATGCATACAAATTTATTAGTAATCGTATTCATCAAATACATAAACCTTTGATACCTTTTGTTTTATCCGACATTACTAACCTCAACTTTGTAGCAAGAAAGACGTGAACTTTACATACAAATGAGGAATTTCAATTCTTTAGCAATCTCTTTTTATCCTAAAATTATGGAAGTTTTGCAAAAATATATCAGTAGTTGAAGTATTTCCTTTATTAACGTATTTCAAGATTAATTAACGATTAATCAAATTAAATTTCTGCTGTGACAAAGACCAGAATAAAAATGTCGAAATAATAAAGACTGAACATCACGCAATGCAGTGAGAAGGGGAATTTCACACTCGCGTTATGCACATTGTTCTCGACAGTTGAAGCTAGCAGGCCGCCTCGACACTCGGATTAATCTGTCGTTAGGGAGAAGCGAATATAGAGAGGAAAAGAGGGTGAGAGAGAAATATAAAGAGAGAGAGAGAGAGAGAGAGTAGTGGCCGAGTCCTGACACGTTTGAAACTACTTTTCAGAACCGAGTGCTGGAGCGCGAGCGTTCGGGGAAATTTCTATTACCCAGAGCAGAGAGGGAGTTGGTCAGACTAGGGTAGGGTGTTAACGTTGTAGAAGGAAACGAGCTAGCCCACTCTCTCACTCTCTTCGTTGCTTTCTCTCTCTCTCTTTCTCTCCATCTCTCTTACTTTGCTCGAGCGAAGCCAACAAAGAGAAATTCACTGGGATACGGGCGCACCCAGTGGTCGTTAGAAATTTATTTACGGGAAAAGCTGTCGTGGTGAGAGTCTGAGAGTTGTACAAATGCGGAAACCGCTGTACCAGCACCCCGGGCTAGTAAGTGAGCTACGAAATGAGCGAGCGACTATGAAAGTTAGAGAGAGAACGATAATACAAGTGAGATTCGTATGTAGCGTTAAATATACCGGCTTTAACTGTGTGAATATATATTTCCCTCTGTTGATGCTCCCCCTTTTTCGCTCATTCTCTCTCACTCTTACTCATTTGCGACGAAGTCTACGACAACTGCCGCGATGATGACGCGGAAAACGAGAAAGTCGTCTGTGGCTGGACTTCCGAGCGGCTCCTTTCAACACTGAAAAGCAAAGCCATTCAGGTAACGCCACCAGCGCACCGACTTTCCTACAGCTGATGATTGTTTGCCCGCGACCTACACTCTATTATAAGGATGTGATGGTGATAAGCTCAATATATACGCTATTTTAATATATGTATACTGTACAGTGTATGTGACGTAGGGTGTGGGCGCCTCGACCTTATTATCAAGAATCGACCGTCCCTCCTGCTGGCTTGCTTTATAAACCCTTGCCTATAGCTGTATTTACTGCATCGCTAACCCACTCCCGCGAGCTTGTTTTACTTGCAATTTCAACTATTTGCCACGGACAGCCAGCAAGACGCTTGGATAACGAACTTGTCCTGAAAAAAGGTCGAGATAAAAGAGAGAAGATGAGAACCTAATTAAAAGGTGCCAAATTTTTCTTTGTGTCTGTGTCAAACGCGAGGTTGTTTCAGGAATGTTTTTTAACTGAAAAAAAGTTGCAATGTAGTTTATTAATGCGGAATCAATGTAACTTTGCACATTGATTCCGCATTAATTTTCATTTTTCACAAAGCCACCACTATGAGTAAGCTTATTTAATAGTTTTGGCTTTCTCATAGAAGAAGCTTTGTACGAAATGAAAATGAATGAAGAAACAATGTGCAAAGTATTTTTCAAAAACTATACATATAGTTTTCAAATTCACGTAAAATCCAAACCGCTGTACCACCGGTAGCAGTGGATGCGCGGTCGGTGTGTGGCTTTGGCAGTCCTCAGAGTTAAGCAGCATTATTTGCGGCCATAACTTAGATGGGTGATCGCTTAACCGTGCACTGGTTTACGCGCAAACTGCAAAACAGGCGACAGTTTTTCTGAGTTTCTAATGTGTTCACATACAGTAGAAACACAGTAAAAAATAAAGCCGTCTGTATCGGCCAGGTTTTCCGCAGTTTCCCTGTCCCCTCGTGCAAATGCGATACAGTAGTGCATTAAGATGAGTGGCTGCGGACAGCACTCTATGACGGAATGAGGAAAAGGGTCTCTATGAAGAAACGGAAAAGGGGAAAGGGGCAACGTAAATATACGGCATACGGAAAGAAACCAATAATACTACCAAACCGATATACCGATTACGACCAAATGTGGTAGATAGAAACGCTGAATGTTATTTTTTATCTCTAGAAAATTGCAGTTGGTTTGGTAAGATTTTACGTGAGTTAGAGCAAGACGAATATTTTTTGAAAAATTCAAAATCCCATAAAAATCTAACTTTTTTACAGATTTATCCCGAATTTCATGACAATCCTTCTTTAACATAGCTGTATTCACAACAAATTATTCAGCTCAATAGCTAAAAATTTGCGCATGCTGGAGAGCGATCAAATAAAATTTAGACATATTTTTAAATTTTTTTGACAATTATCAGAAGCAAAGGCGTCGACCTGCTTCATACGTTTGCTAAATTTCAGCCCGATTGTTAAAGCAGTTCTTAAGATATGTAAGTTTCAATTTTGAGTGACACACACACGCAAATTCATCCATACATTTTTTCTAAACCACTTTTCTCGACGTTTTAGACCATTCTTAGGGGACTGATATAAAAAAATCGAACAAAAATTTCGCACGAAAACAAAGCTTTCTCTATGAGGAAGTAAAATTACATCATTTGCCGATGATGATCGTAATGTTTGTACAAAGTGATGTGCACATGAAAAATATCTATATTAATAGTGGCAATCAAGAATCAGTTTCGAACCTTGTCTCCTATTCTCCAATGTGGCGACTCCATTAATGTGTTTATCTAGTTCTGCAATTGGGAAAATAAAAACTTTATTGAACAATATGCCTATTGAGCAATATAACTGATTTTCATTACATCTTAAACAAAGTGTGGAGTTAGACGAAATTATTTAAAAAAGAATTTCGCATCGTGTACAATTCTAGGAACGACTATTTCCAACTTGTCATGGTGTATGGGAAACAGTTTCGAATTAATGGTTCTGTTTCAGGTATGAACGACATTTTCTTGTTGTGTATTATAAAGCTTGAGCCCCCTTTATATTTATTTTTTAATTTCTACAGAAAAATGTATTCGAAAGGTTCAACAAATCTTTTTTCTAATTTCAAATGCAATGAAAAACAGAACGAAAAGGAATACTATAAAATTTATTCTGCGATAAGAAACCTCGTAAGAAATAATACCATAAGAAATGTTATAACACAAAAAAGAGAGGGTCATTTATTGCCGAAACCGTATCCACTAATGTAATATACGTTCATAGCACCACGTCACTAATCTCTTCTATATTATTTAGAGGCTATCCTGAGTGAAAATATGTCTACAGTAGTTTAACTTTATTTGTAGTACACAAGGATGATTCATGGGTCATTTGCCACGATGCAGTATAGATTCACTTGAATCTGTTAGAAATTGCCAATTCTTTTCCTCGACGCAGTTACATTTTTCTCGAACTTGCACCAGTGTGGGAATTGGGGATAAACCTTCACGGGTTGAGGAGATTACCGAGAATAATTCATGTAATTGTACATATGTACAATTATATGAATAGTAAAAGATTATATGAATGGTAAAGTATATACCTTAGTTTCGGGAAATAGTGCAAATGTACAGAGGCGATTTTAACAAATCTAATAGTATATTCTGAATTCTTACGAGTTTTTTTTATTAAAAAATGAGCCCATTACATGACACTTTCATAAAGATGGAAGACAAAAGCCGTGAATCATTGAACTAATAATTCCAAAAGGTCATGCTTATAATTGCAATTCCAGGATGAAATTCTGCCAAAATTCTAACGTCACCGGATTAATGATTCTTATGGAATTCGGAATATTCATATATTCCAAATTGTGAATAGACTGAGAGTATGATAAATGATATAATATCGTCAAAGGAGAAAGGACTGATTTCGGTGAAATATGATATTTATATAATTAATGACGCCGTTTCTACACTCTGCAAAAGAAGACTTCAGAAAATAAGGGAAGAGCCTTTTCGAGGGGCCAACCAGCCCAAGTTGTGAAATTAATGAGACTGTTCATGACCGAAGGAGCTTTGGCGACGAGCCATCTCTATCAAAAGAGCACTCGAAGAATTTTAAGATCAGCTTGGATTGTTTTTTTTAAAGCATTTTCAAACGAGCACTGAGAAAAAAGTAAAAAGGATGCAAAGTAGAACCTTGCACATTGCTTCCTCATTATTCTTTTTCGCTTTTTACAAAGCCGCCTCTATGAGGAAGTTTCTTTATATTATTTTTGGCTTTCTCATAGAGAAAGCTTTGCGAAAGATCAAAATTATTGACGAAGTTGATGATTTCTGACATTTTACGAAATCCAGAGCGATACCAATAAATTTTTTAAAAATTCAAAATCACGCAAAATCTGCACCACTTTGCCGATCATCACCAAATTTGGTACTTAGCAAGGCTGAATGTTATTTTTCCTGTGTAGAAGATTTCAGTCGATTAGTTGAAATTTTACCTGAATTAAAGCAAAACGAAAATTTTTCGAAAAATTCAAAATCTTATAAAAACCGAACCGCTTTACTGATTTGGCCTAAATTCAATACCAAAGGTCGTATCACTTTGTTCAATTTTAATACGAAGTTTCAGCCCAATACCTAAAAATTTGTTCGAGCTAGAGCATTTACATACTTTTTTCAACTTTCAAAATTCAAATTTCGAAATTCTTATAATCATGAAATGTGTTAACCGATTTTTGTAAAATTTATACCAATTGAAATTTATACAAATTTTTCTAAATCACTTTCCATTTCAGACCATTTCAAACGCTTGGACATGAAAATCTCGAAAAAAAAATGTAATGAAAACAAAGCTTCCTCTATGAGGAAGCAAAAATGGTGATAACCTCGCCGGGAGGTTAGCAAATTCATCACTGACTCAAAGGAATTGAGGTTGAAATAACCGCAGAACCTTTGAACGAATAAAATCAATTTTTTGCGTCAACTACATCACGATGGTGCGCTTCATCTGAATATTTACTTCAGTGAGCTCCGAAACTTCTAAACGAACCGTAGTGTATGCTATACTGATAAAATATAATATTGAAAAAAGACGTAGCCATTACTTAATTGAAGTACCACGAATGGTTGAGTGAATTACACGTTCTACTTCAATGATCAAAATAATTTTCATGAAGCGAGCTCATAGAAATTATTGAAAAAACTATAGTCTGCCCTTAAGAGAACTGCGATGTAGATAAGTCGTGTAAACCAGGAGGCCGGCTCAACCTCCTGTAAGAATCTAGTCAGCCACGACTGTGTACTGGTTTACATTTATTGTTCCTTTGATACAATTATATATGACGTTGCGTGTAATAAATAATTTTTACAATTAAGGAAACTTTGGTGTAGTTTAATCTAATTAAATAAGAGCCCCTAACTAAATATAAACCTTTACAGATAACCAGTACATTAGACTGCATAGATAAAAAAAAATTACATAATCATGCGCCGTAATCATTACTTAAATAACCAAAAAAAATGTCATTGATCCAATAAATCCATCGTTTGTGGGCTGCCAAAAACCAGCATTATCAACTTAATTTGAATTCTAATTCCTGCAATTACATACGAGATCGAAACAATAACTCTAAAATAAGCAAAATAATATTTTATTATTTCCATGTTAAATGGGATTGAAGGAATAAGAACTAGAGTTAATTAACAAATACTTCTTTTGGCAGCCCGCAAACGATGGATTTATTGAATCAATGACATTTTTTTTCAGTGTATAATCCCTGATATAGCTTATAGAAAATTTGAACACGAAAGATTCAAAAGTTAGTAATAGCGTCGTCAGTAAAATGTTAGGTTCATAAGCATGGTTAGGTAGACATAACTCGTAGGTACGCAGTTCAAACCCCGTCCCCATCAGTTAATCCTCGAAATAGGTGAAAGTGGTCGTACATTAAAAAAAAAATCATATTCTTCTCTTGTTATTCTTATATAGTCATAATATATAATTTGCGACGTTGAGTTTCACGTTTATTAAAAGATTATAATTATAACAAAATTACAGTACCGAACATGTTAAGGGAAATGGAACGACATTTAGGTGAAGCAATTGGTGCCTGCTACAATGTTTTAATCTGCAGGAAACCAAAGAAATAGTTAAGATAACTATGCGGTAGTTGTCTCAACTACACAAGATATTTGAATCGATGAAACCGCGGCAACCTATTGGTGAGGTCAACCTCCCTAACCGCTTCGCAGTATGTAACCTGAAGAGGTTGAGCCAACCTAAATTCCGTTGGCTGCATTTTTCATTTTACTCAGTGAACCCACGATGACTTAGGGAAAATACGCCGTAATAGTAGCGCCGTTTCTGTAACTCTCCAGCCGTAATCCTGAGTTTAAAGTGGAAGTACTTTCGAAAAATTATTTTGATAAGCGGCTAATCGTGTGAGACTAATCTTCAGGGGTTTAGCATATGTCGAATAAAGCGTTGCATTATTATTATTTTCTCCGAAATAAGGCTTCAGGAACTTCGCCGAGGATTTTTTCAACTTCATAATCGTATTCAAGGCTATGCCCTTGAGCATATCAGATAGACCCGAAACCTCGAGGCTTGAGTGGAGTTTCCGGCAAAATTCAACGAGTTATTTTTGTTATAAAAGTAACGAGAGCGTAATTCAGAGTTGCTCTGTACGCATTTGTGAACAAATTCTATCGTCCATTCAAACGCTTAATTGCAGCCCAGTGTGAAAGCTCGGGAAATATAATTGTAAGCTTTTCTTTCATATTCCTTCTTGATTTTTTTTTTCATACAAGAGAGAACAGGAGATTGCAGCGTTCGGATGAAGGGAAATCTCGAATAATCTTCAGCCAAAGTTTTCTGGAGTTCTCTCGTATTTGTGCGACTTGTAGGAAAAGAAGAAGAAAAAAACAGCAAGAACCAAAAGAAAAGAAAAAAAAAGATACGAGCTGTCGAAGTCGATAATTTATCGCCGGTCGAAACTGGCAACCTCACGTTCCCGCACAACCCTCCTGCGACGAGAGCCGCTGCCGCCGTGTATCACCCGAGTAATCCAAATGATATTGCTAGGCAGCAACTCGCTCGCTTCTTCCTCCTCTCGCCCAGTTTGAAAATACCAGCGAAAGTGAAATAGTGCCCACTGAAATATTGATTGGTATCAAATTGCTTCGCGAATTGTTTTGCTCCTTCTCCTTTCATTCGTTTCCCCATGTGGAAAATTCCAACACGTTACCAAGCTTATATTCGACCCAATGTCAAACTAGCAAGAAACGACGTGGCATCTCGAAGTCTTCCCCTAATAAGTTCATAAGTAACGAGATTTCATCGAAACCATTGTCATTATTTTATTCGTGCTGTGATTTGTCGACGGTATCGTCAGACACACTGGGATTGGGACCAAGTTCATGCATTGAAGTTTTTTGTTTATGTCAAATGTCAAAACTGATATAAAGGGACGCGCTAAACCGCCTGTGTCTGCTAACCCTACACTATAAATTTGTTTGCGTTTTTCCGATACAAACGTGTACGAATTTTGTAAAACTCGGTGTAGGAAATCGACATTGATATGCTTACATATCAAATTTAACACAGATAAATGAATTTCGATAATCCGGTGGATCCGGTGATAGGAAATTGCAACACATGATTAATAAATCATTAAATACTAAATTAGTACATGAAAAGCAACATTCATTTTTGGAATTTTCATGTCCGTTTTGAAATGTAATATACATTGTCGCATTAAATGTAAGATAAAACTTACCAAAATTTCAGTTACTAATATTGAAAAATACCGAACGAAGTACTTGCAATATTGTCCACATGGGTGTATGTATTACTCGTTGAAAAATGTTTGCATTTTTCCGACAAAAAAGTGTAATAAATTTACAAAACTCGCTACAGGAACTAAACAATATCGTTACATAGTAACTTTAATACACGTCAATGGATTTTATGAATCCGGTAATTAAAAATTACAACACATGGTTACCACATCAATCATTACTTACAGTAATGTCGATTGGCAACACGAGATTGATTAATAACTCTATACGTTGAAATCAGATTGTTTTTGCAGCAACAGGAGAAAAATGTTATTGGCACAAAAATAATATTTCCGACAGACCATTGTGCCATGATATTATCGAATGCTGCATTTTTTTTCAATAAAGTTCATATGAAAATTCAATATAAATGGTTATGGAATTCAATATACAAGATAATTAATTATCAGGACTGAATGAATGAATATGTATGATTTTTCATACATATTCATCGAAAAATATCTTACAGCAATGGAAGACCAGACCAATTGTGCCGTAATATTACCGAACGTTACATTTATTTCCAATATCGTTCATATGCAAATTCAATATAAATGTTTATGAAATGTAATATAAAAGTTTATGCATATGGTACTTCCGATATAAGTGTATTAATTTTAAGAAAGATTTTTTTACAGTGTCGTCAAGTATTTAAAAAAACGTAACCAGTTGCAACCGACGTTCATATTATGCAAAAACGCATGCCTAAATATCTAACAACGAAATAGCGACGCCAAACTACCTAATCTAATATATCTAATCAGACAGACAAATCGTCGTGTGTAGGCAAGATTAATTTCTTTTTTAACTTGGCGTCGAGTCGCTACCGCGACTCTTGATTAATACCTATAACAATCATGACATGAAAAGCATGTCTTCCTTTTTTTAGAAATCGATGAGGCAAAACATGTCAAGTCGACTATCTAGTTTTTCATGTCGATAAAAAGTGCAAATAATTTGTTAAAATATTCTTCTAATTAAAAAATTCACACCAGTTTTCAGATTTTTTAGATGTATATTGTAAACATTAAGAAGTATTGAAAATAATTATTGGATCATTCCATATCAAGTGAGCCACGCGAATTTAGCATGGTCGAAATAAGTGTTCATAATTTTTACGAAAGTTATTTAGAAGAACCATAAATTGTTTCAGAATTTTGGCACCAATGGTTTGTCCAAAATTTAATAACGTTTTTTTTATGCCATTTTTTTCAATTCGCTGTATATTCAAAATTACCGATCGTACACAAAAATTGTTCCTATAGAAAATTAAAGATTTTGAATGTACTTTTTAATTTAAAAAAAATTTCCATAGCGGCTCAAAAAAAATACCCGTCATTTTTTAACAAAATAAAGTAATAATATTTTGTCTTCATTGAGACAGACCATTCCGATTTTTCTCAAAATTTCACAGAATTTCCATTATTATGCTTACAAACTATAGAAAAATTGGCGTGATGGCAACTGAATGGCCCACTTGGTATGAAATGAATCTATTGTTTATTTTTTAACGCGGAAACTACCACACATACAAAAAAGAACTTAAGAAGATGAAATTTAGGATTTCCAATTTTGATTTTCATTTTTTAAATTAGCTTTGTCTGCCAATATTACCCACTAAAGAATCTCGGTAAGAAATTAAGCGAGATTCTGTAGAACCTCGGCAAGATTCTCAGATAGATTTTTAAAGAATCTGGGTTCAGCGCGCAACCGTGATTCTCGCCGAGAATCTCTTTTTTTCTACGCGGGATACCATTAAATCCCATTCAAATTCTATCGATCGGTATCAGTCACTATAATTTACTTTTACCAGGGCTGGCTGATTTAGAACCATTCGACGATTCGGAGATATGATTTTTGGCCAAAATTATGTGCCCCCCGCTCGCAGTCACTTCTCTTAATACACGACTGTATCGCATTTGCACGACGACACAGGGGAACTGCGGAAAACCTTGATGATAAAGGCGACTGTATTTTCACTGTGTTTTCATTGATTCTAATGTATTGTCATACAATGGAAACTCACAATAGCTGGATTCTGCCTACACCGAAAGAAATGTTTGGTTGTGGCAACTACGTTTTTGATTTGCTGTACACGATGTCTAAAAAATTAGTTGCCTCAACCATATCGAATAGTAACCTCCACTATTCACGATTAGTTCTCACGAGAGTAAGTTAGGTTAACTAATCCAATCGTTGGGACTACCACTCGAATCGTCGGTATTATCATTCGAATCGTCCGTATTACCATTCGAATCGTTGGTATTACCATTTGAGTTGTAAGATAAATAGAATAATCGATTGGTTGTGTCAACTCATTTCTTGGTTATGGCAACTAATCTTTTTTTTCCGTGTACTTCGCACTATACGCGACTCGAGAGCCACACGTGTTTTGCAATTGTATTATAAGTTTATGTGAAGCACCACGCGACAAGCGGCACTCATTGACATGCAATACAACCCTAAAACGATAGCGCGGCACGCGAATCGAGTCTAGTGTACCGGTGTCATCCCACTCAGTAGTTGGCGCGCAAGCCTCTGCGCGGCTATGCGGTCATCCATCCAAGTTCTGGCCGCAAGAAATGCTGCTTAAGGTGTTCCTATGGGCGCCCGCTACGCGGGTGTCAGAGGGGCAGATTGTTTTCCGTGTAAGACAAACAATCAACGTCTTGGTGCGAGAGAGCGCGAAAATCCGAAAATGCATTAGTCAGAGAGAGAACAGATACTTTCTCTGATGATATCTCAAAAATAAAGTAGGCAATCGACTTGAAAGTTGGACACAAGTTGGGGAAGAAAATTCTCGTCTCGACACAATTTTTTGGATTTTTAAAAATTTCATCATCTATTCTTTCTAAGCGAGTGTAAACTATGGCGCATACCGCATGAACAATTTTGACATTGAATATTTCCGAAGTACGGTAGGCGATCAGATTCAAATTCTGCAGAAAATGTTAGAAATTATTGGCGAACATTCTATAAGAATTTCAGAACGATGGCATTTAAAGTGTATCGTCCATAGGAACACCTTAACTCTGGGGTCCGTCAGAGTCACACCCTGATCACGTGTGTGGCTTCCATCGCACTGTTGTCGGTTCAACTAATTGTTAGTTCAGGTGATTTTAAAAATGTTAAAATTTAAGGTAAAACTACCAAAACTCGGACGGTTAAAGACATATCCCGATCCTTTGGACAATCGTAAATATCAAGAGTTTTGATATACAAACTCGATGGGTTCGGAATAAAAATAAAAGTATCTTAGTTATTTATCGTTGCAAAGTAAAACATTGCACAGTGCTTTCTCATTAATTTCCATTTTTCACAAAACCACCTCTATGAGTAATCGTATTTATAATTTTTGGCTTCCTCATAGAGGATCCTTTTTGAAAAATGGAAATTAATCAGGAGTGCAATTTTCTACTTTGCAACTTTTTTTGTTACATTCAAAGTTTTGGTAGTTACATATACACAACACACACAAACCGTATTAATTATAAAATCGATATGTAATGCGCGCAGACTTTTTTTATTCAATATTTAATAAAATGTGAACAAAGATTTTTTTAATTGCTGTATAAATTATTGTAAATAATTTTAATACTTCAATAAATTTCAATTTATTTTATGATATTTTATGTGAGTTATAGCATAACGTAAATTTTTCGAAAAATTCGAAGTCCCATAAAAACCAAACCTATTTATAGATTTATCCCACATTCAATACAGATCATCCTTTAGCATGGCTTTGTTTGTAAAAAAATAATTATCTCGATCGCCACAAATTTTCGGAAGATAGAGAACCCACAGACTTATTTCTAAAAATTCAAAAATAATTTAAAAATAAGCTTGTGTTTGAATTTTTTTTAACTATCATAAGCAAAGGGGTCTTCCTACCCGGTGTGTGTGCCAAACTTCAGCTCGATTGATAAACCGTTCTTTAGGTTTTCTAAGATTGAATTTTACATGCCGTCCACACACACACACACACACACGTACACACATTTTTTCCAAACCACCGTTCTCGGCATTTCGGACCATTTCGAATGTCCTGATATGATAATCTCGAAAAAAAATTCTACTTGACAGAATAGTCGACACAAACTATGAAGAAACCCAACATTTAAAAAATTGTTGGTGTTCGATAATTGGATTGTTCACCTGAGGATGCTCGTACCAGAGTCCTCACACTAGAATCGTCAGTCTCAGAATGAAATTTGACTGATAAGATTTGACACTGATACCGTACTACTTACCTTTACGTACATCAGCAATGGAAAACGTAAAGATAAATATAAAAACCATCGTATGAGTTAACAAAAAATAGTTTCTATTAATTTTTACCACATCCAGAAAAAAG
Organism: Ephialtes manifestator; assembly: GCA_963970395.1. Taxonomy (NCBI): domain Eukaryota; kingdom Metazoa; phylum Arthropoda; class Insecta; order Hymenoptera; family Ichneumonidae; genus Ephialtes; species Ephialtes manifestator. Next base: position 17,925,790 of record OZ019970.1, on the reverse strand, counting down.
ATCTTGTTAACGCAACTAGAATCTACGCATCGGAAATAAAATTTCTTATTTGGATGCCGACCTACTAGACTTCCATTCACCTCAAATAAATTTTTTTATTTGTAATTAATATACTTATTGAATAGTAAATATATTCAAATCTAAGAAATATTTATTTGGGTCGGCAGTTATATAAATGTTGATTTTTAAAAAAATGTTTCTTTGGAATATTCCTCATTATCCCTTAGAAGCTCAGAAACTGCCTCCCGCTCATCAGAAGTTGGTGCGCAAACCAGTGCGCAGCTAAGCGGTCACCCATCCAAGTTATGACCGCAAATAATGCGCCCACTACGATTTTTTTAAATGTTGGTAAACACGAAAGTCAACAACAAATGCAAGTTAATAATTTGTATTTATTGTTGTCTGTTCCTGCTGCTCGTACTGTTGGAAACAAGTACGCTCTCTCATGCGAAGATCAATAGAGTCGATGAACTCTCAGTGTTATGTACGTGAGTGCAACGTGAACGCTGCCCAGCTTTCTGCCGGCATTATCGCACGCTCAGCACATGGAGAGTACGTTACCCTGGTTTACCTCATGTTCTTCCCGTTATCCAGCTGAGGGATCTTATTTTTCTAGGCCAACAGAGCGAGGCACCGTTTTTTTTCATAGAATTACAAATTTTACCCTAACGCCACGTGGGTCGCGTTTTTCGTTCCATTGAAGAAAATTATCAGGTATGCCCTAAGATAAATTAAGGTCCTGTCGGGCTTTAATGTGGACAACATAAAAGGGTTTTTCATATCACTCCCAATTAGAGACGTAATAAGGAAATTGTAGGGTTTTATGCCGGAATTTAATGGGGCCATATTAGGGCAATTAATTAAGGGCCCAGCCAGGCTTAATCATGGCACCAAGTAAACCCATCAATAATAATTTTGCCAGATAAGTATCTGATAAGGCAATTCTAGTTTTCCACGCCGAAGTTTAATAAAGCCTTAATAGATTAATTACTCAAGGAGCCAGTCAGGTTTAAACATAGCATCAAGTAGACAAATCAATAATAAATTTTGCCATGGTAACTTTGGATTGCCATATAAGTCCCTCATCTGCCTATCCGAGGTTTCCATGGCAAAATTGGTGGTCACCTATCCAACTAATGGCCGCTACAGTCAGCCAGGTGGTCACCCATTTTAATAGTGACCCTCAGGTCAGTCAGATGGTTAGACACCTGGATACGAACGCACTAATTCTCGCAAACAATAAAACAAGAAATTTCGTTGAATATAATTATAGATAGCAACAAAGATACGATATACCCTATTCGATATAACCAATTTCTGTAAAAAAATAAATGAATGTGCTTTTATTTTTTACACATCTGACACAATCGTATAAATCTATTAAGTACTGACTATATATTATTAATTTTATTTCATATTTTACATTACAGTCATTCAAACAACACCATCCAGAGAGTGTCAGGTTGGATTCCTGTGAATGTAAAAAAAAATGTAATATGTTTTTCCAGCGATCAATATGTACCATCGTGGAGACAAAGACGAAAAATATCTAATTAAAAGTCCAGTGTTATTCAATTAAATAATGATAAATGTATAATTAAAAAATAGATTTCTTTATTATTTTAGTCAGGGCTTAATAGGGCAGCCTGTTTAGGCCCAACATTGAAACCCCAACATTCAGCCTTAAAAGGTCCTCAATAATTTGCCTCTGAAGGTCCTTAACATTTAGCCTTCAAAGGGTCTCAAGAAAAAGTGTGACCGTCACTTAGGAAACCCCATGAGGCTTCCACATGAGGCCCCTAAGAGAATGGGAGAATAATAATAAGGGCCTTGAAAAAATCCTGATAAGTTTTCTTCGCGCGTTTGGCTGTTTTATTAACCTGCGTGCTGCTCATCCAAAGTCTAAGGAACGTTAAACATTCGACGCTTTAAAAAATTTACATTGAGATCCTTTTGGATTTCTGCTCAGTATACGTGGAAACGAAATTGAACATATTTTTCATATCTTACCGAATTAATCTTAAGAAACGTACACTAAAAGATTCCTTGCACTGCGCGTACCAAACTTTCTTTTTTTTCCTTTCATTCGTGTCGTGCTTTCTCAGAGGATTCAGTTCCGAACATGATATTTTTCTTTCGACCTTTTGCGAAAGATGAAGTATCTAGTTGCATAAGCGACTGGGAAAGCTTGGAGCGAATTTTAATTAACTTCAAGGAAAAGTTTATTCTGAATCAAGCATTTTTATGTGCTCACACGTATATAAATTAAGCTTTCGTTTAATCTAACGAAAAAAAGGTTTGGTCTTTAAAAGAGTATAAAGAAGGCCAACTCAATAGTTCAACCTCTGCTTTCTTTGATACACTGAAAAAAAATGTAATTGATTCAATAAATCCATCGTTTGCGGGCTGCCAAAAACTAGCTTTATCAACTTAATTTAAATTCTAATTCCTCCAATTCCATACGAGATCGAAACAACAACTCTAAAATAAGCAAAATAATATTTTATTATTTCAATGTTAAATAGGATTGAATGAATAAGAACTAGAGTTAATTAAAAAATACTTCTTTTTGGCAGCTCGCAATAGATTTTTTTTTCAGTGTAGAAAACGTTCTTCTGTTTTTTTTAAATATGATTTCATAGTGAATGTAATAAAAAATACAATGAACCGAGAAAAAGTTGACTAAACAAGAAGTTTATCATGAGCTGCCCCAAATGTATATTTTAACTTCAACTCGACTAGTTATCCTTACAATGCCATATGGAATTCAAACAACGAATGAATATAGGTTTCTAAGAGAACATGTTATTATTCCAAACTCATAGACTCGTAAGCATTAGAAGTAGGGTAAAAAATACAACATACATTTGCAAAAATAGGTACAGTGTTATCGCAAAATGATATTCAAAATATAATATATGCGGGAAATATTTGCGTTATATATGTTATGTGCCAAAATCTTCTATATTTTGCATATATTTGCATATATTCCACCACCATAAATTTCCGTGGTAGAGTTTGCTTTACGGGTTCAGGATTATGACATTGGGGTACACCGAACCGGATGAAAATTCCCAACTGAGACACGTTGCAAGGTCCTCAACGTGGCATGCTTCTATATATACTTTCTTTCTCGTGTGTTATCCAGTCGCGAACAAGGAAGAGAGTTGGAATATATGAAGTTCCGAACAAAAGGGAGACAGAGATCTGCGAGAAGGTGAGCTTTCATTGCACCGGTTTCAGGAACGCGAGTGACACACGTTTCTCGAGTGCCCGCAGGGGTGCCTCCATCCTTATTCGAAGCGCTCGTATTTCCTCCATGCACAAAGGGTATCGAGTACCGAAGTTAGAGAAATCAGAGCCAGTGGCACTACTCAAGATATCTAGCGAATGGTATATTAGGAAGCGTGAACGGAAATGGGACAGGATGCGAAGAAAGGGGAAGTGATGTCAATAGCTTTCTCTCTCTCTCCCTCTAGCTTTACCACATAAGCAACAAAGGAGTCTAGCACAGTGTGCGAAAACCCGAGACGCTACGAGAGACCGAAACTGCATTACCGAATCGGAGATAAAGATGATTTGATTAGTATACACCACTTGAACCTTTACTTCAACTAAATTTCATTCGGATTTATTTGATTAAAAGTGGATGCATATTTATATATAACTGCATAAACGATGATAAGACACCCGCGTAAAAATAATTATGGCAAATTAAGATCACAAATCAAAAAGTGCCATTTTTTAGATGCGTTAAGACGAAACATCTTAGAAAGATTCAAAGCGATTTTGAGATCGATTTAATATCAAATTACAATTTTAAACTGTCTTCTCATCCAGTAAAATCCAATTTAATTAGTTTCATTCGGATTGATTAGTCGTTTAAGCGTTGTCAAATGTATAATTAATATTTCCATTCGATACTGACGACAAAAGGTTTTCGCGGAATTCCGGGCAAACGCAGTAGCTTCGTGGAAAAGTGGATTAACCATATAACATTGTGAGTACGTAAACGATTTGAAACTCGTTGCCGTGTTATGAAATTCTGCAGTTTCTGCTTACGAGTTTCTATTGAAATTTGTAATCGATCAAACAGTGAATTCAGTAGTGCGCAGTCTCGCAAATCGTTGCAAACGACTCTATTCCGTGCGGTCAGTCTTTATCGAAAAGCACATTACGCTCTCTTTCTCTTTATAGTTCTTTTTTATTTCTTTACCTATCTTTTTTATTCTATTTTACTATGTTTTCTTCCATATCGAGTCGCTCATTATTGCGTTTCGATTATTTTTCATTTTATTATATAGCAACTAAATTCTGTATTGTGTGCTAGATTAACGGAATCCGTGTTTTTTTTTAAATATCAATTCAATTCAGCAGACCAACATGTTTAGGATGAAAGAAAATATTGTTATGCTCACTAACATTTGATTACGAACTAATTTCTTTTCTTAGTGCAGAACACTAGTGAATTATATCTGTCTTTATCCTTTTTGTTTTTATCAGTTTGCGGTCATTGAATAATCATGACTTTAATTTGGATCTAATGGAGACTGCGCAGAGTGCATAATGATGTAAAACGTGCGACAATATGAGATGGATTTTTTTTGCATTTCTGACTCTATCAGGCTCTCATTGCTCGCGACTCTCCACTCCAATCCTGGAAAACCTTTCAACCTGGAAGAATATTGATCAAACGACATGAAAATCTCTTTAGCCGTATGTGAAAGCGTTGGAACAGTTTTTTATCTCCTGCTTTTTATTAACGTTCGATCGATTCGAGTGGAAAAAGTTCGCCGTTTAAATTGTACGTCGATGTGTCGTGCGTGCGATTTAACTGAGCGTATTTTATGATTGAGGGATTGCGAAAAGTCAGAGAGAGAGAAGAGATTCATTGCTTGTTGTAGCGTTTTACGATGGATGTGTATAGTGGAAGCAAACGATTCAGTGGTGCAAATCGATTGAAGCCTTGCAGGTCCGGCAAGAACAGTGACGACTTGTTGGCGTCACGTTGGTTCGCTCTGCAGAGCAACAGAACTGGTCGAACTGTCAGTGGCACAAGCCCGTTACTTGTCAAACTGGGTGTAGATGCAAACAAACCCTCTCCCCATTCCCTTCCTCATTCTGCGTTGGTTTCGGCAGCTGTACTGCAAAGGCGAAATGAATTTCACACCCGCATTTCTCTCTACTATAATTACGGCATCAGGCTCACAGTTTGTCGAATATTATAATGTATTAGAAATAACGCGAGAATATAATAGCTTAGAAATTCGACCACAAACATGGTGGCTTAACAGCGTTCCTCACGCCACCTATGAAATATTCATCTCGATTTTAGCATTAACAGAAACTGACTACGTGAGTCAAATAAAAAAAATGTTCCGGAACTGTTCCGGAATATTTGTGCGAATCGTAACTCTGTGAGTGTGTTTAGAAGCAAAGTGCGAGTCCATAATGACCGCAAAGCTAAGTAGATCATTGAGAAGTTTAAAGCTATTAGGGACATTGTTAGGGCCGACAGATGCCTCAGATTAATAGTGAAGGAAGATAAATTTCCGAAATGTGTCATTGAAGTTATTAAAGAACCGTTAAATAAGCGAGCCTAGTGATAAAACTGTGAATTGGGAAGCGACCGATAATAGAATAGGAAATTAATCTACATTTCCATAGGAAGTAAGTTCGCCAATTAAGTTGAATATTAAGAGCTGTGAAAAATTTATCAATTAGAAATGTTAAATTTAACGAAGTAAATTCCAACTTAGGTCAACTTCTAATTCTTTACGAATGCGTAAACGTCAAGGCTGCAAATAAAAAACATCTTACATGGAAAGAAAAGATTAGTTGCCATAACCAAAAAATTCAGTTGACAGAACCTATCGATTATTCTATTTCCCTTACAACTCAAATGGTAGTGTCAATGATTCGAATGCTAGTCCCAACGATTGGATTGGTTACACTTACTAATTTCGGGAGGACTAATCGTGAATAGTTGAGGTTACTATTCGATATGGTTGGGAAAACTAATTTTTCAGACCTTTTGTACAGCAAATTAGAAACGTAGTTGTCACAACCAAACACTTTTTTCCGTGTAATTCTGAGAGCATCTAAAAGAGATCGATATAACAACAGAAATTGTGAGAGCGAGAAAGTGCGTGAATTTCAGACAACCAAGAGAGACAGGTATCATTACAAAACAAAGTGTGTTACACGGAAAGAAATTTTTGGTTGTGGCAACTACGTTTTCGATTTGCTGTACACAATGTCTAAAAAATTAGTTGCCTCAATCATATCGAATAGTAACCTCAACTATTCACGATTCGTGTATAGTATAATTCGAGATTAGTTAGGTTAACTAATCCAATTGTTGGGACTACCACTCGAATAGTTGGGACTACCATTCGAATCGTCGGTATTACCATTCGAATCGTTGGTATTACCATTTGAGTTGTAAGGGAAATAGAATAATCGATTGGTCGTGTCAACTCATTTTTTGGTTATAGCCACTAATATTTTCTTTCCGTGTACGAAGTGCATTATAAAAACGCATAACACACTTAGCAAGTGTATTATTGGTGGGAGGTTTATTGAACGAACACGGAAAGAACTTATTGCCCATAGTGATACCGCGAGACAAGACGAGACGAAAATTGGCTTTTCTCTCGTCTTGTCTCGACAAATATGAAAAAAATATCGTATCGTCTCGACTCAAAAGTCGAGAGAGAATTTTTCTCTCGTCTCGAAATATTCTCGAATCTCGAGAAACGTTTTTTCTCATCTCGAAATATTCTCTCGTCTCGAGAAAGGTGTTTTCTCTATTTTCGAAATATTCTCGAATCTCGAGAAAAGATTTTTCTCTCATCTCGAAATATTCTCGAATTTCGAGAAAGCTTTTTTCTCTATTTTCGAAATATTCTCGAATCTCGAGGGAGGTTGAAATATTCTTCAAGTGAGCTATCGATGTACCGATCGCGAGCGGTGTTCCTTAACCGACAAAGATACATGTCGACCAAGCGGCTACTACCGTCGGTACAACAGCGTATATATTGTCGAGAACCGAAAGCGCGCCATGAGCGCGTGATGGCTTGTGTATACTTCGGTGGTCGGGGCAGCACTGCATAGTCACGTGTCCCCACCCATTAGTTTCTGGAAACCGCACGGTCGTATCCCTCTGTTAGCTGTCTCCGGCAACGGTTGGAAACTGCACGCGAGCGTAAAACGGATGTTCGACAGTAACAGTGATATTTGTTGCTCTGTTCCCAAAATGACTCGATCACGTTCCGGTGTGAGAAAGTACAATAAAGACGATAATGAATCTCAAATCAAACAGTGCGATGATCGGGAATCTGCGACCACCTCGAAACGAGCGCATCGTGGAGAATCGGCCGACGCAAGTGATGCAAGCGTCCCGCGTCGGCAATTGTTTATGTGTGAATGTTGTTAAAAAAAAAAAGATTATTATGCGCACCCCTATTTGTCTCCATTTATTCAGCGAACTAGAATTATTGTGTAAATTCTTCAGTTTGCAAAAAAATTGTGCGATTTTTGTGTCGATAAAACGACATTCTCGATATTCTCGCCTTGACTCTCTCGAGTCAAACGATCTTGTCTCGAGTCAAACGATGAGACAAATATCGTTCTCTCGTCTCGTCTCGTCTCGTCTCTCGACTAAATTTTCTCGTCACGTCTCGTTATTCTCGTTTCTCGCGGCATCACTAATTGTCCACGAGAAGTGCGTTGCTTTAAAATGCGTAACCCGTTAAACTTTGTACACATTCATACAATGCACTTAAAACGTATGACAGTAGAACCCCGATTAACCAGGATGTTCGGGATGGAAGAATTCCCAGATAATCGAAATCCCGGTTACTCCAAACTATACCGTTAATCCGTACTCAAGTGCATAAATCAATAGTCGCTAACGTTACACTGTAACAAAAAATCTGCTTGAAAATTAGCCCCGATTAACCAGGATGTTCGGGATGGAAGAATTCCCAGATAATCGAAATCCCGGTTACTCCAAACTATACCGTTAATGCGTACTCAAGTGCATAAATCAATAGTCGCTAACGTTACACTGTAACAAAAAATCTGCTTGAAAATTAGGTACCGATACCGGAAGTTGTTATTCACAAACCATCTGATAAATTTCAAGCACAAATGTGTTAAAAATTCTAGATTAGTACACATGAAAATAATTTCAATTTCAGTGGCATAGCAGTAGTTCTATACTTGAAATTTAGTGTACATACATAAAATATTTCTGATTATTGTACATATAATTAATGTACGTTATAGATCTTTTATCAGAAGGCGGTATTTTTAAATTCAAGTACATATGTGTTGGAAATTTTAAATGCGCTTAAAAACAATAAAATCCGCTTACCGGGTCGTCCGACCCCGGTTAATCGGAGCTCTACTGCAAAATAATTCGTTTAGCAGGAAATAACACACCTTCCTTTTAACGCACACAGTAAAATTACACACTGTGTTTGTAATTTACCATGTAACCTAGCATGTGTTTACATGCTAGGTTTGCGTAGCCGTTGCGTTTCTCTGCAGTAACGGACAGTGCTGTAAACAAATCGCGGAGCATGCTGGGATCACCCAGCAGACTGTGTGAGCGCGTTTGCCTGTCTGTCTGAATACGCATTGTTTAGTGTACCTGAGTATCCGTATTTCTTATCATTGTTCGACATTTGAGGTGATATACTGTCAAAAAACGCGTAAATACCGGCAAATACGCATCGTCTTAGTGCGTATATTTTCTCGTGTACGATTTCAACGATTCTCTGGCCGGCCGGCTTATGACAACATGAGCTTCGAATGGAGAAGTTTTCTGGCTAACTAAATAGTGACATGTCGGAGGATCAACAAATTCTTCGGAGCTTAAAGGAAGCTACCAAAACGATAATGTTCTCCAAGTCACGTTGAGCAGTAACACTACAACTACAAGTGCGTTATATCTACACAATTTCAGTGCATTAATTGGAATTACACATTTACAGCGTGTTAAATTAAAAAAACGTTTAAAACGTGTTAGATTATAACTCGTTTGAAAGTGTAAAAACGCGTCATTCTCATTATACCCAGTAAACACGGTTATGTTACAGCAGTGTTACAGCAATGTAACCCAATGTAACAAGTAACATCACTCGTAACTTACATGTAACTTACATGTAAGTTATTATTTCCCATTCAACAATGTTACCATGTTATGTAACATGCATTGTGTAACCGTTACATTTCAGTCATGTTGCCCGCACGTGGCGTAATGTAACTGCTATGTTGCACAATGTAACCGCAATGTAACAGCAGTGTGACCGAAAGTTACAAGCAACATCACCTGTAACTTACATGTAAGTTATTACTTCCCACTCAACAATGTTACTATGTTGTGTAACATGTGTTACATAACCGTTATAATCCAGTTATGTTGCCTGTACGTTGCGTAATGTTACTGATGTGAAACAAGTAACGTAAAAGGTAACTTTACGTGAGGTTCTTTTGTCGACTGAAACTCCACAACAGTCCACGGGTTGCGAAATCGCTACCCTTAGGAGGTCAAAAAAATAGCTGCAATTAAAAGTAGAACAAGCTATTGGCGAATAATGTCAACCAGTTAGGGAACCTCCGAAGGGTCTCCCAATGTTTCTTTTGAACTGCAAAGTTTCTCAGTCTTATACACGCTAGGATCACGAATCGCTTGCGAGAAACTTTTGAGTCGTTAGCCATCTAGCAGACATAACATTCTGTATGAATATGTGACGTGCTTACAACGTTGCCACGTTACATAACTGTAACATGACCGAACTATCGCCATAGTTACATTACAATCGTTACATACATGTTGCATTACAGTTACACACTTTCGTCATATAACTGTAACGTAACTATGACATATAACAGTTACATAACGTGGATGTTTACGATGTTATATATCCACTCTAATATGCATGTTACGTAAATGTTACATTCCCGTGCAACGTTCTTGCAATGATGCCACATTACATAATGGTAACATTGCCTCCCTGTCATAAAAGTGACGTCTCAATTGTTACTTGCACGTTGCGTTGTGGTTTGATAGCTTTTGTTATGCAACTGCAACGAGAATTGGCTGCCAATATCGAGCCACATTTATCATCCAAGACTCGGCCCGATGATCAGCCAGTTGTATATGCCAATGTTCGCAATCTCGGCATCGAGCTTGGGGCGATTTGAGAGCCCTGAACCATAATGCCCTCGGCTACGCCTCTGGCATTGTAATGTATATACTATTTTTTCGAGATTTTCATGTCAGTACACTCAGAATGGTCTAAAACGTCGAGAAAAGTGATTTAGAAAAAATGTGAGTGTATGTGTACACAGTATGTTGTGTATGTATGTATGTCACACGCTCAAAAAATGTAAACCTTTATAACTCGGCAACGCCTCGACATATAGAGCTGAAATTTTCACCATAGATAGAGGGGTCAATCCTCATCCTTCATACCAATTTTTGTTAAACTCCCTGTGATCTTTAAATTTTTACGCAGTTTTGAATTTTTTCAAAAATGTCTGTTCACGCGATAACACTTTTAATTTTCGAGATATTAAACTCAAAATTGGTATGTATGTGAGCTTTCATACACCGGTGATCCCTATTAAATTTGGTTAAGATCTGTTGAAACGTTAAAATTTTATGAGATTTTGATTTTTCGATTTTTTTTCTGCGATGCGAATTTTGGTATCAAATATCGAGCTGGGAGTTAAATGAGTGCCAGATTCATGATTAACAGATAAATACGTCAGATATAGCCCAAAAATGTTGAACGGTACCATATTTTCGTAGCCATGTTGCACAGTCTATATTGCCAAAAGTAGCGATTTATGTCGTATAAACTAGCCATATCCTTGTTTCCCAATGAAATTTCTAAAAACACCAGTTTCTATCGTGTTCTAAATAAAAACAGAGACTATAGAGTATTCAAGGGAGTTTCCGAACCGTTCGTCCTTATTATATTTTCACAAAGCGGGAGTGTGCACTTATTTATTTATTTAAAACAACGATGCAAAGTAGAACCTTGCACATTGCTTCCTCATTGTATTTCGCTTTTTACAAAGCTTCCTCTATGAGGAAGCCAAAATCAATTACCGTACTTCCTCTTAGAGATTGCTTTGTAAAAATCGAAATATAATGAGGAAGCAATGTGCAAGGTTCTGCTTTGCATCCTTTTTGTCATTCGAAACCAGAGTTAGTGAAATCAGTGTTTTTCGAAGGATACGACTTTCATATTGTGCGATAAAAAAGAATGATATTAGCGGAGTGCAGTTAATTTTTGCAATGTCAAAAAGAAGTGTTTATGCATCTGCAGCGGCACGTTGTCTTTTCGTAAAATATTGAGTGGCTTGATTGTACTGAAACTTGAAACCGTTTTCATTATTTTTTGATCGCACATAGAACGGAAGGTCGAACCGGGAATTCAATTGTGCACCCTGAAAGATACTATTTAGACAGAGCTAACTCAAGTCGCTCAAAGTAAATCTAATTAAGGTAACATGGTGGATATAGTGTGTTATGGACATAAGATCAATATTAAAAACCTGATAGTAGCAATGCCACTATCGTATATATATCTGAAAAAGATACGTGAGCTATCAACTACTTGATAATATGGGTTAATTTAAAGAATCAAATGAAAAGGCAGCTCCGAAATATGAAAAAGATTTTGTTTTCTCTATCGTTGTGTACCCTCTTCGTTATTTCGTTTTTGCCATAAGGCCGTGCCGTCCAACGAGAAAAAAAAGTTCCAAAGTAGAACTTTGCACGTTGCTTTCTCATTAATCATCACCTTTCACAAAGTCGCCTCTATGAGTAAACTTATTTATTAATTTTGGCTTGCTCCTAGTGTAAAAAATGAAAATGAATGAGGTAACAATGTGCAAAGTTCTTACTTTGCAACTTTTTTCGTCGCTTATATAGTTCTTGAAAAATGTAAAATCCAAACCGCTTTACCGACAATGACCAAAATTGGTAGGTAGCATTGAATGTTATTTTTCATTTGTAAAAAAATTCAGTTAATTTGGTGAGATTTGACGTCAGTTGGATATATTTTTTAAAATTCAAAATCCCATAAAAACCCAAGTTTTTTACAGATTCATTCCAAATTCAATACCGATCCTCCTTCAACATAGGTTTATTCATAAAAAAATATTTGGCTCAATAGCTCAAATTTTTGCGGATGCTAGAGAGCGTACGGATATTTTTAGAAAATTGCAAAGTCAAATAAAATTTGAATATCTTTATGAAATAAAAAAATGCTCACAATCAAAGGCGTCGACTTGCTTTACATGTTTGCTTAATTTCAGCCCGATTGTTAAAGCAGTTCTTGAGATATGTAAGTTTGAATTTTGAGTGTCAGCCACACTCACGTACATCCATCCGTACATTTTTTTCTAAACCACTTCTCTCGATATTTTGGACCGTTTTGAGTGTACTGAGATAAAAAAAAACTCGACAAAAAATGTTCGCACGAAAAGAAAGCTTCCTCTATGAGGAAGCAAAAGAATTGCCTGATTCCAAAGAAATAGGTGATTGGATTTTTTTGATTGACTTGGAGGAAATGTTTTTTTTGCTTTCAATGAAATAGCGCAGTCGAATTTCCAAGAAAGGGTTTCATTGATTCAAAGAAACAGTTTCTTTCACGGAGAAAATGGCTTAGCTAGATCAACCAAGGCGCTTGGTTATATATGCGCGTATTATATAAGTTATTGGTTAGACCAACCAAGTGTTTGGTTACAGCGACTAAATCATCTTGGTTAGTCAATCAATAACTTGGTTGGTTAGCAAATAACTTGATTGGTCTAACCAATAACTTAGTTGACGCATATACTGTTATTAGGCAGTATTTTATTCAATATAGATACGAGGAAATACAGAAGAATAGTTTTCGTGATCAATGCGATGCGTCACGTCAGAGAGTCAAAGATACAACTGACGAAAATAAAACACACGAGCATAGCGTATTGACAAAACACTCGTATGTCGATTCGCTCCGAATATCAGGGTGGTTAGTCACATATTTAAAATGTTCTAACATATATAACTAAGCGCTTAGTTGTTCTAACCAAGCCTTTTTTTGCGTGTTGACGGAACTCGGTCCGTACATATATTGATTATAAAAATACAATTCATCACCGTACTTTCGACTGGCTATGAAGAAAAACAGTATACACCACGCGGGCAGAAGTTTGAAAGCCCTGCACTGCGAGATATGATGCCCACGGCTTCGCCTCGGGCACCATATCACGCAGTGCAGGAATTTCAACTTTCTGCCCTTGTAGTGTAATATACTGTTTTTAAAGCATCCTCTGCCGTGCTTTTATTCCTTTAGCGACATGTTTTTTGATACGTTTTTTTCTTTCAGTGTCTCGAAGACGATTTCTTTCAAATCAATGAAAATCGGTATCTTGGTTCAAGGAAAATTTTCAGTAATTCATTGTCACTACATTTCATTGAATTTCTGATCATTAAAAAAAATATAATATTAACTTAAGTATATTATTTCATTGATTTCAAAGAAATATTTCATAGGTTGGGATTTTAATGAAATTTAATTGTATCAAGGAAACTTTTTCTCTCGGTATAGGACTGTGCACAGAAAAAAACAAGTATTTGTTACAACATATTTTAGCTATAAATAAATTATCACAACATTTATTTATTTACTGGAAATTAATAAATAGTTGTAACAACGGTGGATCCATGTTGATGTAGATGTTACATAGACAATACTGTTCAGAAATTGAACAAACAGACCTGCAAATAATAATTATAAAAACTAAGTATTTACAATCATAACATTTTCAACCATTTCAATCCTCAAATTCATGGTCCTCAAAACTACTTTTGGGTGAGATCCCGCGGTGCTACTTGCTCTTACTCCGTAGACAGTTGGTATAGTGAGAGAAAAAGCTATTTGTATTCGGTAGGTGAGAACGTGCATTATTAAGTAGCGGCTGGTGTCGGGTATGACATCCGGTTTGCCGTTGCTTCCGTCTTCGTAGCGCAGATACGAGTAATCAGCAGTGTCAGTGGAACATACTGGTTGTAGGTCAGACAAGCCAGGAGAACACTCGCGGAAACGAAGATGAGCAGCGTGGCTGTCAGTAGTAGTAGTAGTAGGAGGAGTAAATTCTGCAGGTCAGCCGATAAAAGTTCCACTCCAGCTACTTCAGCTTCAAGCTTCTCGACGAGCCGTTACGAGCTCTCTGTCCCGTTCTTGACTCGAAGCAGATGGAGAAGACGGTGCAATCTCAAACCTTCCTTTACCTTGTCTATCAAGCCTCGATTTTCACACTGTTTCGGCAGTTTTGCCACTTTACGTGAAATCAACTTTATATCGTCGATTTACCAAGGTTTTTAGCTGTCTTTTTTATCTTGCTCACCCTCATTATCTCAGACCCTGCAATAACTGCCGTGCGACGGGTGACAAAGACTCCCCTAACGAGTGTTACGTATTAATTCAACGACGTCGTAGGCTGCACGGTACTTCGGGAACATTCGTGAGAGGGTTATAAATCGCCGCCTCCCGGCCAACTTCGAGGTCGGCAGACAGAAACACGCCGAAATGGCTATTTGGAGCAAGAAGCGGTGGTGGAAAGGCCGGATTGCGTAAAGAAACAAAAAAAATTACTTCCCCCGTTATATCCTCGGCCACGATGTTTCAATGTCCAGAATGATGCCAACACCTAACTCTCATTTTTTCGTGCATTCATCCTTCGTGCTCTTATTTCACGGGTAACAAGAAAAAAAAAGATGTATCATTTTTTATCGGACTCGGGTATTCAGTGTGCTGCAGAAATCTCCACCGTAGGGTTGTGACCTTTTTACTTCTTTCCTACAAATTATTTAATACTAGCTGGTCACACTGGCTTGCGCGCTTCTTGCGATCGGACATTGCTCTAGAAACAATTTGATTATTTGTGAAATAAACGCGAAATTGAAAACAAATAAACTTCATTATTTTCATTATAATTTTATAAATTTCATACATGGTTTAGTAATTTTTATAAGCTGCTTATAGGATTTATGGAATTATAAAAAATACGTTTTTTTTTCTATTACGCTTTCATTTCGTAAGCTAACTTGCACTCGGGTATTTGGCGAAGCGCTCGAGTCTCTGTATAGATCTTTATAGATTTATAGAATTTTTTGTATGATTTCATAAATTCTAAACAGAGTTTGATAATCATTATAGACTGTCATTAAGATTTACGAAATTACTAGTAGGATAACCTACTAGTAATTTCATAAAATCTAATGACAGTGTAGAATTTATGAAATCATACAAAAAATTGATTTGTTAAATCGCTGGAAAGCGTGACGGTCTTCAATTATGGAGGCTGCCGGGCTTGAATTAAGGGAGGTCGGGCTTAAGGGGGTTAGAACAGACAATCAGGCAAATAAATAACTTTAAAAAATATATACTAGATTTAATACTTCATTGGCAGATGAATAGTAAAACATCTACCCATATTTCCAAACCAAAATACCAACGTATTTTCGAGAAAATGAATTTAAAAAATGAAATAAATTAAGAATGATGGAAAATTAATATTGGAACAAGTAATAACCAATAACAAGCTCCATTCATTTAACGTTTATGGATTTTTGGCAATCTCGTAGAACACACTTTTTTCTGTTTTCTATAGAACCTTTAGATGTTTTGTTGCTAAAAGACTAAGTTATATAAAAAGATAATCATTATTAAATTATTTATGGAACAGATAGAAAAAAAGAGTATTACGTGATAATCGAAGAGTAGGAACGCTGTTTCTTCTCCACTTGTGGATTTCTCTTTTCTTTCATTCGATTAACGATTATCGATGGTTCCGAAACGACGATGCGCTCAAATCTAATTTTTTTTATGATCAATAAATATCGATAACTCGTCTTGATAATAATCGTAGTGGAATTACGCTGTTGACGAGCTATTGAGACAGTGATAGCGCGTTGTATACGACTTGTAGATGCGTCGGAACATTTTCCAACGTCCATTACAATAATAACGAAGTCTGGAAGAATCCCCTCCGCTCTCGAGTTCCTTGAGGGGAAAAGGAGTGGAAACTGAAGGAAGCAGTAAGAAAGACAAGGTAAAGGATGAAGAAACTATGACGACGTAAAGTATCATCGCCAAGAGCAAGTTTCTGTTGGGAATTTCCTTGTTCCACAGACTTCTCCTGTTCCCTGTTCATGTCGTGGAATAGAGTGGCTTGAGTGGGATCTGAACACCGCAGAGTTACGATCGTACAATTTACTAGCGTAGAGGAGACTGATTAAACCTGACATAGTACGTGACATGCCTGATTAATAACGTATAATGATTTCCGTGCTGACATTCAGGATCTGTCGTCATTTCATATCTGGTATTACGTTTATCCTTGTCTAAAATGTTTGATTATTTAAATGTGGACTAGCAGACAGTATTTATCATGATTCTAGAGAATATTTTTTCTGTGTTCGATGAGACAGATAATTGTATCAATAACAATAAGATTGTAAGATTCAAAACCATCAGTTATTTCTCTACGAAGAAAAAAATTTTGCGATTCAATACTCTAACAAGTATTTCACCGTTTTCTCATTCATCTCTTCATCCTTCCCCGCACTATGTCTTTGGCTTCCTCTATACCTACCAGCCCCTCTGTACACCGGAAGAAAAAGTGATTGTATCAATAATAATAAGATTGTAAGATTCAAAACCATCAGTTATTTCTCTACGAAGAAAAAAATTTTGCGATTCAATACTCTAACAAGTATTTCACCGTTTTCTCATTCATCTCTTCATCCTTCACCGCACTATGTCTTTGGCTTCCTCTATACCTACCAGCCCCTTTGTACACCGGAAGAAAAGTGAGTCCTTGATTCAAAGAAATTTCATTAAAATCACAATCTATGAAACATTTCTTTGAAATAATATACTTAAGCTAATATTATATTTTCTTTGAATGATCAGAAATTCAATGAAATGTAGTGACATTGAATTAATGAAAATTTTCCTTGTACCAAACTACCGTTTTTTATGGATTTCAAAGAAATCGTCTTCGAGACACTAAAAGAAAAACGTAACCTACAAAATGACATGTCGCTAAAGGAATGAAGGTATGGTTGCTTTAAAAAAATATTTTATGTCACACTGTGCGTAAAATGCGATTTTACGCACGCTTCGCGTGCGTTAAACTGCGTTTTCTCACATCGTAACATAAAATATCGTTCGACACTCGTGCGAAAGACTTTTTCTAACTCGTGTGGTTGCAACCCTCGCCTTCGGCTCGGGCTGCAAACTCGCACTCGCCAGAAAAAGTTTTTTCGCACTTGTATCGAAATATACTATTTCCATGCCGACAAATATAAATCGATGATACTTATAAGTATACGATAGTAGATGTCAATAGACACCAATGATTGATTTATATTTGTCGTTGAACACGATGAAGTGAAAGAGGACTCCGATCTGACAATGAGTCGAAACGTAAAAGAGGAAAAACACTTTATTTTTCCCACGACCGAACATTGCCGCAAAACAAATCTACAATTTAAAAAATCAGTCACGACCTTATCAACTTATTATTTTCTACTAAACCGTATAAAAATTAGGAAATTGAAGATGAAAATTAGGAAAATATATATAAAAATTTATAATTTTACTATACTCGAGTAGTAATTTAAATATATCATCTGCTGAATAAAATTTCCGGTAATATAGATTAACAAATATTTTTAATATTGTGAACCCGTCCCGATTCGTGGCTGCTCAAGGTTTGTAACCATTTCTCTTAGATGGTCGCTACCAAATTCCAGATACATTCGCACGTATTATAATCGATATTCTTTCCTATATTCCTGATTTTACGACTATTTATAGTCTTCTCTCTTACTGGCGCCATTTTCGAGTCACGTATCTTGTTTTACACCCCTTCCTGGTACCAGACATAACACGTGTTCCCTCTATTCAAACTATTACTGAAAACCTTCAAAATTTCTCCCTCGCGACTACTATTTTCCCACGAAATCCTCTTTATGTGTATACACCTCCCTCGCGCTAGGTTAGCCAGTCTTACATTAGACCGCATCTATCTATTATGCGCGTCAGGTTGTAAGCCTGTCGAATTCGAATGTTCAATAAAGTCTGTTATAGCCTACGAAAGTATTAACCGTAGCCAAGCTAACTATTCTTGACGTGGAATAATAAAGAAACGTTGACGTCGCAATACATCAACACCCCTATTACGTTACTAGGCTACAAACCTATCACGAGACAACAGTACGACGCTGCTGATGTTCAAAGTTCTGATGAATAATTACATAGTGAGTAGGTGAATACAGTAATACTACTTTATTATAGGGGCATTCCATACCAAGGAAGCCACCTCAATTTTATGCTGTCTCAAAAAGTGTTCATTCATTTTTTAACAGTTGTTTAGAGTGTCACATACATACTTAAATTATTTCAGATTTTTAACACACATAGTTTGCCGAAAATTTAAAAACGATTTTTATCTTCCCTTCGCTGTATATTGAAAACCATCAATTGTACAAAAAATATGTTCAAGCATGAAAAGTTTTGAATGAACTTTTTAATTACATTTTTTCATAGCTTCTCAGGATCATTTTCAGCCACTTTTTAACGACATAAAGCAATCTTTTTTTTTCGTTGAGAGGGACATTTAAATTTTTTTTGTTATTTCTACAGAATTTTCGTTATTATGTTCACGAACCACAGAAAAATTGGTGCGATAATAAATCCATAGCTTTTTAAGTTTTGGTTCAGTCATCGTCGTCGCGACATAAGTACTTTAATATTTTAAATATTTATTTTGATACTTGCTTAAGACTTTCCGGCAACTTGTCAGAGTAAACTCAGTGCCTGACAATTCAATTCAGTATACTCCAAAATTGTCGATTTTTTATATCATTGTAATATTTTCTTATACTCCGTTCAAACTTTAGTTTTCGCGGGGTAATAATCCTCCCCTACAGATTAAAAAAATGTCATAATATAAAAATAACCAATTTTTCGGATATTATTTGTGTGACTTTTCTCTATACTTTTTCTTCAGATTGATCCTCTATAAAAGTGGAGCCATTATCTTTAACAAAAAAGAAAAAAAGTCGATGCGGAAGATTTCACTCAGAAAAATGTGAGGTCGAAGAGTAAAAGCTGAAAGACCAGCAAGGTATATAAGTAGCAGCAAGGGGCTCGTTATAGAATGTTCTCAAGGAAAAGCCTCTTTTTTACCGGAGTATGTCGGTTTTACGTGTGTAATACACAAAGGTAGGGTATCTCACGCACGACGACCGAACGATGGTAAAAACGTTAAGGGTCACACGTAAAACGAATAAAATATGGAGAACTTGCGTCTCGAGACAGCGTTCACGTCTAAATAGTCCTATAGCGATAGGAGATAGGTATGTAGGGAACGAAAAATAAGAGAACCACGGGCAGAGCGTAAGAGGTTTCACGAGGCGATGAAAAAAATAAGGTAAGGAGGGCGCATAGCCGACGTACTAGTTGGCGAGACTGGAAGAGAGAATGACGAGAGGAATGTTTTACCCGAGGGCCTTCCATATTATCCTTCTAAGGAAGAGGCTCGGGCGTGGAACACCTCGGTGAAGAAAACACGTAATAGTAGAATCCGAGAAAAGTTGAAGGCCCACAGCAGGCTCGCTCGCATGCCAGCATATATTCGCTCGTGCCCTTTCCAGCTCTGCAGCCTCCCTCACGTAGAAATGATGGGATTATGCAAAGTTGTTCTCGATATTGCACCCTTCTACTCAAACACACACACGCACATATATATATATACACGCACATATACATATATATATATAAGATTATTCGCGGCAGAACGGACCGAAGAACCAAAGAAATGTGGAAACCGAAACAGCTGCGAAGACTTACTAGATTTCGTTGAAAAAAAAAATCTCTGTAAATTGTAATTTGCATTATTGGTAATATTCACTCTACACATATGCGGTACGAAAAGTTTAAGAGCAGGATATTGCATATTTATATATACTCACTTTAAAGGGAAAAGTATGAAAAATTTCACATACATATGATGTATCAATACGCACTTGACCGAGACGGTCAAATTGTCAGAATGGCCGAACTGTAGGTGTATTATTGTATTCAAACCTTAGAATTCACCTAATTATGTGTGAACATTTACATTGAGAACTCGATCAGACCTCAGAACCAAAGAGAATCGTGTTGCTATGTATTTATCAAAGAAAAAAACAATTCGATTCATTCTGTTTCAAGGTGTATATCGTACAAGACGTATGTAAAGATTAATAAATGTATTAATGAGAACTATAAATCTATACCTCATTTAATTTTTGAAGAGATATATGGTGTTTACAGTATCTTAGTAGTGGAGAGAAGAATAGAATGCGTAAGAGAGAGAGCAAGTAGGAGAAGGAACTCGATGCGTTAACGCGTCGCGGTGCGATACGGAGACGGACGAGGCTGGGTGTAATACACGAAACAATTAATGGAAACGATTGCTAAAAGGTTGTAAACTGCCACCCCAAAAATTGCGTACTGTAGACACTCGAAAGTAAACAATTAATCTGGTTTTGGCCGTACCATGGTCAAGAATGAAAATAAATAAAATCGGCAAAGTAGAACTTTGCAGCTTGCTTCCTCATTATTTTTTAGCTTTTACAACGCTACCTCTATCAGGAAACATGTTAATTGATTTTGACTTCCTCATAGAGGAAGCTTTGTAAAACAAAACCAAAAATAATGAGGAAGCAATTTCGTTGTCTCATGTTTTGATAAAGTTAGGGCAACAATGTAAATTTTTCGAAAATTTCAAATCTCTATAAAATCTGAACCGCTTTTCTGATTTCGGTCAAATTTAATACCAAATGACACTAAAAGTACCTGTACATATAGAGAATTGTTTAGCAAAATATCGCTAATTTGGCGAAAGCTAGAGCCCGGATGTCCATTTGTGAAAAAATTCAAAAAGCTATAAAATTAAAATTTCCGCATACAATTCGTAAAAGATTTCAACAGTCAAAGAAGGGCTCGATGGAAGGGCAAAGAAGGAAGGCAGGCAAATTTTTTGTTCGGCTGACAAATCAGTTTTGCTATGCTGACAAATCTTTTTGCTGGGCTGAGCAATTTTTTTGTAAGCCTAACGTAACGATTTTTGTTGTCCTCGTTTTATCTTGTCACAACACAGAAATTTCTCTCCGTGATAGCACAAGGTAAGGTAAGGAAAAGTAATAGCTGGTAAATAGAATTTACTGCGTACGAATAAATCGTATTAATTTGCAATAAAATGCCTTTCAAAGAAATGTTTATTTATTTAAAATAGATACCATATTTGATTTAAATAAACCCATGAGACCGATTTCTCTAGGTGTACCTCTTCAGTTCGGAATTAATGCGGAACGTCGAGAGGAATGAAAGGTACGTTTATATAGCATGAATAACAAATTCTACGAGAAGTCGTAGCGTTAGACGCGAATAAACGCTTATTTAAATAACTTTGAAAATAATGTTTCAGGAGCATCATGATAGAAGCTTAAAAGCCGTATAAACCCGTTGAGAAGTTCAAGAAAAGTATAGCAGTAAGATAAGTGCTGGAAGAGGATAGCAGAGGTTTATACGAGACACAAGGACCGGCATCAGGAGCACCTGGTGAGAATCAGAAGCAAAGAGGAGTGAGTGAAAGCGAGAGAACCCGTTCATCCCGCGTCGGTCCTCCTACGCTGTGTGCTGCTTCGCCTCGTTGTCTACCGTTTCCGCCTCATTGCCGCAGCTATTGTTAAGTATTGAATGGTGTGGTAGTGCGGGTGCGGCGGGCCACCAGGATAACAGCTTCATAGCAGCGCCAGTAGCACGTCAAGGTGTTAGTCGGGTGGCGGAAACGACCTTTTCACCCCTCGGAATAACGTCGAGGGAATTATCGGATCTGGGAGCAAGACCCCGCGTATGGACCCCAACGGGACTGACGACTTTGCGTGCTTGAACGAAAAGCAACGAGAAAAATTGAACACTCGGTGCCTCGGGACAGAGGAAAATGGAAAATGAACGCGGAAAGTATGGGTCGGAATAAAATGGGGGAGAAAATGTGGTTTTCTGATGCGTAATGTACTAACAAAGTTTTTTTTTCTTCTTCACTGGAGTTCGAGGCTCTTGAAGTCTCAGCCAACCTTTAAAGTTTGTTTTTCGACTTTATTTAGTATTCTTCTTTCGAGACAAACTTGGGAGAACCGACGAGAAAGTATAACAACGGTGAAAACAAATTGAAACTGGAGACTCAGAGCCTATAGACTTTTCTGTACGCTTGATAATCGCATTTGGTTTCTTCGATATCACATTCAATCGCAAAAATGAAAATAACAACGCAGTTTAGCCGACGGAACGTCTTGTCGTTGTTTGAACGTTAGGCATTTTTCTCTCTTTCTCTACCAACAACCTTCAACATGCTGACGAAATCGATAATGTCAAGATAAAACTAAACAGACAGGGACAGACGAGAAAACGAATATCTGTCATTTACAAGGAGAGAAATGTTTCTCCCGCATCTTTCACCCTGCGTTTTCTCGTGGAAAATCCAAGTCTCGACAGTGTATCACATCAATGGGATTCCTTGAAGGGCTCGGTAAGCAGAGGGTGCGTCCGTCAGATGCATTGTGGATAAACAATTTGACGTTGCTCTAGCAAACCTTCACTTTGTCTTATTTTGTCTGTGTAGGCGTTGGTATCCACCGTTCGAGACTCTCTCTCTCTCTATTTCACCTCCTGAAAATTCGCCACCATTCCGTGAAATCTCTTATCCGACGGAAATATTTTTCGATGAAGTGTAGAAGGGGCGTGGAGATGGGGGAGAAATGTGCCCACGCCCTGAATATGGTACCCAGATGGTAACTCTATAGGATAAATCGTGGGCAGACAGCCAGACACAATCCACTTGGCATTCACACTGGTAATAAAACATAGCGTGGGCCATGAATGACTTTTTAGCGTTAGATACAATTTATGCTTAAACGACATCGAATTAGCCAGGACGACACAATGAAAACTCGTAGACATCCTCACCGAATGAGTTCATGAGTAACGACATGTTATCAAAACCATTGTCATCGTTTTATTCGTACTGTGATTGGTAGGCGGTGACGCCAGATACACTGAAATCGAGATCAAGTTCATGCTTTGAATTTTTTTTTTAAATGTCAAATGTTAAAACTGATGTAAAGCTTGAGCTTAAGTGCCCGTGTCTGGTAGCCCTAGTATTCTAAATGTGTGTTAAAAGACGAAAGACGAACGGCCCGGTTGGTGACTACAAAAAAATTCCCCTAACTCTGTAAGAGAATTTTCGGAAAAATGAACATGGTTGTAAAAGTGCACCAATTACTGGTTAGACTAACTATAAAGAAACCAATCATGATAAAACTCTAATTCTTAACACTGAAAAAGCATTCGTTGGTTATTCAAATTGAATTGGTCAGACACAGCCTGTCCGATACATTTGAGTCACGAAAACAACATTTTTGTTCACCTTAAATATCCATCAAAGCCAAATGACTGTGTTAAAAAACCGAGAATTAAGTTGCATTAAAATTAAATATTTATTTGGCAGTGCATGTCCACTGGATTTAGTTAAAACAATATCCTTGCTTACTGTTTGTACCAGTCACTAATCAATACTCCGTTACTAACCGAGTTGTTGACCTTACGTTGCAATATTCATTGGGGTCTTTTTTTTAAAGCAATTTTCCAATCAAATTACGGTAGAGTTGTTTTTTTTTCTTAGTGAAATTGTCGGTGCAATTAGAAACGCGCCGCGATTACTATCATGATAAAAGCTCCAACTACTAATTGGATTCCAATGTTAGCGGGCCGAGCTCCCGAAAGGTTTTTCAAGCATGAATTGTACAATACAAGTCTTCTCCCACCGATTTGCAATACCTATGCAGTAAGGTAGGCGCGCGTGTAATTTACATTCGATCAGCCAATTGGGCGGGTTCGATTCATTGCCTTATTTATTTGTACGTCTGTTATGTCTACGCCGTGGTCGGTGAACTTTTTAAGTACACGGAAAGAAAAAAGTAGTTTTGGCTACCAATTCCAGCATATGTTGTGCTGCGTGTTAGTCACTGAAACTAAATCGGAATCGTAGTCTCAACTTTTTTCGATTGGTAGCAAAAACAGTACGTATGACAATACCTTGGTTCCTGCAACTATCACGGCTGCTATCCAATCTAAATGATTCGTTACGCCAATCAACCGGTGAGTTGAGGTTATGATCTCAGCTGTTCAATGTTACTATCGATACTCTACCAACGAGGTTATAGTTTCTTCAACCGACTGAGTAGTTGGCGCTATTCTAACTATTTCGATTGGTTGTCGGGACCGATAAATCAGTTTTTACAACTATATTTTTCTTTCCGTGTAGAGATTATAGTAGCTACCACGGCTGGGCTACTGAAAGCCATCACCACAGGAGGAGAGATGGAAAGAGAATACAGAGAAAAATAGTGAGTTACCAGATCCAACTTTGGCAACAGGCAACTAAATTTAGTAAGTAAGTAGTTACTGACCCAACTTATTTGTAGGACCAACAGATCTGTTTGTTCGTCCAACTACACGGAAAAAAGAGATTAGTTCTCATAACCAAGAAATGAGTTGACACAACCAATCGATTATTCTATTTCCCTAGCAACTCAAATGGTAATACCAACGATTCGAATGGTAATACCGACGATTCGAATGATAATACCGACGATTCGAATGGTAGTCCCAACTATTCGAGTGGTAGTCCCAACGATTGGATTAGTTAACCTAATTAATCCAATCGAGAACTAATCGTGAATAGTTGAGGTTACTATTCGATATGGTTGAGGCAACTAATTTTTTAGACATTGTGTACAGCAAATGGAAAACCTACTTGCAAACATTTCTTTCCGTGTATTATCAGCAACACGAAAAAAAACAGTGTGACGGAGCCTTTTTTGCTGCAGCAGCTAAAAGTTTGCTGTATTACAGATAAAAACTTACAAGTTGTAAACTGGCCAATTGCAGATTGTAAATTCAAGGGTAATTGTAGAAGTTTAACGAAGAGTGTAGTTTCGTATGTTTTGCTTCTTTGTAGAGGAAGCTTTGTCTCAAGAAAAACATTTTTTTCGACATTTACATATCAGAACACTCAGAATGATCGAAAACGTCGAGAAAAGTAGTATACCAAAAATGTCTGTATGTATGTATTAATTTTATTTTTTAACTTCGCCTCGAGCCGCTACCGCGACGCTTGATGTGTATGCATGCAACTTCGAAACTTCAATCGCCTATGACTGAAGAATGATGTTAGCTATCAAGTTGAAATTTGGTACACAAGTGAAGCACTAACTCCTATTTGATTTCTGCTGTTTTTGACAAATTGTATACACAAATTTCGATTTTACGCCTTTTGAATTATTTGAAATAAGTGCGTGGCCGCTTTAACGTTCATAAAATTTTGTTTACTCTGCTAAATTATTTTTTATAAGAGCTGGTACACCCAATGTTATTCGGTTTTGAATTTGGCTGAAATCGGTAAGGCAGTTCAGATTTTATGGAATTTAGAATTTTTCAAAATATCGACTTTATCGCATTAACTTTAGCAAACTTTAAGATAGCGAGATCGAATTCGGTATGTAAACAACATAATATTCAGCCATGATATATATATATTAGGGCTGTTCAAAAAAACATAATTTCTTTATAATCGATTGCTCCTGAAATGCTGTATTGATTATCACAAAAAAAAATGTTTTCGCGAAAGCTGGGATTTGTGCGATGTTATTAAGTACTGCCGCATCAAGGCCAAAATTCATTAAAAACGTCGATTTTCAGAAATTTTTTTTTTACTTGGTGAAGCGCTCATGGAGATTGTGGTCGCTTTCCATAGACTATGAAATTGTGTAAAGGCAGAAACATGTTCGATAATGTTTAGTACTGCCGCATCGATATTGAAGTTAACAAAATAAAAAATGAAATCCTTTAAAACATTGAAATATTCATCTGCTCATCGACTATTTCGCGTGTTTTCAAATGACAAAATGGCTCATGAAACGGGAGTCCTGTATGATCAAATTTAGTACTACCGCATCGATATCGCAGTTTCCCAAAATTCGAAAATCGCTTATCATCATCATGATTATGATCATACATGACTCCCGTTTCAAGAGCCATTTTTTCATTTGAAATCGCACGAAACAGTCGATGAGCAGACGAATATTTCAATGTTTTAAAGGATTTAATTTTTTGATTTTGGTAACTTCAATATCGATGCGGCAGTACTAAACATTATCGAACACGTTTCTGCCTTTACACAATTTCATAGTCTATCGAAAGCAACCACAATCTCCATGAGCGCTTCACCACGTAAAAAAAAAAATTTATAATAATCGCCGCTTTTCACGAATTTTGGCATTGATGCGGCAGTACTTAATATCATCGCACAACTGCTACCTTTCGCGAAAACATTTTTTTTGTGATAAACAATACAGCATTTCAGGAGCAGCCGATTATAAGAAAATTATGTTTTTTCGAACAGCCCTAATATATATATATATATATATATATATATATATATATATATATATATATATATATATATATATATATAATCCAGTAATGAACGGTATAAAACTTTTTGTTCTATGAAATTTCGGAGTAAAAAACTTACATTATCTTATTTACTTTCGGAAACGCCCTAATAGCGCAATAGCGACTTGGTTATTTATCTATTTAAAACAACGATGCAAAGTAGAATCTTGCACATTGCTTCTTCATTATTTTACGCATTTCACAAAGCTTCCTCTACGAGGAAGCCAAAATTGATTAACAAACTTCCTCACAGCGCATAAATGAAGAATGATGAGGTAGCAATGTGCAAGTTTCCGGTTTCTACTTCGCATTCTTTTTTAATGCAATATCGGCCTTTAGACCATTTACAGTGTGCTGCCATTCACGTAGTATTATTATGGTGTAAAAAATCTCTATAATAAAAACGATAGGATCTAAATACAATCTCAATAACACACTTGGCTTTACAATGAAAGCGCATTATCGAGTATAAATCTCTGCTCTAACTCTCTCTTCGTCACTTTACGACGTGATATTTGGAAAACAGCAGCATTTACGCAAAGAAAACAGGACAAGTAGAAAATGGCAAAGATGCTGCGTAGTCAGCCAACAGCTTTCTCTCACGCGAGAGAGAGATAGAAAGTAAGAGGGGTAGAGTGAAGAACTCATCGAGAGCCCGGAAGGGATTTTCGTTACGGAGCGACTAATCCAATCGTAGATAGCCGACGCTGCGAGTTCCTCTCACCGGTAGATACACTTTGTCCTTGTGATTCCTCCATCTCTTTTTCTGCGCGACGGAGAGAGAGAGAGCGAGCGAGGGAGAGATAGAGATAGATAGAAGGAGGCGACAGATTTATCTCAGCAAGAGAGTGGCGGCCTGGAGGGTTCCGAGCCATCCTGTAGCGAAATGCTGCATATTTCTTTACCACACAGATGTTTGATATCGCACACTATATTATTCCTTAAGGCGAAAATATATTACAAGCTCAAACTACCCGAAGTTCCCCCAAGTACATAAAAATAATATAAACTCTTATATCTAGATCGAAAACTGTCGAGAATTGAAATCTGGGGAAAAGTTTATACGCCATACCATATGTTCTACATATGTTCTATAATCGAGTGCGTCTTGACCACCTGCATAATGTTACTAACAATACGAAGTAAGTGAGAAATAAAATTTTACCACGTTCCGGTGCTTCAGTGTACCCTCTTCAGAATTATTTATTTCTGTGATTGAACTACAATGTCACTTTCAATGTATAACAGTCAAAGCCTAAAGTCCCTGGGTTTTTTCATTGTTTTTCCTCAATCGATACACCGAGAAAAAAAGTTTTCATTGATTCCAAAGAAATTGTTGAATTGCATTTTTTTCGTTGACTTTAAGGAAATGTTTCTTTGCTTTTAATGAAATGGTCCATTTGAATTTCAAAGGAAGGGTTTCATTGATTCAATGAAACGGCTTCAATGATTGAAAGAAATGGTTTCAGTAATTCAAAGAAACAGTTTCCTCGACGGCACCCGGCCCACCAACGCGACTAGCGCGATCGCGTATGTCGCGTTGAGTCATTAGTCGCGAAGAATCGATAAATTTGGATAGGCAGATATCGGTGTTTATTGAAATAAATTATTTCTATAACCTTTTTGCGTCTAGTACGGCATGGAAAAATATTTTTATAAAGCACCCGCTGCCTTGCTTTCATTTCTTTAACGACATGTCATCTTGTAGGTTACGTTTTCCTTTTAATATCTCGAAGACGATTTCTTTGAAATCAATAATAAACGGTTCCTTGGTTCAAGAAAAATTGTCATTAATTGAACATTTTTGTCACTATATTTCATTGAATTTCTGATCAATCAGAGGAGAAACCAGAAAATAAAAACATGTTCGTAAAAGACATGTGGTCTTATCGCTGAGATGAACAATAAAAATCTTCACACCAAACATAAAAATCATCACACCAAACATGTGACCATCGATATCAGGCTCGGTGTTAAGGTGGACGGCACCAGCCAACGACCATGAACCAGTAATTGTTATATGTATTATAATACTATCGATTTTGCTACGGTCAAAGTACACATTAGCGATTACTGGTGTATAGCCCATGATTGGGACATCCACCTGTAACGAGCAGGCGCAGAGTTTGGGGAAGTGTAGATATTGGCATTGCAGATGCACTGACGAAGTATCAAAGAGAGAAAATATATGGTGATCACCAGGGTCGAACCCGGATTATCCTGGTAGTAATTAAAAACACTAATCATAGCGCCAATGTCATCAATAAATTTATACTATGTCATCTATACATATTTTTCTCTCATTCAAATTGTCTTCTTATATGCAATGCTGGTTTCTAAACGAATATTCATTTTTATGTTAAATTACTCTTTCTGTATTACCTCCTTCAAAAGTTCGACTTTTCGTGCCTGTGATACAAACGAAAAATGATTCTTTCCGTAGCACCGTGCGTAAAAAAAACCCGCGCATGAGCGAGACATTTTTTACACACACTGAGACTTGCGAAAATCAGACTTGACCGACGTCGTAATAAAAAGTTTCGTTCAATACTCGAGAGAAATCTTTTTCTCCCTTGTGTCCACAAAGCAAATAATTATGTCGTTTCATAGAGTGAATGTCGTGAGATATCACGGAACACACGGTCCTATTGCGTATAACAGCCGTTCATGTCGCTATGGTGCTATGAGCAACTAACTATAAGTCATAACTCGGAAAAGGGGCCTAGCGATATATACATTTTTATTACCAACTTAAGTATCGCATTACCAACGTAACATTAAGCTCAGTGATAAAATACACGGAAAGAATAGATTAGTTGTCGTAACCAAAAAATGCTTTGACACAACCAATCGATTATTCTATTTCCCTTACAACGCAAATGGTAGTGCCAACGATTCCAATGATAATACCGACGATTTGGGTGGTAGTCCCAACGATTCCAATGATAATACTGCCGATTCGGATGGTAGTCCCAAAGATTGGATTGGTTAGGCTTACTAATCTCGCAAGAACGAATCGTGTGCATAGTAGAGATTATTATTCGATATGGTTGGGGCATCTAATTCTTGAGACCTTGTGTACAGCCAATTGGAAACGTAATTGTCACAAGTAAACATTTCTTTCCGTGCATGTCGGAAAGGTATGCTTCGGTTCACTCTTTCTCGTTAACTTACTTCGGTTTCTCCTCTAAATGGTCAAATACATATTAAACATAAAAAACTTAACTAACAAATTGTTGTTCTACTTATTACCCTTTACCAACATAATGGAGATGGCTGCAACTGGAGATTGACCCAACTTCAACAATGTTCTAACGATAGAATCGTAGTTATCGGAATGCCAATATCCCCGAAATTCATTGGTTAAATTATGTCGATGGAATTTAGCAACGTACAGAGCTTATTTCGTTTGAATAGATCAATAGGTGTTGGGGTAGAAATTCTATCAGCTGGCTGATGAAAATTCGCGAATTAACAAAACGCGATTGATAGTTTAGTTTGAGTTACAGCTATTGACGGTAAATTCAGTACTAGTTTGAAGCGAGCAACGAGGAATGCATCGCAACCGGGTCCTGAAGCATGTAATTACGCATCCGCCACGGTGTATTGAGAGCCATAATGGGACCAGCGAGGAAACAGGGTGGCCCGGTAATTCGAAATTTCAACGGAACCATGCGAGCACAAACCACGCTCTACGCGTCGTCATCAGGCGAGGAGTGCATGGGGGTTTGATATACTATAGGGAAGAGAACGCGCCTGAACACTTTGGTGCTCTTGCGAGTCACGTGGCGGTTTCACCGATATGTCTGACTATTGACTTCACTCTCTACTGTGAGCTACAGCCGCGGTTTATACCGCACTACACGTAGTACATTTTAGTGTTACGTGTACTGCTGGCTAGTAATATCACTTGATGCTTCAAACGGTCCGTAATATACTATCTCGCATGAAACAGTCAGATAAAGTAGTGCTGTACGGGAACTTGCACAAATATTTTTTGTTGCCAAAACGTGACCCGATTGTCTGACATAGACAGGCAATGAAGGAGATTAATGAGCGAATGCGGAGACGGGGGACCCATTTTTTGCCAGATTATGTGGTTATCATATATGTATTATATATCTTCAATTATTTATTTACACAATTTCAATCTTCAATTATTTGAAGATTCAGAGAAGGATCTGATAAAATTTATAAAACGCGCCTGGTATTGGAAAGCCATTGCCGCCACCTGACGAAAAGTACGAGAACAATGAGAATTTCTACTATGTACATAGAATTTTTTACCATATTTCGTGGTAAAAATTCTCGTAGTTCTCGTACTTCTTGATGGTGGCGTCATGGCTTCCCTGTACCAGGAATTTACTATGCTTTTTACTAGAAATATGACAAACAAAGCTTCCTCTACGAGGAAGCAAAAGTATCAGATCCTTCTCTCCATGTATAGCCAATTATATCTGACATATGTCCTGATAAAATATATATCGGATATATAAAAAATATAGAACTTTTTGCTATATATACACGTATATAAATTATATATCCGATGTGTATCTCAAGTATACCTTAATTCCATGAGGGGGGTTAACAAATAAAATAGAGTATGACTGCTATTTAATAGCTCTTGTTAATTGGAGGACGAAATCTCAAACTGAAGTTTGGTCGGACACTCATTGTTACTCCGATGAGAATGCAGTATTTGATATATGCATGGAAACGATAAGTTTTAACTATATCTTCTAATATATATCTTAGAAAGTTGTTTGTATATTTTCCTAATGGAAATAAGTATACGTGCGATATATAATTTAAAAGAGAAATTAGAAAACTCCCGACTGAAATACTGAGTGTAATTAATAATCAAATTATATAAATAAAAAATTGTGAAATTATAATCAATGGCATATAATCGTCGCATATTATCGTACCCTTGATGAATTAATGTCCCGACTGGAATATGCGATTGATTATTATTTCACAATTTTTTATTTATCCAATTTGATCATTAATTACTTATTTTCTCAATCGGGATTTTATAAATGAGAGTTTTTTGTGCGCGAAGCGCACGGAAAACCTCACTTTCCGTGCCGCAGTGACGTAAAAACTTTGTTTCAGCTCGTGTGATTGTAATAAATCCCTTCGGCTCGTACCACAAACTCACACTCGCTAAAAAAAGTATTCTCTCCCTAGTGTTGAAATGTACTATTCATTTTCGTGCTTCGCGCACGAAAAACTCTCTGTCCTCGCCTTGTAACGTAAAATCGTATGCAATACTCGGGAAGAAAAAAATTTCTCAGCTCGTGTGAATGCAGCACTCGCTTTTGGCTCGTGCTCCAAACTCACACTCTCGAGAAACGTTTTCCCTTCATCGGGCCGCAATATAATATTATATGTAAGGGAATATACCTAATTCTAATTATTTGGTAAAAAGAACATAGACGGTCGTTCCTAGAATCGATGTGGCGAGAACACCGGTGACAACAAAATCGCTGAAATCAGCTGATCGCGGTGAAAGGCATAACTCCTGTCATGTTGCCCCGGGGGGCAAAAAGATGCAGTCAGGAGTTAAAAAAAATAAAAAATATTGGACGTGATACATTTTTTGTTCGCGACATTTGATCAGAGATAATTCGAGTTACTATTTGAAAGCGGCCGGTAAGAGGCCGATGTACGAAATAATAAGAGTCGCAGTAGCACTCAATCAGTCAAGACCTGAATACTCAGTCAAGGTTTAAATACTTGGCGTTGAGACACTCAACGCCATCGGGCCAATTATACTTCTAGCACTAGTGCTTTCTTCACGCACGCACTTCTCGCACTACTACTTTTTTCTCGCACGCAGTTCACGCACGCTCCGCTCGGGCGCCTCCCAACCGATCGGAAACCATCGTGAGACTAGCGTACATAACCCGAAAACCGTAGTGATGTTCAGGCTCTACTAGGTGTTCGATACGACTACTGTCACCGTGATTTTACATTTGATATTTAAAAAATGATGGACAATAGCAAACAAGACGATACGGAAGCGGAAATACGCGAAGCGGAAATACGCGAAGCGGCAAAAAAACGTCGATAATTTATTGCCGGAAAAATCAGCACGTCTGTATAAACAGTGCTACGCGCAGTTCCGAGAGTGACAGAAAAACCGAGGCAGCCTCAATGTCGGAGGACACAATGCTAGTTTATTACAACAAAATGTGGTGTTTTTTACATTTAATTGGTGCACTGGTTGCACTGGTGTTTTTTTTATTTAATTTTCGACCCATTTCTCAATATTTTGTGGGTTTTAGGTAACTGAAACATTAAAAGATTATATTTATTCCTGTCGGAGGGCTTCGCTCGCCTTCGGCTCCTGCTGCTGTGGTACTCGTGCAGCTCGTGCGACCAACTTCACAACCTGCGTATATATAATGGTTGCTGCTTCGCACTTGTATCGCAATATACTATTATACATCTTCTTGTATATACCGACACGGGTGCTTGTGCGGTCGGTGTGTGGCTTTAGCAAGCCCCCGACTTGAGCAGCATCTTTTGCGGCCCGAATTTGGATGGGTGACCGCGGATGCACCGACTGGCGCATCGATGAGTGAACAAGAGATCAGTTTTCCTGAGTCCTTCCCTTTTGAAAAGGTCTGATAAAAACCGATAAAAGTTGATAAAAACCGCAAAGATCTTGATAGAATATTCTATGAGTATCTATGCGGTTTTTGTCATTATCCATGGACTTCTATCAGATCTTTTCAACAGGGTTGGTATATACACTTAAATAAATTACTTTTGCGTATACACCGAGAAATCAGAAAAATATATATTCATCTGCACCGGTAAGGTTTTCCTGCAAATTCCCCGCGTCTCTAGCAAATGCGGTAGCTACATATAACTAAGTCGGCTGTGGACGCACTGGGGGGTTAGATTAGGTTAATGAAGTGTGGGTAGGGAGTGACAGAAGGAAGGGTTAGAAGGGCTGTAAAAGGCGATTGAAACCGTATCATGGAAGAATGAAAAATAAAAATATTTTCTTGTATATAAACATTTTAAAATGCAGGCATGCGAATCGTTAGGGTGTTCGATGCTCCCTCACAGAGGCGTCCAATCAAAATGCCGAGATGAGCCCCTCCATTTACAGATGTAAGCTACGTGATCATACGCTGTACGAGGTTCCACATAATGCGCCAAAATGTTCAAAGTCTCGTATAAATCTTCAGATATACTTTATTTCCATGAGGATTCTATCACACCCCCGATGGTAAAGCTAACCCGTTATAAGTTAGGCCACACGGTGGAGCTGATTATTCTCCCTTATGAGTCCACGGTTATGGACATTGTACAAGCAGCGAGCCACAAAAACTTGATGATAAGACATATTTAAAAAAAAAAACTTTATACATGTAAATTGCCGATAAACCGATATAAGGTAAACGGCCCTGTTTCTGACCGTGGCGCAGTTCCTGACCCGACTACTTTGTTGTCACGGTTGTTGTCGAACATACGCAATCGCAAATTAAGCGTGTTCGACTCTGTATAGTCATAGGAATTGATAAATGTGTGTCCCGCGGTTTTGATGTCCTTACCGTCCGCACTTTTCAGGGCGGTAAGGACACCGAACTATTGTACCGTGTTTGGCACTGCGAAGCAGCCAAACACGGTACAATAAATAATTTTCTTGTTGCACCTAATCTTAACGAAAGTAGACATTACAAAATTCACTCGCTTGTTAATTTTTATACCTCAAGGGCGATGGTCCGTTAACAAACTCCGCCCGAATTTGGGTAAGATTAAATAATATGTCCTTACCATCCAACGCAAAAACTATTCCATGGAGCCTATATTTCCGATGGTCTCGATGCCCAGTAGATCCTATACAACGAGATTCTTGTGTGAGCAAACTTGCAGTGTGGTGCTAGCATTTTAACCTCTTTTTTTCACGTAAAAACCAATTTATTTACCGAAATTCCGTGTCCTTACCGTCCACTAATTCGTTTCGACTTTGGAA
The DNA here is from genome assembly GCA_963970395.1 of Ephialtes manifestator. Lineage (NCBI taxonomy): Eukaryota > Metazoa > Arthropoda > Insecta > Hymenoptera > Ichneumonidae > Ephialtes > Ephialtes manifestator. Next base: position 17,891,152 of record OZ019970.1, on the reverse strand, counting down.
AACTACTTTAAAGGCTTAAATGATATTGTGTGAATATGAAGAAGCGTTAAAAAAAATTGCCTTCTTTAATATCGATTACATCAGATGGTTTTCAAATATTAACAATATTTTATTATTAATATTTTATTAATAATAAAATATTGTTTTATTATTAATATTTTATTAATAATAAAATATTAATAATTTCGCTATTATACACATGTATGATAAAAATATTTTTAGGAACTTTTTTTTGTAATTTCCAATATAATAACTTTGATCAGATGGAGGTCAAATTTAACAATGAGTTTATGAGCATAGAAAAAAATGTTCTTTTTACTAACATTTTTTTTTCATTTTTTTTTTTTCAAAAATATATATTTTTTTTAATGAGTGAATCCTATGGAACGCTCTAATAGGGACTCTATGCTCTAACTAATCTTTAGTACCCATTTTTCCTTCCCTTCCATTGTCCTTATTATTATTATTACCATGTGACATTACATATAATTTCTCGATATGGATCTCCCTCTATAAATTATATTTTTAATATAATATAATTTAGCAAATTATATTACACATACTGTACTACTACAACTAATAAACGTCACAATTTTAAGGTAAATAAAAGCGGTCTATTTGAAAAATAGTGGATTTTATTAGTAATTTTTAATTCAATCTTTATTTATTTTTTATTTTATTTTTTTTCATGCTGTGCTCACATTTTTTCACGATCACATTTGATCGAGTAGGTATGATACCTTGGAGTTAGCAAAAAAATTCCCGTGGATGTGCCTCGAATTTTTTTCAAAATTTTTATTTTTCGCATTTTTCAAGTTCCATGAGGAATTGCTCATATCCAAAATCATTATTTTGCGATTGATTGATTCTATCGTAAACATTTTTCGACGTTGCGTTTTTTTTACGCGCCACGTTTTAAAAATTGATTAGTCGCATGGACATATCTACATAAATCTTTTAACACTCCACATTGTTCCTTTTTGCTTCCTCATAGAGGAAGCTTTGTTTTCATGAAAATTTATTTTTTTCGAGTTTTTCATGTCAGGACACTCAGAATGGTCTAAAACGTCGAGAAAAGTGGATTAGTAAACATGTCTGTATATGTGTGTATGTGTGCGTATGTGCACAATTTTTTGTTAGCACGATAGCCGTCGCAATTTTTAAGATATCGTTTCAAATTTGAACCACGAGTAAACTGTCGTTAAACAAGGTATGGGATTGAATTTGGAGTTAATCCATTAAGGTGTTCAAAATTTATGGCATTTTGAATTTTTTGGAGAATGTCAGCTCGGGCTCTAACTCCCGCAATTGTTATGATATCCGCTTCAAACTTGGACCAGAAGTGAACTGTTATCAAATAGTGTTTGGGATTAAATTTGGTGCCCATCCGTTAAAGGGTTCACAATTTATGGCATTTAAAAATTTTTTGACATTTTTTGTTCGTGCTCTAACTTTCGCAATTTTTAAGATGTCGGGCTCAAATTTGGTCCACAAGTGGACTGTTATTAAATAAAGTTTGGGAGTGAATTTGACATCAATCCGTTAAGGGGTTTTAAATTTATGGCATTTTGAATTTTTTGTTCGTGCTCTAACTTCCGCAATTTTTAAGATATCGGGCTCAAATTTGGTCCGCAAGTAGAGTGTGGGTAAACTAAGCATCAGTTCGAATCTGGCGAGAATCTGTCAAGGGGTTCAAAACTAATGCCATTTAAAAAAATTTTAAACAAGGCTGCAAAGTAGAACTTTGCAAATTGCTTCCTCATTATTGTTGGATTTTTACAAAGCATCGTCTATGAGGAAGCCAAAATAGATTAACATGCTTCCTCACAGAGGTAGATTTGTAAAAATCCAACAATAATGAGGAAGCAATTTGCAAAGTTCTACTTTGCAGCCTTTTTTCATTCTGTTATCGTCTTGAGTTTTGTATATATTTTGGATCTGCAAGATAGTTCCACTATTCAAAAGAACCCCATTATTTGGCGACTTGTTTGAAATTATCAGTCCTTTATATGTCAATTTGGTTAGCTAAAAAATAAAACAGTAATACTTCATTTTTAAAGCTTTCACGAACTTGTATGGTACCAGAATAAACTTCCAATAATTAAACTGGCGTTATGCGGTTTATGTATATTGGACCTTCTCATTTTTTACTATGGACCAGATCAGCAGCCTGATCGTGACCAGTTTAGTAACCTGATCGTGGCCGGATTGTAGCCTGATCACGGGTTTGTAGCCTAATCACCGCCAGATCAGAAATGGCATTACATACCATATCAGGACCGGATGGAGCCGCCTTATCCGGGCCCGATTACTAATTAAAGAAAACCCCATGAGGCCCGTACCTCTATTCCGGCCAGAACAAATTTCTGCTCGGGATAGTTTCTGCGTATAGAAGAGAAACCGGCTTTGAATATCAACAAAGTTCATAACTTTTCAGAGAAGTTGGCAGGGAACAACAGATTTTCACAAAAATTAAAAATCTCCAGATGCAGAGAAATCTTTGACTTTCTCTGAAAAGTGCGAAAAGTGAACGAAATTCAGAGAACTTTTCAGAGAAAATTCAGCGAAATTTACCGAGATTTTCAGACATATTCAGAGAAATATTTTCACCAGGGTACCTATTTAAGTTGTGCTGAGATTCCGTATTACCGTTTTTGAATTATGGGGCGTTGCAAATACTATTTTCTATCCAGCCCTTGGCGAGTGGTTAGAGTAGTTGTAGTTAGCTACGACGCCCAAACCAAAAACAAAATAAAATTAGCCCTGAGTTATTTGGGAAGTCTAGTAGTCTAGGCTTAGATTTTCTTGCTGAGCCCCTAATAGAATTAGTGAAAATCAGATGGCGCCGAAATTACTTGCCGAACAAATTTAACTTTATTTGGTCGTTATATTCATTCAACAATTAATCAATTTGTGTACTTGGCGGATATGCCACGTGTTGCGAAGGGTTGATAAGTCGAGGGATAAATCCAGCAAAAAAAGAAGGCGAAACATCGTTAAGGGCTACAACCCTACTGTTTTTCAGTCCCTTCAGCTCGTGCCTCTAACCCTAATCTGTCCTGACTTCTCTACCCTTTCGCTCTTTATCGATCTCCCGGTCCTTTGGAGGGCAAAAAAATGGGAAAAAAATCGCGTCGCCCTGGGCTTTGACCTCGGTGTCTCCTTTGACCGCACAGATGTGAAATTCTCTTGGGATTTTTATGTCTTAGGGAGAGAAGAGCTCCTTCAAAATCATTCGCCTCCACTTTCTTTTTTCCGATACCCTTACATCAAATAGACGAACAGCCGACAATCCCTTCGTGGTTAGCAGTCCGCTATTTCACAAATGCCAGAAGATTGACGTGCAGACCTTTTTTTTCTTCCCGTCTAGTGATACTTTTTCCTCTGTCAACGGTGAAAGGGGAGCATAAACTCTTCCCTTTTTTTATGTACAGCGATGAGCTGCAGAAAGTTACGGGTGTAAAATTATATTTGTTTGCCCTTGGGCTGGGGCGGAATATAAAGAGAGTTTTAGATAAAATGCCGAGTTTCATCTGAGTGCATCACAAAACGTGAGTAATAAACTACCGAATGAGTCGTCCAAGTTACAACACCGTATACCATATAATATAGTCGGTAATACTATAACATGCAATGCTCTATAAGTACGCAGGGTATATTCGTCCAAGGGTATCTTACGAGATAGGTAGACCTCCACAATTGCTGCTCGACCCTAGCGAAATCAAGAACCGGTCCCGCGGGATACAACGGCGACGCACGCGTGTTCGCACTGCCGACTCATTTCACTCGAAGTAATTGAATTGTAACCAAGAGCTTTGAATACTCCACTATCAGTCCTGTGCGCTTCCTTAGGTTGATACGGTTAATCTGAAATTTCACTAACTCCGTCACGCAGAAAATAAATAAAAGATATTTTATCGGCAAATACTGACCAGTAAACAATCTACTTTATCGCTAATTAATAAATAATTAATTGATATCTATATTGCACTAAGAATTTATAATGTACGGTTCATGAATACATTTATTTTCTGATTAACTCTTTGAGCCATACTTTTTTCATTTCCGAAATGAAGAAACTCATTAATTATTGTCAGAAATTAATTTAAAACATTTAAATCTGAACGAAAACAGGAAGATCACTTAGTGACTCGCTGTGACGCAAAGGGTTATTAGAGACAATTATAATTATTGTTAATGTATTGACTAATAATTCAAGATGTGAATGGAAAAAATCTAGATGCTATTACTAGCAACGAGATTTTTTTCTTCACTAGTAATTATCAGCGATGGGCAGTGTAAGCCAATAAATTATTAGGATTAATTTTTTCCTGCATATCTACGTGCTACCAATCTACAAAAAATGAGAAATCGATAATCAAGTGCTTCGAAATTTCTACTGTTAAGAGAAAGCTTTGTATTACAGAAACTGGTATATATCAAATTTAATATAGTATAATATTCAAGTAAGATGTAAAATGGCAGTACCTTCTACTAAATCCCATGAAAATTAGAAATGTCAATATACAATTTCTAAATTGCACTACAGTCGTGTTTTAAAGTTAATATATCACCTGATAGGTCCAACTTGCGGTTATGTCATTTTGAAAACATTTTACCACTGTCTATAAATTATAGAACGAAAACCTTTCGCGTAATAAAAACTTAAAAAAACATTTTTTGTCGCGAGCTATGAACAAAATCCAGTCTGTTTCCTGTGCTACTATAACCCTATAGGGTTACACATAGGGTTACACTGTACGATGTTCGCAGCTGAACGCAACATTGATTTATATAGCGAAAAATATATCTTTAGTGTCAAGTCTTTAATAGGCTACTCGAATTGAAATGTAGAACCTTCAAAGAAAACTCTTCGTGTTTGCCACTTTTAAAAAGGTTCATACACGGGTCTAAGAACCTCATCTCACCCTGTAGAACCTAATTGGAGATCCAAACATACAAATTTTGTAATATCTGCCTTCATGACCCTCGACTTACCCAGCGGGACAGCGAATTTTAGGTTTCGAAAAGGGTCTACATTTGAACTCAGTTATTAATATAATGCGTATACAAATACATCACATTTTCGTCCTTTCTGCACGGAAAAAAAAGTTTGGTTGTGGCAACTACGTTTTCGATTTGCTGTACACAATGTCTAAAAAATTAGTTACCTCAAACATATCGAATAGTAACCTCAACTATTCACGATCAGTTCTCGATTGGATTAGTTAGGTTAACTAATCGGTATTACTAGTCGGTATTATCATTCGAACCGTCGGTATTATCATTCGGATCGTCGGTATTACCATTTGAGTTGCTAGGGAAATAGAATAATCGATTGGTTGTGTCAACTCATTTCTTGGTTATCTTGGAATATCAGCATCAGCATTATCGTCACAAAATCTGTAAGCTCTTTACTCAAACTTCACAAGCTCCCTTTGGCTATTTAATTTCGTAATATGTAGAAATTCCGAGATAATAGTACTTTACGTTACTAGTGCGATAAAACGTTAAGAAAACGTTTATCGCACGAGTATCGTCGTATGACATTTTATTTCACAGGATGTGAAAATGGGGATTTATGCACATGACGCGTGCGTAAAACCACATTTCTCGCACCGAGTGAAATAATGGTATGAAATAATAGAGCTACCACTATGAGAATTGGTGCTGCGTAAATTTGATTTTTTCATAGATGAAGCTTTAAGAAGAAAAAAATCCAAATTCCATGAATCCCAACCATATCGAGGGTCAGTTGGGTTGTCGAACGATGTGCAATAAACCGTGAGAAAACGAAGGCCACGATTGTTGGCAGCGACACTAATTTGTCGACACCCAAGCGTTTAGCCCCCTCGCACATCCCTTTCGGCCAAAATAGCTTGAAATATAGTTAGAGTATCCGTTATTTCGGTGTACTGCTTAAAAGCGTAATCAGCTGGAACGACCACGTGTCTCGGGGCTGTAGGCAAGTAAACTCGATTTTTTATCGACTTCCCTATAGGTGATGGCTGAATGAACCAATCGCACCACTGTGAAGGTCCGTAGCCACTAAACATAAGAAGAAGAAAAATCTATTTCGCCTAAAAAGTCATCTTTTTAGCTCCCGTCTTTGTCGTCACCTGATCATTTCACTTAACGTTCCCATTTTAATTACTGTGCGAAGGTATTCACTAATGTCGCGAACTATCTCAAGAACAAACTCCCTCAACGCTTGTGTCAGGTTTGTTCTGCAGTCGAAAAAAATTTGTTTTAATAATTTGAATCAACTATAACGACGTTGTTTTAATAAAACTGCTATGTTTGTGGCTAACAAAAAAAATACAAAAAAATATTTTTTCGCTTTATTCGTATATGCGTTGTGGAGACAACAAGGTTGATTGAACCGCGTATTGGTTGAATTTAAAAAAATCGCCGCTTTAACTAATCGATAGAATTGAGCAGAATAGCAAATAGATTAAAAACGATCGAATTATTTAATTCATTTGACTAAATATTTTTATTCCCAGAGCTGAAGGACTTAGGTCGATGGCCTGTTGACAATATAAATCACAAAATAGTGAGATAGATGTTTATATGTAAAGCTGTAATCTGTTATGTATTGTTAAAATAAACTACTACTACTACTACTATTTTTATTCCATAACTATGACCAAATAATATGAATACTTTGCTCAAGCCATTTAGTCAAAATTACTTTGTATTGTACCGTAGTTACGAGATATTTGATACATCGAAAACTAAATATAATTATGTCAACCAAATATTCCACATTGGTAGAATTTTACATTGTTTCTATCGACTTAAAGTATAGTAAACAATGGATTCCAGAGCACAATGTGTTTTCTTCGGGAAAACGGCAGTTGCTGTTTCTTCGCGAATGTCGGGACGAGCAGAACATTTGCGCGCGTGAGCCAAGTGAACCTGTTTTTGTTTTATATTAAATTTATTGTTTTTTCCGATAAACTATAATGGGGTCTCTTCAAGGTTACCTGCGGTCAATTCAACTAAAGAATTTGATTACGAAACCCATATTGAGTACACTCAACTAAAGAGACGATCAAAATAATTAAATATTTTGTAGATAAGATTGTCTAATCGATTGGGTCAAATATATATTAATTTGTAATGATGAAATCCAGTCTTTAATGTCAATGGTAATTTTTAGTCAACTGAAGCAAATATTTTTTCGGCACCCGCAACCCCTGGATTTGGTTAACTCAAACCAAATTTGTTTAATGTTACTAAATCTTTTTCTCTGCGTAGTGCATGTTGTCGATATAAGCTGAAGACAGGCTGTATCTATTTGATTACATCATGCATGGGGTTCTAGACACAAAACTGCTATTTCTTCGGACTCCGTTTAAATTTGCTCGTTTCCGAAATGCGCGTAAAAGTAGCGTACGACTCACTTTTGGTTGATGTTTGTCGAACCTTGAAGTTTAAAAGTTCCTTCGAGATCACCAGAACGGATCTGTGAAATTGCTTGCCCGCACAACTTATGGGTAGTCTAAGTCTCGCAGTTTTCAAGCGTAAGCTCCACCAGTATTTCTCGAAAAGCGATTTCCGCTCACTGTGTATGTGCCAGCAAAATGCCTCAGGTGCCACAGGTCTTCCAAGGCTAACAAGGCTCTGTACTAGATTAAGTTACTTTAAGATTAATTTCAAGTTAACACTGTAATTCAATTTTTATATATATTAGTTTTCTCCTTCATATTTTTTTTCTCTTGTACCAACATTGTATTTCTGTTTTATTTATTTGTGCTTAAGGGCTTTATCTTAGAATACTCAATAAATTCACAGAGAGAAATGGAGCCTGTAATATAGATGCCTGTCGCAGAAAATATAGTACTGATGTGACACATGGGCTTTATTGTAATAACTCATATAAACAATTCACAGGTTACGATAGGTATAGTAATCCTCTTAAATTTTCTTGATCACAGTGTTGACCTATTTCTTAACAATATTGCAATCCGTTGTATCTGTATTGGTTTGAAAGGTGCAAACATTGTAGTAATTTTCATTTATATGGGTTTTATTAGTGTCGATCAGTATGAATTTTCTATACTGCTTTGGGATTAATGACATGTAGGTTTTCTTGAGATTCACAAATAATACCGTAATTTATGATGATGTGGGGGAATTTATGCATGCACGAGAGATATAGAACTTTGTTACAACATACGTTTGTGAGGTTTGTGGGTGCTTTTCAAAACATCTATATATTGCCCTATGGTATAATGCCACAGGACGAATCGGCATTAAGCCACCCGACTTATATACACCTCCGTAGTTACTTCCATTTACGAGAATTCGGTATACAAAATTGCCATCTGGCGACGGCACAAAAAAGTAAAACTGTGAATCTAGGGTATATAAGAAATGTTGAGATTACAGAGAAAAAGTAAAACTATGAATCTAGGGTATATAAGAAATGTTGAGAGTGCAGAACGTTCTTATACATGCAGCTGTAATTACTATACACCATAAGAATCGTTGACATGTCATATTTATATGGTAAACAGACCTAGAAATCTTTTAGAAATCATTCTCTTTTTAAAATAAATTCGTTGGTACTTCTGAAAACATGAGTAGTAATTAACTTTCATACGATTATTCTTAAGTTATTAGTCGGTATTCACTACCTTAAGGAGGGTCGAGCGCATTTTTTGGAGGGAATAGGCTCGGCAGGGAACGCGGTGCGGTCGCACAAAACTGTGCGACAGAGACGCCGCTCCGCAAGTTTAAGAAATCTGGATCTCGAGCCACGTAATTGATTATTGTTAATGAATTGTGAAGAACAAGTTTCTGAATTTTTGCATAGAGCATCCTGAATATATTCTTTATAGTTTGCAATATTTTATTTGCACGGTATCCGTATAAACTATCCTTAGAAATATAAAAATACATCGTTCATTTTCAATCTGCCATAAGAAGCAATGTTAAATAGTATCAATTTAAGAAATTTATTTCTCGAAAACCATGAAGATAAACTTACTTAAACTTTGCAGTTGAACTCAGGCCATCCATATCAATGGGTATTTAAAAAACCAGCATCTATTTCTTGTTACTGTTTTTGCGATCGACACTCCTTAACACTTTCGAATGGATAGTATAAGATGTAGCCCGTATTATATACGTCGTTCGTAGCATGCTACGAAAAGGTTTTCTAGGTCTATTTACCATATAAATATGACATGTCAACGATACTTATGGTGTAAACATATTAAGGATTACAATACTACATGTAAGACAATATACGCAGTATATAAATTACTGTAAAGTACTGTAGTTCTGTGACTTTTCTGCCGCCAGATGGCGAATGAACACGACTTTTTTCGTAAACACAAAATCTACGGCGGTGCATATGAGAAGCGAAATTTTCGCTAAAATTGTCTTTCGTGAAACATTAAAGACATGCCGATAATGCTGCCTGGAATTTATCATTTTGGTCGAGTTGTCATATCGGAAGTTGGTTTATAACTTTATGACATATTGACCTACTTTAGGTAGCGTATTACAGTGTTAACACAATAGTCAGTGAAATAAAATAAAAATGTATGATGGAATCTATAACAATATTTACTACTACACTTTTTACACGCTAGCGTTGCTAAGTATTAAATATATTTGACAAAACGTATTAAAAACCACGTATTGCTGATTCCCGTATCATATTGAAAATAGTACCAAAAAATCACTAATTATTCCTATATAAAAAGGGAATACTTTCATACGTACAGGTATAAGTAACATCTCGGTAAGAAACATTAATATACAAATAAAGTGCATAGTACAAAAGTAAAATCGGAACGATTACTATACACATTTTGAATGCTTCTACGCGCATAAATCAACAACGATAAACCCCGTGTGTCATCTGGTTACAAGAATTATAGTAACTAAGATCGGAAACCCTCGTAGCTGTTTGCAGACTCTTCTCTAAGTATTGCTTTATTTATTCATCGAAAATGCTGCTAATACCCGAGTAGAAATTCAGCTACGAGGAATATTAGGCCCTAGCGTGGTAGCCGGATTTAAATCTAAGGCCCCTGCCTGGCAACCTTATACGAACCGGGCAGGAAAGTAACGCAGCACATGATCAGGGCCAGATTAAGTTTTTCAGATAAGGGCCGGATAGAGGCTGCCCTACTAAGCTCCTACTTATAAAAACGGCAAAAAAATTACAAAATAATTATCTGTGCTCATTGAATTCGACTTATTTTGCACTTTCTATTGGATGTTCGAGGTTATTTAGATTTCAATACATATTAATTGCTGAAAAAAACACATGTAAATTTATTTTCCGTTGTTGGGAATCGAACCTTGATCCTCTGAGTGACGGTTCTGCGCCTTAGCCCACTCGACCATTGACATCTTTGAAAGTTTATATATTTATTGTCTATTTGAATTATACTTAAAATGAAAACACATCAAGACTGTACATCCATTTGTTGTGACTACGACCGAAATATTCAAAATTCTAATATGATCGGGCGGTCACCCATCCAGGTGTTTGACGGTCAGTACCTGGATGGATTTCAAAGTAATTCTAGCGGTACAGTCCCGTACAACGTGAGTTTCAGCGAAAATTTCGAATACTTCTCGATGGGATAAAGATGTGAAAAAATGCAGCACACGCAAGGTGCTGAAAAGATTGATTTTGCATAACAATAATTTTAAATGTTTTTAACGAATGCCGTACCTAGGCCTTACACGAACCTGATAATGTAAATTTACGGCATATCTAAAAAAAACTATGCCATACGAAGACCGTATGCGGATTTGATCAAGGAAAGTAAAGGTAAATTGGACAAAATCTTGGTCCAAATGCCACAGGAAGACTTTATGCGAAACAGATAAGGTCGATAAATGGCATATCTATATGAGGTTATCGTGTGTAAAGCCTGACCTGGGCCTGATCCGATGGAAAGACGGCATTTTTAAGGTAGAATGCCATATGTCGGCCTTACATGGATCCGATCAGGTGAATTTACGACGACCCCTAAATAAGGTTATCATATCTAGCGTGACATTGGCCTGATCCGGTGTAAAGACGCCATTGTTAAGTACGAATGCCATATCTCGGCCTTACATGGACCTGATCAGGTGAATTTACGGCAGCCCCAAATAAAGTTACCGTACCTACAACTGATCTGGACCTCGTGTGACAGCAGGCATGCCTGATGAAATTTCTCGGGTAAGACAGAAATGTACCGGCATGGAGAAATGCTTCCATAGATACAATTCTGCCGGCACAGCAAGGTTGCAGCAGCTTTTATAGCGTTAGGACTTGCCGCCACTATTCAAGCACAATGCCGAAATTTAGCACGCTATGCCGTCAGAATTGCGTCAGATGCTGCAGTACATGACAGTATAGTGTGTTTGTGCCCACATCACATTTATCTATCTGGGTATGCGCACTTGAAAAAGCACGCTGGAGTAGAGAGGCTGTATCTTCGAGAAGACTTGAACTTATAAGAGGGACGAACTTCCATCTGTTACAACGTTCTGAAGCTCAACAAAGAGTTTACGTCACATTCCAGAACAGAATACCTATCTGCTTTGTTTCCAGCTCTGGAATATTGGAGTTATGAGTGAATTTTAATATAGCGATTTTTCCTCCAGTTATTGCTCGTGACATACAGAGAGAAAAAGTTTCCTTGATTCAAAGAAATTTCATAAAAATCCCATCCTATGAAACATTTCTTTGAAATCAATGAAATAATATACTTAAGCTAATATTATATTTTCTTTGAATGATCAGAAATTCAATGAAATGTAGTGGCATTGAATTAATGAAACTTTTCCTTGAACCAAGGAACTGTTTTTCATTGATTTCAAAGAAATCGTCTTAAACACACTAAAAGAAAAATGTAACCTCTAAAATGGCATGTCGCTAAAGGAATGAAACCACGGCAGAAGTTGCTTTAAAAAAATGTTTTTCCATGTCGTACGAGATGTAAAGAGGTTCTATAAATAATTGATTTCAATAAACACCGATATCTGCCTATCGATTCTTGTCGATGTACCCAGGAAAAACGTCTAGTTAATGTGAGTAAATTCAAATATATAATTCGTCTTCATTTGTATTAACTAAAATTTGCTTTCCATCAAACAGATATGGATTTCATTGAAATGTGCAATGTATTGATTTCGACCATATTTATATATTTGAATCAACCCTCATAAGGTAATGGACACTAAAGAAGAATTCTATTTGTAGCTACAACATTCTTTATTTACCCGGTAAAAACATGTAATGAAAATGACGAAATTCCTGTATACAATCCTTCTTATTTAATCGAACTAAAATTATCTTTCAATCCAGTGTACAATTATTTGCTTTAATTATTGTAGTACATATGTAGTCCGAAATAGATTCATTCATTCAAATCGCCGTTTATTTGATTGTTTGTGGACAATTACCTTTTTTGTTGTGTAATATTTAAAAAATAATATTAATTAATATTTAAAAATAATTATTAATTTCTGGGTTGTTTACACTGAGCATGATGAAAACAATGCATTTAAATCAAAAACATATTTATTTCATGTTAATTACTCAACTGAAATAAAATAATTTACTTAAAATAAATACAGTCCTATTAAGCCGGTAATAAAATAAGAAAATTTATTTACGTCAGCTGAAATCTAATTCGCTCTACTAGATATGTTTTCTCGGTGTGTTTCGCGACTAATGACTCAACGCGACTGACCGTTCAGTTACTGATCGCGCTAACCTTTGGCAAACCGGGTGCCGTGATGGAAACTGTTTCTTTGAAATTCAAATGCACCATTTTATTGAAAGCAAAGAAAGATTTGGGTCATTCCATACCAAGTGGGCCACCCAAATTTAGTATGGTCGCAAAAAGTGTTCGAAAAATTTGTTCCTGTATAAAATTTAAATTTATGAATTTACTTTTTAATAAAAGAATTTCCATAGCAGCTCAAAAAAAATTTCCACCATTTTTTGACAAAATAAAGTAATAATTTTTTTTTTCGTTGAGACAGACCATTCCGATTTTTCTGAAAATTTCACAGAATTTCCATTATTTTCCTTACAAACTACAGAAAAATTGGCGTGATGGCAAGTAAATGACATTCCTTTAAAGTCAATGAAACAAATTCAATCCACCCATTTCGTTGGAATTAATGAAAACTTTTTTTAACGGTGCAATAACGCAAATATTATTGCTTTTACTTTTTATTAAATTGAGCCAATAAAGAATAATCACTCGAGGCTTGAAATCCTAATATTTCCTGTTATGACATTTTTTGCTTGAGTTTACTTTCCCGTTTACACAGCTACTTTTTCTTTGCGTCTGCGCACGCACATGCTATACGATCTACTACCGTAAAAGTCTTTCCTAAGGTTGGGGCTTCGATGATGTTTTTTTTCACAGCACGTAGTATACCTTTCAAACGGTCAAGCTTGCGTTCTGGTACGTTGAACGTTTCCACTCGATATCCTAAGCATAATCGACACGTCGAGTAGCAGCGATCGTCGTCGGAAAATCGGGACCAGACGATGGGGATGGTAGTGCGACGTGAATGAAGGGTTTTTAAAAGGGAAAGAAAGGTCGAAGACCGATACACACTTCTCTGACTGACTAGAGTTCCCCTTCTGGTCTCGTGTTCGACCGAGCGAAATCGCGAGGAGTGTATTCTAGGTTTCCGCTTTCGCACATACGACTTTCGATCATCCTACGACGATTTTCATGAACATAAAAGCTGTATATAAGCTTACACGACGTACCGGAGACGGAGGCGAATGATGCACGGCGAGGAGATGAAAGACGAACCGCAGCATGAAAGGAATATCGTCGTCGTGACTTTCGTCGTTGTACGAACCGCGTCGTAGTAATGCTGGACGGGAGGTAAGCCCCGAGTGCGTTCAATCGAGGAAATGCATTCTACAAATACTAAAACTAGCAACAATGCCCGAGTTGCATATGTATAGAACTTTGAAGGTACAGATGCACGTTATGTAAGAATGGGATCCATAATAAAGTGTATCTTTCACAAAGTATAAGATTTTTGTTTGTTACTATATTATGAAAGCGTCATCAGCTCTCGCTTGTAACAAATTCATCCTTATGCGGAGTTATTTAATGTATTGAAAAAATATATGAGGCATATATCAAGAGTCGCGGTAGCGACTCAACGCCAAGTTAAAAAAGAATTTATATATTCCGGAAAAACCTTTCATACACGGTATACATCTTGGATGTATGTCATAAATATATTTTACACTTATAATAAATATACATCATAAGTATGTTATATAAAATCTACGTATATTAACTATATATGTCATGGATAAGTGCTCGATATATTTTTAGTATATGTTCAAATATATTTGGAATATTTATGTAATAATCGCATTATTGGAACCCATGCACTTTATATGCTGCATATAGGCTAACTTATACTTCTTTCCATTATTCTTGTAAAATACTTGCAAAATCGATGTATATTGGGCATATTTTTTACATATTCAAGATTTACCATACAAGTACGCACAATATGGGATTTACAGGAGTTTGATATTTCTGGAATTCTTATAACATCTTAAATGTTACTAGAATTCCACGATACCTATGGTCTCATTTGCAATGTTGAAATGAAAATAATTTTCAAAGTATCGCTTCTCATTTTGTGGTCTGCAAGCGGCCAAACTGTTTGCCTCCTAGCTTACAGTTTTTTTCTTCCTGTAAATAAGACCCCGTCCTAAACTGAAATAAAATTTACCTAACGGCCCGGGCCCCCCGAGTTGGCGATCCGCGCCTGAGCCCGCGAAAGCTCCCGTAGTTCCCGCTCGGCCGACAGATGGCCACGACGACGTGGTTTTTCTCGCAAGAGAATGGAGACCCGGCCATGCATATAAGGAGCGAAGATTCAGATCTTTTTTATCCGAAACTTTCCTGACAGTTTCTCCTAGTAAAACGACTGCACGAGAGTAAGGATCCGGGAGTTGTGCTGCCTACGTACCATTCCCAATTTTTGTCCTATTTACTGACCATAAGTAAATTGAAATTATTTCTCCGATTGCTGTCCTAAGTAATCTAGTTTTAGATCACCATCTCCTTGCTGACCATAAGCTTGGACTTCCCCTTCAGTTTATTCTTGGAAAAATTAGATATATAAAAAAAATAAATAAAAATAATATTGTTTTTAACGTAAATTGCCCTCTCTAACAAATTTACTGCCCATAATCTCTAATAAGTGACTGCTAACTTTAAGTAGTCACCTTTTCCTTTTCCACAGGGACTCGCCGAAACCAAAAACTCAGTTTCTTTTCGTTAACTTTTATTAATATGTTTTTAATTGTTGTTCTCCATTACGGAATGCGCCTGTACAAATAAACGAAAGCGAGGGAGAAAAAATTCTCCTCGTTAACACCTACATCGCCTTGTCATCATTTACGACAATTTAATGCGGATAAAAACATAATACATATTTTTATATATTTCGTTTATGAAAATAATGGTACTTTATATATATGCAAAATCCATCCACCAGATATATGAAGCATTCTCTGTCGATTCAGCCACTTTTTTTCCAACCGTTTCCGATCTGCACCATAATTGGTTATATCAATGTACCACTAAAAGGTATTCTATCTCAATTTTTTCAGATTTTTCAAAACAATATTTCAGAAAAAGCCCTTATTTTTTCAAGGACAAATATCTCGGAAACTTGAAGTTCCTGATAAAAAATGTCTCCACATAAAAGTTGTCGTTTTTTCTTAGCTTAGAATTATTTTTTTATTCAAAAACGAATATTTCTTTGGACTGAACAAATTTCAGAGTATTCCTGCATGACTGTTGATAACTCAAAAAAATCACCAGAGTGGCACCGATTGACGTTCTGGTATAAAAAAATGTATTTGTGTGAACGTTCCGAAAACAGGAGAGTTATTATTTTTCAAATTAAAAAAACGGACATTTTTTTGGCTAAGAAAATTACAGAGTATTCCTGCATGACTGACGATATTACAAAAAAATCATCAGAGTGGCACGGACGGAAGTTCCGGTGTAAAAAAAAATTATTTGTGTGGAAGTTTCGAAAAAACGGAATTATTTTGTTTCTTCAAAAATTTTGTGTGAAAAAATTACAGGGCATTCTTGCACACTATCGATATCGCAAAAAAATCACTAGAGTGATACGCGTCAAGGTTGCAACATAAAAAAAAGGTGCAGTGTTATTTCGTTTTTTATATCCTAGAACCGATCCATGTCACTCTGGTGATTATTTTACGATAATTTTTTTGCGACATCTACCGTGATGCAGGAAAACTCTGTGATTTTTTTCAGCCAAAAAAAATCCGCTGTTGAATAAATAAAAAATCCCCGTTTTTTCGAAACTCAGTTCAGTTAAAATGGTCTAAAGCGACCATAGAGAGGACTGGAAAAAGTCCCCAAATATATGTGTATATGTGATGAATCGCCCATAGTTGATCCGCCATAATTCGTGAAGTACTCATACGAAATAGGTGAAATTTTGTTGCCATATACAGTACTGATCAATCATTACTTGGTACACATTTCAGAAAAATTGCTTATGGCATTCCGATTTTATGAGATTTTGAAAATTGTCCGTGAATGCTTCAATTCGAAGGAATTATCAGCTAGCGGGCTGAAACTTCACGTGAAAATTAAATGAAGTGATGCGGCCTTCAGCATTAAATTTGAACAATATTAATAAAGTATTTCAAATTTGATAAATATTCTTATTTTCCCAATGTTTTGTTCGTAATTCTAAAACTCGATAACGGATCAAGCAACTGATCTAAAATTTGGCATAAAATTAAATAGGATATGTCAATGGTTAATATTGAATTTAGTTTGAATCCCAAACAAACAAAAGTTCTTATTATATAGAATAATTTTTCTAAAGTTTTAATTGAAAATTCAATAATTTCTCGCCAGTTTAAGTAAATGACTTGAAGTTTTGCATGCTGATCAAACAGTATCATAAAATGTTTAATACTTATTTCGGTCAGAATACAATAACATCATGCTAGTATAAACGTTGCAAAGTAAAACCTTAAACATTACTTCCCAATTTTGTTTGGCTCGCCATCTATAAAGCTTTCTGTATGAAGAAGCTAAAATTCAGCAACGTACTTTATCATAGACAAGGCTTTATCTACGACGGGATAAAAAATAAAGAAGCAATTGCAAGGTTCTACTTTACAATGTTAAATTTTTTTTATTAATGCAGGGGAGCACATTTTTTGCAGGCATGACAAGGGAAAGAGTGACAATATAGATCTCAAATTACTGTCATTGTTCATAATTCATCATGAAAATTAACATCCACACCATCGTACACTTTGGCTGAACTCTCAAACCTGTAATAGATATGTGTCATTCCAACAGCTGCCGACTGAAATCCGTGTGCCCAATTTTTTATTTGCCTGCAAATTTTACAGGATATTTACTACGATACGAAGTGAAGATATGTTAAATATTAAATCTCTACAATTTTTTTTTCTAATTAACATGAATTATTTAGTTTTTCGATTTTCGTTTAATTGTATCTCTTCCATTATTGTGAACCAATACCGGTGAAATTATTAAACTCTTTAAAAAATGTTTTCTTAGACGCAAACATCTAATCTTTCTGAAAAAAAATCGATTTTTTATCAATGCGCTTCCAGATATAAAAAAATGAAATATGCACTTTTAGTGATTGTATATTTACTAATTTAATCTGAAATTTACACGCCCACACAGAACGTACTGTCCATTGGACGTCCATGAATGGTCCATTGGTCCGTAAAACATCCACACCCACGGTGGACGATATATGTATCTCTATGTAACGTTTATAGCAGTCTTGTAGTTGGACATATCACAGTGGATAAAAACGGGACATCCCTTGGACATACATAATACGTACCATCGTGATCGGTCGGAATGGATATAAAATGGATGTCCATGGAACATTAAGTAGAATACCTCGATTAGATGAATCTGTAGTACTTTAACGAGACATCCAATAGATGTTCAAAATTCATCTACAAGGAGATGTCTTTGATATATGAAATGAGAACGTCCATTGCATCATTTCTGCATGATGAAAAATGAACGTCATTAAGGACCATAAAGTGGACATACACTAAACGTCCAGAGGACCGCATTGTATGGCTGCACCGTCAATACGTCAACTGGACATCTAATGTATGTTCAAACTTTGTCTTCGCGGAAACGTACTTAATGGACGTAAAGGGAATGTCTATTGGATGGCCGCGGCAGGACTCTGAATGAATGTCTTGCAAGGTCGTTGAGTGGACATATACCAGACATCCGAAAAACCACATTGAATAGCAGCCCGTTTAGTGCATCAGCTGGACATGTGCATAACGGACGTTGCCCTCCATATCCATAGAACATCAGTGACATTTCGAATGAACATCACCCCATGCGGCCAAAATATGTACACATGACATAGTATATACGTAAGTCAGATTGTAGTGTGGCTGGTCATTGTCTCTACATTATATATCTAATCTGGATGAAAAAGCTAAACATACATGAGACATCTGTATATATTCACGAGACATCCACAGTAAGTAGTAATTAGTAACAGTTCCATGTAATATGGTTGTCCCGTGAACATACTTGTAGATGTTTATTGGACATACATTTCACGTCCGCTGAACGTATAATATGAACGTCTAAATGTCATAAAATATATGTTCGTTGAACGTCTTATGGATAGCTGTTTTCGCGTAATCGATGACAGGATAATCGAGGACAGGAACAAGATATTTGATATACGTCTATTATATGAGGCATCCTACATGAAGCGGGCCACCCTGATTTTCAATGTTCGTAGAGTGGGTTTATATTTTTTTTCCAGAGTTTTTAGAATTCCCGGAAGACATACGAGTTATTTCAGATTTTTGATCCCCATAGTTTTTCCGCAATAAAATACGCTTTTTTATTTTTATTTTTTTTGCCTTTCGTTGCCGATTTAAAACTATTTATGACACAACCAAATTGATCCGGAATAAAATATAGGGTTTCGCTTATACTTTTTGATAAAAATGTTTCCAAATAAATCCGCAGTGAAATGAAAAAAATACTCTATTTTAATTTTTATTTTATTTTTAAAAAAATAACAGTCTATTTTCATATTTATTTTATTTCTTCATTTCGCTGCGGATTTATTTAAAACTATCCATGACACAACAAAATTGTTCAGGGATAAAATGTAGGATTTCACGTATACTTTTTGATAAAAATGTTTCCAAATTAGCTTAGATACATTTTCAATTACTTTTTGGCAATGCAAAGTTATACCATTTTTTCGTTGGAAGGGACGATTTTGATTTAGCTGAAAATTTGACAAAATTTCCGTTACTATGTCCACTAACTACACCAAAATTTGGGTCATGATCGATTCATATCTTCATAATGTAACCATGTGAATTGTGTATGATTCAGCAAATAACCGAGCCGTACATTGTGAAGATATCAATTTGCCATCGTGTTGATTTTTTCATCATTCTTTAACATTTTGACGGAAATTCTGTGAAATTTTGAGTAAAATAAAAATGGCCCCTCACAACGAAAAAAAAATGATATGGCATTATTTTGCCAAAAAATGCCTCAAAATTTATCTAGGTTAATTTGGAAACATTTTTTTTCAAAAAGTATACGCGAAACCTTATATATTATCCCGGAACATTTTTGCTGTGTCATAGATAGTTTTAAATCGGCAGCGAACGGAAAAAAAATAAAAATAAAAAAAGCGTATTTTATTGTGGAAAAACTATGGGCATCAAAAATCTGAAATAACTCGTATGTGTTCGGGGAACTCTAAATACTCTGAAAAAAAAATCTGAACCCACTCTACGAACATTGAAAGTCAGGGTGGCCCGTTTCATATAGAATGCCTCATATGCCTTTGAACGTACCTACTAGTACGTTCAAAGGCCGCCCACATTATCTAGAATTGGTCCCGATTGACACTTTCTGTGGTTATGTGCTGAATGTCTATTGATGTCCCCGGGACGATCGATTTATCCACCATGGATGTTCAAAAGACGTACCATGGTCGATATGTTCTGTGTGGGCGGAAATAACTGTTTGGTCGGGACAACTACGTTTCCAATTGGCTATACACGAGATCTCAAAAATTAGTTTCCCTAACGATATCGAATAGTAACCTCAACTATTCACACGATTAGTTTTCGCGAGATTAGTGAGCGCAACCAAGCCAATCGTTGGGACTACCATTTGAATTAAAACGAAAATAGAATAACCGATTGGTTGTGTCAACTCATTTTTTAGTTTTGGCACCCAATCTTTTCTTTCCGTCTACAGAGTGGAATGGCATAGATTTATATTAAAATTGAATGAATGAATTAAATTAATATAAATCAATTTGATTAAGTTTTATTTCATAACATTTAAATGAAAATAAATCTATTATGATGTCGTTGCTAGGTTTTTATCAAACGATGAAAATATTTATTAAAAATGCCAAAGACAATGCTTTTGCATTTTTGCGGTCTCGAACCAAATTACATATTTAGAACTATTTTTATAAATTCCATATTCATAGATATAAATTTAAAAAATAATGTAATGGTTTCACTTATATTGGTTAAAAATAATGGAAAATATACAATTGAACGAAAATTAAAAAAAACTAACTCATATTAAGTAGAAAATAATTTGGCAGATCTTTACTTCGTATCGTAGTAATCATCCTGTAAAATTTTCAGGCAATGAATAAATTAGGCGCACGGATTTCTGTCGGCAGCTGGTGGAATGACCCATATACATACATAATATGAAAATAATAACATTTCATACGCATCAATCGAATCACTTACGTACAAAGAAGTTTACTTATCAAAATTATTGCCATTCATATGGTTGCAGAAATTAACTTCGAGTAGAGAACCCCAAGTTGAGGGATATGGGGCGGCCATATCCCTCAACTTGGGGTTGATTAGGTTCAGAGATATTGTACGGTAGAAATAAAATGATTTGGCCCCGAGCCGAGGTCCATAAATATGCTTTATACGGTTTTAGCACCAACGTCCGGTACAGGAAATATCTTATAAGTGAAATGTCTAGCAGGACATGTCAACAGGTCTAGTCAACAACAACGTACAAACCTTATTACTAACAGATTTAGATAATGCTGTCATCACCCCATTTTACTATTTCTAATACAAATTGTTGCAATTACTGTCAACACATTGATTTTCAGGTATTTGCCACTTTCGTAAAATTCTTAAATCTCGTCCTAATAGACCCCAGTCAAATATCAATGGGTATAGGAACGGAAATAGAAAGTCTTAGGGATATTTCGGCACGGGTACTTTTTCATATTTATTGATAATTTTGGAAACTCGCAAGGTTTGGAATCTACAATAGAATTGCTACGATTTTCTGAAAGCTACAATTAACCATAAACTACGGAATAAATAGGACCAAGTGGACATTACTTGCATATATAGATAAAATGCATTATCATTTTGTACAGTATTTTTTAGGTCTAGACAAACATTCTTTTTTCATTTAAACAGAGCTTTTCACTTCACTGAAGTTTCATAAAAGATTCAGAATTATTCTGCTAAAAAGTAGAGCGACCACAAACTTTTGATTGTCACATGGTTTCTGGTGTCAGAAGGAGGTCGGACCTGCCCTATCATAATTTATTTAAGTTATTTATAATCATCTCCGACAAAATGGAATTAACTTTGCACAGTCACGCTACAAATTACGTCACTAATTGTCCATCGTGCTCAACGACATTTTTTATGTTTCGGAATTCAATTATCTAAATACAATGCTGTTATACACGTTAAGGCTTCTACTGCACGATGCAAGAGTGGTATGGTTTAAAAGATATATAGAGATGTATTATCCTTTTAAAGTATGGACAGAAACGTGGAAAATAAAAGATTAGTGGAGATAAGGGCATAGATAGTGACAGTGATAGGGATAATCGAATCGAAAAGTCCACAGACAAGATTATCAACAACTGCGCAATCAATTACCCTTTCATACTGCGGCTCAGAGAGTGTACATATAAAATGTGCATCGCCCTATTGTTCGAACCCGCTCGTGACTGGCTGTTTTCAATTCCCTGATGGTTTCTACCACCACCCTGACATTCGCTTTATTTGCAGGTACACAGGCTTTATTTCCGCCTCGGCGAAGGCAGTTTGCACGGTTGTACTGCGCGTGATGTGGGAGTTTGTAAAATAAATGAAACTTCGATTGAACGCAAGAGCCTTGTGCGACGATACGTTGATCCATGAAGAAACTTACTTTGGCAACCGCAAACAGCAAGTTCCAATGATAATAAAAAAATGCAACACTTAAGAGACCAACCCTCAAGTATTGCATTGGTTTTTTTTTTGTCTTTTGAACTTCTACGATTAAAGAGACCAAAAAAGTGATTTAAGGTCAGAGTGCAAGAGAACAAATTGACAAGTATTAGGAAACACGAGGTCAATGTTAGTTGGAATATTGAGTGACATTCGCACAATCCAGGAAACTTGATCTCGTGTGTGATCGTGCAGGAACGTTCCGTCGTATGTAACACGAAGCCCCATTAGGTACACCGAGGGAGACGGAGTGACTTTGCTCTTGAAAAACGCCCCTAAAGCCACCCGGTACACGAGAAGAAAAGAAAAAAACATCGAATAAAAAATTCCGCCGTGAAAAATAATACGGAGAAAAGCTCTAAAATATCTCGTATTTCATAGTACGCGTCAAATTAACGAGTCTCGGATTACCAGGTAATTCATGTTTACCACGACCCTTATTCGCCCTGGTAAAATTATATTTTTATATTTTATCTTCACGACGAAAGACTAAACGCAGATAAATTAAACAAAATAGTCTGCTTCGTTAACGATGCGATGCAATTTAAATGGTATTTATACAACGTGCTTATAACTTGGAGCTTTAATTAAAAATACGAAATCGGTTTCTATCAGAATTAATTAGAAAACGTTAAATTATGCGATTTTTTTTTCTTGACTCTGTGTTTACATTATTGTTGACTTACCGAAAAGGGTATGAAGAAAACGATGATTGTAGATTAAAGAAACGCTCCGAATTTCACGATATTTTATTTCGCTTAGTGCAAAATTTAATTAGCAGTGTCCGTTGGTGACAGATAGCGAAACTCGCAAACACTGACGAATAAACCGATGATAGACGATAGGAGCATTCGACGACGCGTCAGCGGCACCGCGACACTGATACTGAACCGACCACCGACTCGGCGCGGCGTCCCTCGATACCGCCGCGAGTGTCGAGCTTCGCGCGCGTGGAACCCCAAGAGTCTGCGCTTTTGAGTTTTCCTCTACGCGCTGGTACTACCGGCTACAGTCATCGCGTACACACTTTACGCGCTTTGTTGCGGTAGAATATACATAGCAGAGGATAGAGCATCCAAGCGTTTAGGGCGAACATTGCAACGCGCGTATACACGCAGTTAGCCTCCTATCTCTGGGATACCGCGCTTCCTCTGCCCTCGTTAAATGTCGCACGTGCAAGTTCGATAATAAAAAATAAAAAATTGTATAACCCCGGTTGGTCTCTCCTGTTTGTCAGAATCAAGCCGTACAGGCAAAAAGATTGAAAAATCACGGAGAAACATATATGAGGTATTTCTGGCGAACCCAACAAGCGTTCGACACTTTCAAATCGGTCCATAATTTTGTATACTATTCTATATGCTCGAAAAAATATTACAATTAAAAAAAAAAAAAATTTTACTGCAACTTTTTTTTTATTTAAAAAATTCATGAAGAAAAAAATTTGAAATTATTCTTAAAAATCATGTATAAGCCCAGTAAACACAAAAATCGGTTTCGTTGCTGCTATATTACAATTTCCTGCTATGTATTGTACGGGGTTCGAAACGTTACTTATTAAAAGTAATTCATCACCGTTACCGTTACTCCTTGTGAAAAAGTAACGTGTTATCGTTACTGAAAATGTAACGCTTCCGTTACTTTTCGTTACTTTAAAACATATTATATAACAAATTTAGACATATATAATTATTAACGTGTAGAATGAAGACTAATAACGAAAAAACGACTAATTCAGAGGAAGCGTTTATTAACGTTGAGCAAAAGTAGCTGTTCGAATGTTGAGTCGTTTAGATTACCTCTAAGAGGCGACTATAGTAGGCCCCGAACACTGAAAAAGCGTTCGACGGAAGCATGCTCCTGGGCATGCTTGTATGGTGCTTAATAAATAATTCCTTCAGCTTTGAATAGTCATTCAACATCGAAATGTTTGTTTGACTCATATTTTGGAAGCGCCACGGTTCTTCTTGTCCACTTTCATCTTTTCATTTTTTCGTGAATCGACCGACGTACTTTCACCGTCGGCACTAATTTTTTGCTAAATGTTAATATATTATTCCAAGTAGTTCAAATACGTCCGAACGAAATATAATCGCTCGAATGTAGGCAAAGGCGAAACGGCCCACCAAGTCAAGGAACGTCGAACAGAGAACTGTTATCAAGCCGGAACTTTTAGAATAAGATATTCCCTATAACTCCACGAGACGGCGCTGTAGCAGCACCAGTCTATCGATAGATAGATAGATAGATAGACGCGGCGTTACGTGAATTTGTGCGAAAACGGAAGTCGAATTAAAGGCACCCAAAATCGTCGACGTTCCGAAGCCGTCGCCGAACGAACTACAAACGTTTTGTCTTCGGACACGTGCGGCAGCGGCGAGCTTCCGGATAATCGTACGAGATTAAGCAGAAGATGAATTTAATTAAGAAGACAGCGGTGAATACAAAAAGATCGTCACGCAATGCTATTATTTTCCTATATTTTTAATTTGAATTCGATTGAAAAAAATGCGATATCGATAATTTGACTGGCGAGCTGCGTTGCGTGGCGCGCTGCGCTTTAGGGTAGTTCCCTCGGTACAGTCCGGCTATTCTCAAAGAATATCTCAGAGAATTTCGAACACTTCTCAATGGCATAACAAACTGGAAAAAATTAGGCATATGGAAAGTGCTGCGAAGAATGAATATGCACAATAATACTATCAAAATGTTATTAAAAAATTAATTTAAAAAGAATTGTTCAAGGAATTACACGGCAACCCAACTTTTTTTTATGAAAATGATTCATTCATTTTTCTGAATACGTATGAATTTTTTCAGAATTTTGTCGCCTACCGCCAAAAGCACTCCTGTCAAGATTGTTTGGATGGAGTCCTGGATGGTGTTCCCGCCTGGCGTCTGCACGGGTTAGTCCCGGATGGTGTCCGTGAGAGGTTCTCGAGCTCTGATGAAGTCTCGAATGAAGTCCGGGCAGGACCGGGAGTCCGGCAGGATGCTACTGCTCTCAGCGAAAAAGTCCCGGATGGAGTCCGGGACTCCCGCCCGGACTCCCGCCTGGATTCCCGCCCGGACTCCATCCGGGAGTCCTTCCGGGACTATTTCTTTCTGCGCGGGGATCTCTCTACGGCGAATTCTTACGTTGGCACTGTACACTTCGCAGGGATACCAACGAAAATGAACGAAAGCTACTTGTTAATAAACATTTTGTGTCTCAAAAAGTAACGGCAATTTCTTTACTCGTTACAAACAATTTCTAACAAACGTTATCTTAGCATTACTCGAATAAAAATGTAACGACGTTATCGACCGTTACAACCAAAAAGTAACGAATTCACTAACAACATTACTAGTAACGTGTTACTTCCGAACCCTAATTATGTAACACCTGGTGTTACATACCAGTTACATTGCTGAGTAAGAAATTGTAATATAGCGGAACGGAATCGATTTTTGCGTTTACTGGGAGATATCA